>CM029399.1:6285885-7543062 GCA_017139565.1 Luffa aegyptiaca | reverse complement strand
AACTTTAAAAAGTTTTTAAAAGGTCTCTGAACTTTCAATTTTATTTCAAATATGTCTTCGAACTTTAAAAACGTATAATAGATCCCTGAATTTTCAATTTTGTGTCTAATAGGTATATGATATATTTGATATTGTTTAAAATTAACCGATCTACTATATATAAAATTGAATTTTATGTCTATTGAGACTCTAAACTTTCCATTTTGTATCTAGCAAGCTTGTGAATTTTAAAAAATGTTGAATAGGTCAATGGCTCATTAGACACAAAATTAAAAGTTGATGGACCTATTGGACCCAAAAGTGAAAGTTTAATGACCTATTTGATATTTTTTAAAGTTTAGGGACCTATTGGAAACAAAATTAAAAGTTCGAGGACCTATTTGAAACTTTTTAAAGTTCAGGGACTAAATCGACACAACCTTAAAAGTTCAGAGACTAAACATATAATTTAACCTAAAATTTATATATATATTTGGGGTTTATTTTAAAATTTTGAAAAACAACTCTTTCAATCTTTGACAAAATAGACTTTTGAGAAGAAGAATCCATTAATTACCCTCAAACTGGTCCCATTTTATCAATTTTTACTTTAAACTTTTAATTCAATGAAATTGCAACTTTTAATGTTCCAATCTTAACTTTAAACTTCAATTTTTTAACCCTCCAATGAGTTTTTGTTTGAAATATTTGTTAAAAAAAATATTTTCATATGCTTTCGACAGAGTATTATAAAATATATGTATGGTACAAAATTGATAAGATTTTAAAGAAAACAATATTAGAGTTAATTTTTTTGTTAAATTTTGTGATTTTTGGCAAAGTTATTCAATGGTTAATTTAGACAGAATTTTAAAATAATATTGAAATTAGTAAGTTCATGGAGGTTTTTACATTTTTTTTTTTTTAGTACATCAACATTTGGGGGTGGGGGATTCGAACCTCTGACCTCATGGTCGAGGGTACATGTCAACATTTGGAGGTTTTTACATTACTTTTATTAAAATTAATGAGTGAATAAGTAGAAATTAAATCTAGGGTATAAGTTGCAACATTTAACCAAGTCTATGATTTAATTTAATGAATTTGAAAGTTTAGAATGAAAATCGATATAATGTGACAAGTTTAGAGGTAAAAGTTGAATTATTCTAGAGGTAAAAATTGAATTATTCTGACAATGGACCAATAGCAACAGTAGGTTGTTGAGGTTGAAGACAAACATTTGAAGCGGAAAAATAAAGGGTGAACTAACACTTAGAAGGAGATATATTCAAGGGTGAGAACTAAGAAATGATAATTGAGAGATAGAAAAACGAAGAGTGGGAGAGGGAAGAGCATAGAGTGAAGTAAGTGAGAGATTTTGTTAAAAACTTAGTAAATATAGATTTCAATAAATAATTTTTTTTTTTAAAAAAAAAAAGTGTACTTCAAATACCTACTAGCCTAACCTTACTTTAAACTTTAAAGTTTTTTTTTTTCTTTTTAAATTTACTTTAAAGAAATTAAGAGATAGACTATTCCAGTGTAATTTCTACTTTGAAGATGAAGAAGTAATGGTTATAAATGACAACGTGAGCATAATTAAATTAGCATAAAGCTTACGATCAAGAGGTTCGTGGTACAAATCTCTATCTAGTGTTGTCAAACATAACCTTTCTCCGGTTAATTAATTGAAAATCGTAGTTAAAAGAAACCATTGACAAAAAGATGGTGATTTGAAACTATTTAGGAAAACATGAGATATTTTTTCTGTCCTTATTGATTGCGTGTCTTTAATAGACACATTCCATCTCTTAAAGAGACCATCCAACCCTTTTTTTTTTACTGTTAAATGATGAAAACATCATTATTTTTGTTTTTTTCTTCTTTAGTATGCATCTCCATTTCTTTGTTTTAATTAATTAATTAATTTTTATTAAAAAAATCTTTGTTTTTTGTTTTTTATAAATTTATAAATACCCTTTAACATTTTTAAAAGTTGATTTATCTCCAAGTTTTTTTTTTCTGAAAAAATGAATTATTATTATTTTGGAAAAGTTGATTTAAATAATTATATAATTTTACAAATGATATATCTAAAGTTTTTTGTTTAAGTCGTTAAACGTTCCTTACAAATTTTCAAAAGAAATAAACTTTCCTTACAAAAATTGATTAAAAAAATACATGATTTTACAAATGTTATATTATACATCTTATAGAAATGCATTAAATTTTAAAACATACATGATTAAAGGTATATTTAAATTATTAAGTGTACAAGTTGTAGTCATTTATTTTCCTTTATTTTTCTAATTAAAAATCTTGAGACTTAATTTATACTCAATATTTTTACTTGATTGTTTTGATTTTACTTATTTTATTTAATTTTGAGCCTAACTTGTAAAAAAAAAAATCATTTAATGGGTTTAAAAAAAAAACAACTACTACAACAACTTTTCTTTAAAAGAAAAAACAACTTTTTGTAAAATAGTTAGGCTTGAAATTAAATAAAAATAAGTAAAATCAAAACAATAAAACAAAAATATTGAGTATAAATTAAGTCTCAAAATTTACAATTAAAAAAGTAAAAGGAAAATATCTTTAAAAAAAAAAAAAAGTAAAAAGGAAAATATATAGCTAGCATCACCTTTAAGAAAAACATTTATTAACTTGAAATAAGAAGGAAAAAAAAGCCAAAGCGAGCTTAGCTCAGCGGTAATTGGCATGTATCCTCGACCATGAGGTCAGAGGTTCGAATCCCCCCACCCCCAAATGTTGATGTACTCAAAAAAAAAAAGAAGGAAAAAAAAGATTATTTGCTTATGCATTTAATTATGTATTCTAATTGAGACCATCAAAATTGACATAACACATTAGTAGTTAAATTATCGTCTTTTGCATATGTCCGGGGAAGTTATCCTAGGTTACCTGTCAATTTTCACATATGATTGCAACCAAGTTTAGAGAGCTTAAAACTAAAATTAAAAACATATACAAGAGTTTAATCATCAAAGTGTTTATTTCTTCAAAAAATTAAAAAAAAGTAACAAAGTGTTTTGTCTTAAAAAGTCTTTATTCTAGTCATAAATAATAGATTAATGATATGTTTGGTAATCTCAAACATTAATATGAGATCAAGAGAGCCAAAGCGAGCTTAGCTCAGCGGTAATTGACATGTACCCTCGACCATGAGGTCAGCTGTTCGAATTCCCCCACCCCCAAATGTTGATGTACTCAAAAAAAAAAAAAAAAAAAAAAAAAAAAACCAAGAGACCATCATACTATCAATTGAGAAATAGGAACGGAGATATTTATATCCTTTAATTAAATAATCTTATTAGTGTGATTTTTTTCTTTTTTTTTTTTAGTTCAACCCTACCTAGATAATGCGGAGATTTGAAACTTTTTTATTTTTTATTTGTTATTTTGTTGTTGTTCAGTTTAACAATATTTAGGGGTGAGAGAATTCGAATCTCTAACTCTTGGTCGAAGTTATATGTCAATGGGGCTGAATTATGCTTACTTAAACATTTTTTTGAAAAAAATACTTACTTTAACATTGAGATTTGAACCTTTGACTTTTAAATTGATGATAAACGTCTTAATCAATTCATTTTAAAGAAGGTTAATAGGGGCCTTATCAACTTGCAATATGCATTTACGTCATCGTGAGTAGTGATCACTATTTTTAATTTCAAATTATTTCTCAAAATTTAATATTCATAATTTTAATTTAATTGTATACAATTAATTAATCTGAAAATGATATCATTGACTTTTTTTTTGGCCCTTAATGTGTAGCATTATATTAATGCAACCTTATTCGTCATTCTCATGGATAAATCCATTTGGAAGAATATGGATAAAAAATGTAGACTTTGTGTACAAGATGACTTCATGAAAAATTTGAGGGTGTTTATTAAATGCAGGAATACAATCAATTAGTAGGAGTGATTACTAAATTGAAAAACACCTCAATAAAAAGATAATCTAATTAAATTCTCTAAAAAAACCTCCTCATTAATACCATTATTTTATATATATATATATATATATATATATATATATATTTTTTAAAAAACCATTATTTTATTGTTCTTTGAATGTGAAATTCTTTTTTTTTTTAAGGGTATTGTGAAAAAAAAAAACATGTAATTTCATTTAATGTAATATTTAAGACAAAAGGAATGCAAATGTTAGTCAAAATATTCGTTTATCAATTCATGGAAGATTAAAATATGAATCCATGCATAGTTCTAAACCATTTGTGAATTCTTAAACATTCAATTCATCCACAATTTTTCTCCCAAAAAAAAAAAAAAAACCATCCACAACTTTTTCTATAGATGTGAAAGTATTATTACTTTTTAAGGGTATATGAAATTCAATTTGTGAATATGAGTATAAGTCAGCTGATTAAAGTATATATTTTCAACCAAAAAGATATGTTTGAATCTTCATCCCTATATATCGTTGAATTAGAAAATTGTGAAATTGAGATTGAAAAGTTTTTAACAAGTGATTTAACTTGAAATTTATAAAATTGTACATGTGTTTAATTATTATATTTTAAAAGGTTGTAGAATTGAAAATTCATAGCTTTTTGAAAACTTCGAAAATAGAAACAACAAAACAACTTTATAAGTATGAGTAGAGACAACATCTCATCACTTTTGAAAGTGTGTAAGATAAAAAATGACTTTGTAGTTCAGCTATTTTAATTATAATATACTTTATTTGATTATCACTAAGACCCAGTTTGATAACCATTTGGATTTTAGCTTTTGGTTTTTGAAAATTAAGTTTATACACACATACTCCCACCTATAAGTTTATTGGTTTTAGTATCAATTTTCTACCTTGTTTTCAAAAACCAAGTCCAATTTTGGAAAAAAAAAAATAGTTTTCAAAAACTTGTTTTTGTTTTTAAAATTTGGTTAGGAATTCAAATGCAATCTTAACTAGGATGAAAGTCATGGTAGGGAATTTAGGGGAAAACAAGCATAATTTTAAAAAACCAAAAACAAAAAATCAAATGGTTATCAAACGAGACCTAATGTTTTCAGAGTCGGTATAGGTTTCTCCCAATTTGGTTACAATCCCTCGTAGCATAAGATCATTTATTAAAGTTTTTTTTTTTTTTACAAAAATAAAATGTATGACTTAAAACATTTTAAATAACCGTACTTAAATGTTGTTGGTATAGTTCAAAATATGCCTAACTTAATGGCAATTGACATGTATTCTTGAGCAAGAGGGTAGCGGTTCAAATCCTCACACCCTAAAATGTGTGTGTGTTTTTTTTAGTTCATCAACATTTGGAAGTGAGAGGATTCGAGTTTCTGACCTTTTGGTCGATGATACATGTCTAAGTTATATTTGCTTTTGACATCCTAAAATGTTGTTGAACTTAAAAAAAAAATGAAGAAGAAAGAACGATGAAACACAAGTCTAAAATGTCAAATACCAAATTTATGATTTAATTTTATATTTATATCTTATTAATTATTTTCAGTTTTTTAAAGTTTAGATATTAAATAGATACAAAATTTCGTGTACATTTATAAATTAATCTAATTTTATACAAGTAAATAAATTTTAATTTGATAGTTTGATATAATTTAAGTTTTAAGTTATTGATAGGGAGGGAGATCTTTTTTTCACAAATAAGTTGAAACGAGATGTTATTTATAGATTTGGAAGTGAAGTTAAAAATATATATTATTTTTATAGATGTGTAAACAAACCAATTTAAACATAGTTTGATGATTAGATAAAGTATCTATTGTCATTTTAAAGATTGATGGCTCTTCCTCCACCTTTAATTGTTGAAATTAAAAAAATAAAAAAAAAAGGCCAACGTGAGAAAATATGGAGCCTCATTTAAATAAGGGTGAATTTAAAGGTGACATTTATGAACAATTCAAAGTTTTATCCACATATAAATCATATTTATGAACCATTCTTGTTGATCACTATTTTTTATTTCAAAATCAAAATAAATAAATAAATATATATATATATATATTTTTTTTTTGAATAATAAGATTCATAATTTGTTATTTATTTGTATACGATTAAACTAATTTGCAAAGATATCATTGACTTTAATGTAATCTCATTAACCATTCTCATAAATAAATCCATTTTTGAAGACTACGAATACAAATTCAGACTTTGAGCAGAAGATTACAGACGCCTCCATAGATCTCATCTCCGCGAGAAGTATTTAAATCACAAATCGAAAGGTACCGTGTCTGTGAGATAATCAGAGCCCGTTAACCTGTATCTTCTTCTTCCTAGATGCAAAATCCAAGTTCATGTAGCTGCATTATTCCTTTCGTATGCCCGTTTTCATGGTTCTTCTAGATCCCCATTTCTCCTCGAAACCCACAATGTCTTTCTCCTAATCTACAGTGCGTAATTTATTTGTCCCCTTGATTCTCGTCCGCCTTCTTCTGGTTTTGACTTCGTCACATTTTGAAGATTACTGACGGAAGGGTTGTTTAGAAATGAGAATTTCACTCTGGGTTTTCGTTTTTTTGATTCTCTGCACCATTCCTTGGAGGTCTCTCGCGATTGAGGATTTCCGGCAAGCGTAAGTTGTTTCGATTCTTTTGAGATTGGTTTTTGTTTTGAATATTGGTGGTTGTTGATTTGAATTGGTTTTTTGGAGTTTCCGTTGGATTGTGATCTGTTATTCTCGGCATTTTAGTTGGGAAGAAGTTTTTGTTTGTAAATTTCTTTTCATTTGTTATGTTGTTGACTTCTTGTTACGTAGTGCGCACAGTTGGTCAGTGCTATAGAGGTATCTTATTGCCTTTGGGAACAATTCTCTGTTTAAGTTTCGTTTAGAAGGTATAAGTGCGAAAGAAAAATTAACTAGAAGATTCATAATTAGAAGATGCTGTATCTTGAACATGAATTAAAGGTAGAAAAATTTGTAATAAGATTCAATTCTATCAATTAGTAAGAAATAAATGCATAGTAAAGCGAGACTGAAGTTGGTGCAACTGCAACTTAGAGTTATGAATAGAGACTTTCCTGTTCTATTTATATGCAGTTAAGGTACCGGAAAATACTAGGGGATGCCAACCAGCTACAAAATTTTCTAGCAAGCCAAGAAGAAGGGTGGTGGATGGGAACTATAGGATTGAGACAATATTTGTAGTTGTGGGAGATGTTTTAGCTTTTAAGTAGATGGGTAGTCCAAGGTTCAGAGAAAAGCTTGTTAGGAGGCAAGGCATTAGGGTGGGAAAAAAAATCTATTTGGCTTATCTCCAATTTGCTGATGATATAATGTTATTTTATTGCTTAGTAGATCCTTGTTAATATATTTTTATTTTATTTTTCTATATCGTGACATTAATCAATTGGAGAAGTTAAATTTATCAAATAATTTTTTTTTGGTTAAAAAGTAATAATTAAATATTGTTATACCGTCTTCAATGAATTAATAATGACTTGATAATTAATAAACGTGAGCATGTTAGACTTTCAACAAGGTCTGATTTATGAGACAAATGGCCCTCTCATCTTAAACTAAGCTCTATATGCTCACAGTGATTTATTCCTTACATGTTTTTCTAATGTTTTTTACATGTGTTTTTGTACTTTATTATGAACAATTGGATATATCACATGCAAGATAATAGTTCGTTCATTGGTTGGCCATGATGTTCAAACCTTTAGCATCTGTCTTTTGAGTTGTTTATTTCCTTTGTAAGAAAAGGACTAAAGCTCGTTTTAATCACTTACAGATTTCCCATTGTGGAACCTGATCCTGGCCATACAAAGCTTCGGCTTTCTAGAGAAGGTTTAGAGGCTATTGAAAGAATAACAAATCCAATTGCAGCTGTTGCGGTTAGAATGAGATGCTCTTCTGTGACATTTAGTACTTGTGGCATTTCCACGTAACTTAAATGAATGGATATCTTTGAATTAATTCTTGAATCATAATGTAATAAAAAAGTTTTCCAGTTTTTTATGGCGAATGGGTGGTTCATGATGCAGTGACCATTCTTATGCATATTTTTCTGGTTTCATATGCATGTTTTGTAGTTTAACAATTATGGCTTCATGTACCAGGGCCAGGTATACTCAATTTATTTGTAAGACAGTCCTTACTGCAAGAAATATTGATTGCTAAACCTGAATTCCGGAAATTGGCATCTCTTTGGCTACAATTTAATGAACATGGTGGATATGATTTGCAAGAGCGAGAATGGACAAGAGTTTAATCTTATGTTGCATTTCATGACTGTTGCACGCTATAGTGCATGTTTTAGAGTCAAAATAGCTATTATGTTTCCTTTTTTAATCCTTTAGTCAAATTATAAGTTTGGTTCCCAAACATTTAGTGTGTCTATTTAGTACATATAGTTTAAAACGATTCTAATAGGTCGCTACACTTTTGGGGATGTGTCTATTTAGTCCTTATATTTTAGGAAGATGCTTATAGGTCCCTACAGTTTTAATTTGTGTTTAATTGGTTTTTACATTAGCAGAGGTAGTTTAATGCTTATGCTACCAAGTATCAAATGCCTGAAATTCTCCAAAATCAGTTCACCACATCATCCTTGAATAATATAGTCTGCGTGTTATGTAAATGTTAAACTAACATAGTCAATGACAGGATACAAAAATTCAAAGTTTAGAGACTTGTTAGAAATTGAATAAAGTTCTTTTCCCCTTTTTGTGGCTTTATGGTAAATCTTCTACTTATTTGTTACCAGCGATGGTGCACTTTATAGGTTCAACTTCCGTTACATAATATATAGTCTGATTACCTTATCTTTTCTTTCATATGAAAAGGTCATTGGGCCATACCGTTCTGGGAAATCTTTCTTGCTTAACCAACTTCTCTCTCTTTCTTGCTATGAAGGTGCGTTAACTCCTATTAATTCGTATGATTTCTCGTGTCAAAAGTTTTTTCTTTTTTTATAGGACTCGTGTCAAAAGTTAAAGATCCTGTATATACAAATATCACTTATTGTATAAATCAAATATTCTGTGTTTCAGGATTTGGTGTAGGACACCTGCGTGACACCAAAACAAAAGGTAAATGCAGTTTCAATGATGTGGTGGTTGTGGATGTGTTATATTTACTTGTTAGTTATTTATATAGTTTGTCAATTTGTTTTGCACAGGGATCTGGGTGTGGGGTATTCCTTTGGAGTTGATGATTGATGGAGTCAAAACTTCTGTCTTTTACCTTGATACAGAGGGATTTGAAAGTGTTGGAAAGTCAAATGTATATGATGATCGGTAATTTGAGTTTGTGAGTCAGTTTGAGGTGGTAGTCTTATTGTTCATTTCCTTTTTTAACAATCTTCGTTTTTGATGTGTGCGTAGGATCTTTGCTTTGGCAACTGTTCTGAGTTCTGTGCTTATCTACAACCTGCCTGAGACTGTGAGTCATCATGACTTTATATTTTTCATCATGTCAATTGTCTTTTGCTTGAAACCTTGTAATTTTCATAGCTAAAAAAGAATTCACAGTTTTAATTTTTATATTAGAAGATAATAAGTGAACAATAGCGATGAGTCCCAAGATTTGATCATCTTTCAAGTTTTATGCTTATTTAACTTTTCAGAAAAAAAAAAAGAAGAAAAAGTTCTATGCTTAGTTAAGTGGTCTTGTTTATTTTGATGAAAAAGTCAACTTCCATGGCGGTAAG
Organism: Luffa aegyptiaca; assembly: GCA_017139565.1. NCBI lineage: Eukaryota > Viridiplantae > Streptophyta > Magnoliopsida > Cucurbitales > Cucurbitaceae > Luffa > Luffa aegyptiaca. The sequence continues at coordinate 7,533,406 of CM029399.1, read as the reverse complement.
ATATAGAGAGTGACGCAAGAGTTAGGTGGAAATTCCATATTTGGGAAATACCATAGGACCAAGATATAATCCATTAGAATAATATAATCAGTTATAGCTTTCACATTCCTAGGATCTATACAGTTTTATCATTCATACTCGCTCCCAATGACTAGCTTAACAAGACCATTCAAGCTACTCCTGCTTTTATTCACAATCAACTTAAACTTCCTAAGATTGTTTACAGTATTGATTCTTCTCCGAAACTAAACCTATTTATTTGGAAGGTTGACAAGAATGCTAGATTATCTATTATAGAAAGCTTCTTTATAAGCAAAATGAGGTCGATAGAATTAAACTCTTGAGTTCTTTATCAAATGGCTCTTGGATGCTCTCTCTTTGTCGCTTCATGTGTTAAGTCGATAGTGAAGGACTCTAGTCTCTTATAACGGTGAGAGATAGGGTTGAAAACCAAAATTAATAAAGAAAGTTTGCTGGTGTTTGTGCTATTTTATGGGGTTTATGGGGGGAGAGGAATAATAGAAGTTAAAACTTTTAGAGGGGTGGAGAGACATCCTAGTGAGGTTTGGGCTAATATTAGATTATATGTTTCGTTATGGGCCTCAGTTTCTAAGGCTTTTTGTAATTATTTTGCTTGATTGGAAACCCTTCATGTAGTTTGGGTTTCTTTTTGGGGCTTGATTTTTTTGGATGCCCTTGTATTCTTTCATCTTTTCTCAATGAAAGCTCGGTTTTTCATTAAAAAAAAAAAAAAAACAAAAGACTAGGATGTTTTGAACGCATTGCTTCTATTTTCTCTACATGCAATTCATTTTTGTGCTTGCTTGTATATGCTAGTCTGATCTTTGTTTGTGTCAGGTCTTTTACTAGATGCATATTTCTCCTTTGCCTTGATAAATGTGGTACACGTAGGACTCAACTTACAACTCAATGAATATGTAGAACCCAATTCTTACACATTGTGATTCATGGGCATGAAAGATATCAATAATAATCAGACAGACTCTTTTGCCAACAATAGCATTGAAATGAACACTTCATTACTCTCCTTATTTAAGTATACTTTAGACCACATTATTGCTCATAGTTATGAGTTTTCCATTTTTTTTTGTTTTATAATTTATAGCCAGTCATGAACAACCTTAGGTTGACTTGGCTTTCCATTAAGCTGGACCACTGATTCTTTTTTTTTTTTAATAATGAACTACTCTTCCATTGAGAAAAAATGAAAGAATATAAGGGTGAACAAAAAAAGATCAAACCCCCCAAAAGAGGCTCCGATCCAAAAGAATAAGACCTATAGGATAATTACAAAATAAGCATGATGCCAACGCTCAAAAGAGAAATATAATATCTAGCAAATGATTAAACATCATCAAACTTCCTCTTCATCCCTCTAAAGGTCCTATTGTTTCTCTCACCCCATAACCCCCATACAATAACACAAATCCCAGCCTGCCATAAGAAGTTTTCCTACTCTCGAAAAGGAGGATGAGAAAGGAACACCTCGATCATCTCCCTGATGCTCCTGTGTCTAGTAAACTGCAAGCCAAAGTTGGACCACCGATAATTAACAAAAAATTTGATGATATTAGAGAATGCATAAATTAGGCTGTTATACACCATTTATCTGCTTGATGTTAGTGATTGTGAACTTGGGCTTTAATTTGTATGATACTATTGGGCCAATTTCCAACTGAGCCAATGTTTTTATGCCATAACGTTCGTGATACTAATGTTTTTGGCTTGTTTTCTATAGATCCGTGAAGCTGATATTTCTCGATTGTCATTTGCTGTTGAGCTTGCTGAAGAATTCTATGGGAGGTTTGCATTTTCTAAATGTATTTAATCATTTTTTTTCTTTTTTTGGTTAAATTACAAATTTAGTTCATGAAACTTTGAAAGCGTGTCTATCAATTTTCATTCTGATACATCCTTATGTTTACGTGGTTATTTACTTAAATGCTAACTTGATTTCTTAATGTAACTAACAAGTGATAATATAGCCCAATGTGACATAAAAGGATAGGTCAGTTGGATGAAGTAAGAGCAGTCAAACAAAAACAATTTCATTCAGAATGTATTCTCCCTCTCACCCCATCAAATATTTTGGCCTGCCCACCCTCATCACCCCGTCAAATACTTTAATCTATTTCCTTATGCCACACTACAATTTTGTGCTAAATCATCACTTCTTAGCCCAGTTAGCGTGTACGTTAATATTTAAGTTATGATATTCAGGATTGAGACTTATTAGAAGAAAAATCGAAAACTCAAGAGTATGATCAAAACTTGTTATAGTTCAAGGACTTAATAGACACCATCATCAAAGTTTAGATACTAAATTTGTAATTAAACTCTTTTTTTTTTTTTTTTTTTACATTTCTTATGTTGAAATCTGACTGTTACATGTTTTATTCTGCACGCTGCTCGTGGCATGTAGAGTGAAGGTAGTAAACTTTTAGCCCATTTATAGTTACTTTCGTTCCTCCTCCATCACACCTTATAACGGAGATTTGTTGCTGTGTAATCTGTAGGGACAAGATGTTGCCTTTGAGCCTGCTAAGCTGCTATGGCTTATCCAGCGTGATTTTCTAGGTAGGTTCAGAAATTTCTCCCTGCTTTCCTTGATTTTTGCACATAGTTTTCAAGTTATCTGATTATTCTGCATTCTTTTTTTTCAAAATCATAATTTAATCTTGGTTAAAATACTATAATGTTCTTTGTACTATTGGCTATGGTTTATTTTGGTCCTTGTACTTTCAAAACATTCATTTTGGTACCTGTACTTTTGGCTTTGGTTCATTTTGGTTCTTGTACTTTCAAAAGGTTCATTTTGGTCCTTGTACTTTTAAAAGTGACCAATTTAGTTCCTATTTGCAAAATTTAAGCGTAGATTTTATACCCAATGGAAACTTTTTTAATACAAATTTATGAGACTACATTTCAAGAAATTTAGTAAATGAAGTGTCATGTTAAAATTAATAATAAAAAAAGATGAGAAAAAAAAAATGAAAATGAAGGGACCAAATTAACCACTTTTCAAAAGTATAGGGTCAAAATGAACATTTAGAAAGTATAGGGACCAAAATGACCCAAAGCCACAAGTATAGGAACCAAAATGGACATTTTGAAAGTACAAGGACCAAAATGAACAAAGGCCAAAAGCATCATTATTCCTAATTGTCCATGTAAGCCGACTAGTAGTGCTTTATTTGTTTAATTTATTATTCGTTTGAATCACTACATTTCTTTTTCCTTTTTTTGATAGGAAACAAAAACCATTCATTGATATGATGAAACGGATTACAAAAGGGCCTATTGGTATTTATTTATATAAAACACCTCCATTGATTAACGAGGGTAGTGAGGTTGTAATTACAAAAAGAGGGAGATAATTTGCTCCAAGAAACAGCTAAAAGAGAAGTAGAATCTAAGAAGAAGCCAATATCTTTTGTCTTGTCCTTGAAAATGCGACCATTACGCTCCAACCACAGGTTCCAAAAGAAAGCCCGAACATGACATAACCATAGGATCTTTTTGTCATTTTGAATCTTTTTTCTTCTTAATAAGAAAAATTCACTCTCACCAACAGAAATGAAAGAAGAAAATCAAACTAACCGGACTAAATAAAATATAGGCCCAAGCAACAAAAAGGAAAAAAAAAAGAAAAAACTTACAAGAGGGAGCTCCAATTGTTACCATAAAAAGTGAAGCGATATGATCTTAAAAACATAGCATTTGATTCAAGAATATTATTGAAGCTGACCGTTTATTTTGGGAGGCAATTGGGTTTAATGCCTCTTTGTGGGTGTCGATTGCATCGCCTTTTTGTAATTATGAGCTGGTTTTATTACGTAGGAATGGAATCCTCTTCTATAGTTAGGTTTTGGAATTTTTGGACTTGTTTTTTTTGTATGTCCTTGTATATTCTTTCATTTCTCTTAATTTTTTTTTTTTTTTGATAAGAAACAATTTCATTGATGTATGAAATTTACAAAAGGGATACAAGATCCATAGGAGTTACAAAAGGCTTTCCCAGCTATTGATGAGGGAAGCATATGAGTAAGGAGAAAGTTTACACCAAGATATAGCTAAGAATATAATGGAATAAAAAAAAACTTCGAAGGAGGACTCCATTCCTTGAAAAGTTCTTTTATTTCTTTCTCTCCATAAGCTCCAATTGAAGGCTCTGATGATGTTCATCCATAACAGTGCTTTAATATTCTTAAAAGGGTGGCCCATCAAAGATGATGCAAGAAGATCCTCCACTCGACCCGGGAGAATAAAGGACCAGCCAAAAGGGGTCGTAATTCTGGACCAAAATTCTCCGGCAAAGGGGCATAAGGCAAATATATGAATCTGAGATTCGTCATCCGCTTTGCATAAAGGACACCTCCCGGGGGAAAGAGGAATATAAGGCATACGCTTTTGCAAAATGTCTTTGGTATTGATGGCTTTGTGTGCTAGCTCCCATAAGAAAAATTTAACTTTCTTGGGATAGTTCTCTTTCCAGATTGTCTTAGCCAAAGATGGGTCTATAAGGCTAGAGGTTCCAGCCATGTCAGTGGTGAGGGATTTTGTGGAGAAGCTGCCATTAGTGTTGAGGGGCCATTTCCAGGAGTCAACTGTTTGGGATAAGCGAATGGGGTCGAGAATCAAGCTAAGATCAGCCCATTCTGCAGCCTCGGAGTCCTTCAAATTCCTGCCCAATTTAAGGTCCCAAAAAAGATTCGAAGTATTCCATACCTCTTTGACAGATGCTGTTTTGCATTGAGAGAGTTTATAAAGAAGGGGATATCTATTAGCCAGCAGCAAATTGTTAATCCAAGGGTCTGTCCAGAAACAAGTATCCTCACCATTTCCTAGCTGATGAACTATACGGCTGATAATGAGGCTGCGGTGCTTAACAATATTTCGCCATGGGCCTTTGGATTTAGATAGCGAAGACCTTTTCAAGTTGTTGGGGGATCCATAGATGGCTTTAATGACCTTTCTCCAAAGAGCATTTCTTTCCTGATTGAATCTCCAAGTCCACTTAGCCAATAAGGCTTTGTTTTTGTCCATCATGGAAAGAAGACCGAGGCCACCTTGATCAATGGGATGTAGGAGTTTTTCCCATTTGACAAGATGCTGCACATGATTGTGAGTATGAGTTCCACCTTTCCAAAGAAACATCCTGAACATACTTTCAATCTCTAGACCAATCTTATTAGGCAGTTGGAAAAGGGATAAAAAGTATGTAGGGAGGTTAGATAATGTAGCCTGAAGAAGGGTTAGTCTTCCTCCTTTGGAAATAAAGGTTGCCCCCAATTCATCAGCCTCCGTTCAATCTTTTCAATAATAGGCATCCAGAAGATTCTTGTTTTAGGAGTTCCATTAAGAGGCAATCCCAAATAAGTACTAGGCCACTCTCCCAATTTGCATCCTATTTGAAGAGAAAAATTCTCCAAAACGGTGGAGTCCACATTTATGCCCAAAAGTTCTGTTTTTTGCATATTGATGTTGTGCCCAGATATTTGCTCAAAATTCTCAACCACAGCAAACATGTTTCTAGCCGAAGATTCCTCCTCAAATGCCGAGAATAAAATGGTATCATCTGCAAATTGAATGTGATTGATGCTGATGTTGTCAAAGTCGGATCTATAACCCTTGATGTTGCCATCTGTTTCCGCTTTGGTAAGTAAACGGCTAAAACAGTCCATAATCATAATAAATAGGAAAGGAGATATCGGGTCTCCTTGTCTAAGGCCCCTAGTAGCTCGAATCTTTCCCCTAGGCCGGCCGTTTATGAGAATCGAGTAGTTTACGGTTGACACACAACCCTTAATCCAAGATCTCCATTTGCTACCAAAGCCTTTGGCAAAAAGAATATGGTCGAGAAAGAACCAGTCAACTTTGTCAAATGCTTTTTCAATATCAAGCTTGATGATCAACCCCTTTTTCTTTCTACGGTTCCAATCGTTTATGATCTCATTAGCTATAAGAGATGCATCAAGGATTTGTCTATTTTCAACAAAGGCAGCTTGGTATTCAGAGATTGTAGAGGGCAGCACCTTTTTTAATCTTTCGGAGAGCACTCGAGCCACAATTTTGTAAAGGCACGTTGTGAGGCTAATTGGGCGGTAGTCAGCAACTGTTTTAGCATCGATCTTCTTAGGAATAAGGCATATATAAGTCTCGTTAAGGCTTGCATTGATAATACCATTCTTAAAAAAATCTTGGAACACTCTCATAATATCATCTTTAAGGATGTTCCAACATTTTTTGAAGAATTCGGATGTATAACCATCGGGGCCCGGCGATTTATCTGTGCCAAGGAGCTTTATAGCATTCCAAACCTCTGCCTCAGTAAATTCTGTTTCTAAATCCCCTACTGTGTGTTGCTGAATGGGACTCCAATCCATGTCTTTGGGAAAAGCGGTCAAGTGATCATTTTTCGAATATAGGCCTTGGAAGAAATTAATAAACTCCCAAATTCGAATATAGGCCTTGGAAGAAATTTTTAGATTTCTTTTGGGATATGGGCCCTGATTCCTCCTGTCAATTTATTCTCTTAATGAAAGCTCGGTTTGTTACCATAAGAAGAAAATAAATTGACAGTTTACCATTATAGACTAATCCTCTGCTAAAGCAACATAATTATTAGAATTCAAGTCCTATCCTCTTGCCAATCTAATATTCTCATGTCAAACAAATAGAGTAATCTAAAAATTCCCTCAGGCTATTAATTAGCCCATAAATGTATCTTTTCATCAATCAATGAAAGTTCATTTCTTGTTAAAAAGAAAAAAAGGCCCAAGTCTAATATTTGACCTGATGTATTTTGTTTCTGATACTCCAGCAGGAGCCTTGTATATATTTTTTAAGTCATCAAATAGGGAATAAAAGAGTAGTTGTCTTGTTCATCCTGCTCCAATTTTTTTACTCTAGATTTATTTGACTCCTCTATTGCTGTTTTTTAGAAGGAAAGAGTGTTCAACAAATGGTGAATGAAGCTCTAAGACATGTGCCAAATAGAGAAGGTTAGTTTTAATGTTTTGCTGCAATAGACCATTCTAAAGTATCATAGCATATGTGTAGGGATTTTTTTTCTTTTTTTTTTTTTGTTTATCTTTTTTAAAATTTAAAGCATCGTGCTTTTATCATAAATGCAGGAGACAAAAACATTGACCTGGTATTCGTCCTCAGACTTCTGTTTCATTTTTTTTGGAAAGAAAAAAAACATTTATTTTACTGGGAAAAAGGCGTGATCTCTATAATTGTATCAGGTAAACCAAATTCGAGATTCCTTGGCTATTATGGGAGATAATAGTACAGCCTTCAGTTTACCACAAGTATGACCCTGCCTCATTTTTTTTTATGATCTCTACATATCAATTTCATTATTAACATGGGGTTATGCTTACTGGCTAACAACTTGTACATATACTTGCCACATCATCAAGTGCATGACCCATCAGCTTGATTCTATATTCTTATCTGATCTATACTTAAAGGAGCACCACCCATGTCTAACTACATTAGGGAAGGGGACTGATGGCCGTGAGTCATGTATTATGTCAGTATAATATATCCATCTCTCTCAAATCAGACATAATCATACGACCTACATCATGACTTCCACCAAAACCACAGTATACGCATTATTTATAGATGTACATACCATCATACCTAGAACCTACCCATCATGTCCGCACCATACTTGTTATCTAACATAGACATCTTGCATAAGATACCACAAATCATAGTTCAACATACGAGAACCTACTTGTTTTGGATGAGTGCCAGCGACCTAAGAAAATCTATGAACCCCTCCATCCAGATTAGTCAGCAGTGGAAGCTCTCTGAAAAGAAAAAGTTTAAAATAGACATGAGCTGGGTTAGACAAGGCTACAGGCCCACAAGCCTTGCAAAGGTGATACATGTTGTAGGCACAAGATTTTATTCTTGCAACTGCAACATATTTTGTCAACCTCATAGGTGCAAAGTTTGAAGCCATGCTTCACGACTGCTGGCTTTACCATCGCGGGTGTCTAGCTCAAATATACTGATGAGCAACAAAAAGAAAAACTTGATAGGAGAACATTTTAAACTCGAAAACGAGAGTATAGAGGTCACCACATTTGTGGAACCTCAAATCTTGGTTTTTGATTGAGGGAAAAGGTTTTATTTGGCTTTAAAGCACCAAAAAGGAGTTCTAATCAAGTAAAATAAAACCTAGCGAATAATTACAAAAGACCTTATATACCGACGCTCGAAGGGAAACAATTTCTATTATTTCTCTCACCCCACAAAATCCCTACCAACCACAAGAATCTCCCCTTCTCACAAAAAGGCGAAGGGAGAAGAAACTCTTCAATCATATTCTTGCAACCTCTATGTCTAGCAAACTGAAAGCCAAACACGTTAAAAAAGAGACTCCAAACGAAACAAGTAAAATCACACTTCCAAAGCAAGTGATCAAGATCTTTCTTCGCCTTCCGAAAAAAATGCAACAAAACGGTCCAATCAAAGTAGGAATCTTTCTCGATAGCCTATCAAAAATATTAACCCTTCTGTGAATGTCTTGCCAAATGAAGAGCTAAACCTTCTTTGGAAATTTCACCTTCCATGGACGCAAAAAAACTGACTTACTAACTAAAAAGGGATTTGGCAAACACTGAAAAAAACGAGGTACAAGAAAGCCCCCTAGTGGAGTTTCGACTCCAAAATGAACATTCCTTCTCTTCGATCTAAGGCCAACCTCCCATCAAAGATAAGAGAGCCAAGATATTTGTAGTTTCCTTATTGGATAACAGACCATGAAAACTGTTGGTTTCTGTATTTTATATTTTCCTTAATTAGAGTTATTTGTTGTAATTATATTGTATTCATTTGTGTATCTTTTCCTTTTTGGGAATTAGGTCTTTCTCTCCTTCTTAAGTAAGACCATTTTGTACCTAAAAGAATGAATTATTCAGATTATTAAATAAGAAAAACCTTTTGCACATGGTATCAGAGCAAAGCAAGGTAAAACCCTAAAATATCTGACCTAACCCTAGCCGCTACAGTAGCCGCCGCCGCCGCCGTCTGAGTCGCCGTCGTCCGTCTCTTACCCAGCTCCGCCGTCCGTCTTTTACCCAGCCGCCGCCGTTCAACTCTCGCCCAGCCGCCGTCATTATCCGAGTGCAAGAAGATCCGCAGCAGTCGTCTGACCCAATCGCGACCCACGACCCGGACTCAGCCCGCGATTTTGCGCCGTGACCCGAACCTCGCGTCACCTCTGCAAGTCGTCCCTTTCTGTCCACTCCGTGACTCGCGGTGTTACTCCGTCAAACTCCGGCCGCTCGTTTCCGTTAACTCCGACCACTCGCCTGGGATAGATTATTGTTTTTTCGGTTTTGTTAGGCTGTTTGATTGGTGTTGTTTCTGTCCACTCGTCAACTCCGGCCACGTTTTTTGCTGCTTGTTGCTGTTGGTGGGCTGCTTGAAGTTTTTTTTTTTGGGTGTATTTCTCCTTCACAGCTGGTTCTCAACTCTCCAAAATAGTAACATGTCCGAAGAGAAATCATTGATGTCTAAAATCTCGGACTCACGTACTCATCCCACTGTCCAAATTACAACCATCCGTCTTAATGGGGACAACTTTCTGCTTTGGTCCCAAAGTGTTCGGATGTATATTCGAGGACAAGGGAAGATCGGTTACCTTACTGGAGAGAAAAAAATGCCGAAGAAGGAGGACCCTTTGTTTGCTACTTGGGATGCTGAAAATTCTATGGTTATGACGTGGTTAGTGAACTCTATGATTGAGAAGATAAGTCGCAACTATATGTGTTACTCAACTGCAAAGGATTTATGGGACAGTGTAACTGAGATGTATTCTGACTTGGGCAATCAATCTCAAATGTTTGAATTGAATCTCAAACTGAGAGACATTCGTCAAGGCGGAAATACAGTGACCGAATACATTCACTCCTTGAAAACAATTTGGCAGGACCTAGATCTGTTTGACACTCATGAATGGGAATCCACTAACGATCAAACTCATTACAAGAAAGTGGTAGAGGATGATCGTATTTACAGATTCCTCGCTGGCCTTAATGATGAATTTGATGAGGTTAGAAGTAGAGTTCTTGGTAAGAATCCTCTTCCAAATATTAATGAGGTTTACGCTGCAGTTCGTAGGGAAGAGAGTCGTCGCAATGTCATGCTTGGCAAGAAATCTGTCAGTACAGTTGAAACATCTGCTATGGTGGTTGAGACTACTGCACATAAGGCTTCTACTCAACCCACCAAACCTCGAGTATGGTGTGACTACTGTAATAGGCCTCGACACACCCGTGAGACGTGTTGGAAAATCCATGGAAAACCTGCAAATTGGAAGAGTACTAAGCAAAGTGATAGGAGTAACAGTCAGTCCACTTCCACTGCTAATGTTGTTGACTCTCATCCATTCAATCAAGAGCAAATTGATCAACTCCTGAAGCTACTAAAGGTCACTTCGTCATCTGGTAATCCTAGTGTTTCCTTGGCACAAACAGGTAATTATCCTCTAGCTTTATCTTGCCTTAATTCATCTCCGTGGGTTATAGACTCCGGAGCATCTGACCATATGACCAGTTCCTCCCTTCTGTTTACCTCATACTCTCCCTTGTATTGCAGTGAACAAATTCGAATTGCCGATGGTAGTTTTACTCCTATTGCAGGAAAAGGAACTATCTCGTTGACTAAAAATATTACCTTACAATCTGTTCTCCATGTTCCTAAATTAGCTTGTAATTTATTATCTGTCAGTAAAATTTCTAAGGATGCTAATTGTCGTGTTACTTTCTTTGAAACTCACTGCATCTTTCAGGATCAGGACTCGGGGGAGATGATTGGGCGTGCTAGGATGCTGGATGGTCTCTACTATTTTGATGATTCTCCAACTAGTGATAAAAAAGCTCAGGGCCTAAGTAGTGTTAGTTCTCCTTCTGTTAAAGAAACAATCATGCTTTGGCATCGTAGGCTAGGACATCCCAGTTTTTTCTATTTGAAGTATTTGTTCCCAAACTTATTTAAAGGAATTGATTGTTCAATTTTTCATTGCGAAAGTTGTATCTTTGCCAAAAATCATCGTGCCACATATTTACCAAAACCTTACAAGGTTTCCAAACCATTTTACTTAATTCATAGTGATGTTTGGGGTCCCTCTAAAGTTTTGACACCTAGTGGAAAACGCTGGTTTGTTACTTTCATTGATGATCATACTCGGTTAACTTGGGTTTATTTGTTAGCTAAAAAGTCTGAGGTCAAAGATATCTTTATTCGGTTTTACAATATGATTGAGAATCAATTTCAAACTAAAATCAGTATTTTACATTCTGATAATGGGACTGAATACTTTAACACATATTTAGAGGATTTTTTGAAGGATAAAGGAATTTTTCACCAATCTACCTGTCGTGATACTCCCCAACAAAACGGGATTGCTGAGCGAAAAAATAGACATTTACTTGATGTTGCTCGTGCTATTATGTTTTATATGCATGTTCCTAACTATTTGTGGGGAGACGCAGTCCTTACCGCTGCTTATCTCATAAACCGGATGCCTTCTAAGATTTTGGCTTTTAAAACTCCTCTTGATCAATTTAGAAATTTTTATCCCACTGTTCGTTTGTATTCCGATTTACCGATAAAAATTTTTGGGTGTACTGCATATGTTCATCTCTCTAGTCCTTCTCAGTCTAAACTTGACCCCCGTGCTGTTAAATGCATTTTTTTAGGTTATGCTTCAAACAAAAAGGGTTATCGATGTTTTGATCCTTTAACCAAAAAACACTTTGAAAGTATGGATGTATTGTTTGTGGAGAACCAACCTTTTTTCAACCAAAATTCTCTTCAGGGGGAGATTTCTAACTTGGAAGAAAATTTTTGGGATACTTCTCCCCTCCCTAAACTTATATGTCCTGAGACTACTAGCATTTCTATGCCAAATATGGAAAGTTCTATTTCAGGGGGAGAAATACTACAAAATGATCTCACTGATCGAATTCCTGAACTTCAGGTTTATACTAGAAGGACATTACATCAAAAAAACCGGGATCAGATAGTGGACTTGTCACAATACCAATCTAATGCTCCGACAAATGATACTGAAGATTCAGGTAACCAACCTACATCTGATATATCTGACCTTGATATCCCAATAGCCCATAGGAAAGGTGTCCGTAATTGTACCAAATACCCTATTGCAAATTACCTTTCTTATCATAGATTGTCTGATAATCATAAAGCCTTCACCTCTAGGATAACCAACCTATTTATTCCAAGGAACATACAGGAGGCCCAAAATGATCCGAATTGGAATTTAGCAGTTATGGAAGAGATGAATGCGTTGAAACAGAATTGTACATGGGATGTAGTTGAACTACCAAAAGATAAGAAAACGGTAGGATGCAAATGGGTATTCACCATAAAGTGCAAAGCTGATGGTGATATTGAACGATACAAAGCCAGATTAGTTGCTAAAGGCTTTACTCAGACCTATGGAATTGATTATCAAGAAACATTTGCTCCGGTGGCTAAGATTAACTCTATAAGAGTACTTTTATCTATTGCGGTTAATTCAGATTGGCCTCTTTATCAGCTTGATGTAAAAAATGCATTCCTCAATGGTGATCTTGAAGAGGAAGTATTTATGGACTTACCACCAGGTTTTGAAGTGGATCTTGGAGCTAACAAAGTTTGCAGGTTAAAGAAATCTCTATATGGCCTTAAACAATCTCCTAGAGCGTGGTTTGAACGGTTTGGGAAAGCTGTTACTAGCTATGGTTTTCTTCAGAGTCAAGCAGATCATACCATTTTCTATAAGCACACTGGAAATGACAAGATGGTTGTTTTAATAGTGTATGTTGATGATATCATTCTTACAGGTAATGATGAGGTCGAACTGAAGTGTTTGAAGGAAAAACTAGCCAATGAATTCCAAATTAAAGACTTGGGAATTTTGAAATATTTCCTAGGGATGGAATTTGCTAGATCAAAAAAGGGTATCCTTGTCAATCAAAGGAAATATATTATTGATCTGCTTCAAGAGACAGGCTTACTTGGTTGTAGGACAGCAGAAACTCCTATTGAACCAAATTTGAAATTACAAGCTGCAACAGAGAAAGAGGTGAGAGACAAGGGAAAATACCAAAGACTTGTGGGAAGACTTATTTACTTATCTCATACTCGTCCTGATATTGCTTTTGCAGTTAGTATGGTTAGCCAATTTATGCATGCCCCAGGGTCAACTCACTTTGAGGCAGTTTACAGGATCCTTAGATACTTGAAAGGAACTCCAGGAAAAGGCATATTTTTTAAGAAACATGATCACTTACATGTTGAAGTTTACACTGATGCTGACTGGGCAGGTAGCACAACAGATAGGAGATCTACTTCTGGTTATTGCTCATTTGTTGGAGGAAATCTAGTTACCTGGCGTAGTAAAAAACAAAGTGTGGTAGCCAGAAGTAGTGCAGAAGCAGAGTTCAGAGCTTTAGCTCATGGCATTTGTGAAGGTATTTGGATAAAACGACTGCTTGAAGAATTAAAATTTGTCCAAATAAAACCTATGCGTGTTTACTGTGACAATAAGGCAGCCATCTCCATAGCTCACAATCCAGTCCTTCACGATAGGACAAAGCATATTGAAGTTGATAAACACTTTATAAAGGAGAAGATTGATACTGGAGTAATATGTATACCCTATCTCCCTACAACGGAGCAAATTGCTGATGTGCTTACTAAGGGTCTTCCAAAACTACAATTTGACAAGTTGATTAACAAGCTGGCAATGGAAGATATCTTCAAACCAGCTTGAGGGGGAGTGTTGGTTTCTGTATTTTATATTTTCCTTAATTAGAGTTATTTGTTGTAATTATATTGTATTCATTTGTGTATCTTTTCCTTTTTGGGAATTAGGTCTTTCTCTCCTTCTTAAGTAAGACCATTTTGTACCTAAAAGAATGAATTATTCAGATTATTAAATAAGAAAAACCTTTTGCACAATTGAAAAGGAGGTGGAGCTCCTCAAAGGACCAAAGACTTCAACCACAAAACAACTTTTCATGGAGGACAAATGATATAACGGGGTGTATCAAAGGGTACTATCCCCCACCCATTTATCCTCCCAAAAATAAGTATTCCTCTCATCACCTAGAGAACACTGGACCAGGAAAGAGAAAGAGGATAGCTTAGTAGAGATGTCTTGGACCAGGAAAGAGAAAGAGGGGAGCTTAGTAGAGATGTCTTTCCAAATTTATTGGCCTTTGATGGTGATGGCATTCGCCTCTTTTATCTTGTAGCCAAATTCTTGGAATAAGGGCATATATTTGTGGAGGAACTCAATTTTGGTGCTCTGTTGGCGAGATGATAATTTAGGAAGAAGTTGGTTTTAAACATGTGTTACTATTTGACTCACATCCAGAGGATTAGTGTTTTTGGAGTAATGAGGACTCAGTTGAAAGGTAAGGTAGAGTTTATTAGACTATAGTTAAGGCCATAGCTGATGGTGTTTGTTAGGTTTTGCTAGTAGCTAGTAGTCTAAAAAGGAAAAAGAGGGACGCTGGAGGGATGGAGGTAGATTTTGGGAATAGTCTGTGGGAGAAAACTGAGCCTCTTCAATGCTTAATACATTTTTCATATTTTCTTCTCATAAATTTTCTTTCAATTAAGCTCTTTATCATAGCCATTTCTCATGCATAAATATTAGGCTCTATCACAAACTATACTTGACTTTTGACCTACAAAAATGCTGTAGGTTCCTAGAATTTTTACTTTGTAATCTTCTAAGTGCAAAAATAGTCTGCAAATATTTGTAACATGTTTAGTTGTTTGTTTTTTTTTTTTTTTTGGAGACTAACATGTTTAGTTGTTTGTAGATTTCAATTATATTTTATTGATAAATGAATATACAAGGAAAGAAGCTAGTGAATATGAGGGAGTTAGCAAAAGGTTTCTCCACTTGGTGCAGATCAGGAAAGAATATAGTTACCAAAAGATTTATCTATGAAAACCCAAGTTGAGGAAACAAAAACAATATACTTCTACGTCGTGAAGAATCCTTTTCAACATCCTGAAAATTTCTTCAATTACTTTCCAATCAAATTTCCACGAAATACCTCCTCTTACCACAATAAGCCAGAGTACTGTAGCTTTGACTTGAGAAGAAGATGACCTATCAAATTTCAACTTCTTTTAGTGATAATCTGTGCACTAAAAAAAAAAAAAAGGATAATCTGTGCATACTGCATCTGATTAAAAAAGGGTGGTCTCTTAAAATGTGTGTTTGTATATAATATTGTGGGGAGTGGGTGGGTGTGGAACCATGTGGTGCGGTGTTGAAGAGTTTCTTGGTTATCAAATGGGCTTATCATCCTACTTATTATTTACATATGCTTGAAAATTGAAATGTTTAACATATAATTGTCTGATACCTCATTTTCCATTCACCTTATCATTCGTCCTGTATTTTTTCCAGCTTAGAGTACTTTCTTTCAAAACTTTTTCTTGAGGAGTCCAATTAATTTATGATCTTTATGCTTTTAACAGCCTCATCTCCGTAGAACAAAGCTTTGTGATATGAAGGATGGTGAGCTGGAGCCGGCATATGTTGCAAAGAGGGAAGAGTTGAAAGAGCTTGTTACGAGCATTATCCGTCCAAAGATTGTGCAGGGAAAATCTTTGAATGGAAAGGAATTTGTATCTTTTTTAGAACAGGTGGTACATTTATGTGCATTTTATTTACTCAAATTTATTCGCTCATTTAATTGACATTGAAATAATGTTTGGATCCTTTTTTTTTTCTTGAACTTTTTTAAATACATAATTTATTTGTAATTTCAAATTACTTTTTGTTCCACTTTTAGATTCTTGAAGCATTGAACAAAGGGGAAATTCCATCTACTGGATCTCTTGTTGAGGTTTTCAACAAGGCTGTTCTTGAGCGATGTTTGAAAATATACAGTGACAGAATGGCAACAGTGCATTTACCTATTACAGAGCAATCTCTGCATGGTGCCCATGAAATGCACCGAGCAGAAGCAATGCGAGCTTTTGATGAACAACATTTTGGCCGTCAGCATGCAAAGAAGTCAGTCACACAACTTGACGAAGAAATTAACAAGGTTTCAACTCCCCCTCTATTTAGGAAAAAAGATACTCTAAGAACAGCTTTTTAATTATTTGGGTTGTGATGTCAAGTATCCTCCTGAATCAAGATAGAAGGGTAAAGAAATTGGTAAATAATAGTTGCCTAAACATGATTCCTTGGTGTATTCTAGTCATTTTGCTACCACTCCCTTAACTGGAAGGAATAACTAAAATTTGATTTATGTAACTGCTCAGGGTGCATCAGAGTGCATCTCTGAGTTTTTGGAGTATCAAATGTGGAATCCCAGTTTTAAGCCCAGTGTCTTCATTATCAAAATCGATCTACTAAAAGAGGGGGAGATGAGATATCCCCACACACCACAAGGTTACAAAAAAGGCCTCCCAGCTAGTGAATAACTGAGCTTTACTATAATTACAAAAAAAATTAGAAGAAATAGACCAAGTAGAAGCAAACAATTTAATAAGTTTTCGAAAGGCCTCCCTGTTAGTCTGCTGACCTTGGAGTGCTCTTTTGCTTCTAGTAGTGGTTATAATAGTAATAATCAAAGAGAATTTTTTCATGTTTGGTTCTTAACATCCATTGTTTATCATTAGCCTCAATTACAACAGCCTAAATAACTTGATTCTTTCCCTTTGATTCCTAAACCCCTTGTTATGTGTAAGCTCTTTAACCTCTAGAAATTCTTTTTAGGTGTATAGTAATGTTATATTGGCAAATCAATATCAATCCTCAAGGCTCTGTGAGGCACTTTATACGAAGTGTGAAGACCAAATGGACCACCTTCAAGTTCTAAGGCTACCATCAATGGCAAAATTCAATGCAGGTTTTCTGCAATGCAATCAAAGTTTTGAGAAAGAGTGTGTTGGACCATCCAAAGAAAACTATGAGCAACGCATGTCAAAGGTAATGCAGTCATTTTTTTTCCCTTCCATTTGTCGTCTTACACATCCACTTATTCCTCACACATTGGTTTATTGAATTCTTGATGTTTAATTCTGATTTTATGTTAATTTTAAGGAACATAGATGGCATTGAAATTGGTTTTTCGTTCAGTTTTGTTCATTAAGAAAACTCAATTACCTGATTTATTCATAAAGTTGCGAATGTCTTTTAAGTATTTTTAGTGACCTTGGTGGCTTGATAGGTGTTTTGGATCTTATTTTGTTTTAAGAAGAAAAAAAAAATTGATTTCTACTCAAGTATCTTTCACACCAATAGACTGTTGGAATACTGCCCCATTTGTTTGTAGGTTTGCCATATACTTGTTCAAGCTAAGATGGTTGTCCTAGTCTTACCCAATTGAACATACAGCTTCAAAAGCTGAATTTTCTGATCATGGATGAGTCATGATTTGCAGATGTTAGGGAAGGCACGATCTCTTTTTATCAAGGAATACAATCACAGGCTTTTCAATTGGTTGGTTGCCTTTTCTCTTGTCATGGTGATTGTGGGAAGGTTTGTTATAAAGTTCTTTTTAATTGAAATTGGGGCATGGCTGCTCTTCATTTTTTTGGAGATATACACAAGGATGTTTTGGTCGGCCGAGACTCTTTATTACAGCCCTGTTTGGCAATTTGTTGTAGCCACCTGGGAAACTATCGTTTATAGCCCCATCCTGGATTTGGACAGGTTAGTAATTTTCCTTGTTATCGAATATTGTTCCGTATTTCTGTCTGCTTTTCTTGTTCTGATTTATGTTAAATTATGAAATTCATACCTACTCATTCCCATGCCTTAAAAAGAGAAAAAATGAGTAGTGTCCTTTTATCACACCTTCAAGTCTTTAGATCATTTGTCAATGTAAATGGATTGTTTTATTAAAGAGTACAACCAAGCTAAAGAACAAGGTAGCTTGTCAGTTACCCTTTCAACCATTTCTAGGAATATTCCTTCGGGAATGGTAATTTTGCAACAAAACGCACTCTTTTTGGCTTGTTCAAAGATAGATTTTTCACCAGGGAAAGAGAAAGCACTAGTCTTCTCACTAGATCATGTCTGGATGTTACATATGGTCTTGAAAGTTGAAACTAATATTAGTGTGAATTAAACTCGTTTTCTTGGTTTATCTCATGAGACAGATGGGCAATTCCCCTTGGTGTGTTGGCTGCTGCGTTGGTTGTGTACTGGAGGTGTTGTGGAAGAAGAAAATATGGGTCCCAGTGGCTTTTACCATTATACAACAATCCCAAAAATGGTTCACAGAGACCAAGATCAGACTGACAATCATTAATCTTTGATTCTCTTCAAGCAGTTTGCTGTTTCTTTTTTGATCTTTCCGGCGAGCTCTTCACCTTTTTGATGCACGAAGCACGCCGCTCCTTGTCAGCTTCCATTGTGGTTAGGAACACATTTAGACAGGTCGTTTATCATTCTGTAGTGATAGCATATCAGAAAAATGGATAAGCAAATGTTGTTGTCAGTCAATATATTTGTAATATGTTTAAAATATTGTATTCAACTTTACTCACCGAAAGGAAATTTTCCTTTTTTCACTTAAAAGAAAAAAAAATCCATATTGTATTCAATTTTACTCACTGAAATTCTCTCTTTCTTTTTTCCCCCTCAATTAGAAGCTTTGATTAAAGCTTAGGAAATAGACATATTGATCAAACTACTCCTGGTTTCCTTCAAAGGCATGGAAGCAAAGCGAGAAATTGGTAAAATATAAAGCTCAGTATGGAACTACCAAACTGATTTTTTTTTTAAAAAAATTACCTACTTAACCAACGAGGTCCGAGTCTTGATACATAGTGGAGCATGAAATGAAAAAAATAGGTAAAGAAGAGTATTTTTCATTTCTTATTAATCCCTGTAATGCCCACATGCCCAATGATAATATAAGAAGAAATATTGCTACAAAAAGCGACACATTCAACTCTTCAATTCTTCTTGTGGTTTGGAGCTGCATGTGAAGGTTCTGCATCCCAACCTGACATGGAACCATGCATGGCCTGCTTCTGCACGCGATCAATATCAGATATATGGTGCACAGAGGGCATATCAGTCGTTTTGGTTGCCACGTCATTCTGTGATCTTCCAACATGTGGAATGGGTGGGGGGTTAGTTGTCACAGGCCCTTCCAAATTCTGGTGATGTGGAGGGGTGTTTGCAAATGCAGACATGTTTTGGTGGAAGAATTGGGTGTTGGATTGCATTGGCATTTGGCTATTGACAAAGGGCATTTGGCTTTGAGACATGGCAACAAGCAGTGGATTCACTCCTGTTACTCGCTTCACTGTTTCTTCAGCCATTTTCACCTGAAATTTTACATACATTATTCACAAATATCCTATTGATTTCCCAGAAAACACAAGGCATTATTACATACGTAATGTTCTCTCTTTACATTTATAAGCCACTGAAATTATTGGCATATATCGATATATATTACGCTCCATTAGCGAATGCAGACTACCATAGCTGACTGAAAACAGTGAAAGCAAGAGCAAGATAGAAGGGAGAAGTCACCGTCAACGATGTGCTTTCCTTTCATAAACAACAACTAATCGGTGACATGCTTTCATATCCTGAAATATAACACAGGCTGGAAAAAACAAACAGCACTCAAGTACACAAACAACCACATGTATTTGAAATTGACGGTTCATGCAAATACAATCTAACATCCTAAATGTAATTGAAAGTAAAACAAGATACAATTGCAATAAGCACGACATTTTTTTGTTTGGAATGGATGGAAGTTTTAACCAAAATGAAAAAGAGAACTGACCATCCAATAGAAAGGAGATTACACATGTAGCCTCGTCAAAGAAGGAAGCAGAAGATTTCTCCTTACTGCCATTCCTCAACTGAAGAACAATCGAGAAAGGCTTCCTTGATGACTGAGGAAAGATAATGAATAAATAAGCAGTTTTTCCTCGATTGTTTCCCAATAGTTCATTAATACTTACAATTTAACTTTGTCTTCAATATTGTTGTTTCCTTGGCGGTTCTTTGACTTTGATTTCGTAGTTTCCTCAGTAACTCTTTGATGTTTTAACTTAGATTTTGTAGTTCCTTCGAAATTCATTAGTTCTTAGTTTCTATCAAGTTGTCAAAGTTTGTCCTTCAATAATGAAGTTACCTCAAATTTTTAAAACTATATTGGACTTCGTAATTCTTAATGCTTACTCTTTTCCATACATTGATACAGACACAGAGAATATACGAACGCAAAAAAAAACTGAGATAAATACCTCTTGACCATGAAATTTCGCAACATTTTTGTTTGGTTCTTAAATTAAAAAATCTTAATATTAACCATGAGAGTTCTGAAATGGTTCAAAATAGAGATACTCCTTTTGTAGGCTGACGGAAGGACAAATGGAGAATTTCCTTTTCAGTAATTGGTGTGAGCGTGAAGGATCGAGTAAAAGAGGATAGATGAGAGATCATTCTTTGTTTTGCTCACGGCTGCTAATAAAAACAAAAAAAACAGGGGTCTCTCTTTTCTATTTGCTTTCCGGCTAAGAAACAGAATTTTTTTTTAGTGTTGGTTCGAGAGAGGTTCTGGAAATTGGGGTGGTGAAGTAGAGAATGGAAGAGAGGGTGAGAGAAGATAGAGAGAGAAAACCATAACACCAAAGTCACATTTTCATAAAAAAAATCCAAATCAATTTTTCATAATATAGCTAATATAGAGCTAATGATGTGGCCTATTTCGAACCATTTAGGAACCTCAAATTTTGATTTTGAAACTTAAGAGGGCAAAGGAGAATATATATATATATATATATTTTGAGATTGGCAAAGGAGAATATTGTAAGGTTACTAGTATGATATATTAGAGGAATAGTATTAGTAGGGTAGTAAGGGTATAATAGTAAGTAGCTAGGGAGTCTTGGTTATGCCTTGGGTTATAAATAGGGAAGTTTATGGAGCCTTAGGGGTGGAGAATTTTGGTGATGTCTCATAGTGGGACTTTGGGAGAGTGTTAGCCCTCTCGAAAGGCTATCGGTTATATTGTAACGTCATTTTGATATTGAGGGCTAACACTCTCCCAAAGTCCCACTATGAGACATCACCAAAATTCTCCACCCCCTAAGGCTCCATAAACTTCCCTATTTATAACCCAAGGCATAACCAAGACTCCCTAGCTACTTACTATTATACTCTTACTACCCTACTAATACTATTCCTCTAATATATCATACTAGTACCCTTACAAATATTTGTAAAACTTCATAGACTAAAATGCATTTATTTTTTTAAAGATAATTTATGAACTACATTCAGTGACACTTGATCCAAGCTACCAAAAACCTTAACATACTCCGAATATTCTACGTAGACCTTCATTTCTAATTCATCCACCACTTTGCTAGAATATTCTACGTAGACATTCATTTCTAACTCATCGCCATTGTTAGTCCAAGTTTACTAGCTCCATGGCATCTTCATCA
Source organism: Luffa aegyptiaca (assembly GCA_017139565.1). NCBI lineage: Eukaryota > Viridiplantae > Streptophyta > Magnoliopsida > Cucurbitales > Cucurbitaceae > Luffa > Luffa aegyptiaca. Next base: position 7,511,884 of record CM029399.1, on the reverse strand, counting down.
ATTGCCAAAAGTCTCAATTTCTACAACTTCAAGGACTTCTTGAAAATTTTTGTATCAACTTCTCCTAATTGGTGTTTATCCATCCCACCTCTTACCTCTGGAGAGTTTCTTGAAGGGTTACCACCTATTAGCATCACAAATGGCAACAGACTTCATTCGAGGCAAATTTTCAGAATCGTTGATGGCCAGTCAAGCGATGGTATGTTTAATCTATGTGATGACAACAGTTGTAAGCTTTTATGCTTCATAATTATGTTGTCATCTTACGAGAGGAGACATGCAGAGTCATTGCATATTCCCCTGTATTTCTCAACCATCGGAGACTTCAAGGAAGTTATAAACGACTTCTCACTATGTACCTCCTAGACCAAAGCAACATTGAGGAAGCTTTTAACTATTCAAATGAATTGGTGGCCTTCAATCGTCGAGGAAAATAACTTCCTCCATGACCTTCAATCATCAAGGTACCCCATAAATCCAATCTAACCTCTTCTACATTGTGTCCTGCTATGGTTGAGATACCACAACATCCAGAATGCATGTGCATCTTTGATTAAGAAGCATCAGATTGACATCTACGCCCGTCACAGACTCACAAACTTGATGGTGGCCGACAACCACCACACTAGCAATATTACCTATGAAAATAGACGAGTAAATGATTTCCTAGATAGGCGGTGATATAAAAAATATTGACAACCACTCTAGCAATAGACCATCGAGGAAATCATAAAATGACTTCTCTCGGTTTACCACCTGGACCAAGGCAACACTGAGGAAGCCATCATCGAGGTAATGACTTCCTCAATGACCTCCAATTATCCAGGTATCCGATCATACCTCTTCTATATCACTCTAGCGTGGTTGAGGTAGCAGTACCACAACATTAAGAAAGCAAGTGCATCTTTAACTACGAAGCATTAGATCAACATCTACACCATTATTGACTCGATGGTGACCAACAACAACAATCACACTAGTAAAGGTGCATCAACACATACAAGATTATTTCTTTTCTCTATGTACCTTCATTCATGGAGGTGCAAAACAATTGACGACAACATAGTTCTGCAACATGGTTCTGGTGCTGTTATTTATTTTTTTAAAATTTTTTTGATATATGTGAATGTTTGGATTAGCTTACGTGCACCTTGACTATTGTCATAAGACAACCGTTGGACCCTACTACATTTGGTTGCAAGGTAATTTGTAGGAAATTAAACCCTAGGTAGGTTGCCACCATGGCTTGAACTCATTCCCTCAATTTACTTGATTGACCTGATTGACCTTTATTGACCACGAGGTCGATCCAAGGGGCTGCACTTCAAGAGCATTTTTAAATAGTTCTTGTTCATCTTCCATTAAGAAAAATAGCTGGAAAGTGCATTTGAACCACGCATAGATGCTTGTCTCTCAAATGTTCTCTTGGAAGTTTGGAACCAAGAAAAAAGGAACCACGCTTTGGAGGATAGTTAAAGAAAAGAAAGGAATTTTTGGTGAAAGAAGAGTGCAAGAGACTAAGAGTTTGAAGAAACAGGAGGAAAATACGATCATTGAAGATTGAAAATTACCAAGGTAGAAGAAGAGGCATGAATAAAAAATTGAACCATTCTGCATGAGAGAGCGTAGATGCCTAATTTCTGCTTTGATTAGATGGTCAAAGTCCTTTTATGTTCTTGTTTTAGGTCTTTTATGCCATTTTCATTTTTTGAAAGCTATCCATTCCTTCCATACAACGAGAGAGAGAGAGAGCGAGAGAGAGAGGGAACCCAACAATGACTAACCTTTGCTCTTAAAGTCTCAATATCAGCTTTCAAAATTCTGTTGTCAACAGCTGCATCATCGTACTTTTGATTTACATCTGTGAGGCGCTTTAATAAAGTAGAGTGCTCAACCCTAAGTTGACCAACCTTTAGAAAAGGAACCATATTTAGAAAAAGTATTAACAACAATGAAAAATACCCTAGAACATATGAGGGCTATTTTGCAGTACCTGTGTCTCAAGTTCATTCAAGTGTGCTTGTTTCCGTCGTCTGGAGCGTCTTGCTGATTCTCTATTCGATAACATCCTAAGCCACCATCAATGTCAAGTGAGTAAAGCTAGGACCGGGCAACAAATTGGGTAGAAGGATTGATTTTTCGCACAGGGCCTTCTTTTTCTCTCCTTTCTCTAATTTATTTATTTACTGATTAGAAACGAAAAACTCTTCCATTAAGATAAGAACATTTACTAAACAAGTAAAACAACAGGATGGAAGAAGAGATATCCTCCTAACCCAAAAGCCAATAGAGATCACAAAAACACTTTTCAATAATAGCAACAATAAAAGAGGAGAGTTGTTTATAAATGAAAAATAATATAATTTGATGAATTAATGAAAAAATAATTTAAACATAATTTGATGAATTGATGAAAAAAATAATTTAAACATGCATGACATATCTCTACTCGAAAAAAGTGCAGAATGTTTCTGGAAAGTGCTATTTTCCAGAATATTTGAATCAAACATGAGGCTACAACTTTTTTTCTTTAACAAAGGTATAAGACAATTGTAGAGAGGATTTTACATGTAACTCCAAGGTCAACAAGCTTTGCACATGAAAAATGATCTCACATCATCAAAGAAGATATAGCAATAATAGCTTCTCTAAAAATTTAAATGGGTGAAAAACATAATAGAAGAGCATAACAGGGAAACAATAATCCGAGTGTGAACAAATGATCGTTTCTTGAGTCATATTTTCAATCAACGGAAATATGAACGGCAGGATAATTCAGAGGATTGACATTCAAGAAATAAGTAAGAGCAACAAAGTGCTCAGAACAATAAATCATAAATACCTCCTAGCACGTCTTGCATCGGCAGGATCCATATTCTCAATGTTTTCAATGTCTCCTTCAAGATCATCATCATCGGACTCATCTCTGGATGATCCACTCGTTGTTTGGGCAGCTTGAAGCCCTAGTTTCTTAGGCATTGCAGGTAAGGATGGGATCCCAAGAGGACTACCATTAGCCTCACTTTCTTTTGTTGAACTGACACGATCAGAACCTACAGCCACCATAGAGCAAAAGTGATATTGCAGTTGACGCACACAATTCCAATGGTAAAAAGAGTTAGATGGGACGAGAAACATCAAGAAAAGAGTTCTAACCAAGAGATCCATAGAATAATCAAACTAGCATACCAGGAGATGAACACCGTCAAATATCAGACAAAGATAGGTATAAAACTACGGAAAAGAATCAATACATTCAATAGTACCAGAGTGGAGAGAAAGAAGACCGGTTGCATACCATTTTGCCATGACACTACAACAGGCAACTTTTCAACCCATATTTTTTATAATTACAGAAACTCAACTTCATAAGAAAAATTAAAACTTGGGAGTTCAAAGGATTTGGCTTCTAAAGAAATAACACCACCCCCCGCCAAGAACAATGTATCAACGTTCCCCCCAAGAGAAAACAGGAAAACAACATCAAGAAATGTTCCATGTTTTTTTCACAAATTTGACTTCACGTGCTAGATCTTTCTCATATACAAGAGCACGATCTTTCTCATATACAAGAGGTTGCTCAAAACTCCTGCCCACATCAAATGGAAAACACCTAACGAAAGCCATAGAAACTATAACTAGATAACTACTTAATGAGCTTAACAACGATAAATAATGAATATATAAAATCCGTAGACTGCCTGAACGGAAGCTACCTTGGCCCTGAGCTTGCAAGCCAAATTGGAATGCGCCCGATGCTTGCCCACGGTGATCGGCTGGCTGGACTGTACCTTTGGGCTCCGAAGAAGCGACCTGCAATCCCGAACACAAAAATGGCTAAAACAAGTTCTCTTTCAAAGAAACAGAATAAGCTCCTGAATTTCACTTCAAAACATCATTAGAGTTCAGCATTTCAAATCCCAAATTCATCAAAATACAGTACACCAATCAATTTCAAAAGAGAGAGAAAGTCACCCGCGACAGAGCCACAGCAGCGCAAGCCATATCAAGCTGATTCTTCAAAAACACACGGTACCGATCAGAATTAGTCCGAACCATTTTCGACGGATCCAAAGACGGAATTGGCTGAGACCGATCATGATCACAATCCACCTTCTTGATCTCCACAATCTCATCATCACCTTCATCCCGCTTCGAAGTCGAAGACTGAGAAGCAGGAGATGCCACATCCACGGGAGAAGCCGCCACGCGATCGGAGGTAGTCGAAGGGCAACTATTCACAGGCAACGCCGAAACTTCCTCGAGAAACCTCTCGAACGCCCACTCGGAGGCGCTTCGGTTCATCTTCAAGGAAGGATCCGGCGATCGGAAAGGAGAATGAGACGGCGGCGAAGATGACGGCGGCGGCGGTGGCGGGGTCCAGAATGAGTTATCGGAGAGGTCTTCCGACGAGAAGAAAGTATGCATCGTCGTTGTCAGAGTCCGATTTGTTTCGTTTTCTTCGTTTCGTACGCGCGTTTTCAATGTGTAAACATTTAAGCGCGTGGGCAAAAATCCGGTGCTTTAAGGACCACCATACTTGGCCAATAGGAACCTTCCACGTGTTGATAATTTGTTTTCTTTGGTATGAAAGTCCTCTCTCTTTGTGTACGGATTGGAAACTATTTCACACCCTCTTTGAAAACCCTCTCTTGTACCTATTTTTAGGGCAAGATTTGGTTTGGCTAGGGTTGTTTTTGGGATAGTTTGAGAGAGTACCTTGCATCCTCATCCTTCAAGGACAATATCTCGATCCCGATTCAGTATAGGTATTGATGTCGTTGTCTCCATTTTCATTATTGGTGAGTTTTGTAGAAGAAAATTTAAGAGTTAGAGATCACAGTTAACGTTCTCAAACATCAAGTGAACGTGTGACGTAGATGATATTGTCTTTGGCTAGACTTATGTACAAAGGAATATGCTTGTTTGATCATCCAACACTGTTGAACTACAACCAAACCATTTCAGATTAATCTACCTAACCTTATGTTATTTTTAGGTTTTCTTACATTAACAAGACGCTACTCATTTGTTAGGATCTTTTTAAGCTTTCTTACCATAATAATTCTTTGCTAATTTTTTATCGGCCGACTCATCACTAGTGTCCCATCTTGATCCCACAATATTTTTCTTCTTTTCCCTCAAGGAAATATCAATTCCCAATAGTAAACTTTTTTACCATTTTCATCACCCAATTAAGTAGAAGAAAAAATATGTCACATCAAAATATAAAATATTCTATTTAATTTATGAAAAAATCAATGATATGAATTAGAATATATATATGTTCAAAAAAAAAAATAGAATATATATATTGATGCAGAGTTAATGGATTCAAATCGTTGAAATTCAAATCTAAATTATATAATTTTATTCAATTAAATTCTAAGCTATAATAAATAAATGAGTAGATTACAACTTTCATCCCCCACACTATTTTTAGATGCTTGCCATTAATTCCTAATCTTGACTTTGATAGCACCATAAATCTTTGCTTCCAATAGTAGAAAATACCCAATTGTTAGGTCATGGATTAATTACTATTAGTGTACATGTAGAAATGTATTTTCTTTTTTTATTATTAAATATAGCCTAACATGTATGCTTGATTAGAACATTTTCAAAATGGAGAAAAGAAAAGTAAAACTTGCTTGTTTTGTATAATCTTCGTTAGAGATTTAGGTTGGGTGTAAAACGAGAGGGATACTGATGTGTGGAAACCCTAATAATTTAAAAAATTAGAAACTCTTTGATGAACTCCTTAATTATCAACTACTAGAACCCTCAATTCAAATTTGCACAACTCCAAGGGAGAGTTAGAGTTACATTGTGATCGAAGACCAAGAGGTAAGGAGAACTAGTTCCTTACTCAAGTTGAACACTCCCCAAGAGGAGTTGATCAATCTAACTTGAATGTTCTAAGTTTGCAATCTAGATCAATAATTGCAAACAAAGGAGTTTCAAGCTCTTCTAGCAAGTTTGAAAAAGTACAGCTAAAGGCACCCAATTTTTCATTGTAAATCTATTCATGTACAACCTAATAGTCGAGTTTTAGATAGCCTTCCAAAATGCTAAATGCTTGCCACATCCTCAATAATAATCAAAATGAAAAAAATACTCCTAGTTTGCTAAATAAAATATGAATAATAATTTGAGTAGTAAATAAACAGTACTGCATATATGCAGGATCAAACCCCCACCATGGATACTTGGACAAAAAAATATATATGAATAATAATTTGATGTATTTGGTGGTTCATATATCAGATACTAGAACAAAAAGAAACCTCCTTACTTAAGGAGGTAAAGAGTTATGGTTATTTCATGTAGATGAAGAGATGATATTTTAGAAGTGTTTTGATAGGTGTATCAGATCTTGATTATGTTCGAGTCTCACGAAGAATTGTTGTGTGTAGGTAAATTAGAATTGTATTTTACTAAACTTGTCATTTTTATTTTTATTTTTTTATAGTATTACATTGCAAATAAGAAAGGAGATTCAAACATTTATTTAGAGGTATAAATGTCCAATCACTTAAGTTTGGTTCAAATTAGTGGCCTTAATTTGATTTCTTGATAGTAATCTAGTGAGAGGTCTGCAATTGTCTACTTAAATTTGTATTTAACAAAGTTGTTTTTGGTATGGTTTTTTCTGATTATGAAAAGTGATCCCTATTGTTAGACTATTTATGACACGTTTAAAAGTTTTTTTTTTTTTTTTGTCTTTTTTTTTAAAGTTAAACAACATTTGGAAGTGGAAAAATTTCAACTATTGACCTCTTGGTCAAGAATACAAATCAATTACTATTGAACTATGCTCACTTTGAGCACACATTTAAAAGTGATTCCATTCATAAATGATACAAATTCTTGCAAATGACGACAAACAAATATATACCTACAAACAATTAAATATACTGAGTGTATATGACAAAATTTGTGATAGGTGATCCTTAGAAAAATCGTAAAAGGTGAAATGGAATAATATGTATATATATACAGGATTGTATTACTTTAATAATATCAAGTATCAAATAATTAAAGGAAAAAATAATCATCGTAATTTTCTTCCAAAATCTTCTCCCTGAACATAATCATTATTAATTTATGCGCCAACTAGTGAGAAAGTACATCGCTAGACCTATATGAACAAATCAAAATTAAGGTCAAAATGAGATGTTGCTACCCAGAGGAGCCAGTCAAGCTTTCAAGTGTTAGGCTAAAGAAAATAAGGAAAGCAAAATCCCAATATAAACAAATTGAGAGACAGTTAACTTCACTTAAGAAATTACAAACATCATGCCAAAGGAAGGACAATCATTTTACCATATTCCTATAATTTGAAGATAGTACAAAGCTTAGGGCCTTTATCAGGATTCAGGACTACCATTTCCATATGAAACTAACCCCCTTTGTCCAGACAAGGAGCTGGATCGAGACCGACTAGGAGAAGCAGAATTAGCTGCACCACGACGTTTATCTGGAGATCTTGAACGTGACAAGCTACGGTTCCTCGATTGCGACCTTTCTTTCTCAGGGGAAAAATTGTTCTTCGGTCCAAGACGTGATTTCAGTCTCTCACTTATCTGAGTTCGCTTTTCCAAAGGACTGGGACTCCGACTCTTGCTACGGTCTTTGTAACGACCACGATAACTTCCTGGACTGCGTGAAACACTCCGGCTCCTCCTTCGGTATCTAGATGCACAGAAATTCCAACTCAAATATATTATACATTTATAAAGACAAGAAAACGTTGTGTACGATGACAAAAATTAACTTTCTTTAGTAATACAATTATCAATTCATACCGTTATAGATAAATAATAATAATAGTAGTAGTAGTATAAATACGCCAAATGCCCAAAGGCAAAAAGAATATTAGGGATTAAGCGAAAGGATTCACAATGGCAAGTGAAGGAAATGGATAAGAAGTCGCATTGTAAAGACAACTCTCGAATTCTCATCTGGGTGGCCTAAAGGCAAAGTTGCGAAGCAAGGTGACTAGTTATCACCCTTTCCCAAAATGTGATTGTGAATGTGGCAGACGTCCTTAGTAGGATGCTGAACCTCCGTAGTTTTGGGTCTTCCACAGGGTCTCAGGTTGGAAAAGAGTAGGAAGCCATCTGATTCGTATATAATACTATAGTATTCTGAGATTGCCACGATACAGACATGTAAGCTTTTGAGCCTGTGAGGGAATTTATGGAGTTTCTGGTCTGACGATAAATTGGAAAATCACAATTAGCAAGTATGTTGAAGTGAATCCTGAGGAAGTCAGAAGGATAGCAAGCAAGCTTTTGTTGATCTAGCCAGCACAAATTTTACATAGGTGTATCAAGGTTTTTCCGTGGGAGGGAGAGTCTCTTGTATTTGGCTTTCTAGAACCCAGTACTCGGGAGGATTTTTTGCAAAACCATCTAGATTGAAAAATGTTCTTCAAAATATACTAAGGTTAAAGCGGTCAATATATGTGTTAGAATTAGAAAGTATTCCATCTTATTTTTGGTCAAATCTCATCAGAATAACTCGAAAGGTTGCTAAAGAATTGCAAAATCAGGAAAATGGATGTGGTCATCTGATCAGTCATGTGGTGACTGTTCAAAAGCCACTGGATAATGGGGGCTTTGGCCTAGGAAATTTTAGATTGAGGAACCAAGCTATATTAAAAAAAATGGTTGTGGAAGTTTCCAACTTGAAGCTAATTCTCTTAGGCATTCGGTGATTAGGAGTATACAAGGGGTAATTCATCATGATTAGTCTGCAGGATTAAAGATGTTTCCAATAAAAGCCCTTGAAATTAAATAAGCAAATGAAAATTTTTGGTGGATTGCCCCCCTCGACCTTCAAAGTAGGAAACTATCGTTCTGTTCATTTTTTGGGAGGATGGGTGGAGGATGGAAGTTTCTTTCACAGAGATTCTTTCAAGTATTCATTTATTCTTTCTTTGCCCGGGCCCTATACAATATCTTCTGTTGGAATGTTTTCTTCCAATGTTTCTATGAGAATTGGGTCGGCCGCAACAAGGTAGAACTTAGAAGGAAACATCGCTCAAGTCTCAACTATGTTGTGCACAGTCTTAAGAAGCAGCCCAGAATTCTTTGGATGAATGGATGGTGTGAAGGCGCTGCTTTGGGGATTATACAAAGAATGGAGGACATTTTCAGACAAGGGGAAGAAAGAAGAGGATTTATGGAACTTGACTAAATTTGCAGCTTCTATTTGGTCCTCTTTGGCTAAACATTGTTATGTTTAAATCATTCAACCAACAATTAATAAAATAGTAGTTAAATCATGTGCAAATGTAAGACTTGAGTTTCTACTGGTGTATACATTAGAGACTTAAAGAGTACATTGCATGTGTAAAATGATAAATATTGATTGTTTTTAAGTTTTATGGTAATATATATCAATATTTTAGGGAAACTATACTTCGACAGTGAAGGCTCCCCTAGCAACTTCAAAACAAAATCTGTTACGCTTCTGCAGGTCATTTTTACTAGAGGACTACATGCAGCAGTTATTAGAAAATGAGACCTTAAGAGCAAAAGACAGGCCTGAACAAGGGTCTTATCGGCATTTCTGTGTTTGTGTTACGGTGTGTGAGAGACAGAAAGAGAAAGAGAAAACCTTGGAGGGCTCCTGCCTCTAGGTGGGCTCCGATATCGCCTATCAGGTGACCAATCACGTTTGTTTCTGTAGCTTGAATACCTTCATAAAAAATGAAAGAATTAAATTCCAAAGTCTTGCTTAATATAGTTAGTCTCTTAAAATAAATATTTACCCATTACGACTTCTTCCATAAATATTTCTACCACCAAAACTGCGAGGACGTTCAGGTGATGGAGTGCGGTAACGACGCACAAAAGAGTACTGCTCAGTAAAACCACGCCCCTTCCTAACACGTTTTGGAGTGCCATTTGGAGAATGGCTTCTTGATGAAGTTTGACCATGATTTGAAGCAGAAGGATCTGGGGCTTTTCTAACAGGGCTCCGAGAAGGCATTGTCCTAGTCCGCTCATCATACTTCATGTGAGGACTTCCAAATGTTTTATCAGGATTCCTGCTAAGGTTCCTAGGGCTGTTTCTTGGCCTTTCAGGAGTAGGGCTCCTGTTGATCACCGGTGTAAAAGTTCATGAAGCAACTGTGGGTATTTAAACTCAGAAAAAATTTGAGCAATTGATGTTAAAAGAAAAAAAGACAGTAGGAAAGAAGCAGAAAAAGAAAGAAATGAGAATGAGTTGAAACCTGGAGTAGTTAGAGCCATCTGAAACAGGACGTTGATTAGCAGATCTCTCAAGTTTCTCAGTTTCAGTTTTGTGACTATTGTTTGGAACATCTTCATTCTTTGGGGACAGTTCACCTTCTTCCTGTAATAAATTGACGTCCTGATTTTTCTGTTTTTGCACAGTAGTCTCAGTAACAGGATTCAATGATTCCTCATCTGCAAGATCCAAAACGTTTGAGTGTATACTGCAATAACATCATCTTAGAAATGTAAAAGCTGGACTTGTTACAAAGCCTACCATCTCATTAACGCAAAAAAAGTCATATATGAATGGGAAGAGATACTATACTATACCAATAATTCCTTTCGATTTAGCCTCAGAATGCATGGAATCCTTGGTTTTACGAATAGTAGCACGACGATTAACTCTTTCACTATCAGAACTACTACTGCTACCACCTGTACTCTCACTCGTGTCAGTTGAACTCCCAGAGCTCCTGAAGGCAAATTATTATCAATGTTAAAAAAGCACTAAAAGAATATTACAGAGGAGAGCAGAAAGCTAGAGCCCAACTAAACATATGATTCAAACCATTTAGCCTTGCGCTTTGAACGCTTTCCTAGTCGACCTTTCTTCTCTCTTTTTCGACCTTTTCTTTTTCTTCCATGCTGGGACTTTGCTGTTTTCTTGGATCTCCTCTTCCTGTACTTTCCATCACTTGAGGAACTAGAATCAGAAAGTGATGAATCTGAATCTGAAGAATAAGAATCAGATTCAGTATCAGAGCTGTATGAATCTGATGATGAGTATCTCCTTCTCTTCTTTTTTCGGTCCTTCAAGGACTTCTTCTGTCTGCCTCTCTCTTGGTCATCAGAACTAGATTCTGAAGATGTAATCTTGTTCAACTTTTTCTTTTTCTCTGAAAAAGGTCAAAGAACCATGCACATGCATTAAGAAGAACACCTTATTCCTTGCTTTGGTGGATCCAATATAACCTACATTAGTTCACTACCTTTTTCCTTTCTCACCACAGCTTGACCCTTATTCTCTGATGGTTCACCACAGTCTACAATTTTCACAGGTTGTCCAGGTTTCCCATCAGCTGTTCCCACTTGCTCAATTTTCTTCACAACATCCATTCCCTTCACAACTTTTCCAAAGACAACGTGTTTCCTGTCCAAAATTGCAGGAAAGATCAAATGAACGTATACTTACACATGATAAAGTAGTCTCATTTTGATTTGATTTGATTCTTAGTTTTCAAAAAGGTCAAAAGGAGACAGAAGGATGATCGGAAAATTATCAATCTTCAAAAACTCAGGAGAATGCAAGAAAATACTCATTACCCATCAAGGTGAGGTTGGGGCTTAAACGTTATAAAGAATTGAGATCCATTAGTGTTTGGACCGCTGTTTGCCATGGAAAGAATGCCAGGACCATCATGTTTTAGCCTGAAGTTCTCATCTGCAGTTTTGCAAATATGTATGATCACAACATGGACATATATTTTGACAAAAGCTCAATGTACTCTGGTAAATACCTGAAAATTTTCCCCCATAAACACTTTCACCACCAGTCCCTACAAGGTAGTTAAATGTTGTCCATTGGATGCCCAAACATTAAATAATTGCATTTAAAAGAAAATAACTTCCCTTCAAATGATTAATGACAAGAAAGAAGGGCATGCATACCATTTCCCCTTTGAAAGTCACCACCCTGTAGGAGCAAAGAAAAAGAAAAACAAAATTGGTACTCGGAAATATTAAGGGGATAAACAATACTTGGCCCTAGTCTAAGCAAGAAACAGTATGTCAATTATCTGTAAGTCTCAATGAACATGATTAGAATACCGAATATTTTGAAGTAACAAATCCCCCATGCTGATACCAGAAATGTTCAAATGCATGATTAATGCGTAAGCAAATGGTTAATTCACATTGAAAAAAACAATGCCAACTTTTCTGGAGAAAGAAAAAAATGCATGGAGATTACAGAAAACTTCTCCAATTGGATAGAACCCATCCAAAGCGTAGAACCAACCATTTAAATTATTTGTAAACAACTTTATCCAAAACAACAAAAAAAAGATGTATTTGATTTTCTTTTTCACTCATAATAAAGACAAGCTCAGGTTCAGCACGTCAAAAGAGAGACCTTCGCGGCAAGTCTTTACAACTATGGGATAAGTGCATCAAGAGCATTTATTTCTTTATTTGGTTATCATAAGACTAGAGAATCAAAAGCACTTATTTATTTATTCTTAGAAGATCAGCATTTAATAATGAGCACAAAGAACAAAAGTAACATACTTGGGCCATGAACCCTTTAATAATTCGATGAAAGAATGTTCCTTTGTAGTGAAGAGGCTTCTCGGTAGTCTTCCCAATCCCCTTTTCACCTATAATGAAAGACAAAAGAAATGGCAATAAATTCTTACCAGATAGATATTGAGGCAGGCAATGTCATTAGAAAAGGATATATTCACTATAGTATACTATGTCTTACCCTTTCCAGAGAATTAAATATATCAATAATTATTAACTTTTTACTATTGCCAAGTACTATCGGACATGTCTAGGTTACACTAAAAAAATACACAATTTAAAAGATTATTTTCCTTATATCAGGCATCTATCAATAGCATGATAAAATCGTTAATGGTTTTGGAAATCAGATATAAAATGATTAAGAATTAAACAGATGAAGATTATAACAAATATCGAATTTGGATCATTCCTGATGTTTCTTGCATGATCAGTAAAAAGATAAATCCTACCTGTACAGAGTGCCCTGAAATTGTCTGCAGTTTTAGGAACAACATTAGCAAAGAGCTGCATTGTTAAGAAATGAACAAATTATCAGCAATCAAGCACGGAAAATATGTGTGCGAGAAAGGCACCAGAGAAATTAACAAGATTATTCTTTGGGCCTTTTAACTTACTTCTATGACAATTCTTTGCACCGGTTCCCCATCAATCGAAACATCCAAAAATACAAGAGGATTCTTCTTCTTGCTCATCACTTCTAACTACAAACAAACGAGAACTTAGTACATCAGAAAAATCATATGGGTAATCTAAATATGCAATCAAATGTACAAATGTCTTAAAATTACATCTCGTCAAAACAGAATGTGCAAGAGAGAATTTAAAAAAAAAAAAAATGTAACTCCTTTCTAATCCAATAAAAGAAAATATAACGCCAGCACAAGTAGCGGCTCAGAACAAGAATCACACAAAACCCTAAACCCTAAACGAAGACCCATTTTCACCTGAAGCGATTAAATTCGTATAAATTCTTTCGTACTTGGGGAAATTCCAAATACAAATTCTCGAGAAGACAAAAAAAAGAAAAAAACGTCGTAGAAACAGAAATCCTACGAGTAACTAATGGACGAAAAGAAATAGTTAGCAGTAGCTTTATGGCTCAAACGAAATCACCTTAGATTAAACGTATGTGAGATGAATTGGCTTCGATGAGAGCTCGGAAATTTGCTTGCCGCTCAGATTTTTCTCACTTCAGCAAGAGGAACGGCTGAGTTGTCTAAGCTTCCTTCGAAGTGAGTTGGGTTTTGGTATTTGAATCCCTCTGTTTTTTTTCTTTTTCCTCTCTCTTTTTACATTCGATTTTATCGTATTTATTACAGTCGAGTCATTTTCGAAAAAATCAAGGTTAAATTATTTAAAATAGTTCTCAACACTTTTTTTTTTCTTACATTTCATCGAAGTAACAATTTAGTCTCGAAACTTTGATTAGTAATAATTTAGTCTCTGTACTTTCAATTTATAACAATTTAGTCCTTATACTTTCAATTTTGTAACAATTTAGTTTATAAACTTCAATAAGTAGCAATTTAGTCTCTATAGTTTCAAATTTGTAACGATTTAGTTTTTACCGTGAAAATTAATGTAAGTATTTAATGAAATTTCTTACATAGATAGATTAATAAACTAATTCGGGATCCAATATAATGTAAGCTACAAGTTTTAATCATTAAATAATGAAAATTGACATAGTTTTGATTTTTTTTTTTTTTTTTTTTTTTTTTGCGAAAAGGATTATATCGTTACAAATTTGAAATTACATGGATTAAATTGTTAAAAAATTGAAAGTACATGACCAAAATCATTACAAATCAAAGTTCAGAGACCAAAGTGTTACTTTCAGGAAAGTTCAAAGAGTAAAAGTGATTTTTAACCAAAAAAAAAAAAGTTCATAACTATTTTTAATACATATGCAAACATGTTATTTTTCATTCACAAATTTAAAGAAAAAATGTCTTCAATGGTTGTTTTGAAACAAATTTCAAATTTCAAAGGTTGAAATGAAACTTGGAAAGTTGAAGGGTATGATTGAAACCAACACCATAGTTCATGGGTGTTTTTAATAATTCAACCAAAATCAATATTGTATTTTCAAGGAATAAATGTTGAAAGTTTTTTTCTTCTCCTCAACCAAAAATTAATTTATACTCTGAACTTTGCAGGTTTTTTTTTTTTTTTTTTGAAAAAACGTTGGTTCACACATGTGTAAACATATATTTCTATCAATTAAACTCCTAAATGTTCATAGGTGAATTAGTTTAAACCCTTAATTTGCAAATTCTACCTGCAACAATTTTCACACCTGAATAGAGTTTTTAAAAATTTTAGACCCTTCATTATTTTAAAATTGTATATTATTTGAAACATATTCATTTATGATAGTTTAGGAGTTTAAATGATAAGTTTGCACACATTATTTAAAACGGATTCATTTAAACTCTGTTTGATAACCATTTGGTTTTTGTTTTATGAAAATTAAGCTTAAAACATTATTTCCACCAATAAGGATGTGTTTGGTTTAACTTTTCAAGTGTTTAATTTTGAAAAAAATTATAGTGTTTGGCAACCACTAAAAATGACTTATTAGAAATTGAGATTGATAAATAAACAATTATGAAAGAAACACTTGAAACCAACTTTTTTAAAAAGATTTTTTAAGTATACAATAACTTGTGTATACATATACAAACACTAGGAAATACAACCAAACATAGGAGTGTTTAAATCCTAAACAATTTTTATACAAAATGTTTTTTCTTAAATGCATTCTTAAATTAAAATGTATTCACTCTAAATTCCTTGATTATGTTATCTATTTGCTTGTCATGATTTCAAAAACCAAGTCAATTTTTAAAAATTAAAAAAATATATATATAATTTAGAAAAAAAAAAAAAAAAAAACTTATTTTTGTTTTTGAAACTTGACTAGGAATTCAATTGTATCCCTAACAAATATCCACCTTAGTAAAAAAGAAAATCTTGAAATACCTCCTGATTTCTTTACTATGGGTCTACGGATAACCAAGATTATATATATATATATATATATATATATATATATATATAATTTGTAATCTCAAATTTAAAAAAACATGCTAGGATTTTTCAATAATATTTTTTTCCAATGTTTGTCCAAATTTTTTTTTTTTGGCTCAATTTCTTAAACTTCCTTCTCTTGATATCTCTACTATTTCAGTCTCCTCCATTGCACAACTTTTTTTTTTTTTGCCCACACAACCCCTTTTCTCCTTCCTCTCAATTCTCGAAAATTCATCTTTTCTGTTGAAAAAAAAAAAAAATCTCTCTCCAAATATTCTAATTGATTTTTTTTTTAAAATGGGTGTATTTGTTGAATTGCAATTGTTCTATAAAAAGTTTTTTTTTACATCAATTTTAAACATTAGATTGTTTACTAATAAATTGTCTTCTTTATTATTTTTTTATTGGCAAAGGTAGGAATGTTAAAAATAGGCTATTTTTCTAAATCGGTTATTTTTATTTTTGTTATTATTATTTTATTTTTTCATTTACAAGGATTTCTCTTTCTAAAAAGAACTCAAATTCCCATGGTTTCCAACTTTAAGGCCCAAGATCTATGGGTTAAATATCTCTTAGATCCAAAAATCCTCAGGGAGGTATGGGCCTTCATCTCAGCAGCTAGCCCAGTTGAATTACCAAAATTAACTCCTCAACCAATCTAAACTGCATAATATTATAAGGGAAAAGTACATAGATAGCCCAAATTTGGACCATATATTTCATAAATGTCAAAGTTTCCCACTTTTTACATAAAAGGCCTAATGGCTCAATTTTTTTTCATAAAAATCATGGTCCTTTTACGATTAAGCCCTCATATCCACTACTAACTATTTAAAAAAATAAAATAAATAAAATAAAACCAAAAAAAGGAAACACAAACCGTGGGTGAGAGATAGTGAACGGAAAAGGAAAGAGATTTTTTTAATTACTTTCCAAATTTGAAAGATCCCTAAAATCACTCCCAATTTTTTTAAAAAAAAAATCCCTAAAACCACTCACTATTTTTCCCAATTCACACACGGTTTCTCCCTCCCTTCATTCCTCCCTCATGGTCTCTCGACCACTCTTTCCCTCTTCATCTCCGATCATTTTCTTGCCGCCGACGACCAACCACCACCGGAAGCGTCGTCGCCGTCCAACCATCGCCATTGCAAACTCGAATAAGCAGCACCCATGCATCAATGGATACTACCAGCCCAGTTGTTGCCCTCAAATTGTCGTTGTTTTATCGTGGGTATCGTTGAATTTCATCACCGCCGTGGTATATTTAATATATACATATGTATATATTATTTAAAAAATAAGGTTTTTTTATAGTTATATACAGACTTTTTTTTCCCAATATCTATATTTCTCCTAAATGCATTGGTATATTTAATATACATACATACATGTATATATATAATATATATTGGCAAATAACTAAATATACAAGTGTATATATTTAATACTATAGTAATGAGACAAGAAAAAAACTCGGTATACGTGGCTACAATAATGAGTAAAAAAAGGAAAACTTATGTACATAGTATATATAAGCTGGTATATATGAAGTTATATATGAATATAAATGTTTTTCTGTAAAATGCAAAAATCTAAAAAAAAAAGTACGTAGACTATGGGACATATATACTAAACTATTATATATTGAATATTAACCAGAATATATAATAATCAATGCAATATATGCATAGATTATAAACGGTATATTACTGAGAATATATATATATATATAAAATAACCGAAATAGTTATGTCAGTAAAATGAATATTAATCGAAATATATACACATTTTTTAGATATTCCAGCGAATATGTTATATATACTGCTGTCGGGAAGAAAAAACGGGAAGAAAAAAATCGATTAGCTTTTGTTCGGTTAATGAAGAAAATAGAAAACTGCTGCCACGAAGAAAAAAACGTGAAGGAATAAATCGATAAAGAAGGAAAAAAAAAAAAGAGAAAAAAATGGATCAACCGAAAATTACCAAACAAGAGAACGAAAATGGATGAAATAAAAGGAAAATAAGTTGAAATCATTATGACAAGAAATCAAATCTCAAGAATCATATTTTCAAAATATTAAGGATTTAGTTAAGATAATATCTTATAAAATCTTATAAAATATGACAAGGGTAAAATGGTAAGGAAAAAATGTTGGAAATCTAATCTTGGAAATCTACAAAACTATGGACATTTATGAAAATATGTATATAAAACAGTCTATCTACCAAAATTTCTCATATTATAATGAAATCTCTCGATGAGATTTTCTTAGTTCAGCAACATTGCACTAGAGTGGAGATATGAACTTCTAATCATTATCGCTATCTCCATTGGTATGAGGCCTTTTGGAGTGAACCAAAAGCAAAGCCATGAGGGCTATGTCCAAAGTGGACAATATCATACCACTGTGGAGATATGTGTAGTGTCCTATAATCCCTTACAATTTTGACCTCTAATTTATGTCTTATGAATTCAAATGAAAAATCATATCTATCCTTGAAAAAAATTATGTTACCAATTTGAGCTGCACTCAAATAGTTGTCATTTATATTTTTTGACATGGGTTTAAACAAGTTGCTATACTATTTTTAAGGATATATAGGGAGTTGATTATATTTGAAGTCTACTCCAAAATTGGAGTATTTTGTATAATTTATTATTTTTTTATCTCAAATAATAATATAGGTAGAAAAATAATAGTACTTAATTTTTTTTAGAAAAAAATAATTCATTACGTCACGAGGGCAAAAGGAAAACAGCCAAAAGACCAAAGATACAATCCACTCTGAAACCGAAGATCTTCATTCCTCACTACAACCATTTTTGTTTGGTTTTTCAGTTTAGATTTTGAAATCATTTTTAAAATAAATACCGTAAAACAAAGAATTACATAGATGAAATTAGTATTTATAAACTTAATTTTTTAAAAAAATAAAACTAAAAACAAAATGGTTATCAATGAGATGTAAATAAATAAGATTCATAATTATTTTAAAGTTCGTTGTTTTTCTAAAAAAAACCATGTTTCTACAAGTACAGAGACTGATTTCTTTTCCCTTTTTAAAGAACAAAACAACAAAAATGTTTATTTAATCTCCCCATAGAATATATTTTAACTAATATATATATATATATATATATATATATATATATATATATATATATATATATATATATATATATATATATATATATATATCCTTTTGAACCATTATCTTAAAATAAAATGAATTTAAGTCAATTTCAAAAAGCAATCTCTAGATTTTGAAACATAATTTTCCTGACACAATTTTCAAAAACCATGATTAACAATGTTTAAAGCTCTTATATTGACACTTATCTGAATATATATTGGACTAAAAACATAAAATTTGTCTGCCATTTGTTTGTAATTTTCAAATTCTGTCCCTAATCTTTTTAAAAGATGTTTTGGTTATTTTTTCAATCAATTTTTTTTCTAGCACCAAGGGTTAAAATTCTGTTTTTTTTTAGTCCAATATCACATGAGTGAGGTGAGAAGATTCGAACCATTGACATTTTGGTCGACGATATATGTCTTAACCAGTTAAGTTAGGTTTAATTCAAGTAGACATATTCATCCTTAGTAATGACTACTTATTTAGCTCACCTAATCAGCCTCTAATAACTCAATCGACTTAGTTGATGTAGCCATTTAAAAAATGCTATTACTATAATAACAATTAACAAATTCAAAATAGATACTACTAAAATTCATCTACTATTGTAATTTTCAAATTTTAATCATGGTCGTTTTATACTTTTTGATCTCTCAAACCAATAAAAATGATCGATTTTATTTTTTATTTTTTTTAAAAAAACATCGATTTTATAAGTTTTTATTAATCAATTGTTTTTTTTTCAATAGTATATTAAAGATTAATAATACATTAACCGAATTTATCTATTAATTTTTTCAAAATTTCAAATCTACCATCATTTAAACTACTTTTGAAAAAGTTATTAGTGCTTATTTAACTAGTAGAACTATATGTTCAAACCACAAAGGAATTACGAAATTGTTAGAAAAAAAAAAAAAAAAAAAACTTTTCGATTATATTAAAATTTAGTTTAATATTGGAGAGCACGAAATTTAGCAAAAACTTTATCTCTTTTTATCTTTTTACACTTTTTATTATCTTATTCTTTTGTGGCAGATGGCCAAGATTTCAACGACCCTTTGTCAAACTCAAAACCAACCTATAGGAGAATTGTAAAAAAAAAAAAAAAAAATTTTTTTTTCTTTTTTCTAAATTTTATGGTCAATACTTTAAAATTTTGTTTAAATTAAACCTTTAATTTGGTTGTTGGGATTTCAAATTTATGTGTTGTCCTAATTTTTTTTTTTTTGTTATTTTATCCTCAAATTTCTATCTCATCTAAACAGCCATATCAATTAGTCTATGTAACTTTAATATTAACATGAAGACTAAAATAATTATTTTTAAAAATTTAATGTATAAAATAAACATTTTAAAAATTAGGGGTTAAAGAATGAACCTTAAAATTTTCAACTTGTTCCAATGTTTTGAAAATTATTATTTAAATTCTTCTCTAATAATGTCATTAGAATTGAATAGAAAAAAAAAATGATGTGTGGGTATTTGAAAATATTAGAACTAAAAAAATATAATTTTATATTGAATTGTTAGTTAGACATCTCCATCACCCATCACTATTACTCTTTCTTTAAAAGGAAAAGAAAAAAAAAAACAACTTTTTTTTTTTGAGATGTTGAGAAATCATTTCGAGATTTGAAAATTTAATATAGAAAGACTCATTTTGCTATTCAATTCCGTAACCACGTCATTGAATAAACAAATTTAATGATCTGAAACATTACCAGATCAAACCAAAACTTTAAAAAAAAATATATTAAAAGAATTGCCAACCCTAAGTTTGAAAGACCTCTGAACATATAATTCAGTAGAAAAATATTTATTACCTTTCTTGATTTCGAAGGGACGATTCGAACCCCTTCGAACGTGTGCATCAAACTAAACAAAATAAATCTATATGGGAATGGAAACCCTAAGGTTATGAACAAATCTTCTCTCCAATCTTTGTGCAGAGATAATATTTTGAGATTCCCAAGCAAATGCCTGAATCGCCACAAAAAGAGGAAACAAAAACAACACAGAAAAAGAGATTCGCATATTCTAAATCTCATTGATCATATAAACAAATATACAAATATACATACATATATATATAATATATAGTTTTTATTTTTTCAGCTTATAGAATAGCAGCCAATGCCCAGTCCCAAAAGAACACAAAACAGTTAGAGAAGAAAAAAATTATAATCTTTTCTTTATTATTGTTATTATTTAATTTATTTTATATATATTGTTTTTATCAGACTGATGAGATAAAATATTATTGAATACAATCTATTTATGGGCTCCATTTGATAATGGCTTTTTTTTATTTTAAAAGTTTTCCAAATATCAAAAACAAAAATGTATATTTGATACATTTTCTTTTTAAGTTGTTTCAAAATTTTGTTAGAGTTTCAAAAATGTTTTTAGACCAGATTACAGATCTAAGATTAATGCCAATTCTGAAAACAGCTTATTTTTTTTTCTAAATTTGGCTAGATTACAGATCAAAGAAAGATACACATTCCTAAAACAGGTTTCTTTTTCATAGGATTAATTACAAAAACCAAAGAAAATACCAATTCTGAAAACAATTTGAGAGCAGATTAGAGATCAAAGATTAAAAACCAAATTCTAGATACAACTTTTAATTTTGGTTTTTCTAAAACATTGGCTGTAATTTCTACAACATCTCCAAAAAGGAAATTACAAATCAAAGAAAAACCATTAATTTCTGAAAACAGATTTTCCTTGTTCTAAGACTAGATTATTACAATTATTACAGATCAAATATTAATACCAATTCTTAAAACAAAAATTTCTATTTTGGTTTCTTAAATTTGGCTAGAATTTCAACTGCATCAAAAGTAGATTATAAAAAACCCATTCCAAAACCTTCTCTCAATTTTACAAAATTGGCTAGAACCCAATTTTCTTTTAATTTTGTAAACCCAACTAGAATTCCAACAACATCTCAGAAAGCAGATTAAAAACCAATCCCAATTTCGGAAATTGAATTTCCACAAATAATTAACAACAAATAGAACAAAACCTCATAAAAAAAAAATGGAAGAGAAAATAAAAGTAAAAAACGAACCTTGGAAGAGAGAAATGGAAAAATTAGGGTTTAGAAATTAGAATAATAATGAAAATCGTGATACCATGAGCAGGTGAAGCTACCAATATGATCCGATTCTGATGGACCGAGGGCGGCGGAGGGGCGGCGGAGGGATTCAGATTCAGATCATGCTGGCAGCTTCAACAGCTAGTGGCGCACGGCGGAGGAGACGACGGCGGTTTAAAAGAGAAAGGGCATAAGGGAAAGGGGTATAAATAGGGGGAGAGGGTGGAATTTTGGGTATTAAGTAATTTGGTGGTTTTGTTATTATTATATTAAGGGAGAGGGTACGAAAAGCTGATGAGTTGTTATTTATGTTAAGTTATGACCCAAAAAAATAAAATTAAAAATTAAAAAAAGAAATTAAAAGGAGCGAGCAAAAGGGAAAGAAGATGAGAAAAAAGAGAGAGTGATGAGAAAGAGGAGTGGTCCAAAGGGTAAGACAAATAATGAATATTATTGATCCCACGCCTAACCATGTTATGAAAAAAAAAAAAAAAAAACATGTTTCCCAATTTTTACCCTCCTCTACATGTTCTTCACTTTTTTCTTTGCCATGTGGGTCTCTTTCTTTGTCTCGGGGATTATTTAATGTCGTGATTGGAAATCACCATTAAACTCGAAAACTACATCAAGATTGAACTTCAGGGAAGTTATGGATGTTTTTAGAGTTATTTAAGATATTATCAGGTTAGCATTCAAAAATGTAAATGAATAGTTTAGAATATATATATTTGATCTTCTTAATATGTTTGTGGACTTGAGAATTAGTAGAAAATCAAATGAGAGGAATTGAAACATAGGATGTCTTGAAACACCTAAATTAAACTTATTAAAGTTGATTGTCTAGGAGTATATTTGTTTGATATGAGCATATGATCTCAACGAGTTAATGAGTAGTAGTAATTTCCTTTATAATTTAGTTGAAGGTTTAAATTTCTACTCATACATTTGTCATGTTATATTAAGAGAGAGTTTGAGTATATTTAATTTCTTTTGATATATTTTTGACAACTAAGACTATTGTTTTTTTAATGTGGGTCTTTCTCTCTCTAGACTTTAGCATCACACTCTATAGAGTCCAAAAAATTTTTCAACTTATCCCTAAATCTAAAAACCTTAGGTGATAAAAGTTATGGTATATATAATTTTTTAGATATGTTTTAAAAATTAGTGCTAGAGATCTAATAAGTAAAGTTATAATATATTATTATTGGAGAGAAAAATGACAAATGGTAAGAGTTTGGTCAATCCCACTACACAAGGAGACCTATCTGATTAGAATCTCTTTAAACCCTTAACAAACTTATCCCAAGACTATCTTACTTTAAGGTTTGTAGTCTTTTGTGTGGTTTTTCTCCAAGAAAGTAGCGTTAGTAATTAATACAAACACCTAGTTCTTTACAGCTTAAGCTATAAAAAAGACACAATTAGATAAACAAGAGTGTAGCCTTTCGTTTTACTGTTCCGATAAGAACTAATTAATTAATAAATTCTCCTACTTTAGTACCATGTTAAAGTTGATGCTGATACTAAGTTTATGCTGATAAGTTAAAGTATGTCGTTTAATCTTTTTAACATATTCTCAACAACAATACCCACTATTTACTTTTGATGTGGGTCTCTCTCTCCCTTTCTCTCACTAGAAGTTAACATCACCAACATCCATGAAACCAAGAAAGAAAAAAAAGAAAAAAAAAGAGAGTGAGGAAAAAAAAAAAACATAAATAGTGGGATGGGGGACCATTTGCATGGCTTCTTACACTATCTTTCAAAGAGAGGAAAAAGGGTTTAGAATCTCAACCTAACAAAACCCATGTGCCTCTCTCTCTCTCTCTTCTAAGTTGTACCATTCTTTCATTCCTTATAGGTGTCTTTCATTTGTTTGCTTTTCTTTTTCTTTAAACTTCACATGTATTGCCCATTTGTTTATAAACTTTACATTCACCCCTTCTCCATAAACTTAAAAAGTGACAAACATGTGTAGTTTTATAAAGGTTAAATTACAAATTTGATACCTAATGTCTGGATGTAGTTTTCAGTTTGATCCCTAGAGTTTGAGTTTGGTTTCAATTTGGTCCCTACAGTTTAGTCAAACCTCATAAATCGTCACTACTGTTACTCTATTGATATTTTGTTTTACTTAAGAACAAGTTATTATTGTTTTCCTTTTTATTACTTATGTTGGTTGATCATATAAAGATCTAGAGCTGAAGTAACAATGCCAAATAAGAGCATAGCTCAATTGACATAAAACTTGTACTCATGATCAAAAGGTCAGTGGATCAATCCCCTCACTCACATGTTGTCAAAAAAAAAAAAAATTGAAGTAACAAATAAACGAAAATATGATGGGTTTTTAGAGTGGATAAAAGAAAATTTGATTTAGATCAAGATGATTAGTAAGATTTAAAATAAAACCATAAGAACCAAATTGAAACTCTTAAGATTTTTTTTTAAACAACAAAACTCTTTAGAGTTTAAAGACTAAATTGAAACTATATGATTAAATTATTTGAACTAAATTTACAATATAACCTATTTATGAACTTTTGGTACAATGGAAGAGTATATTTATATATACAATAAAAGTTAGTAAAAAATGTTATGACACAATATAATGCATTTACCATATATGATCTATATGTGGTATCCCATGGTTATCATTGTTATGGAAAAGATAAAAGGTGGAGTATAATGAAAGTTGAATAACTAAGGGCCCATCTAATGTTCTTATTTATTTATTATTATTATTCTTTTTGTCTTTCAAAATCATACTTATTTATTAATACCTTTCTTTGTTATTTAATTTACTTTAATAATGATTATTTTGAAATTCTAACCCATTTTTTAAGACTAAAAAAAGTTGTTTTTGAATGTATATATTTCTTATATTTAAAATTTGATTAAGATTAAAAAAAAAAAAAAAGGTGTTTCTAAGAATAGGAAAACTAAGATCCCATTAGGTAATGGTTTTGTTTTTCATTATTTAACTTTTGAAAATTTATAAGCTTTGCAAACTAGTTATGCCTATGTTTTCTTTATTCCCTTTTGAAACCATATTCAAAATTTAAAAACAAATATAGGTTCTTGATAACTACTTCTTTTAGTTTTTCTTAAAAAAATATATCTATTATATGATTTCAAAAACTTTTTTCTGTTTATTAGATTAAAAAAAAAAAAAAAATGTATAGTAAATAAGTATGATTTTTATAAATAGAAAAACAACCCAAAAAAAAAAAAAAAAAAAGTTATCAAATCAAAGCCCTATCTAAACAAAGCATAGGAATAAATAGCTTTACCAAAACTAAATATGGAAAGCTATATATTATCTTTTTGGTCCACCACAAAAACCATGATCAAATATTGCCTAAATTTCAGTTTTAATTTTTTTTAGTATTACTTTTTAAACATGAGAGAGTAGATTTCAACCTTAGACCTAAGAAATAATGTTATCAATAGACCAATTAAATTATGCTTAAGTCAATAAACCTTTAAACAAATAGAAATTCAAGATGTCAAAGTGATGAGCATAGCTCAATAGTAATCGACATGTACCATGGATCAAGAGATCAGAAGTTCAAATTCCTCACCTCTAAATATTGTTGAACTAAAAAAATAAAATAAAAATTAAAGATCTAAAAATAGATATTTCAAAACGTAATCCTCTAGAACAAGAAGAAAAATAAGTAAAATTAAATAAAAAGAACCCAACAACTAAAAAAATTGTCATATTTTAATCACTAAATAAAATGTATGAAAAGATAACTATCTATATATAGATATAAAGAAGTGAATAATAATAAATAAAAAGTTGGAGTTGTGGAATTAGAGACAACTTTGAAAGCCATTGGTAATGGATTGGGTGCAAGAAGGAAACTTTGAAATTGGTAGTATATATTGTTAAAAAGGCAGTTTATGATATTGACATTTTGTTTTTTTGTATATTGTTTAGTTGTTTTCATGTGTGTGGTTGGTTTGGGGCAAATGGCAAGAGAGATGTTCATGAAGAGTCTTCATCATCTCATCCATACGCCAAATCTCAAGTCGATATGGAACACATAAATAATAGTATTCTATCCCTAAAGCTCTTCATCCATTTGCCCTTTCAAATGCATTCGCCTCATCTTATTCTTCACAAAATCCATATTTTTCTCACCTCTAAATTATTAGGGGTTTCCAAATAACGCTGTCTTTGCTTTGTTTAACTTTGGAATGAAATGGGTAGGTAAGTTTTTTTCTAACATGTTTATCTTTATTTTATATTTGGTTGATCAATCTATTAATCAAATTAGCTAATTAGAATTAAAACTTTGAAAAGTGTATGGATGAGATGATGAAATTAGTGAGTGAATGTAACACAAGTTGAGTAAAGGTAGAAATGGATTAAGTTTACTAAACTTAGGAATAAAAATTTTATTTTGCCGAAAAATATAATAGCTTTGAGGTTTGTAAATAGATTTTGATTGGTTCATGTGTTGGAATTGTGCAGAACATTAAGATTTAAAATTGTATTGATGTCAGAATCTTTCTCATATTCCAATGTTTTGTTTCCCACTTCTTATCTTAATTGCACATCCAGATTTCAAAATAAAGTGTGGAACATATACTTAACTATTATTCTGAAAAATGAGAAAAACAAAAATCAATTATTCTTATCATATAACATAAATTTCAAACCTTCGTTTAGTGGCTCATTATTATTTTTAACTGTAATTAAAGCTATGAATCATCATCAGTCAAATGTATGCTAAAACTAAGTGCAAAAAATAAGAGTGAGATATGTTGGATGGTAAATAAGATATTGCATATTGAGGATCATAATCCTTATCGAGAATATAGACTTTTTTTTTAAGACTTTGTTAGACACTTCAAGAAGAGTAATTAAACAAATATGGCATCTCAATCTCTAACGGGAGGCAGAAATTTAAACTTCTAACTTTTTAGTCGATGTATGAGTAAAGAATCGAGACAACTTTTACTATTTTCATTCAATAACATAACCTCTAGTGTGATCTAATTATGTCTATCTCCAAAGCGTTGAAACAAGCAATCTCTTGCAAAATCACATCGAAATGCTCATGTTGTAGTTTGAATTGTACAATTATGCTTGTGATATCAATCTCTATGCTTTCGAACCTTAGAGTAGCACAACATAATTCATAAATGTATATATAATATTAGAAACTCAAACTCCCACGCAACTTGCATATCATATAATAACGTCATTAAAGAATTATATTCATAAAAATTGTAGTGGTGGGAGCTTTTGACATCATAATGACAGAGTTGACACAGAAAAAGGAAAATTATGATTGAAATCTCTTTTATGAAACAAAGTTTAACGTTTACTTTATTAGAGTCTTCCATTTTTCTTTGAAAATTTTGCTTACATTCCATATTTTGTGAACAGTGTCTCCTCTAAACTACGAGTACGAGACTCACGTGGATTTGAAATTATTTGATTTGAGGTCAACCAAATTTATTTCATTGAATAACACTGGTAAAAAAGACACGTGTCATTTCTAATTTTCCATCTTTATTTTATTTTTTATTTTTTAGTATATCAAACATTTAGAGTTTTGGAGTAGAAGATTCGAACCTCTGGCTCCACCTTTATTTTTCATTTTAATTTAGATACATTTCTAATATGAATATCGAATAAATAATATAGACATGGACACACGAATACAAAAAAAAAAAAGTAGCACACGAATATAATTCAGGGCCCTAAATAACCGGATGAACAAAATGATTAAAAAAAAGTGGATTTGATGTAATTACTTTTAATGATATATTATATTTGCAAGCAATAAAGAAAACAAAATAACTGTTAAGATTGTCTTAAAAATGGGTGCCCTCTCTAGTTTCAACTCTTCTAGTTGTAACATTCATTCTTAATATTAATAATTGCTGTTTTTCCCATCATTTTGTCTTTGGAATTGGGTTCTTTTTTTTTTTTTTTTTTTGGTTTTTCCTTTTCTTTTTCTTTTTTCACATCCACTTTTCTAGAATCCCATGCTCTACTCTACTTAGGGTTAGGTTTGGGTTTGAGGCATCATTACTCTTTTGGATAAGTTATTCTTCTTTTATTAATTGGAGTTCAGTTCCTAAACTTAAAAGAAAAAATTACTGTTTTCCATCAACTTTATTTTAATTTTAGTTTAAAAAATAATGAACTATTTTAATCAATTTACCATCTAATATCTTGCCTATGTAAGCCCTACCAATTTATGGATTAATACACATATTCAAAATCATGTTATATAGTTAATAGGACAAATGAAAACTTAAACCTAATCACTTTAGGTAAACAAACTATGGTTAATGACCTTTTTTCTTTTATCAATTTTGCACAGGCCTCATCTTTTATGAAATAGAAGTATCAAGACTAGTATTTGATTAAAATTTTGTAGGAGTGTCTACAATTTATTATTAAAACATTTTTAATAGATCCCAAAAAGTTTGGATTTTGAGTATAATAAATTAGTATTTACACATCCAAATAATAATGCATTATTTAACGGTCATCAAGCATGTAGTAAGAATTGATTTCAAGCATAATTCTTAGTACACAAGCATCAAGTTAGAAGAATTAACAATAGAAGCTTAAATAAATAAATGCAACCAATAAAGCCTTGAATAATACAATATTAATTATAATTATTAAAATATACAAGAGACCTAGAAAGCAAATTAATAATTGTCTCAGCTCAACTAGCATAAAGTTGTACTGATTACCACAAGGTCTGTGGTTCGAATCCCCCCACATATTGTCAAAAAAAAAAAAAAAATTAGTAATTGTCAACCTAAGATAAATTTTACAAGACAAATCAATCTCAATTAATACAACAAAATATGGGAATCATTGTTTGTAGATCCTGAAAATGATTTTAGTGACAAATCTAGAAAAACCAAAGCCAAACCCAGCCCCAAATTGAATATAAATCAATAAAACTGTGAAATCTAATTTTGATAACTTGTTCCTATTTCCAGTTTTCTAAATTCATGAATAAAATCACATTTTCTATTTCTGTCATATAAAATGCAAGATAAATATCCTATTAAACATAAGTAACAAATAATTATTCAATTTTTTTTTAAAATAAATTTTCATATCAAACTTAAATTTTTTAATTTAAAATTTTAAGCGAACAAGAAAAAGAAAATGTTTACCCAACAACTCTTTTCGTTACTTAATAAAAAAGAGAAAGAATTCACAATAAAAACATGGTTTTTAAAAAAATTGAAAAACAAGAACATGAAAATTACATAATAAGAAACAAAAAGTTACTAATCTTACCTATGACAGTGTTAGTTGCAAATCATACACTTTCACAAAACTCTTCATCGAGACCACAAAGTGCACGACCTATAAATTCAGGAATCGATAATCCACCTGGTTTCCTAAAGTGCTTTCAACTTTAATAAAAACAAAAATGAAATAAAATAAATATTTCAACTCTTGAAACACTTTTTTGTCAGACTATCTCTTTTCATCCCTTCATATATCTATCAAATTAGTACCCAAAGGACCTTATTCATAATGACGTGAAATGCCGACAAATTCCAAAGTAGATAAGGTATATTTTTAAATAATTCTAAATTTCTTTAAAAAAAAAAAATCTAAATTTACCAGTTATGTATAAGAATAGCATAAATAATTGTCTATTTACAAAATTTACAAAATTATTATTGTTCATATCAAAAGTAACACACAATAACCATACAACAAACCATACCCAATATACCAACAAAAACATAACTCAACTAGCATAAAGTTTATACCCTCAACAAAAGGTCGAACATTCAATTTCAAGTGGTTTTTAGCATTGGGAACATGTCAATACAAGTCTCATTACATAATTCATATTTCTAATTACCAGTACTTTGTATTTATATATGTGTGTTCCTCCAGCAATTATTTACTTTCATCTAAAAATATTAAAAAAAAAAGACATTTGATAATAATACAACGGGATTCATTCACAATTCGATTATTATTAAAACATCATGAAGTGATAAATTACAATGTTTTATGGACTCCATCCACACTATTCTCAAGCATGGAGCTATTAATTAAGACAAACAATAAATAAAAATAATCTAAAAGAATTTCAAACAGTACCTAATTCAACTAGTGAAGACAAATATTTTCAATCAAGAGATATGATGTTTAAACTCATGATAATAGAAACCACAGAAATTTTCACAACCAGTACAAGTTGGGCCACCATTGTTTAATAATATCAACAATAACCTCATAGGCTCTAACCAAACCTAGAAGGAAAAGTTTAGGAAAATAAAATTATTGTTATTTTTTTTTAACAAAAAAAAAAAAAAAAAAAAAAAAGATATCCCTATAAGAGAGAGAATCTGTCTCAAAAAGAGGTCCGCAGTTGTGTTTAGCAATAGGCTCTACTGTCTTTTCCCCCTTTCCTTCTTTTTACAGTGAATTCTATTTCTTTTTTGTTCTCCAGGTCTATACTGTCTACAAATTTAATCATGTGTTACCATCGGGCTCCTAAATTTACCACATTTACCACCACATGATTCTATTCGAGAATCACGTGCACACTTCGAGATACTTGCTACAAGAGAACAAAATATAAAAAGGGTGAGAATGGAATTTCACATTAGCTACCCCAAGTACAATCAGCTATCATGCATTTATGCCAATTTAAATTCATTTTTTTTAATGAAAATACCTCTTTAATTTACATCTCATTCCAATAATATTTTTCAACCTTTAACAACTGAAAAATATCCCTATACAAAGAGTTAGTAACTTGAATCCACTTGCAGTTTTCATATTCATTTGTTAAAAGAATAGTTATATGATTTTTTTTCTTATTTGATAGGTATAATGGTATATGGTTTGAACCTTGATTGAAACTGGTTTCATTTCTAATGATGTTTCTCATTAAACTTCTTACAAAAAATGCGTTCAATATGCATTCCATAGATATCCATAACCCTAAGACTGTGTTAAATCAATGTCTGTTTGGAATACATTTTAATTTAAATGTTTTTCAAGAATGTATTTATTTAAAAACATTTTGTATAAAAATTGTTTTGAATTTAAACACTCATATATTTTATTGCATTTCATCACAAATGTTTTTGTACACAAGTTATTGTATACTTAAAAATTCTTTTTAGAAAAGTTAGTTTAAAGTGTTTCTCTCAAAATAGTTTATTTCTTTCTAATAAGTCATTTTTAGTGGTTGCCAAATATTATAAATTTTTTCAAAATGTATTTTTTGCAAAATTAAACACTTGAAAAGTTAAATCAAACACACCTTTAATCTATGCTTGTAAAGTACTCAGTAAGTTGGACCAATGTTCTCTTGATACAAGAGATTATTTTGGTTCCTAAAATGTTTCCTACTATTATGTAACTTTGGGATTTTATTTTTTTCATTAAAAAAAACTATTGGAATTCTTCAAACCTCCATGAAAGTTTATTCCCATCATTCAAACTTTTATCTAAAAATAATGAAGCTACTGTTGAAGAAGACTTATTTTTAGTTAAACAAAGAAAGAGACAGAAGACTGAACTTTAATCAATAAAAAATATATATAAAAAAAAAAGTAAATGTCATATCCATTGTAGCATAGCATTGTACCTTTCCTAAATGTCATTTCAAATCTCTAACCCACATCTTGAACTCAAAAAGAGAAAATAGAACATTTATATACGTTTAAACCAACATATAGAAATTATTCATTTTATATATGAATACTTGTATACATGCACATGCGAATGAGTAGGGACTTCATGCTGATATGGTTTATTTGTTATGGGTTAAAATCCATTGGTCCATCAACTGCAAAAGCACTTGCTAAACGAATATGAACAGTTCATAATTTAATATGATCTAATTAAAAACAAATCCAGAAATCATTCATAAAGCATGGAACATGCCTATTCTTAACGACTTTAAGAAGGAAAGAAACTTGTTATTTCCAACATAAAAACAAAAGGAGATGATATCAGTCATAATATCACTCAAACACTTGCATGGAATGTGAAGAAAAGTAAGAAGTTAAATCTACAGAGAAGGCTGGACCCAGCAAAAAGTTAAACAAATCTGAAACCTAACGAGAAATTCCAGACATGATTTCGATACAATAGGAAAATGAAGAGGGTCAGCCAACCACAACATGAAGCCGTACAAGGAAAATAACTTTTAAAAACATTAGGCCAAAAAACAACAGAGGCCACAGGTCAGTGGTTCCCCACCACCACGCAGAGGCAGGCAAAGCATGCTTTGGCAGCAAACAAAAGCAAAAGAGAAAGAAATTCAACTCTCACTACACAAAATAGAAGCAACAAACAATAAAATAAAGAGAAAAAGCAGAGAGGATAAAAGTTCCGATTGCACGCCTAGCAACAAGCCTATAACCGAATCAATAAAACGAACAAAAAAAGCGAATCGAAACGAAACATTACCATTAACCTCCGTGGATTTGGAAAGCAGAGACGATAAAAGTTGCGATCGCACACCTAACAAGTAAAACACAATTCATTCAACAATACGAACCAAAAATAGACAAAAAAAAAAAAAAGCGAATCGAAACGAATATATTACCAATTCACCATCAATCTTGGGGGAAATGGAACGGAATTGAAATTTCACCACAGTTCGGAAGCAGGAAGGAGTGAGGCTGTCAGAGCATGACCTAACTAGGGTTAGCAATTAAGGCAAATTGGTTTCAATCTCTTTATCTTTACACTTTTCTCTTTTTCGCGTAGCCGAGCCGACCAGAGGTAGATCATGCTGGCAGCTTCACCTTTTCCCTCGCGAACACAATCACTCAATCACACACAGGAATCGATGCCATCGGAAAAATCAAAAGGAAGAAAAGAGAGTCAACGAATGCTTAAGGGCAACAATCCGAATCGAGTCCCAAAAAACGCACTCGAAAAGGAAAAGAAGAAGCGAAAGAATTGGTCCTCCGTGCGACGATCGAGAGGAAGAAGAAGAAGAAGAAATGGAGAGCGACCGAAAGCCGGCGATCTTTAGGGGAAAAGGAGGATTTCAAAGCGCCATGGATGAGAGGTGATGGACGGACCAGAAGAAAAGAGAAGGAAAGAGGAAAGAAGAAAAAAGGAAAAGAGGAAAAAAAAGAAAGGGTTTCTTGCAATACGTGTTGAAAATGGGAAAGTGAGGGGTCTCCGTTGGGTTTATTTATAGAGGGGAGTTTCAGAGAAAAAAAAAAACAAAAAAGTTAGGATTTTATTTTCTTGAGTTGAGACCATGGAACCCTAGCCAAACAGTGAATTAAAGAGGTTTTTTTGCTTTGTGTGGGAAACTTCCAAATTAATCTTCAAATCTCATTTTCTTTTTTTTTCTTTTTTCTTTTTTGTGAGTTTGATGGTGTAGGTCGGGATTCGAATATGTGACTTTTATGACCATATATAATTTTCAATCTACTGAACTGTGAAGTAAGATTAACAAATTGTCTGAGTATAGTTTAATTGGTAAAGAATGATGATTAAATGTTTAAATTTTCATTTCATATATTGTTAGAACTCGGAAAAAGAAAAAGTATACCTCCTCGGATTTTCAATTTGATGAACTTGTAAATTTGTTGCAATTAAACCCTTAAAAATTGTAAAATGCACAAATCAACTCTAGGTTAGCTTCAAACTAATTTAGTTAAATCCAGATGGAAGCTCCACGTGGATTTTTTTTTATGTTTAATATTATATATATATATATATATATATATATATATATATATATATATATATATATATATATATATTGAAAATAATATTATATATATTTTTAAAGTAAGAATCACGGAAAAAAATGTAACAATGTCATAGTTCTAGGGTTTTGATTGTAATATTTCTATTATTGAAGATAGTAATAAATTAAATTGAAAGTTTGAGTGATGGTAACCACCTAGTTCATGAATGATATTTGCAATTTTCCCCCAAGTTAATTGTTGTTTTTCATTATAGTATAATTTAGGTTAAACTATTGAAAATGTTCACAAACTTAAATATGTGGATACAATTTTAGTGGTTTGTTATATCTTAAACTATAATATGCATTTACATATACCCATGTTTTTATATATACTAACTTAACTCATTAAGACATATATATCATTTTAATTTATTTTTTTAATTATAATTTGTTTATGTATTTTTATTTATTGATTATATATATTAACCTTAGATTACAAAATATATATATATAAAAAGTCTTATTTTAAACGGTGACTATATATTAATTGATGATCCCGTTTATAAAGTTAAAAACAAAATATACAAGTTGAACTTAAGTTTTAATAAACGTTCCACTTCAGAAATCATAACATCACAAAAATTCTTGCTTTTTGAATATTGAAGTTTCTTAATCTAAATTTACTTTTAACTTGTATATTTTAGAATACGTGGATTAATACATATGTCTATTGACTCTTTTTATTTTTTTTAATAATAATAACATCATGATCTTATTGATATTTTATATCTCATTTCAATCGAGGAGCTTTCAAGATTACTATTATTATTTTTTTTTTAATTTAGTCAACTCTTACATTTATTTCACTTCGATTCTCATTAAAACTTTAAAATATGTATTTTAGACCACACAATTAAAAAAAAAAAAAAAAAAAAAAAAAAAGCAATTATTTTGATTTTAACATATAGATAACATTTAAAAAAACAAAAAGATAATGTGATTCTCTTATATCTACCCAAATTAATATGGGTATGTATTCTAACCAAATAGACTAGTTAAACGTGAAAATGGGATGTGTACAATAAGTATTGAAATAATTAATTTTCTTACAAAATATATTAAAATAGATCTTTTGAAAATTTAGGAATTAAAATTATTCTAAAAACACATTTGAGAGTGATTTTTTAATAAGTGAACAAAAGTGATTTTGTAAAAACTGTCTAATAATAAATAATTTTTTGTTTCATACTTTAAAAAGCGACCTTAATGGTTAAACTTTGATTTAAAAATTAATTTTAAGGATCACATATCAAGTTAAAAAAAAAAACAAAAAACAAAAAACCACCTCGCAAATGATAGATGTAACATTTAACTGATTTAAGATGGTTATCAACCAATCTTTTCAAGTAGTTTTCTAATCACTCTAGAACATTGTCAAACACCACTATTTCAAAATGAAAGTGACTTCGACACTAATATGTCCTAAAATTTAAAAGTTTCAGAAACGAAAATGAAATTTAATACCTAATTCAATACTAATTTTCTCCAATTTTTCAAAATTAAAGCTATAAACACTACTTACACCTATATGTTTTTACGTTCGATTATCTTTTAAAATTTCAAAAACTCCACTTGATTTTCGAAGTTTAATTAGAAACTCAAACATATTTCAAAAAAAAAAAAAAAAAAAAAAAAACACAACAACTCAATCGTGTAGAATAAAATTTAAAAACAAGCATAATCATTAAAAAAAATAAATTAAAAATGAAATCTTGATCAAATTGACTAATAATCAAGATAATAAGATCACATGTATGAAAATAGTTAAGTGAATAAGGGTGTGCTTGAGATTGATTTTCAACGAGGGAGAAGTGATTAAAAAATAATCTTAACCGTTTTAGCGTTTGGTAAAACAAATTATAAATTAAGTTTAATAAAAGTACTTTTCCAACAAAATCTAATAATCGTAGTTTTTTTTTTTTTTTCCCTAAAAACTTGCTTTGTAACTAAGGCTTAGTTTAGGGTTGCTATAGCTTTTAAAATAGTTACTGTCTGTGCTTTCAAGAAAATCAGCTTCCATAAGAAGTAAATTAGTGTTTGGTAAATTTCAGATTTAAACAGGGAAAGTCAAGTTACCATGTTTGGTAAATTAATATTAAATTGTTGTGAAATAGGTATAATGACCAAAATAGACATATTTCAATTAGCATGAGATTACATTAATATTTACATTGAAAACTTTCCTAAGATAATTAGGTAAATTTATATCATTTATTTTATAAATTATATTTTGTTTACTTTAAGCAAATTGAAAAAATATATATATATATCAATTATAGAAAAAAAATTGTGTCAAACGAAATCTAATTTTAGTTTAAATACAAAAAAAAGTAAGAAAAATAAATTAGAAGCAACCAATTAAATTTAAAAATAAAAAGAATGAAATGAGATAAGATAAGATAAATTGTGAATAATAATATTTGAAAACCTAAAATATGGAAGGATAAAAAAAAAGAATTTTAAATATTGGTTAGTTACACCAGATTTTCTTAAAATCTAAATCTTAAAGCTACTCTCAACAGCTTTTGCAAACCAACGTGATTCAAAAATTGATTTTCTCTAGATTATTAAAGGATCAGTTTAATCAAACACAAAAAATGGTTAAAATTGATCTACAATCACTTTTTATGTCTTCAAAATCAACCCCAAACGGGGCCTAACTCTTTATCTTTTATTAAAAAAAAAAAAAAAAAAAAAAAAAAAAAAAAAAAAAAAAAAACTTTCCCAAGTATACACGTTGTTGCTCACCCTCAACCACTTTTTTTTTTTTTTTTTTTTTTTTTTTTTTTTTTTTTTAATTTAGTTTCTTTTATTTATTATCTTATATTGAATTGAATTTATTTGTCTTTATTTTTCATTTAAATTGAAACAACACTTTTCCAATATGACTTGTTTTTTTTTTTTTTTGAAAAAATTCCAATATGACTTGTTTATAGCAAATTATATTTCTTATCAAAATATAAAAATATCTTAGATTAAACATAATATTATATTTTAAATCATGTGAAATTTAAAATAATTATCTTATAAAAACTTTGAAATTAAATATCAATTGAATAATTATACTTTAGCTATTATAATTAAACCGCAACGATTTAGAATAGGGGCAGTTGCATAGATGTCAAATTGGACCAAATTAATAGCAAATATAGCACAGTTTCAAACTAATTGCAAATATAGCAAAATTAATTGTACAAGACCAAAAAGTTATTGTCGGATTCTATCCGTGTCTATCACTGATAGACTCTGATTATTCAAAGTATATCAGTGTCTATCAGTGATAGTCACTGATAGATTTTGATTAACCAGAGATAGACACTGATAGACTCTGAATAATCGGAGTCTATCGCTGACAAAGTCTGATAATCGAAGTCTATCATATAGACTCCGATAGATTTTGCTATATTTGCAATTTTTTTTTTACATGGTTCTATATTTGCTATTAATTTGGTCCAATTTGCCACCCACTAATATTAATTTACCAAACACTTTAACCTGTTTTTTCATATATAAAACTAAAATTTACCGAACACTAATTTACTTCGTAATACAACTGATTTTCACAGTAGACAATAATTAATTTAATTACAGCAATTTCAAACTAAGCTTAAGACACCAATTACGTCTCGAAAGATCGAAACTCAACAAGAGTGGAAGAAGAAAAAAACAAACGAAAGAAACAAACAAGGGAAGAGAGAGAGAGAGAAGAGGGATTAGGTATAGACAGGTGGAAGAGAAGTAGGGGGCGCATGGCAGAGGTACAGACCACAGAGAGAGAGAGAGTAATGAATTTTAGGGCTGCAAAAGTTGTAAAATTAGGGTTTGGTTTGGTGTACTACAGTTTTAGACAATTCAATATTCCACTGTTTGCTTCTCTCTCTCTCCACTTCAATTAAATGCAATTTCCAAAAATTAAATAAAACAAAAGAAACTGATTTACAATTTCAACGCATGCTTTTAATCAAAATCTCACTTGTCAATTTCATGCAGCTGGCTTCTTTTTTTTTCCCCTTATGTACTTATGATTTAAAAAAAAAAAACATTATGGATTGTTGTTAAATTCTTTTTTGAAAATATTATGATTTTTAGTTAGTATACTTTCAAGAAAGACTTAAAATTGATCCAAGAGTTTATTATTGATTTTTTCTAAAAAAGAATTAGTTCCAATTAGTATTCTTTTTATAAATTTAAGAAATGGATTTACATTAGGTTATTTGATTCATTTTGATAAAAATTAACTTTAAACTTATGATAGGGGTCAATTTTAAGTTTGGTTAACAACTCAAAAGAAAAAAGTTTTGTTAAAACTATAGAACTAAAATACAACATTTAAAAGTATAGAAACTAAAATAGGACAAAAAAACATAATAAAGGTATTAAAATGATATTTTAATCTTTATTTTTTAATAACTTATTTCATCAATTCCATCCCTCTAAGTCTCAACCAAACCAACCCATCATTTTCTCAAACTCCCAATTTCTCATTTCATATTACACAAATTAAACAATAAAAAAGAAGGAAAAAAAAAAAAAACAACAAGTGTTGTTGTTTAAAAAGGAAAAAGAAAAAAGAAAAGAAAATAAAGTTGTTAAGAGTAAGAGTCCGATTTGAATTCTAACATTCCCTATAGATCCACTGCCCATTCTAAGGGGGATTCAAACTTTCAATTATCGTTGAACTATGCTTGTTTTGGCCATTGTCCATTCTAGTAGACAAGATCAGATCGTGTAATCAAAGAAAAAAAAAGGTCGAAAATAAAGTTGATAACTAAGTGAAAAATAACTATAACTTTTAGGGGAAAAATATTGTTAATATCTTGTATGATAATTATTTTTCATTTTAATTTTTGAATTAAGCTAGTGGAATAATTATAAAAAAAAAAATTAATTTATTGTGTCCACGCCGTATGACAAAAGGGAAGTCGGTGTGGTGTAAAGTGGAGATTGAGGGAAGTAGAGAAAATTTTCCTGAGTATTTATAATTTTTTTTTAATAAAAATATCAAAAGAATTGGATATCTATGATTGAGTGAGTGTTTCATTTTATTGAAAGAAAACTTTCTAATTTTCCTCTAGAAATTTGAGCTTTCTTTTTAGATAACTCTTTTTTCTCTAATTTTTTTCAATTAACTGAGTATTTTATTTTACTATAATCAGTAACCAAATTTAACATTTAAATGTTAAATTGAAAAAAAGTTAAAAAGGATAAAAAAAACAAATGAAAAACTTTATAAACAATAAGTACTAAATCGAAAAATAACCAAACATTAGAGACCAAACATATATTAATTAATCATTTGTTTATATAGGTTTGGTTAATATTTTTATTCTATTTGGCATAAACTATATTGGAAGTTTTTTTTTTTGTTTTTGAAAATTTTATATTGGAAGTTTTGTAGAGGCAAAAATGTTTCTTCAACAATACTAGAAAACAAGAAGAAGAAAAAAAGAAGTCAAAACAAGCATGGTTCAACGGTAATCCTTCATCCCAAATGTTGATGTAAAAAAAAAAACAAAAAATGAAAAAATGATAACAATAACACATCCATACTTCTACCAAAATTTATGAATAAAAAAATGGATAACAATTACAAAAATAAATTTTATACACAAAATTTAGAAACCAAAGGATACAAAAGATATTTTTTAAAAATATTTGGTTAAATTATGAAAAATACCCATATATTTCAAAAGATTTATTTTAGTATTTAAAGTTTTGAAATTTGTTTCATAAAACAACTCTCGAAAGTTTTTTTCTTTTTTTCCCATTAAATTCACGGATGAAAAAATTACGTGTTTATATATGTATTGTTGTTCATGTGAACAGACTTGAAAATATGTTTGGAAAAAAGAAAACAATAACAACACATTTAAACATATCATTTTTCGTCCATAGATCTAACAAAAAATGTCTCAAAAGGTCTTTTGAAACAAACTTTAAACTTCAAACTTAGTTCAATTTAGTTTTTTTTACCTTTTTTTTTGCAACATGTACGGGTGGGGGATTGCACCTTGGATTTCTTGGTCATGATACAAGTTTTATACCAATTAAGTCATGCTGTTGTTGACAAATCCATTATGGTTTTAATTCTTGAACTTTCAAAATGTGTATTTGAATCCCTAAAAGTTAGGTACACTAAATTAAACTTCTAAAACATTAAAATTAAAAAAAAAATTAAATATTAATAAACAAAACAAAGATTTAGCCAAATTTTAAAATTGAAAGGGACAATCGAAAGAAACCAAAACAACTAAAAGAATATGGGGAAGCAAGATACCAAAACAAAAACCATGACCATAAGCATGTAAATGAAACAGTAAACAGATGGGGACTACTCGATGTGGGACTTCACCTGATTTTTATCTCTCTTTTTTTTTTTTGTCAGAAGAAAAATAATTCCAAAAAAATAATAATAATAATAAAGGGGGACAAGAGCATCGAGCTTTTTTGCATTTGCATGGCAGGTATCTTCTGAAGACGATTCATTTCATGTCATCTGAAGAAACAGGGCTACGTAGTAATTAAGGGCATAGGTCCTCTGGCTGTGCCCTTTTCCTACTCAAAAGCTGCCCTAAACCTCTAAATTAAGCCCTTCCCTTTACCCTCATAGACCCTCCCTCCATTACTACACCCTTTTGATTTGACTATTCCTATACATTGTTCCCTTCAACCTTTTGTTTCCTTCTCCATTCCTCACTTCCCATCCTTTGGTTACATTACATCTCAACATTCCAAACTATGTATTTAATTATCCCTAAGGTTCGGTTTGCATTACGGTTAAATTACAAGTATAGTTTCAATACTTTTGAAAGAAAAGAGTCGTCGGGATGGCATTGGGATTTTAGGAGCCTTTGCGATCATTAGTTGTTTGTGACACCATCTGTGCCTTGTGTCCTTTTTGTAATAATCTCTTGATGTATAATTGTGTTGTTCTTATCCCTAAAGTTAAAGACATTTGTATCAGACATGTTGTCATACGTACTTAAGGTCAAATATATAAGATCATATTTAAGTGTTTAGTTTAGCTAAAGAGAGTACTATTGAAAGTTGAAATTTTGGAATACGCACGAAGGTAATTTCATGATCAATAAACTTAATTATAAATAACTTTCTCTTGTTCCTTCTCTAAGCACCTTCACACTTTAACAATATGATGAATTAAAGGAAAACAACTTCAACTCGTCTTTTGCAAAAAAAGAACTCGAGATTAGTAATTAAGGTTCTTGGGAGCAAAACTTAATAACAGAGCGAGTGAGACTTTATTAGAACTATTATCAAATTTGGATATGATATTAAGTGGATAAGAAAAATTATGGATTGTGTGTATGTAGTGTCAAGTATTAAATTGTGGTGAATGGACTCCTTCGTCCGAACCTTTCACCCAAGTGGATGTATTAAAAGTTAAAACAAAGAGATTCTCAACCATTAGTATTCAAAACCTCTACACATATGCATCCATTAGCAATTATATCTTTTCATTTGGTTTAGGATCTATCGTCTTATAAGAATAATAAATAAATAAATACATTTGATTGTGTATGGAAATGTCACCAAGTTTTCATGGAAATAAATGACGTCTATGTTTGGTGTTGCATGAGAATATCACTCTAGATCATTTTCATGTAAATAAATAAATGATGTTTTTGTGTGTTGGTTTTTGGATTACCGATATAACTCTTCTATAAAGAGTGTTTTAAGCCCATATTTATGCTCAATGCATGACTATTTTAGAAGTAATAATATCATTTAAAAAGATATAACACCCCTAAATTTAATTGTTCATTATATTGCATTTCCTGTCAAGGAATGCTTCATATTAAAATATTCAACTAGAGTTCTTGGTTGGTGTTCTTGCATCCATTCATTTAAAAAAAAAAATATTTTGCCCTATGTAAGGTACCAAAAATATTAATCCTTCATATTAAAAAATTCGACTAGAATTCTTGGTTTAGGTAGGAGGGAAGAGGAAGAAGAAAATGTACGAAAGGAAAGTGGAGGGAGGAAAGAGGAGAGAATGAGGTAGAGAGTGAGAGAAAAAATAATATATTTTTAATTTAAAAAACCATCCAATAATAAAATTAATAAAAAAAACATTAATTTTATATAAAATATCGAAAAAACTAAATAAAAAATTGAAAAAAAAAATAATATATAAACACATTTCTCAAAATTCAGGGATTAAAAAGGTATATTTTGAAAACTAAGAGAACTTTTAAACCTATTTTTCAAAATTTAGGACTATCCATTTTGAAAACTAAGGACGAAAGACATATTCCTGAAAATTTAGAAAGTGAAACATTTTTTTTTCTAATAATACGTGGGATAAGATTTTGAACCATGAACCTCTTTGTCATTAGTACAAGTTTTATGTCAATTAAATTATGTTCCCATGAGCAAAAGTGGAACTTTAGAATCAAGTAATTAATACGAGAAATTAAATGGTAGATTCCTGCTTATCCGTGTAAGATAAAGGGTCCGTTTGGAATACATTTTAATTTAAATGTCTTTCAAGAATGCATTTTTAAAAAAACATTTTGTATAAAAATTGTTTAGAATTTAAACACTCATATGTTTGGTTGCATTTCCTCACAAATGTTTTTCTACACAAGTTATTGTTTACTTAAGAAGTATTTTTTTTAAAAGTTGGTTTCAAGTGTTTCTCTCAAAATGATTTATTTATAAATCTCATTTTTTAATAAATCATTTTTAGTGGTTGTCAAACACAATAAATTTATTCAAAATAATTTATTTTCAAAATTAAACACTTGAAAAGTTAAACCAAACACACCCAAACTCTTTTCAATGCCAGTGCTTCGATTCGATATCCAATTCATTCATAACGGTGGATTTCTATCTTTCCAAAAAAAGAAAGAAAAAACAGTGGATTTCTATATCGACAATATCGAAGGAAACAAGAGAAGATTGAAGTAAAATCGCTCTTCACCATTTGAGTAACGGTACGCCATTTCTTCTCTTTTCTTGAGGGTTTTTCATCCAGAGAACGAAAATGAAAAAAAAAAAAAAAACGAAACAACATTTGTGTTTATATAGGAACAATTCAAATTTCAAGTCATACAAATAGCAAATCCTTGATGATAATCGATATACGCTTTCACTTGAACAAATTCAAGTGACTACATTTTGTAATGTTGATACAGATGCTCAAGGTTTCCAAAAATTCAAGCCCTGTTGTTTCATACTTGGATTTCATAATTTCATATGAACAGTTCTTTCTCTACATATGTTATACATACATAGTGTGTGTATATTTATATTTTGTTGGGGAGGGGCAAGCTTGGGCATCTGAAAAACTGAATATCTGTTCAGTTGAGGATTTCTTGATTGATGATGTAGGATTCTGAATGAAGATATCTCTTCCCAATTGCTTTGATATCTTTTTGAACTCTCTGTGCTGGATACTTTGTTCACTGGGAGCTGTAGAATACCACTGCAGTAATAAATGGGCTAAGGGTTTGGGGAAATGAAGAGTTTGATCCAATTTTCCTAAGTTTTGTTGTAGGAGGAATAGGGTATAGTAAACTGATCAGCCCTTAAAACACTTGAAGTAGCTAAGGAAAGGCTTATCAGAAACGGGTACGAGTTTGACAATCCAACCGATAGGCCAAGAAACAGCTGCTATAGCAATGCAAAGTCCCCACTGCCAACCATTTAGATTCACTGTATTTGCAAATTTCTTTAGGAATTCTACCATAACTACTTGTAGAACAACTGTTACTCCCACAATCCCTAGAAATAAATGATTCTTTAGAATGCCTTCAAAGACGTTCTGTTTCTCTAGTTTCCTTGAGTTGAACTCGTTAAAGATTTGGCAGAGAACAAAAGTGTTGAAGATTAGTGTGTCATTTACCCCTTCACTTACATTGAAGATGTTGCTTCCTTGGAACTGGAAAGTTAAGAGTATTGCTATTTGGTATAAAGCTTGAGCTAAAAGGTTCCTCCACATGATATTTGTTATTAGGGGCTCTGTTCTTCCCACTGGAGGCTTGTGCATTAATTCATCATTTGGTCTCTCAGTAGCAAGAGCAAGAGCACCCAATGTATCCATTATGAGATTCACCCATAATAATTGGACTGCTGTTAAGGGAACTTCTCCAGCTGATACTGCTGCTATAAAGTTAATTGTGAGAGCTGCTACATTGACTGTCAATTGAAATTGGATGAATTTTTGGATGTTGTTGTATACACATCTTCCCCACCTCAAGACCGTGGCTACTGTGGTGAAGTTATCATCCAAGATAACAATGTCTGAACTCTCCTTTGCAACCTCAGTGCCTTCAATGCCCATGGAAAGTCCTATGTCGGCTTCTTTTAGAGCCGGTGCATCATTTGTACCGTCTCCAGTTACTGCTACGACATGGCCTTTCTGTTTCAAGCATTGAACCATCAAAAGCTTGTCAAATGGAGTGGATCTTGCCATCACCTTGATTTGATCAACCCTCTGCAATCTCTCTTCATTTGAGTAGTTTCGGAATTCGGAACCTTCTATTACTTCTCCTTTGCTTGCGGTGTTGTGGTCAAGATCTAATATCCCACATTCTGTGGCTATGGCTTTTGCTGTGAAAATGTTGTCTCCTGTGATCATTTTAATGGAAACCCCAGCTGATTTACATGTTTCCACAGCTTTCTTCACACCTGGTCTACATGGATCTTTCATGCCAACTATTCCCATTAATGTAAATCCATCTTCTTTCAAGTTTGAGGAAATTGGTATGCTATTTATTTCCTCTTCTTCTGAGATTTGTCTATAAGCAAAGGCAATGCATCTTAGGCTACTTGCTGCCATTCCTTGGATTATGTTTTCAAGTTTTGTTCGGCTTTCACTATCTAAGGGATATGTTTCGCCATTTCTTTCAAAGTAACTTGAACACATTGACAGTATCATCTCAGCAGCTCCTTTCCAATGCTGATGGATTGTGTTATCGGCCAATTTTTTCACCAAAACCCCACTTCTTTTCTTCTCGGAGTTGAAGGTTTCCACATGCAGAATAGCATATGATTTCTTCAACTTCACCATGTCCATACCAAATTCTGTGATTGCCCACGAGAGAATCGCCTTCTCAGTTGGACTACCAGAGATTTCAGTTTTGGATTTTGGTGAAGGTTGATAGACACTACCAGTTGTGTTCAAGCCTACTCCTTGATTTATCAACTCATGAACAGTTTCTGCTATGGTATGGGAAGAGTTTTCTTCCTCAATGAACTCTTGGCCAAGCCAAAATTTGGTTACTTTCATTTGGTTTAATGTCAAAGTACCTGTTTTGTCAGTGCAAATCACAGTTGCTGATCCCATTGTTTCACAAGCAGACAGATTCCTCA
Source organism: Luffa aegyptiaca (assembly GCA_017139565.1). Taxonomy (NCBI): domain Eukaryota; kingdom Viridiplantae; phylum Streptophyta; class Magnoliopsida; order Cucurbitales; family Cucurbitaceae; genus Luffa; species Luffa aegyptiaca. The sequence continues at coordinate 7,466,951 of CM029399.1, read as the reverse complement.
CCATTGCCTGATCTGCCATCATTCTCTTCATAGAGTAAGCAAGTGTTAGTGTCACAGCCAATGGCAAGCCTTCAGGGATTGCAACCACTACTATTGTAACGGCAGCAGCAACTATACGGATAACTGCATTGAGCACATCATCTACATCTGTTTTTCGACCATTGTACTCTATGTTCCCGAAATCATCCTTTGTGTTTCTCGTGAAATAGCGTGCTAACATGACGACAAGGACCAGGAAAGCAACTGAGAGGCCTACCTGTTAAGAGAATAGGAATAAAAGATGAAACTTCCTGTAATCTATTAGTACAAACCTTTGAATTCTAGTCCTGATTTAACACAATGAGTTCCTGTGTTCAAATCTCTGTAATGTTATTCCTTCTCCTAATTAATATTGAAGGGAAATGTTAAGACTATAAATAAAAGATTAAATTTGCTATGAACTATCAATTTAAGCTTTTGGATTTATTGGTTATTTAACACTAACCTTTCCTATTGAAGTGGTTAATTTGTTAAGACGAACTTGCAGTGGTGTTTGCTCCTCAGAATCCCGAGATATCGAGCTCATCATCTCGCCCCATGCTGTGTCCATTCCCACTGATGTCACCAGCATTTGACCATAGCCATCTACTACTTTTGTTCCAGACAACAAGAAGGGGTTCTCTGTAGAATTGAGTTCCACATGATCGCTCTCTCCTGTCATGCTTGACTCATCCACCTGTAAAGAATGACCACTTAAGAACAACCCATCAGCTGGAATTTGATCTCCAAGCTTTAGAATCACGACATCTCCAACCACGATATCGAAGATGGAAACTTGTATGCGCCTTCCATCTCTCATTACCTGTTGAGAGAATATGAGCAAAAGATTCAATTTACATTAGCCTATCAACTTAAAGCTTTTAGATTTAGCAGTAGATTAACATAGTTTTGAGAACAAGAAGTTATATAAGTTTTTTTTTTGGTACGGATGACCCATTTAAATAGGTGAAAATGATAAATGACTTGCCTTTTCAATTTAAGGTTATATGCCCTTTTGCTTGCATCAACATTCTAGTAAAATTACCATTTTACTCTCTACTCTAACCTTACTCTCTCTCGCTACTCTCGCTCTCACTCCAACCTCTTGCTCCAGTTTCTCGCTCTCTCTCCAATCTCTCTCTCTCTAAACTCTCGCTCTTCAGTCTCGCTCTCTCTCTAATTTCTCGCTCTCTCTCTTCAATCTCTCTCATTTCTCTCTCCAATCTTGCTCCAGCCTCTCGCTCTCGCTCTCGTTGTGTGCTCTTCGAAGAAAGAAAAGGGGGAAGAAAAAAATTGAGCGAGAGTGAGAATGAGATGAGAGAAAAAATAACGAGAGAAAAAATGTTTGTTTTCATCTAGAGAGTAAAATGATAATTTTGCTAGGATGATGATGTAAGCTAGGCATATAACCTTAATTTGCAAAGGTAGGACATTTTTCATTTGGGCCTCTATAAAAAGGTCATGTACACAATTCTTCCAAGTTATATATTCAGATGCTCTAATGTTAAGAATATGAGTAAAAGATTAAATTTACTATAACCTATCAACTTAATACTACCTCTCCTTCGCAATATAGGTCAGTGGTTAAAACACTAATACCTTCCCTTGAGGTTGAAAGTTTTAATCTCTAAATCCACATTTGTTGAAATGGAAAAAGAAAAAAAGAACAACCTACCTCCACTTTGATGTTGTTACTTATTTTCGACAACTTTTCGAATTGAACCTCCTGTCTGAAGTTACTGATTGCTGATACAACAACTACCAAGGCAACAGCTACAAATATGCTCCCTCCTTCATACCATCCTTCTTGAACTCCATGTTCCTTTATTCCAAATCCAAGCGCCAGAGCCGCACATACAAGTAAAATAAGAATGGTGGTGTCCTTGAAAGCTTCCACCACAAAATGAAAGAAACTCTTTGGAGGCCGCTTGTGGTAAGTGTTCGAACCGAATACTTGACGCCGTTCATTCACGACATCACCGTTGTCCTTGATTCCATTCTCCGGATTCGTTCCGAGAGAAGTAGCAATGGCTGCAGTTTCCCCAAGCTGACGAAAAGCTTCTCTGTCTTTGTTCTTCACCATTTCCATAAGCTTCTTCTGATCATCTTTGTTGTAGATTATTTGTTCCTCATAAGAATCTTCCTGCAAGATCTCAAAGTTGAGTAAGTTGCCATGGCCATTTCTCTTGGACACTGCAAGAGAAAGCATGGCCCGGATTGAGTATATTGCTGCAAAGGCAAATCTCCACCTCCTTCGAGCTCTGCTGATGTTGAGAAGTAGAACCTCATGGTAACTGGATTCGTATTTGCTCATGCTTATTGCTGTTTGCTTCGTTTTTGAATGCCAAAAGTCTGAACTTGTGGCTTTAGGAACCTTTTATATATAGATTGTTTTGCAGGTTCATAAGCGAAGACTTTGAAGAAGTTACTTTCTCAGTCAATTCTAATGAATTTAGCTCAAGTAATATCAAATATACAGCTTTGGAAAAGGAAGCAAAGTTTTTGTTAGATTGAAAATTCCCATTCATACAATAAGAACAAATGGATTTGAATGTAGCCATCCTATTGATATTATATACAAACGTGGGGATCAGAATAAGATTAGTCAAATTCGATTTTTCTTGAATTTCTGCCGAAAGATACAATTTTTTTTTCACATTGGATTGGTCAGCAAGAGCTTTATGATTGAATGGCTTCGCAGGAAAGTGGGTTACGCAATTGAAAAAGGAACATATATATGGTCACTTTGGGCCCGTTTGGTAGCGTTCTCGTTTCTTGTTTCCGTTTCTTCATTTTTAATAAAGAAAAATAGAATTTCATGACCCTAACACCTATACATTCAATAATAATAAACCTATATTCTTATTTATGTTTGGAAAAAATTGGAAACAAGAACAAAAAAGGAGAAACTAGTTTTATTTGTTCCCAAAAGTTCTATACAAATTTTGGGAGTGTTTCTAAAAAATGAGAAACAAGAAACATACATAGTTATTAAATGCTTAGATTTCTTAATAAAATTGGAAACAAGAAACAAGAAACGAGAACGTTACCAAACGGGCCCTTTAGTTTTGGAAACTTTTGATAATTTCTCTAAAACTCCGCTAAAGCATATATAATTTTCAATTGATAATGTGAATTTGAGTATAAATATTAACATGTTAACGTGTGCATGTATTCAAACCACATATGTTAAAGACAAGCCGTTAATAGTAGTAGAAAAATAACATAACAATGATCAAAACGAGTACTTGTTTTTTAGAGCTCATGAATTAAAACGATCTTTTTTTTTTTTTTTAAAAAAAAAGAAATTTAAAAGGTTTAAAGATGGAGATGAAACACGAATAAAAAATACTTTTCTTCTGCACAAAATAAGACAGTGAGAGCACGTTTTTGTTGAAAAAGTCTAAACTGGAAAGGACAGAAAATCGTCCTTTGGCCATAAAAACAAGAGATTTAAACTGAGAAGAAATTTCCGACCACAGACATGGACAGGCAAACACGACATGTCGGCGATGAAACAATGAGCAATTAAATAAGGTTTTGGTGGCCGTCATGGCAATTTCCCAGCACCTTCCTCCTTCGCTTTCTTCATATGAAGAAGAATGAAAAATCAAACAAGCATATACTTTTTTTTTTTTTTTAAATGTTTATGGTTTGTTTTGGCTGTTGAATTTTTGTATATTTATTGTTTAGGTTTGCCACTTTTAAACGTTGTATTTGGGTTGGTGATCTTTGTATACAAAATTAAATTAATTTTGGATCATTACCTATGAATTTCTTGAAGGTGCTTTTGATGGCCTTTCTCGTTGGTTTGGTTTGTACTAATTCTTATCTTCTCAAGGGTTCTTGCAAACAACACATTTAAAATACTGACTTGGTTTATAAAGGTTTACCTAACCATGTAGATATGCAAATTCATCATTTTAGGTAGGAGAAATATATGTATATTTCCTTACTGATTCATTGTTAAATCATAGTAGCTTTATGGCTGCTGATCCAAATCCTTGGGGGAATTGATTTGGAACAAAGGGCATCAACACTCTTGCTACAAGTGAGCTTTCAAATCTAACTTAGAACAACTATGTGTGTCATGTTGACGATCATCCTAGGTTAGTTGCTCGACCTCATTCAAGTCGCTACTAACAATCCATGGCAATATAGTCCTTGAGGAAGTCCTCTAAATGGGGTGTTCAATCTCTTTCTTCACCACACAATGCTATGTTGTGGGTTCAATCGAATTCACATCATGACTCGTCAATCTTCCCTCATTGATTTGCACCACATGATTATAGTTGTTATGGGTCGCTTCTGTTGGGTTTTTGGTAAAATATTAGAAGTGAGTTGTCCCACATCGGAAAAATTCAAGTGATGAGCTCCAAGTACTATAAAAGGAGCCTACGACTTTGGTTTCAAAGTATCCCATTTAGAATCACTTTAAGCTTGGTATAAAGCTTTGAGAGAGTGTTTTCTTGTAATTGGGGTCGGGGAGAGAATTCTTTGTGATTGTAAAAACTTTTCACATAGTGAATTTCTCTTTGTGGGTTGTGGTTTTTTCTTCGCTTTGGAGTTTCCACGTTTTGTTGCTTTATTTTAATTTCTTTGTTATTTTTTTGCTTATTCCTGCGGTAGAATTGGGGGTTTTTCCCAACAGCTTCTAGGTTTAAGCCCACAAGTTCAAGCCCATGTCAAGCCATCGAGCTTGAATTTTTCGAAGAGGGTGGCACGCTTCTCAAGGCCCCCGAGGTCGAGTCGAGAAGGACATTCAAAGGCAACAATGTTCACAAAAAATCTCAATTTTCAAAGAAGAATATTCTCTAAACTTGCAATCAAGAGATAGCCTAAAGTAAGGAGAAGATGTGGGTTTTTGAAAATATAAAGTAAGTAAAAACGAAATGTAAAATATTGATATAACACTAATAAAAGAAATGTCCATTTGCCCTGTGAGGACAAAGCTTCATGGGGACTCACCCCTAATAGGGCAGCGAATGAGGGAGGGAGTGAAAAGAATTCCTTGCAAGCTAAACGAGGATGAGAGTGGGGAATGTATTTCTCATCCTTGTTCCCTGATATATATAATGTTTTCTTTTTAATGATTTAGATAATTTGGTATGTTTGAATTAATGGTTAAATATTTGAATTACATATAGCAAGTTTTTTTTAATGAGTTTAGAGATTTGAACCTTGAGAGGCGGGGACGTGGACAAGGAAGTCATCCTTGTCCCCATCCCACCTCGTGGACATCCCTAAATGAGGGTAGAGGCGGGGACGTGGACAAGGACCTCGTGGACATCCCTAAATGAGGGTAGTTGAGTTTGTTGTAATGAATGGCACATCGGGATTAAATTGAGAATTGAGAACTGATTAAAGGGCATGATTGAGTTAAGGGACAACTAGACACCCACGTATCTCCACAATTGTATGATATTGTCCACTTTGAGTACAAGCCCTTGTGGCTTTGTTTTTGGATTACCCCAAAAGGTCTTATACCAATGGGGATACTTGTCATCTCTTATAAACCTGTGATCATCCCCTTATCTAGCCAATGTGGGACTTTGATTGCACTCCTCAATTCCCAACAATCCTCCCCTTGAACGAAGTTCCACACAAATGAGTCTCCCCTCAAATAGTCATTTATTCGTCTAGATCTCCTTTACCAAGGAGTTTTCTCTTAGAGCTAGATTACGAATTCTATCCGTCCAGATCTCCTTTCCAAAGGAGTTTTGCTCATAGAGCCAGATTACGGATTCTATTTGTCCAGATCTCAACACTTGGTCGCACTCCCTAGTTCCCAACACTTGTGATAGACCAAGGATGGATGAGTGTTGGTTGAATATCAACCCCACTGCCTGACCTTGCCCGTGACAAACCTAATAGACGCGATGAGAAGCGTCACCGTAGCAACCAAGGTCAAGAAGGCTAATGGGTAGTGGTGGATGTGCGTCAATTACACGAATTTGAACAAGGCTTGCTCAAAGGACAGCTTCCCTCTATTGAGGATTGACCAACTTGTCAATGCCACAGTTGAGGTTCTTAGACACCTACTTCGGCTACAACCAAATCAAGATGCACGTTCTAGATCAAGAGCACACCACATTCGTAACAATGAATGATGAACAAACTCTTCGCGAAACATATTGACAGAAACATTGAGGTTTACGTTGATGACATGCTAGTCAAAAGCAATTTGGCTGACCACCATGTAGTCGACTTGGTCGAGATGTAATGTCGTTTGGTCTAAAGAAAGTTGGGGCGACCTACCAACTAATGATGAACAAACTCTTTGTGAAACATATCGACATAAACATTGAGGTGTACGTTGATGACATGCTAGTCCAAAGCAATTTGGCTAACCACCATGTGGTCGACTTGGCTAAGATGTTCGAGGTCTTTCGTCGATCCTCCATGAGACTGAATTTAGCCAAATTTGCCTTTGGAGGCACCTCTCGGGTAAGTTTCTCGACTTTATGGTCCACCTGCTAGGTATTGAAGCCAACCCCGAAAAGATCCGAGTCGTGCTCGAGATGGAAGACCCGAAGACCCAAAAACAGCTACAAAGTCTGAATAGGAAGATGGCTGCCTTCAATTGATTTGTTTCCAAATCAACAAAGACAAGTGCCTACCCTTCTTTCAAACCCTCCAAAAACAAGTGAAGTTCAAGTGGATTGATGCTTGTGACGCTGGTTTTTCTACATTCAAGGTGTACCTTAGCTCGACTCCACTCCTTGCCAAACTAGAAGCTAAAGAGATGAATTGTTGCTATATTGTCTAGCTGTATTAAACAATCTAGTGAGAGAAGAGAATGAACATCAGGCTCTAGTCTACAAATAATTAAACAAGGAAAAAGTATTTAATGTTGAAGACCATTTGAGAAGTTTTTAAACTAATACAGTGTGCTAATTAACTAGAAGAGCTATTTTCGAATGCTCAACTAACTCAAGTTCTTATATGCTATCTCAATAATGATAATACACATAAATCTACTAAACTTGAAAAGAAATTAATAGCACAAGATTTTTCAGATATTTTTCTAATCATCTAAAGATCCTTTAAAATAAATTCCAATCTCCAACTCCAAATATGGAAATCTTATATGCTTCCTAAAAGACAAAGAAATGCTCCTATTTTTTTTCGATACACAGTGTAGTTACCAATAGTAAGTGAACTTTAACATACTTAAGTTTCTCCTCCTTGATTAATTCTCATAATGACATACATCTTTCAAGAAAGGGATCTTCATACTTAGTAAAACATGATAGATTACAGTATGTTATAAAGAACCTAACCTGTAAATCTGAAACAACATGTATGGATCGATAGACACATAAATTAGGAAAAACTCCCAGAGTTTAAAATGAATCATATACTTTGAATGCAAAATTTTAACTTCACATTCTCTTTGCTAGTTTCATGTGCATCTATCAGAAGAAATTTTAATATAGATAATAAGAAATCCATATGTTAAATAATGGAACACTTAATGGAAAAATGTTAAAAAATGATCAATAATTTTTTTTGAACCAAAAATGATACATAAAATTAACTAAACCAAGGGATCTTGGTTTTCTAAATTTGGTACATAAACAAATATGAATAAATGAAATCTACTACAAGACAGTTAAGTCCAAATATAAAAGGTAGAGAGAAACCTATTGAATACAGAAAAAAAAAAAAAAAACACACCATATATTAGAAATGGGTAAAATAAAAAAGGGACTAGAGCACTACAAAACCGAAATGCCATAATTTCCACTAATTAAGGGTATGTTTAGTTTAACTTTTCAAGTGTTTAATTCTTAAAAAAAAAAAACCATTTTGAAAAAAATTTCTAGTGTTTGACAACCACTAAAAACGACTTATTAAAAAATGAGATTGAGAAATAAATCATTTTGAGAGAAACACCTGAAGCCAAAATTATTAAAAAGAGTTTTAAATATATAATAACTTGTGTATAAAAACACTTATGAGAGAATGTAATCCAAACGGACCCTAATTCTTTGAAAGAGAGATAAACATTTTTACTTGTGCCATGTAGGGCACGTTTGGAATACCTCATAGTTTAAGTGTTTTTCAAGAATGCATTTTCTTTTAAACATTTTGTATAAAAGTTATTTAGAATTTAAACCCTCATATGTTTGGTTAGATTTAGTCATAAGTGTTTTTATACACAAGTTACTATATACTTATAAACTCTTTTTAAAAAATTTGCTTTCAAGTGTTTCTCTCAAAATGGTTTATTTCTTAATCTCATTTTTTAATAAGTCATTTTTAGTGGTTGCCAAACACTACAATTTCTTTCAAAATGATTTTTTTTTTCAAAATTAAACACTTGAAAAGTTAAACCAAACACACCCGTAGTGGATCCACAAATTCTAATCACACACAACATCATCTAACTGTAAATATCAATGTCAAACAACAAATTGTAATTACAAACACAAAAACAAAACATTGATTTTTATACAAGGAATAAGCTATGGTTGATAGATTATCAATTGTTCACATTGGTTAGAATCTCTTCTCAAAGCCAAAAATTAGGAAGCATGCATATCTAAAATGTTAAAAATCAATAAAGAAGGCAAAAGTTTACATTGTAGTTCAAAATAATTGAAACACATATTTTCCCATTAACTTACAGAATTCTTCTCTTTTTTCTTGCAAACCAAAATGACAAAAAAAAAATAATCTAAAAAGAGTGGACTTATTATCATGATAATCATCTTATTATTGTATTTTAATTTCGGATATTTACTTTTCATAATACCTTGTACAACCTTTCTTCCCAAAGAGAAAGGCAAACCACCCACGACCAAATACTCTAAATCAAAATAATATAATAAGATGGCCAACAAGAGCATAGCTCAACTGGCATAAAGTTGGATTGATAACCACAAGATTTGTGGTTCGAATCCCCACCCGCACATGTTGTCAAAAAAAAAAAAATAAAAAAAATATATATATAATAAGATGAGAACCCTTAGTGAACCCACAACCATAAAAAACAACCAAAAAAAAAAAAAATTATTTCTCCCTATAATATAAATTTAAAGTTTTATTGTTAAGAATTTTATTGAGATTTAAAAAATAAAGAAATTAACTATTTCAATAAAGATTTCAGGTGAATAACTATCTAATTTAAAATTCATGAATATTTCTTCTCAAAAGTTAAACGTTTGAAAATTTACAAAAGAATAATTTGATTCAATTGAGATAAAAAAAATAATAATTTAGAATAATTCGGAGAAATCTGATCTCCACGAATTTCCGATAAAATTTAACGAAAAATTTCATGAGAATGAGGATTGAAATGGAGGCTAGGGCAAGGAAGCTCTCCTCGGCCAAAGCGAGCATAGCTCAACGGAAATTGACATGTACCTTCGACCATCTCATGAGGTCAGAGGTTCGAATCCCCTACCTCCAAATGTTGATGATGTACTCAAACAAAAAAAAGGGGAAGCCCTCTCCGCCCCGTGGACATCCTACGTAGTGGTTGAATTGAAAAAAAAATGGGTGAAAATTATGGCATTGGCCAAATTTCTTTAAATTTTGTTTGTGGTTATTTTTCAAAATGGGCAATTTTCCAAAATTGAAAATTCCACTAGTTAATAGGGGTAATGACAAAAATGACCCCTTAAGTTTTTTTGTTTGAAATTTTGACCCTTCTAAGAAAAAAGTTTTTTTTGACCCCCTTGATGATGAATATGATGTAAGCATGCATAGTAATTTACTTTTATACCCTCAATTCATTAAAACCCACGAAAATTAATTATTTCACCAACTTTTCACCCACCTTCACCAACTTACAATATCATAATTACCATCCATTACTCTTAACCCTCCATTAAACCCATTTTGAAAAAAAAAAGCATCCTACAATCACCCAACCCCCCATCTTCTCTCTTCAATCCACAACAAGTTGTTCACTAAAGTGCATTTGATCCACAACAAGTGTTCATTTTTTAACCAAGGTACGTTGCTTGTCATTATTCTATCGTTTTTGTTTCAAAAAATCCAATAGAATGTTGTTGAAATGGTTTTTTTTCGTCAAATCTGTGTCTAACCCGGTCCAATCTCGGCCGGACATCTTGAAAATCCCGACCGAACCATAATTTTTTCCGACCGGGATTCATACATTTTGAAGACCGGTCGAACCGATATTTTTCCGACCGAACCATGTTTTTCCCGACCGAACCGTCACCGAGATTAGACCGAGATGTGAGAATTTTTTTTTTGTTTGTTATTTTTATTTTTTTAATGTTTATGAATTTCCCGTGGTTGCATACATTTGTTCATATATTCTTTTGTATTTGTGCAGATGCCTCGTGTTTGGGTATGTTTTGGTGGTGTGTGGAAGGAGAGTGAAAAGGAGTACGATGGTGGAGAGGTGAGGGCCTTAGACGTGGATGTGGGAATTTCTTATAACGAGTTCTTAGGTCAGGTGTATGAAATAAACAATATAAGTCCGAATGATAACGACATTGTTTTTAGGTGTCTGCTTCAACTGAGGTCTAAATCTCCTGCTTTTGTGATTAGGAACGATGTAGATTTGCATAGTTTTTTGACTTGGGAGTTAGTGTCTGCAAGTCCCCTTTATGTATACACTGTGCCGAAACCATCTTCCCTGTCCAGTAACCAAGGGTTTCGTCCGTATCCCATTCCATATACTGTACCAAATACTCCATATATGGGAGTGCAGTACTTTTCATATATGGATCCAAATCATCAACCATACCATTACACGTCTATCCCACCATATACTCCACATTATATGAGTCAAGAAATACCATCCCGAGCCACACCCTTTCCACACAATGAAGATCATCACAATCCCTCGACCTCCACATCCTTCCCATACGAAGAAGAGCAAGAGCAACACATCCCCTCCGTTTCCACACACATGCCATTTACACCCATTTATAATGACCCAATGTCACTGAGTCCAATACGTGACGACGAGGGGGCAGATAACCTTGGGGATGATGTTGAATACGTTACTCCACAGAATGATTTCCACGACTGGGGAGACTATGGAGAGGATGTTAACCCGAACAGTGATTTTCAGGATTGGGGAGATTACGGAGAAGAGGAGCCGGGGACATATACAGATGGAGCACATGAGAGTGGCGAGGAAGATCTGTACGAAGTTTTAGGTAAACGAATTGCTAAGAGGTAGAGCGTTCACTGTGTTTTTTCCCGGCCCGAACTCGACCGAAACGACGGACCGAGAACCTCAAACGAGACACTTGGGGGAGTTGCTAAGAGGTAGAGCGTTCACTGTGTTTTTTCCCGGCCCGATCTCGGCCGAAACAACGACTCGAGAACCTCAAACGAGACACTTTGGGGAGTTGCTACGAGAAGGAGCGTTCACTGTTTTTTGTCCCAGTCAGAACTCGGCCGAAACGACGGACCGAGAACCTCAAACGAGACACTTGGGGGAGTTGCTAAGAGGTAGAACGTTCACTGTGTTTTTTCCCGGCCCGATCTCGGCCGAAACGACGACCCGAGAACCTCAAACGAGACACTTTGAGGAGTTGCCATCTAATTCAACGTACACTGTGTTTTTTCCCGGTGTGGCCCGACCGAGATTCACCCCCGGGAACTCAAAACGAGACACTTGGAAAACATTGAGCTCACTGTAATTTGCCCCAGTCTGTCTTGGGCGGACCTCTTAACCGAGAAATTTAACAGAAATAGAAACCTGATTCCGTTTGTGACAACTGTTTGCTTTGGTTGGTCTCCTTGGACATATTCCACGTTCATTCTTCCATAATAACGTCTTAGACAATTTTTTTACGATAGTATTTGGTTTGTGACAATTGTTGAGCGAATACAAACGTTTGCATGAGAATTTGCATGGTTTGCATGGAAACATGATAAACCCTAAAAACTGAATATTTCATTACAAAAACGATTGAATCAATATAATCCACTAGAAGAAGGGTCTGTTTGCCCATTTCTGTACAACATATTGCCACCGAAAATAAATCATATTATCCTGACTTAGGGTGTCATACGGCAACCCAGTTACATCATATTAAAAAAATTTACATACAAACATACCACAGTCGCCACTACGTTTCTGCTGCGGCCTTGACAATTCCCGACGCAGAGGCCATCTTTGAACGGAGAGATGCTTCCTCACATCCATGACCCCGATCTTCCAAAGCAGAGCTGGCAGGACTTGGCAAAGGACCCTTAACTCCTTCTCAACCACCTCGTCTTTATTCAACACCACCATGGAATCCGATACAACGACCTCCCCCACCTCGAGGTCAATGCATACGAGGACCCAATGCAGCCCATCGATGTTATACGGCATGTACACCGCATCAACCGTGCTCCATGGTATGTTATGGTCTGCAAGCTCGCCCATTCCATACTTCAAGACATTGCCTGCGTTGCTCCAATTGTACGTCAAGTCTCGAGGATGTATGCCGTTACTCATTTCCTTGTACAGGCCATCTTCGCGTCTGAAGAAATTCTGATGAAAAGAAGATACCAAACGTAAGAACCCTATAGAACACTATCAAACAAACATATGAACAAATTGTTCCAATGGTACGTACCGTTACACATAGGTTCCCAATGGTGAACTTTCTGCGGCATAAATCTGGTCGTTCTCCCCATTTCTTTTGGACGAACATGAAAATCGAGTCGACCACCTACACGTAGTTACAGTGTTAGTATTTCAATTAAGAATCATTATTGTCAGTAATCAAACCATACCTCATCGGTCATCCATTTCGATGGAGTGATAAGATCACGAAACCACGTCTTGTCTCGGACAGCATACGCAGTTGTCCGAACATTGTCTTCTGGGTCCTCAGAGTCAAGCCATCTTTTGAATGGAGCATCCAGATCGTGGGGGATCTGGGGAAGAGGATCGTACTTCAGAGTCTTGCGTTTCTTACGGTCTTCCCGTGTGTCTTTCCATGGAGTTCTCAACTTCCGTGCAGTCTTCCTCTTACGAGTCCCCCCGTCTTTCTATCGGCTTGTTCTGTTCGGAAATGGACTGGACACCCTGTACAATAAGGAAAGTGATAATAAAGTCATTAACCCTAACCCTAAATACCACTATCAACCCTAACCATATATATTAAACCCTAATGAATGCTTACCAGTGAATTTTGACTTTCGACATAAATTAACCAACTTCAAGGATATAAACCGCACTTACATGTTCTCCTATTTCAGTTACTTCCATCTGTACGTCTTTTCCCACACCCTCTATCGGGTCATTCACTTCCTCGACTCGACCATGTTGTTCTGTTGTATCCATCGGATCCGCATGGTCAGCCATTGGGGTGTTGTCATTTGCTTTTGCTTGTGACCCGGATGCAGGACCACCACCATCATCCTGACCTTTCGAATGTGGTCTAGATCCACCACCACCATCGTCTGTACAGTCATCTGGTTCTATATACTTGCTGGCGTTGACGAATTTACCCTGTCAAACCAATGTATCAGTAACTAAACGTCATAATACTAATAGAAGCGAGTAATAAATCACTATACATACCTTCGAAAGTCGACGCATGAACTTCCTTTTCGCCTTGAGGTCTTTTTCCATGGACTAAATGACCTTCACATCCTCCTTAATCTCCTTCACATCTTCTTTAATCACTTTGATCTCTTCTTCGAGGACTTTGCACCTCTTGCAGACTCTGTCGTTCAGAACAGACGTCCCAACACCCTCCACCACTTCATTTGGATTCTCAGTCCCGAGATCCTCAACAATAGTATCTTCATCTGGAATATCTTCCAAAGCTGCTGGGGGTGGAGGTGGAGGTGGAGGTGGAGATGGGGCTCGAGGTGGCTGCATCACACGATCCATAAATTGGATCTCCTCTTCTGAGGCCACAAGTTCAATTGTGACCCTAGCCTGCACGGAAAAGGAAAATTATAAAAATAAACCTACTAAAGTTAAATTGAATGAATGCATATAAAATATATTCGACATACCATATCTGAAGAAAACACCTCCCGACTCAGCGCTGTAAGTGTAGGTGAGTGGCTACATGACCATCTTAATATGCGTGGAATGACATTGTCATTCAAGCGATTAGCCACACGCCCGGTCAACGAAGATACAGTCTCGTATGTCCATACCTGTGTAAGTAAAGAAAGTATATTGTTAGAGATACAATATCGAGAAAGTATACACTATCAATCACTCTAAACCAACGTACCTGAAACGCGTATGGGAAACCATACAGACTGTACGTTTCCTGTTTGCCATCCGTCCTCTCTTTATAGGACACTGCCTTCCCACCTACTGCCTTCTTAAGTCCCTTTATGGTCTTATCAAAAATTAGCTTACTCTAGTCCTCATTACAAAACCTTTGCCAATCATCAATAATGCCGAGCAGGCTAGTGTCCATCTGCTGCTTTCTCTCCCTCCCCATCATAGCCAACTCAATGAAATAAAATATGGCCATCTTCACAGCATCCTCGTCGCTCTCAAAATTAATGGTAGGGAATAATCTATCTAGTTCAAACCCTTTCATGCTGATGCTATCGTCAAGGTACAGTCTTCTCAGTCTAGTACTAGATACATTACCCCTAACATGTTGGGTCCTATGCCTAATTCCAGTGATAAGGTCAAATTCCCTCCGACCAAATGAAACTTTCTCCCCCAGAATCTCAAAGCTAATAACATCAATCCTAGGCTCATTCACTTCCCTCAAAAGAAAGTAATGAATAAGTTGTCCATTAAACATCAAGGACGTATCTAAGAAATGTCCAAAACAAGTCTGCCTAAACATTACTAACTAGGTATCAGTTAATTTATCCTTAATATTTTTAACGGTTTTTCCTAGATGTGAACAACATGTCAAAGCAGCAGGAAAGTAGTCAGCGGGTGCAATCTTTGGTACCCATGCCATGATGGTAAACCCTAACGACAAACAACAAGTCTGCCTGAGTAAATAAAAAAAAGTAAAAAAAAAATTAAAAAATTAAAAAAATTAAAATTAAAAAAAAATTAATATATATTTTTTTAAAATAAACATTCTCGGTCCGGTTCGGTACGTCCCGTTCGGGTCGCCCGCCCGAGCTCTCGGTATTTCCGACCGAACCGACCGGCCGAGAAAGAGATTTAGGGTTCTCGAAATATCTCTTCCCGGCCACTTTCCCGGTCCCCCTCGTATGAATCCCGGCCGGGATGCTTCGACTGCAACTAAAAAAACCTAGTGAATCCATACGAAAATCGGCCCCGTTTTACATCACAACACATTTAGAAAGCGCTGAAAACACGTTTTGTGAAAGAAACTCATGCTAAACTACACGAAATTTGGGCAAACGATCCTAGACTACATCAAATGCTTCTAAACCCTAGAAAACAGTAAAATAAACCGAAAAACATACCGTACAGCTAGAAATCGCGGTCGTAAGTTGTTTTTACACCAAATGCACGCAAGAAATCGATGGAAATTTCAGCTGGAATGCGGGAGAAGACGACATGTTGAAATGCCGAGAACGAGAGGGAAAAACCCCGTTTTTGGAAGAGGGAGAGTTTTAAATTTGTTCAGGGGCATTTTCGTAATTTCACATCCAAATAAAATTTAAAATAAGCTAAAAAACCAAATAAAAACTAAGGGGGTTAAACTTGCAAACCAAGAAAATGAGGGGGTCAAAACTGTCAAATTCCTCTTGTTAATAACAGGGTTTTTTGGAAAAGTAGGAAAAAAATTAAAAGAAATTAGAGAAAAAGGGTAAGTTTGAAAGTTTTTAGAAATATAAGGTGTCGCGTCTCTTCAACAGACGCGACACCTTAAGATTCTAAACCAATTTTTTTTTTTTTTTTTTAAAAGACCAAATGATTTTTTTTAACTAAATATATTTAAACCAAATGACATTTAAAAAAAGATTTTTTTTTGTTTAACTATATACATTTTAAACCAAATGATATTAAAAAAAAAAAAACAACCAATGATTATATTTTTTTTTTGTTTAACTAATAAAAATTTATAAAAAAAAACTAATTTATAAATTGTATCTTTAGAATGAATTGTTATGGACCATCTATTATAAAATTACAAATCGAATCTAACCAGTGTTCATATACCTCAATCTCCATAACTTATAAAAAAAGAAAAAAAAAAAAAACGATCTCTTAACATTCTCTTTTCATTTTTTTAGAAATCGTTTTTTCTTTTTCTTTTTTTAACTAGTGTTCATATACCTCAATCTCCATATCTCCATATCTTTATTGATTTTATCTTTAAATCCGATCTAAACGCAAGATTCAATTGTTTAAAATTGCAAGATATTTGAAACTCAAATGTCCACGAAAATACCTTTTTTTAAGGAGGGGAAGAATATATTCAATTTTCTAATTACATATTAAAACAAAAAATTATAATTGTTTTTATAAGTATTAAATTAATATTATATTGTTAACTTCTTTTTTGAATATGATAATTAGATACATTATTAGATTCATTTTTTTTGCTTTCTGTTTTGATTTTTTAGTAGATTCGATTCGTAATTTTATAATAGATGGTCCATAACAATTCATTGATACAATTTATATATTTAATTTATAAGTTATTTTTTTTTATAAATTTTTATTAGTTAAACAAAAAAAAATATAATCATTGGTGTTGTTTTTTTTTTAAATATCATTTGGTTTAAAATATATATGGTTAAACAAAAAAAAATCATTTGGTTTTTTTTTTAAAAAAAATCTTTTTTTAAATGTCATTTGGTTTAAATATATTTAGTTAAAAAAAATCATTTAGTCTTTAAAAAAAAAAAAAAAAAAAAAAACTGTAAACGAAAATTACAAAAAAAACATGAGTGGAAGAGACCCACAAAATTTTAATTTGTTTTAATTTTTTCCTACTTTTCCAAAAAAACCCTTAATAACGGCAGCTGGAAGGAGGTAGAGATTTGCGTTGCGTTTGCAGAAGAAGATACTCCGTCGGGACCGGTCTCTTTCCGGCCATGTCGAAAAGAGATGATCGTAACAACTCCGGCATGTCTGGGAGCTTTCAGAACGACTCTTATGTAGTTGACATGCCGACTTCATCGGCTCCGGCTAGAAATAATCAAATACTCTTCACCAAGGTGGACCAGAAAGAGCTGATTGATATGGTGAAGAGTAAAAACAAAGTAGCTCTTCATGACCTTGGAGGAGCTGCAACCATTGCTACTTCTCTTGGATCGGATCCAGAGAATGGAATCGATGGATATGAAGTGAACAAGCGACGCGAAATATTCGGTTCAAACACTTACTGCAAGCGAACCCAGAAGGGTTTCTTTCACTTTCTACTGAACGATCTCAAGGCCAACAGTATCATCTTCATTTTCGCACTTTTGCTTGCGAGTTATTTTCTGCCTGGGAGAGGAGAACCTGGAGCTAAACACCCATGGAGGGAAGGATTGGTGATGTTATGTATTACTCTGTCGGTTTCTGTTGTGTCAGCAACCTGTGCCGTCCGAAAGGAGGTTCGATTCCAGCAGTTCATGAAAAGAGGAAACGACTTCAAAGTGGAGGTAGTTTTAAGTTGATAGGTTACGTTAGATTGAATCTTTTACTCGTATTCGAATATTGCACTTTTGGTTCTAGATCCAATACCGTGTTAAACTAGTACTAAACCCAAAACTTAAACTAATAAGTTAGGAGGATTGAATCTTTTGCTCATATTCTCTCAACAGGTAATGAGAGATGGAAGGCGCATACAAGTTTCCATCTTCGATATCGTGGTTGGAGATGTCGTGATTCTAAAGCTTGGAGTCCAAATTCCAGCTGATGGGTTGTTCTTAAGTGGTCATTTTTTACAGGTGGATGAGTCAAGCATGACAGGAGAGAGCGATTGTGTGGAACTCAATTCTACAGAGAACCCCTTCTTGTTGTCTGGAACAAAAGTAGTAGATGGCTATGGTCAAATGCTGGTGACATCAGTGGGAATGGACACAGCATGGGGCGAGATGATGAGCTCGATATCTCGGGATTCTGTGGAACAAACACCATTGCAAGTTCATCTTGACAAATTAAACACTTCTATAGGAAAGGTAGGGTTTAATAACTGTTGAACTTGATATTTTAAACATTCATATTCCTCACATTCTCTCTTGAAATTAGCACAAAACCCAACTGAGTAAGTATTGATATTAATTGGAAAGGAAATGCAATCACATAAATAATGAAAATAAAAGATCACCTCAATGATAAACACTAATCTTTTATTCATATACTTTGTAATAGGTAGGCTTCCTTGCTGCCTTCCTGATCCTTGTTGTCATGTTAGTACGCTATTTTACGAGGAATACGACGGATGATATTGTGAACACAGAGTACAATGGTCGAAAAACGGGGGTACACTCTGTGTTCAATTCAGTTATCCGTATAGTAGCTGTTGCAGTTACCCGTATAGTTTCGGCTGCGGTTACCTTAGCAGTGGTTGCAATCTCTGAACGCTTCCCATTGGCTGTGACACTAATACTTGCTTACACTATTAAGAGAATGAAAAAACAGACAATGGTGAGGAAACTGTCTGCTTGTGTAACAATGGGATCAGCAACTGTGCTTTGCACTGACAAAACAGGTACTTTGACATCAAACCAAATGAAAGTAACCAAATTTTGGCTTGGCCAAGAGTTCAATGAGGCAGAAACCTCTTCCCATACCATACCAGAGACTGTTCATGAGTTGATAAATCAAGGAGTTGGCTTGAACACATCTGGTAGTGTCTATCAACCTTCACCAAAATCCAAAACTGAAATCTCTGGTAGTCCAACTGAGAAGGCGATTCTCTCTTGGGCAGTCACGGAATTTGGTATGGACATGGTTAAGTTGGAGAAATCATTTGCTATTCTGCATGTGGAAACCTTCAACTCCGAGAAGAAAAGAAGTGGAGTTTTGGTGAAAAAATTGGCCGATAACACAATCCATCAGCATTGGAAAGGAGCTGCTGAGATGATACTGTCAATGTGTTCAAGTTACTTTGAAAGAAATGGCGAAACATATCCCTTAGATAGCGAAAGCCGAACAAAAATTGAAAACATAATCCAAGGAATGGCAGCAAGTAGCCTAAGATGCATTGCCTTTGCTTATAGACAAATCTCAGAAGAAGAGGAAAAAAATAGCATACCAATTTCCTCAAACTTGAAAGAAGATGGATTTACATTAATGGGAATAGTTGGCATCAAAGATCCATGTAAACCAGGGGTTAAGGAAGTTGTGGAAACATGTAAATCAGCTGGAGTTTCCGTTAAAATGATCACAGGAGACAACATTTTCACAGCAAAAACTATAGCCACTGAATGTGGAATATTAGATCTTGACCACAAAACAGCAAGCAGAGGAGAAGTAATAGAAGGTTTCGAATTCCGAAACTACTCAAATGAAGAGAGACTGCAGAGGGTTGATCAAATCAAGGTGATGGCAAGATCCTCTCCATTTGACAAGCTCTTGATGGTTCAATGTTTGAAACAGAAAGGCCATGTCGTAGCAGTAACCGGAGACGGTACAAATGACGCACCGGCTCTAAAAGAAGCTGACATAGGACTTTCAATGGGCATTGGAGGCACTGAGTTTGCAAGAGAGAGTTCAGACATTGTTATCTTGGATGATAACTTCACCACAGTAGCCACAGTCTTGAAGTGGGGAAGATGTGTATACAACAACATCCAAAAATTCATCCAATTTCAATTGACAGTCAATATAGTAGCTCTCACAATTAACTTTATAGCAGCAGTATCAGCTGGAGAAGTTCCCTTAACAGCGGTCCAATTATTATGGGTGAATCTCATAATGGATACATTGGCTGCTCTTGCTCTTGCTACTGAGAGACCAAATGATGAATTGATGCGCAAGCCTCCAGTCGGAAGAACAGAGCCCCTAATAACAAATGTCATGTGGAGGAACCTTTTAGCTCAAGCATTGTACCAAATAACAGTACTCTTGATTTTCCAGTTCCAAGGAAGCAACATCTTCAAAGTAAGTGAGAGGGTAAATGATACTCTAATCTTCAACACTTTTGTTCTCTGCCAAATCTTCAATGAGTTCAACTCGAGGAAACTAGTTAAACAGAATGTCTTTGAAGGCATTCTAAAGGATCATTTATTTCTTGGAATTGTGGGGGTAACATTTGTTCTACAAGTTGTTATGGTTGAATTCCTAAACAAATTTGCAGATACAACGAATCTAAATGGTTGGCAATGGGGGCTTTGCATTGCTATTCCAGCTTTGTCTTGGCCAATTGGTTGGATTGTCAACTTCTTGCCTGTTTCTGATAGGCCTTTCTGATATGCTTCAAATTACAATTCACATTTGGATGTAACTTTTTCTTTTCTTTTCTTTCTTTTTTTTTAAGGGTTCAGTTGGGACCTTATGTAAAGTGTTGTCATTAGGTTGTACTGGTAAGCCCCCTGGCCCCTATAAACTATAAAGATGTATACAAGAGAAGGCGTGTGAAGAAAGAGAGTAGAGATTGATTAGTAATCAGTTGGTTAAGGGGTGCTACGGGTGTGTAATGAATTGTGACGGGCACATTTTTGCTTAGTCCGTAACATGAGCGTACTTGGTTAAGGGAAGTTCTATAATTCTTCCCTTGACTGTGTATCTTGTTGATAATAAATCCAGCTCTTATCGTGCCCTCATCAAGTTTATCCAAAAGCATTTTTTTAATCCTTTTATAATTCATGTCTTAAGTTGCATTCTAAGAACAATTTATGTCCTGGATCATCCTGTTTTATGGAGTGTTAGGCAAAAGAACTTTTATCTTAAGGCAATACATATCTAACTCAATCCTTGGAGTTGACTAGTTAAAAGCTTGGTGAAAATTGAAGATGCTGACAACTTAACAGTCGATGGATCACTGAAAACCAGAAGAATCAGAACAATTGTATCAGTCTACAAGAAAAGGTACAAGTTTCCTTTTTTCCGCCGGTTACATTTGTGTTCAGTAAAATCTTGATATGCCCTTGAAGAAACTTACTGCATACTGCCAAATTTCTTGCTAATTGAATTGCTTCAACTTGTTGTATATATCAAAGCTTGAATAGTAAATTTGCTTTGTTCTGAATCTCGTAGGGAATAAGACCTTTGTTCCCTATTGTATTATTGTCATAAATCTTATATAATTCATTCCTTGATCATTTGTCGCACCTAAATCCTTGCCCTAACCTCATTGCCGCAAGATCGAACTTGGAAATCAAACTAAGAAAAAGGCAATATTCTTTATCACAGGTTAGGGTTTGGGAGAGAGAGGTTTCTTGCATCCTGTTTTCCTTCCTTTGTTATATATGTATATTAGTTTTTGCTCTCCTCTATTCATCTTGTATAATTCCTTAAATGTTAGATACTCGACTCTAGATATCATGTTTTTCTTGTTTCTTGTATAATTCCTTTGTTAAATGTTAAGGTCTCGTTTGATAACCATCTGGTTTTTGGTTTTTTACAGTTAAGGACAGGATTGTTTCGGTTATACAATATCAAATAGTTGCAATTCATGTGCGATGCAACTGTTCGAATGGAGGTGGTTACACATGGAATTGGTGCATCCCTTTGTCTAGGGGTGTGATCCAAACCATTGATGTGAAACATCGCGATCTAATGATAGAGATATGCCTAAAAAGTTTTAGTTCACATTTATTCCTAACCATGTATAGTTAGTTGTTTCTTTCTCAAACATGTATTTTCACACGGACACCTCTATCTTGCTTTACTAAAGTTTCTATGTCAAAAAACAGAAGTTCTTATCAAATCATTTGAGGATCAAATTTGGGGTTAATTAGGAAAAAAATACATTTAAAAAAAAATTGGCGAAATCACGGTCTTTTGTAAAAAATTGGAGAAACTATGTTGTTTCTTTGTCCTTATTTGAATTTGTGGGTTGAAGCCACGAATTCAACTTTTTTTTTTTTTTTTTTTTTTTTTTTTTTTTTTAATTCGTGGCTTCATTTCTTATTGTTTTTTTTTTCTTTACAAATTTTGAAAATTAATTTTTTATTTTAATATTTTGTTTTTTTTATGTTTTTATTCTATAAGTCAAATTATTGGAATATTATAATCGATAACATAATTATAATTGGAAAATTATCCTCCAAATTTACTACACTATTGATACATTCTCAATCACTTCACATTTTGATTCATAATTTTTACCAACTATTATTTTTAAGAAATTAGACTAATAAAAATTGATAAAAAAAAAATTAGGGGCCAAGAAATTTTGGGGTAAATAAGAATAAAAATATATATTTTAAAATAATCTAAGAATAAAAAGTTGAAATTAAAAAAAAAAAAAAAAAGAAAAAAAAGAAAAAAAAAAAAAACCTAAAAAGTTGAATCCGTGGGTTGAAGCCACGGATTCAAATAAAGACGAAAAAACAGCATGAATTCTCCAATTTTTTCAAAAGACTGTGATTTCGCCATTTTTTTTAATGTATTTTTTTTTTCTAATTAACCCATTAAATTTGTCTTCTAGACATACAAAAAATTGTTGCAATTTTTATTGACGAAACGTGATCGTTCAAGTTATACAATATTGAATAATTGCAATTGATGCTTAATGCGACTCTTTGAGTGGAGGTGGTCACACATTGAATTAGTGCATCCATTCGTGTATGGGTGCGTCCAAACTGTAGATGAACATCACAAATGGTGAGAATGTGCTAAAACATTTTATTGCACATTTGTTAAAAACCATTTATAAAGAGTTTCAAAAAAAAAAAAAAAAACCATTTATAAAGTGAAAGAAACCGCATTTTCAATACATACAGTTGTCTGATGTACATAGGCGTTTGCAGGTCGTGGATCATGAGATGTAAATCTTTAACTTTCTCCAAAAGTTTCCTAGTTTTGGAAGGCAATTGGTGACTTTTTTTTTTTTTAAAAAAAAATTATAATAATAATAACAATAATAATATTTGTGAGAGTATGGATCAAACCATCAATTTTTGAGATGGTAATTAGTATATTGTTCACTAAGTCATGCTCAAATGGTGCAATTGGTGGCTTCCTAAGCTATCTAATTACGAAATCATGATGGATGTTGTACTGATGATAAAATGACATCAATTTTCTAAATTTAAGGTTAAATTTATTGGCCAAGGTGCACATAGTTCAACAGCAATTGTACTCTCGATCGAGAGGTTAGAGATTTGAATCCTCTCACTCCCAAATATTGTTGAACTAATAAAAAGTTAAAATTATTAAAATTGAAAGTTTAAAGTAAAAGTTAAATTAAGATTAGAAAAATAATTATAATAAGGTTGAAATATTATTTTGGTTCTCGTACTTAGGTTTCAAATATCATTTTGGGTTTCATTCCATTCTCGTCTACTTTTCTCAAATGTCTAATTTTAGTCTTGTACTTTTGATAAAGCTTAAAATTATCTGTTAAAAAATAAAATAAAATAAATAAACCTTAAAATTAGTAGTTTGAATTTCATTCCATTTTAGTCTCTTTTTGAATGTCCAATTTTAGTCCTAGTATTTTAAATAAAGCTTAAAATTGATTCCTACCCTTGGTTTGAAGTTATTTTCTTTTTCAAAATTGGTTAAACAATCATAAAAAATTTCATGCAAGAAAAGACACAATGTGAACATATTTCCAAAATTTATAGAGAAAAAGCTAATAGAAACTAATTTTTTTTTTAAACACTTGACAATAAACCAACACTAGGGTCCAATTTTAAGCTATTCAAAGTACCAAAATTAAAATTGAACATTTGAAAGTACATGCACTAAATAGAATGAAACCTAAAGTAGAGGAACCAAAATTGTATTTTAACCTGATAATAAATAAATAATAATTGAATGTTCCCTTTATATTAAGTTATTAGCTTCATTTAACTAATCTTAATTCCATTTTTTGTTGTGTTCTTCATTATGGACAGTCACCAAAAATCACCACAAGAACAGTCACCCCCTTCAAAATGATGGAATCTGTTTGCATCCCTCACAATAAGCTTTCTTTCAAAGACTTTGGAAACTAACTTACAAAATACATGGCAATCGTTGCAGATCCGAAGATTTTTCATGATTCGAATTGCAGTTCTTTCAAGAGTCTTAAGTAAGCCAAATGCAATGGCCAACCTCTCACTGTGTGCACAAAGCGTCTGGAGTTTCTCTTCCTCATCTACATTGTGTACAACTAACTCGGTTTGGGGAACATAACCTCCTTCCTTCTTCAACTTCTCAGTAATCATTTTTAGCTTTTGATAAATCTCATCAGACTGTGGATGAGATTTGTCTCTTGCCACGAAGGTGTGAACCTCGCTCCCGAGTTCGATCCAGCTGCATCCTGGACTTTTCTTTAAGCCAATTCTCCTCATCTTCATTCTCACTTCATCTACTTCCTTCCACCTTCCGCAGGTGGCGAAAACGTTCGATACCAGGACATAGTTCCCTGGATTTTCTATGTCCAACTCCAACAGCTTCTGAGCTGCAACTTGAGCCAACTCTTTATTGCCATGAATCCAATTAGCCCTGAGGAGAGAGCACCAAGCTTCAGAAGGGGGTGTAATCTTCATGCTTTCCACAAATCGGTATGCCTCTTCTAAGCAATTGGCACGAGCAAGAAGATCAATGATGCACACAAAATGTTCTGGCCATGGCTCTAATTGGTACTTGGATTTCATAACTCTGAGAAACTTTCTACCTTCATCAATCAAACCTGAGTGACTACAAGCATTTAAGATAGACAAAAAGGTAATATGATCAGGAGAGAACTTTTCATTCACCATCTCATTGAATGCATCAATGGCTGCTTTACCACGACCATGCATTCCATTTGCATTTATCATTGTAGTCCACAAGATGAGATCCTTACATTCGATGCCTTGGAAGACCCTTTCTGCAATCTCTATGTCTCCACATCGAGAGTACATATCAACTAAAGAACTCGCAATGGATCCAGAAAGGGCAAAGCCTTTCCTTAATAGAAAGCAATGAATTTCTTTTCCTTTCTTCAATGAAGATAGACTTGCAACAGCAGAGAGTATACTCACCAATGACACAAAATCAGGCTCAACTTTACTTTTTTTCATGTAATAGAAATGTTCTAGAGCTTCATTGGGAAGCTGATTTCGCAGATAACAAGATATCATGCTTGTCCAAGACACAACATCTTTAGAAACAATAGATTTAAATATATGCCTTGCATAATCTACATTCCCCAAGTCTCCATATGCATCAACAAGTGCATTCTGAAGTACCTGGTCAAATAAAGATCTCCTTACCATGTAACTATGGATTTCTTTTATAAAGGAAAGACATTTCAATCCAGTACAAGATGACAAGATGCTTCCTATCATCATTGTATCAACATTTATTCCTTCTATCACAGCCTTCCTGAATAATTCTATTGCATTTACATGTTCATCATTCAAAGAATAGCCGGCTATAATTGATGTCCAAGAAATGAAGTCCTTGTTAGGAATCTTATCAAAAATACAACTCATGATCTTCACACAACAACATCTTCCATACATGTCAACAATGGTGTTTCCAACCTGCAAGTCAGAATCAAATCCATGTTTAATGGCATAAGCATGAACCTCCCTTCCATTCATTAATTTTCCTGCACGACCACAAGCTGCAATAACATTTAATATAGCAACTTGGTCGGGAGTTCGACCAGCATCTTGCATGTCATTGAAGAACAAGAGAGCTTCATCATAATGACCATACTGTACAAAACCAGAGAGCATACTATTCCATGAGAAGGAATCCTTCTCATCCATTTTCCTAAAAGTAACAGCAGCTTCTATGAGCTTACCGCATCTCACATACATACCAATCAAAGCATTTAACACAAAAATGTCAGCATAGTGCTTGGATTTTAAAACAGATGCATGTATCTCCCTGCCCAGTTTCAGAAAATGGGAATTCTCACAAGCTTGAAGAGCTGCAACATAAGCGTAAGCATTATTGGTGGCATAGGGGGCCACCTGCATTTGTTTAAAAAGTGTCAATGCCTCTACTGATAACCCATTTGCAGAATATGCAGAAATCATGGAATTCCATGACACACTATCGCCATTTCCACTCATACCACGAAATACCCGTCTCGCGTTGTCAAGACTATTGCATTTTGCATACATTGCAACAAGTGAATTGAGAACAAAAACAACAGAGTCAAATCCTAATTTGATAGCCAAACAGTGAATTTCAGCTCCAGAAGATGGATTTTTAAGCAAACCAGAAGCCTTCAGCACGCAAGGAAAAGTACACGAATCAAGAGGAACATCCAAAAGCCGCATGTTTCTATACAGCTCAAGCGCTTTCAAATATTCTCCAACCGAAACATAGGCACCAATCATCGCATTCCAAGTGAAGATGGTTCTTTCAGACATTTTATCAAACAGCTTCTCTGCACTCAAAAGAGACGAACAACTCCCATACATAAAGATGAGTTTAGTGCCCAGAAACACAGAATCAGACAGGGAGAAAGATTTTATCAAGTGGGCATGAAGCTGCTTCCCCTGAAATAGAGCTTTCTTACTCGCACAGAGCTCGAGCATTGGAGAATAAACCTCATCTGGGAAAATTTTGGGCGCTTTTTGGTCTCTGAATGAATTTCCAATTGACTGAAATGCCTCTCGAAGGCTGGCGTGGCTGCAAAACAAGTTTAGACCGATCAATTTCATCGAATCCTTGAGAAAATGGCGATGAAGACGGGCATGGATTTGGTTCCATGTCGAAGGAAGAAGAGTCCAAGCAGTTAATGGGGTAGTGGTGTAACAGTTGGGGATTGAATTCGCCAAAATAGTGAAGTATGTGCATTGCAAATGGAAGCTGAGAGCTGGGTAGGATCCAAGTCGCATGAGAAATGCTTACTGGTTCTTTGGTTAAGTTCAGTATCTTTTCTTCATTTTCAAAAGAAAGCTGCTGATAACCCATCCAAAAATATAGTAAGAAAGAAAAACATTTTACGCTTATATACTTCAAATGTTTCTCTATTTTATTTTTCCTTTTAGGAGATCATTTTAAATATTTCCGAATATATATTTGTTTTCAAAACTTTTTTTTTTCCATGAAATATTTGTTTTCGAAAGTGATTTCAAATGTCACCCTTTTAAGTAATTTGATGTTTTTAAAATCACTTTTGAAAACAAATATTTCATGAAAAAAAAAATAATCAAAATCTTTTTAACTAGTGACTCAGGTGGACTGGGACTGAGGTGAGTCGTGCATGACTCAGGCGGGTCTGCAATCAATCAAAGAAAAATGGCCGATCAAATTGCTAGAGGCAAAAGCTATGTGGGAATGGCTTAAAATCGTTAATGCAACCTTCAGGAATTCGCTGAATCTGGAAGTCGAGTCAGATTCCATCAAGCTCATCTGTTGCTTGAACAAAGAGGATGACGATCTATCAAAGATCAACAGATTGTCGCCAAATCTAGGAGTATTTTCGTTCAAGCACTACTATCGATCTCAGAATGGGGTGGCTCACTCCATCGCTCGAGAAGGCGCATTTCGCAAGTCTTGCTTGAATCCTGTACTTTTTGGCTTAGATAATGGTCAATCTCCCCTGTTGTTGAGGGAGGAGGAAACTTTTTTTTGGTGGGGAAGCTTTCCCCTTGGTTATCTTCAATTATTGATGAGGAGGTAGTTGTATCTAGTTGCTCTAATTAATGAAGTCTTTTTTCAAAAAAAATAGAATAAAATAATTTATAAGTAAACACTTAAAAAAAAATAATGGTAATGAAATCATTTAGGATTAAAACACTTCAGTCAAATTTTTTTACAGCATACCGTCGATCATTCAAACTTTTGATTGCATAAAAATCACTTGTAAAAGTGTAGAACAAAATATTTAATGATTATATAAAAATTAATTTTAACAAATCATTGGTAAACAAATAATTCGTGTTAACATTACTATTTCTAAAATTACATCTAAAAATATCCATGTTAAGAAAACCAACTATTATTTCTTTCTTCAACATGAGTTAGAAGTGTCAGAGTTCTAAAGGGCATATTTATATAGGCATTTTGAAGTGCTCTCCTTTTCTAAAAAAATCCATTTGTGTTATTATACATTTATACTTCATTATTTGGCAAACACTTCTACAATTAGCAACAAGCTGTGAATTATAACAAAAATTCAACCAATGTATCTTTCTTGATGATGTTTAATGTGCCAAATTTTCAAACATCTTTCATGAAAATGAGTTGTCAAGAATAAGAGATGAAATAAAGCAATTGCAAAATATAGGGGGAAAAAAGAACCTCACTTGTTAAAGTTGCTAATGCTTAAAAGTAAAATGCTTCTCTGAATTCATTCTTGAAATTGAAAAGAGCAAGGTTACCTAATTCTTCAATCCAAACTAAGAATACAAGAACAATAAAGAACAAGGGTAATTAACCATTCAACCTGATTCATAATATGTATTCATCTTCTAAGACGACATTAGAGTGGAATTAGCAATGACAAACACATGGAACAAGATACTATCAAATTTCGACAAGCACCAAAAGTTTCGAGCATCCGAGACAATGAAACGTGATTTGTGTTCCTATATATTTCATGACAAAAGAAACAGAGTTCCATTGCACCAAGCAAAGAGAACTTAAAATGAATACAATGAGGCCATAACATAACATCCTCCAACACAGACCATGGTGAGCCATATCATTCTCACCAAGCTTTCCCTCCGATAGCACATCTTCTCCTATATACAATTTCATTACATACTCATACCCTCAATCAATCTATTTACACCCAAAAAAACTATGGGGAAAATCTAACATTCTCGGTCAAAATCGAGAACATCCTAAATTTCACCCGAAAAATACAACAAACCGTGTCCAATCACAATCCTACAGCCTGCTGCCAATTAGAGCTGCTTCATACTTTTCACCAATTTGCTGAGTATAATGCAGTAGCATACATGCTATTCTTCATGTCTCAAATGTTAGTCTCATGCTGCTGAGCCCAGTCTTGCTCAGAAGTCATCATGTTTCACCACCAGGCCAGCCCTGCGGTCATTTTATACCTGACATATTTGATTTGATCATGCAGTTGGCTCCTTCCTCTCAGAAAGGACAATGATAATGACGAGATCGTCTACGGTTGTTCATGAAGAGCAAATCAAATATCAACTTGAAAGTTGAGATATTTGCACTAGTTCTGATTGTCATTTCACCCCAGATTCATTGAAGCTGCTTTCAAGCTCTCACCTGGCAATGACCATGAAACAAGATGGCCACTGGAATCACCACTTAGTAACTGCTTTAAGTCACTTGTTAGGTGAAGCGCAGTCACGGGATGCTTGTGAAATTTCAGTACCTTATGAAGAATCAATCGGTACTCCACTACCTTATTGTCAAGATTCAGACCAACCACGCTACTACCAGTAGATTTGATCTGAGAAGCAGGATTGGAGCAATGAACCATTTGCCACACCTTGACAGCACCACTCTGATGACCTGTAGCATACCAATTTGTATCCAGCCAATCAGAAAACGTACTGCTCGTTATTGAAAGAATGGAATCTGAGGGCAACTGGGATGTGTTAACCATCGCAAGGCAATCTCCATTTATGCTCCAAACTGCGAGCAGAATTCCAGCTGCTGTGACAATTTCCCCAGTCAAGTCATTAACAAAAATTGCTGAAACTGCAGTTGGGAACTTAGGAAGCTGCCTGACAAAAACCAGGGAGCTCAGATCCCATATAATGACAGTACAATCATCAGATCCACTCGCAATAAGCATGTAAGGTTGACTAACGTAAAGGCATGTGATTTTCGCTGTGTGAGCAGAAAGTGCCTTCTCCAACTGCAATCTTCTAACAAGCCGGGGTGCATGTTTGGTGATTCTCCAAACCCAAACCAGTCCATCGTCAGCCCCCGTTACCAGAGTACAACCATCATGACTAGCACCAGCACACTGAATTTGGTTACCCTCGTGAAGATTTTCATGAGTAGATAGGAGCCTGTCTTGATCATAGCTCAAAAATCTCAAGCTTCGGTCTGGGAATCCCCATGCAACATACTTGGTATATGATCTTGGTTTAAGCATGGTATTAGCCCCTGCCACAAGAATTTTCTCATTTAAAGTGACAATCTGGTTTACAGAAGACAAGCTCTTGCGAATCTCATGCGCGACAAGAAGATTAGAATGCTTGAGTGGATGAGGAAACTTTCTGTCAACCCGCCTTTTGACATGGGGCTTAAGGAAAAGTTGTTTGGGTGTCTGGCCAAAGTGATTGATCTGTGCTAGAATGGAGGCTTTCATTGCAGGATCCGTCACTGAATCAATATCCACACTCCCCTCATATGTGTAATGGTAAAAAACATTGGTAGCTTCCTCTGCTGCCTGTCAAATGCAAAATTATCTAACAGTTAGAAATTTCCCTATAACAGAAGATAACATAACACCACTTTTGACAGGTGAAAATTAAGTGACATGCTCCACAGCTGCAGTGTTGTAACACAGTTATACCTTCAAGAATATGTTTAATAGTTCGATGAACTTTCTACAAGGAAACTAAACAACATAGATTTAAGAGCTAAGGCTCTAAACTTCAAAACCCACCTTCCCTCTCTGTTTATATCCAAAGATGAGGTCTATCCAATGATGCAAATTTTCCGAAACATAGTCAGATTCTAGTGCTTCTCTATGCTTCCTGATGAACTCCCTAGCACTGCCCTTGGCCCACGGAGGTAAGACAACGTCACCAACCTGGAAAAAAAACCAAGTTCAATAATAAGCAATGTGGTGGAGTGGGGATGATTCGTAAGTTTGTATAAAATAGTTTTTTAACACAGCAGTTGGTTCTGGCTCATTTTTGTTTCTCCAACTCCTTAGTCCTTCCCCACCACACCCTAACCCCAGTCCAGTGATGGACAAAAATATGTCAGCAACTTTTAAGGGCATGCTACTGAATTAGTCATAAAAGATATTATATATGAAGGATAATCAACAAAATTGTAGAAACCTTTTCTCCGGATTGTTTCTCTCCCAAGTCAAGATTGAACTTATTTTCGAGGAACTCTGGCATGTAAAAGAATTCTGGAATGAGCTCCTTCACGTCTGATGTGTTCCCCTTTCCAGCTGCACTTAACCAAGTATCTCTAATGCTATTGAAAAGACGATCAGCATGGTCAAACTGCCCACCTTGAAGCTTCTGATTCTCTGCACTAAATGGTGGGAGCCGCAGCAAATAGAAGAGGACAATTCCAGCACTAGAATAATGAGAACCATAGTGAAATTTTGGAACCTCTGGATCATCCCAGCTCTCGTATCTAAAGGAGAAGTTAAAAAAAAACAAATTAAACATCATGTGAACATACATTGGATCACACTGAATAAAACAATAAAAAATTATCTTCAAAGTAGATCAAAAAAACAAAAATGAGATGTTGACAATTGTAGCTATAAGAGGGTTGACCTTTTCTTAAACTCCTCTTCTCCCTCGGGTGTCTGACAACCCATTGGTTTAGTAAGCATACGAAATGTTTTTGGATCCTTCAAGTCCAAGTTTTCACTTTCATAATCAGCAAGGACCCAAGGGAACACCGGGTACTGTGTAAGATCACTGTATCCTCGTCCTGCCAAGGTATTGAGATGCATGAGGTACTGGAAATTGCTTATTTCTCCATTTTGCCACCTTTTTGAAAATGATTTGGCCATTATCTTAAAAAGACGACTGCCCTCGCTGCTCTCTTGTTTGGTTGATCCAGAGATCGTAGTGTCCAACCTAAGAGAAGGATATGTTTGTATCAGAAAAGTTTTGAAAAAGAAGAAAAGTAACTATGCATAACAAGTACCACTAGAAAAGGCAGAAGACTATAGCAGTGAATGCTTTAGAGAAAAAATGCAAAGAATTTGATAGTATATTCCATACATGCTGTTTCTGGGAAGATTCATGGCAACAAGATTTTTGAAGACCTCTTCTCTCTCCTTTTTATGGAACACCAGGAGGTCATTGCATCCATCCATGCTGAATATTTCAACAGCAACTGGTCGCAGCTGATAATCTCGCTTCAAAATCTCATGAACACTGTCAAGCTTCCACATACGCCAAGGATGAGGTAGATTACCGCTGCTACCTACTTTCTCCTTTCCCCAAGCACCACCACTATAGGCCCATGCTCTTCCCCCAGACCATGACTTAACTGTAACTCCCCAAGATGAAGTTGACTTGGACTGGAAATCCATACTGCCCAGACAATCCTTCCTTACACCCAAAGCCTGATCAATAACTGACAGTTCATCTTCACATTCTTTCTCACAAATGCATCCAGAGTCATCGATGTAGAAATTCTCAATCACATACAGACAAAGTTCACCAATCAGAAAGATACCATCATGTTTGTCAAGGCCAATGACACGCTCACAGTTATAGCGGAATCGTATCTTTTCAAAAGGCTCCAAATATGGTCTGATAAGGTATTCACCATCATCATGTAATTCTTTATCGTATTTATCATCGGTAATTTTTACCTCGTCAATTTTAGCAGAAGATGATGGTATAGGGGATCCCAGGTCAGATCTTCCTTGAATGCTCTCTGCTACTGGAATAGAAACGGCACTAGACTTGGCACCAAACTCAAGTGCAGAGTGAAGACTTGCATCATTTGCACTACTAGCTCTATCGTCATTCCATCCATTTTTAGCAGATGCTTCATCCCTTGCATCATCTGATTCATTAAACATAGGTTCATCATACAGGTCACTATCCGAATCATCCTGTTTGGCATTATCAGTTAAAAGATGAAAATAGGATTCTGATTCACCATCAGAAGCATCAAGGTCATTTCCTTCTTTTATCAGCTCGGCTTCTTTTAGTTCAAACTTTCCATCAAGAGCATTTTGAATGGTATCAATCTTCAATTTACTACGCTCTAGTTTCTTGCGCATTCTATATGGACCCTCTATAGGACAGAGCTGCCATTCAGGATCATCTGTTACAGAAGATGTGGATATTGGAAATATACTGCGCTCATGAACAAGTTCCTGGAGATGACTTTTCCATTCACTCTCAGCATGGAGAACCCATCCATACTTATCCTGACGAAGTACTCTTAACTCAGTAGACATTGAGTCACGAAGTAAATCCAGAGCATACCTCCGCTCATTCACTTGCTCCCAGTGTCTCATATCCAACTTAGAAATATCTCGAGATCTTCTCCCCATCTCCTTCTTACGTCGACCCTCCATTGCCTTTATCCTCACTCCAGGAAATTTTGAAGATCCAGTGATATACTGCACCCACATTATGGCAGCACACTGTTCCAATACTTTATTTACAATCTGTTCAGAAGTCTGAAGCCAGTCAAAGAAATCAGACAAGCTTCCAGTCAGTAATTTGTCAAAGCCTCCATGTAAGACGTCCAAAGACTGTCCGTGGTTTGGTTTAGAGAGCAAATCCTCTAAGGCAGACCTTCGATGCACCAGGAGATACCTGACAACATCAACCGCCATGTTCTGAACATATTGCCTTGAGTCACGAAGTAGAGTTATTAAATTGACACAAAGACAGCAATTCAGATCAGTATCAACATTGCTAGGGCAGAAGATAATTCTTCTGTGAGCAACTAATAACTGTAAGACTGTGCTGATATCAACTCCAGAATCACCATGATATGAACCCGTGTATGATCTTTTCTTGGGTTCCATTAGCAAGCCCAAGCATGAAAGGAGACCATCTTCTCCAATTGAGATCAAGAACGATGGGAGGAAGCAATACAATATCATTCGACTGGTATTCTTTAAAATTGAATGTACGTAAGCATCAAGTTGTTTGCTTCCTCTTGCAATAGATAAAAGTCCCTTTCCAGAAGGAGATACTTCTATTCGACCATCCTTGTTTGACAGTTGCAACATAGACAGCAAGAATTCAAGAGTTTTTAGCACACCAGCAGGTTGAGGAAAGGCACCCATATATACACGATCAACAATCATCCAGCAAAATGCATCTAAATTTGCAGACCAGCGAGTTTTGTCCAGTTTTTTTTCATCTTCTTCATCATCTCGCAGGAGGCGCCTTTCAAGGAAGTTCATCAGTCTACTAAGACACAAACCCTGAAAGACTAACATAGATTCTGTATCAACATATAAAGGAACATTTTCCAAGATGCTTTCTATGACTGGTGCTGCCTTTATCTGCTCAGTCAAAATATCTGAAAGAACTTCAGCCATAAAATCCAAGACAGCAGTAGCACCAGCAGAACAAGGACCACCTCCATAACCAGAATCATCCATTTCAAGTAGTAGCTTTGGGCTAACTGAAAAGAAAGTATTTGCAGATGGATGTGCTTGAGAAGTAGACTTCAGATCCGATGACTGATCAAATTCTGGAGCTGATGCAAAAGATTCCACAGATGGCGGAGCAACTGGCGGAGATTTTACTTCATTATTACTTGCACTCCCAAGCCAAGATGTCAATGCAATAACTGGAGACGATGAGGGTGTGAGTGGTACTCGAAAATTAGATTTCTCTGAAAGGATGGGAGAATCAATTAGATTTAGAGAAGCAGAACTATGAGAATCAATTGGCTGTAAGGGTTCCAGAGTGTCTTTTCTTGGTCTGAAACTAAACTCATTTGTACTGGATATGACAGACTCCTGGTCAATATTATCACCTTCTAAGCTCTCAGCAACCTGAAAATCATGCCCTGATTTGCTCGACAGTCGGGGGGATGGAATAGTATTGATCTCCTCTTTATGGCTAGACTCATTTTGAGGCACAGCAGTGTCATCAGAGCTAGTACTTGCCTGAGCCTGAGGGAAACTTCCAACGCTAATGGATGTCTTCACAGACAAATCCGGTTCCTGTGGTATGCTAGTGAATGTGTTCTGTGAACTACTACCATCATCACAATCATTTGAATTCTTTTCCTCAGCCTTTACTGATAGCTCTTTAGCCATCTTCACAGCATAAGCAGCCCTGTAGGATAGTTAATTTGCAAAACAACGGGAAAGAATAAAGAAAATCTCAGTCAGTAAACATATCATTCGATGAAATTGTCCCTGAATTTTTTTTAAACAAAAGTGAAGCAAAGTAAATGCAAATTGAGAATGGTATCCAAAGACAAACCTGACACAAGAAAAGTAAAGGTCAACACAGCTTTCAAGAAAATCTGCCCTTCTGCAGACTGCAGAAAAAGGATGGCACATTTTGGCCAGATCAACCATAAACCTAAGGACAGAGGTAGCAGCAGCAGGGGCTGATGCCTCCCCACCCATTAGGCGAGCAGCATAGGTCTTATGCATCAGAGCTTCACCTTGAAGCTCTCCTGCATTGTCTGCATTCCCTTCTGCAAGTTCAGCCACAAGACCAGCACTAGCCTGGGAAAGGTTACCAGTTTGGTGGGCAAGCATTGTTTGAACACTCAGCCTATCAAATGTGGATTTTGCCATTGCAATTACAGGTTCCAGAAGTTCCACAAATTTCAGCTCTACAAAACTTCCATCACTTGGCATAAGGGCATGAAAGTCTAGCATTCGGACTTCAGGTAGTCTAGGATAAACTGGCTTTCCAAATATCAGGCAGAAAAGGATATAATATATATCAGGGGAATCATAGAAACTGGGAAGGACACGCACCAAACCTTGATAACCTCCACTTGTACGGAATTTAAGAGCAAAGGTTGGTGAAGAAGTAAGGCATACCCCAAGAAGAGTCATGATCCATCTCATGCTTGAAGGATGAACAGCTTCATCAAGAAAATATGTTATCAACTTAGAGGAAACAATTTTATGCCATTGCTCTAGCAAATCTTCAAATTGTATGGTCACTTGCAGATCAATAAGCATCTCCAACAACATATTTCTCACAATCACATGCTTCCCCATGGACTCCCGCAAAATTGGACGTTTCGGTGTCAGTTGAGGTGGATCAAATGTCATGATCACAAACTTGACCACAAGTTCCAATTCAGAAACCAAAAATCCATCTTCTAAAATGACTCCAAGCAAGACAACTAATTTCTCCAACACAGGAACCTCAACATCCCCCCGCTGCAAAGTCACTAATAAATGCTGAACAAGGTTGATTCTTCGAAGAACTGTAAGGTTATGGTTCCTGTACCAGTGCATTGAGACTAGATGCTCAAGGAAACCCAAGAGAGCAATTTGAATGGTGACGGGGGCTGTTACCCACAATGTCCAGTCAAGTAAGACATGCTCAACCATATCTGGATTTGACAATACAACACAATTTGAAGTTTCACCTGGTATTTCAGGATTTTCTAGCTCTGAAATATGGCTAAATGAATCTTTCTGAGCAGAAAAATCATCCAAGTCACCATGTGATCCAATAGAGGAAACTTCATCGCGCAATTTTGATAAACTAAGCTCCTCATAACTTGCCTCCTGAAAAGTATTAATTGGCGAGAAAGTAGTTTGAATACTTTCCAATCTTTTTGGCTCCGCAAACGAAGCTTCACATGCAGCAATCTGGAAAAATATTTCTAGTGACTGCATGTCAAATAGTGACATCCGCCGGTGCAGAAAAAGAGCTAGTAAATGATATCCTCTGTAGGTCTGCATGTCCCTCACATTCTGTGGATTTTGATGAAGTGCACACGCAAGTAATGTAAGGGCCATGTGCAACATATCCCTCGTCTCAGAAGCTTCAACAAGGGCAAGGATAACAGTCATCCCACCAACAGGGCGTATAGTTTCACCAATTACACATTGCTTACAAACATAAACATCTCCATGAAGACGTCCAAAACGAGGAATACCTGAAAAAAAGACATGCCAAAAATAAAAGAGTTAACATAATCTTACAATGATGTTGCCATCTACATCAACACAAGGCCCAATTATTTTCAGTACAAGCCATTGTTAAATTTAAATTTAAATGTAAAACTTAAGTTCATCTTCTTGGTTTCTATTTGTTATCCACAATAATCTTACAATGATGTTATATCTTCATCAATACAAACCCAGTTGCTTGAGCCATAGCTATTTAAACTTAAATGTAAAACTTAGTTTGTCAACTTTGTTTCTTACCCCCAATAGGAGAAGCAGCAGCTGACATGGGATCTACTAGATTGAGCATAGATAAAACTCCTGATACTCGCATGGCTTCGGCAGATGTTCCATCAAATGCAAATATTAGTTTCTTGCCTGAAAGCTGTAAGGAAAGATTTCCTAGTCTCTCCATATCCCAAACTATCCCACTACCATCTGCCCTTGTGTCCCCCAACTTGCTTGCACCCTCATGCTTCTGCATATTATGGGTCAAAGCTAAGTCAGCTTCTAATGAGTCTAAAATAGCCATGCTACCACCACCACAAGCCTGGTTTGGCACAAAACGCAAAAGATCTGTGTCTTGGAAAATCCCTCTGTATCCTCTACCAAGTATGTACATGAAACATATGCAGCCTGGAGTAAGCACCTCTTCAAAAAGATAGCAGGAACGGAGCTTCCAATGCATGTCACTAACTTTAGCACACGCAACAGGAGTACCAATGTTCACCTGTAGAGGTTTCCCAACAGGAGAGGGTGCATAGCCCAGTTTCCCAGTGTGTTTCAGCTTTCCATTAAGATACACATAAGCAATGCTGGCTTGGAATAGTCCAGCTAGAGCATTTGGTTTGCTGTGAACAACTGCAAGGTGATGCCATCTGCCTTCCTCAAGATCAATGCCAGAAAATGATAAGGAGGAAGAGTTGCTTGTGGCAAGGGTTAGAACACCATCCTCCTGCAGATAAAGTTCGGCATAAAATGTATTATCATTGCTTGCTGCGCCAACAGAAAATATACGGAGAATTTGCTGCTCCTGGGGCTGAGAATTTTTGGCAGTCCACCTCTTTGAAGGGCCTACTTTTGAGGGTTCAAATTCCTTCCCTTGAGATTTAAGGAAATTGTGGAATTGAAACCAGCAAACAAAAGAGTAACCAGCAGCTGGAGGCCATGATCTTTCTCCAAGAGATACTTGAATAGAGGCATGCCCAATCTTACTCATATCCATCTCTATAAATGGCGCCAAAGAAAGACTCTCTGATGCCATATCTTCCATATGAACCAACCTTTCCATCATGTCAATAAGAATATGACCTGACTTCAACAATCTCATTTGGAGAACAAATCTAATTAGCATTCGAAGTTCTGATGCAGATAACCTATCACGAGAAATACAGAAATTAATCCAAGAATAAAAAAGTGAACAAATACTCAACTGAAAAGGCCACATAGTATGCAAAAGTAACGTGACATGAATTTCAACCTATATGCCCCAAGAACTTCCACTATCTTCAGAGTATATGCAAGTAATGGAGATGATCCCAACAGGAAAGGACGAATTGTCTCCAATAGAAGTTCCACACAGCCTTAACATTCCCAAAAAAAAAAAAAAAAAGAGTTAGCCTTCAAGAACATGAACTAGGCCTGATTAAATTAAAAGGCTAGTATGATTAATGCACACCTACTGAGGTGAGATTCTCCTGATTGAAGGGGCCAGCACGAGCAAGCTTTTCAATGATGTCAAGAACTTCCAACTGTACCTTGGGGGTAAAGAGCAACAGCAAACGGATGAGAATCCTAATAGCTCCAGCATTGTACACCCGTTCTTTATTAGGATGAAATGAACCCGATGGAGTTATTAAGTGAAAACTGGATGAATTGTTATCCATGGAACTTGATGATGGGGCATCTTCTAATTTCAAGTATGGTGGTAGAACCATCTCAAGAGAAAGTTCCAACAGTAACTGAATGACTTGCCTTTCAAACTCCACACATATCAGGCCAGACTCAGACAGAAGTTCATTAAATGTTTGAGACAAAATAACCGTGTGCAGTTTCATCCTGTTCACAGCATTATCCCACACTCCAGCTGTCACAACACGCATTAAGTACTTAAATAACTTGATGCGATCCTCGATTGAACACTGATATGAGTCTCCTCCACTTTGGAAACTATGAAGTGTAGTAAGCAAAAGAGAGAACCCAGTCACTTCACCAAAAACCCTTTGTGCAGAATTATTAACTCCCAGAATACGCCACAAGGTTCCCATTGTTTCACATTTCGCATCATTATGAAGCCCATACTGAGAGCCTGAAACGCTGGTGACCATTCCACTTTTCAGAATTTCAACGATGGAACTTAATTCTTCGGGATGAGCCTGGCAGGAAGAGGGAAACAAAATCAAATTTTTTATTATAAACACACTCATTTAGGCAATATTAACTAATTTTGTAAATAATATAACATGCAAAAGCGAGGAATGAGATTTATGGCCCAAATGGCCGCTCATTCCACCACCTATTTAAGAAGATGGTACCTGTGCAGTATCTTCAATGATCAAACATGACAACAATCTGAGAACTCCTTGACGATGTACATTAGACACTAGAAATGGAAGGACAATGGTCACACCATTAGATGATCGAAATGATGTTTGACTGGCTTCAGCTTTCTTCAGTAAAGAGACGATACAATCCCATGCAACAGTAGTAGTACTCTCAACTTCAAAAATAGGGAACTTCCCAGAGCCAGACTCCAACAACTTGGGTGAAGAAAGAATTGTGTCCTTGTTGTCCAAATGCTTCTTGAAGCTGCTGGCGCTGGATTTTCTTTCTAGCTGTTGACAGTTACCACCATGCTGGTCAGGACCCTGAAGAAACCTGTGCTGCTTCAAATCATCCAACAAAACCTCCAGTACACCAACTTCTCGCAGGACTTTCTTATAATGATGGTCAAATGACAACAGTTTTACAAAGAAGGAAAGTATGGTGTGCTTTAATTCCGACATTATTGGCTGCTGCAACAAACAACACAGTGAAAGCAATTCCTGCTCGGGTACACAATTCACAACGGTAACAGCATATTCAAGAATTTTCAAGATTATCTCTTGCAAGGATGAAGGAAAACCAGCCATATTCAGGATGAGAAGTGGAACAGTTCGTAACTGCTGGCACAACTTGTAATTTTCCAAATGACCCGAAAATATTTTGAACATTCTATTTAAGACTTCTGCCTGTAGTTCTCTGTTATCTGCTTTCAGGAAAATATCTTGCAACATTTGGACAGCTTCTAGATCTTTGACTTTATTATTCCCTTCCTCCCAAAGATCATCAGTAAGCCGATCAGACGAGGATGTTCTGCTCCTGCTATGGTCATTGCTCTTTGAATGAGTAGATTTAGATCTTTTTCCAGTAGATGAACACTCAGATTCCTGTGGACCAGTTTGGGCTAGATTTACCAGAACATCAAGCAACCTTGACAGTGTAGGGGAAAGTTGCAGCGAAGGGACATCTTGTTCCATGTAATCTAGCTTTTCTTTATCATTTATTTCGGAGGAGACATCTGTGGCTTGAATGTGATCTTGTGGTGGACTCGATTTTAGAGACTGAAAAGCTTGACTCCTAGGCAGTGTAGAAAGAGTCAATGCAAACTGGACAAGGAAGTGGTAACCATGAGCATTGTGTATATCCTCCCTCAGACTTATACCATTGGCCTCTACAAGTTAAAATTGCAACAAAAGCAGCAGTTAAAGGTATTAAACATGTACTAGCCGTAATAACTAAAATTACCAGAGATCAAGAAATGTTGTTTTAAGATAGAAATTTTTCTGGCATTAATATCACTGATGCATCAAAAAACCTCTCCATAGGGCTTCAAAATTGCTCGTCAATGGTCAAAAGACAAGTTACTTACCAGGCCTATAAGACAATCTCACACACTCAAGTAGCAAGTCTACTATCCCCATGGTATAAGCAGAGTCACCACAGTTAGGATTGTAATCCTTCACTGCCATCAAAAGAATTTTGATCTGCACATGGAATCAGCATAATGAGACACATGCATCTGATAAACTAGAAAATTTAAGCATATGGAATGAAAGGTAAATAAAAGAAAAATAAAAGCTCAAAGAAACAATTGTAGAATAGCAAACTTTAAGCTGGACGTTCAAATTTAGTTTGGGCTTCCAGTTTTTTTCGTCCACCAGCTAGCCTTGAAGGATGTGAAACTTGGTTTGAAACCATGTCCACCAAAACGTTCAAGAATATTATTTCAGTGTTGATACTGATTTGTGGGTTTACGATTTCCTTTTAGCTCAAATTCCCCAAAACAAAGCTTTTATCACATTGATCCACAAAAAACTTTGGCCATAAAAAGTTAAAAACTTTGGCCCTTTCTTTGAGACCATGTCCACTGAAAAGCTGGAGAATTTATTATTTACTAAAGCAAAAACTCAAGAGATTTCAAAACCTTGTAACACATAAACCCACAAATCAGTACTAAAAGAACATCAGAAATTAAGTGAGAACTATCCTCAGC
The DNA here is from genome assembly GCA_017139565.1 of Luffa aegyptiaca. NCBI lineage: Eukaryota > Viridiplantae > Streptophyta > Magnoliopsida > Cucurbitales > Cucurbitaceae > Luffa > Luffa aegyptiaca. The sequence continues at coordinate 7,425,737 of CM029399.1, read as the reverse complement.
CGCTATCCAATAAAGCACACTACAGCTAGGCCAAAGAATCCAAGAGGGACAACATGCTTTAAGCCAAGTATTTCAGCCTTCATGTGGCAGAAGCAAGCAAAGAAATTTACTTTCCGAGGCATTTTGCTTTCCATAAAGCATTCATCACCTTCTTCGGGAAAGGAGGAGCCTCTACCAAATTTCTAACCAAAGAATTTACCAAGAAAGAGCCAGAGAGACACCATTACCAAACATCATGCCAAAAGAGAAAAACAAATAAATAAATAAATAAAACCTTCTCACCATTACCAATTTTTAAAGAAAACCTAGAGAAAAGGCCTTTTTCTCGAAGATATTCCATCGCGTGCTTCTTAAACAACTTAATTTTTAAGAATTAGAAAACCAACCAAAATATATTGGCCTATAAATACTATCCATCACTTCGTGCCTAATTCACTTTGTTCTCTTGGAAATATCCAAGGTTTTTCCAACAATGCGTCATTCTTTTTCCTTATACAATTTCTGGCCAAGCCACCACTAGACAAAGTTTTAGAAACCTCATTCACTCAACTAAGTTTTCAAATCCCATTGCCACTGCCAAGGAAAACTCTTAGCTTTTTCTTAATTTCATTTGCCACCTTTTTTGAAGTTAGACTCCCGTGCCCATTATTAGGATCAGTTACAATCCTCAAGAAAATGGTTGGGATTCTACATCTTACAAACAAGTGCGAAAGAAAATGAAGATTCTTTCTGGAGACAGAAAGAAAGATGTACATATTTCAATAACTTCAAGTACTAATATTCAAGAATTAAAACGTTTGTATATCATGGAAATTACATACCAAGTGATGTTTGCGTATATATTTGGCAGTGCTTCCACTATCATTGACCAGAAGAAGATTAAGTATCTGAAAAGTTCATCGGAAAGAAGAAAAAACACATCTCAATATGAATTAATATCTATATGATGAGAAAGATACTTGTGAGAAGCTAAACTCCAAATAAAAAGTCCATAATAAATATCCAGCAATGATTAACATTAACATAAAAAGCGCAAGCAATATTCAATTAGTTTTTACCTGCATAGCATGTCTATGAAGTTGAATATTGTGCAATGGAACAAGACCTTCCTTATACTGAGAGAAGACTGTCAAGGACCCATTTGCAACCATCTGAAAAAGCATCTGAAGGGAATCATCCTCAATTAAACTCTGGGCAGCTGAAGGATGGCTGGCTAGAGCCTTCATGATATGAACAACACTACCCTCGATCTACATGAGAAACATGAAAATAGGTAAGATTATCAAAATCATAAAATGAAATCAAGCAAGAAATAAAGAAATATAAATTAATGGAAGGTTTTACCATTGGAAAGGATAACTTTCATGTGCGAAATTTATATTTCTTTATTTCTTGCTTGATTAATATAAAAGCTAAAAATGAAGCAAAAGGTTTCTACTTTACAGCATTGATTGAACTATTGAAGTCCAATCCCTACCATTAAAAGCTCTTGGCTTGAGAGGCCCTGGAAGAAGAGAAAATGTGGAAGGTTGTGAAGGAGTTTGGGGTCCTCTAAAGCCTCAAGCCTTGATGGTTATTCAGTGAGTTCTTTAAAATTGAAGAACACTAGAAGATGAGTTACTACTTTTGCAGTAGGTTTTTTTTGAAGTGGATAACTTACACGTTACACCCTAGAGGAGGACATGGTTAGGAATATGTGTTATCATTTCCTTTCACATGGGAGGAAGTACTTTCTTCACCTTCCTTTTGTATTTCCTTCTCTTCCAATAAATAGCTTCTTATCCCACAAAAAGTAATATTGATATCAAGATGTCCGAAGGGGAAAATTTTAAACACAACTTTGCAAAATTTTGAACTTCCAATATTTTTCGAATTAAAAAACCTAATAATCACCCAAATACCAAATATATATCATAAAGGAAAGGAAACAGTTTTGGATGTTCTAAGCTGAAATAAAAATGAGAAAAAAGAAACATCATAAGACCAGGTTCATCTGCTCATACATAAGCACCTGGTCCAAAAAAAAAAAGAAAGAAAGAAAAAGAACACTCCCGGTGATATAAAAATTGGAAGTTACCTCAAGCCGGCGTCCTTGTCCACCATGAATATTGTGATCTTCACCTAAGACTGATTTTTCTTCATTACTAGCAGTCTTTTCCCTCAGATTGGCTTCATCAGGATCCAGGAGGGCATTGAGAATATGGATGAGGCAACAGAATATACCCGAATCAAGAAGGGATTGCTTGTCAATAGGCTGCAAAAGATTGTTTGAAAAGTAAGATTTTAAGGAAGGAAGAAGAACTGCTTGGTGTTATAAGCATAAAAGAAAGAAATAGCCATCGATTTCCATAGTTTTTCATTTCATGAAAGTAATAGTGGTATAATAAGAAAATATGATTGCATCATTGTCCACCAAATATCTTTGCCCAAATATGCTTGTTACTTCAAATAAATTACATAAATCTTCTTCTTATATCAATGAAGATCGAAAACTTTATCAACAAAATGAGAGAAACACAAATTCAGAGAAATAATCAAAGACTGAAGTACTCAACAGGACAGCAATACACGCACTGACACTAGAATGAATGACTAGTAAGAAAAAGATCACATTGATTTTCACGTAAAAAATAAAAATAAAATAAAATAAAGATGCTGAACTTAAACAGAATCTTCCAAAGTTTAAGGAATATACCCCAGATATAAGGACTTCAACTGCAGTTAACAGATTTGCACCTGGACTAATAATATCCTGCAAAGAAGTCATGACTTAAGTTTGATTGAATAATATGTATAATATGTAATTTGGATGTGACAGCAAATCACATAGCAAACCTCGGCAACTTCTGAAAAATACTTTAGTACTTTTACTACATCCAAAGACCTTCTTTTACTGCTGATTTTTAGCTTCTCAATATCTGTAACAAAAGCTCTTCCCACAACAAAAGAGAATATATGTGTTTCGACTAACCTGTAGTGCATCAGAACCCTCAAAGTCAATCAATAACCTCAAAAGAGAAAGAAGATTATATGTCATTAAAGAAATGTCTAAGCTAGAGACGAACACTCATTTACACTGACATACAACATGCCTCAAAATTTTCTTTGGAGGAAAAAAAAAACATTCATTATTGTTAGACCGTGCAATGTAAAAAATAGATTACGAATAATCATAGAACTTGGGCTTTTCAAATTCAAGGTAAATGTAAGATATCAATGAAACGTGAAAGTGATCCCATACTCAAAACCCTCAATTGATTGTCTCCTCATTTCAATATCAAAAGTCCACAAGTTTGCCCTAAATAGTCAAAGTGAAATCTCCTAATGATCAATCCGAAGTCTAAGACAAGAAACCATAAATAAATTAATAAAATTTTAACCAAATACTTTAAGCTTTCAGAACTACAGACAAATTGATTCCATCATATACCATTTAATTCTAAAAGAAGCTCAAAATCAAAATCCCTCTGCAGTACATCTTTCACCAAGTTCTAACAGTTTAGGTAGCTAGATGAACCATTTTTTATTATATTCTTATATCCAAGGCATACATGAATCTGTGGATGGCAATATGACAAAACGCTCAGTTGTGACTCCAGCCACACTTTTTGGAGTATATGCATGGTGGCTTAGTTTTATGCATAAATTTCAAATTTGACTCCAGTACTTAGATAAAATATATATATATATATATATATATATATATATATCCAAGAAACTCTTTCTTATTAAAGTGGTGCCAGGGCAATTCTAATATCACTATCACCAAATATAGCAGGTAATGAATAAGAGCTACAGGTTCATTATGTCTAACTAGAAGATTATCATGTATAGACTCTCATTGATGAGTATTTAAAATGGATACCAAGGAACAAAAGAAAAGAATTTATCAATCAAAATGTCATCGCATAAAAAATATTCAATCAACTGAGGTAGTCATAAGAGCAGGGCAGGAGTGGTAGCCATACAAAGTAACTAATTGAGCTACATTAGCATGCTGCTTCACTAATCTACAAAATGTATCCACAGTCATATTCAAGGCCGCCTCTTTCTCCTGCATGGTTGAAGAAAGGATATCAATATCAGTGTGGTCTGTCACAACCAGTGTACTATCTTGTGGGTGGGTGCATATGAGTGGGATTTGCGGGGCAGAGAGAACAAATGGCATAAAAGACCAATTAATTAATACAGTTACCACACCTTTTCAGAGCTGGATGACCGAAATTCTTCCCAATAACGCTTGAAGTCCAATTCCAGTTCATGTATGTTTCTGCGTAAAAGTAAAAGATACTATAGATACTTAGATTGTATTAGCAAATTCAATAAAAGCATGAACGATTGAAAAGGTATTGATAGTAACCATAGACCATATTTCTAATTGATTTTGGATTAGTTAATTGAAGTGCAAGTGAAAAGATATGCATAAAAAAAGATCATGCGTCAGCTTCAGCTGCATTCATGTTTTAGAAAATGGAAAAAATAAACAAACAAACAGTAACATCAAGGGCCAAAAGTGGAGGACTTAATCAATTAAAAATCAAAGAGAAGTTAGATAAACAAGCTACATAAAGGTGGAGGATTAGACCAATACAATGTGTAACTCCAAAACTGATTATTAATGCAAAGCTTAAAGTATGCTCTGAAATTATTTGATCCAAACAAATGCCATGCAGCCATACATCAAACATGATTTGATTACCCACAAGGTCATCATATTTACAACATATCCATCTCAAGTTAACAGAAAAGTCAAGCCAACATGAGCATAACTAAGTGGTTAAGGCATCTACTCTTTCCCATGAGGTTGGAGGTTCAAATCCCCACCCCGAAAAAGCTCACAGAAGAGTCAAGCAGAATAACACGTATATATGTGTAGATTAATATAGTTTCTGAGGTAAAAAACAATCTCATCCCCCCCCCCCCAAAAAAAAAGTTTATTATATGCCTAACTATGCACTTAGTTCTTTATACTCAAAACAATAATGACCATAAATTATTTGTCAAAAAGAAGAAAGATGAAATCCATCCTATTAAAATACGGATGTTCTGCCAAGTTTAGAACCACAATATAACTTCTTTTTCTTATCTGAAGATCCGAGACTTTCATTAAAAAGAATAATAATCTAAAGGCCAGCAATAACTCCAAGTTTGAACCATATAAAAAGCTAGCACACCATTCATAGAAAAAAGAGAGGAAAAGGCAACCGTTGACAAAACATCACTTACGAGCATAAACCCAATCAAAAGAATCAAAAGAAGAATACTCCTAGCCTACTAAGAAGCTGCTACACTAATAAATAGAGCTGCAGAGCTCGCCACCTAAAATTCTATCCTTAAAAATTCTCTTGTTACTCTCTTAAAAAAGGGCCCCAAAAATAAGCTAGAATGCAAAATCATCCCCTTCACTACGAATGGAAAAGCACTGATCAACTCCCTCAAAATATCCTTAGTCCCATAGTTAAACACAACATTGACCTCAAAATATACGGAAAAGAAAAAGTAAGCATAAAGTCACCACATATACCATGAGAAATGGAGCAATCATCCAAAAATAACACCTATCCTCTAAACTATCTCCATCAAAAAATAAAAACAAATAATAGGAAAACTATACACAGTAGAACTTGAAGGTAGTAAGAGCCTCCTCCAAATCCTATACACTACACTAAATCTCCTGCTTTTTGCCAATGAGGCAAAGAACCTCACCTTCTTAGGCATCCAATTAGGCACCTCAAACAACAAGGTGCGCCATCTATGAAAAATGGCCTCAAAACCAAATGGTTCGGAGGCAAAGAATGACCGTACGGTTTTTTTAGCATTGCACAATACACCTATAACCTCTCACACTACCTAAAATAGAAAGGGAATCACAAACTTCATCTGAATAAGAACCAAAGTCAACTGATAGGCTTTTAAAACCCAAAATGGAGAAAGTACTTAAATGCTCCAAGAAGCTCTTTCAAAACAAGAAGTCAACTCACAGTACCTCCTCCCCGGTAGTAATCGGAGAATAGAAATCACAATTCTGCCACAGGAGGGATAAAACAACCAGGACATAGCTAATGATTACACATCTCACACCTTCTAGAACATCTCTAACTGGTAGAAATCAAAGTTGTTAGAAATAATACTAGCTCATATATATCATGGTTTTTGCTAGATTCCTCAAAAGACATGTTCTGTTGACCAACATTCTTTTATCAAACTCAATATTATCAGTCCATGACGCTTGTTTTCAGTTTTAACAAACATGAGCTTCTACCCCAAATACTAACACTGAAATTTTCACTGTGATTCTTGCATATAATTTTTCTTTTTAAGAAAATTTTGCATGCACAGATCAAATGATGCACAAATCCATCTAATCCATTTTGATATACACTAAGTTTTCATATAACTTCTTCTCATCCCATTGAGCCTAACGATTAAAGTTTGTATTACTAGCAGTATATAAGTGACAGCTCCAAAGGTTGTGATTGGTTCAAATGCTTTTATAAAAGCAAGCAGAACTATAGTAAGATTTGAGTTTATCACCTAGCATGTTTTTTTTCTTTTTCTTTTTCTTCTTCTTCCTTTTTTTTTTTTTTTTTTTTTTTTTTTTGATCAGAATCAAATGCTAAAAGAAATATAAGGTAGCTGAATTATTTTGTTTCTCACCCACAATACTGTTACTAGAAAGAGGGGAAACAACGACAACCAGAAGAAGGTAACTTTGGGAGTCAGCCAGATAGAAGTTTTCTAAACCATTTTTCATTTTAATTTTTGTTAATATATAGAAATTTGGGTTTTCTGACACATGAATGGAGGTGCATTTCCTTAATTATCAGCAGCCATGAACCCCGTAAGAAATGTTATATCTCACAGGAAAACCACATAAACATATCAGAGCCAACAATTAACAGCCAAAAACAGTAGTCAAACACTTCCACAGAGAATGGAATTCATTAACTGCAACTTTAACCATGCCTAGACTGACAGAAAAAATGAAATGCAATGGAACAAAAGCACATTTTACCCACGTCAAACAAATTTCAAATCATCACATCAGGAATCAAATGAAAAATTCATCCACCATCGACACAAGCAACACAGAGGCTAAGAACAGGGAGATGGACATTTAACAAAAGATACTAGACACTGTTCCTGTCTACAATACACATCAATTCTGAATTCAACCGCAAATTCAATTCACCATTCCCATCCAAACCCCACAGAACAAATATCAAAAGAACCCCACGTCAAAAACGGAACCAATGCGAAGCTTAGACAACGATTGGGCAGATATAATTAAGAAAGAAACAGAGATTGGAAGTGGACCTTGCAGGAGATGAAGCGGAGCCAGGGCGACGAATTGGGTAAGACACATGATTATCGCGGGCGGAGGAAGCGAGTATGGAAGAAGAAGAAGAGGAGGAGCCGGCAGAGGGAGCAGAGCCAGCAGAATGAGACGGAGTTAACCCGACCTTCTCTTTGATGTCCTTAAGCAATGTAACCCATTTCATCGTTTTGCTTTTGGATCCTTGAAACATGCGAGTCCTCCGTTTTCATCCGCCGCCGGGTGCTTCCTCACGAACCAGATCGGAACCCTTCTAGGCCAACCTAGAAGGATATCCTGAAACAACCCCACCAGCTCCAAATTCCACAAAATGCCTCACAAAATCAACAAATTCAACAAAATCAAAATCGACCCAGCTCCTCTAAATGCCTCCTCTCCTCCCCCAATCAATCAAATTGACTCGGCAAGATCTAGAACAAAACAGAAACCTATATTGATTCCGATTCCCACTGCTTCTTCAACAAAATCCGATAATAATCTTAGTTATTTTTGTATCTTCTTGTTTCCCAGAAATGAAATGATATCCCTTAATCAAATCGAGGGTAGTAACAGAACGCGGACTTCCGTTAGAGAAAATAAAAGGGAAAAAAAAACGAACAAACAGCCACAGCCACAGCCACCACTTGAAATCTCTCTCTTTTTCTTTGTCTCTCTTTCTTCGTTCTGTGATTTTTTGTTTTTGGACGGCCACTCCGCGCCTTGTTTCTCGCTCTATATCCTTCTTTTCTTCTCTCTCACCTTCTTCGTCCTCTCTTTCTATGCACTTGATTTTCCATTTCCATTTCATTTCATTATGTTTACATATATTTTTTTTTCCTCTCTCTCTCTCTCTAGATTGAAACTCGATCGACTGCGTCAACGTGGAATCCACGTCTACAATTTTGCCACGTGGCCGTCCAAGATTTACGCTCGAGACGTGGGGGCCTCTTTTCGCATGGGCCCCGCTGCCTATTTCTTTTGTGGAAATAGCAATGGAAATCTTTGATTAATATTTTCAAAATATATTTGTCTTTTTTTTTTTTTAATTTAGAATCGTTATTTGATTGATGTCTTTTGGCAAAAATTTATACCCCTTATGGGTACCTTAAAATCTACGATACTATGTCCAAATTTTTAAATCATGACCCTTCTTCTTCTTTTTTATTTTTCCTAAAAATGAAATGATCTTTTTTCTAAATATACAAAATGGTCCTGGTTTTTTTTTTCTACTAACGATTTAGTCTTGGATCTCTTTAAATTTTTATTTTATTTTTAACATTTTGAAAAATCTTTATTATATTTGTTTAAAAAAAACTTAAATAAGTGTTTTATTAACATTTTTAGATATGTAAATATATCATATATGTCAATCCGAGTAAAATTCACCTAATCTTATCTTATCTTATCTTACTATATATAAAAGGGGCTTAAGGAGAAGAATCTTTGCTTTCCTCTTTTGCCCTTATAGTTTTAATAAATGTCTATTTTGCCCTTCTATATTTGTTAAAGAGACAAGAGTTAAAGTGTCCTTCAATCTTTGCTGATGAGACGTGACTGTTCAAGCAGAGTTAGTTACACATCAGATGCATCCATTCGAGGATTAAAATTAAAAATATATCTTACAATAAAAAGGGGTCATTAGTCATGTCTTTCCAAAAAGCATATTAACTTTTGAGTTTTCTACATATTTTTTTACTCTAATTTCATCACTATTTTGATATGTATAGATTTTTTGCATCAAAATCTATATAAAACAAACAAAAAAAAAATGCATAAAACACCAATAAAATATAGCGATTGTTACCATTGCTATCCTAAATTTTAATAAACTTTTTTTTTGTATCAATATATTAATGGTCTAATTATTATACAATTACTTTTTTTCTTTTTTCTTTTTTCTTAAATTTATAACTTTTTCCTTGCAATCTTTGTACCATTCCTTTAAAGTCCTATGTAATTTATATTTACCTATTTGGAGAAAGTTCTTCAAGAAAATGTATAGGAGCTATGTTTAAATTGTCGAAGTAGTAATGGGAGAACAGGGAAACACATTTTGATATCATGATTTCCATTAATTAAGTCCACCTAATGGCACAAAATGATATCCATTCAAGTTCGAAAGGAAACAAATTTCCTGTTATATTATGTTGTGCGATGACGTTAAACAAAACACAAGGACAGATTGTTCTGAATGTTAGAAAATATATTTCTAAATATGTAATTTCACATTAACAACTTTTTTCAATGTCAATACAAAAATTCTTATAAAATCACTTGAAGATCAAAATTTGTCATCCAAACATACAAAAAAATGTTATTTTCAAAGAGGTTATACTTTATTAAATACTTTAGTTTTTTTTTTTTAAAAAAATATCTACTTATATAATTCTTATGAAATATATTTCTTTCTTTCTTTTTCTCTATAATACAATCTCGAAGCCCACCGATGAATTATCCATGAGATAATAAACTATCTTTATGATGCCACTTTTTATGTTTTATCAAATTTAGTTTACAACTATTATATGTATTTTAATTTTAATTATATATCTTTTATTATTTTTTCTACCTCTTACATTATAGTTTAATGTCAAATATTTCCTATTTGAACTAGATGAAAAATATATTTATTCAAAAGTTAACTTTCACCGTAAAAAAATATATTCCAAAGATTTCAAACCACGTGCAAAATATTTCATATTTATTATTGTAAATGAACATAGAACAATATAATATATAGTTTTAGACTTTTAGGCACCATTTTTTTTTTTTAATTTTCAATCTAAAAAGTGAAATTTAACGTGCATCGCACGTGTTTTTAAACTAGTTTTAATAAAGGCATTGTAATCTTGACTAAAAAGTAGGTGATTCATTCTCAAACTCACACCATTCTAAACTAAAAAAAAAATGTGATTATAGTCAAGATAAGCAAAGTTCAATTGGCATAAGGTTTGTATTAATGACTAAAAGATCTGTGGTTCGAATTCTCCAACCTCATGTTGTAAACAAAAAAAGTAAATATATTGTTTAGATGCTACTTGATACGTGAAATTCAACTTATTTATTAGCATAATTTAATTAATGATTTTTTTTTTTTTGAGAAATAATATAATCTATTCTTTTTATTCATTAAGGATAAATTGAATGTTTAAAATATTAAACGATGTACTAAAAAAAAGGATTAAACGACAAATTGATAATAATTATATTAAACCATTTTCTAATTATATTTTTAAAAAATATTTTTTTAGTAGCTCTTGTGTTAATATCAGCTTCAAAAGATCAACAGGTTTAATTATCATGTAGGATTCATTTTTATACTTTTTTAACGGTGTCTTGTGTATTATTCTTATTATAATTTATAAGCTAATTTAAATTTTTTAGTTTAGTTTTTTCATGTAACTTTTTATTGCTTCTCAATGACAAAAGGGATGTGTATTGACGAAGTTGTAGCCTTCTTGTTTCATCTTTTTTCTAATTCTTTTTTCACGTTTCATGCGCAAACCTTATATTATAAAAATTATATCTTAACATTCTTCTTAGGACCAAACAAGGGACTGACATTAGCGAATGCTCATAACATCCTTGTTTTCTCGATATCAGTAATTAAGGATCTCTCATCCTTTGCAAGCAATAAAATGAGTATCAATACGTATAACTTTCGTCAGCAGCGATTGAATTGAGTGTTCTAAGTGCATCCAAATAATCTAGATGTAAGTTTTGTCTGTACACTAAATTATTGGATGACTATTTTGTATTTAAATATTAATAACAAATATAAATTTAAGAGAAATATTAGAAGAGATGTCTACTCTTGCATAGAGAAATAAGTTCGAGAGATATATTTGTTAAAAGAGAGATCAAAATTGCACACCAAGAGATAAATGAGAGAAAAAATAATGGGGAAAAGAGAGACAGGAAGCTACATAGGAGTGACTAGTGAGTACATTAAATACCAAAAATAGGTAAAATAATTTTAAAATTCATTTATTTTTTTTTTTAAAAAAATATAGCAAAAGCTCAAGTGAGTTTCTTAATATAAATCATATATATAATTTCAACAAAGGGAAGAAATGGGAACCAATATTAAAGAAATGTGTAGTTTTTTAATTATTAAACTATGCCCTAGTCGGCAATGAAACGCGTTTCTAACAAAAAGTGAAAATATAAATTACAATTGTTTCCTCGTTTCATCACATATAAGATCACATTAACAGTTTGGCATATTATGTTTGTACGACTGTGTGAGAATCAGGTTTGTAGATGCATGAATTAAGTTGAAAAGTGTGAGGGTATATATTCTTTTTTAAAGTATTATTATTCCACAATTAGGTGGGAATTTGAATTTATGATTCATAAAAAAAGATAGCTGTAAATTTAACCCCTTAGAAATTATTGATGTGAGAATTGCTATTTGTCAATTTTTTTTCTTGCATAAGGTTGCTAAATGGTCACCAATTTGAATACATTGACTTAGAAGTAACTAGAGAATACTAAAAATATACATGAGTCCAATGACTTAAAATTGTAGTTGTTTTGTACTAAAAAAAAAAAAAAAATTGTAGTTGTTTAGAAGCTTAAAAAACAAATAATAAAACATCTCAAAAAAAAAATAATAACATAAAATAAAATAAAATTGTTGTTGGTGTTGGTGTTGTTGTTTTTTTTTTTTTTTTTTTTTTCTTTTTTGAGATATTAATAAATAATGAGGTAATGAATGAAGACAATTTACAAATTACAAAGGCGCATACGTGGTGGTAGATTAGGTGAAATTTGACTCCGATGTGGGACCTAATTTAAGGTAAATGCAAGCAAAAGAAAGATATTCTTTTTCCAATTTTAAAGATAAGTAATTTTAAATAAATCACTACAATAATTACTTTCCTCTCACGACGTATGAACAAATACTAGAATTTTAGGATATCTTTATTCTTTAATTTTTATTATTATTTTTTTTTATACAAAGAATAGTCTTTATTCTTTAATAATGATTAACTTGTATGGTAAAAAAAAATTAATAATAATAATGATTTAATTTCAAAGCAATGAATGAAGCATCTATTACTATTTTAGGGGCGAATGAATGATGAATCAATTTCCCACCTCTATAATTTATTAAACTAAAAAAAAAAAAAAAAGATATAGACATTAGTATAATTATATCCTCAAAATTTTAATATTATGGTAGTATGTACTCGCTTCAAATAAAAAAAAATGAACAGTTCTTTATGAGCACTTGAGAATGATGAGTTTTTTGACGTAGGACCACTATGAACTAAAGAAATTTCTGTTGTTGTTTTAACCTAATTTTAGATAATATATTAGAGATCCTAGCTATGAGATGGTGATTGTCATGGACTTCGGAGAGATATTAGAGGAAGTAAAAATTTCCAAGGATCATGACCTAACAACAAGTGGTATGTGGACTAGCGACACATGCAAAAGAATTAACGACAATGAAGTTTGGGTTGAAATGATCATTCGCTGCTACTCTCGAACCGTTCATCTTCTTGAGAGTTTCGTTTGCTCTTAGTCTTTTATTTCTTTTGTTTTCATATTTCTTTCCTAACTAAAAAAATGAAATCATTCGAACCTTAAATTTATAGGATTGTTGTAATTATATCTTTATGCCTATGAAATTGTCGCAATTACACTCAATTACTTGACTTAATTGCAATAACAATCTAATAATATTAGTATCTTGCTCAAATTGAAAATTAGAATTTAGGAAGGTAACCAACCTTTTAGTGATAGTAGAATAATATATTTATAGTCTTTTAATTTCTTTTTGGTGCATTATCTTTTATGTTGCTTTTCTTTACCGTTATAAGCATTATTTCTTTAGATTTTTATCTTCAACTAGGCTTTGTTACATATGTGGCTATATGTGCTCAATTAAATGTAGTTGTTGGCCTTATACATTGTGTTTTGAGTGCATTTTACTTTCTTCTCCACATAACCTTTAAATCAATCTACTTCGGTCTATAAAACCTTCTTAATCAGTTTACTCGAAGGTATGAGGTCCTTCTTCTCTTTTGCCTCTACTAGTGGTGTTAGTTATTTCTTTTTTTTTTCATCGACAATTTTTGTAAATTCACATGGCTCTATCTTACGGAAACAAATAACGATATGTTACCATTCTTTCTCCAATTCAAAAGCATGGTTGGAGACTAATTTAGTTTCCTAGTTAAATATCTTAAAACGGAAGGAAGGTGGAATATTTCACTCACTCTCTTCGGTCTCCGTTTCAATTGGCAAGAATCAGAATTCATGTTCATACATCCACAACAAGTTGGTCGTCGAGTTGAAAAGAGAAGCATACATGCATGTTGTAAATGCGGGACTTTCTATTCTTGTTCAATCTCACATTTCTAAAAAAAAATTGTTGTATGCTTTGAAGCAGTTGTGTTCAAACTTCTCATCGTAAACATTTCTCCATATGTTGTCCTTCAAAAGTTCACTGGCTTATATTCTCTTGAAAACTTTTGAATGTGATTGTTTTTCCTTTCTTCAATCGTACAATGATAACAAGCTTCAATTTCAATCTTGAGTTTATTTGATTACTCAGGGTGTTTTAGATCAGGTTTTCGATCATTTTCTTTTAGTGCTTCGACCCAATGTGTGCATTTATATCTTGATCCAAATAGTAGTAGTTTAAATGTCTCTCTCCATGATATTTTGAATGTAAAGTCCTTTCCTTTTGAGTCCAAACCTTCAATTTCTATTTCCTTTGTTAAATAGCTTCACATTGATTTGTATTTCAAAAATAGTCCCCCCCCCCCCTCCCAAATCTTTCTATTTCCTAACCCATGCCCACTCCTATGCCTCCTTCCTCTAAATCCCTCCTATAGTTCCCTAGTCCAAAACCTATACATATATTACAAGCCTAAACTTCCACTAAACATACATCCAAGGGTTACTCACTCCGAAGCTAAAATTTTCAAGCCCAAAGCTTTCATTATCTAAGAGAAAAATATAGCTATTCAATCACTTTAATTCCCACAGACCATCGGTTTATCCTAATTGGAAAGATGCCATGATTGATGAATATGAGGAATTAATTTGTAATGGAACGTGGTCCTTAGTTTCTTTTCTAGCTGATCGTGAGGTTATCAATTGCAAATGGGTATTTCATTTATGAAACTTAAGCCCACGAGTGATATTGATTGGTGCAAACCTATATCGGTAATTCAAGTGCTGTTCGAACCATCTTACACATTCATCAACTATTCTCCCAGGACATCCTGTCTTACCCTACTATATTTGAGTAACTTGTAGGATATTAAATCCTAAATAGGTGGATATATCATGGTTTGAACCCATTCGCTCTAAATTGTCTGTCTACCCTATGCTATAGATAGTTTTTGCAATATCTTCCAATAACAAATAAAGGAAATTTAAAAATGCAAAACAAAAAGGTTATCATACTGCCTATATTTTTCTTGCATAACTATATTGTTAAAATTGAAATTGAAAATGAATTTGAAGAATTAAAAACATTAAAATTTAAAAGGATGACTTCGTACAATTTTGGGGAAAATGAAATCAATTTTTACTCATAAATTTGACCATCAATTTTCTCTCAATACTTTTAATTTCATCAAAATGGATCCCAAGCTTAGGTAAATGTTGCAATGTTTATCCTCCATTAATTTCCACTAATTCAACTAGTGATTTTAACCCAAAAATTAAAAGAAATAAATAAATAACTCGTTAATGTAATGAAAATCAAGTTTTCGTACAAAATGGAATTTAATTCATGTGTAAAATCGTCTATTAAATAACTTCATAAAAAACATACAAACTTCAACAGAAAAAACTAGGTATAACGTCATTTTTGTCTCCTTCCTATTGACTTCATGCCAAATACAATTAATGTCATTTTTCCCTTAGCTCGATATATAGTGGCAAGTCTTTATCCCTATCTTATCCATATCCAAAAGCCCTAACATTTAGCTATTTGACTCTCTAATTATTCCTTGTCCAGCCATTTTAAAGTATCTGATTTTTGCATTCATAACTCTCCTAAATTCCCTATTTACTACATTACCACACACTCGATTTGATTGTCGAAGTTGCTTTAACAAACATCACACTCGTGTTAATACCAGACTCAAACAATGGTTAAGTAAAATTTCAACATCTACCAAAAGCGTTATCAAATTGAGTTAAATTTTCATACATACATTATTTTTAACATATTACTATTCATTTTTATATAAAAATTTGGCATTACCTTTAGAATAATACTTGTCTCATTAGTGGATAACTATCTTCCTACACACCACCATTAAATTTTTTATAGGTAAAAAAGTTCTAATTTTTTATTTTCTAACTTTCTCTCCCTTAGCTATAAAAAATTTAATAATGGTGGATAAGCTACCTATCCACTAAAATGCAGCTCGATATTGTTGTTACCTTTATATTTCTCATCATGCTTCATTTGGAATTTCTTTCCATTTATTACCATAAAAACAAAGCAAAAATTCTTTAGAGAGGGAAAAAAAAAAAAGTCAACATTTCTCCAAAAGCTTATCCAACTTTTGGGGTGATTTAAAAAAATAACTGAGAGGGAGAAAAAATCAAAGCAGAAATTGATGGATCGAATTGACAACACCAATTGTAATTTTTTTTTTTTTTTTTTGATAAAAAAAATTAAAAAGTATTAGGTCAATTTTCAACACAAATTGAGTTTGGTTAAGGCCACCACTTGGAGAGAAAAAAAAGGTGAAAAATGATGGAAGTCAGACACGCGAGAAGAGAAGAGAAGAGAACGAGTCGTTTAAGCAACGCTAGGAATTTGGAAAAATCCATATCGCATCCCCACCTGACCATAATAAGTCCATAACCACAACTTTGCTTTAAAATCTCGCCGTCGCCGCCGGAGTCAATACTTCCATACTCCAATATATTTTATTATTTCAAAGCTATTTTTCCATTTGCAAATGTTATTAAAAGAAATGTTTATTCATGAGTTGAGAAATTAAACTCCTAATCTGGTGTTTGATTAGTCTTTGAACTTTAAAAAAATTCTCAAAATCTTTCAACTTTATTTTATGTCTGATAGATTTTTAAAGTCTCGATTGAAAGTCATTAGTTTTTTTAAATTTTGCTTGTTTTTTTCTAATTTTTTTGTCGTGGTTTTCATCTTTGTTAAGGATACATTAGAATTCTTAGCCAAATTCCATAAACAAAAACAAGTTTTTGAAAACTATTTTTTTTCAAAACTTGAGTTGGTTTTTAAATACGGAAAGAAAGTAGGTACAAAACAAATAAGCTTGTGGGGAGTAGTGTTCGTAGGCCTAATTTTAAAAAACCAAAAACCAAAAACAAAATGGTTATGAAACAAGCCTATATTTTTTTGTTTTCAAAACTTGACTTGGTTTTTGAAAACATGAGAAGAAAAAAATTAAAAAAAAAAAAAATAGCCTTATAGGTGGAAGTAGTGTTTTTTTTTTTTAGTACATCAACATTTGGGGGTGGGAGAATTCGAACATCTGACCTCATGGTCGAGGGTACATGCTAATTACCATTGAGCTAAGCTCGCTTTGGCATAGGTGGAAGTAATGCTTATAAACTGAATTTTAAAAAATCAAATGGTTATCAAACGAGACTTACTTTTTTTAGTTTTCAAAACTTGACTTAGGTTTTGAAAACAATGCAAGAAGGTAGACCAAAAAAAAAAAAACTTATTGGTGGAAGTAGTGCTAAGTTTAACTTTAAAAAACCAAAAAGGTCTAAACTTTCATTTTTGGGTTTAATATATAAGTTCTTGAACTCCCACTTTTGTAAATAAGTCATTAAATTTACGAATTTATTAGATACAAAACCGAAGTTTATGGATCTATTATAAATTTTTATTACGAAAAAAAAAAGTTGATTTTTCTAAGAATATACCAAATTATAATTTTATTTTTATTTAAAAAAAGAAATAAAACAATGTTGATTTTTCTAATGATATTTATCATATGTAATCACAAGCACACACAATTAGAAGAAGTCCAAATTCAATCTTATACAAAAATAAACAATAATTTCTTCACTCATTCCACCCACCACCAATTAAATCATTATGACTCTCAACCAAAAGTCTACTACACTTATTTATGATTATAAATTATTCATTCACGTGGTTACATTTCATGACAAAATTTCTATATTTTAGGTTTTAGGTTTCGCTGGATCCAAGGGATTTCTAAATACAACAAATTATAGTTTGCTCATAATAATGAAAATTATAATTTTGAGTTATTGACATTTCAAAGTTTATATTATATAGTGTGCTTTTTATTAATTAAAAATAGTTATAATTCCTACTATATATGTAGGTCTCGTGTGGTTTAAATACATGAAACTATAATTTTACACGTGGCATTGATTTCTGCTTCCAAAAAAGAAAACATGTGGCATTGATTATTATGCGTTGAGTAATTAATATGAAAAGTAGGATAAGATATACCTACTCTTTCTTGTACAATAGATAAATTTGGTGGTTTTCTTTTAATGTATATATATTCAAATGTATGTTTTTATGTAAAAAAAAATATATTAAAAAGAAACTTGAAACAAAGTGTTTTTTTTTTAAATTTATTTATTACCTTTTTACTTTGACAAATGATAAATCAATATATTTATGTTGTATTGTAGAAATGTTTGAATTCTCTATTAATTGAATTATTGTAGAATTGTTTGAATTTTCAATTAATGGGAGTTAAGAGACACTAATGTGGTGTTAGCCTAAAGAATTATAATGGTCCAGTAATTTGGATGAGAACATAATATTCGCAGGAGTTGGATAAAATATGAGTGAGTGTGTATCTCATATGTGCTCTAATTTATCGATTTTTAGGATCTTTTTATTGTAGTAGGTCAATTAGACTGAATATAATCACACGACATTGAAAGTCTAGAAACATGAAGGTTGTGGTCATAAGATGTGAGAGTATAGAGATGTTCATAGGAAAGGGACGAGGCAATTTTCTTTGTCCCCAAGAAATTCTCAGTTAAATTAATTTCGCGATAATTATTTGATTATGTATGAAGTTATTTCCTATTTACTTTTTTCTTAATCTTAATTGAATTGAATAATTCATTTGATAAATTTCAAATAGATAATTACTCCCTCTGTCTAGGTTTGTTAATTGGGACTAGTGGTTGACAGACAATAGAAGTTGCATGAATAGAGGCTAACTAGGTCTTGGAAGGATAAAAAGATGATAATAAG
This sequence comes from Luffa aegyptiaca, assembly GCA_017139565.1. Lineage (NCBI taxonomy): Eukaryota > Viridiplantae > Streptophyta > Magnoliopsida > Cucurbitales > Cucurbitaceae > Luffa > Luffa aegyptiaca. The sequence continues at coordinate 7,407,198 of CM029399.1, read as the reverse complement.
TTTTTGGATGTTTGAAGGGTCCACCCTAATTCCTTCTAATGGTCAAGGTTGAACTTGATAGTACATTATTATTTAGAGGTGTGTCCACACATGAGTGTTCGAGACCTTAAGAGGTCCCAATCATGTCGATATATATATGGTTAGCTTCGTTTGAGTTTTGTAACATTTTTTCCCTCCATACCAATTTGCATTGAACATATTGCACTTTGTATTAATTTTCTTTGGTGAAAGGCTTCCATTGTCTGCTAAATGACAAGGGTACGATCATCTCTCATATAAGTTATTGATTTTGCATTATTATTTGTAGGGGTGTAACAAAACCGAACAGAACCGGTCGGTTCGGTTCGGTTCGTTTAAAAGACTGTTACCATCAAGATCGAACCGAACCGATCGGTTAGGTTCGGTTGTATAAACCGATATATAAGCCAAAAGTTTTGTTGCTCTAACTCATTAAGCGCTCAGCGAAACCCTCTCTCTACTCTCAGCGGCGCCTTTTTCACTCTCTCTCTCGGTTCTCCGTTTTCACCAGTCGCTACCGGTCGGTTCTACTCTCATGCTCCTCCCTCCCATTACCAGTCGCTGCACCCGGCCCCGTCGTACGCCGCCACCGCTCGCTCCAGCCCAACACCGTCTCAGCGACTGCCGTCTCATCGGTCGGTTTTACTCTCAGGCCCCGTCGTTCGCGTGTAAAATTGATTTTACTCAACGACTCCTCCCTCCGATTTCTTTCTCTCTTTTTTTTCTTTTTCAAGAAACAGAAACAGTGGGTTTTTTTTTTGTTCAATTTTATGTGCTTTGGGGTTTTTTTTTTTTTTTTTTTTGTTATTGAGAATCTTCAATGTTTTTCTTCTTTTTGTTTTGATTCTTGATAGAAAGGGTGTTTTTCCATTACAATTGAGGGAGGGAAGGGGTATGTGGCTTGGGTCTGTGATTTGGGTTTTTTTTAGGGCAAAAACAGAGGTATCAGAAGAAGAAGAAGAAAAAAAACAGAGGTATCAGAAGAAGAAGAAGAAGGAAAAACCGACCCGACCGGTTCGGCCCAAGTCGGGTCGGTTGTCCGTACAATCGAGCCCATATCGGCCGAAAAATTTACACCCCTAATTATTTGTTTCTACATCAAGTTTGATTGATAGAATGAGAATGTTGGAAATCCTTCTAATTGACCCCCGACCTTTCCTACAACCGAAACTTCTTCATCTCATTCCTCGAATTGCATACATAATAATTTGAATGTTTCTTTTTGGTGTATCTTAAGCTACGATCCTACTAGCAAGCCTACCTGTTAAATTTTTGTTAGAAACAATCCTTTAAATCTTTCGATCGACCAGATTAGAATGTGTAAAGATGTTAACTATTAAACAAATGATCTAACTAAAAACTCAACCTGTTCCATGTCTAATGTTCCAGAATCTTTTGAACCCAACGAAAAGTTTGACAAACTCTTGAAATGGACTGAAACTAGGAAACTTCTCAATCCACTTGCCACATTTGTTTAGTAATTTGGAATGTCCTACCATAGATGTTAGGATCTCATGTCCACTAAATCTTGCCTTATAAAAGGGTGGAAGAAGAACACTACTTTTTAGTACTTTTTGACTCTTTTGCTTATTCCTCTCTAGAACCAAAATAATTCAAAGATTGATCATTGGTTGTTAAAGAAATACAGAGAGAGATGAGAGAATTTGTATATATTTTCTGTAAGATTTTTTTCTGAATGAATACAGCAGCAAAGAGCAGAATAAATAACGACAATGATAGCCAGATGGAGCAAAAAGAGAGGCTATCCAAAATAACAGAATTTACACACTGAAATTAGAAAAATAGACCAACAATGTATAATGATAAAAGACATTTTATCATCCCCCCGCAAGCGAAGCCGGCCATGGAAGGACTGTGAGCTTGGTACGTAAGCTTTGAAACCGTGCAGTGGGCAGTGGCTTCGTTAAAATATCAGCTAATTGATCCTCCGATGGCACGAAACGAACAACAAGTTGCTTGCGCATGACTTTCTCACGTATAAAGTGATGGTCAATTTCTATGTGCTTGGAACGGCTATGAAAAACAGGATTTGCAGCAAGGTAAGTAGCAGAAATATTATCACATAGCAATAACGGAGGAGAAGAAGATGAAAACTTAAGTTCAGACAACAAGGATTGAATCCACACTAATTCAGCAGCTGCATTAGAAAGCCCACGATACTCTGATTCGGCACTAGAACGTGATACAACCTTCTGTTTACCCGAAGACCAAGACACCAAATTTGAACCAAGGAACACACAATACCCACTGGTGCTACGGCGATCATCCGGGCAATTGGCCCAGTCCGCATCGGTGTATGCTGTCAAAGAGAGGGGTCCTGAGGCGGTAAATGTAAGACCAAGGTGAGATGATGTCTTTAGGTATCTAAGAATGCGTTTGACTAAATTCCAGTGAGCAGATGTAGGTGCTTGAAGAAATTGACAAGCTTTATTCACTGCAAAGCTGAGGTCCGGTCTGGTTAAGGTACAGTACTGCAAAGCACCTACTATGCGACGGTATTGCTTAGGATCAGCTAAAGTCTCACCATCTTGAGCAGAAATTGACGTTCCAGCAGCCATAGGAGTCGACATCGCTTTACATGAAGCCATCTCAGCCCGCTGTAACAAGTCACTGAAATACTTTCTTTGACATAGATGAAGGGATGAAGGATCACGATGCACTTGAATCCCAAGAAAGTAAGACAGAATGCCAAGATCTTTCAATGCAAACAGGCTATTTAACTTGCTGATGAAACCATTAATAAATGAAGAATTGTTACCGGTTACAATGATATCGTCTACATAAATCAAAACAGCCACAAAAATAGAGTGCCGATTGTAGAAAAACAGAGAGGAATCCGACTTAGAAGCACAAAAATCCCAGCCTAAAAGACATGAACTAAGCTTCAAAAACCATTCCCTTGGACTTTGTTTTAATCCATATAAGGCCTTTTGTAACTTGCACACATGATTCGGTTTCTCCTTATCAACAAACCCCGGTGGTTGAATCATATAAACATCTTCATGAAGATCACCATTAAGGAAGGCATTATGGACGTCTAGCTGTCTAATTTCCCAATTGAAACGAACGGCTAGACAAAGGATAATCCGAATAGTTGCCGGTTTAACAACGGGACTAAAAGTCTCAAAATAATCCAAGCCATGAGTTTGGTCAAAACCTCGTGCAACAAGCCTTGCCTTGTATCTTTCAACAGAGCCATCCGGTTTAAGTTTGATGCGATAAACCCATTTGCAGCTAACTAGTTTGAGATTAGGAGAATTGGGAACCAAAGTCCAAGTATTGTTGTGAACCAAGGCTTGGAACTCTCTTTCCATAGCATCTTTCCATTTATCACATTTAATCGCCATTTTGTAACTAGTAGGCTCAATTAACGAAGAGGAAATGGAAGGAGAAGATGCCAACCAACATTTTGGTTTAGAGATGCCAGCTTTGGCTCGGGTTATCATCGGGTGCACATTTTGGGAAGGTGCTGGGGGAGGCAAAAAAGGAGATGGGATGGAAGGAGGAATGGAGGATGAAGTGGAAGGAGATGGTTGGGAGGAGGGGTTAGATAAAGAAGGAGAGGGAGATATGAGAGGCAGTGGTGATGGAGTAATGCCAGTGGCAAGAGATGGTGATGGTGAATGGTGGTGAACCAAATTATGGTTGGAAATGGGAGTAAATCCTGGTGGAAACGTTGGTGTTGAATGGTTAGCGGAAGCAGAAGAGCATGAAGAAGTGGTATGGTTAAAAGAAGGAGTATTTAAGGGCGGTAGATGAAACGGAGTGGGATTGAAAAAGGAATGATCAGGAGCAGGGGATTTCACAGAACCAAAAGAAAAATTTTTATTGCCACAAGGAAAGATAGCTTCATTGAAAACAACATGTCTAGACACATATAAGCGACCGGAAATAGGATCAAGGCAAAGATACCCCTTATGATTTGAACTATACCCCAAGAAAAGGCATTCAGCAGATCTAAATTGCAACTTATGATTGTTAAATGGCCTTAAAAAGGGGAAACAAGCACAACCGAAAGACCTTAAAATAGAGTAGTCAGGGATTCGGTTGTAAAGCATGAAATAAGGGGACTTTGAATGTAGAACAGAGGTTGGAAGCCGATTAATGAGATAAACCGCTGTATGGAAAGCAAAACTCCAAAAGGATAAAGGGAGATTGGAGTGAGCAAGTAAAGATAGACCAACTTCAACGACATGACGATTCTTTCGCTCAACTCGACCATTTTGTTGAGGTGTATACGGGCAAGAGACACGATGAATTATACCATGTTTTGATAGAAAGGAGCTTACAGAACGAAATTCACCACCCCAATCCGTTTGAAGAGATTTGATTTTCTTGCCAAATTGTACCTCAACAAGCTTTTTGAAATGAAGAAAGCATGAGAATGTTTCATCTTTCGATTTAAGAAGATACAACCAGGTAAAGCGAGTAAAGTCATCAACAAATAATAGAAAATAACGAGCTCCATTGATTGAATTTTGAGGGGAAGGCCCCCATACATCAGAATGAATAAGCTGAAAAGGTTCATTAGACTTAGTTTCAGACAAAGAGAAAGGTAATCTATGACTTTTAGCAAGCTGACAAGAAGTACAAAAATCATTGACATTTGAGGATGAAACACCACACAACTTCAAAATTTGCTTCAGCACCGAAGCACTAGGGTGTCCCAAACGAGAGTGCCAAGAAGAAGCAGCTTGAACAGAAGACAAAAAAACCGCAGGGGAACCAGAGGACTTGGAGCTTGAAGAAGATAATTTGTATAGACCATCTTCAAGTTGACCCTTGAGAAGCACAGTCTTGGTTTGGAGGTCCTTGACAAGAAAGAAAGATGAATAAAACTCAACGTAAGCCTTATTATCTTTGCATAAACGAGCAACACTAAGAAGACGTTTTGTAATCAAAGGAGTGTGAAGAACATTGTGAAGTAAAAGAGGTTTTGAAAAGGAATGCAACAAAGAAGAACCAACATTAGAAATTGGGATTTGCTTACCATTGCCAATTGTAATTTGTTCACCACCATTGTAGGCTATAGGATTGCAAAGATTGGAGGCATCGGGCGTCATGTGATGTGTCGCACCCGAATCAAGGAACCATGATTCATCAGGATGAGAAAACTCAGTGTTAACAAAGGATGAGGTATCGGTTAAAGGAGCAGAAACAGAGGAATGGACATTGTGAAGTAAAGCTTGTGGAGGAGGAGTTTGGAAGGCTAAATTTGTGCGGTGATGACATATAAGAACGGTATGCCCAAACTTACCACAAATTTGGCATTGTGGTTTGTTGGAAGTTTGCCTAGAGGGCCAAGGAGATGGAGATTGAGGTTTTCCAAGAATACTGGGCTGAAAAACAGAGGTTTGATTTGGTGAAGATGAGGTAAAGGAAGACTTGGAGAAATGGTTAAATCGAGGCCTAGGAACAGAACGACGATTATTGTGATTAATATTAAGACTACTAAGGTTTGCTTGAGCAAGGCTAAGCTGATCAACTGTGGTTTGTCTCTCTAACCGAGCTTCATAAGCCAAAAGAAGGCTCCTAACATCTTCCAAAGAAGGATTGTCGGATCGATTCTGAATGGTTGTTACAAAAGCATTGTACTCACTTCCCAATCCATCGAGAATGTGAGCCAAATGATCTCGATAAGAGATAGGTTCACCAATAGCTGCAAATTTATCAGCTATTTCCTTAATCTTAGCTAAGTATTGGGCTACGGACAGACCATCTTTTCTTATTTTCTGCAACTGTGTTTTGAGACCCATAATTCTAGCAGTGGTATTTGAATCATAAGCACGAGTAAGAGAAGCCCAGATTTCAGAAGCAGTAGATAAACTAACTATTTCACCCATCTTTTCTTCAGAAAGAGAGAAATATATCCAACACATAATGAAACGATTCTACCTTTCCCAGCCGAGATATTCAGGATTTGGTTGAGTATGATTCTGATCAAGAAATTGTGGAGGAGCTGGAATCGAGCCATCCAAAAAACCAGATAACCCGTTTGCAAGAACAGCATTTAGAAGCTGATTTGTCCATAGAAGGAAGTTGATGTCGTTTAACTTCACAGTGAGAGGCTGAGGTAAGGTTGGATAGGGGTTCGGTGTATAAAAGTTTGGAGTTGGAGGGAATGTTTGTGGTGGAGCTGGAAATGGTGGGCGATTATACCCGTTCGCTGGAGGTGGATTAAAGGGAAATTGGGGCTGAAATTGTTGAGGAGGATATGGGTAAGGATAATAAACAGGCGGGGGAGCAATATTTGGATTGAAGGGAGCAAAGAGGGTGGGATTCGGGTTGGGAAACTGATTTTGCAAATTTCGATTTAGGTTTTGGGGGGGTCGAACAGGGGTGATATTTGGAGGAATCTGAGGCTGATTATTGAGAGGGGTAGCAGTTGGGGTTGGGACTGGTGTGCTGGGAGTGATGACCGGAGTTTCTTGATGCTCAGAAGAATGTCTGGAGGAAGATCCTTCTTCAATCGCCATTTTTGAAAGAAAGGTGAGCTTTAAAGCTCTGATACCATAAAGAAATACAGAGAGAGATGAGAGAATTTGTATATATTTTCTGTAAGATTTTTGTCTGAATGAATACAGCAGCAAAGAGCAGAATAAATAACGACAATGATAGCCAGATGGAGCAAAAAGAGAGGCTAACCAAAATAACAAAATTTACACACTGAAATTAGAAAAATAGACCAACAATGTATAATGATAAAAGACATTTTATCAGTTGTGAACACCGGTGTAATATACATATATATTTAAAAGAACTAATAAAAATAAAATATCATTTTGATGACTGTAATTTATGACTTATTCTATTTTAGATCGTCAAATGTTCAGATTTAATCTATGTACTTTCAATAAAACTTAAAATTTGTTCCTAATATTAGTTTACAGTTTACTTTTATGAAAACAATCCAATCCCTACTCCATATAGATTTTTAAAAATTAACCAATCTATTGGATATAAAATTTAATTTTATGTCTATTGAGATTCCAAACTTCCAATCTTGTATTTAGTAGGCTTGTGAATTTTAAAAAAATGTTGAATATATCAAAGACTTATTAGACACCAAAATATAAGTTGAGGGACCCATTGGATACAAAAGTAAAAGCTTAAGGATCCTACTATATACTTTTTAAAGTTTTAGAGACCTACTGGACACAAAATTGAAAGTTTGAAGACCTATTTGACACTTTTTAAAGTTTATAGACTAAATTGATACGACGCTAAAAGTTTATGGACTAAACTTATAATTTATCCCGGTTAAAAACACAGGTGATGTTTGTACCTACTACCTAGGATTAAAAAGATACAAAACATAAAGTCATCACTTGTGGAGGCAGAGAGAGAAATTGATTAGAGGGAAGAAGAATCATTATTGAAGAAAATTGGTTATTAAAAATGCAATCTCGCCTTCCTTTTATGCCCTTTACACCTGTCATTTATGAAGCTTCCATATCCAAAATCTTTTCGAGTCAAAACTTTCAATTCCTATCACTAGCATTGGCCCCTCATTCCCCCACCTGAATTTCTAGAAAAGACACTTTAATATGTTTTGGAAAATTAAGATCCTTCTTCAATACCCAAAGAAATTTCTAAAAATACCTACTTCATTTTTTTTCTTTTTTCTTTTTTCTTTTTTTTCTGAGAACCCTACTTCATTTTTTTCTTGGTGTGAAAAATGAGAAAAAAAAAAATTTCATGTGAGGATTTACTTAGTAAAAATTAGTTGGTGTATGAATTCCAATATCTATCTATCTATATATATATATATATATATATATAGTTCATCTTGATCAATGTCGGTGTAATAGATAATAGTGTTTACCAAGAGACCAAAATGAGATTTAAACGTGTCATTTATGAAGTTTCTAAATTTCAAACGAAAATCTATTTAAGTCATTTGTTATCTTTATTTATTCCTATATATATATATATATATATATATATATATATATGAATTATTGCTAAAACGATAGCATAAGCATTATTTTGTTCATTTTCTTGATAAGTATGTGAACAAATATTTAAAGTTATAAGTAATAAGTTAATTATGGAGTCTTGAAATGAATTTAGAAATTTGTTAAATAATTAATCAAAATAAATAATTGCTAAAATAATTCTTTCTAGTAGGGTTTTTTTTTTTCTTTTTTCTTTTAAATATGTTTATACTAAGTTTAGGGGAAAAGCAAAAACAGTACGAAATCCAAGTAAAATCTAAATTTTAGATCTTTTTAAGAATAAATTTCTTGATGTTTAAACTATCACTAAAAAGTAGTAGTATACCGAAAGGTATAAAGTAGAAATATAAAGTCATCACTAAGCAAATATATATTTAAGCAACAGTGGGGAAAAAAAAACAAAAAAGAGAAATTTGTATAAACTACTCCTAAATAATACTTACCTCATATGAAATTTTAATTTGATAAATCACCTCTCCTCTCTTCCAAAATTCACAAAATTGTTGCAATTAAACTCTATCAATTTACCACTGTAATTGACAAATTAAAAATTGCAAAGACCACTCATAAATTATACAAATGGTTAAAATCAAACCATCAAATTAATTATAGAATTTGTTTAAAAAAATTAATTATAGAATTATTACAATTTATAACAATTTTTGGAAGAATTAAAATATTTGGCATCTTCATCAAAAGTATATGTCTTAACCAGTTGAGTTATGCTCAAAGTCAAATTAACATATTTTTAATTCTAAAAAATTGGAAAACTATAAAATTAACCCTTAAAAATATACCTAATTATCAGCAACAACATAGTTCAACAATTAAAATGTTTATGTCTTCGCCAACAAGTTGTACTGATAACCACGAGGTCTGTGGTTCAAATCCCCCCACCCCATATTGTCAAAAAAAAAAATGTTTATTTCTTCACAACAATTCATAGGTGTGGTTATAGTAACTCGGACATAACAATTTATAACAAGATATCAACGATATCATACCAATTGAGTTTAATCCCACCAATTTAATCAAATTAAAAATTTATGAGCGTGATGGTATGAAATCTAATATCAACAAAAATTACATGAAAACATAGCGCGTGGAGGATAGAGATTTTATTTATGAAGTGAGAAAAAAGTGGGGTCGAATATAATAGAGAAAAGGGCAAAAAAAATGGAAAAGATATTTGAGTGTGGGTCCCACAGTGTCCAGAAGCGCGTGAAAGTGGGTCCCAATGAAATCTGATTACAGCAGCGCGATGCGAATGAGGAATCGAGGATTGAGGAAATTCCCTTCCCTCGCACTTTCCACTTTTCAAATCTTTTTTTTTTTAATTTAATTTTTGTTAATATATAATCTTTTTTAAAATCAAGTATTTGTGGTTGACAATATATGAAATTTTTATTCATAAATTAATGACATGACATTTAAATGGATATAGTATAGATAAATTACTTATTATTTTAAATCTTAATAGTTTAAAATACATAAATACGTGTTACCTTCTCTAAAGTTGAAAGTTCAATTCTACACCTCTATGTTTATTGAATTCAGAAAAAAAAAAAAAAAACTTTCAGAGTAGTTTAATGGTTATTATTTGTTTTTTATCACTTAACAACATGTGAGTGTGAAAATTTAGAAGATTTTTTTGGTGAAAGATAAATGTCTTAACTAACTAAGTTATGGTTAAGCTGATAAATCTCATAACTTATAATCAATATGTTTAGTCTACGACCTCATGGAATTATCATGTTATGATTAGAAACTTCACTAATAGTTAGATATTTAATTCGTATTAGAAAATGTTTTAGATCTATTCATTTGTTTTTTACGGGATTTTTTTTTACCAACAACTTATCATTTTTTTTTTGTTCAACAACATATGAAGGTGGAGAGATTTTAACCTTTGACCTCTTGGTCGAGGGTACATGCTAATTAATGTTGAGCTATGTTCACTTTGATAACAACTTTATATCTTAATATGAGTCGTATGATAATTTTGCATGTGACAAAAATATACATATTCTGTCCTATTCAATTTTAGATTAGATTTTGATGATGTTATTTATTGATTTTTTTTTTTCTTGTTTTGAGTTAAACAACATTTAGAGATGAGAAAATTGGAACATCTAATCTTTTGGTTGATGATACAAATACGCGAGGGTGAAAGTAACAATTTGATGAGGTGATATTTAAAAAAAAAACAAAACACAAAAACAAATTGATGAGGAAGATCAGTGAAAAAATAATAAATAAACATTATTTAGAAAAAAGATTGCGACTGAAATTTAAAAGTGACAACATCATATATATTTATCTTAATTATTTATTTAACATTATGCTTAACGTCTTAAAGTTGGTGTGGGGACGGCAATTCAAATTTTGAATTTTTTTTTTTTTTTTTTTTTTTTTTTGAAAGGTTTGAAAATTTCTTTTGCATTCTTAGCTTTTGAATATTCCTCGAGGAGGGCTGGAGGCACATTGCAAATGACGCCTCATTCTTCTCCGATCACCTTTTTTTCTATTTTATTTATTTTATCTATTTTTTGAAAAGAAAATAGTTTATTTCCTTCTTTTCTTTTTTTTTTTTTTTTTTTGAAAAAAGTTTATTTCCTTCTTTTGAAAATCTCCAATCACATCATCACATTTAGACATTGTTTATCTATAAAGTATAAGTGCATGTTTGGGAGTGATTTTGAAATGATTAAAATCACTTCTGTCAAATTTAAAATCACTCCGAAATATGCTTTTAATAATTCAAATTCAATTTTGATGATATGAAAATGACCTTTAAAAGTGTAAAATTAAACATGAAATTGATTTTGAATAATTAAAGGTATGTTTCGAGATGATTTCGAATAAGATAAAAGTGATTTTAATCATTTCAAAATCACTCCCAAACATGTACTAAATTATAATAAAAACAATGGACCGTGTTATATGATGAGAATAATTATTTAAAATATTTTCCAAAAAAAAAAATAATAATAATAAAATTAAAAATCTCATTATTTTCTCCAAAATTGTTTCAATGGTTAAATATATCTTCTAAAATATTAATAGATATAAGGCAAATCTATTTCATTCACTTAATAAATAAACATGCATGACCAGACATTCTAAATAACATCACGTGTATATCACACACACACGTGTTTGGCTTGACTTAAAACAGGCATCAATATACTCACGTGCCTGACCAAGTCATATTTATCTCCCAATTTTTCTTGATTGGGACATATTTATCTCCCTTTTTTTTTTTTTTATTGGGACATGGTGGCATGTTCTTGCCTCGGGTAAGACATTGCAAGGACAACCTTCTTGACTGGAGAAAAATGTTATGGTTGGTCTTAGTTGCTACACAACTCATTCTTCTTGGGGACTTTTTTTTTTTTTTTTTTTTTTTTTTTTTTTTTTTTTTTTTTTTTTCATGAAATGTAGAAATCTAATTAAATGTTCTTTGGAATCTCCCGCCATCACATCTGACTTGATTATCAAAATCGCCTTAACAAACATCACACAAATGTTAGTTTAAATCTCTTAGATATAGTTTCTATTTTTGAAAGGTTGTCAAGCGACTAGTGGTAGACTTCATTGTCTATAATTAAATGATATTGCCATTTTTAATAATAAAAATAGTATATGGTTTTTTATTTTTAAATTCCAACATACAACAATACTTTATTGATTTGCAATTGTCGTTACATATGTTGATAAATACACTATTTGACTTACACAATTCATAGCTATCTTCACACGCTAGGAGCTAAAAAATGAAATGAAATTATCTTTTCATTTTTTTTTAATAACTCCATTGAGGTTGATTTGAATGAGATGTCTGTATTCAAGCATTTGCTTTCATTTTGCAACTCTTCACCAAAAAAACAAAAAAAAAAAAAAAGAAAAAGAAAAAACTCATAATGAAAATTGATTTGATTGTTTTTTCTTTTTCACGATAAATTTATTCAAATTAATATTGTTTTAACACAACGATTTTTTTTTTTACAATTTGTGGGGAGGAGGGATTCGAACCACAGACCTTGTGGTCATCAGTACAACTTTATACCAGTTGAGCCAAGCTCTTATTGGAGTTTTAACACAATGATTGTGAAAAACAAAACAAACAAATAATGATGAAAACTATATGACAAATTACAATCGAGTAGAACATACCTTTTGACAGGGAAATTATGAAATTGTAGATTTTTTTTTTCTTTTTTTGGTAGCGGAACTTTAATTTTAAAACTTAAAAGAACATAAAATACAAATAAAATTTTGAACTCTTGGATTCTTGTTTTTTTGTTCTTTTAGTTCGACAAAAGTAGGAGATAATAATATAATCAAATGCTAAAATCTAAATTATAAAAATAAATATACAATGCTATTTTCGTATAATATAAACATATAATGTCATTTACTCTACGAGATTCTAATATGTTCTTATCCAAGGATGGTCAATTGTTTCAGGACAAAGATATATTTAATTTTCGAGGCCATTTCCAATTTCACCTTTACTTTTTTAAAAACAATTCTCAAATTTACATGTAGCTCGATAAAAAGGATGAATTAAGTTGTTTTGTAAAGAAAATATATATCAATAAAAAGTTAACTTGTCATATATATTGTTGTTTTATTGGTATATTTGGATATGTATACACGTCATTTAAATACTACTCGACACATTGAAACTCAACATATTGGAATAACACATTAGCTTTTTATTAATACAATTTTTATTTGTTGTTTTTTTAGTTTTTAATACAATAAGCATAAAATTAAAAATTTAAAAATATTATTTACTATATTTAGCCATTGCCGTAACTTGAAGAATACAATAAAAAATAATACAATTGAAAAATATACAATTAAAAATAATAATAAAAAAAAATTGCCTTAAAAAAATAAATAAAATGTAAATAACCACATTATGTTTGGGCCAACAGGGGACAGATCCAACTTTCATGGGCCACGTTATGTTTGGGCCAATATCTGAGAGACCATGTGTCTGGAAAATGCTACTGCTGCCACTGCCATGCCACTAGTTTATAATGATGTATTAAGAAAAAAAAGAAGGCTAAATCTATGTGTTTGGTGTTTGATGTTTCAGATTTTTTTTTTTAATTATAAATTTAATGCCTATTTTCCGGAAAGACGTCGATGCCATTTTTATGTGTTTAATGTTTTAGCTTGTGATGTAAACAATAAAGTTTAAACGTGTTCTACAATGAGACGAACCCTTACAATGAAGCGTAAGAAAAGTTAATAATTGTAATGTTACAAGAAATGCAACAACTTTAAAGAACACTAAGAGTAGATTACCCAACCAAAACATAACTCAACTGATATACTTGTATCATTCACTAAGAGGTCAGAGGTTCAGATATTTCACCTCACATGTTATTAAATAAAAAAAAGATAACTAAAATTAGATTAACAAAAAAAGGAAACAAAACTTAGACGAACTATCTACAACAATCCCATAGCAATTTGTATCAAGTCCACTTATTTAGGCCAACAATTATAAAGGTGATTTTTTTTTACAATATGTGAGGAAGAAGAATTCGAACCATAGATATTGTGGTTATCAGTACAACCTTATGTCAGCTAAGCTATTGTTGGTCTCGTAGTCAATGTTACATGCTTGAGTTTTGTTGTTGGATGGACAAAATTAAAACTTTGTTCAACCAATTTGAAAAAAAAAAGATAAAAAAAAAAAAACTTTTACATCCAGCAGGTCGCACTCTGCCGCATCGTGGTCGCACTCGTTCCTATTTCCCCGCTATCGGAGAGCGCAGTACTCGGCCCCTTCTTATTACAGTCGAGCTTCAACTCCACGCGAACTCTCGATCGATGGACGAAAATCTGCGAATCCAACGCTTCGAAGTTCCTCCGTCGGCTTCAGACTTCGAGGCTCTCATAGAATCTCGCAACGTTCCCGCTGTAATCTCTATGACAGTTCCTCTGATTTTGATTCTTAGGTAATTGCATTGCATTAGCTTCCGTTTCTTATGTTCTATGCCTCCGAAGGTTCTTGTAGGATGCGTTAAGGACTGGAGAGCTTTATCGGAGTGGAATCCATACAATGGCGGCCTTGACAATCTGCAGGTTGTATCTCAACTTCCATTCTCTTCTTAGTCAGCTTAAACTAGCTCCTTAGTGGTTCGTTAAGCTGCAGAATATTCTACCAAGCTAGCTTAGGTCTTCTAGCTTTTTCTGTTATTAATTAGAGGGTTTGAACCGGTGATTAAATTGTGTTTTGTAAATTGAACATTAGGAATGTGCAGGATCGTGCATTGTGGAAGCCATGCTCACTAGAACGGCTCCAGTTTTTTATGGTGACCTTAGAAGCCACGAGAGAGTATAATCCTCATCAGAATTCTTAAATATTTAATTTTGAAGTTCAAATTTAAGGATCTTTTGCTCTGATTCTGACGAACGCATTTCTATCTTAGGTTCCGCTTCTATTTTCTTCTTTTATTCAATTTTGCAAGCAGCGTCTGCAAGAAAAGAGTCTAGGAAATGTTGTTTCTTCCGAATCAAATTCTAACAGGATGACCTGTTCTGATATGGAGAGAGGCTGTTTGCCCTTTGAAGATGATCCTCAAAAATTATACTTAGCACAGGTTGAAGAGCTTTGATACAATAGATAGATATACTAATTAATTCTGCCAATTGTCTTCTGAGCTTTAATATGCGGTTGTGTCTAATTCAGGTGCCAATTTTGGATGTTATAAACGAAGAAAGGGTACAACTGGAACCGCTGAGAAAAGACATTCAAACAGTTTGTATATCTCTCTTCCTTAAGCTACGTGTTGTCAAAGTCCATTTTTTTAGCTCAACAACATTTGGGAGTGAGGGATTCGAACCTCTAACCTCTTGGTCAAGGATACATGCCAATGACCGTTGAACTATGCTCACTTTGCCTTTTTTTATATTGCTTAATTTCTAATACCATTTTGGTTGATGTGAAGCCTGCATTTCTGGAGAAAAAGAAGTTAGCCTCTGTAAACCTTTGGATGAACAGTGCTCAATCTAGGTCAAGTACTCACTATGACCCACACCATAATGTTCTATGCATAGTCTCTGGTAGCAAAAAAGGTTAGTCCTTGATTATCTTCCCTCATCCTGATTCTAATCACTAGTGTTTTTTCATTTGTTCAATGAAAGTTCGGGTTTTTACAAAAAAAAAAAAAAGTTTCTCATTGCACAATATACATGTCATGCTTTTCTCTGTTTTTTCCCAATAAAAGATTGTGACGCCTTATGTTTCTTCTTTTTCTTGTCTTGTCCACATTAATATTAATATTCTCCCTCTTGTTTCGGAGAGGGTCAATCAGAAAGTTTGATAAAGTTGTTTGTATTCCAATGAGATAATTTCTTGGAATACAAAAGGTTTGGTTGTTTTTTCCAAAAGGGGTTAGTCTGAAGAAATTTTTACAGCAAGTTTGTCTGGATATGGTTTTAATTCAAGAAACCTAATTATTTTATCTGGATAGGAGATTTCTTAATTCTTTATGGAGCTCAAGAGTAGTTAATTGGGTCCATGTAGAGGCATATGAGCGTTCGGGAGGAATGTTAATGATGTGGGATGAAAGCAAGGTTAATATCCTTGAGCTTTTGAAGGGGGGATACTCCATTTCAACCCAAGCTTGATTTCATCAAAATAAAATTTGTTGGGTATCGAATATTTACGGGCCAAATGATTATAGAGAAAGGATGCATCTTTGGGAAGAGCTATGTTCTAATCATTCTTATTATGAGGAACCGTGGTGTTTAAGAGGCGTTTTTAATATTACTAGATGGATTCATGAGAGATATCCGATCAGCAAATAGACCAAAGGCATGCAAAAATTTAGCAAACTCATTGAAGAACTTGGTCTAATGGAAATTCCCTTATCAGATGGTAAATTACATGGTCAAGAAATGGTGAAGCCAGCTCTCGGTCATTATTGGATCGTTTTTTCATCAATAAAGAATGGGAGATCTTATTTGATAATTCTCGAGCCTCTAGGCGGTTGGTTAAGGACCTTAAGGTGAATATGGAACAATCCTCTGTTGTTATTGTTAGTGCAAAAGATGAGGAGCATATATAAATATACTGATTTCATCAAAGCCGCTCCCCCGTCAGTTAGTGATGTTAGAATAATAGGAGATGTTGAAGGAACTATTATCATGGGAGTTGATGATTTCTTTGGAGGAAGAAAGGTCCATGCAAGTTCGAATGGTTGTATGAGAACCAAGATACTGGAGACTTTGATTTGGCGTCTTCTGGTACTTGTGAATATTCCTTGAATAAAGAAGATGTTGGGTTAACTTTCACTTATGTGTCTGATCAATTTGGAGGGGCAAGAAGGTGAATCTCTGTCATTGACATCTAATGTAGTTAAGCCAGTTGGATAAATGCGGTCAAAGCCATTTTCTCATAATTATGGACGGATAGGAATCAACGTGTTTTTTAAGACAAGCATCTACCTTGGTTTGATAAGTTTGAATCTGCAAGTTTGAAAGCTTCATTATGGTGTTCTCTTTTCAAGATTTTCATAGATTTCTCGATATTTCATAGTAATTATAATCGACATGCTTTTGTGATTATTGTACTTCTGAGCATTAGTCTCTTTTCATTTCTTCAATGAAAAGCTTTGTCTCTTGTTTCAAAAAAAAAAAAAAAAAGAAAAAGAGCCATGAGAATAATAAAGGGCTAAGAGAGAATGAGTTCAATCCATGGTGGTCACCTATGGTGACCACATCTGCTGGCATGTGATGTTTGGACATAGAATCGAGTCCTTGTGAATGGGCAAAGCCAGGTGCTCTTATTTAATATCATAAAAGTTTCATTTGCAATCAAATGTAGTAGGATTAGATGGTTATCCCATGAGATTAGTTGAGGTGCGCTCAAGCTAACTTGGGCACTCACGAATATATAAAAAAAAAGATTCTAGAACTTTTAGTTGGTCGATGTGTCAATGTGCTAGTACTCATGTATTAGTTCTTTGTTTTTTTCCTTGTCTATTCGGTTGGTCATATATTATTATTATTATTGTATTATTTATTTACCTTCATTCATCTTAATGAAAGAAAGATCAAGGAGCCTACTCAATCAATCTCCCACCTAAATGAGTAAAAAGGAAAAGGTAGAGGTTCATGTCACCTATTGTCTCTTCTAACTATGAAGTTACCTTTGTCTACTATTTCTACCAACTTATTCAATCCAATCCTTCCACCTATTCAAAGCCTAAAAGAACAAAATCAATAAAATCCCTCAGCACGATCATAGTCCTTCACAAAATAAATTTTAATAACAAAACTTATTTTTCACTCTATGATGGTCAACCTCATAATTGTTGAATAAAAAAAATTGCATGATGAACTAAGCACTTTAATTAGTAGTATCATCATCAAGGCAAACCTAAGTGTTGAGGCAACACCAAGAATCTTAGCTCTGTGATCAGAAATAATATGTCATCGAGGACAAACCTATGCGTTGATGCAATTGCATTAAATACAACTGGTTATGTAAAAAGTATGGGTAGGGCATGTAAAAACTCTAGGCAAACAAGGGCATTTCACATCCAATGACAGATGGTTAGAGTGATGGTTAAGTGTCTGAAATCCGTAAGGTTCCATGTTTCTCTTTGGGCTTTGCTGGCAAAGTCTTTTTGTATTTATCCTTTAGGTCTCATTTTACTTGCTTGCAGTCCCTTTTTAGTGATATCTTGATATGATTTCATTTTTACATGGGTTAATTATCTATCTATCTTTCTTTCTTCTTTTTTATTTTTTTATTATTTTTTATTCCAACTCACTTTGTTGTCATATATATACCAACTAGCTTTATGTTTCCAGTCATTTTGTGGCCCCCTTCTGCAACTCCCTTGCTGTACCCGATGCATATTTATGGAGAGGCCTCTAATCATAGGTATAGTACTTCTTTGTTGTTTTTTCATGTTCGTTTTCTCTAAACAATGTAATATAGGAAGGTATCTATTCTTGTTTTGAATATATTAAAAAGAGAGTTTATTCTAACTTGTCAATTTGAACTTTTGGTTCTAGTAGCAGTAGTTTGATGGATCAATTTCACTAACTGTAATAATTTATATTCCATATATTATTTCATAATTGTGAATATTGGGCCAGCCTAAATCTTAATTTATTTTTGCAGCTCAGTAACTTTAGAAAAGCCTGACTATTCACTTTATCCAAGAGCACAATATTCAATAAAATCCTCTCAGACAGTTATTCTTCATGCTGGTGATGCGCTTTTTATCCCAGAAGGCTGGTAAGTAATAAGGTCTAGTAGCATGTGTTTATTGACAATATCCTTTCGTAGCCTTCCAGTTCTTAATTTGCAAGCTGTTCTCACCTCTGAGGGTTTTTTTTTCGTCGTTTTCTTCTTCTTCTAGTTTCTAGTAAAAATTGAAGAACTCCCATTTGGAAATAGGAAAAACAGCTCAAAAAAAATTCTCCCCACCCCAATCTGGACAGCAAACTTGGAAGAACTCCCATTTGGAAATAATAAATCCTATTATTTTTGTCAAATTCTCAATCATTAGTCTAAGAAACTTGCTGTTAATAGGGTGACTGAATCTAGGCCTATTAGTCTTATGCAACTCTATACAAATTCTGGTTAAAAAGATTGTTGCATTTGAAAGACTTGGTTTTTCTAGGTCTTTTTCTATCCTTTCCTTGAACTCCGTTCTCAACAAAAATAAAAAATCTAAATACTTGGTTGGGTGCTTTTCTTTACATATCTATATGTGTATTTGACTCTCTGTGGAAGGGACTCACATTCTTGATTATACTTTAATAGCAAACGAAGTTGTTGGTGGAGGAGGAAAAGGGTTGTATTCAAATTCAATGCTGAAAAAGCGTATGATTTTGCAACTAACCACAAAGATAATCAAAGAGATTTTACAAGGGGCCAAAGGAGCTGCCTACATCTCCACACTCCTCACTAAGCAACTAACCAAAAAATTCCCCCCTCCCTCTACTCCCACCCATTTACAAGATATCATATACCCAAAATAACCTCACAGTAACAAACTTGGACCCACAGGTGGGCCCAATATCCCACCTCACCCACTTATGCTTCTTTTCCTCTCTTTCTTGTAAGGGGAGGCCTACCTATCAGTTGGTCAAGCCCTTTAGATTATCAAATGCTCCAAGATTCCTTGATGAAGGGATCATTAACTCTTCCGTGTATGAGATTTTCATTTGACTTATCCGAAAAAGGGTAGATGTGTGGGCGCATTAGAGAACTTTAGACCCATTAGTCTTGTCACTAGTTTGTATAAGATTATTTCTAAGGTGCTAGCAAATAGACTTGGATGGACTCTTCCTTGCACTATCTCAGAATCTAGAGGGCTATTATCGTAGGAAGGCAAATCCTTGATGAGGTTCTTATTTCCAATGAGGCTCAAAATTCGAGAGGTTATTTTTAAGATCGACTTTTAAAAAGCTTGTGACCATGTTGATTGTAATTTTCTTGATTAAATTTATGGCAAAAAGATTTTGGTTCTATTCATGATCGTGGAGATCATGAATAGCCCTAGTGAGATTCTTTCAAAGCACTCTAGCCTGTCTTTCAAGAACCACCCGAAAGGATTTCGGCCAACCAATTCTCCATACGACTCGATTTACATCCTTGCAGCCCAAACAACATGCTAATGTTTTACCCAATAATATTGAAGATGCACTAGCTCTTATCTTTGTGGGTCACCCTTTTCATGGAGAAAAGAAGATCTTGTGGCTCGCTATCAACAAGGTCTTTCTTTGGTACTTATGGGGAGAAAAGAATGACGGAATATTCAGGGATTCTTTTTCTTCCTTTTCAAATTTCATGGATTTAATTCTTTTTATGCTTTATACTGGTGTAAATGTAAACACCTCTTCTCTGATTATAGTTTGTCATTTTTGATTTCAAATTGGAAAGTTTTCTTGTAATTCACCTCTAGGTATTTGGAGTTTTTCTCCTTTATTTCATTTATCAATGAAATGTGTCTCTTCTAAAAAAAAAAAAAGTGTTAGTGAGCTAAATGTTTTATGCTACTTGATTCTCTGCAGAACTTTGTTTAGTTTTGTACTCTCACTGGACAGCACTCTTTGCAATGCTAGTAGGGCATTCTCTAATTTTGGTCTATTGAACTCTCTCTATAATATATATGGTTAGATATTCCATTCTTCTCCTACAGGTTTCATCAGGTTGATAGTGACGATTTGACCATTGCTGTTAACTTTTGGTGGCAGTCCCACCTGATGTCTAGCATGTCAGAGCACATGGACGGATATTACTTGCGTAGAATATTGAGAAGGTACTTTAGTTTCTAGCTACGTGGATTTACAACTTCAAATGGTAAACTAACCTGATGTCTTTTTGCTTCATATCTGATTCTGCTCGTTGAATGACTCTGGTAATTCAAAGATTGATGGACAGAGAAATGGTATGCAGCAATATTATTATCTTATTTCTTGGGGATGGTTCTCATAACCTTTTTACGGCTAAATATGTAATTTAGTCATTGAAATGTGCCATTTCAATTGTCTCTGCCCCTTCATTCTTTCATTCATTCTTTCTCAAAGCTTGGTTTCAATTAAAAAAGTAATTTACCTCAACCTCTGGATATAATTTTTTTTAGTGAATCTCTATTGAGTAAGTAACATCATTAAAATTGTATCAAGAAATGGTGGAGATGTTGGCATGACTTTTAGAAAGATTATTTTTCATGACATTTTCTCTTGGCCCTTTTTATTATTTACACAACCCTTATTGTAGTTATGATCTTGATTTTGTTCTTTTGGATTGAAGTCCTTTTTGTAGCTAGTTTTGGACTCCTATTGCTCTTGGGTTTGTTTTTTGTATGCCCCTGTATTCTTTCATTTATTCATTGAAAGCTTGGTTTCTTACCAAAAAGAAAATTATTTACATGACCTTTATTGACCACTCGGCGAACCCACCCTTAGTGGTTGAAAATTTTGGATTTCTTAAGGATAAAATTAATGCTTTTAAAGCCAAATGGTATATTTAGCCCTTTTTCTAAAACTTTTTCTTTTTGATGCATGTAGGTAATGAATATCATTATCAATATCTATGCTACAAGTAATTGTATAGACTTTGAGTAACCTTTTGTTAGGCATCTTGAGTGTCATTAATACTGAGAAACTTGTTGAGACATGGTATAAGCTATGTACAAAATCCTCCCACCAATTCGAGAATGCTGTGGTACTCTCCACACTCTTTACCCTTACCTAAATGACGGGTCGGCTCTCCTCTCTCTTTATGTGTGTATCTCTAAGTAACTGTTACAGGTCACATTTCCCATTCTACCCCTCACATATACATTAACTGCCTAACACCATTTCAAATTTAAACTTCTAATTTGAAAACCACTAAAAAGGGGTAATTGATTAAAACTCATTTTTTTGTTATTGTATTGGTTTTGAAAGGTTTTGGTCCTTGTATATATATATTTTTTACAATTCAGTTCTTGTAATTTCAGAAATGTAATAGATAAGTACCTTGTCAAAGATTCCATAATTGACATTTATTTCATCTTCATGCATAAACTCCTAATAAGATTTGTAATGAATTTCTTGATGTAAAACATTTAACCATTACATTTTTTTAAAAAGTATGGGGATTAAATTGCTATAACGAAAAGTCGGAAGACTAGAACATTATGAATGTCATCATGTAGGGACTAAGAGTATATTTTAGGAGGTAACTTAGAAAAATAAGGGATAAGTACCCTTTTGGTCCATGGAGGTTTGAGACATATGAAACCTTTTCAATTTTAAATTCATTGTCCCTTTCTTCTTTCTCAAGTTTATTTTTGTCGATGTCTCATCCTCTTCCTATATGATGTGTACTTTTTATTTATTTATTTATTCTTTAAATGAATTTTTCTGCATATCCAACAATAATAACAATTGTCCTACCCTTTTTAACTTTTGAATTTGAAGAAATAGAAGAAAAGCTATAGAAGTTAATTTGAGTGAATTGTGATATGTGAGTCTGTGATAACATAAATTGGCGCACAAAGTATAAGAAAAATAAGTCAAATATAAATCTACCTTACTTAGAAACACTCTCTTTCCTACAATCCTGCTATGCTGCATCCTGTCAAGAACTAGTTCAAAACAATCCCAAACAATTTCCATCTGCTGGGAAACCCAAATATTAATAGAGCCACTTACCCATCCTGCTATGCACAATTCATGGCGTTCTTGAATGTAATTATGGTGGATACTTCTAATAGAACCTGTGCGATGTATTATTGCATTAAGTAATATTTTGAAGTTTGCATCACTTCAGTCATAGATGCACAGATCCATGCGCATATTTGTGATCTTCAGAAGGTCGATCTTTGTGGTCTAAAGAGTATCTAGATTGGGTAGTATATATGCACATATTTTCTAGAATCTTAATCGAGCTCTGAAGAATTTAACACAGCTATAATCAGAGAGGGACCCTTGCTTCTGGAAAGGGTTTCTCCTGGAGTATTGTGGTTAAGCTTAAGTTATTCTTGTCTATGTTTTGAAAACCTGTAAACTATGACCACTAACTGTGTATGACAAAAATTTATAGATTGAGTTTGAATATTCAGTATCTCCATGAACTTCCATCATGATTTTTTTTTTTTGGATTAAGGCAATTGTGATAAGAGTTGCTTTTTGACATCTTTAACATGAATGACAGAACGAAGTTTTGCGTGCTTGTTCTCTTGCGAACATGGATGAAATGAAAAGCCACGAGTGTGATCCACCGAGTATCAGAGGGATGGGTAAGGTTCTCTTCCCCACTCTAGATTTCTTAATAGTATTTTGAACTCTCTCGAGAATGAGAGAAGAGAGTTTAGAAGTTACATTTTAAATTTGGTGGTCAAAGCAATTTGGTATCTTTGTTATCAATTACCAGATCATGGTGTTCCATGTTCGAGTCAAGCACTTGAAGGTGGGAATTTGAGGGAGAAAGAGATAAGGGAAGAAACTTCTTCTCATGAACTTGAACCCTGCACTGCCCAGGCTCTGCATGGGCTTATTACTTTAGTTCATGACCATGTAAGCGTTTCTGATCAACTTGGACCCCTACAATCAAGTTCTACAAATGGTTCTGCAAATGAGGAGAGGATGAAGATGACTAGTTTACATAGCTTGGAGAACGATCAAGTAGCTGCCTTTATTTGGAATTTGGAACCATGTATTCTTCAGAAGGTCCTTCTCACCATGGCGGTGAGTTCTTTTTACTCCCCTGTTACATTTACAAGGTTGAAATTGTTTTTGATGGAAGGCCTGGTTTATTCCAATTAGAGTCTGGTCTGTAATTAATAAACCAGGTTTCTCATTATTGTTATAGATGCATGAATATATTCCATGGACAACTATTTTTTAGTTTTAGTCAGTTATAGATGTGTGGAATTGTTCCTCTTCTTTTGCTTTCCCTTTTCTTTGTTTCTTCCTTAGCTTGTCATCTTATACTACTTTCTTTTTAATCTAGAATAAC
Source organism: Luffa aegyptiaca (assembly GCA_017139565.1). Classification (NCBI taxonomy): domain Eukaryota; kingdom Viridiplantae; phylum Streptophyta; class Magnoliopsida; order Cucurbitales; family Cucurbitaceae; genus Luffa; species Luffa aegyptiaca. The sequence continues at coordinate 7,383,702 of CM029399.1, read as the reverse complement.
TTCCCAAGAACTCTAGAGGCTCTTATACTGCACTTGCTTTCACCAGTTGGAGCAGAAGTTCTTACTCGAAAATTTGATCAGATGGATCAAGGAAACACCGAGGAGGATCAGTTAATTATATTCTTACAAAAAAAATTTCTTCCTTTTTTCTCCTACTTTTATGGGAGGCTCGGGGAAATATATCTTACTTCTGGCTTTGATCTCTTTCATCTCAGGAAAAGATTCTACGAAGTTTTCTATAGTTCATTTGATGATCAATTTGCTGTGATGGATGCTATTCTAAACAGGAAAGAGTCCTTTGCCCGTCAGGTCATTGTAACTCTATTTGACAGCAATTTTTTTTTTTACTTCAACCATAGTATCTTTCCTACTTACATAGTTATAGCTCTGTGCAATTTGTTTTAAATAATGAGGCTATGCCTTAGATTCTCTTTTTTCGTGCACCTCTATCCTATTTGAAGAACAAAAGTCCCGAGCACACAAGTAGATAATAATAGTTATTAGTTTCGAAGGCTATCTTTATGGGCTGACAACAAAAGCTCTTCTCACGTGTTTATCTCATGCTCCGAAAATTTGGATGGCCTCAAATTGCAAACAGCACTCTGCAATTATGTGCTCAGGTTTTGTTCTTGTGAAATATCTTGGTTTAATAGTTTGACACAACCCTAAAAAATGAGCAGCATATTGACTCATCCAAAACCGTCTATTCCTTTGCCAATAAATTTGATTTAGGTACTGTTACATAAGTTGATCTTGCAAAGATCCTGATGAAATATTGTGGCTGCCTGCCTTTGAGGAACTGCAACTCTTTTTTATGGTGATTACATTTTCTATTTCAAGTAACTGTTTCAACTTTCACGTAACTGTAACTCAAGAATTTTTTCAGATAAGCGATGTCCTTTGACTTCTTTTGTGATTTTATTACAGCCTCTAATTGGAGTTCTTAAGATGGTCTTTTTTGTAATTATTTTTCTGCTGTTATCAACCATGAGTGGAAGGCTTTTTTGTAACCTTCTTTTGGAATAGGGATACCTTATCTCTAGGTCCTTAGGCTGTTTTAGGGTTTTGACTCATCCAAAACTGCCTATAGGCCAATAAACTTCGGTTCGATCAATTACCTAAATCGAGTTCTTTCTCCGCACAACCTTAAATATCTCAAATATCTGTCCCTTGCGTGAATTTGACATCTTTTGAGAAATTTGAATCTTGATGAATTTTCTAGCCATAGTTTTCTAGTTATCTCACTTCTGTCTTAACTTTTTAAATTTATTACTCCATTTCAGCTCCTGTGTTTTGTAGCGAAGTTTTTTTTTTCCCTCATTTATTTATTTAAAAAACATTGTTATTGTCATCGCCATAGAATAGACAACTAGCCATAGCCTGCCTGCATATTCATTTATACTTTTTCTTATTCCCTCTTGAAACTTTACTTTTTGACGTTGTTGTGTTATTTTTATTAACCTTTACTTTAATTTCTGCGGCAGGCGTTCAAGAGTGTGCTGGATAAATATTTGGGAGTGAACTTAAATGGGCCAAATCTGGGATCTTGAAGGAAGTCCTTTAAAGAAATTGGTCCTGCAGATTCTGGAGCATATCGATGCTATCCATTTTCTAAAGCTTTTCCTCTCAATTGGTACTTTTACGTATAAGTTATCCACGGCTATGTAGAATATAAATCATTACCTACTCTAGGCATTGCTTTGTAATTTATTTCAGATCCGTTTTATTTTGTATAGAGAAGGAAATAAAAAGTTGCTTAAAATCTATATGATTCAAGTTCAATTTTATGCATCCAATACCTCCATTTATCATCTAATTTTACCCGTCAAAACTGCAGAAGTAAACCAGGAGCTTATGGACTTTTATGTTCACCACATTTTTTCTAGCCAAGGAAATAAAATTCCTTTAGTTAATAAGGTTTATGAGCTAAAATATACTAATTCTGGAAAAATGACGTAAGCAGCAAGTAGACAACCTAAATGCTTTTGCCAGATATGGTTGCAATTGATGAGTGATTATTGTCGTAGAGTACCTGTGTTGGTGATAGGATTACCTAGGAGCTTCTGTTTATCTACAGATGAGATCATGAGACTGAAAGGTACATTATGCATAGCCAATGACCTCATTTTCAACTACTCTCCTATTTTGACCCCTTTTCCCCTATGATATCGTCATTATTCTTCTGGCTGTATATGAACTGAACTTGCTAAGATGACAAGGACAGGAAAGGCATTCTGATTGGCCTAATTAGAACGAATAAGAACATAGTGGAGGGAGTTAGATAGGAACGTAATTTGTAATTAATATTCGTTCCTTGTAGAGTGGGAGTTCCAAGATGGTTTGCAAAAAAAAAAAAAGATTAGGGGTAGCATAGGGGTCTGCAGTAGAAGGGGGGGAAAAGGAGAGAAAAGCATAGAAAAGAAGGGTCTGTAAATAATCAAGATTGGAAGGAAGAAAAGAGGGAAAAGAAAAGGTAGTTGAGATGAGATTCCCTGATGGATGATGACATGGGCAGGTAATTTTAATAGAAGAAGAGGGGGGGAGAGGGAATAGAAGCTTTTTGGTTTTTGTCTGTTTGTGCAGCACAGAGGGAGATAAAAAAAGATGCAGTCTTTTTTACCAGGCAAATGGCATATTGTACCTTAATCCTGCAACTCATGCACATACTTTCTAAAAGCTAGGATATACCATAATGCCAAACCCTCCTTTCATTAATCCCCAGGTTCTCTCTCGCTGTGTTTTGTCTCTCCCTGCTCTCTCTTCTCTCTCTCTCTCTTTTTCTCTGTGAATATCCTAACCTTTTCTTTGTTTAAGTTGATAAGCTTTGCCATTTTTGAAATTGAATGTGTGTGTGGTTTTTTTTTCTTTTAAAAAATTCCAAAACCCTTTTATCCAAAGTAAGCTGACTGCATTTTGACACAGTGGCCGCAGGAATCATATAAAGGTAGATGCACCACTTTGCATTATCACAAGGGCTTTTTACCCTCATCAACTTAGAAGAATATTAAATGCATATGTATACTAAATTGATTGGACATCTAGTAAATTCCCGTGTTATTTTTTGTTTTATTTAAACATGGGAGTAAAACAATTTTGATTGTGTCAATTTGAGCATGACTCAACGGTTATGACATCGGTAGGTTGAAAGTTTAAATCTCTATCCTACAATTATAATACTATATTTTGAAAATATTTTGTCGGATTGAAAAGTCTAGTCACATAGCATGAGAATGTATCCATATGAAAAAACACCCCCTTTTTTGTTTTACAGTAAAGTATTTGATTTCTTTTCAAGCATGCTGAAGAATATATTGCCCCAATGATTGATATGATGATCTGATAACAGTAGACTAGACTATATGAGAAGGACAAGGTTTAAGTCAATAATTGGAATGTTATTGCAGGTTAAGCTGCCTACTAAAGGTTGTGATGTGGGGAATATGCACAGAAATTGATAAAGCCCTCTTAGCAACAACAACAAAAAGAAAGACTCACCACAGAATTGCAATTCAAACTTCCAGAACTCTTTGTTGGTATCATTTTCATTACCGTTGACATTTTTTTTCTTCCTGTCTTTAATTTTTTTTTTCTTTTCCTTTCTTTTCTTTTCCTTTTCTTTTCTTTTCTTTTTCTTCCTTTAGTTTTTTAGTTTGCAGCAGCACCCAAGTCCCGGACCACCACCACAAACAATCACTCACTGAGGCACAAATTCACACAACACCATCAACTTAGTTTGCCTTTATTTTTTTAAGAGGGAAAAAAACAGACTCGCACTTGCAACCAAGTTTTACTGCTCCTCCATCTGACTTTACAAAAGGCTACTCTATGAAAATATTTCCAGTAATTTCTTAGTACCTCTAGAAAAGTTGTGAAGAAAAAGAAATTCTTGGGATTTGATCTTTTCAACTCGAATTTCACCCATGGTGTAGAAAAAGAATGTTATCTTGCCATCCATTTTCCATGGTCTTCGAGCCTCTTTCTCTTTCTAACTTATTGTCATTTGCTTTTGCCAATTCTTGCCTTTGATAGTAATGGTAATGAGGTTGAATATCTGATAGGACCAATGTGAGTGTTTTGGATTTGGTTTTTCCCACTTCGACTTAGTGGCAAAATTTGGATTGCTTCGAACATAGTTTCATTAAAATTAAGATTTAATTACATTTCTAGCCCATATACTTTTAACTTTAATTTAGTATATGTCATTTTAAAAGTTGCTTTGGTTTCATATTCTTTATTAAAGCTTATCAATATTTCCTTTCACTAATGATGGGTTACATTGTAAAAGGAATCGTTGAGGTCTAAGTAGAATTATGACATGTTTTGGAGTGATTTTGGAATGACTTAAATCACTTGCAACAAAAGCGATTTTGGTCATCCCAAAATTATTCACAAATAATCCTAGCCTGATCAAGTGATATCATATTTTCCAACTCGATGTCATGGCTCAAATCATGCATGGCCCCTCTTGAGCATTATGTATGACAACATGCCTTTACCTTCAGTCATGTGAACCAAAAGGGTACAATTGCCTCGTTTCTATTCTATGTAGTAAAATCATTACAACTTAGACTTCACCAGATACGCTTTTACTGATTCTCAAATGATCTGGCTCCTGAACTTAGATGCAATAACATGCCTCTGTCTCTCAGCTTGCTAACAAAGTAAGAAGCTCAACTAGTCGTAGAAATCCTCAATTCATGCAACAATCTTTTAGTCATCTAATCATGGATAGGTTCTTCACTTCTAAAAGTTGGATGCTATGTTCATTCTTCCACATATAAAACTCATTTCAAATGAGCTCATTCAAAGACATTACATAGTCACCGGCCTTCAAACTGGACTGTCATAGTTGCTTTGACAAACACCAAACTAGTATAAGTTGGATGCTCGATAGTCTTTCTAAAGATTTTGACTCCTACATTTCTCAACTCAGGCAGCCTGGTAGACCCTCACATCATTAAAGAAAATATTTCTTCAGGAAGCTCATTTGTCATATTCACAAATAATTTAACACATGAATTTTTGTTACTTTCTTGGTACAAAAGGGACGTGCTAGACTATAATCTAAAGATAAAAACCCATGATAATTTTGGTAGTGAATTCCCTCAAGACATTTGAAAATGGAATCCTTTGAGGCCCCTCATAGGTACAAATGAAAATCCCTTTGACAACTCAACACATCAATGATTTCTTGAAATCCTTTACATACATGCACAGCGGGAAGGATGCCGTACTTCAAATGCATATACTGCACATTTGAAAGAACAAACAAAACGAAACAGAGATGGTTCATAACAATAAAAATAGTTTTTACATTTTTGCAAGTAAATTTAAAAAAAAAAACGAAAATGGAAAAAAGGAAAAAAAAAAGAAAGAAAAAAGAAAAAAGAGGTTGGAAGGAGGAAGAGAGTGGCATCGCTGTCGCACAAATGCTGGCTTTGGGGTCCCCTATAGAGCAATGGGGCCAAAACCACATTGGTCGCTCTCAAAGAGTACACCCAATGGTTCCCACCACCGACACCTCCCTCTCTCCACATGCCATCCTTCCTTCCCCTCCTTCCCTATTCCCATGTCTCACGTTTTATCTTGACTCCGTTCGGGATTGATTTTGCAAGCGTTAAAAGGGATTATGTTAACTTTTAACTGAGTTTAGTGTCTGGTAAAACCGACTCACTCTATTTGAATTTGAACAGAATGACTTTTTCATTTGGTGGTAGCTTTTGAGAAGGGTTTTCAGAGAAAGGTCTGACGCTTCTTTAAACAAACTTTTAGAAATTTCTATGTTATTCCACTCTTAAAGGCACACATGACGGTAATTATTTTAACTATAACTATAATGTTAAACTAAGTCTTAGTCCTCATGGTTTGTGCTTGATTTTGGTTTGTTCTCCTAATTGTTTTAAATGTTTCATTTTGATTCATATGATTAATTAACTCTCTTGAAGCATTTGGTGGGTTAGAGTAAATTTTGGTAATTTTCTTATAGCGTATGTTTTTGGTGGATATTGCTAGGGTTATCACCTCTCTCTTTATCATGTCTAAAGAAAGCATATCACACATTAAAGAAAAATGTCTCTTATGATTAAATTACTAATGTTTGGTCAGATGAAGGACTCTTATAAGGTTTTAACAAATTTATAGGGAGTAAATTGAAACTTTTAAAATTACAAGGACTAAATTAAAATCAAGTATAAACTATAAGACTAAAACATAATTTAACCTTTTATTTTTCTCAATCAATTTGCAAATTACCCTTTTCATATCAAATAAATTGGAACAAATTACACTTTTTTTTTTGGGTAAATTGGATCAAATTGTTCCATGGTAAAATTTGTTAACTTTTTTAAAGTTTAGAGACCATTGGAAAACCAAAATAAGATTTAAGTTTAAAAGATTAGAAGAAGAAGTTCAATACTATTAATTTGATATCTCGAATTTAGACATCGATGAATCGAGATCTTAATATGTCTATTCAACAAAGGGTCAAACTAGAGTAAGATTTTGCACTAACACAAGGAAAAAAAAAAGTAATTTTCATCAAACAAAGATTTTCTTTTTCTATCTTTTTCATATTACGTGTTTCAAACAAATGGTATTGAGATGAAAAATTCAGAAAAAGTGAGGCAGAGAGCTTTTGAAGGCCTCTGACCGTAAATAAGTGAAATTGGAAAGGGTAAAATGGTAATTTCATTGCATGCTACTATTGTTTTCCGTGATTCATGTAGGTCCATCATTCCATTATCACGGGAAGAAAAAAAAAGGCTTCGGTTCTAATTTTAATAATTTTGTTTCCCTTTGCCTTTGGATTTGTTTCCTTCAAATAACAATAAATTACTTAATTAAAAAAAATTTGAAAAAAAAAAACATTATAATAAAATTCCATAATGGTAGCTATTTTGAAGTAACATCATAACCCCTCCCTACCTACCAATTATTTGTCAATTCTAAATCATACTCTATTGTTTTGTGTAATATCAATACCATATTTTCAATAATTTCTCTAATTTAATTTTGAATTATTTCGTTAGTTTTTATTTATATATATAATTAAGAATATTACACTATATTACAAATGTGATGGTAATTCAACCTTTAACTTATAAAGAAGATTACTAATACTTCAATTAGTCGAAGTACATATGTTTAGTTTAACTCAAAAAAATATCAAAAAAATTAAAGAAGTATCAATTGTATTTGTAAGTTGATATGACATCGCAATGCAATACATTATTATTATTACTTAAGTTTTAGGTATTCATTTTAGTATTTATCATTTTTTTTTATTGTATTTAATATGAATATCAAATTATTCCAACCTCAAATGAAATATTTATACTTCATACATTGAATCCAAAACATACCCTATGTGATATCACATAAAGGCCATTATTGAATGTACAACAAAAATATCTAAACAGCAAAAACCTAAGACAAATTTTCATGCAAAGTTATGTAGAAATAAAAATAAATCATACAAAAATATAAAGACAAAAGTAAAATAAACACAAAAACTTAGGAGACCAAAGTAAGAGTCTATATTAAAACAAAAAAAAAACATTCATTAAAAATTTAATAACCTCCAAAAAAAGAGAGTGAAAAAGAAATTGCAATTGAACACATTGGAAAATTACTACTTTGTTTTTTTGTTTTTTTTTTCTCTCTTTCTTTTTGTGTTTTTTTCCCTCATTAAAACGGCACCGTTTCGCTCAGCAGTCCCAAGTTTCATTGGCAGTTGGCTCCGCATATCCAAAACCATTATTGTTATGAGGCTTAAACATCTCCAATCCCCCTGCGTACGTTAGCATGTCCTTAACGCTCATGCTAACCTGCACCACTCCACTGCCGCCGTCGCCGGAACCACCGCCACGGCCGCCGTCGTTCCCATCTCCTGTCAGACCGAGAAAGTCCCTGGTCAGCCTGTCACTCTTCTGCCACGTGGCGTAGTCGGGTCCGAGTTGAGTCAGTGAGTCAATGTGACTCGGTGCGCCAAACTCGGCGATGCCGGGCATGTTGAAGTGAGTCATGTGGCCCACTGACTCGGGCTGGTGGTGACCGGATTTTGCAGCTCCAACGCCAACTGTTGCAGCTTTTTGGAGTAGGGCTGTGGCTGACAGGTGAGCTGACGTGGCAGCATTCGAGGCCGGTTGCACCGACACGTGGAGGTTCCTGAATGGTGAGGCTATCATGGAAGAGGAGGAGGAAGAGCCAGCCTTGTGGTGGTTGTGGTCTTGAATTAGACCAAAAGGGTGGTGGTTATTGTTGTTTGAGGAGGAATTGGATAGGGGCAAAGTTGGAATTTGGTGAAAATGATGAGAATGAGAATGAGAATGTGAGTCTTCTGGCTTGATGATTTGGAGGGAATGATTAGGGTTAGGGTTTTGGGGATGGTCCCAAGGGTTTAGGGACATGTGGGTTTGCGGCGGTGGTGGCAATGGTGGTGGTAGCGACGAGTTTGGAAACTGGTGGTGGGTACCAAAAGGAAAGAGAGATTGGGCGGCGGTGGCGGAGGACGGGTTTATATTGGTGGCGGTGGCACCCGAGGCAGCGGCAGCAGCCGCCATGGCCAATTGGTTAGCTGAGAGCCTAGCACTTTCTTCAGCCAATGCATCACAAAAGGCTCTATGGGTTATGAAGCTATCCTTCCTACACATAGAATATAAATTCCATGCAATGATTAGAGATTCACCAAACACAATTGAATTTCAAAAAGAAAGAATGAAGAAAAAGCAAAAAGACACAATAGAGAGACAGATATAATCAATCTCTCATGTGACAATTCTATTCCACCACACACAAAAAAAAAAAAAAAAAAAAAGTGTTGTTGAAAAGGAATGGTTTTGCATGGAGTTTATATGAATAGAATGTGTGTAATTTCAACAAAATTAGATTGGGTTTCTTTTCATAAATGGTGGGACTTTGGTGAAGAGCTCAAGAAGATTCATGCATGTTCATAAAAATCTCACATTGACCCAAAAAGAAAAACATAGTTCCAAATGAAAAACTCTCTCTCTTTTGGTCAAAATTAAAGTAGAGAGAGAGAGAAAGATACATAGAAGATATATAGTATAAGCAAAAAAAAAAAAAAAAAAAAAAAAAGCCAAGAATCAATAAACTTTAGAAGACTTTTATTTATTTAAATTTATTTTTCCTTTATTGTACTGTAGCACATGCATGCAAACAAAGAATACTGAGTAAATATTCATATACACACATAAACAAGGCTCTAAAACAGTCTAATTCTTTCCTTCAAATATATTTTTCTCTTTTTTCTTCCATGAAACAAAATAGAGAGAGAGAAAGATAAAAGGAGACAAATAGCAAGAAAATAAAAAAAAAGGAAAAAGGAAAAAAAGAATCAGCAGCTGATAAAATATCAGATTTTCTTGCAGATTTATCCAGTTTTCACAATGATGAAAGGTTCAGAATTTCAGAACTCTGCAAGTAAATAATAATTATTATTATGAACATCTCTCTCAAATAATAATACAAACTAGTCACGGATCCATAATATCCTTAAACATCCATCCCAATTCTTCACAATCAATTCAGTCAAATTTCTTCACTTTTTCCAAAAAGAATCTTACAAAATATCACAAACCCAAAAATTAAATTAAAAAAAAAAATTAACAAATTTAACTAATAATGCAATGTTTTTCCTTATAAAATGGATGCAAATTCAGAGATAAATTACATAATTATTTCATATTCTACATGTTAATAAATGCAATACAAAAAAGGGCAGGCCCCATATATGTATTTGTGTATAAACATTCCATGCATAGAGCTTTACCATATTAGTGAAAGATGAATTGAAAATTTTGCCAAAATAAAAGACACTAAAGGCTTCTCATTCAAAACAAAAGACCAATCCTTTTGGGTTAAAAAATTCATTGAAAGACATGAATTTTACCCCCCAACAAAAACAAAGAAGAGTACAAAAAGGAATTAAATGAACCTCATAACTTATATATATAAATATATATATATATTATATGATTTGAATTTGATTTTTACCTTGAGAAAAGGGTTCCACAGTCACATCTATATTCTCTAGTGCCACAAGTTTTGGAGTGAGCTTTCCAATCAGATTGAACTGCATAGACTTTAGAACATTTGTCACATTTCCATTTCTTTTCTCCATGTTTTCTACAGTAATGTTTTTTGATTCCTGTGAGATCGCCCAATGCTCTTGAAGGATGATGGTGAACACATGTGGGCTCTGGGCAAACATAGGCTTTCTTCTTCACTTCTTTGCTGTTTCTTTGCTTCAATTTCCATGGCAAATTGTGCCCTCTTCTGTGCAGCTGCAAGTTCTGATCCCTTTGGAAACCCTTGTTGCAAATCTCACACACGAATCTATTCGTCGCCAGAAGTGTTTTCGGCGACAGCGCTATCACTTCCGCATCTGGGTCTGCAACAAACGCCTCGAAATTATTACACAAATTCCAATTCGAAATTACAATCGTCCAAAGATTTCAATTATTTGAAAGATAGAACACAAGCTCATCTGGGTCTGGTATATATAACTGTTTCTCGTTTCTTATAATTTTACATCCGAATGTTGGGAAACAAAACAAAAATTGGTTTTTCTCGATTGTAAACGAGAAACGAGAAACAGGAACGTTACGAAATTTGGCGTACCTGGGTTGCCCGGGAGGCTTCGTTTCTTCTTGACCTTTTGTGGTGGGTGGTGAATATCAGAAAATGTTGGAAGGAGAGGGTTTAAGCAGCTGAAATCAGGCTGGACTCTTGTGCCAGAAGAGACGCTAGCTTCTTCAGACAAAGAAGTTGAATTGGACATAGTTGCAGCAAACATATCAAAAACTTTTTCTTTTTTTTTTCTTGGGGTTATGCCTTTGGAGAAAACTCCAACAGAGATAAAAACAACAAAAAATACCAAAAACTGATAAATCAATCTGATTTCTTTTTTGTTTGTTTGGGGTTTGAGAGAGAAAGAGATCTCTCTCACTTCTTCTTCTTCTTGTTGTGGTTGAGAGAGAGTCTCTTCTAGGTATTAAAATCAAAACCCTTTCTCAGAAATAGAGAGAGAGAGATATTAATACAAGAAAAGCCAAAGTTTTCAGAAAGAGAGAGAGAGAGATATAAGAATCCCTTTGCCTTTGGAATCCAACTTAATTAGCTACAACAAGTACTGAAAGGCCTTCATCATATGGGAATTGGGTTATGAAGAAAGAAATAAAAAAAAACAAGACAAAAAACAAAACAAAACATCAAAACATGGCTATGTCTTGATTCTCCATGATGGGTTATTCTCCAAAGTCACTGTCTCTCTCTCTCTCTTTGTCTTTCTCTCTTCTTGTTCTTCTTCAAAACCCTCAAAGGAATAAGCTTTCTTCAAGATCAGCAGCTATGGCTTTCTTCAATGGAGAGATGTAGAGAGAGAGTGAGAGAGAAAGAGAGAGAGAGAGAGATTTGAAGCTGCAAAATGGGAAGAAGAGAGAGGGGAAAGAGAGGTGATGATTGAAGTGGGAGAAGAGAGAATGAGAATTAAAAGGAGACTCAGATGGGAAAAAGGCTATAAAAATACTAAAAAAGCTAAAAGAAAAAAAAAAGAAGAAAATTCTTCAAGGAGAGAGAAAGAATGGCACAGCTTCAACCCAAAAAGACCTAGCCCAAGTTTCTCAAAAACTTTGCTTTTTTTTTTTTTTTTTTTTTTTTGCCTCTCAAAGCCACTTGATGATGATTGTTTGTTTTGTTTTGATTAATTCAGCTGCTAAAAACTATTTCCTTTTGATAATTAATTCTTCCTGGGTTTTTTTTTACCTATGATGTTGGCCACTTTCTGTCTTGTTCTTGTAATAAAATACCCAAACTCTAAAAGGGTATTGATTTGAATGGAATGATATTAAAAGGAGAGGGAGAGAGGGTAATTTTCATACTATTATAGTACTAAAAAAAAATTTTGAGTGAGAAATTCTCATACTAAAAATATTTCAAGTAATGAACTCTCCAATATATAGTTGAATTTGGTTAAAACATATATCATCGATCAAAAAGTCAAAAATTTGAATCCCACCATCGTATTTTGTTGAACTAAAAAAGATCTCGAGTGAGAGAGAGGAATTCTCATACTACTGTAATGGTATAATTTTTCTTGATACTTTTGTAGTACTAAAAATGTATTGAAATGAAGTAGTACTGTAGATTTTTTTTAAGGGAGAGAGAGATTGTTAAAAGGAGAATGAGAAGCTTAAAAAGCTTTATTGGGATCAAGAAGTGTGAAAGACAAAGGAGAGACCTCTAACTCATACTCAACCCTTTTTTCCATAAAAACCCCACAAACCTAACATGATTGATCCATTGATTGACTCTCCCACTTCACTTCAATCTTCATTATACTTTTCTTTTCCCTTTGCCACTATTTCCTTAATCATCAATATATTATCTCTTCACACCAAAAAAAAAAAAAAAAAAAATCTTTACATTTTTTCTATTTCTTTTACTCTCTATAACCTAATCCCCTTTAACACATATCTCTCTTTGAGCTTTTTACTTTTCATATGAAATCATTTTATTTTCATTAGGTTTCATGTCCCAAAAGTCCAATTCCATGCAATGATTTTGAGGTGAAATAAGCATATCCAACTTTCTCCTCTACACAATTATTCTCTCTCTCTCTCTCTCTCTCATGAGTATATTATTGGGTTTTTTTTAATATAATTTTTTTTTCTATTTCTCTTTCTTCAATTAAATACTTTAAATAAAAAACCACAAATATATTCTCAAGAGGAAAAAAAAAATTAAAGGGAATGTAGTAGTGAAAGCGATGAAGCTAACCCCACCAAGAGGGAGGATCGCAGGCCTCCTCTTCTTCTTTCCTTTTCTCAACTTTCTTTATTCCAAACCTAAATCTAAAGGCAAATGGGACTATTTAAGCACTCAAATTCTCCATTTTAGCCTCCCCCATTTACTATTCTTGGCAAAAGTTGAGCTCAATTTCCACCTTTATCAAAGGGTAGAGTTGTCTTTTCACCTTAAGCCAAATTCAAAGGGTTTTTTTTTTTTTTTTTTTTTGGATCCCTTCTCTCTCTCCTAATTGCATGCATGGCCTAAACAAGGCAAAGGAGCATGCAAATTAGAGAGATGTGAAGAAAAGATTTAAAAAGGATTGTGTTTTGAGTTTGCCAAAGGGGACCCATTCGCCTATATCTTATGGTTGCCCTTAAAAATCCTCAAGAATCCTATGTGTGAGTTTGTGGGCTTCTTTCATACATTCATTTATGTAGGACTTTTTAAGGGGATATTCCCAATCTCCCTTTATTATTTTTTTTTAATTTTTTTTGTTTTTGTTTTTGTTTTTGATAAGGTGAGATTTAATATGCTTCATTTATTCACCTTTAATGTGTATATATGAAAAAAAAAAAAAAAAGATCCCAACCAACGCACGTAACTTCCCTTAAAAAAAAAAAAAAGAAAAAAGAAAGACACTTTCAAAAAAATATTCTCCCTTCCAAAAAAAAAGTAAAAAAAAAAAAAAAAAACACTTGGTTATCTGTGTGTGTGTTTGGTTACAGTACAAACATTATCCTTTGTTGGGATGGGAAATGACTTTGTCCCATGTCGAAGGTTGGTTTATATTAGCTAGCTAGAGGATTGACACATAGGTTGCTTTTGTTCTTCAAAGTTGTCTTCAATGAATCATTAATTATTCGGGGCTGTCTATAAATATTTAGAAGTTTAGTTTTTAGTTCGACAACATCTGGGAGATGGAGATTCAAATCTATGACTTCTTGATATCGATAACATTTGATGTCTTAATTAGTTGAACTATATTCAGGTTGAAGTAAAAATTTAGATTAGTGTGCATTTGAAATCATCATTTATATTTTGAAATAGAAGAATAAAGTTTAATCTATATTGCCAATTTAAGCACATATCTCAATTGATTAAGATATATCCTCGATGAAAAGATAAATCTTCTGACTTCATATGTGGTTGAACTCTAAAGAAAAAAAAAAGAAAAGAAAAAGAGAGAGATAGAAGTATATTCTATCTTCACAAAGTCTACATCTTCAAAGGACAAAACTTGCCCACTTATTACTAAGCAAAAGTCCTTTACTTTACCATATTAAAAAATATTAGTGAAATCTACTCATTCGATAGTAAATTTTCACTTCATCTAAAAAAGATATATGGACACATTTTTGATAAATTTTATAGTATAACCTTCTAAATAGGAGCAAGATTCAAACTTACGACCTAAAAGACTTTTCCAAGGGACAAAGAGACGAAGTACTTTTTACCACCGAAAAAGTGAACGGTCAACATGAAGGTTCAAGACTTAGTCGAGCAATAACAATGATAGGTTTCTCAGAAAGAGTCGTGAGCAGCATCGAAACCCTAAGGAGATTATTAATTAATAGTTTGACGAATGAAAGAATATTTGGAGTAAATTAGGAATGGTAAAAGAAAGGCACCCCTTGGTCCAAATTATTGTTAGTAAATGGTAAGTAAAAGGCAGAGAGGAAAGAAAATAGGAAAAATTTACAAAAACCAACACTAGATTCTCTGGCACACTCTTGTAACAGTCACCTTTTTAGAGAGAGAGAGAAAGAGAGAGAAAATGGAATGCACATGTTTGGGTTGAAAGAGAAGATATGACTGAGTTGGTAAACCTAACTTGACTGGTAATTTTTACCTTTTACAGTTTACTCATTTGCAAAATTACATTCCATCTTAAAAATTCCATTATTATTATTATTATTATTATTATTATTATTATTATTATTATTGTTATTTTTTTAAAATATAATTTTCTTTTTTTTCCTTTTTCATGTGAGAGAGAGAGAGAAGCATATTGATATTTGATGAATAAGAAAGAAATAGCTCCGTGCGGGCCACGCCTTATTCACGGGTTCTCCTATTACCAGATTCTCCCATCTAAGTTTTTCCTCTTTTTTCTTTTAAACCCTTTTTTTAACCCTATTTTACAATTTTCCACCTTTTTTTTCTTTTTTCTTTTTCCACATTTTCCTTTTAAAAAAAATTATCTTTTTTGGTCCCTCAACGAATATGTGTGTTTGGTTTCTAAGTTTTCAAAATACATTTTTTTAATCTCTGAATTTTGAGAAACAGGTTTAAAAGTTCCTAAGTTTTCAAAATAAATCTCTTTAGTCCCCGAATTTCGAAAAATAAGCTTAAAAAGCCCCTCATATTATTTTTTTCAAAACTTTTAAAGTAATACTTTTTTATTTTTAATTTAAAAAACCATTCAATATTAAAAAATATTAATTTAAAAAATTTGAAAAAATAACAAGAGAGACATTTTAAACTTATTTCTCAAAAATCAAGGATTAAAAAGGTCAATTTTGAAAATTTAAGGACCTTTTAAACCCATTTCTCAAAACTTAGGGACTAAAAGGGTCAATTTTAAAAACTCATGGACCAAATACACCTATTCCTCAAAACTCAAGGACCAAAATGATATTTTTCCCTTTCCTTTTCTGTATGTATATTTTTATTCTCAGTCCTCTAAATTTATGTAATTTATGCTCAGTATCCTAATAACCAAGCCCTTTTTTTTTTGGTGATTACCAAGCCCTTGATTATTAACCCGGGAAATTTGCAAGCTATAAAATTTGTACGAAGATTTTAATTTCATATATATAACCTTAAGAATTTCGGCATAACTCAAGTGACATGATTAGTTTATATCCTCAACCATAAGGTCAGAAGTTCAAATCTCTTATCCCACATATTGTTAAAAAAAAAGTTACTTACAAATTCCTCCATTAATTATCAACTTATTGCAATCAATATGTTTAATTACATGTTTTTATTTGATGTGATAAACATTGATGATGTAAATCAATTATTTATCCTAGATATTAATTAACTATAATCACAACAATGGAATTAAAAAGAAAAAGAAAATACTATAGGCATGAGAACCATTTATTAAACTAGATAGTGATGGATATTGTAATTATATTACTAGTTGATTTATATATATTCTTTTTTAAATTATATTTACAATTATTCTTTTAACTACTATTTTAAAATTATTCTAGCTTAATTGTGATAGATTAGCTGGTAGACCTATTAACTATGTGATTATTTGGTAATGATTCTATTTAAAAAAAATTAAAACTTTTTTTTTTGGTAACAATTTCTTTGTCTCTAATCAATTTTTTGAAAAGAATTGCCAAAAATATCCTAACATAATATTCTAAAACTTGTTTTGAATTTTTTTTTTTTTTTTTGTTTTTTTGTTATTTAAAAATGAAAGTTGTTCCAATTCTCTCATGGATGTGATTCTTGTTGGTACCTAACAACTATTGTTCCACATAAACTCATAAGCTCTGTCTTATGGAAAATTAAAATTTTCTAACCAATATACTATACATTAAAAAGAAAAGGAAAAAAATTTCATTTCCTATTTTGACATTTTCTTATTTGTCTGTTTATATGTGTGTGAATCTACTAATAATTATAAAATACTGTAAAATGAGTGGTTTTGATTTTCTAATTTCATTTTTTTTATCCAACAAAAATATGACATATAACAAATAGAAAAGAATTCATCTCAAACTCATTAAGAAACAAGTTTTTTCGTTTGCTTGTATTATTGAAAGTATGCTTTGAAATTTTTTTAAACTAAGTTCATAGTGCTTAATGTATACTTTTTAGGTAAATATATGTGAATGTTTGGTAACATATTTAAAATATTTTTTTTTATAAATTTTATCATTAATGTTTCACCAAAGTTAGACTTGGAATTGTTTTGTAGCTATCGAAATAATTGTTGCCAATTTTTCTTTTAAAAAATTAGTTGTTTTATAAAGTAAATTAGTGTACTGGTAAATTTTAGATTTAAACATGAAAAAGCATGTTATAATATTTGGTAAATCAATAATAAATTGTTGCGATCTAGTTATAATGGTTAAAATAGACATAATATTTAAATTATGCACAAAGTGATTTTAATATTTAATTTCAATTTTTTTTAAGATGATCATGTAAAATTTTATATAATTTAATTACAAATTATATATATATTTTTACTTTAAATTATTTGATAAAAGATTAAGAGAAAGAATTGTTATAAAAAATTACGTTAAACAAAATCTATTTTTAGTTTAAATAGAAAAAGAGTAAGAAAAATAAGTTATACTAAACATTAAATAAGAAGGCAGAAGCAACAAATTAAATTTAAAAATAAAAATTAAAGCTTGATAAGATTAAGTAAATTTTGAATTATAATAATATATGAAAATTTTTGTTGTAGTAGATATGGAATCATAAAAAGAAGAATTTACATCAAATTTGTATGGAAGCCAATTTAAAAAACTACTGTTTAACTAGGTTTTTAAAAATCAACCTGATTTAAAAAATCGATTATATTTAAATCAATAAATACTCAATTTTACCATTTCTCAAAAAAAAAAAAAAAAAAAAAAATACTCAATTTTACCAAACACTAGAAACTATTAAAATTTTTGTGCAATCAATTTTAAAGTTTTTAAATCAATTCCAAATAGAACCATAATCTCTTTTATTAACTACTTTTGATTTACACGTACCTTCCATTTTGATCTAATTTTTCTCCATTTATACACATTTTGGATTGAACTCTTTACATTACATATATTGTCTCTCACTAATCTTTCCATTCACACACTTTCTTCAAGGAAAATTCTCGTTGTATACTTAATTCTTTTACCGAAATTCTCTTTACATGCTTCTTTTTGCTAATTTCTCTTCACATATTTTCTTTCAATAATCTCTCGCGTAACTTCCCACACTACCTTTTCTATATACAACCATTTTTAAGTTCTTTCTATGCACGTTGCTTTATCTCACCTGTTTCATTTTATTGTCGGTTAACCTCTCTTACACTTTATATCATTATGCTCATGACATGAGGATGACATGATGAATATATTACAAACCACTCGCATAAAAAGCCAAGGAAAAAAAAAATAAACAGTGTCTGATGGACGTGAAAAACAAAATTGAAAAGAATAAAGAAAATCATTCAAAATTGTAAAAGACCAATGACAAGAAAACGAGTAATGCCCTTTTTTCATTTTATTGAAGGTTACAACAACAACGTCCTAACTCGAAATTATTAAAGTTAAAAGGGACTAAAACAAAAGAAAATTTGAAATATTTGGGGCTAAAATAGAAATGAAGTAAAAATTGAAGGACCAAAATGATATTTGGAAAAAAAGAGAGAGAAATAGAATATAGATAAGGGTGGTTGGTTGGACTTCAGATTTGGGCCAACCATGCTCTGTTACTTCATGGGATGTTTCTGGTCAATACCCATGTGGTCCCTTCCCTATAACCTATTGCCTATTCCTTTTGTCAGACATTTTCCTTCTTAACCCAAAAATATTGGGTAAATTTTTTTCTTCCATGGTAAATAAAGGGTTAAAAACTTAAATTATAGTTTTAATTTTTGAATTTTATTCCTATTTCTAGTTTGGTTTCTGAATTTTACTAAATTTTATTTTGGTCTCTCGAGTTATATTTTGGTTGCATTTACGTTAAAATTCAAGTTAGAAGTTGATGTATGGAAAGATAGTGGTATAGTGTGATTTGTCGATAATTAGATTAAATTGCATCTTTTGGTTCTTTAACTTTTAGGGTTTTGTCTAACAAATAAGTTTTTATACTTTTTTTTTTCTTTTTAAGATAGCTTTTATACTTTGTTTCGATATAGGCCTCTGAACATTTTAATTTTGTATCTAATATGTTTTTTTTTTTTTTTTAAAGTGCAATTGAATATGACTTTTTTTTTTTTTTTTTTTTTTTTAAAGTGCAATTGAATATGACTCTACTGTTAACTCTCTTATTTTAATATTTACATCACCAAAGGACTAAATTTACTTGAAATCTACTAAGCATCTAAGTGTTGAGTGATGATATTTACGTCCAATAACAATTTAGGTCTGTTTGATAACCATTCCGTTTTTAATTTTTGGTTTTTGAAAATTAAGCTTACAAACACTACTTTTACGAAAAACTATTAGGTGCCCCCGGTGCAATGGTCCCGGTAGTTTTACACCGTTGGATGTATATCTTCAAATTTGTCTTTCCCCCTAATAACCATTGGATACAAAATCGAGGTACTTTTACAAATTCTCTCTCTTACATCCAATGTGGTAAAACTATCCGGAGCAATGCATCGGGAGCACCTAATAATTTCTCCTACTTTTACCCACAAGTTTCTTTGTTTGTTATCTACATCTTTTCCTATATGTTTTAAAAAACCAAGCCAAATGTTGAAAAAAAAAATAGTTTTCAAAAACTTGTTTTTGTTTTTGGAATTTGGCTAAGAGCTCAAATGTTGTCCACTTTGGGCATAAGCCCACATCGCTTTGACTCCAAAAGGCCTCATACCAATGGAGATACTTCCCCTCGAACAAAGTACCACCAACGAGCCTCCCCTCAAATAGTCATCCTAACTACGGATCTCCACAAAGACTATGTTTTCAAGGCTCACAAATTCTTTGTTCGACACCCGAGGAATTTAACGAAACGGCTACGTCAGGGGCATGGCTCTGATACCACTTGTAAGGGACTATCGGACACAACATAGATCTCCACAATGGTATGATATTGTCCACTTTGGGCATAAGCCCTCATGGCTTTGCTTTTGGTTCACTCCAAAAGGCCTCATACCAATGGAGATACTTGTCCTCCCTTATAAATCCATGATCATCCCCTTGTTTAGCCAATGTGGGACTTTGGCTGTACTCTCTAATTCCCAACAAAAATGAAAATCATTATAAGAAAATTAAGAGAAAACAAGCTTAATTTTCAAAAGCCAAAAACAAAAAACGAAATGGTTATCAAATGGGACCTTAATTTTTATTTTTTCTTATTTGATTGCATTGCTTCTTAGATATTTTATTTATTTTACTATCTATTTTATAAAAACATTTTAAAAATTTTAAGCATGTTCAATAATAAATTTTTTGATAGCTAATGTGAAAAACAAAAGGCTATAACTTTAGAAATATGTTTTCAAAACCAATAATTTGTTAATAAATAAAATTAATTTTTAAGAATCCAAAAAAAGGGAAAAAAAAAAAAAAAAGGTTCGGACATTATCATGACAAACTGTCAAGGGTATGGAGAATTTCTTTAAAAGATATTTATCGAAGAAAAAGGTTAGTAAGAGGACAAAAATAAAAAGGAAAATATAAGAACATACTAAGATAGATTTTTCTTTTATTTTAAATTGAAGTTTTAAAAAAAGGAATAAGATATATTATTATGGGGTATTTCTTATATTCTAATGTTACATGGGCAGCGATATATAAGAAAAATATCTTACATAATAAACTGACAGATATTTATTTATTTTTATTTTTTACAAAATAAACTGGTAAGTTTATTTGGAAAGGGCTAGCAAAGTTTCAAGCCCACATGGAAAGCCCAAAAAAAGGCCCAAATCAAGACAATAATAACAATGGACCTCTTCCACTCAATTGAATTCATATAAATCATTAAAATGGTAACAAATGATATTTAATTTTTAGTTAACGGTCGGTTTGGTTGACGATGTATATATTAATCAGTTGAACTATGTTCAAGTTGAAGTTGACTATTCTTTTCAACTCACTAATTATTGTTAATCAATATATTTTTATGGATCAAATTAAACCTCATTTTGACTTTTAAACTTTTAAAATATCTATTTTAATTTTTAAACTTTCAAACAATAATTATTGGTCTTTGCTATTATTTTGCCATTAACATGCATCCGACTCAATAATTGTTTCACTAATCCATGTGTTTTCAACATATAGGATGTTAAAATAGAGAAGTTTTGCTCGATGTAAAGTTCATTTAAAGCCTAAAAATAATGCAATACCACTAATAACATTCGAGAAATATTTAAGATATTATATTCTCAACCAAATTCAAAACTCTATCCCCACATGTTATCGAACTAAAAAAATCTAATCATGCTATCTTTTCTTTGTCCCTATTATATCACACCATTTATTGGTTTTTTTTTTTTTAAATGTCACATATATCTGTTTGTATGAAGAATTATTTGTACTTAAATTTCATTTATTTTTTAATCAACGATGTAAAATTGTGAAGTGGGGTATTACACCATGGATAGTAAATAAACTTGTTCAATCTTTCATTGATAGAAGCAAAGATATAAATAGATGGAATACAACAGATGTAGTTAATCAAAATAGGCAGTAACTGATAACTGATCCCTTGGGCCGAAGTTGAAATATACGCGGTCGATTCTTCCTCTGATATCGATTCTGTAAATCAAGCCACATTTCTTGAGCGGTGTCAGTAAAATTGATACTGACGGAGATTTCTTTCGAAAGCGCATTCAGTATCCATGCCTTTACCACACTATTGCAAATCGTTCAAGAGTGAAGTAGACCACCAGTCGGTCGAGGAAGAGACCCATCAACAAACCCTACCTTGTTCTTCACAGTGAGCCCAATCAGCATGACTTGATTCCAGGAGATGTAATTTGACTCCGTGAGAGGCTCGAAAACAAGAACAAGGATTCATCCCATCTGAGTGATGAAGGAAATATGGATTGATGTATTGATCGATAACAGACTGAGTGGTGGGTTGATTTTCAGAGGAGGAGGAATTTGGATTTGAAGGATTCTCAGCCATGAGGAAAAAGAAAAGCAAGAACTACTATCTCGGGAAAGATTTAGAAATCATCTGATACCATATTACACCATGGAAAGTAAATAAACTTGCTCAGTCTTTCATTGATAGAAGCAAAGATATAAATAGATGGAATAGAGCAGATGTAGTTAGGAAAGTAAGAACTTTGGAGAAACTAATTAACTTCCCAACTAATTATTATTACAACTTCTTAGTTTGTGATGGGGTGTGAATGAATCTTTAAAAAATTAAAAGGGATAATGTTGGATAATCATTTTTTAACCCTTCTCAAAATAAAAGATTTTCAAATGTATATCTTTTATTTTAAATGTGTAGATATTTTTCAACACATTATAGGGGTTAGAGTTTTATTGTCTTTTATTTTATTCAAGCATTCAAATGTATATGAATGTATAGCAAAGCAAATCGGATACATGCTAATTGGAAGGGTGTGATGATATGAGGGAGGAAACCATGCTAAGCAAATACATAATACCTCAAGTTTTTTAAACAAGTTACTAAACCATCTAGATATATAAATTTTACGGATTGGGAGTTGAACGTGTGAGATGTGAAAATCTGATATGGAAAACCATATAGAAGGTCAGATGGATGACTTTTAGAGAAGTGAAGTTAATGTGATACGATCAAATTTGGTAGTAAGAATCTTGCCCTTGATTAGATAGCTAAAAAGATCGATGTTCAATTCGAAAGACTCTATGTTGCATTGAGTTTGTCTAAGAATTTAATTTATTGATTATGTGTTGTAAGAGAACTTTCTATTATGTGTTTTGTTTCACTTATATTTATTTGATTTTTTGTAATTATTTTCTTGTATGCATGTTAAGATCTTTTCCTAAAAAACTAGGTCTTTTGATTTATTATTTTATATATGAAAATTATGCTCGTTTTCTCACAATATTTTGACAAAATTTTCACATTTTCTTATAAATACATTAAAATTTCCAACTATATTTAAAAAAACAAAATCGTTTTTAAAATTTTGCTTGATTTTTGAAAAAATTTTAAAATCTTTTGCCTCCTCTCGCTCTATTTTCATTCGAAACCCAGTTTCACCATTGTATCTCACCGTGGTTATCCTGATGGAGAAGATTACTAGGCCACTCTCTGTGGGTTCACTCCGGTTGCCATCTACGAATATTAGGGTTAACTCAATTATACCTATAAGTGAAATGAAAGTAGAGTAGTCAATACTCATGAGCTTAATTTTCAAAGATAGAAAACTAAAAACAAAATAGAAATGTAACCTAAATGGTTGATGAGGAAATAAAAAAACATATATGGACAACAAATTGCTAATTTATTTCAAGGCACCAAAAACAATGTAAGCAATTTGGATTTTACTTTCTATTTGAAAATTTCTCTTTTTAATGAAGTCCACTCTCTTTTTGTCTTTCATTTAATGGCGTTGAAGTATTATCAACATAGATATAAAAATCAGATAGATAAAGAAATTTGCACAAAAACTAACAAATGACTTATATCATTTAATTTGTCTTTATAATTTTCGGTGGGAACAAATCCTTTTCACATGGATTTTTGGTACAAAATATATATAAATCACATTTGTTGCATAAAACTCGTGCAACCAAATTTTGTACATTGAACAAAAAATATATATTATTCTTCCCACAAAGTTGTTATTTCAATTTGCTTGGACTATTCTATACTAATCACGATTATTATGACTCCCATGTGGGATTATTATCACCCTAATTAGTGATCAATAATGAAGTAACGACATTACTATGTTAGAAAACTTATTGTTTTCTTTGACAATTTTGTAGTTTACTTATTAAAAGTAAGATATATATTTTTTTTTCTTTTAAAGATTTTACGCTTTGTTGGTCCACAAATTGAGATATCATATTATTGTTTGTCCCTACCTGATATGAAATAAAGTAGCTCTCATTTGTGATTAGAATCAATCAATAGAACATAAAAGTTTAAATTTCAAACCTAATAATTACCCCATACAAAAAAACCTTCTTCAAAGATTTTCATTTGTCCATTTTATGACCAAATACAAACTCTCTTTCTTTTATGCAAATATATGTAGCTGTATATGCCACTTGAATTCATGGCAAGCTTATCTCATCAAAATAATGTTTTACCTGCCTAATCCTTATTTACTTTACCTACTCTGCTTGTTTCAAGAAATTACAAAATGTATTTTGAACGTTCGTTATTAAGGACATACAATTTTTAAAGTTACATCATGGAATTCCCTCTTAAAACCAATTGACAATGAGTGGAGTGACCCTTGTAGCTTATAAATTGTGAGGTTTCCACTAATCTTTTCAATGTGGGATCCTCAACAACATCCGATCAGTGTAACTACTATTATGGAGCAATCACATTATGATGGACCACATGGACTAAATAAAATCACAATTCATAGCTCAAAAATACATTTAAATCTTTTTAAATTCAACGACGAAATAGACATGATTATGAAAATAGTTCAAGGACAAACTTTATTATTATTCAAGTTATGGTCTCTGTTTTTGGAATTAAACAATAGGTTAAAGAGGGGGAAGAAGATGGTTAATATGGGAAGAGCAAGAGACTCACGGAGATGGGGAAAAAAGAAAAAGGGAAAAGAGGACTTTTCAGTGTCAGTACAGATTTTGCCGAAAGAGAAAGTCAGGTGAACCACAAAAATCATTACTCAATTTTTTGGTTGTTTGTGGAGACATTTTGGATTTAAGTGGAAGCCTCGGCTTTGAATTCATTCCCATTTTTTGGGTGTGGCTTCAATAATAATTCACTTTGAATTTTACCTATATTATTTGGTTTTAGCTAGGTTAAATTTTAAATTTAGTTCTCCCACGACTTTTATGTTTGTGTTTATTACAAGTCGATCTAGGGTTTCGGGTTTTTTTCCCTTGAACCAGATTGAAACGGGTTGAACGGGCCCTTCACATGTTGTCTCTTGGTCAGAATGTCAATAAAGCTCGCCTCGACCTGGTTGACCCTAGCTAGCCAAGGTGGCCTCTTAGCTTCCATAGGTTACGATTCACTTTGGGCCTTGGGTGTGGTTGGCTGGGCTTAAGATCAGGTTGGCCTCGGCCTGATCGGACATTGCTTGCTTGAGCTCGAGTTCTTTTCCACTCCGAGCAACTTTAATTCCTTCTGACCTTCCCTCGAAAACAGATGTATTTTGTTAGGTCAAATTTTACCCATAACAATACGTACCTAAAATTGAAATTTATGTCTAATAGAACATTAAACTTTCAAGTGTTCAATAGGTTCTTGATTTTTTTTAAAAGAGTTGAGTAGGACAATAACATATTAGACACAAAATTTAGGTTTGAGAATTTTAAAAACTGTTAGAATAGGTACAAAAAAACCCTATTAAACATAAAATTGAAAGCTCAGTGACTTATGATTGAAAGTTTAAGAACTTATTAGGAGATCACTCGCTCTCTTTAAGTTTAGAGACCTATTAAACACAAAATAAAAATTCGAGAATCTATTAGATACTTTTTAAAGTTTAAAGACCTATTTGACATAAATCCGAAAGTTAAAAAACTAATCCTTATAATTTAACCTTTGTTTGATGAGCTCCACACATTAATCTTAAAATACTTATAACATGGTTGATAATATATATAATAATGCTGAGTGTAGTATGAAAAATTTTCGCCCCTAGAATTTTCTTCACAAATGATGTTGGTGCTTTGAATTAATCTCATTTCATTTATGTGCCTATTAAGAATAATTGCTATATAAATATGTTTTGCCTTCGTACGTAAAATAATTAATTGAGATTCTTGTCTGGCTTTCTTCAGTAGCAATGCTAATAAGCATCACTTCGAATATCTACGACAATGAGCATTTTAATTAGGATCGGATTTATATATATATATTAAAAAAAAAAAAAAAACTTTATCATTTGGCAAATGAGAGAGTCTTGACCTTTGCTATAAAACTATCAAGTGAAATTTCATGTTTACTCGAGTAAACTTTGAGATTAATATAGATAACCATGCAATTAATTTTTTTTTTTTTTTAAAATTTTAACTAAATTTTTTCTTTTGATTTGAAAATTATTTCTAAATTTGTTGGAATTAGATAATTTATAAAGGATCGAGTTGTTGTGTAATTGAAATTTGATGTAGGGTTCAAGAGTAGTCTATCATTTGTTTTTCTTTTATCAATAAAATTGGAGTTAAAAATAAACAAGAGCATTTTATTAATCCCAATTAACTAGTCATAAAATTTGTACTTTTACCATCTAACTTTTCCAACAAAAATATTATTTAGGATAACATATAAAAGAAAAGAACATATAATATATAAAATAAGTTACAAGGAAACGCGTTACAAAACATAAGGAACTCCAAGTTGAAGAAACTATACTAGGACTCTTAGTAAAAATAAATAATTTACAACTAGCCATAACCTTTTCAATATATGAGAATAACTACAAACTCTATTTAAGAAAATAACATAAAACAATTTTTGAGATTAGAGCACTAATAATGCTAAGAAACTTGATGAGACGATCATATTCATAGGAAGATAATTATATACATAGAATTACTTTTTAACTATAATTAGAATGAACATAATCTAAATAACTTAACAAGGATCAATTGGAAGGAAAATCTATTGCTAGCAGTCACTATAGTTTTGACCGGTTCACGGTAAGTACCAATTAACTCATTCCTACTATCAGTAATACACTTTTGTATTTACTATTCGAAACATGCTCCCAACACTATTACTCCGAAGAAATTAATTAGATTGACATGACTAACCATAGCTAATGCAGCTTAAAAACATAACAAACACTTAATAGTGAAACTAACCATTAACATTCTTGAGTAATTACCCAAAAAAAAAAAAAAACTTCTATAAATCTTCTTTGTCATTTAATTATTTTTCTCTTTTTCTCTTTATCTTTTGTGCTGTAAAGCATAAAACTTCTTTAAATGCTTCTCCAATAAGCACTATAGACAAAAGACAATGCTTATCGAGTACTTCCTAAGTGCCAACTATTCTTAAAATATTCAAAATAAAATTTAATTATTGATCAATCAAATATAAACTTTGAAAAGTGGTTTTTAATGGGCTAGAAACATTTTTTCCTCATTGGAAAGTCCTTCTAAATTCACCTCAAGTACATTGATAAAAATGTTTTTAATACGTAAAACACTTTATCTAGTTTTAATATTTTAAAAGTTTGGGTTTTACAAGATTTTTTTCCCTAGTGATATTTATGTAGCAAATGTTACTGAAGTAGACGAATCAATAAAATGAAAATTATTATAAAAAAAAAAGTAAATGAGAGCAATTTATGATAAATAAAAAAAATGAGAAAGAAATACATGTAGAGACAAATTAGTCCGGACAAAGTAGTGCACAAGTTCAGAGTATAAATTGAAAATTTTCCAACATTATTTTCATATAGTTACAAAAGCACTTTCAAACATACTCGAAAAAATTAAAAGTATAAAACTTTAGGGACCAATTTTGTTGTGGTGTGGAAAATGCAAACTCTTTAAGAAACATCTTGAAACAGTACATTGCAGGAAAAAAGAAAAAAAAAAAAAGAAGAAATTTATGGGCCATGTAATGCTGTGAACACATAATTTCAGTTTGACCTAAGGGATATGGTACACCTGTCTCCAAACACATCCACTGTTTCATTTTGGCAGTCAAAAGGCTTGAACAATTCTGTTGCCCAAACAGAGAGTGAATGTATATACAAAATCACATCATTACTCCTAAATTCAACCAATAAAACAAAAACCAATCATTATATTTTCAATCATGTTTCATGCTACCTAAAGTTCAAAACATTGTTTTTACTTTATCTTTTAGTTTTAGACTTTTAAATGTTTCATTTTGGTCGAACGCACTCTCTCCTCGTTGAGAAGACGGATGATAAGAGGTGCGGTGAAAGAAAGTAGTAAAGGAGGATCGGAAGAGGATGATAGTAGTGTACGAGAAAGTTGGTGTTTTGAATTTGAAAAATACTTTTTAGCTAGACAGATGAAAATTAATCATATTACTTTGAATCACATGTCTCATCTTTAATTTTTTTTTTTTAATTATTTTAGTCTCGAAAGGTTCCTTTTATCCTATCGTCTTTTATGTTAAAGTCTCTAGCTAATAGAAATTTAATTATGTTGGTTGACTGTGTTAAAACATTTCATGAATTTTAGTGGTTAAGTTTTAAGATTTCGAAACTTAGATACCAAATAAACTAATTTCTAAAATATTAGAAACTAAAAAAGTATATATTTATCCATATTTCCTCATGTTAAAATAGATGAAGAGAGTGAGAAAGTTAGTATATTAACTTAATTTTGGATGACTAGATAATTATATATATTGACTCTAGTTATCAATATAATTTTAGAAAACCAAAAAAAATTGTGGATTTAATTTTGTAACACATAAATTTCTCTTAGTTAAATGAACTAGGAGTGACATAGATGATTTTTTTTTTCCTATATTTTAAATTTGTTGTTTACCTCATCAATAGAACATAATGGCAAAAGTGAGAGTCATTTAAAAATTTGGGAATGATTCTCCTAGAAATAGAGATATAATTACCTCATAAAACCTAATCTCAACTTTATCCATCTTTTTTCTTATTTAGTGGGATCCATAAATCTTACGCTTTCATCCACCATTTTTTCATCATTTATATAAATAACCCCGAATTTAAAAAATTAAAAATAAAAAAAAAATCAAGTAAACAGAAAATCTAAAGAAATATCATTTTCCTTTTAATTTAGGTGTGTTTGGTTTAACTTTTCAAATGTTCAATTTTGAAAAAAATAAAATCATTTTGAAAAAAATTCTAGTGTGTTTGGCAACCACTAAAAATGACTAATTAAAAAAATGAGATTGAGAAATAAATCATTTTGAGAAAAACACTTGAAAGCAAATTTCTAAACCAGAGTTTTTAAGTATATAATAACTTATGTATAAAAACACTTGTGAGGAAATGTAACCAAACATATGAGTGTGTTTAAATTCTAAACAATTTTTATACAAAATGTTTTTTAAAAATGTATTCTTGAATAACACTTAAACTAAATCTCATTATAACTAGATTTCATTTTCTTTTGTCATTTTTATTAAGCAAAAGAACACATTAGTATCCGTATTGTTCCTAAAAACGTGTGCGCCCTAGGATATTATAATAGGTTTACAAAGACTTCTATAACATTTCAATTTTTAATTGTTTATTTAATATATATATCATTTCCATTTTCATTTCAAGTATACATTGTTGGGAATGACTAGCATATTTGCTTGTATATTTTGGTTTTTCCATGTTTTCATTATGTTTGTCCCACATGGAAAGATTTGGAGTTGGGAGGAGTGTTTTTATACAATCACTCTTCCCTACTCTTGTAAAAGTGGTTAAAGGTGGTGCCTAAACCTCTGGACCCTGTTTTGTGGAAGACGGTTATTTTTGAAGCTTATAAAAGAAACTTCTGAGCAGAGTGGAAAGTATCGAATTCATTTTCATTCTTCCTACTTTCTCTTCTGATTCCAATCCTTCTCTCTCGAGTGCACGAACGAGGAGGGTGTTGTGTTAACCTTGGGGAGCAACCGACAATAACGATTTAGCACCGTGGTCGTGCCGAAATTGCTTTCAAGGCAGTGGTTATCTCCACGACACAACAATTGTTTTTCCATTTTCTACCTACGTACATTTTACTTCACTCTCTTCTAATTGTAGTAGGAAAACTCGATTTTCAAATCAGACTTCTTTTTCATCCACTAAACAATTGTAGTTATGAAGAGATTCTTTACTCGGCATCAAAATATATGTTCTAAATCATTTTTATGTTATCATGAATTGTCAAATATCAAATTTAATCATTTTGGGCCAACTTTTTCTTCGAGCTACCTCACATGTGAATAAAACTCTTAAAACTTACCATCAAGAATTTTAACTATGGTAATTTTGATCTGTTTGAAATAACAATAATACAATAAAAAGGAGAAGATTTTAAATGGAAATTTTCACTTATTTCATGTTTAAAAAGAAAATCACCATTGTTAGAAGAGGCAAACAACTCAAAATTTGCCAACTAATATGCCAGTAGGCAATCCACCAAACCCTAGAAATAAAGTTTCAGACATGACAGGTAACATGGCCAAATTGAAAATAATAATCATTGGATGGGTGAAATAAATTTATGTTAATTGTAGATCTATCATGTTCTAATAGAATTTAATCACCATTTAATTATATTATTTCATTTATTTTCCATCTTAAATAATTTATTGAAAGTTAGGGACTCAAATCTTCATTTTTTATATCTAAATTACTAGATTTTATGATAATAGCATACATGACTTAAATAATAGCACATTAAAATGCTCAAATGTAAGAACTTTATAAATGATTTACTTATTTTTTTTACAATATGTGGGGGTGGGGGATTCGAACCATAGACCTCGCAGTTATCAACACAACTTTATGCCAGTTGAGTTATGCTCTTATTGGATATAAATGATTTACTTTATACTATATAATTAGTGATATATCTTATCAATGATAAAAAATGGTAAACTATAATGATATATCTTAATAATTTAATATGTTTCTCTTTCTTTTTAAATAATATTAAAATAACTATAATGATTGAACTTTGTTGGTTGGTGTCGTTGCAACATCAAAATATTTAAATACAATATCTACGTAATTATTATCCCAACAACTTTTAATCACTGTGTTAAAGTGGACATATAATTCAACCGTAATTGATATGTATTACCTTTTCTTGACATCGAAGGTTCAAATTCTCATCCCTAATTTATTGTTCTAAAAACTAAAAATAAAACAAAAACTTTGAATAAGTATGGAATAAAAAGACTAATATATATAAGTTGAGTAGACATATAAACATTATCCAAAAAGTTGTATTTAATTCAACTATAAAATTTCTAGTTCTATCAAATATTATAGCAGGACAATACAATCGAGAGCTGGTGCAGGTTTGCCCAATTAATCAGGTTATGCAGATCATCGTTGACAGCTTTTAATTAAAATAATTTTACAAAAGTAAGAAAGAACAAAAAAAAAAAAAAAAAAAAAAAACCCAAAATCCTTGTTTTTTCATATGTGAAAAGTCAATGTAGACTTGGTAGACTCCAACTCCAAGGAAGGAAAAGAACATTCATCCTTTAAAGGTTGATACCGAATCGAGAAATTATTAGGTGCTCACAGTACAATGAGACGGGGTAGTTTTGCACCGTTGGATGTAAGAGAGAGACAAATTTGTATCCATCGGTTATTAGAGACAGACAAATTTGAAGATGTGCATCCAGTTTTAAAGAGGAAGTCTCATTATATCAAGAACACTTAACAATTTACCCCCAGGACTTGAGAGAAGAGGGGGAATCTTTCGTAGCCTCTATCGTTATAAGTCTCTTTATATATACTCTTGGATGTTTGGTTTTAAATATGGTCAAACTGAATTGTAAGGTGATTAATCCATTTCCACATTGTCGAGTTTTTTTTTTTTTTTTTTTTTTTTTTTAAAAAAATCAAACTTAAATACCCTCTCATAAAAAAGAAAAAAAAAACATTTAAAAATATTTTTCGAATCCTCTTGAAATTTTAAAATTATTTAAGACATTAATCATACTTTTTAAAATCTATAATAGAATTTTATATTTAATTATGACTCTTCATTTTTTAGCTATTACTTCCTAGGCAAAATCTATTTCGAATTTTAGAGTCAGGAAAGGATATCGTAAATCTGTCCTAAACAAAGATATAGAAACATTAAAAAATCACAAATGACCATATTGGAAAGTTTAGATTCTTTTAGCCATTTATCAAAATCTATTATTCAATTTAGTCATTTGGTAGTTTCTTTGAGCTACCAAAACTCAATGGGCTTTTTCATATCCAATTAGGCCAAAAGTTGCCTATATTATCCAATTGGACTTGGACTATATTACCAATTGGCCCATATAATAGTTTTAATTTATTATTAACAACCAAATTAAATAATCTAATTAAGAAATTAAATAATCAACCTTATTCAATTTTCTTTTAATTAAAGGTTCACTAACAGAGATCAAGTTAACAAGAAGTTCTTATGGGCCTACAACTAATTAGAGCTCTAATGTTCAAGAATTGATTGATTAAACTCTTTCATTAACTTTTTTTTAAATAAAAAAAACTCTTTAATTAACTAAATTTACCATTAACCCAAGGTAACTTCATTATAGCCAAAGATTGCACTCTCATACACGATAAATGATTTGCGAACAATCATAATCACTCATTTGATTCTTTGGAAAGTGATTCATGGTTTTAATCAGACAAAATTACTAGTGTTGTAGGATTTTGATCCATTCTGAAAGGCATGGGGATAGCAACGACAGCGCAACATCGATCCAGAAATACACCGAATAGTCAAGCACTGGAGGAGGGGCAAGTTGGAGGAATCGGGCCAAGGTCGGAAGGATCAGACCTTGGCCCGATCCGATGCTCGACCTCAACCGACCCTCGGCCCACTCGGGTGGGCCGAATCGGTTCTCCTTCCACTTGGTCTTTGTGCCCCGATTCAATCCGCTTTCAGCCCGAACAACCCCAGGGGAGGGGGAAAAACCCTAGCAGAAGACATAGGTATAAATTCGGTCCTTCACACCGGGAAAAGGGTTCGGCAATTAGAGACAGAGATACTTTTCTACTGTTTATCTTACTTAAGCATCGGAGTGCAGGTGACCTACACCACATCGGTGTGCAACAGTTTTTACTAGTTTGGCAGGTCACGTGTTACCCGCCTTCAACAAATTCACTGTTAGTGTCACGTGAAGATCAGGTGAGTTGCTTGGCCAGATTTTGCCATCAATAACTAGTTTCCTTGGTGCCATTTCCTACCTTTTAAGTCTAACTAGTTCTCTAATGGATAACCTTGCATGATATCATCATATATAGAAAAATCCTTCTCGAAAAAAAGGTGGTTAGCTTTGCATGATCTCATTATTGAAGGTTTATTGGACTAACCCTCTAGTCACAGTCAACCATCTGAATCCAAGAACACACCAACATAGGTATGAGAGTTCAAATCACGTTCAAGATTAAGATTGAATGAGCACATAATCATCTTAGTCACATGTTTGTAATTTATTTGATGGTCTTATAAAAATTTACAAGATACATGGCAGTTCAACCTTATAGAAACTCATTACATATTGTTCCTCCACTTATAAGTTTCTTTACATGAATTATTAGGATTGAATCATTTGTAACATTTTACAAAAAAAAAAAAAATTAGGTCACATATGTTGTGAAGAACTCCAAAAACAAAGCTTTAATATGCAGCAAACCAGAAAATCACACTTAACAAATACCAATTTGCCAACTAAATCAAGTATAGAAAAATAAAGAAGAAGACACAAATATTTATAGTGGTTCGACCAATAAGGTCTACATCCACTGGGCAAGGTGAGATCAATCTTCTATTAACTCCAATCCAAGAACAAGAGTACAATTGAAAAGATGAGAAAAAATACTCTAAACAACCCACAACCTCTCACACAAGAAATTTCCCAAACGAAAATATACAGAAGAACCTGCTACACAAAGAGAAAATTTTCTCACTTAGAAAACCATGAACAACTCACTTCCCATGGCTCACCAAGAAAGAAAAACGTTCCTCTGTATTTTGAAAAACTACTGTATTTTTGTTTCTGTACAACGAATAAGAAGACCCCAAAAAAGCGTTACTACTCTCGGTAAAAATCATAACTCAATTGAGTGATGGGCCAAAAATATGGGAAAAAACATGCTGAATTAAAGTGGGCTTTTGGGCTTTGTTATATTAATCACAAGCCCAATACAACTTTGTTGGATATGGCTTGAGTCACATGATGTAACTAAGATAGAGGTACCTAACTTAATCCATATACTAGACTCTTTAGATTACTTTTTGAACGTGATTTTCATGTATTCATATCAATAAAATATGATTGATCTCAATCCTTAGTGGGTTATGAACTTCTATATATTTAGAAGAAAATATGATACCATAAGATGAAATCCGAATTTAAAAATGAAATTATTGTAAAAAAGTACTAAAAGAAAAGGGTTTTTTTAACCCATGGTCTACCATCACGTAATGATGACTTTGTTGTATAATGTGTCAAATTTCAATATAGAAAAAGTAGATGATTAGTTCTTTTAGAAGTCGTTCAAAACCTAACAATGTAATCTTTTTTTCGACCTTTAAGAAGAATTTACATCATCTAATTGAACTATGAACATTTTTTTTCTTGCAAAAAGGAATATCAACATTGTTTATTAGTAGGTAGTGGGATATAAGGAACAAAATATAATTATAGGAATAAAATCAATGATTGACCTTGTTTTATAGAATTATGATTTTTATTTTTATTTTTATTTTGTTTTTGAGAAAAATAGTGAATCTAGTTCAATTTTATATTATCGTTTCTCAGAATTAAAAGAAAAAAAAAACAAACTTTCCTCAATTTTCAACGAGGTCGGCTGTCGCATGTGGTCGTGAATAAGCCCTCATTGGACTAACCCATGATCTTTTGGCCCCTCATATCCAGTTGAACGCTACGCTTCAATTAATGACAAGAAATACATTAAAGTGTTCAACATTATTGAATTTAATCAATTGAGACCTTGCCAACAAGACCTTAGCTCAACCGTCATAAAGTTTTACTAATGACCACGAAGTCTGTGGTTCGAATTTCCCCACCCCACATATTGTCAAAAAGAAAAAAACAAAAAAAACAAATCAATTGAGACCCTTTATTAATATTCTTTCACAATTAAGGAAATTAACTAACTAAACTGTCTAGGAAGTTAATTATTATCGTAAACAATTAGTCAATTAAATCTCGAGTTCCATATCCTGGATGAAGCGGTTGATCTTGGTCGCAAGGCAAGGGCAATTGCGTGGCTCACATCCTTGCTCGAGCTGTTTTAAATGAGGATTTTGTATACCTAACTTGGGTTCTCCTATTTAATGAAGTTTTATTTTTTTAAAAAAAAAAATCTATGGATAAAAGAGATTTTTACTAAATGATTCAGGGATGTTTGGGGCAAGGAACTGTGAGGTAGGAGCTAGGTGGAGTTAATAACTCCACCCAATTTCTTGTTTGGCCTAGAGGCATACAACATCTAATCAAATCGTGGGACCCACAAATTTATTAACCAATCCAATAGAAAATTTTCTAGTACTACGATAGTACCTGCTCCCTTCATTCAGCATTTGACACGTCATTTAATGAACATTTAATAATATAATATTATATTTCATGGGCCCCACACAATTCTTAAATACTTCTTTTATGGCAAACAATGAATGGAGGTAGTATGGAAAAATTTTCATACTACGGTAGTACTAGAAATTTTCCCCCAATCACAACACTCTATTGTGGGCCTCGTAAACTTATTAACTCCTATTCCAACACTTTATCATAAGTCCTACAAACTTATTAACTCCTACTCTAACTCCCAAGACAAAACAACTCCAAGTTTCACAACTCAATTTCTTACTCCAAACACCCCCTCATAGTTATAGTAGGACAAAATAATGAACAACTTTTCATAATCATATCAAGATCCTTTACCGGATCCCAAGAAGGAAAGTCCCCTTTATTCAAGATAAGAACCTACACTCTAAGAAGCCATTCTTAAGATTTTTCCAAAATGACAAAATTTAGGTTTCCAGTCTTACTTAACATGCTAAGAAAATATTAGTCAACGTGAACATAACAATTAGGGTGCATATGCTCTTCTTGAGGTCAAACATTCAAATTTTCACTCCCCACACATACAAAAAAAAAAAAAAAAAAAAAAAAAAATTGTTAAGAAAATATTGATTATCAAGACAATTATTCTACTTAGACTAAAACAACTTTTAATATAATAGAACAAATACCAAAGTGTTCAAATTTTGGTTCAAAACAACAAGTCAGCCCCAACTAATTTCCTTTCTGGCTTGTAAAAGAGACCTTTTTTCTTTTTCCTTATTGGGTAAGACAAACACCATTATTCATGTAAGAATCCTATAATATAAATGTCCCTAAAAACAAGAGAGATACCCCACACAAAGATGCCATTTCATTAGGTAAGAATCTGTCAAGATCTAATTGTAACTAGATTTTTCAACACCAAAATAACAGCCATCAGAAACTCATAATTTTGGCCATAGCACAACATAGGTAAACAAAAAAAGTACACTCAATTACAAATTCAATCCTTAAATTATGATATGCTTGTATCAAGTCACATCAATAAACTTGAATTATGATTATATCCAATCCCTCTCGTTAATATCATATGATGTGACATATCATTAGATAAATATTGACTAATGCTGCACAATGTAATAGATAGTAAAAGAAATTGGACAAAATTACACCCGTGTATGACATGCCCACTTTTTGAAAAAATGCATAAAATCTCATGTACATATTCTACTACATCGCTTATTTACCACGACGTGCCAAATTAGTGGATGTTTATCCATTAATCATGTCACATCATCATATCAATGGTAGAGACTGTGCAGAATTGTGATGTTCAAGATTATTTAAAGATCTAAAATAAACTCACTCTTATTACAATATCACTTCAGTTTCACTAGGTAGCAATGAATGCATTTGTCTGATTGACACATGTACCACTAAAATTAACTCTCTGGTAGTTTCAAAAAAAAAAAAAAAAAAAAGAACTCTGTGGTGATTCCTTGTGCCTTGGAAAAAGCTCACAGTAGATGAACCACGTGATTAACACATACAAATTAAATGGTTCATGGTCGATTAAAGTTTTAGTTTGAACAAAATTTGGTTACATACTGGTATGTAGGGATCTCTATACATACTTCACTAAAAGCTTGACAATTAAGAAAGATAAAGGTAGAAAATGAGGAAAAAAAAATTATCTCTCATGGTTGTCAACATTTTAATAGTGGTATGTAGGGACATCCCTACATACCGATATGCAGCCAAGTTTTTTCCTTTTAGTTTCGAAGAATAAGGATATAAGAGAGAGTTTTGCTAACCACGAAACTGCTTGTGATTCTTCAAGGATTCAGCAACAGATCTTTTCCAATTTGATAGCTTTGGAGTGGGTGATCTACATTTGTTTGTAGGGAAATTGAAGTATTACAAAACATGGTGGAAAAGGTAATGTGTTAATTTAAAGAGATGTACATGAAACAGAAACCAAAACCTTGAGGCCTCACTAACAGGACAAACACAGAACTGAGTCCAAGCAGAGATTAGATTCCTGCAAACCTAACAAAAGCCAGAGTAGAGAATATGAGGAAGTGGCTGCAGATTGGGAAAGGGAAATCAACATTTTATTTGGGTTAGAAAGATTTAATCCAAAACACAAAAGTTGTATCCCTGAAACCACTGGTAAGCACTGCTCTTTTCTTTTCATCTTCTTAAGATTTAATCCAAAACAAAAAAGTTGTATCCCTGAAGCCACTGGTAGTAAGCACTGCTCTTTTCTTTTCATCTTCTTATCCTGACAAACAGCAAACCAAAACAAGGTTATAAGGGGTTTGTTTAGATCAAAACCCCATATGGAACACATTGTGATTGATTCTTCCCATGAAGCTAAACTGCTAGCTCTATTTTGGGCTTGAGCCCAAATATCCTAAACGATCAGCCAAAACATTCACATCTTCTTCTTCACCTTTAGCTACCTCCAATCTTTCACTGAACAATTCTTCCCAAAACCCTTCATCAAGTACTTTATCTTCATCCTCTGGTGGAAGTAACTTATCTTCTTCTTCTTCCTCCTCTTCATGTCTTGCCTTGCCAAGCCCCTGCATCTCTAAAGCAAGTGCTTCTAGCTCTGTTATCCCAAACCCATATTCTTCAGATTCAAGAGGTTCAATCTTTATGACGTTTGAACCTTCACCAAGAAACCTCCCACTACCACCACTGCTATGTTGCCCTTGTTCAATGGGCCTTCTCCTTTTCTTCGTTATGGCTTCTTCAAGCTCCTTCCTCTTCTCCTTTTGCTGGAGTAACTGCTGGATAAATGATGGGTTTTGCATAGCTCTTGCTAAGAAATTCATCATTTGTCTCTGCTTAATTTCAGTTCCTCTGAGCCTTTGCTCCATTGCTTGAAGATAGGCCCTCGTGTTCTGCTGCTCTTGCCTCAGCTTCACTAACTCCATCATTAACACTTGCTTGTCACGTTTTAAACGATCGACTTCTGCATCTACTCCAAATTGACCAACCTCCACACAAGCTCCACTGGCTTGTTGTGAATGGAGATTGTGTTGGTGACATGTTGCCCTCCTTCTCTTTATGTTCTTAAGAAGATGCTTTTGGCCTCTGAGAAACCCCTCATTCGCGAACTCCCATCTATCTGGATCTATCTTTCTAAAACCCTGCAAGAATTAAGAAAAAAACACTTCAATAACAAAAACCCAGGTTCTGATTCCCTTTTGTGTGCACAAATTTCTCAAGATTTTCACTCTTAAACCTAATTGTTCCATAAAGAGAATCAAAATTCAGTATGAATAGAAAATGGGAATTCAACAAGCTGACCGTACAAATGGAGATTAAGAAGCGAGATCACTGCTTCTCTTTTTGCGACATTTGGATTTGTGATTCACCAAATGGAAATCCACAAACCAATTGAAATTCCCAATTCAGAAAGCTTCTAGAGATTTCGCATTAAAGACAATGAAGGCAAAGGGACAGAGCTTCCCAATCGAAGATTCCAGAATATTGCAATATAAAAGTATTCAGTACCAATTGCGAAATTACATTCCTACCCATATAATCTATGAATCATCACCAACAAAAGAAATGGCGGTAAGGGCATTTCGGTCTACCAAAATTTCTCTGGTCCAAATTCAACCATCTCCAGAAAAAAAAAAAGGAAAAAACAACAAGTTCATCTAAAAAACAAAATTCAAAACCGATCACAGAATCACTTACGTAAGTATTAAGCTGCCGAACGAAGCTAGAGAAATTATTGTGCTTAAAGAATCTCGGAAGCAATTCAACGGAAAAGCAATGAGGATCCCAAACAACGAAGCTAGTTCCCCCAAAGCTCCAAGAGATTACATGATTAGTATGAAAATCGTCGACGATTTCAAACGTCTTCGTCAGAAACGGCGGAGGACCGAGGTCGTGAAGCCCCTCCATCGGCACCGGAGGAGCCATGGCCGACCGCTCGCCGCTGACCTCCGACGAACTCGATCCAGGAAACTCTTCCTTAACCGAAAACAGAGGGTTCATCTCTGCAACAATCGCTAACAAAAAATCAACCATAAAAATTCCCCCAACGTTCTCAATTCATTCAACTTTGTTCACTGTACAATCAACAAAAGAAAACTGAAAACGAAAGAGCAAAAAGAAGAAGATGTTTGAGAGAGGGAGAAGAGAAGAAACGAAACTGAAATTCCATTGGAAAGCAATAAAAAGTATATCCAATTGATTAAATACCAAATGTAAGGAGATGATTGGAAAGTTCTAGAGCTTGTAGGCTTAAAGAAATGGAAAATTGGAGAGAAGTTTCTTGGGCAAGTTGGAGGAGAGAGAGAGAGTAGAGAGAGAGAGAGAGAGAGAGATGAATGAAGGTTCTGGAAGGTTCAAGAAAAATGGAAAGGGATATCGGAAAGGCAAGGTGGACGAATGATCGATGTGGGACTGAGGCTCGCAGTCTTATGAATTGGTGACCACAAATGGCCTTAGGAGAGGGCAGGGGGTCCCTTTATAATATCAAAATAATAATATAATAATAAATTATATTAAAATTCTATTGGTTGGAAATTGGGACGTGGCCAATTTATTATTATTTTTTTTATGGTACTTTTATTTTATTGAATATATATATTGTCTGTGTGGAATGGAATGGAGTGGGTTTTTTTTTCTTTTTATTTTCCAAAGGATAATCCTTTTTCTAAAAGAAAATATATAAGTATGGTTATTATTTTTGTAAAAAAAAAAAAAAATTATTAAAGAAACTAAACAAAGGGAAACAATCTAAGAAGCCAGGAAGGAAATGTAGGTAATTAAACTCATTTGTAAAATAAGACTAAAACATTGACTAGAACGACCCATTTTTACATGAGATAGAAAATAAGAAGAAAAGACAAAAAGAAGAGTCCAAGCTTCATCGGTCCAAAAACCAATCTCATTAACATAAGAACGGGTTTGATTCAGGATGCTAATTACTATCAGGAAGTCAATTTCAACAATTAGGTTTTTGATACCCAAAGAAATTTGTCGCAAGTTTCCCCTGAAGAGCGTTTTGAAAGAAACCTCTTCTAATGCATTCAACCGCAACAAAGAGAATTTGAAGAATCATGAATAATAGAAAAATCAACACCAACATCCTAAGAAGAAGAGATCACAATTTTATTTATTTAACCATATGCTCTTATCGATCATATTTTGGTAGACATGAAAGCGTTTAATATTGATTGAAATCAGTCCATCATATATCTTTAAAATGATAAAGCTAGTTTACTACATAAATGTAGAATTACAATTTTAACGATGGAGACTTGTTTGACCCAAAAATAAATAAATTGAAAAAGGCCTAAAAAAAAATTGAGGAAACAGTCAACTATTTCTATAATTTACAAAAAAAGATTTTATGGAAAACCTTTCGTAAAAGGTTTTCTTTTTTCACTTGTTACTATAGGCCAGAAAGATATTAAATTCAACTTTTCGTATTTAAGTAAATATCACACAAATCAATAAACAGAAAGGAATATATCTATAATCTATAATATATTAAAAAGGGAGAATCCATGAAAAACTTTTTTGGACTGTTATACCCCTCTAAATTTGGAATAATTACCAAAAAGACCTCCACGTTTTAACCCTATAAAGACCTCCACGTTTTTTGGACTGTTATACCCCACAAAATTCAGAATAATTACCAAAAAAACCTTCACGTTTTATCCCTGTAAAGACCTCCACGTTTTAACCAAATTTCATTTAATGTATTTAAACTCAAATTTCATTTAATGTATTTAAACTCTTACCGTTTATCTTTCAGATTTACCTTTGTTATTTGATTCCATTAAACTATTTGATTCCATTAAACTTCTTTGTGGTTCTTAAATTACATTAAAACTAATTATTACATATTTCATTCACACGTTAAAACCTACAAATTATTTCCTTAATTAATTGTTTCAATATTAATCATTGACTCTTTAAATTCCAAATGTTACAAAACAAACAAAGTATAAAAAGACACAATTTCATTGTGAGAACCCTATATTGCTACTTCTAAATTCCATATCTGAGCCTTGGTGATTTTGTCCAATTTTTATTCCAGGTATGTTTTGAATCTTTTGGTTATTTCCATTTAAAGTCAGATTTAAGATTACTTTTTGTGCTATTTAATATTTAATTTAATATTTAGTTTAATTCTTTCTATGATACTTAGATGGCAGAGATGGATATGGTTATTAGTGAGCTCAAGCCTTTTCAAAGAGGATGGACCACTAAAGTCAGTGTCGTTAGAAAATTTTGCATCCAGAAATTCAAGACCAAAAAAGGAGATCCACTCAAGGTTCTAAAATTAATAGTAATTGATAAAGAGGTACAATTCAAGTTTTCCCCTCTAAATTAAATTCGTTATCCTATTTATGTAGATTTAATGTTTTCATATTTATCAATGCAGGGAGAAAGTATTCAGATTACTTTGTTCAATGACCTAATTGAAAAATTTGGAGATATTTTTCAAAAGGGAAAAACATATGTGATCCATGATGGTATCATCAAACCAATTGACGTCAGATACATGAGCATTCATCCAAAATTTGAGATTTCATTATCCAAAAACAGTGACGTGAAAGAGGTTGAGGGAGAAAGATTTAATTTGAAAAAGGAAAATTTTTGCAGCTTTGAATCATTGTTGATCGGTAACAGCGAAACGAATACTCCCCCTATAGGTATCTACAATTTTGGTTATGCGTTTTTTATTTTTATATTTTTTTAAATTTTACTAAATTTAAATAATATATTGTGTAAAATTTGTTTCTAGATGTCATAGGTGGAGTGATACAGATAAAGCCCATAATTTTAAGAAAACTACATGATGGCAATTTTTCCAAGAAAAAGGGAAGTTCTACTTATGGACAATAATGTTTTGAATCTTTTGGTTATTTCCATTTAAAGTCAGATTTAAGATTACTTTTTGTGCTATTTAATATTTAATTTAATATTTAGTTTAATTCTTTCTATGATACTTAGATGGCAGAGATGGATATGGTTATTAGTGAGCTCAAGCCTTTTCAAAGAGGATGGACCACTAAAGTCAGTGTCGTTAGAAAATTTTGCATCCAGAAATTCAAGACCAAAAAAGGAGATCCACTCAAGGTTCTAAAATTAATAGTAATTGATAAAGAGGTACAATTCAAGTTTTCCCCTCTAAATTAAATTCGTTATCCTATTTATGTAGATTTAATGTTTTCATATTTATCAATGCAGGGAGAAAGTATTCAGATTACTTTGTTCAATGACCTAATTGAAAAATTTGGAGATATTTTTCAAAAGGGAAAAACATATGTGATCCATGATGGTATCATCAAACCAATTGACGTCAGATACATGAGCATTCATCCAAAATTTGAGATTTCATTATCCAAAAACAGTGACGTGAAAGAGGTTGAGGGAGAAAGATTTAATTTGAAAAAGGAAAATTTTTGCAGCTTTGAATCATTGTTGATCGGTAACAGCGAAACGAATACTCCCCCTATAGGTATCTACAATTTTGGTTATGCGTTTTTTATTTTTATATTTTTTTAAATTTTACTAAATTTAAATAATATATTGTGTAAAATTTGTTTCTAGATGTCATAGGTGGAGTGATACAGATAAAGCCCATAATTTTAAGAAAACTACATGATGGCAATTTTTCCAAGAAAAAGGGAAGTTCTACTTATGGACAATAATGTTTTGAATCTTTTGGTTATTTCCATTTAAAGTCAGATTTAAGATTACTTTTTGTGCTATTTAATATTTAATTTAATATTTAGTTTAATTCTTTCTATGATACTTAGATGGCAGAGATGGATATGGTTATTAGTGAGCTCAAGCCTTTTCAAAGAGGATGGACCACTAAAGTCAGTGTCGTTAGAAAATTTTGCATCCAGAAATTCAAGACCAAAAAAGGAGATCCACTCAAGGTTCTAAAATTAATAGTAATTGATAAAGAGGTACAATTCAAGTTTTCCCCTCTAAATTAAATTCGTTATCCTATTTATGTAGATTTAATGTTTTCATATTTATCAATGCAGGGAGAAAGTATTCAGATTACTTTGTTCAATGACCTAATTGAAAAATTTGGAGATATTTTTCAAAAGGGAAAAACATATGTGATCCATGATGGTATCATCAAACCAATTGACGTCAGATACATGAGCATTCATCCAAAATTTGAGATTTCATTATCCAAAAACAGTGACGTGAAAGAGGTTGAGGGAGAAAGATTTAATTTGAAAAAGGAAAATTTTTGCAGCTTTGAATCATTGTTGATCGGTAACAGCGAAACGAATACTCCCCCTATAGGTATCTACAATTTTGGTTATGCGTTTTTTATTTTTATATTTTTTTAAATTTTACTAAATTTAAATAATATATTGTGTAAAATTTGTTTCTAGATGTCATAGGTGGAGTGATACAGATAAAGCCCATAATTTTAAGAAAACTACATGATGGCAATTTTTCCAAGAAAAAGGGAAGTTCTACTTATGGACAATAAGTATGTTTCTATTTTTTTAGAACACATTCCATTTAATTTTATATTATGAACTTAATATTTTTCCCTCCTACTGTATACAGGTTTAATACAATGAAATTGACATTATGGGACGATTTAGCTGAAAATGAAGGACAATATCTGGAGGAAAATGGGCAAGCACAAAGTGTTATTGTAATCACCAATGTAAAGCCTACTGAATTTGATGGTATATTTTTTTGTGTTCTAAAAACCATAAACTATTATACTTAATAAATATATTAACTTAAAATTAAATTACAACA
Source organism: Luffa aegyptiaca (assembly GCA_017139565.1). Taxonomy (NCBI): domain Eukaryota; kingdom Viridiplantae; phylum Streptophyta; class Magnoliopsida; order Cucurbitales; family Cucurbitaceae; genus Luffa; species Luffa aegyptiaca. The sequence goes on along the minus strand of CM029399.1, from coordinate 7,340,043 downwards.
TTACAGGTGAGATAGCCATATCATCTACGATCATTAGCGTTATTGACATAAATCCTCCCCTTGAGAGAGCAGAACCATTGAAGTGTAGGCAAGTTTTACGAAAAAAATTATTTCATTTTTAAAATTACATTTACAATTTTCTTCAATACATAGAATAAAAATTGTTTTTAGTTTAAATATGCTTTTATATTTAATCTATAATTTTGTGTATCAATGTTTTCTTAGGATGCAAACTCTTATAAAAGACCAAAAGTTAGAATGATATTTTATATCCATCCAAAAAGATGATAGAAGCAAAAGAGGTCAACATGGATGACATTATCAAAGGAAAAGTAAGTGACCTATATTGTTCTTTCATTGGAAGAATAATAAAGATACACAACAAAGATAATCCATGGTTTGAAAAATGCAATTCATGCAATGAAAGATTATTTCCTATAGACTACATGCCAACTGCATATTGTACAAAATGTGAGAATGAAAATTCTACATTTACAAGAAAATATGTGTTGAGAATGCTTGTATCTGATGGTGAAGAGGAAAGCTACATAACTCTTTTTTATGCTGCTGATTACATAGTTGGATGCAATGCAACCGAATATTACAATGATCTCAAGGTATATGTTAAAATTTAACTTACATTTTTTGTAAAAATAAAAAAACTAAATTTACTATTTTTTTTTTTGCAGGATAAGAAAAAAGAAAAAAGTAAATATTTTCAGAATTTGGTGGTAGCAGAAGATAAGAAATATTACTTCTTAGTCAGAATGGACAAAACAGGAGAGAGTGATCGTGCACGTAAACAAATAGTTGTTCAAGAAATTTGCAGTGTCATTTCGATGGCTAGCAAAAGACACACAGAAGGTGAAGAAAAGAGAGCGATTGAAACAGAAGAGAACAAAAAACGAGCAAAAGTAACAGAAATGAATTAAATGTTTTTGTTCTCAAGAAGCTTACTTTATGTGTTTTCAATTCTCATATTGTTCTTAGGTGTTTAACATTAATCTCATTGTTCTGAGATATTGTAAGATTTAATTCATGGTTCATTTAATGAAAATTAAGTAAGGTTGAAATGCATATTACTCTCAATTGTTTGTTAAACCTCTTTAATAATATATTATGTTTCATTTATAAGAAAATTATATACATACAATTTGGAAAAATAAACAAACCATTGAACGATTAAAATCATTTTACACTTCTACATGAATAGAATGAAAAACATTGAACGAAATAACGGAAAAAATGATGAATATGAATAAAAATTATTTGAGCATATGTACTAAGACATTCAAATTTGTATTTAAAAAGAGACTAATAAACAAAATGAAAATTGGGAAACTATTTGTTTTTTTAGTAATCATATATGAAAACCTATAAAACAAACAAAACGAAAATAAAACGAAGAATATAACTTTTTTTTTAAGAAGAATGAAGAATATGATATATAAAAAAAATCATAAAAAAATAATAATACTATTGGAATATAGACAATTTTACAAAAGGTCACAATGAAAAATAGTATATGAGAATTAATAATATATTTTATAAAAGAAAAAAAAAAACATAGTTCTGATTTTAGTTAGATATAAGTTGCAATTGAATTTACCATCATTGCATTATTGAACTTACAACATAAATCATCATGTTTATGTCTAAGGAAAAAACATTATGTTTTTAACTTCCATATTAACTTAAAACATAAATTGTTGTCAAAAAAAAAAAAAAAAAAACTTAAAACATAAATTAATATGTTTAAACTAAACCAAAGAAAAAAAAAAAGAAAAAAAGAAATGAAGCACAGAGAAAAAGAACAAATAATCAAACATTGAAAGTGCATATGACATTCCCTTGGTGTAAGCATGACAATCCAAATCAAAACAACAACAAAAAACATATTCACAATTTTAGAAATGCTTATAAAGTAAAGTAAAAAGAATTAGTTCTATGAAATTTGAAATCAACTACATCAGCAGAATATTGAGAGATAATTAAGCTAATTGCTCATGAAAACAAAACAAATTCAGAATTCAAGAATCAAAAGATTGAAGGCAAATGAAACTCAAGATATAAAAATAAATATAAAGAAATAAATGTTGTATTTCATGTTCCATGAAGTTATAATTCAAATTGTAATTGTAACTTCTATTTTACACTTAAAACATAAATCATTACAATGCATTAAATTTATAACTTCCATATTTATTTCCACTTTTAATTATAAAATAAAATAAAATATTTCATCACTCTCAATCAGTGTATTGGTTAGAAAAAAAAAATGGTTTCAAGACATTAAATTCAAATTATTGACCCACCAAATAGTTAGGGCCAAAATATAAATAGAGCATGTGAAGTTTCTATACTACTTTTTCAAGTCCTTCATAATACACAAAGAGATAAAAAAACATTCCACTTTGATTCTAAATTACTTCCAAGATTGATTTTTGATTGTTTCCTACATTTCCAGGTATGCCAAACTTTATATCTCTCTTTTTTTTAATCTTGAAGACAAAAATATGATCAAAGTGTTTCCATTAACGGTAGAATTCAAGCTCCAAGTCCCAAAAATAGTATTCTTCCAGTTTTAAACTGAGTGGATTTCAAGTCTTTTTTTCCCCTTTTTTTTTCCCTCTTCTTAAACAATGGATTGCTTCTATTTTAATTTTTCTGCACATTTCTTTTTTATTGTCTCTATCTCTATCATAAAAAATTAGTATATGTTTCAGATCGTTCATTCATTTTTTTTTACAACTAATGGAGAATGATAATGGATTCTCGACGAAACATTAACAAAAAAATTTTTGGTATTAATTTCCTCATATTGGCAGGTATTCCAAAATACTAAGGTTATGTAATATTCTATTTCTATTAAGTATAATTATATTCTCTATTTATTTAAAATAGGCAAATGAGGATTATTGGAACATAAAAGAAGGGATTCTTATTCACACTTCAAGGAATAGGTAAGTTCTCCCAATAAAATTAAATGTATTATTCTATTTTAAAATTCCTATTTTTCTGTTTATATTTTTGGTTTTTTATTTAATAAAAATTGTCGGTGGAATAGTCATGCCTTAAAGCAAACAAAAAAACACATAACACAATACAAGAAATAAAATAGGGTATTTATATTTAAAATAGGTATTTAAAAGATGTTATTTAAATACTGATTAAAGTTTTTATTTAGGTTAAAAGAAAAAACATGCAGAAAAATAAATTATTGTTTTGATTTAGCTATTAAATATGGTAAAATCTGGAATGATTATTTAATGCCTAAAAAATGAACAAAAAAAAAAAAAAATACAAAGTTAAAAAGTTGTATCAAGAATCCAGTTTATAAATTTCATTCATCAAATAAAGATGTTTACAACAATACAACAAGCCAGTAGTCCATATACTAAGTTCTAAATACTACCATTGCCAAAATAAAATGTTATTTAGATATTAAAAAAAAAAAAAAAACAAAACAAACTTACGGAATAGGGCATACATGATCGGCCTTCAAAATATGCCAATATTTGTGGCAGTTAACCAATTCAAATGTATCATTATTTTCCTTCAAATCAAACATTTAAAATATCATTAAACACAAAGAATATAAATCAAAAGAATTAATGAGTACAATCAAAGAATGAACATAGAGACAGTTAAAAAACAAAACAAACTTACGGAATAGGGCATACATCGGTCAACCTTCAAAATATGCCAATATTTGTGGCAGTTATCCCATTCAAATGTATCATTATTATCCTTCAAATCAAACATTTAAAATATCATTAAACACATAGAATATAAATCAACAGAATTAATGTGTACAATCAAATAATGAACGTGGAGACCGTTAAAATTGTAAGCCAAACATACCATCCACCAAATAATTTGAAGAATAAATGGAGAGCCAAGATTGAGAGATAGACAAAAGAGAAAAGGAGGAGAGAAAGCCAAAGAAAAGATGAGGGGATCGAGAGGAAAACGAAAGGGATGATGAAGGGATCGAAAATAAAGGATAAAATGAGGATGAATTATAATTATAGATGGTCTGTACCCACAAAATTGTTTCCAAAAATAAGGGGTGAGAAGGATTTTCCAAAAAAAGACACGTTACCTTGTGTGTGCAAAAAATAAATAAATTAACTACCATCATTGTAAAATTATTATGTTTCCAAAAATAAACATCAATATTTACATAATCGTTGTCAAATTATTATGTTTCCAAAAATAAACATCAATATTTATATATATATTTACATAATCTAAACTAAGTAAAATAACAAATTATAAATTCTCAAAAAATATATAAAAGTTGTTTTTTACAATAATATATTAAAGAAATTAAGTAACGGTTGTTTATAGAAATAATTACATTTCTAAAGGCGTTAATATCGACAATCACACATTTAAAAAATAAAAAAATAATAAATAATAAATAAAAAAAAACTTTCTAAAACTAAACTTAAGTGAGATATGATCTCATTCTAAGAAAAAAAAAATCTCTTGATTAAAATTCTTTTTCCAAATTTCCAACCAAACAATTAAGAAATATGTCATTTAAACAATTAAGAAATACTTCATTTAAATTTAAACTTTCAAATGCCCTAAATATAAAGAATCACAATTTTTTTTAAAGGTTTTTTTTAAAAAACTAAACCCTTTAGGGGCCGTTTGGTTTAAGGTTTAGTTTTAGATGCCTGGGAATAGGATGCCTGAGAATAGAATGCCTTGGAATAAGAAGCCTGGGAATCAAAGATAACTGTGTTTGGTTGTGCATGGGAATGTCATCAGGATTTTATGAGAACAAATTATGTCTGTATTTATTTTTTAGAATTAATCAGGTAAACTTTATGTAATTTTAATAAATTAATCAATAAAATAATCAAAATTAATTCAAACTATTAATAAAAATTAATGAAATAATAATCATGAAATGATTTTAATGGGATAAACTATGTTAATTCAACAAACTAAAATTATTTAATTAATTTTATTTTTCTTTTCAAAAAAAAATTATTTAATTAATTTTTTAATAAATATCTTTAACTACAATAATTTAATATATTGTATCCATAAAAATTAATTAGATAAATATTTAATAATAATATGATTATTTATTTATTATAAGGAAATTTAAAAAAGTAATTAATTGATTATAAATAATCGATAAGTAATTAATTATAATTATTGAAAAATGAATTTTTATACTAAATTCATTTAAATGATTTTAATTCAATAATTAAATATATTTTCGATAATATTGACTAATTAATTATAATTTTAGTAAATATGTAATTACATCTCTTTAATAAACTTGGACTAAGTATTTGTTTAAAAGTCCTAGAAAAAAGTATTTGTTTAAAAAAAAATAAAATTCTTGACAAATTATTATTTAACCTAATTAAATAATTTATTATATTATTTTTAATTTAGTATCCATTAGTTAATTAATTAACTATATTCAAAATAAAATTGCATATAAAAATAAAAAAAAAGAGATGGGAAAAAAGAAAACCCATGCTTTTGCAAGGGCATAGAAAACCCTTGTTTATGGGTATAAATTTTCGAATCTAAAACAAAGAAGGAAAAAATATAAAGATAGTGAAAAATTCTACTCCTAATATTTTGATGGTTAATTATAGAAACAATGCAAATTAATTCCAATCCTAAATATAGACAATCCCATTAAAAAAACGTAGGCTTACCAAACTGAACCCTTAAAAATAGGTTTCATTTGTATCATGAAATAATTATAATATACCGGTTCAAATTTGTGTTTAAAATTTTCAACCAAAAAATTTGGGAATGTGATTTCAAATTTTAAAGGTCCCAAATATAGACAATTTTTTTTTAATTTTAAAATGTAGCCTCTTTAAAAACTAAACATTTCACGTTAATGAGAGGTAAAATAACTATGTAATTCAAATAAAATTTTAAAAATCTGAGTAAAACAAAACCTCCATAGTATAACCAAGTAAGCATAAGATCCCACGGTCATTATAATCAATTATTATTAAAAAAAAATTAAGTTTTCAAAAATCAAATATCCTTTGTGTTAATAGACTGACTAATAATTATGTAATTCACAAAATTAAAAAATTAAGAGTAAAATAAAATCTACAGATTGAATTTTTGTTTTAATTTTAAACAAAAAAAATTAAGAAATGTCATTTTGTATTGATTTCAATTTTCAATTTAAATAAATATAGAAGGCAAAAAAAAAAACAAAAAAAAAAACAAAAAAAAAAAAACAAAAAAACATTGAAGAAAAATCTACATCAGAAAGGGTATTGGTTACCTAATTGTGAAAACAATCTAATTTAATTTCATGCCCATAAATATAAACCATCACATTAATAAAAAAAAAACACTTATAAACTAAACCATTTTAAATTAAATTTTAATTTTTTTTAAAAAAAATCTATTGAATTAAATTTTAAAACTTTTATTTTTTACAACAATGTCATTTTAAAACTTTGTCAAGTCAATATGAAAAAAAAAATTGTTTAACCTGTTGGAAAAATGAAAAGATCAAAAAAGAATTTACTCTTTATATTTTGGTAACTATCTCTCATTGCTAAATTACCCATATACACTATTTCTTTGTTTTCTAAGTATGATACATTATCTATATAAAAAGTATATTTACCTTTACATTTCTAATACCATTTAAAAGAATGTTTTTCTTTTTTGAGTTCCTATAACAAAAACTTTGATTTTTTTATATTTATGACTTTGAAAAATTACATTATTTCTATAAATAGTAACAAAATTTTTAGCAAAAAATTTGCTTAATGCTTTAGTTATGACAATATACAATTAAAGATGATATAATTAAAAAAAAATTAAAAAGGACAAATCATGAAAATAATCATGAATTACAAATTATATTATAAGGTCTACTGAGTCGTAACAAAAAAAATCCCTTACATTAATATATAATGTGTTTGAGATATGTAATTCATCAATCACATGAAACCTCATGTTATTATTAATTGGCATTGATAATTTTAAAAATACGCCAACAAAATATGCTTAGTAGATAAGACGTCAGTTACCATCCTGAAAATTCGATGGTTTGATTATTCATATATAAAAAAAAAAAAAATCACAGCATATTAATCTGATTTGCTAATTAATAAATACCGAAAAAAATAATTTTAGGAGAACATTCTTGAAAGTATTATATATGTATTTGAAACTTTCTATGAAAATGCATTTTACAGAGTAGTTTATTAATTTGTATATATTTTGATACTAGGACAATATGGATGGTGATAGAAAAAGGAAAACATATGCCACACTTTCTCAAGAAGAAAGAAGAAGAACAATTGATCGGTCTATACAATCAAAGGGAAAAAAAAACTTGGACAAGGAAACAATTCCCAATTCGACTATGCTTTGCCATGACTATTAATAAGGCTCAAGGACAAACAATCCCTAATGTAGGAATTTATCTTCCTCAACATGTTTTCTCGCATGGGCAACTATATGTGGCACTTTCAAGAGGGATCTCTGCAACAACAACAAAGGTCTTGGTAAAATCAAAGGATCGTTTGACAAACTTTTCCTACCATTTGCTTAATTTAACTTTTACCGATAAATTAATCTCTATTACAAAATGTATGTTATAATTTTATAAAAATATTATTCTATGTTTATCAATTTAACCAATATAACTATCACTATTAACAAAAAGAGACAATAGAAAAACAAAATCTAACAAAAAAAAAAAAAAAACACAATTTAATTCAATTAATTATTGTATGAACAAATTAACATGTGACCTATTAAAAAAAGATTATTCAATAACATAGAACAAATTTCCTTCTTTATTTTATACATTAATTATACTTTTTAAAAATTCAACATTATTCTAAAATAATTTTAATTAAGAAAATTTACACGTGCATTGCACGTGGTGTAAAACTAGTATATATATATATATATATATATATATTAAATCGTCTTCGCTAGTTCTCATAAAAAGTAACGAAAATCGTAAAAATTAGAGCATGCTTACGTGTCTGCGATATTTAAAGCAGCTCTATATACTAAAGTAACAGCAAAATACTCCACGTGGATGCTTAATAGTGCGCCACGTAATATTTAATTATCCCTCTACCCCTGGCCCCAATTTCGGCGTTTCGAATAGCAAGGCAACAGTTGTGCAAGTTGTAAATATTTTAATTCGAAATATATATATATTTTTTTCTTTAAACAATTCGAAATATTATTTTAATATCAATACACTGAAAATGTAATATTATTTATTGTGATTATTATTATTATTTTTTTTTCATGTTTCTGACACATGGTGCTTAGTTCTTTCTAGACTCTTCCTTTCTAGACTCTTCCTTTGGATAATGTTAGATATGATTTTAAAAAAAATAAAAATCAAATGGTATATAATTTTATAGTATTTTTCTAATATAGGAAATAATGTGGAGAAGAAGTTTAGGAAGAAATTATTATTGATGGATAATTTTATTTCAATCTTAATTATTCATGTAAATTTAGACAACATTTTCAAATATATGAGCAAGAAAAACATTTTTAAGGCATTTCATAGTTGAATTTCTTTTACAACTTATGTTTTTATAATTATTTCTTTTAAAATATTTTCCGTTTTAATTTTTATTTTTATATATTTTTTATATCCATAAATGATTAGGAGCCAGTTTGGCAATGTTCCATTTTTTTTTCTTTTTTTCCCCTATTTTCTCTTTTATTAAAAAAGGTTGGAAAAAAAGAAAAAAAAAAAAAAAAAAAAAAAAAAAAAAAAAAAAAAACCTTGAACAGTAGGAACGTTCTGGAAGCTTCAAGAAATTTGAATGGAAGGGTATGGGAGAGGGAAGGTGGATGTATTGAAGTGGGGCTTCACACTAGTCTTATAAATTATTGACCACAATTTTTTTTTTCTTTCTAAACATTTTATTTTATTGAGTATACATTGTCTTATATTGGAATGGAAATATCTTCTTTTTTTTTTTCTTTTTTCTTTTAACAGGATAATGGAAATATCTTTTAATATTGTTTTTTTTTTTTCATTTTATTTCCAAGATAACATTTTATATAATTAGGTTAAGTTATAAAATCAATATTTGAATTTCCAACCTTTCGTATGGTAGAAGTTCTCTAAATCTTTCAATTTTATATTTAAAAAGTCCATAAACCAAGATTATTTTTCTAAAAAATGTACAGAGACCTATTAAACACCTAATTAAAAGACATAAAATCGAAAGTTCATAGATCTTAATAAAAATCAAGAGACCTATTAGATAGCTTGGGAATTTTATGTGCATTATATGTTGTCCTCATGTTCCAATGTCATCATCATGTATGAAAAAATATGATCGTAAAAAGATTAGTTTATTTGTATCAATCCTATAACGTGACATTTTGGTTAAAATATTGTTCGTAGTTTAAAAATGTTTTATGCATTTTACAATATTTAAGAGTCAATTTAATTGTATTAATTTCATAAACTTAAAAAGGAGTAATGGATCAAACTGAAAGAAATTTTAAGAGAAGGGGTGTAACACCTCCTTTATGGTATTTTTCAAATAGATGAAAATTTAAAAGTAACTTTATACTATAATATTATATTTGACATCAGTCAACTATTTTTTAATTTAATAAAAAGAATATTAATTTTGTGGATGACCTTTCATAGGAGGTCTTTTTGTTTTTACTTACTTTTATTTTTCACTAAAAAAATATCTTGTTTAACTTTTTTGCATTTAATTCTTAAATGTCAAACAAATCAATGGAAGATTCTAAAAGAAGAAAATATAATAAATAGAATGAAACAAAATTGATTAGTCGTGGCTAGTTTTCATTAAAAAAAAAGCCGCAAAATTGTAAAAATCAGTGGCTTTACGAGAAAATTTCTAGTATTACGGTAGTACCTACTCCCTTCATTTAGCATTTGACACGTCATTTAATGAACATTTAATGATATAATATTTTATTCTATAGGTCTCACACAATTCTTAAATACTTCTTTCATGACAAACAATGAATGGAGGTCATAGTACTATAAATTTTCTCGTGGTTTTACCTGGGTAAAATTTCTAGTACTACGGTAATATGAAAAATCTTTCATACTACCTCCATTTATTGTTTGTCATGAAGGAAGTATTTAAGAATTGTGTGGGATCCATGAAATAAAATATTATATCATTAAATGCTCATTAAATGACGTGTCAAATGCTGAATGGAGGTAGTATGTACTACCGTAATACTAGAAATTTTTCCTTTTACATGGAATCTATCACACGTGGCGGCTTCTGGGTCTGCCACGTAATATATATCCGCACTCTCTTACCTCAATTTCGGCGGTTGAGTTGGCAACTTAGCAAAACAATTGTGCAGTGCAAGTTGTGAATATTTTAATTCGCAATGCTATTTAAATAATTCTTTGATGGACAAATATAATTTAAATATTAGTACTCAGGTTGTAAATATTATTTTTAAATTATCCTCTCTCCGAGTGCATGTTGTTAGTTCTTTCTAGACTCTTCCTTTGGATAATGTTATAAACTTTAAATAGAAAATGGAAAATGTTGTAAAAGAAAAGGAAAAAATGGTTTTTGTTGTTTTTTTGGGAAAAAGATTTCATTATAAAAAATGGAAGAATAAATTTAATACACCTAAAAAATCAGAAATATAACTGATAAATAATATTTTTCTTTTTAGTACAACAAATTATTGGTTGAAATTTGAACATCTAATTTTTTAAAAAAAAAGAACATTGTATTTCAACAACTAAACTATACTCATTTTGCATATGAAGGATATTTGACTAAAACAAAATTAGACAATTTTTTGATAAGTTTGAGATGCCACATCTAGATTGAGATTTGCTTGAAATAACTTCTAGTTTAAAATAAAATATTCCAAATTAAAACTTATATTTATTTCTTTTGATACATGTATAAAATAATACTTTTATTTATATATACTTTTTAAAATGTAACACTAAGGTTCCGTTTGATAACCATTTGGTTTTTTAGTTTTTAGTTTTGTGAAAAATTAAGCTTATTTTCCTTCAATTTCCTTACCATATTTTCATCTTTGTTAAGTGTACATTTGAATTTCTAGCCAAATTCAAAAAACAAAAACAAAGTTTTTGAAAACTATTTTTTTTTAGTTTTCAAAACTTGATTTGGTTTTTGAAAACATGGGAAGAAGGTATATAACAAAACCAAGAAACTGGTTGAAGTAGTGTTCTTAAGTTTAATTTTCAAAAACAAAAAATCAAATGGTTATCAAATGGACCTAAATTTTGTTGTTTCTAAAATTTGTTTATATTTAGAGGAAAGTTTCTTAAAAATGAAATAGTTACCAAACACTTACTTTTATAAGAAAAATTAAAAAAAGAACATTATCAAAGGAGGTTTAGGAACATTCTAGAAGCTTAAGACAATGGGAGTGGAAGGTCAATATGGGAGAGGGAAGGTGGATTATTTATTTATTTATACTTTTTTTTTGGGCAAAGGTAAGAAGATGAAGTGAGGTGGGGCTTGGCACTAAGTCTTATAAATTAGTGACCACAAATGGCCTCTAAAAGAGGGGAGGGTGTCCCAATCTAAATTAATAAAATTTTAGTGGTTAGAATGTGCCCAGTTTTTTTATTTCTTCTAATACTACCTTTTATTTTATTCAATATCCATTGTTATCTATATGAATGGATTTTTTTTTTTTTTTTTACAAGAGAATGGAAATGCTTTTTTAATGTGGACTTTTCATTCTACTCCCTACAAGGAGAAGGGTTTTATATATATTTAGGTTAAATTATAAATTAGTTTCCATCACAACTAAGATTTTGTCTTATAGATCTCTAAACTTTAGTTTAAAAACGTTTTTGTATCTTAAACTTTTAATTTTGTGTTTAATAGGCATATGAATTTTAAAAATTGTCTAATATAATAGGTCATTGAACTATATGTATATATATATATATTATCAATTCTAGTTTCCTCAAGTAAAAAATAAATAATAAATAATAATAATAATTAATTACTGTGCAACTCGTAGCAGCCATAACAATAAGTGCTGCAAAAAAAAAAAAAAAAAAAGTGAATATCTTGTTTAAACAATTTCAGTCTAAATTATATAAAAAAAGGCTAATTTATAAAAAATAACCCCGAACTATGGTGTTTGTTTAAAAAATGCTCTTGAACTTTGAAAAGTTTCAAAAATACCTATGAACTTTAAAAAATGTTTCAAAAATATCCTTGCCGTTAATTTTGGATGGAATCCGTTAAAGTTTCAGTTTCAAGAACAAAACAAAAGTAATCTTGAAGTTTCGATACGAAAATCTAGTCAAGTTATTGAGATTTGTTGAAAGAGAAAGAAAAAAAGCTCATAGATTATGAATACATGACAAATAAGTAAAGTTTCTCATTAATTTTCATGAAAGAAGAATTAATTTACTGTGGGAGAAGGAAAAAAAGAAGCATTTTTCAATAAGGGTATTTTTTAAACTGAAACTTTAACGATTTCCATCCAAAATTAACGGCAATGGTATTTTTGAAACAATTTTCAAAGTCCAGAGGTATTTTAGAAACTTTTTAAAGTTCAGGAGCATTTTTGAAACAAACCTCATAGTTTAGGGGTATTTTTTATAATTTAGCCTAAAAAAAAATACCCATATAGTTTATAGGTCTTGTTTCAGAAGTAACTCTAAACTGTAAAATGTTTCAAAAATATCTCTAACCTTTCAAAAATGTTAAAAAATATCATGGCCATTAAGTTTTGGATGAAAAACATTAATATTTCTGTTTTTTTAATATCGTTGACCTTTTAAAAAATTTTAAAAATATTCTTACTGAAAATGTTTCTTCTTCTTTCTTCCACCACAAAAATTAATGAAAAGTTTTACTTATTTGTCATGTATTCATAAACTATAAGCATTTTAAGAGGTTGACCAGACTCTCGTGTTGAAGTAATTTCAAGATGACTTGTGCTTCATTTTCGGATTCCTCGTGTGTACTTGGCTTGATTTTTTTGATAGCTTTTTCACTCTATTTTCTTCCAAGTGACCCATCAACTTTTCCCATAGTCATATGGTGTTTTATTGCACATAACCTTTATAAGCAAAGTTTTGCATTAATTTTCTTGGAGGAAGAACTTTTAGAGAGAGGAAGAAAAAAGAAGAAAAACATTTTTGAGTAATGATATTTTTGAAATCTTTTGAAAGATCAAAGGTATTAATGAAAATGAAACTTTAACGCTTTCTATCCCTAACTTAACGGTAAAAATATTTTTGAATGTTGATTTAAAGGTCAAGCGTATTTTTGAAACATCGGAGTATTTTTTAAACGAGATCCATAGGTCAAGAGTTTGAGTTTTTTTTTTTTTTTTTTGGTAGTAATCTAGCCTTCATAATATTAATATTTATATTCAATTAACCACATAAAATTTTCTGTCAAACTAACCATATGTTATATGAAAATTGAAGGATAAATAATTTTACCACTTACACAACTTCATACGAGTAACAATGACAACAAAAATTTACTAAAAAAATGACCAAAAAAAAAAAAAAAAAATCTCGTAACATTTAAAAGTAAAAATTTGTTCGAAGTAATCTACTAAAGAAGTTAATCTTATTCTTGTGCTCATAATTTGTTCTAACTATGTAGTCATTAAATAAGTCTTTTTTTTTTTAATTCATCCATTAAATAAGTCTTTTTTTTTTTAATTCATCCATTAAATAAGTCTAAACCTTAGGTCTTTAAATCACATATTCGATCTAATTTGGAAAAGATAATAAATATTTTTAAGCATTGAATATGCTGAAACTTCATAGTTTAAATCCTATATGTTGGGAACTTCCCACAATCCCAACATATATATGCTACAGATTATTAAGATAGCCCATTAAATAGATTTTGAGTTTGTATTTATCTTGGCCCAAATTGTATTCGGCCCATTTGTTCAGCCCCTTTTCCCTTTCGTTATATTTGTAAGCATTAGGGCAGATGATGAAGGTTCTGGATTTCTTTTGTAATTTCTTTGATTATTTTTGCAAGAGTTTTTTATCCCCAGGCCTTTATATATGGCGTGAACAGTGTTATCCCCATATATGAATGCATAGGGTTTTTCTCCTGCAATTTGGTGTTTCCTTCTTTTTCTCTTTTCTTTATGATTTATGGCATTCTTATGATGGTATCAGAGCTTAAGTCTAACGACTAAGCATCTGCCCTAATTTTTTTTTTTTCGAGCTATGTCTTCTCAGAGTGGTACCAGTGCGGCGATGGATGATTCATCTGCTTCCTCGCAAATTTTTGGCCCTGGTAATAAGGTTTCGATTGTGAAGCTTACTGATGATAACTTCCTTCTGTGGAAATTTCAGATACAATTTGCTCTTGAGGGATATGATTTAGAATCCCATTTGCATGATGATCCTCCTGCTCAATACTTGCAATCTTCCTCTGATCCTAACTCGGGCGAAGGCTCTTCGGCGGTCAAAATCCCTAATCCGGTGTATACAAAGTGGAAACGTCAGGATAAAATCATCTCGTCGTGGCTTGTTGGCTCGATGTCGGAGGAGATACTCCATCAAATGCTCCACTGTGGGACTGCTAAAGAAATTTGGGACTGTTTATCTCAAATCTTCTCTTCTCGTAATCTCGCCCAGGTGATGAAATTCAAAACAAAGTTACAAACTATCCAGAAGGGAGGTATGTCCTTAAAAGAGTATTTCTCCAAAATACAACAGTATGTCGATGCTTTGTCTGCCGTTGGAAAAACCGTTGATGTCGATGATCATATTTTATATATTTTGGCCGGTCTTGGTTCTGAATACGAGTCGATGGTCTCTGTGATTTCAGCAAAAGTAGGTCCTCAATCGGTCCATGAGGTTATGGCTCTCTTGTTTACTCAAGAGAATAGGATTGAGAGCAAACTTACTTCTACTGATGCTTCTCTGCCGTCTGTTAATCTATCTGTTCAATCTAAACCTGTTGATAATGATGCTAAAAAATCTAATGTTTCTTCATTCCCTCCGCCATTTAGTAGTGGGAACAGAGGGCGTGGAGGAGGTCGATCTAATCGGGGGGGCCGTACATGGAATAACCGAAATAGAATTCAATGTCAGCTTTGTGGGAAGTTCAATCACACTGCTTCGAAGTGTTACTTTCGCTATGCTCCTCCGAGTACTCCTCCCAATCCAGGTTCGTTTACTCCCTCATATAACCAGTTTAACCGATCTCCCTCTTTTCCCCAGATGAATGCTATGCTCACTGGTCCTGATATTAATCATGATACATCCTGGTACCCTGATTCTGGTGCTACTAATCACCTTACTCATAATTTTGGGAATCTCTCTGTTGGAACTGAGTATGGTGGTGCGAATCAAGTCCATGTGGGAAATGGAGCAGGTTTGCCTATTCTTAACTTTGGATATTCTTCCTTTTCTTCTCCTTTATGTACTGATCGTATGTTTGTTTTGAATAATCTTCTTCATGTTCCTTCCATTACTAAAAACCTCATTAGTGTCAGCCAGTTTGCTCGTGATAATGGTGTCTTTTTTTAATTTCATCCAACGCTATGTTATGTGAAGGATCAAGCGTCTGGTCGGGTTCTGCTCCAAGGGACTCTCCATGAGGGACTGTATCGGTTTAATGTCTCTATCCCTCAACAGCCATCTCAAAAATCAGCGGTTCAAGCTCTTCATTCCTCCACCACTGTTCCATTTCATTCATACTATACCTCTATTTCTCATAGTTCTGAGTTAGATATTTGGCATAGGCGATTAGGCCATCCAAATTTATCCACTGTTAAAAATGTGTTACGGGTGTTTAAACCATCATTGTCTATAAATAATACAAAGTTTCAGTTCTGTGATGCTTGTGCAATGGCTAAATCTCACTCTTTACCTTACTCTCCCTCTACTACCACTTACACAGCTCCTCTTCAATTAGTTGTGTCTGACTTGTGGGGTCCTACATATATTCCCTCATCAAATGGTTATCGGTATTATATTAGCTTTGTGGATGTTTTTAGTCGGTACACTTGGATATATTTTTTAAAATCCAAGTCTGATGCCTTTGCTGCTTTTGTTAAATTTAAAACCCACATTGAAAAGCTTCTCAATTTGCCTATTGTTCAATTTCAATCTGATAATGGTGGAGAGTTTCTGGCTTTCAAACCTTATTTAGATTCTCACGGCATTTCACATCGATTTTCCTGTCCTCACACTTCACAACAGAACGGGATTGCTGAGCGTAAGCACAGGCACATTGTCGATACTGGCCTAGCCTTGCTATCTCACTCCTCCATGCCTTTAAAATTCTGGGATGAAGCGTTCTCAACCGCTGTATTTTTTATAAATAGGCTGCCCTCTGAAGTTCTTCATGGCAAGAGTCCCTTGGATATCATCTTTCGCACTCACCCTGATTATTCTTTTCTTAAAACCTTCGGATGTCAGCGCTTTCCTTGTTTACGACCATATAAAACTCATAAGCTTGACTATAGGTCTGAACCTTGTGTTTTCATAGGATACAGTTCTTCTCATAAGGGTTATCGTTGCTTACCTGCTAATGGTAGGGTCTATGTTTCAAGGAATGTTTTATTTAATGAGTCCATTTTTCCCTTTTCCCAATTTCCTTTGCATTCTATCACCAAGTCTCCTCCCTCTGTCTCTTTACCTACTCTTGGGTCTATTTTACCTGTCTCTTCACCTATTCCTTCTACTCCATCCTCCGAGTTAAGTACGGATCCTGCTCCAATTTCCAGTATACCTGCTTCCCCATCTCCAGGTCCTTTGGTTGAGGTTACTCAGGATATTCCTTCTTCCTCTCCCACACCTTCTTCTCCTGTTATTAAAAACACTCATCATATGGTTACTAGAGGCAAGAGTGGCATATTCAAACCCAAAGCTTTTGTCTCTGTTTCTACTTCTGATTATGATAATATTGAACCTCCTAATGTCAAGGAGGCCTTGAAATCTTCTCATTGGAGAAATGCAATGCAGGATGAATTTGATGCTTTACAAAAGAATGAAACATGGGAATTGGTTCCTTCTCCGGATAATAAGAAAATTGTCAGTTGTAAATGGGTGTTTCGCATTAAACGAAACTCGGATGGCTCTATTTCTCGCTATAAAGCTCGTCTTGTAGCTAAGGGCTTTCATCAAACCGCTGAAATTGACTATGATGAGACCTTTAGTCCTGTGATTAAACCAGTTACTATTCGTGTTTTACTCACTCTTGCTCTTAACCACTTCAATGCCTTTTTACATGGAAAACTAACTGAGTCTGTGTTTATGGAGCAACCGGTGGGTTTTAAAGTTGCAGGTACAAAAAATATGGTTTGCAAGCTCAACAAGGCTCTATATGGTCTCAAGCAAGCACCTCGCGCATGGTATGATCGCTTAAGTAATTATCTTCGCTCTCTTGGTTTTATCACGTCTAAAGCAGACACTTCTCTAATGTTTAAACACACTGCCCATTCTTGCTGCTATGTGTTAATATATGTGGATGACATAATCATTATGGGAAGTTCTTCCTCTGAAGTTGAACGCTTGATATCCTCCTTAAGTACTCAATTCTCTTTGAAAGATTTGGGGAAATTGAGTTATTTTTTAGGCCTTGAGGTATCCTATCCTCAAACGGGTGGTATGTTTCTTTGCCAATCTACTTACATTGCTGAGGTGCTTAATCGTGCTAGTATGGCTGATGCTCGTTCTATTTCCACTCCTATGGTTAGTGGATCCATACCTTCGGCACATCAAGGTGAGTCCTTTCATGATCCTTTCCTTTATAGAAGCATTGTTGGTGCCTTGCAATATGTTACAATGACTCGACCCGAAATCTCATATAGTGTCAATAAGGCTTGTCAATTCATGCATTCTCCTAAAGATATTCATTGGAAGTTAGTTAAAAGAATCTTAAGATATTTGAAAGGATCTCTCAATTGTGGGCTCATTCTTAGACCTTCTCGTAACTTATCTCTTGTTGGTTTTGCTGATGTTGACTGGGCATCGGATCCTGATGATCGTAAGTCTACTACTGGATTTTGTGTCTTTTTTGGTAACAATTTGATTACTTGGGGGGTCTAAGAAGCAAGGTATTATCTCTCGCTCTAGTACTGAAGCTGAATATCGTAGTTTAGCTACTATTGCTGCTGAGCTTATCTGCCTGAAATCATTATTCTCTGATTTACGTATTTGTTTACCCAAACCACCTATTGTATGGTGTGATAACTTGGGTGCAGTTCATCTTAGTGTTAACCCTGTTATGCATTCGAAAACTAAACATGTTGAGCTTGATATTTACTTTGTGCGAGATCTTGTTCTTCAACGGAAGCTTCTTATTCAACATCTTCCAGCACATGAGCAGATAGCAGATATTCTTACAAAGCCATTGTCTGTAGTTTACTTTTGATCAACTAAAATTCAAGCTCAATGACCGTGAGGCCACTGCCATTGGCTTGCGGGGGGGGGGGGGGGTATTAAGATAGCCCATTAAATAGATTTTGAGTTTGTATTTATCTTGGCCCAAATTGTATTCGGCCCATTTGTTCAGCCCCTTTTCCCTTTCGTTATATTTGTAAGCATTAGGGCAGATGATGAAGGTTCTGGATTTCTTTTGTAATTTCTCTGATTATTTTTGCAAGAGTTTTTTATCCCCAGGCCTTTATATATGGCGTGAACAGTGCTATCCCCATATATGAATGCATAGAGTTTTTCTCCTGCAATTTGGTGTTTCCTTCTTCTTCTCTTTTCTTTATGATTTATGGCATTCTTATGACAGATCTCGTCAGCCCAGATTTCTACTTGAGGCGTGAGCTATTATATAACACGGGCCTCCATCTCAAAACCAATTGGCAATGAGTGGAGTAATCCATACATCTTATAAATTGTGAGTTCTCCACTTATCTTTCCAATGTTGGATCCTCAACATGGGCAGCGTGTGAAGGTTTGAGATCCATCCTTTTAAAGTCTCCACAAGTACGAGTCGAGATTGATGCTCTCCAAATCGTGAAGCTTTTGTCTAACGAAGAGGAAGATACTATCAAGCTCCCTACTTTCATCAAGGAAACTAAAGCCCTAATCTCTCTACCAGGAATATAGAGAAGGTTGTTCACATCTCCGAAAGGCATAATGGAATGACCCATCACTTGGCTCGAAGAGCTTGTGCTTTAAATATATTTGAGTTATGTGTTATTTCTTTTCTAGATTGGCGGTTTGGCTTTAAATGCTATAGACACTTGTATGGATTATTATACTAATGGGGTTCATGTCTGGAAGCCTTTGCGCCTTCTTAATTTAATTGAGGTATTTTCTTAAAAAAAAATATCCTATATATGTTGGTATTTATACTTTCATATACATTGCCTTTTCCCCTTTTACTTAATCATTTGATTTTACTTCTTGAACTTTATGTTAAAAGCCATTTTACTCATTATTTCAAAAAAAAAAAAAAAAAAATAATGCCATTTTACTCATTGGTGTCAACTTTTTAAATAAAATTTCAAAACAAAATAAGAACTTAGCACACATTCTATTTTTTACTTAATAAATATATGATCTACATAGACGCAAATGCTTATAAAACACATCTTCAAATGAATTTAAATTCTTGTTAAATAATTAATAAAAATATAATGGTGAGGACTGACATATTTTTATGCAAAATTTAAGAGAGAAAAAAAATTAACAAAACAAAAACTTGAAACTTTTGTATGTTAAGAAAGGACAGTAAAATTCTTTTATTAATTTAATAAAATAAGATCTTTTATTTCAAAAAAAAAATAATAATAATTTTGTGGAACAGCATCTTATAATTTTTTTTTGAAATACAAAGTTTATTGTACGAAATACGTACAATCCTGATTTTTTTTTTAAAAAAAAACATTATACTATAAGATTTTAGCAGACAGCAGTCAACTATTTCTTTAATTTAATAAAAAAAATTATTAACTTTGTGGATATCATTTCATAGGAGGTTTTTTTTTTCTTCTTTTTTAGCTGACTTTTATTTTCATTCTCTGAGCCAACAAGATATTTAGTTTAACTTTTCGTATTTAGTTAAATATAAAAAAAAAAAAAAAAAATCAATGGAAAGAAACAAAATTGAATCGTTGTGGCTAGTTGTCATAAAAAGTAGAGAAAATTGTAAAAAAAAAAAAACTCAAAATTGCTTACGTGGCATCAAAAAGATGCTCTGGGAATGCTAAATTAAAGGTGAGTGGGACACGTGGGCGCTTCTGGATCCGCCACATAATATTTATGATACTCCAAATCTGAATTTCGGCGTTAAGGCAGTACACTTGTGCAAGTTGAGAATATTTTAATATTAATGCATTCGAATTGTAATATTATTTTTTAATTTTTCATCTCTCTGAGCACATGTTCTTAGTTCTTTCTAGACTCTTCCTTTAGATAATGTTATAGAATTTAAATATAAAATGGAAAATAATGCTAAATTGGTTTTGTCAAATTTTCTTTTGAAAAAATATTTCATTTCAAAATTGTTTAAAATAAAAATAAAAATAAAATGAGAAAAGAAGATTTAATCAGTCTACCTGCAATAAAATCAGAAATAGGTGTTGATGAATCTATTTTTATTTGTCTTAATATAGACAACTTTTTAGAAAATATTCAAATTAATTATGAATCAAATCACGAATTATTTACGTATAGTTATTAATTATGTTTGTAAAAAGTCTACAATTTTAATTAGAATCATATAGAAATATCATTCCCATACACGTGTGGCATGTGACAAAATATTTGACTTAGTGGTATAATCATGAAGGAACTTGTGTGTATTAAATGTATCTCCATTAACATAAACTTTAGTAGAATTAATTTAAAGATGGGTTTATTAGATTTTTCAAAACAAAAAAAAAAAAAGATGGGTTTATTAGATGAACTTGTGTGTATTAGAGTGTAATTTAAAGTTTTTAATTAGTAGAACCATTATATATATATTAAGTATTATTAGCCAAAGCGAGCTTAGCTCAACGGTAATTGACATATATCCTCGACCAATAGGACAAAGATTCGAATCCCTCCACTCCAAATGTTGATGTACTTAAAAAAGCAGTATTATTAGAGTTAATTAATGTGTATCTAGTAAGTTCCTTTCAAACACCCAAACCCATTCTACGAATTTAAAGACCCGTTTGATAACCATTTCAGTTTTTGGTTTTTGGTTTTTGGTTTCCCGTTTTTCAAAAACAAAAGCCACATATGTTTGATAACTGTTTTTTGTTTTCTGTTTTTAAAAAACAGAAAACCAACCTTGTTTGATAACTGTTTTTGGTTTTCAGTTTTTTAAAAATTAGAAAGATGAAAAGATATTTTAGAGAGAGAAAAATGTGTAAAGACGTTGAAACAAAAATTTAGAGACACAAATATAAATGTATTCAAGAGATTTTTTTTTTTTGAAAAGACGAGAGAAAAGTTAAACATAGAAAATTTAGAGAGATGAAAGAAAATGTTTAGAGAAAGAATATTAGTTAGACTCGAGAAAAGATATTAGTTAGAGAAAAAATAGAAAACAAGTTAGAGTAAAAGCGATAAATTTTAGATTAAAAAAATTAAATAACAAAAGAAAATTTAGAGAGATAGTAAAGTTAAGAGTAAAAGATATGCTAAAGAACTAACGATAAATTAGAAAAATAAAGGAAAGTTGTAGCGATAGAAAATTTTGATGACTTTTTTTTTTCCAAAAGAAAAATTAGAACATGTTTATTGAGGAGAGAAAATGTATTGACAAGTTTTTAGAAATAGACAAGTTATAGAGAAAAAAAAAAGTTTTGAGAGAGAAAATTTTAGAGAGAGAAAAAAAATAGAGAAAGAAATTTGTTGGAGAGAGAGGTAAAAGAGGAGAAAAGTAAGCATTAGAAGAAAAATGAGTTTTTGAAAAACAGAAATCTATTTTTAAAAAATACTTTTTTTGGTTTTTGAAATTTACTTATAATTTCAAAAACGTTTTTAAAAAACAGAAAACAGAAAACAGAAATGGTTATCAAATACCCCTGTTTTTTAAAAATGAAAAACAAAAACAGGAAACAGGAAACGAAATGGTTATCAAACGGGCCCTAAATTAGTTAAAAAGGTAATTTGATATTTAAGAAATACTAATTATCAAATATATATTTTTTTTATATTAAGTTCTTATCATAAAAAAATATTAAATGTCAGATTAAAATACTATTTTAGTCTATGTACTTTGGAACTCATTGTATTTTAGTCTCTATACTTTAAATTTCAAATATCCAAATTAAGTCATTGCACTTTCCATCAATCTTACAACTAGTTCTCATTGTTAATTTGATTTTTTTTTTCCGAAATTAGTAAAGTAATAATAATAATTTCCATTCTGTTTCAAAATAATAATAATAATAATAATAATTTCCATTCAAGAGAAAACACAATGTAAATATATTCAAAACTTTATAGAGGTCGGAAGACTAATAGAAACATTTTTTTTAAAAAAAAGTTAACCATAAACTAGAAATAAATACTAAATTTAAGAGTTATTGAAATTACAGATACTAAATTGGAACATTTGAAAATACAATAACTAAATTATAACAAATCAAATACGTAAAACGAACTAAATTGAATTTTAATCCAATAATTGTTAACAAAATGATAAAATCAAACTTCCACATTCAATAATTGAAAATTCTTCTTATTTCATGACTTCAAATATAATCTTGTAAACCTTTTCTTTTCTTTTTTGTGTTTATAGAAAATAATTCATTAAAAATGTATCAGTGACATTTTTAAAATCACATACCATCTTTTCTTTAACTTTTAGTAATTGTTATAGGTAATTTTGGACCACACGGGCGCGCAAGGAGCTGACGAGGACAATCGAAGAGAGGTAGGACCAAAAGACCGACCCAGAGGAAGAACGAACCAAAGGGTCGGGCCGACATGGCCCGACCCATATGGTCGGCCTCGGCCTTTTGCCGAGGCCGAGCCCGGTGGCCTCTATTCGGTCCCTGATGCCCCGAATCGCCCCGGTTCCGCCTGGTTCGCCCCGAAACACCTCCGGATTTCTAAAAACCCTAGGAGGACAAACAGGTATAAAAACCCCTCTTCATCATGGAAGAAGGGTTCGAAAAACTCTACTCCTGACTGTTCCCTTTACTATCTATAGCTTCTCCTCGGTTTTCTGACTTAGGCATCGGAGGCGGTGTGGCCTACACCACGCCGGTGTGCAGCGGTTTTTGCTGGTCTTGCAGGTCACGTCTTCCCCAGTTTCTACAAATTCACTGTTGGTGTCATGTGAAGGTCAGGTGAGACCTCTGTCCAGATTTTGGCATCAACAGTTGGCGCCGTCTGTGGGGAGAAGAGTGCTTGCCAGTCTAGACCGCGCATCGGTGGTGGTCTGCAGGATGGATCAAGTTCAGAAACCAAAAGGAAACCTCGGATATGAGCAGGAAATGACGAGCCCGACTGGGGCCGACCTCGGTAGGGAAGAGTCCGACCCTAACTTCAGAGATTGTAGAAAGGATCTGTGTGTCCACAATGCTGTCGGACCTGACCCAAGAGGACAACCAGCGGAAGAACTGGAGTCTGTGCCACTAACGTCTGAGGAAAGAAGAGTGAACATCGGCACCAGACTTGGGGCTGAGCAGAGGGATAGACTGGTTGATTTCTTGAGGACAAATGCAGATTTGTTTGCATGGTCACACGAAGATATGCCGGGAATTGACCCGGAAGTGATGGTTCACCGGTTAAACGTGGACAGGGATTTCAAGCCAATAAAGCAGAAACGAAGAGCATTTAATTCGGAGAGGAATGAGGTTGTTGCCAGTCAAGTGGATAAGTTGCTTAAGGCGGGGTTCATCCGAGAAGTTCATTATCCCCAGTGGTTGTCTAATGTGGTACTGGTAAAAAAGGCTAACGGGAAGTGGCGGATGTGCATCGACTTCACCGACCTAAATAAGGCATGTCCAAAGGACAGTTATCCTCTGCCCATGATCGACCAGTTGGTTGATGCCACAGCAGGGCACGAGATGCTGAGTTTTATGGATGCATACTCAGGATACAACCAGATTAGAATGCACGAGCCCGATCAGGAAAAGACTTCCTTTATCACCAGTTGAGGGTTGTATTGTTACAGGGTCATGCCGTTCGGTCTAAAGAACGCCGGAGCGACATACCAACGGATGGTGAACCACATGTTCGCTCCGCTGTTGGGAAAGAACATGGAGGTATACGTGGATGATATGCTGGTGAAGAGCTTGAAGTCTCAATGCCATGAGTCTGATCTTAGTGAAGCTTTCCAGATACTCCGAAAGTATCGAGTGAAACTAAACCCGAGTAAATGCGCTTTTGGAGTAACGTTTGGAAAGTTCCTAGGGTTCATGGTACATCAGAGGGGGATAGAAGCAAACCCAGAGAAGATCAGAGCAATCATGCAAATGTCTTCCCCGACCAATCTCAAGCAGCTTCAAAGCTTGAATGGGAGGATTGCCGCCTTGAACAGGTTTGTTAGTAGATCAACTGACAGGTGCTTACCCTTCTTTAAAATTTTGAGACAGGGATCACGTTTCAAGTGGACTGGAGAGTGCGAAAAGGCTTTTCGAGAGCTAAAGGACTACCTGAACTCGGCCCCGCTCTTGGCCAAGCCGCTCCCTGGAGACGAGCTACTGCTCTACGTCGCGGCCTCGGATACGGCTGTAAGTTCTGCACTGATCAAAGAAGAAGGGAAACTCCAGCGACCCGTGTATTATACCAGTAGGTCAATGGTTGGAGCAGAAACTAGATACCCCCAAGTGGAGAAGCTCGCTCTGGCCCTAGTTACGTCGGCCAGAAGATTGCGTCCGTATTTCCAAGCCCATAAGGTAACAATTTTGACCAATTTTCCGCTAAAACAGGTGTTGCAGAAGCCAGACGCCTCGGGTCGCCTCATGAAGTGGGCAGTCGAGCTGAGTGAGTATGACATCCACTACAAACCTCGAACTGCCATGAAAGGGCAAACTGTGGCAGATTTCCTGGCAGAATTAACAGCTACCGAGGATGAGGCCGACCCTCAGAGGCCTGAGGCCGAGCAAAGCAAGTCAGGCACAGAGGTCAATATGCTGAGTGTAAGGGAGGTAAAACAGACTTGGATACTCTTTGTGGACGGGTCTTCCAACACCAAGGGTTGTGGAGCAGGAATTTTGCTAGAATCCCCTGACGGAGGAAGATTTGAGTATGCCCTGAGATTTAACTTCAAGGCCTCGAATAATGAGGCTGAATACGAGGCACTCCTTGCAGGATTGAGATTGGAAAGGGAGATCGGAGTCTCAGACATCATGGTTCAAAGCGATTCACAACTAATCGTGAAGCAAGTGTTGACAGAATATCAGACTAGGGAACAGAGAATGAGTAAGTACTTATCCAAGGCCAGGGAACTGCTGTCCAAATTTGAAAAGTGGGAGATCAAGCAAATCCCGAGGTCTCAGAACGCCAACGCAGATTCACTGGCCCGCTTGGCGGCTGCCTATGATACAGAGTTGAGTAGGACTGTACCAGTTGAGGTTTTGTCTGAGTCTGCGGTGTGTACTAAGGAGGTTCTCGAGACAGATGGCCGAGCAGAGACCGAGCCAGAGGATGAAGCTGGAGCCGAGGCCGAGCCTGAGGATAAGTCCAAGGCCGAGGCCGAGCCTGAGGACAAGTCTGAGGCCGAGGCCGAAGATCCGAGTCCTGAGGTCGAGGGTCCTACAGACGGGGAGGGTGTCCCATCAATTGAAACTGAACCCTCCCCTGAAGCAAGAGAAGCTTCGTGGATGGATCCGATCCTTGTTTACTTAGGGAAAGGCGAGCTGCCAACAGAGAAGACGGAGGCTAAAAAGGTTCAGAGGCGAGCACCGCATTTTGTGTTAAGGGAAGGGAAACTATATAAAAGAGGCTACTCGATGCCGTTGTTGAGGTGCCTTCCTCCTAGTGATGCTAACTACGTTATGAGAGAGATACATGAGGGGGTGTGTGGAAATCATTCAGGAGCAAGGTCGCTATGTCACAAGATAGTCAGGCAAGGTTACTACTGGCCAACCATGTTGCAAGACACTAGGCATTTCACGAGGTCTTGCGATCAATGCCAAAGGTTTGCACCCATTCCAAGGCAACCGCCTGAGCCTTTAACAAGCATTATCAGCCCGTGGCCATTCGCGCAATGGGGGATAGATCTGATCGGACCTCTCCCCCAAGGTAAAGGGCAGACCAAGTATGCAGTCGTGGCTGTGGATTATTTCACAAAATGGGCAGAGGCAGAACCGCTAGCAACCATAACCGAAAAGAAGATTACTGACTTTATATGGAAGAATATTGTGTGCCGTTTTGGGATTCCTAACACCATTATATCAGATAACGGTAGGCAGTTTGACAATGCCGCTTTCAGGAAGTTCTGCTCAGATTTAGGCATAGCACATCGTTGTTCATCCCCAGCCCATCCGCAAGCTAATGGCCAGGTGGAGGCTGTGAATAAAATAATTAAACAGAATCTGAAAACGAAGCTTGAAGGGCTAAAAGGATCATGGGCCGAAGAGCTCCCACGTGTACTATGGGCGTATCGGACGACAGCACGAACCTCAACAGGGGAAACACCATTTTCTCTTTCGTTCGGGGCAGAGGCAGTAGTCCCAGTGGAGGTTGGCATCCCCTCCCCCAGGACAGAGCAGTTTAGTGTGCAGAGGAATGATGAAGCTATGAGGTTGAACTTGGACCTTCTAGACGAGCATCGTGAAATGGCACAACTCCGGGTTGCAGAGTATAAAAATAGGATTGCCAGGTATTACAACACAAAAGTGAAAAGGCGCACCTTCAAAGAAGGAGATCTTGTACTGAGGAAAGTCATGCAGAACACCAGAGATCCCAATGCAGGTGCATTGGGACCAGCATGGGAAGGACCCTATCAAGTTAGCAAAGTGGTCCGGCCCGACACCTATGCATTGGTTGACGAAAACGGGAAACCAACTCCACACCCATGGAATGCAGAACACTTGAAGATTTACTATCAGTAGCCATGGCAGAAGCAAGTGGCAGGCAACGCCACCACTACAAGAAGGCCGAGGCCGACCGTAGGAGGCTGAGGCCGACTAGGAACAATGGCTTTCTCTACTTATGTTTACTTTACATAGAGACTGTCTAACATTTATCTCAATGTAAAACACGCGAACATTTGCAAATTCAATAAAAGCTATTATATTGTGTTTTGCATAAAGCAGGAAGTGACGCGTACGACCAGACGAGAATAATTCTTGCAGAGGCCAAACTTTCGCACTTTCCCAGACGAGAATGATTTTTGCATAGACTAAATTCCTGCAGAAAGGTTGACGCATGTCCTCAACCTCCCCAAGTTTTCCACGTCTGAGTGCATGCACCCTTGAGATGGAAAACGAGAAAACGTACAACACAGAGGAGCTGGTCGCCCTCATGCCAAGGCCGAGGCCGACCATCCAGAGGCCCAGGCCGAGCTCCACCCTTAGAGGCCCAGGTACGAAGTTAATTTTTCCTTACTCAAAAAATGCATGTCCAAGATATTGAATGCACATTTTGAGTGCGGGGTTGGGGATAAGGACAGGTCGAGTCCACCATAATTATGGTCATGTTGCAATGCTTTGCGTTGTGTTTTGCATAAAGTGCTTTTTCCATAGGATGTAGCGCGTGTGGCCAGACAGGGATGATTTTTGTAGAGGCCAGACTTCAGTACTTTCCCCAGAAGAGTGTACGCACCCCTGGGATGACCATGCAGCTTGAAGAGAGGCCTGGGAACTTCCTAGGCCTCCCCAAGCCTTTTTCCCCAGAAGAGTGTACGCACCCCTGGGATGAACGCAACAGCTTGAAGAAAGGCCCGGGAACTTCCTAGGCCTCCCCAAGCCTTTTCCCCAGAAGAGTGTACGCACCCCTGGGATGAACGCAGCAGCTTGAAGAGAGGCCCGGGAACTTCCTAGGCCTCCCCAAGCTTTTTCCCCAGAAGAGTGTAAGCACCCCTGGGATGAACACAGCAGCTTGAAGAGAGGCTCGGGAACTTCCTAGGCCTCCCCAAGCTTTTTCCCAGAAGAGTGTACGCACCCCTGGGATGAACGCAGCGGCTTGAAGAGAGGCCCGGGAACTTCCTAGGCCTCCCCAAGCCTTTTTCCTCAGAAGAGTGTACGCACCCCTGGGATGAACACATCAGCTTGAAGAGAGGCTCGGGAACTTCCTAGGCCTCCCCAAGCTTTCCCCCGACTGAGTGTACGCACCCTCGGGATGAATACAAAGAAGCAAATTAGCAAGCAAAGCAGAGGAAATACTCGACCTCATGCCAAGGCCGAGGCCGAGCGTCATAGTTCTGAAGCCAACCCTCAGGCACGCATTCAAAGCAGCAAGGAAATGTCCGACCATGGAGCAAATTTACACATAAGTACAACCATGAAGTGAACGAGCACGCGATGTAAGAACATGGATCCGCCTCATGTCAAGGCCGAGGCTGACCATCCACCTTCAAATGGCCAGGGGGGCTAAGTATTGAGCTAACAGGGGCCCAAGGCCGAGGCCGACCATAGCCCCCTCCTTCATTTTTCTTTTGCAGAAATTAATTTTTCAATGCAGGATTGTGAAGTCTTCTGTTTTTCCTGTTTTTCAATTATGGATAAGCCCTGGATCTGGTATAAAGCACTCCGAATGACCAAGTACGGGGGTCTCGCTAAAAAATATTAAATGTCAGATTAAAATACTATTTTAGTCTATGTACTTTGGAACTCATTGTATTTTAGTCTCTATACTTTAAATTTCAAATATCCAAATTAAGTCATTGCACTTTCCATCAATCTTACAACTAGTTCTCATTGTTAATTTGATTTTTTTTTCCGAAATTAGTAAAGTAATAATAATAATTTCCATTCTGTTTCAAAATAATAATAATAATAATAATAATTTCCATTCAAGAGAAAACACAATGTAAATATATTCAAAACTTTATAGAGGTCGGAAGACTAATAGAAACATTTTTTTTAAAAAAAAAAGTTAACCATAAACTAGAAATAAATACTAAATTTAAGAGTTATTGAAATTACAGATACTAAATTGAAACATTTGAAAATACAATAACTAAATTATAACAAATCAAATACGTAAAACGAACTAAATTGAATTTTAATCCAATAATTGTTAACAAAATGATAAAATCAAACTTCCACACTCAATAATTGAAAATTCTTCTTATTTTGACTTCAAATATAATCTTGTAAACCTTTTCTTTTCTTTTTTGTGTTTATAGAAAATAATTCATTAAAAATGTATCAGTGACATTTATAAAATCACATACCATCTTTTCTTTAACTTTTAGTAATTGTTATAGGTAATTTTGGACCACACGGGCGCAAAGGAGCTGACGAGGACAATCGAAGAGAGGTAGGACCAAAAGACCGACCCATGGCCCGACCCATATGGTCGGCCTCGGCCTTTTGCCGAGGCCGACCATTTGGCCCGCTTGAGCGGGCCGAGCCCGGTGGCCTCTTTTCGGTCCCTGATGCCCCGAATCGCCCCGGTTCCGCCTGGTTCGCCCCGAAACACCTCCGGGTTCCTAAAAATCCTAGGAGGACAAACAGGTATAAAAACCCCTCTTCATCACGGAAGAAGGGTTCGAAAAACTCTACTCCTGACTGTTCCCTTTACTATCTATAGCTTCTCCTCGGTTTTCTGACTTAGGCATCGGAGGCGGTGTGGCCTACACCACGCCGGTGTGCAGCGGTTTTTGCTGGTCTTGCAGGTCACGTCTTCCCCAGTTTCTACAAATTCACTGTTGGTGTCACGTGAAGGTCAGGTGAGACCTCTGTCCAGATTTTGGCATCAACAGTAATAATAACTAACTTGTCAATCCAAATATATTTAAGAGGATAAGATACTTATTACCCGATTGTTCCCATTTAATTAAACTAAAAAAAGAAAAACATCAATAACAATTGGCTTGGAAAAAATGCATATAAAAAGAACTAAATTTGACTTTTTTTTAAAAAAATTAGGAATGGAATATAAAATGGTAAGACATGAGAGATTGGATTACATATTTAGCCTAAAAAATATTCTACTAAATAAGAGTAGAAAACACTGTTTTTCTCTCAGAAAAAAAAAAAAAGAAATCAATGATTGAAAACTGTTTCTAAGCCCAAAGTTGCAAAAATTATCATAAAAATGCTGGCCCATTTGATTTCCAAACAGGCCCTTGTCAAGTTGTATAATTGTTTTCATTTTCAAAAAAGAAAAAAAAAAAGTTGTATAATTGTTTTCAATAAAAAAAAAAAGAAAAGTTTTATATTAGAGAAAGTTGAAGCATAAGGCTTGGTTAAAACTATTTTCAAAACCACCTTTTGTTTTTTTAGAGTAAAAATCCAGTGTGAAACAAGTTAAGTTTTTTCCTTTTTGTCTTTTTCTTTTTTATTTAGTTTGTTTTCACCAATAACTTTACTTTTAAATCAATTGAGCTATTGTATTTCTTTCAAAATGCTGAGGTTTTGTGAATAATAATATTTTTAATCAACATAATGACATTCATATTTACAAGTCATCCCATCATAATCTTTAAAAACAAATGAGAAATATAAAACTATTTTAGAAACAATTGGCTAAACAACCCAACTTAATTTTGATATAATAATTTTCTTTTTACACATATATTTACCATTTCATCTTATCATAATGTCATTATTTACTCTAGTTACTACCAAGAGGAGGTTAAAATAAACAAAATTTAACTTAACCAACTCTCTTGAGAATTGAATAATATTAGAAAATAATTGTCATGATAGATTGATATATATTAGGGAAAAAAACAATACTATGATGATGAGAGTTTTTTCAAAAAAAAAAAAAAAAGAAAGAAAGAAAAAAAGACTATGTCACAAAAATTAACAATGTTAATTCAAACTTTCAACTCATTAATACACCATCTTAATTTTAGAGTAGTCTTTAATAAAGTATTAACTCATTGGTAAACTTCAAAATTAAGTTATTCTTTGCACTGATATGTTAGGAAACTTAATAGTAATTATATCATACTTTAAGTAGCAATATAATAGAATATTTGTCGGTTTATATGTCTAAGTAAAATTGAAGTTTCAATTTAAAGCTTTGTTAAATCAACTTAACTCATGTATTTCATCAAATAAATCAAAAAATGAAAAGAATATACATATATTAGTTGTAAGATTGGTTACCTAAAGCTCCAACACTTGGACAATATATTCTCTCTTCTTTAGACAAGAAACTATAGGCAATTTCCTAAAATCTCTTCTTAGAATCTTCTTTTCTCATTTCTTCAAATTATAAATAGGCAATAATGCAAAATGAAGAGCTCACACACAAAAATTTCATTAATATTTCTTCTTCTATTTTCCCCCAAGAGCTTCCAAAATCCATATCTCTCTTGTTCTTTTGATTAGTGTAACATATTATCATGTCTGCACCACAACCACCTAAGACCCCCACATCATCTTTGTTGCAATCCCAACTCAAAACTCCCTCTAAGGAAGAGGTGAGCCTCAAACATTTCACCGACGAGGTCGTCACAGGTCAAATATACGTCAAACACCGAGACGACGACAAGACTAAGATCGAAGTTGACAATTATGTTTCTCTCATCGAAAACATCATGACCATTGTTGGTCGAATCACCGACGCTGTTTCTCGAGTATTAATTTCTCATTATCTATTTTATTCTTTAATTAGGTTTTGTTACCATTGATTTATATATATCTAACCATCGTATTTTATTTTAGGGCACTGAAGCACGTGAGATATTTTCAGACGACTCATTGAGATCCAATACCTTCATTGATCCACCCGTGTGCACTCTCCACAAAATATCTAGTGAGGTTAGTCATTGAAAACATCTAATTCTATATAAGAGGCTATCATCATTGAAAACATCTAATTCTATATAAGAAGCTATCATAAATTGATATAATTCAGTAGTCGTTATACCAAATTATCAAAGATCAAGGGTATTTCTCAAACAAAAATTATCTCCTAATTAATTCGTTATAAAAAATATTTCCTCAAATATAAACAAATTTATTTCAACGATCAATACATAGTTTGTATTGACAGAATGAGTTTTCGTAAAATAGGGATGGAGCAAAAGATGTTCATAAAGAAAAATTATACCTTCGGAGCTTTTAGATATATTGTCCAACCCGAACATAATCCAACTGGTTGATGGTTTGTTTACTTAATTAATTCGTTATAGAAAAATATTTCCTCAAATACAAACAAATTTATCCCGATGATCAGTATATAGCTTGTAGTGACAAAATGAGGATTCGTGAGCTCAGAGCAAAAGATGTTCATAAAAAATTATAATTATACCTTCAAAGTTTTTAGATATATAGTCCAACCCGAACATAATCCAACTGGTTAATAATTTGTTTACTTATGGTATGGAATGCAATTCAGCTGTCATGCAAGGCACCAGGGATAGAAAAAGCTCATCAAACTACAATGGACATTCTTGAAATACTGATAAGCTATCCATGGGAAGCCAAAGCACTTCTGACTTTGACTGCTTTTACTGCTGAATTTGGAGATATATGGCACTTAAACCATTACTCCCACATGGACCCACTTGCAAAATCATTGGCAATGGTCAAGAAAGTTTCTTCACTCAAAAAGCACTTGGACAACCTCAGATACAGACAAGTGCTTTTGGGCCCTAACAGCTTGATCTTCAATTGCTTGAAAGCAATCAAATACATGAATCTACTCAGAAATTTCTCCAAATATGATGTTAGAGAGCTTTCAGAATTGTCTTCTGCCCTTCGCCAAATCCCCTTGGTCACCTATTGGGTCATACACATTATTGTTGCTTCTAGAACCGAGCTTTCGAGTTACTTGAACGACGTCGAGTAAGTATCGACTTTCAGGTCTGTTTGGAATGACTTTCTTAAGTGTTTAAAACAGTGCTTTTAGACCTTTAGAAAGACATTCCAAACATGCCCTTCGTGTCGTATGCATATGTTTATCATTTTCTTTTTATCATTTCAAATATTTGACTATGATTGATATAATACTTTTAGGGGTCAGTCACAGAAATATTTGAACGAACTGTCTGAGAAGATTAGTTCGATACTCAACATACTTGAAAACCATCTAAATGTCGTACGGGAACAACAAGGTCAATTTCAATTTCTTTTTTGTGAAATATTTATATGGCTAATTTATTTATGCTAACATGTGGAACTATTAATCTTCATTTTGCAGAAGAAATTGATCTCTATAGATGGCTTGTGGATCACATTGAAAACTTCCCAACAGAGATAACTCTGGTTTTGCCCAAGTTACTTGAAGGCAAAATTGATGCTAAGCCTCTCATTGATGGTTCTACTCTATCACAGGTAAGATATATGAAAAATATCAACTTAAATTACAAATTTAGTACTGAAATTTCAGAGTTATGTCAATTTGGTCCCTAAACGTTAAAAAGTGTTTAATAAGTCATTAAATTATAAAAATGTTTAATAGGTCTCTGACATATTCGAAATTTTAAAAATTAATCCATCTATGAGATATCCAAACTTCCAATTTTGTATCTAATAGACCTGTGAATTTTAAAAAAATGTCGAATAGAGATCAAGAATTTATTAGACACAAAAGTGAAAGTTTAAGAACCTATTGGATATACTTTTTAAAGGTTCAGAGACTAAAAATGTTATAAACGCTGGTTAATATTGAATTATTTGTGTGCAGGTTAGTATTGAAGAAGGCTTGAAGGACAAAAATGTAATATTGGTAATTTCAGGGCTAAACATATCGGATCAAGACATTAAAGCTCTTCATTCTGTTTACGATGAAGTGCAAAAAGATGATAAATACAAGATTGTTTGGATTCCGATTGTCTCAGAATTTGTCGAAGAGGAAGAACAAAAGAGATACGACTATGTTAGATCTACAATGAAATGGTACGTTGTACAATACACTACAAAAATTGCAGGGTTGAGGTATCTTGAAGAGAAGTGGCAACTAAGAGAGGATCCTTTAGTTGTTGTACTCAACTCGAAATCGAAGGTCGAATTCACCAATGCAATTCATTTGATTCGAGTTTGGGACACTAATGCCATTCCGTTCACTTACGAGAGAACAGACACTCTATTGAGAAAGAATTGGCCGGAGTCGACCATTTTGAAGTTTACCGATCACCCTCGACTGCATAATTGGGTACGTAATTAGAAGTATAGGTGTCTATCACCCTACACGGTTCTGTTAAGATGTTGACAGTTAGGAAAGAGAAGAAAAGATTCTCATTTTCTACCTTTCTCTCTTTGTTGTCCATATATATATTTACATTTTTTTTAAAACGCAGATCAATCAAGAAAGGAGCATCTTATTCTATGGAGGAAAAGATGAGACATGGATCAAGAAATTTGAAGAAAGAGTTGTGGATATAAAAAATGACCCATTGGTGAGGGACAAGGGAATTACATTTGAGACTGTGCGTATAGGAAAAAATACCAAAGGAGAAGATGATCCTACACTTATGGCTCGTTTTTGGGTCACACAGTGGGGTTACTTTGTGATCAAGAGTCAATTGAAAGGTTCTAGTGCGAGTGAAACGACTGAAGATATTTTGCGATTGATATCTTATGAGAATGAAAATGGTTGGGTTGTTCTAGCAGTGGGCTCAGCACCTTTGGTTGTAGGTCGTGGTGACTTGATTCTGGTTGTGTTTGAAGATTTCAACAAATGGAAAAGGAATTTGAGTATAAAAGGCTTTCCAGACTCTTTTAAAGATTATTTCAATGAGTTGGCTTTGAAAACTCATCAATGTGATCGGTTGACTCTTCCCGGATTTAGTGGATGGATTCCGATGGTAGTGAATTGTCCAGAATGTCCTCGCTTCATGGATACTGGTATCAGCTTCAAGTGTTGTCATGGTCGCACTCATATGTGATATCATCCAACTCAAAGCTTGGGTTTCCACCCTCCATCATTACTATATTTATATATACGTACTACTATTAAGTGATAATGCTTCTCGTTGTATTTGTCAAATTTCAATCTATTTAGTCATGTGATTATCTCATGGCTATAAAAGCTTGTTATATTTAAAGGAAGTACTTAAAAATAAAAATCTATACTACTTTTCATCTTATTTTTCTTTTATTTATTATCTTCCATATGCTCACTTTTTCTTTTACCATAATCGCTTTGCTAATACTTAAGCCACACTGCTATTCATGACTAACCAAAGTAATTTGTTGACGACATAGAAACTTGTTAACAAATGATAGAAACATGAATAACTTCTTTTAAAAATCGAAACAACTCTCTACTTGTTTGAATCGTAATGTTTTGAGAAAACAAGTTGTATTACAACACTTCTAAAACTATATAGTCTTCCAACAATATGATTTAGTCTACGGTTAACCAAATTACAACAAATTTAGGAAAAAACTTCCCTACATACCGGTATGTAGGGATCTCCATGTACCACCATTAAAATGTTGACAACTATGAGAGATATATTTTTTTTTCTCATTTTCTTCCTTCCTCTTTCTTAGTTGTCAAGATTTTAATGGATCCCTACATACCGGTATGCAGAGAAGTTTTGTTCACAAATTTATGGTTGCAAATTTGCTACTTGTGCTTAAGAAAAGGAAAAATTCAACTTTCACACCTTTCTAGTTCAAAATGTGGGTCAAATTAAACTTTTCCATTAGTTCTTAGATTTAAGTAAATGTTGTAAAATTTACCTTTTCAAACACGTTGTTGCATAATTTACATGTTGTATTAAAAAGAAAAAAAATCAAATCTTAAATTTTAACTCTCTAACCAGGTTACAAATTTTACATTAACCTTTCAATTCCATAAAATTAGATTAAAATATTTTTAATTTTATGTAATTTTCTTTTATTTTCTATCTTCTTCCTCTTCTCTCTCCACCATCTGTACATCCACGAGGATGGAGAATTAAATTGTGAGTGAAGATGGAACTATCTCATCTTGTCCTATCCGCTGAACATCCATACATACATGTAGTTTGAAAATTCAAATATCTATTTGTTTTAAAAGAAATATATGTCTAATTGAGCTATGGCAAGATATGCCTACGTTTATCTAATATATCCATATATTTTTCTTGCGAGCATAACTCAGATAATTATTTTCGAGTCAAAATTTCGAATTGCCTATCCAAATGTTGTTGGAAAAAAAAGATTAAATTATAGAAAATACTCGTGAACTATGAGGTTGGTTTCATTGCGCTCCTAAACTTTCAAAGTTTCATTTTATCCTAAGTTTAAAGTTTGTTATAAAATAACCCTTGAAAGTTTTTTTTTTCATTAAATTCATGGACAAAAAATGACATCTTTATTGTTGTTTATATGAATAAATTTGAACACATACATGGAAAAAAAAAAAAAAAAAAACACAGACAAAGACATCATTCTCTTTGTATTCCATTCCGGATTGAAGAAAAGGTGTCTTCTTCTTCTTCCTAATGCTGTTACAAAAAGCCCTAGAGAGCAGAGGGTGGATTCAGAAATGCAAGAACAGAGACCAAACATGGAGCAAAATCCTAAGATACTAGAAATCTACCAGCTCCAATATTCGGACCTCTTGCTCTTGTCTTCTCCTAACAATTCTTCATCTTCACCGCAAGAGAACGAACGGATGGAATCGGTAACCAAAGCGATTCTTGAAGCCCTAGGCCCCAATGGACCTGGCCTTCTCGCAATCACCGGCGTCCCCAATTCTTCTCCTCTCCGGCGAGCACTACTGCCTCTCGCTCGCAACCTCGCCTTGCTCAATCCTGATCATCGGAAACGGATTCTTAAGGTTTCATTTCTACATTTTTCCTTACTCCCCTGCTCTCTCTCTCTCCCTCTCTTGCTCCCTCCTTTTTTGTGACTATTTAGTGAGCGTTTGAGGAAAATGACTGAGGAATCTGATGTTGACGGTGCGTTTTGAAGTGGAATAGGACGTGGTCTTCGCCCCCCCACCAAAAATCTCGTCATTGTCACTTTGTTGAAAGCATGTCGATTTGTTTTTAATCGTTATCGTTTTCTTTCTGTTGTTCGAAGCTGAAATAGGGCAAGGAATAGTAACAGATCATTGAGAAATGTCTCGAGATAATTTCATAGTTGCATTGATTTTAACTTTCGGCATACGTGGTGACTTTTGGAGATTAAATTTTGATTGAATTCTAGTTGATCATCTGACATTTCTTTGTTTTATGTTCGACTGGAATGATTTAAGTTTCATAACCATTTGGTTTTTGAAAATTATGCTCTATGATGGTTCTGATCTTTCATTTGGTTTTTGAAAATTATGCCCTATGATGGTTATGAACTTTCTTAATGATCCAGTTGAATTCCTAGACAAATTTCAAAAACAAAAACAAGTTTTTGAAAACTATATATATTTCAAAATTTGACTTGGTTTTTTAAAACAAAGAAGATACTGAAACAAAGAAATTTATAGGTGGAAGTAGGTGTGTACTTAGTTAATCTGAAACCAAAAACCACTGGGTTCTTTTTTTTGTTTGGTTTTCATGAGATCTTAGCTAAAGTGCTTGTTCACTATGAACATTTTCCTATAACATCCTTCGAAGCAGTCACATTTAAGTTCAAAGGGGACAATCTTGCTAAAAACTCTGTTGCTTTTCATTTAATTTCTCAGGATCACAACTTAGGGAGTGATGTTCCCTTGAGGAATCCAGAAAGAAGCGTCTCCTCTTTTGCTATGCAACTCAAATACACAGAGAGTAAGCAATTCATGCAGAATAGCCAAAGCCAGAGAGAGGACAAACATTCACCTGGTTCAGAAATCGATCATTTTTGTGATTCAATCAAGAAGGAACTTCAGGAAAATGAATTTAAACATCTTGGTGATGCATTTAAAGAGCTAGGAAGTTGCATGATGGAACTGGGGCTTCACATTGCACGTATATGTGATCGGGAAATCGGAGGCCAAGAGTTAGAACAGAGCTTGTTAGAGTCATGCACTGCAAAAGGCCGTCTCATACACTACCATTCAGCTCTGGATGCCCAACTCTTAAGAAAATCAACCAACTGCAAAGGAACTGCAAGAAACCAAGCTAATTCTAGAAGAAATAAAGAACAAAGCATACACAATAGACAAGAGCCATCAGACAGTAATGGACTATGTCATTCAAGCACAAATCTATGGCAGCAATGGCATTATGACTATGGTATCTTCACAGTCCTAACAACTCCCATGTTTCTTTTGCCATCAAATATGCTCGAAACCGAATCACAAGATCTATGTTGCTATTGCGAGTGTTGTTCTCCCAGTGGACACTTGTATTTGCAGATTTTTGATCCTTGTAAGAATGACATTTTCATGGTTAACGCTCCACCAGAAAGTTTTATCATCCAGGTAGGCGAATCGGCTGATATTATATCACGAGGGAAGCTTCGCTCCACTCTTCACTCTGTGTGCAGACCTTCCAAGCAGGAAGACTTGTGCAGAGAAATGTTTGTTGTATTCTTGCAGCCAGCTTGGAACAAAACGTTTTCGATGTCTGATTATCCCATTGAAAGCTCGATGTTATCTGAAGACAGAAAAGATCTTGTTGACAGGGAGGGAACGGCAATAACTCGAGAAATCCAGAAGATAGTTCCACCATTAGCGTCAAGATTGAAGGAAGGAATGACATTTGCAGAGTTCTCACGTGAAACGACCAAGCAATATTACGGGGGAAATGGTTTGCAATCTAACAGATGATTCAGTCATTTGTAAGTTTTCTCCTTAAAAACCCCTTTTTTATCTTAATCTCCAATCAATCAATAGTTTCACCGGCTTAACTTTAGTTGATTGAGCAATTTTCTTATTGCATGCTCTTCTGGATAAGTTCTACATTTGACTGTTAAGAGTCATGACTTTAGTCTAACATAGTCGATCTTGAAATTTGCTTCTAAAAGATTCAAACCAATTCATCCTTTTGTTGGACCTTCCGTATTTTCCATAGTTTTTTTTTTTTTAAGTTTCTCTCACTCTATTTTACTTATTTATTTCTTTTAAATGAGATTGAGTTCAAAATTTTATCATCAAAACGAAAACTGTTTAGAAAATAACAAAGGGTGAAATTGGTAAAAACTGGTGATAGGAATAACTTTCTAAACTAACTATAACAAAGTCAATAAAGCAGTAGCAGTCCTGAAAAGAAAATGAAACATTGATTACTAGGCATAAAATGCTCCTGTCTTTAGCTGTGAAAGATTGACTATGTACATATATATCTATCTGTAAATGCATGTTGTTAACTTCAGCTCCAAATCCCACATATACATGATACAAATCATGGTGTCATATATTTCTCTGGTTCACACAGGGACAAAAAGGGCCAAGGATACACTTTTTGATCATCCTGCTTGAAAGGGTGTGATTGACTAATGTCTAGAATTCTCTCCTGAAGCAAAGTGATGGTGAAGAAAAAGAAAGCATTCTTATTCATGACTCTGCTACTCTAAAAATAGTCAACAGAGAGAGAAAGAGGTTGATGACATCCAAATAGATAGCCACAGCAGCCCAAATGTAATCATCATAAGAGTA
The DNA here is from genome assembly GCA_017139565.1 of Luffa aegyptiaca. Classification (NCBI taxonomy): domain Eukaryota; kingdom Viridiplantae; phylum Streptophyta; class Magnoliopsida; order Cucurbitales; family Cucurbitaceae; genus Luffa; species Luffa aegyptiaca. Next base: position 7,300,538 of record CM029399.1, on the reverse strand, counting down.
AGTGAGGAGGTTCCCTGTGTCATATATGATGTATCCACAGAAAATGATTGAGGCCAAGCACCCATAGACCATTGTAGAGGTCCTACCCAATGGGAAAAAGAGCTGCAGCCATGAAAATGGAACCAGAGGTTAGAATATCAAAACCCCAGATGGAATATGGCATTTTTGTTTTGTTCTTGACAGAACTAAGAACTTGTCAATGGTGTTTGATTAAATGCCTGAGAGAACAAAGTACTTGACCTGAATCATTCCAAATACAATAAGAATCAGCAGAGCTCCAAACAGGAATGGACCAAGGAAGCTGAATTGAATCCCTCTTCTAGCAGCCCAAAATGTGTACAAAGTTAGACTGATGACTGCCACAGTGGTTAGCATTACAGATTCCAAAATCACTTTCCCTGTGAAGCATTGAGAAAGGTGGGAAAATTGTTGAAGTTTGAGATTATAGAGAGACAAATGAATACTGTTTAGATGATTGATCTGGTATGCAAAACATCTACAATCTGATGAGAGAGCAAGTTCTTTTTGTAACTTTTTTTTGCTTTTTCCCAAAAAAAAAAAAAAAAAAAAAAACTGAATTTTGGATAGTTACGACTATTTTTTTTTTCAGGAATGAAAACTTCGAAAATGATCTCTATAAAGATTAAGTAATTTGTTCAACTAAGAACAAGTTTGCAAATTATAAATATTCAATCAGGAAAAAGACAACTCAAGAAATTCTCCTAAACTAATTCAAACTCAGTCTAAACTCACTTTCTCATGTCAAAATTCTCAATGTTATTACCCACCACTTGAGAAATCATCTACAAGATTTATAAGAATAGAAAAATAATTAAAAAAAAATACTCAATTTAATTACAAGTTTATTCTTTGAGCTGGTATGTTTAAACTTTAAAAGTGTCGAGTAAATTTTTAAATTTTCATTTTTTGTCTCACAAATAAGTTACCTATGACATTTTTAAAAATTAATAGATTTATTAGACATTGAATTTGATAAGTCTCTAAGACTCCGTTCGATAACCATTTTGTAATAACAAACAAAGGAGGAAAACTTGTTTGCTGTAGCCCTCTTTTTGTAGACTAGGCTTGGTAAGCGTAAGCTATTTAAGTAGGCTCGAGAAGGGTAGGCTCGTGCTTATAAAAGCTAAGTTTTGATAAAGAAGTTACATGTTTTTTTAAGCAAGTTTAAGATCTTGTTTCAGATTTTGGAATTTGGTTAAGAATTCACATGTTTTCTTAAGAAAGATGAAAGATAAGTGGTGAGAAAACAAAGATAATTTTCAAAAACCAAAAACTAAAAATCAAATGGTTATCAAACATGACATAAATTATTAAAAAATTTTGTCTAATAAATTCATGAGTTCAAAAAATTGTTGATTAGATCGAAGGTCTATTAGATATAAAATTCAAAATTTAGAACTTATAAAAACAAATTTGAAAGTTTAGACACGTAGTTTAAGAACTTATGTTAGACACAAAATTGAGTGTCTCGTGACGTATCAAACATTTTTCTAAGGTTTATTAGATACAAACTTTGGAAAGTTTGAAGACAACTTATAATTTGACCAATTCGTTTACAACTTCTACCATAATAGAAGTTGAATCTAATAGTACAGCTCATCAATTCACAAATTGTTAGTCATGGGTGACCTTCAATTAGAATCAATATTATCAAAATACACGTAGGTCAACTACTTATTTGAGAGGCATTAATATAAGTGATTGTTTTCGCACGCACCTAATGGGTGAATTTGAACCTAATTCTAAGAAAGTCAAAATGATAAGAGCCTAGAGTAGAAACAAACCCAAAGAGACCCACTGGGTCCGAATCAATCTCTAAGACTATCCCTCTCTTAAAAAGAAGGGGAAAACCCTAATTCAACTATAAATAGAGGAAGCTAACCCCAAGGAAAGGGAACTCAACGAGGTAGCTTTTATTTCTTTTAGTCTTCCTCTTCATTGTTAATTTACTTGCTTCACTCATGATCTCCCAACTGACTTAAGCATCGGAGTCGGTGTGGCAAGCACCACACCGGTACACAGTTTTCTCTTGTTTTGTAGGCCACATCTTTCCTCTATAAACAAATTTACTGCACGTGAAGGTTAGGTGAGTTTCCCTGCCCGGATTTTAACAACCCTAACATACTTTTACCATGATAATTTTCAAAGATTCAACCTTTTCCCTATAGGCTAAATACTTGTGTGTGAGACATAATTGCCTTTGTACATACCTATTTGTGATCCGAACAATCGTGTTAGGTTTAAAAGATACCTCAACTCAATCCAACCCTAAATTCACAAAACACCTCTAATTTGTAATGTAATATATATGTATATATACTTCAAATGATCATTCATCAATCCAAACATCATTCCAAGACTGAAGAATGGCAGAAAAGAAGAGAAGATCATAAAAGATAGAAAGTTTACCATTGGTGAAAGCACAAGTCAATCCAACAGCAAATGCAAGAGAAACTGTGAAGATTGCAACAAGTATGTAGTTCACCGGATGATATTGATGGTAATAGAACAATGGCCACAACACTGCCAAATTTTCCCCCATCACAACTAAAACACATTTACATTATTGGAAAATATTGGAAAATAGAATGCTTTCAATTTCATCTATTTAAATTTGAACAAAATCTTACTTTGAAACAAGTTGTGAAAAAGTTGTGCAATTAATACCTTTACTAATTGAAATTTTATTTCTCATCTATCACTTTCTAGGTAAGTTTTTTTTTTTTTTTCAACATAGTTCAGCAATAATTGACCTATACTCTTTTTTTTTAGGTATGAGGTTTAATAGTTGTTCAAGTTTTAAATATATATATATATATTTTTTAAGATTAAAGGTTCAATAACTACTCCAGTTTTGATTCTAAAACGATGACTTTTTTTTTAATACAAGAAGTTGAGTATAAATTTGAACTTCAAATCTTTTGATCGATGATATAATGTTTAATTGAGCTTATGATATAATGACTAATTAATTGAGTTTATGCAACGAATTTAAAGGAATGAAGTTGCTCTATTTGAGGCTAAGAGTGGAACAGCTTCCTAAAACGAAATAAGAAAAAGAGAGAAAATTTACTTATGAAGGGCGTAATTATGACCAATATATACAAGGCCAGCCCTCCGCTGTCTCTGACAAAAAACGCAGCTATCGGACGAACGGAGACCACGACGGCGGCGACGGCGACAGTGGCAAGCAACTGAACCGAAATGATGGAGTAAACCTTCCGGATGAAGGCCCACCGGAGCTGCGGCGGTTCCAGCATCACCGGGAATCGGGGGCCAACTCCGGCCTCCACGTCAGGCTTTCGGAAGGGGTGGTTCCACATCGTAGTTGCTCCGGCGATCGACGCGTGGTTTGTACGCGCTGGTTGGTTGGCCTGAAAATGGGCGGTGAAATGTGAAGAATCAAATTGATAGATCTGAATTGGAGTGTTGGCGGTAAAGAGGAAGTGGAGTTCGGTTGAGAATGACGGCGAAGTATCCACGTGTGCGACTTCATGCCACGTCGAATTAGTTCTGTTGTGCCTTGCTCAGACAATTTTACCGTACATACTTCTTCCATTCAGCATTTGACACGTTATTTAATGATCATTTAATAACATAATATTTGTTTCATGGATCTCACACTATTCTTAAATTTTCCTTACATGACAAACAATGGATGAAAGTAGTATAGAAAAATTTCATACTACGGTAGTACTAGAAATTTTCCCGTGCTATGAGTGTGAGATTACTGACATTTTTTAGTTTATCAAATAACAATAATGAAGGTAGGTTTTCTAAAAAAAAAAAAAAAACTTATAACAACGTTTGCTAAACCATACTCACTTTAACAATTACAACAATTTTTTTTATAAAGAATGGAAATTCGAATTTTCAACTAATAGAGAAGTACTTGATACATGACTGTTTAGAAAGGTTTGATCTCTTGATCGAGAGTACATGTGAATTACCATTGAAACAAGTCTGTTTGTGTCAACTATGCCACTGTAATAGAAACATCTAACAAAACTTCAATATAAGAATGGAGACAATAATAAATAGCATTTCAAAACTAACTATAAATTTACCACCTAAATTATCTTAAGATTAGTGCAAGTATCAAAATTAGTAAGACTAACGGAATTAATCCACACTACAAAAAACTAACATCCTTTTAAGGCTTCCATACAAGACAGCCCATTTTGCTCAACTACTACTACAACCTAAGTTTTTAACAGGTGAAGAACTTTTTCTTCAAATTTGCAGAAAACGTTAAAAGGGTACAAAGAGAGGCAAGAAATAAACAGAAAATCCTAATTCCTATTAAGTTGAGTGACAGTGTTGAGGCAATGTACAAGTGGTAATGTCATTTTTGAATCAGTACTCAACTTTACACTGTTGCCTCCTTGAAGCTCTTGGCCAACCAAATGGCAGTTTCCCTGGGAGAAACTTTCTCAGGTCCAAAGGGCTTCAGCAGCACTCCAAGCTCTTCAAACCTCTCTTGCTGGAGTAATTTGGCACTGAACTCCAGAAGCCCTTCCAGTGCCTCGGCTCGTTGCTGGTACGATGAGGTGTCGAACCGTCGCTGCCGTGACTCGAAGGATAAACGGCTTGAAGTGGCAATTGCTGGATTGTGATCAAAGAAATCACTTCCATTGCCGGGAACTCTATAGGCAGAATTGAGAAGACTGGATTTTGTCGTGGTGGTTTTGTCCACGACCTGGACTGTACATTTGTCCTTTGTAATCGAGCAGTTGGTGAAATCTTGTGAGTTGACAGAGCACTGTGCAGACGTTGATGATGTTCCACGGATGTGTAGGAGAGGATCCTCGGAAGAAACCAAGGGGAATTCGGCTATCTTGTCGATTCTCGGGGCATTGACGGAGATATCAGGAGAGTTCATGCTGTGAAGTAGCCCAGTATTTGACCTGTAAGGAGTGCCAAAACCTGCAGCTTTTGTTGACAATGGAAGAGACGTCCTGCGAGTTGAATGTGCAGATCTTCTAGCTGGAGTATGTGATGCTGGAATCTGCAAACCAATAGACCAAAAATGAATAATTTCAATAGTTGGTATTCAACATGTCCTGAGGATTAAAAACATGAATTTCAAACATTACAAAAGAACCTGACAAATTAGAAATTGCCCCTAAAATTAAACTTAGCATGAATAGTTGTTATCTTAGCCAGGTATGGCAAAGCATCTAAAAAATCTCTGTTAAGGGTGAGCTAAACACTGTTTCACAAAGATATAATCCACTCATCTATGAAGCTTCAATATAATGTAGATAGTGGTGGTCTTGGTATTATATCACTTAACTGCTGCTCATACTAATATGAAGGTGTAAACCAGAAAGGAAGAAAGAAAAGAAAAGAAAAAACAAGCACACGCCCAAACAGATGGAACTCAGGAAGAAGGGAGCTTTGCATTGGTTATGTAATATAAGAAGATATCCAGATTTATTATGAACTTACAGGATTGAAATTTGCAGGTGAAAACTTTGATGGGATCGTCTGCTTTTTGGGTGTCGCAGAAGCCTTAGCAGTAGTTAACCTTGGGGTTTTTGAAACTGTTGAGAACTTTGTGGTTCTTGACTGGTCAACATCACTTTCTTTCTCAGCACAACTACTAACAGATAATTCATCGAACTTTTTATTCAAATAACTGGGCAACTGCTGTGATCTTCGAGAGGAACATGATGACTCTTCCTCAGTCATGGAGACGCTAGGATTTAATGCCCTGTCATTGCTAAAAGACAGCCTCTTCTCTCTGAAAGTTTTTATGCTATCAGATCCTGGCTCTACAAATCTTGTTTTCTTGATACAATTTGTATCAGACCGTTGAAGGGGAAAAGTATTTCGCCTAGGGCTATTCAACTTAATGTGAACTTTAAGAATGTAAGGCTGGAGATGTGGATGATTGAGTAATTCAGCAGCCTAGAAAGTAAAAGCAAAAGAGCAACGTCAAGAAAAATCCACCAAAAAAGATAAAAAGGCTTTGTCAATGTTCCATAGAACTCCATGCATATTATCAGAATATATAGACATGAAGACATCCTAAATGCACACAAATGTTTCATTGTTGCCATGTAATTACCACAGTGCAAGGGTGAGTAGTTTCAATGCTATAAAGACAAATTCAACTACTCATCTTCTTTCTTCCCTACAAATGTTCTTAGAAACTGAAGAGTGTGAAGAGGTAGTATAAACCTGGCTAACTATCACACTTCCCAGCAGACACTGAACATCAGCAAGATCATACCTATTGGTAGTATATTTCTAATAAATATGGTCCATCGTAACAGCAATATTGAACCAGAACATTAATAATTTGCTGACAAGTATTAGAAAGAAAAAAACTAAGCCACTTATACATAAAAGATAGAGTCCAAGCAGGCATGACTTTTCATTAGACATACAAATATAATTGGCTTCAGCTACTATTCATTCCTTGAGATAAAATCAACTATGCAGGCAAGAAAGAGAAAAACAGTAAGATAGGACGTACACTTGGTCGGAGCTCTGGATTTTTTCGCAGCATGCTTTTGACAAGCCCTCGACTGAATGGGGAGATTAAAGAAATATTTCAGAAAATCAATGTCATTATTCATCGACCAAATTAGTTGAAGAATACAGAAAATTGATGATCAATTTTAGAACAAGTGGATCATTTTCTCATGGAAATGCAGAAAGGAGGGAAATAACATCAATGTTTTGAATCAGACAATAGAAAGTCAGAGTATAGTTATGTCTTCAGCAAATACTAATTGATAAATGTACAGACTAAAGAAAATGGATTGGGACTCACAATGCACCCGAATATATGGTCGGAAGTGGAGCCACGATGGACTTGTTTATTTTATTGATCAAGGACTGCATATCCTGATTGGGGAAAATATCAAATTAGTCTTGCCCAAGAAAACAGGACCAGGTGTGATCAAATTTAACTACGAGATGCAGGCAAAATGAACCAGTTTTTTCTGGATAAAAATATAACTATTGATAAGCAACTGCAAGCAACTTACGAAGGCTTTAAATGCTGGCTTGTGGGCAGCCATTTCATATATGCAACATCCTGAACAGAAAGTTGGTGCCCATATAGACATTCAAGAAATCATAACTGATATAAGATAGGAATATAAGGATCAATTATAGATGATTTACCAAGAGACCATATATCTGACTTCGAACCATAAGGTATGTCAGCAAGAAGCTCAGGGCACATGTAACTTGGAGTACCCACGACCTGCAGTGCATTAGAAATATTATAACTCTTAAGACTCTAGAAAACCCCCCTCATCCACAACCACAAACACCTCCAAACACCGAATAGATATACATGAATGCTGAAAAAACCACATTATAATATATTCAAACACTCTTAGCCATGCTACTCACAGATGAAGCAAGGTCATCCGAGGTCAACATTTTAGCAAGGCCGAAGTCACCTGCACAGCCAATACAGGATATATATTCATTTATTCCGAACGAAACTAGAAATGAAATATTTTGTGAACGTTCATGACAAGACCTATATAGAGAGAAACAATGACCAAGGCAGATGGATTACCTAGGCGTATATCTTGATCTTTTGTCAAGAATATATTTGAACACTGTATCAGTCATTACCAAAAAAAAGATAAAATTAATTAATTTTTTTTAAAAAAATAAAAATAAATAAACTATAAGAATATAGTAGCTTAAAGGATTGTTTAATGTTATCTAACAAGAGCAAACACAATAACGTACTGACCTTGACATCACGGTGAAGAATATGGTTGCAGTGAAGGTAATCAAGTGCCATAAGAAGTTGAACGAGCCACTTACAAAGTTTCTGCACAATAGAGTGTTAAACAAACCAGGTTGATCAGCTGAATATTTAAACAATAATATTGTTAGCAAAGCGGAAGAATCTAGCCTTCAAAACAAAAAGGGCACCTCTTCAGGAAAATGAACACCGTTGGCTCTTTTTATAGCCTCAGCCCTGTCGAAAATAAGGAATACAGGAAAGTTAAGGAGATACCGCAAAAAAAATAACACTGAAGATGAAATAAAACGAGATATCTTGTACTTGTGGAAAATTCTATTCAGATAGCTTCTTCTGGGTGGTCTTTAGAGTTTAGGTACATTTTTTATAATTATTCCTCTACCCAAGTAGTTACTAGTTACCTACAGAACGGTTTTATGTATTCCTTTTTGTCAGCCTTGGAGGATAGCTCATCTACATTTCTTTTGATAATAATGAAAGTGATGCTTTTTACAACAAAAATGAACTATTATGGAATAAATATCAGCAGAACTTACATGTCTCCTCCTTCACAATATCCTATCACAATACACACGAAACAACCCTGGAAGAGAATATTTCAACAAATCAGGCACACTGAAGAAAATGAGCTCCTTAAAACCAAAAATAAGGAATGGCGGAAAAGAAATTGATTTATCGTACATTCAAACAAATAATCGAACTGAGAAAAAGATGAATAAGGTTAATAAAATTAACATTATTTAATTCAGAGGAACGCTATAAGTGAAGTCACAATGATGGACAGAGTAACTGAAATCTCACGAGAACACACTACATACATGTTAAAAAAAAAAAACTCAGATAATGGAGTCAAACCCTCATCATAGATCCAGAAGGACACTCAGAAAACAGACATCAAAATAAACCACCGCCAAGCAACATCATAAAATAGTCGAAGAAAAATACAGAAATTTCAAGATATACTGACCTTTTCTACCCAAGAATCTTTATACTCCACAATAAAGGGGTTGCGTGCTTTAGATATAAGCTCCATCTGAAGAAAAGTAATAGAAGAAAGCAAATAATCATGTGATAACGTCTTTTACAAGACTAATCATGTACATCAACTAGCAGACACGGCCTTTTAAATAGTATTTCTTGTATCACATCTTAGAACATACAATTTCAAGCAACTTAAGACAACTAAAACTAAAAGCAACCAAAGATGATTAGATTCAATTGTTATTTACACCAACCAAGCAAATAATATAAGCTATAACACTAACACCCTATTTTTGCTCACAAAAAGTAGGTGACATTTAAAGATTTGATAAATGCCTGCAACCAGCTATTTATTAAATGACAACTCACATCAATAAGGTGACATATTCAAGACTCAAGGTCGTCATTTTCAAACCTCAGTTACCAAAAAATTAGAATAAATTCCATACTACATTAGATGTTAATAAGATAGCAGAAATGATGTTTCCTTCGCAGAATTACCACTTACCTCCTGATGAGCTGACCTTCTTGTTCTATCAGTCTGGCGAGCAAGACGAATCTTCTTGAGGACATACCTAAGAAAATGCAAAGGTAAAATCACAATTACATATCCACTAATGTCTGTCATCCTAAACAACTAACGCCATAATCCATATACTGCATATAAGCAGGAAATTATCACACCTTTTCTTTTCAAGCTTATGCCTTACAAGAAGAGCTGAGCCGAATGAACCCTTGCCAATCTGCTCTAGAATTTCATACTGCTCCATTTAAATGCCGACACACCAGATGTCCTTTAATAAACGAAAGAGGGGTGCACCCAGGCCGAGACCACTAACTGACATTCATCAAAAAAAGAAAATTAGAGATGTACAGTATCATCGTCTCTTTTGCTCTGAATTATCAAAATTCATAAATTTCCAACTGAAACGCATAAAACTTTTGGTGGTATAAGAGAATAAGATGAGACACAGGCGCAGTTTGCCCCCAAAATCTCCAAATCATGACTCAAAATTTTCCGAAGCCATATTCATCTTAAAATGTCTCTTAAAATTCAAATAACCAACGATAATAAAATTATGTAAAGCCCAATTGAATCGTTGAAAAGTTGAGACAGACTACAAACGAAGAGCCACACACAAGAAGGAAAGCCAAGTTCTATTAACTACGTATAAACCTAATGACCAAGGAAACAACCACGCTAGGTTTACGGAGCAAATCCTGAGCTATCGAATCCAAAAATTCAACTCTCATTGACACGGATGGAGACAGCGCGCGTAAAGAACCAAGGTACTGAATTCAAAAACAGAAAATGAACGGCGCCAAATCACACGATCGTTATGTAGTCTCTAATCTCTCCCAATATCATTCAACTCAGAACCACAAGGAAGTGCCATTCTTCTCCTCTCTCTCATCCTCGCCATTCACTAAACTTCAACGGTTTCAAAAGCCACAAGAAGTGAAGCGTTCAACATTCAGAAGCAAGTACAAAAACACACAATACAATACACCACGCCAGATTAATCAAATGCAAGCAGAAAAACAGCAGTAGTGAGTCAGAACTCAGAAGCAGCACGACGACCGACGAGAGAGTTTCTAAACAAAAAACACAGAAAGATCAAAAGAAAAAACCAAATGCGAGTAGAAACAGGAACAATGCCAACTGTCTAGGGCAAGAACAGCGACATCTAGCATCAAAAATTCCCCGAGAAGTTTCGTAATCAGAAAGCAACTGAGAATGGAGTATCAGAGAGAGTGGCAACCTGGAAGACAGTTGCAGAAGAGAGGCGAATCTCCGGCGAGCTTCCCGATGGAAGAAGAAGAAGAAGGGAAGAAGCGAAGATGAAGTGAGGTTGGAGGAGTTGGTTGTTTGGAGGTGGAAGCTGAGAGTGAGAAAAATGCAGAGAGAAATGGACAGAAGAGAAGGGTGGATGGAAACTCTTCAACCATTCTTTATTGTAAAATCCATTATTGTAATGAGAGAGAAAAGAGAGATTTGGAAAAAAGCAAAAGAGACATAGAAATTCAAAGTTTCAATTTCAAATTTGTAGAGAGAGAAAGAAACACATGGAGAGAGAGGAGGGATTTTTTTTTTTTTTTTTTTTAATAAAATTACAAATTTGACCCCTGTGACAAAATTTCGATTTAGTCCTTGTGGTTTTTAAGAATTTCAATTTAGATGGTAGAAATTTGGTTGAGTTTCAATTTGATATGTATATCTTGGATTTTGTTTCAGTTTAGTTTCTATAATTTAGATTTAGATTCAATTTAGTCACAAATAGTCTATGTCGTTGTCATATTAACATTTTTTTTTTTTTCATTTTGTAGTTTTCTATTTTGATAACTATAGTCTCGTTTGATAACTATTTGGTTTTTTGTTTTTTGTTTTTGAAAACTAAACTCATAAATAATACTTTCACTTATTAATTCTCTTTGGTTTGTTATCTACATTTTCCCATGTTTTCAAAAATCAAGTCAAGTTTTGAAAACTAAAAAAGAAAAAAAAATGTAGGTCCCGTTTGATAACCAATTGGTTTTTAAAAATTAAGCTTAAAAACAAAACATTCACCAATAAGTTTCTTGGTTTTGTTATATACTTTATTCACATGTTTTTAAAAATCAAGTCAAGTTTCGAAAACTAAAAAAAAGTAGCTTTCAAGAACTTGTTTTAATTTATAACTATATTTCAAGAAATTTGGTAAGTGATATGTCGTGTCGTTGTTGTTGTTATTATTATTATTATTATTATTATCATTTTAAAAATAAGGGATCCAAAATGAACTAAAACAAAAAAATATATATATAAAGAGTAAAATAGACAATTTAAAAATGAAAGTGAGTAAAATGTTAATGGTAACATTTTGAAACTATAAGAAACCTCTAAAACTACAAAGATGGAACTACATTTAAAATTTTGAAATGATAGAGAAATCAGAACTTTGTCCTCTCTTAAAAAGAAGGAGAAGAAAAGAAAATTCAAAACTTTGTGCAAAAATTATGGCTTTTTAATTAATTAATTTGAATTTGTTTGGATTTTGATTTTGTGGCATTTTGTGGGGATTGTTGAAAGGGACGTCGCGTGAGTGAAATCCAGTGCACGGACGGGGGGCCACGATTGGATTCGATTCTGTACCCCGCTGTGTACGAAACCTTACGGTGCTCTTCTGCCGTCACTTTAAACGACGACGTTGCCTCCACCTTTCATTTCTTTTTTATAACTTTTTTTTAAAATGTTAATACAAATTTAATATTAATTTAAATGTTTTACAAGAATGCCTTTTTTAAAAAACATTTTAGAATTTAAACACTCATAATATGTTTGGTTGCATCTATTAATTTAAAATTAATTTTTCTAAAAAAAAATTAGTCTCTATTAATCTTCCATGTATCAATTTTGGAAAAATGTTCACATTGTGTCTTTTCTTACCTGAAAATTATTATGATCATTTAACCAATTTTGAAAAAAATTAACTTGAAACTAACGGTAGGGACCAATATTAGTTCAGACATTTGAAAATATATGAACTAAAATATGATGAAACTCAAAGTATAGGGATCGAAATGATATTAAACCTTCGCTAATTGTCTTTTATTACATAAAATTAGACAAGAGATAAAGTCATAAAGTAAGATCTTTTGGGCGATTTGGTATACCTAAAACAATTGTTATATACTCGTTTAACAGCATAAAAATGTTTTGCTTCAAATAAGATTATTAGGAATTAGATAAATGTGAAAGAGATGTTTGAAAAATAATGAATTTTAGTATGTTAATGATTTAATAATTATTATTGTTTTTTTTAAAGAAAATATGGGTGGGTCTCACATCACTTTGACATGTTGATTAAATTTGTCATGATATAGCCGTGAATAATACAAATAAGTGGCTGAAGTGAGCATAGCTAGCTCGGTGGTAAACTTACATGTATTTCTTCTCTTGAGATTCGATGTTTAAATCGATGTGTACTTGCCACACTCTTATTTTTATCCTTATTGATCTACTGTGTTTGTCAAATTATTTAGTCTAGTGACATCATGCCTCAACATTTATAAGTAACGTCGTTAATTACAAAAATTTATTATAAAGAAAATTAAAAGTTTAGATATGATTAAAACTTTTTAAAATATAGTGTTGGGATAATAGACAACCCTCCACGTTTAATTTAAAAATTGAATTGTACTTTAACAAATTTTTTTTAATTGTTATTTCACTAATTGTTGAATTTTTTTTTATTAGATAAATTAGCAAAGATAAAGTCATAAAGTATGATATTCGGGGGATTTGATGTACTTCAAATAAATTTTATACTGGTTGACCAGCTTGAAAACGTTATGTTTGAAAATATGATTATTATTATTATTATTATTTTGACAATATGTGGGGTGGGGGATTTGAACCACAGATCTCGTGATCATCAATACAATTTTATGGGAGCTATGCTCTTGTTGGCGAAAATATGATTATTATTGTGAATAAGATAAATGTGAAATAGATGTTTGAAAAATTAGAAATCTTTTGCACGGTTAATGCTTTAATAGTTTCTAACAGGAATACCTAATGTTCAAATGAACAAAAGTTTGAAAATTAAGATCATGTCCAAACCATTTTGTTTTTAACTTCATTTATTTGAAAATTAAGTTCGTAAATATTAATTTCACCTACTAGTTTTCTTGTTTTATTACTTGCTTTATTTTAAAATGTTTTTAAAATTAAAGTCAAAATTTGAAAATTAAAAGAAAAAAAAAAGTAGTTGTTAGAAACTTAAATTTTGTTTTTAAATTTGACTTAATTAGAATCAAATGTGTTTTATGAAAAGTGAAAAATTTACTAAAGTATTTCTTAAATTTACTAAAGTATTGTGAGGAAAGAAGCATATAATTAAAAAAAAAAATTACCAAATAAGGCCCTAAAATAGTGCCATTTAATTGAAAATATAGGAAAAAGTAAGGTCATATTTGATAACTATTTTGTTTTTTATTTTTGAAAATTAAATTTATAAACACTATTCACACCCACAATTTCTTTGTTTTATTATCTAGATCGTTCCCATGTTTTCAAAAACTAAGTTAAATTTTTTTTTAAAAAAAAAAACTTGTTTTATTTATTTATTATATATATATATTTTTTGAAATTTGGCTAAGAACTCAAATGTCTCCTCGACAAAGATGAAAATCATTGTAAGGAAAGTGAGAGAAAACATACATACTTTTAAAAAACAAAAGGCCAAAAATCAAATGATTATGAAAATAAAGTTTTAATAAATTATTTATGTAAATTCTTTTCCTTTTGAAATTTGAATTTGAATTTAAAAGCAAAGGCTTTGTGAGTTAAGAATTCCCCTTTAGTAGTATGGTTTCATAATGCCTTTTCATGGATATATCCTACAAGACATAATTGACTTAATTTTCATCTAGACACTTGTGATAGGGGTCCCCAAGAAGGACCACCTACAAAGAATGTCAACTCACTTTCCTTCATGTCCATCTCCTTCTAATCCTAAGAGTAGAGTTCAAGCTAAGTATGAGCCTTTTGCAAGGACTTTTATGAAGAATTACATCTTACAAGGCTTGTCTCTCATCATTATTCCCCTCACCTTATTGTTCGAGTTAAGAAGTATTCTTTATTATAATACTTGATTTCTCATGTATAGAAACTCGGATCTACTATTTAGTCCCAAAGGTATTCTCTTCTTGACTTGTTGTCCTTAATGAACCTTAAAGTGTTTAAACTAATTAGTCTGAGATGATGTGTGTGGAGATTATTAGATAACATGGGCTTCCATCTCAAAACCAATTGGCAATGAGTGGAGTAACTTATGTATCTTTTATATTGTGAGTTCTCCACTTATCTTTTCAATGTGGATCGGATCCCAATTTTTTTTTTCTTCTGACCGAATACCCGTTTGGGTTTAATGGGCTCTGATACCATATTAGATTACATGGGGTTCCAACTCAAAACCAATTGGCAATGAGTGGGGTGACCCTTGTATCTTATGAATTGGGAGGTATCCACCAATCTTTTCAATGTGGGATCCTCAACATACCCCCTCAAGATGGTGCCTCTTTGGGTTCACCATCTTGGATCGGATCCATTTTTCTTTTCTTGGATCGAATACCCGTTTGGGTTTAATGGGCTCTGATACCATATTAGATAATATGGGCTTCCATCTCAAAACCAATTGACAATGAGTGGGGTGACCCTTCTAACATATAAATTGTGAGGTCTAGGATCCTCAACAGAGATTGGTGAGATATCTCTTGTGCAAGATGATCATTTTGTTCGTGAAAACAATCTCAATCAACAATGTTTAACTATCCCTCAAATTAAAGTTTATCTCCTAAATCTCAATATGGATCTTAACGTTGGAGCATCAGATTTGCCTTGTTCGGTTAAGACATCTCCTTGAATAATTAGAGAAGAAAATCTTTAAAATTTCAAATGTTAATAAGGAAAAAAAAAATCAAATGAATGAATCAAAATTGAGAGGTTTTGAAACGCATAAGGCCAAAAGCAAATGTGGAAATCTTCACCAAATTCACTTGAAATTTTTTAAGAGGACTTGCACACCACACTATTGATACACATGGGTGAAAACTTAGGCCAATTAAAAAAAAAAAAAAAAAAAAAATCAACTGTAAATTGGTTCAAAACAGTGAAAAGAGACTCCAAAGAACCTTTTGAAACTCAAAGAATTGAAATGAGAGGAATGAGATAAAAAAAATGAATTTTTTATATGTTGATCAACAACTTAAAATACCTCATAAATTTTTTATAAAGCATCTTTTTTTAGTTCAACAATGTTTGGAGATAGGAAGATTCGAACACTTGACCTCATAGTCGAGAGTACATACCAATTACTGTTGAAGGTTTACTTTGGTAAAGCACCTCATTTATTGCACACTATTATTAATGTGGCCACTTGAAAATCTAAAAGTACATTTTGGTTTCTTTCAAAACCATTATTGACCTCACACATTTTCAAGTGATACATTTGTTCAATCGGAAATATAATAGTAATTTCATTAAAGACACTTGTTATATGCATCCTACTTGATAGCTATTTGGCAAAGTGATTTTGGGTATTTAACCAAACACTTTACATGTTTGGCTACATTTTTATAAAATTGATATTTTTAGACAGTATGTGATGGTAGGAACACCTTCGAGAACTATTACAAAGGAAAAAAAATCAAAAAACTCTGAAAAGACAATTCATGTCTCTACACTCACATCACACGAATATGATTAGCAATGGTGAGAACAAGGAAGGACAAAATAACGAAACTCAACGTTGAATACGGTTAAAATATTTCCACTTTGACTAAATCGATACATTTTGATATTAGCTTTGTTATATCTAATTATAGTTAGTGACTTGGAAAAAATGCAAATTTAATTAAATTCATAAGATTTGGAAAGCACTAAAACTGAAAATTTGTCATGAAAAAAAACCAAAATGACACAATTTCTCACTGGTGAGTACATTTTAAAAAAAAATATATTATACAATTTTTTTGTATTTAAATTGTATATCATCGAATAATGTTTTGTCATAGAATCATCCATACTAAAATATTTCAACCACCTTGATATTACTAAAAAGTAAACATATCATTTTTTTTTTCAAATAATAGGTTATAAAGAAGATAGTATTAAATATATTTATGAAGAATGAGGCATACATCTAAATTAAAGTTTTTTTTTAAAAAATATATATATATATTTGAAGAGAATTCTCCATGATATATACGTGTAAGTGGAAATATTATTGGGCCATGGGCCGAAGAAGAGAATGAGTAAGAGAACCCTTCCTCGAATTTGGGCTCGAAGGAGACAGATCCTCATGAAACAAATTGGGAAATCCTTGTAAATGACCAAAAACAAATTCATATTTTCCTTTTCCTTTTACATGCTAAAAATTTTTATTTATTTTGTGTATTTAGAGATTTATCACACATATATATATATAGCTAGACATTCATTTTATTTATGGATATTTTATTTTGATTTTGTTATCAATCTAAATCCGAATCTAGAAAAGAAAATAGTAATAATAACAAGAATATGAGAGAGTAGGACTTGTAATTATTTTAAATTTATGCTTTTATAAAATATTTTTCTTAAAACTCGACGAGATAATTACAAATCCTATATTATTATGCTCTGATTTTAATTAGTTTTATTAGGGGTGAATTTCAACCGAACAGATTCAATCTCTTTCATATTCAATACCTAAAGAGTGAGGGAAACTATCTTTCTATTTCCTCTCCTAAAAGGAAATAGGGAACCCTAGATCAACTATAAATAAAAGAGGGCAACTCCAAAATAAGGGAGCTCAACTGAATACTCATTCTTTCTCTTAGTCTTCTTTCTCCTTCTCAATTTACTTGCTACACTCACAACCTCCTAAGCATCGGAGTATCACACTGGTGTACAGTTTTCTCTTGATTTGCAGGTCACGTTTTTCCTCTTCAAACAAATTTACCGTTGCTGTCACGTGGAGACCAGATGCGTTTTCCCTGTTTGGATTTTGGCTACAACAGTTGGTATCATCTGTGAGGAAGAAAGCTTTGCTTGTGAATGCTGTATACCGGTTGAAAAACGATGAGTAAGAGAATAGAAAAGGAAAATCTGATCCTAGATACTGAAAACTCCGAGGGTGGTCATCCTCCTCGACCTCAATCTCCTCATCCTTGGCCACACTCTCCTCGCCCTCGACCTCTCCGATCTCTTTCCCGAGAAAGGCAGGTTGATGTCGAGATATCTATCCTCAAACAAAAGGTAGAAAGGATATATCAAAATTTGGCCAGGATGTTGAACATCTTGGATAACCCTGACCTTAGCACTAGGGTACATGGAGATCACAGAAATCCAAGGAAGAGAAGCATTGGTGGTGGAGCAAACGGGAGAAATTGACAGGTTAGGGGGCTCAAATCCACAAATTACACGGTTTTAAGGAGTTTGAAATCAACTCAAAACAGAAGCTATGACTATACAGTTCCTACACCGGACAATAACCATGTCATGAGAACAGACTTACGAAACTTGAACGAAGAAAAATGTAGAATGGCCAAGGTCAAGGTCGAGGTCGAGACTAGAGCCAAGGCTAAAGCTAAAGAGGACAACCCCCTTCGAAAGTTGAACTTCTGAATCTACAAAAAGAACTTAGGGACCTCCAGGAAAACATGCAGTCAAGGGACGTATGTTATCAACCCGCCGTTCACTGACGAGGTTGTGAAGGTTGAGATACCACATAAGTTTAAAGTCCCGACCTTCCTGCAATATGATGGTAAGAAAGATCCAGTGCAACATTTACATACTTACAATTCATGGATGACTCTCAGATGCTATCAAATACCGTGCCTTTTCCTTCATTTTAACGGGATTAGCCACACTTTGGTTTGAAAAACTACCAAGGAAATCCATGAGCTTTCATCACCCAGTTCCTGGGTTCAAGTTTTAATTACTGATATTTTATTTTTGATTTTGTTATCAAACTAAATCCGATTGTGAGCTGCTTCAAGAAATCTAGAAAAGAAAATAGTAATACTAACAAGGATATGAAAGAGTCGGACTTGTAATTATTTTAAATTTACGCTTTTATAAAATATTTTATTAAATCTAGACTAGATAAGTACAGATCCTTTATTATTATGCTATGGTTTTTAGTTTGTTCATGAACTTTCTTTTTAATTCTTGTCTCTTCGTTCAATTTAAAATATTTTAAATTAAAATGTCATCTATTTTAATTCGTATATTTTCAAATATTTAAATTTAGTCGATGTGTTTTAATAAATCTTAAATTTAGTCTCCACTATTTTATGGTTCACTTTTTTAAAAATAACTGATCTCTATTAGCATTTCTATTTTTTTTTTTACTTTTTTCTATTTATAAGTTTATTTGTTTTGTTATCTACTTTCTTTTCATATTTTTTTAAAATCAATTCAAGTTCTGAAAACTAAAAAAAAAAAGTAATGTCAAAAACTTGTTTTTGTTTTTGGAATTTGACTAAGAATTCAAATGTATTCTCAACAAAAACGAAAATCATGATAAGGAAATTAGAAGAAAATAAACATAATTTTAAAAAATCAAATGATTATCAAATCAGATCTACATGAATTCCATCTATCATCTGAATTTATAAAATTAAATGATTTAAATAAAACAAAAGATTTAAGATAAAAATATTTAAAATTGAATAGAAACGTCTTTACAAAAGTTACACTTCGATTTTCTTTTTTCCTTTTTTTTTCTTTATGCCAAAAACCATACCTTATCTTATCTGACGTAATGGGATCAGATCATATCTCTATCTAACTAATTTCATTCCTCCCATTTTATTGGTCTAACTTCCAAAATTAAACTTTGCTTAAGATTGTTCTTTCAAAAGTTCTATGTCAATCTCATTGAATTAAAAAAAAAAAAAAAAAAGTGAAAGAGAGAATTATGATTGATCAAGTATTTTGAAGATTCGAAGTTACTGATTAAATTTTCTGACTTTATTGATTAGTTTATGAACAATTATCTAATTTAGGTTTGAAAATGTATTAGTATCATTATATTTAAGTTTAGAGTTTAATAGGATGAAATATAAAATATAAAATTTATTGTTATACTAGAATAAGTAAAAGTTAAATTTTCCCTCTTTTCAAAAAAAAAAGTTAAATTTTCCCCTAAAAATTAACAAAGCTTGAGAAATTGGATTAAAAGTAAACAATAATTTGAGGACAATAAAAATTTGAAACTAAAAGAGAAAATTAATATTTTATTCCATCAAATATATTAAATTAAATTTAAATATTTTGGTCGTGTGATTATAAAAATGAAATTAAAAAAAAAAAACATTTAGTGCTTATGAAAAATAAGTCATTTCAAACCTATTCTAAATATTAAAAATTTCACACCACTATCGAATATCTATTATATATGTGGATCAATAAAAAATAATATTAACTTAACTTGTGAGTTTTTTTTTTTTTCGTACATCAACATTCATTTGGGAGTGGGGGATTCGAACCTCTGACCTCATGGTCGATGGTACATGTTAATTATCGCTGAGTTGAGCTCACTTTGGCAACTTGTGAGGCTTTTGTGCAAAATAAAAAGGGTAGAGTTTAATTAGCATTTAAAAGATTCAAAATTAGATAATATTGTTGATTTTTAATTTATGTTACCTCACAAGAACCTCAAGGGAATTTGGTTGGCTATTATTCTAAACCAAAGTATTTACTTTTTTTTAAGTATCTCCAATTAACAAAAAGTATCATGTCTTCTTTCAAGAGTATTCCTAAAACTCTTGAGGTCTTTTTTTTCACTTAGCGTGGTTTCTAAGCCAAAGAACATCAACTCCTTGAAACTTTGGAGCTAAAAATTGACTTCTTTTCCTTGTGTATCGATTCTTGTGATATTAGTTATTTCAAATATAACTCATTAGATAAGACGCTGATTATAAGGTTGAAAGTTCGATCTCTACTCCTACATTTGTTAGACAAAAAAAATATTAAAATATTGTTTGATTTAAGACACTTGTTTTTACCTAACCAACATTAAGATGCTTGAGAATTTTGTAAATATGATATCATTATACACATTATTGTATTGCTGGTGAAATTGTAATTTAAAAAAAAAAAAAAAAAAAAAAAAAAAAAAAAAAAAAAAAAAAAAAAAGCTAATTAAGGAGTGAGTTTCAAAAAAAAAAAAAAAAAAAAAAGAGTTAAAGAGTGATTTTAAGTCATTGAATGTAATTAGAGATCCACGTCGATTAAAAGTGAATAAAAAAAAATCTATGATATTTTCATACCTTTGTGAAAATATGAGATCCGTAAGAACATAAAATACAAATATGGCCTATGTATGTAACATCAAAAGTGAAAATATGAAGACTCGTGCTAACATAAACACCTATATTTGTCAATTGTAATATCAAAAGTCGCAATGTATGTAATTCATTTGTCGCAACCCATATTATAGATCACTCGGCACAACACATTGGCAATAAATTATACAAAAACAATGGAAAAGATTCAACTAAGTTACATAATTTACAAGGTTATGGGCCTTGGTCCCTATATTGTTTAAATATCATGTTTGGAGATGCGAACATGTTGAGGATCCCACATTGGAAAGATTTAGTACTGGAAACATCACAATTTATAAGATACATGAGTTACTTCACTTATTGTCAAATGGTTTTGAGATAGAATCTCATGTTATCTAATATGGTATCAGAGTCTATGAAGCTCGAACGAGTATTCGGTCCAAGAAAAAAAAATGGGATCCACATAGCTCAATTAGATACATGAGTTACTCCTCTCTACTCGTATTTATATATAACCTTAACATTCCTAAATAATAAAAGAAAGGTATCAATGTTATGCTCCAAAAAAGTAAATTCATGCATATGTAAGCAAAGCCTTATTCATTACTTGGCCAAAATTATTATAAGCAAAAGCCCCACCCATTAAGTACTCCCAATCCCATCATAGAACATGATATTATGAATGAATGAATGAGACTGCCATTGCAATTGCAAGAGGGATGGCTGTGGCTGCATATTAATGCCCACCACAAGGATCTGTCACTACTTGCTTAAACTTTTGGACCACTTCAAATTAACACCTCTAGGCCAAATTTATCCTCTCCCAAGCACACAATTTTGTATGCATGCCCTAAAATTATATAGTACTTTCTACTTTTTTTTCCTTAGAGATTCTGAAATCTTGTGATTGTAAGATTTTTTTTTGGTGTGTTTGACTTGTGCTTTTAGAACAAAAGAGAGGAAGGTTGTGGAATTAGTGGTAGTTGTAATTGGTGCTTCGTTAAGAAGTTATGATTATTAAGTTAGGTGTATTGTAAAGTGTCGTAAAATTAGTATAATTCGCTTAGTTAAGGTATTAGTAACCTGTCTTGAAAAGATATAATAGAACTAAAAACAAGTAGTATGAATATGTACTTTTTTTTGTGTCCTCCTTGGCAGATGGAATGCTCCTCAAATATTGGCTGGCCCAAGAGGTGCTCATGTCGCACGGCGACAAGAACCCTAAGAGTGGTTGTCGCCGTGAAAAATTAGTTTTTGAACTTTTTCTCTGCACAATTATTCATTTAAGTGTGGTGAGTATTTGACGGCATCTTGAGGCCACATATTGAAATTAATAAATGGCAAAAAACGCATCCAAGGACTCTTGATTGGCTGAGAATAAAAGACACTTCTGGAGGTTCCAGGTAGATACAGGGTTTTATGATCCGAACATGATGGACTGAATTTGAAAAAGACTCAATTATAGCCTATACCATATTGGTATCGTGGAATGGTCTAGTGCAATGAATTCGAAAAGTTGAAGTGTAATAATTCATTTATGTATTTTGACATGGATATAGTTTAAGTATGTTTTGTTACCTAGTGATCATATCACATCCACAGACCACAGCCATGGATTTGGATTATAAAAGGCATGAGATTGAGAAAGATAGATAGCTCCTTCCATTATGGGAAAAGGCTAGGTTTAGATTGCAAGAACATGTGTGAATGAACAGTGGGAAAAGATTGGTTAAGTGGTGGTGTGGTTTTTCTCACTTTTTTCTGTCACTTCAAAAGACTTCCTTTTTCATAATGCAATTTGCAAATATTCTCTCTTCATCTACATCCATCATTTGCTTCCTTCTAAATCCAAAATGTGACTATTTCTTTTAATTGGTGTTCATATACTCACAGATCAATTTCTCTGTTTTTTTTTTTTTTTTTTTTGGTTTCCCTTTGCAAACTACTTGTCTTGTTTCCATACTTGGTGAATATTATTGAGCATATGTCTAAAATCCCTATTGAGTTAATAAATCATTAATTAATAGTGTTCTTTGTCTATGGATTTTACTACTTGTGCCAAAAAGTTGGGAGGGCAAATTGTAGCTTTATATTGGATAAAGAGTGATAGACGTTAGTATCCCACAATATAATCTATAGTTGAGCTTGATCAAACAAAGTGGCGTGCTCTGAAGAAGAAGAGAGGGAAGCTCAAGATGCAAGAGAGAATAGACACGGATGCATGATTATTTGAGTGAGAAGGTTCTTCGATGAACTTTTATTTGAGGGGAAAATTGTGTTAAGAATGAAAAAATATACTCGAAAAATTAGTTAGGAAAGTAGAGAAAGATCTTAACCAACATTTTAGGAAGAATATCGTAAGTCTTAATTAATACTAGACATTTTGAGTGAAACCAAATACAAACTTATGTAGATTTTTTTTTTTTTTTTTTTTTTTTTTTTTTTTTTTTTTTTTTTTTGTCCAAAATCAATGTTTTGATCTCTCCATTAAATCATTGCCTTTCCAATTACATAGGATCAATGTTGGGCAGGAAGTTTCTTTTTCTTTTTCCTTTTCTTTTAAACTTTCTTTTTTAAATATTCTCATGTGAATAATATCCATCTTTAAAAAAAAAAAACACATTGAAATGATTTTAAATATTCAAATACATAGAATATATATATAAAATAACAATTATGACTTCAATTCATAAAACATTATTTTAAAGTTTTAAAGTTGGAGGTGTGTGGCATTGACACCACCAAATTCTTCCTTTGAGATCATTACAACTTCTAAAGGTCCACATGACATTCTCTCCATAGTAACTTTACTGATCAGTGTGCTGTCTTTTATCACTCCACAAACATCTTTAACAATATGTATAGTCTCTTTTCCTAAGTTATTGTAATGATCATCATACTTTCTCTTCTTGCTCTCGTTAATATCTTCGTTTTAAGTTGTGGATTCGAATTTCCTTTTCCTTTGTTTGTAACATATATAATATAATAAAAAAGAAAAAGATATCGACTCTCTTCTCTCTGTGTGTAAGTCATTACAGTGATTATTATTGCACCTATAATCTTTCCTAGCTAATTGGACTTTCTTTTTTTACGGACGTTCTCAATAATATGATCATCCAATTTTCTCTTCTAGCTCTCTAGCTTATTTTATGAGTTGCAGGTTCAAAGATAATAATAGCAATGTCTGAAAGAAAAATGTGAACTCTCTTTTTTACGTCAATCATTACAGTGATTAAGTGTGTGACTTTCTCTCTTCATAGACATTCTTGATAATTTGGTCGTCCAATTTTCTCTTCTTGCTCTCTAGTGTCTGAATTTATGAGGTGTAAATTTGAATTCCTCTTATATGTCACAAAGGAAAAGATGATTCTCTTAACCAACCTACGTCATTACAATAATGGATCTCAAAATCCATTGAGTGGGACTCTCTCTCAATCAAAATCTTTTAAAAACAAGGTTGAGATGATTTGGATCCCTACCATATATATATACCCTCAAACCAACAACCTTTTGATTCATTCATTTTCTCAAGGAAATCAAATTATATAACTGTAACTTCCATCTTTTGAGTGTATGGTTGCAATGTCATTATTAATTAACCAACCACAACCAACAAACACCCAAAACCCTAATTTTTGTATCCTCACAACATTCCCTCAATGGAAACCCCATTCATTTTGTCTCCCACTTTGTTTGGAAGGTCAATCCAAAAAGTCAACCTGAATAATGCAAGATAATAAAAAAGGACAAGCTAGCCCTAATCCAAAGGTCAACACAAGAGCTTCTAAATATTCCCATGTTGAATCCATAAATTTCAAAAAAGTGTGTCACATCATTTTCCAATCATACAACTTTATTTCAGGGTTTGCAATTCTGGCTATCAATAATGGAAGATTGTTTTAATTTCTGTGTGCAAAGTCAAAAATAATATCTATGAGTTATATGGATATGGTTTCTTGTTTCTCCTCCCTTGAAGGTGGTCATGTGACTTTTAGTGGGAGATTCTTTTGTTCTACTATTAAGGCTTAGCATTGTGTAATAAATAACGTATTTGTATATTATGTGGATTAGAAGTGCTTTTTAATACAAGTTGTTTTTTTTTTCTCCTCGAAATTAATTCTTTTTAGAGCTTTATAAGAAATACTTTTGAGAGAATGTAAAACCAATCTTCAATATGATTATTCGTTATTATTATTATTATTTTTTTTATTGAAATGCAAACAAGAAGGCTTTATTTATAGTTATTGAAATTTGTAGAGTCATAGTTGTTTAGTAAGAATCGATGAGTTAATCATTTAAAGGAAAACGTAGGGTTGCTTTGGATATATTTTAGATTCTAATGATAAACTTAAATGAAATTGAGTTAGACTAATTTGGATTGGAAAAATCACAATGAACTCCTTTGCCAAAACCTCTAGAAGAGAGAGGGAAACGACAGAATCTTTTGCTATACTTTTGGAATTTTTTGGAATATGATGTTGGAAAGCTTATACTCTCTTTAAGGTTTTATTTATACTTTTTAGGAAGTTATTGTTTGAGATTACAAATCAAAACTCTTCTCCATTCACAATACTTTTTTTTTTTTTTTTTTAAATAAAGAGCTTCATTAAAGGCTAACCATTAAAAGAACCGTTTCCAACTACAATAGAGGAAAAGCAAAAACGAAATCCAGAGACTACAAAAAGCTGTCCATTTTCCCACCATAGGAGAATCTCCTGAAGAGAAACAAAATCCAAACTACAGGCATGCCTCGCAATACAGTGGGCTATTGAGTTGGAGGATCTGCAACAATGGCGAAGATCAACTACTTCTAACCAAGAGGCGTGGCCGACGATGGAATCCGTGATGGCCTTCATCTCCGTCAAATCCTCCGCTTCTCCTGACAGCACCTTGATGGCTTTCACAATACTCTTAATATAAAGACTTTAGTACTTTTTCCTTAAAATGGTCTCATATATTTGCCAATTTATTACCTTTATGAAAAAAATGGAAACTTTAAGCACATTAAAATTTTATTATTTTATTAAAAAAAAATTATTTACTCGTTTGAATTTAAAAATACTGAAAAGATCCACGTTAGATTATCTTTAATTGTTTCCATTCATAAATTCAAACTGTTTTTCTACATGTATTTCTATAGTGGGTCTCCTACACTTGAGTAGGTATACATTTCATTCATGATGAGATTAAAAAAAAATAATAATAAATAGTATTTGGTATATGAGGTTTAAAAAAAAAAAATAGTATATGGTTTCAGAGGTTTTAAAATGAACTTTTCTAATCCCTAGGAAAATAGTTTTAAGTGGTGGATGTTGATAGTAAAACTTACAAACAAAAAGTATATTTTGTCTTAGATTCTAACACCTAAAAAGAATGTAAATGAATTTCAAAATGAGTGGAGAACGGTTGGATTATGTTTTTATTTAACAAAACAAAAATTTACGAAGAATTCACTAGCAAGTAATAAAAGTATAGACGAATCACCGACATAATAAAATGTGTATAAAACTATTGTGGATTGAAACTATGGGTTTACTCATTAAGAAATTCAAATTATTAGGGGTTGGTAGATTTAGGTCAAGAAATTATTGGAGGCTCTAGAACTCAAAAGAAACCATGCCCACTTTTTAAGGAAAATATAGAAGCAATTAAACATTGAAAAACAAGTTGAATTAACTTAAATTTTTAATACTTCTAAAAAAAAATCTAATTTTTAATAGAATAATTGAAGTATCTTTTAGGGTCTAATAATTAATTTGTGTGTTAATAATTGGAGTGGGGCAGAGGTATTGTCAAGAAATTAATTAAACAAATTGGAAGAAAATCCAAAGGTAAAAAATTGGAATGAATCAAGTCCAACTCAGTTTCATCAGCTTTTTGAAATAGAAAAATGTTTTCAAGCTTGAAGCCAAATATTTAATCACAAAAAGATGCTTTTAAAAAATAAATAAATAAATAAATGTATCAAAACAATCCAAACCCAACAGAATAAAAAACATTATTATTCTCATTAATGGTTGAAAATTGAACTCATTTTGTCCTCTTCTTTTATTTATATGTATTTCTTACTTTTTGAAAGATAACGAAGCATCTAAATCTCCTTAATCCAAATTAGCATCTTTTCTAAAAGAAAAAAAAAATTATAAATTAATTTTGATATCTTGAAATTTTCCACAACAAAATATCTTTAAATTTTCGAGTGTTTTGTATTATAGTCCTTCAATTTTCAAATATTATGTTTTAGTCTCTAAACTTTAGATAAATATTTATATTCCTCGCTTCTTTTTTTTTTTGTGATAATTTAATATAAATCTAAATACACTTTTTTTAAAAAAAAATCAAATGCTTGACTTGCTACTTACATGTGGTTTCAACAATAGTCAAAGTAGTCATTGGTTGGTTTAGGTAAATGAAGAAAATCCATGCCTTACTTAGGGTTCAATTAAATAGTTTATTTGAAAATAATGAAAGTGGCAAGAATGATTTTTTTTTTTTTTTGAAACTCCATTTTTAAAAGTTTTAAGGTTTTAATTAAAAGTTTATTAGAATATTCTTTTGAAATTCAGAAATTATAGGAAAATAAATATGAAAGTTCTAACTAAAATAATAAAAAAAAAAAAATGTGACTAGCATCTTTTCAAGAACGATTATTCGTGAGGATTAGAAATTAAAATCATTTTAAGACTAAACTAAAAAACTATTTTGAAATGAGCTCTCTCAAATCAAATTTTCTAAACAACACTTCAAAGTTCAAAATTTTAAATTAAAATTATGAAAAAAATATCATAAATTACAAAAACTAAACGGTAGTTGAAGGACTAAACTGAAACAAAAAAAGGAAGAACAAGGACCATAAACTAAACTAAAATGATTTAATCTTGAATTAGGCATTCGAACGCGGGAAAAAAAAAAAAGAAGCAAAATCCAACCCATGCACGCTGTCGTTTTGTTTTTACCCTCTGCTTTTGCACACTTCGATTGACCTCATTCTATATTACCATTCTCTCCTCCATGAGATGCCTTACACATTTTAACAAAAAGGGCATTATGGTCATTATGGTATAAAACTCCAAAATAGCCCTTTGTCTTTCTCTGTCCTTTTGAGGATTATATTTATAATTAATCTTAATGCCCGTGACATTCTTGCAAGTACACACAACAGAATTTCTCTCTCCTCTGTCTTTATTTTAAAACTTTTTTTTTTGCCAACATGAATAGTGGAATATATATTTTTTTAAAACTGCATGAATAGTAGACTTAGCAAAGCATTAGGTTGTACTATTTATGTACTGTTTCCTTAGGTAGAGTGTTGATGGTCAAATCTGGACAAGATAAATTCACATGACCTTTACGTGACACCAACGGTAAATTTGTTTGAGGAGTGGAAGACGTGACCTGCAAGACAAGGAAACCTGCACAACGGTGTGGTGCTTGCCACACCGCTTCCGATGCTTAAGTCAGCAAGGAGTAAAATGCAAGTAGAGAGCAAGAGCAAGAGGAGAGAGTTCAGAGAGTAGAGTTCGGGATCCCTTCTTCAGCACTGAAGAAGGATTTAAATACATGTTCATGCTCTAGGGTTTCTAGGCGTTTAGAGGCGGTCCAGGACTGAACCAAGTGGAACCAGGGAGGCCAGGAGCACTAAGAACCGAACGGAGGCGGAATGACTCGGCCCACGTGAGTGGGCCGAGTGGTCGGCCTTGGCCTCGGGCCGAGGCCGACCATATACTTGGGCCAAAGCCTGATCCCTCCGGCCTTGGCCCAACCCTCTGGCTTGTTCTTCCTCCGGAGCCCGTTTCTTGGTTGTCTCCTTGGGCTGATATTGCACTGTCCTCTTCAGCTCCTTGCATATCGAGGTGGTCCAAAATTACCTATAACATAGAGTTCTTTAAAAAAAATTATGAATTGATATAAATATAGTGGATATAATGTTATTAACATATTGTTATTTTGAATCTGGAATCCTAACTTATTTTAATCATTCGGACCTTGTCATATAAGGTGCAATCAGAATGTTTTGATCTTGTAAAGTTGTTTTTTTGTGCTTAACTTCTAGTTTTTTATGATGAAGTTTTGAAATTCGGTTTGAATTTTGAAAATATTTTCGAATCCTAGATTATAAAATAAGGAGATTTTCAAACTTAAGCTCCAACTTTCAAACCAACTTGTTTGCTACTTAACGTGGAAGCATAGTCTATATGTCCTAATCCAAAACATGATGATATATTGGTCTATATAGCAAAATATTCTCCCTTGAGATATAGTACTCTTGTCAAATCAATATCACTCCATTGTAGTCATCGATATCGTACGACGACATTCTATTAAAGTACACCTAATTTTCTCTTATATTGTCAAGTTGAGACACATTCTTCATTGAGTGCCATACATGCACACAACTATGATTTTATAAATTGTATTCTCCTATCTCTTGACACGTTTGAGACTTGGTTTTCGTCACAATGATAGTCCTTGGTTTGAGCAATATATTAAAAAAAACCATCAACGACTGATCTCCATAGTCAACACATCGTGGCCAACTATCTTGTGCTTCCTATTGTGGCCAACTACATCAAATTACTCTATTTTTTTAGTCTCTTTTAAATGATAACAACTCTAGCATCTTCTAGAATAATTTTTTTTTTTAAAAAAAAAAAATACTATTTTTTTTTAATTAAAAAACAAGCAAATTAGAGGAACATATCTAAAAGACACTTGATTTTCAAAAAGAAAACCAAACCTATTCTTGATATGTGTGCTTTCTCAATCTATATATTCTATATATAGGTGTGAGTGAGTTGAAATAAAGCATATAAAACCATTGGAAAATAATTAAGATACATTTTGGGGGCACAAATGGGCAAAGTGTCTCTGAATTATTGGGTCATGTCAGCAAAAAGTAAGATATTTTATTTACATATATTTTTGGCTTTAACATGCAATATATTGTCTTCTTGCTATCCATTTGCTTTTATATATAATTAAAGTACTTTATCTTTTCTATTCCTTAAAAGACAACCTACTACATTAGTATTCACGAGATCATTTTTCATTTTCAACACAACTTTAAATATGTAAGATGATATTTTTTTTTTTAAAAAAAAAAAAAAAAAAAAATTGGTCTCCGAGATTTGAGTTGGATTTCATTTTTAGTTTCTAAGTTTGAAAACTCGACATTTTGGTTTTGGTGGTTTGGATTTCGTTTCATTTTAGCCCCTAAGCAATTTTCCTTTAATTACTAACCAATTGTTGACGTGACACTATTTTTTATTAATTTTTTTTATAATATTTTTAAATAAAATAATATTAAATTAATAAAAGGGAAAAATACACTTTTAGTCCCTGAGGTTTGGGTTAAGTTACACTTTGGTCCCTGAGTTTTCAAACTCAACAAAAATACCCCTGAGGTTTGAGATAAGGAGCACTTTGGTCCCTTCCGTCCATTTTGCCGTTAAATGGTAACGAATTGATGACGTGGCATGATTATTTTAATTAAAAAATAATTTAAAATTTTTTTAAATAAAAATATATTAAAATAATAAAATTTTATTATTTTATTAGTTTTTTAAAAAATTCTTTGTCCCTCTTTCTTTCTTCTCCATCTTCAATAGTTATTCAATAGTTAATTTGTGCATTGATCAAGCTTAATTTTGTGTCAAACTTGATTTTATTGAAATTAGTGAATTTATGGAGGTTTTTACATTATTTTAATTTTTATATAAAATTTATTGGTGAATTAAGGGAAAATTGAATTGAGGGTAAAAGTTGCAATAGTTGGTTAAGTTTAAGGTCCAAATTTGATGAAATTGAAAGTTTATGGTGAAAATTGATACCATTTGACAAGTTTGCCTAATTTGTAGTTTTTTTTTTTAGTTCAACAACATTTGGGGTGAGGGGATTCGAACCTCTGACCTCCATGATCGAGGGTAAATGTTAATTACCACTAAGCTAGACTCGTTTTGGCTAAGCAGTGAGTTGATATTGTAAAGTAAACTCATTAAAAATATTACCCATCTCATTTTTTTTTAAATACAAATATTAACTCATCATTCTTTTAATATTTAATCATAATAAAGACTTTTAAGAAAATCATAAAATTGAAACAAAATTGAAACTTTTTAGAAGTTAAAAATTATTCAAAACTGAATAAGAGAAGTTCAAGTATATTAAAAAAGTCATATATTCTCGATCAAAATATAAAATATTTAAATTCTCATCCTAAATAGTTTTTTTTTTTTAATATAAATAGTTTTTTTAGTACATCAACATTTGGGGTAGGGGATTCGGACCTCTAACCTCTTGGTCGAGGGTATATGCTAATTATTGTTGAGCTATGTTCCCTTTGACAAATTCTCATCCTAAATAGTTGAACTAAAAAAAGAAGAAGAAAAAACTACATTGAAAAAGTATATTCTTCTCTCGATAGATAACACATAAATGATCAATAATATTTGTTTGCTATATGCTTCTAATAAACAAATTTATCTATCTACCTCAATAACTACTTGATGGCTCTCTTTAATTATCACAACTTTTGTAATATCCAAAATTCTCTCTCTTTTTTTTCTTTTATATTAATATGGACTAAATTATTCTTAAAAAAAATGGACTAAATTAAAAAATAACTAATAACTAAATATTGAGAATCAAAACCTATCTTAAAACTCCACGAAATTAAAAATATTGCTAACTTGTAAAACAATAAATTTACAAATACCCCTCCACTAAACTTAAACTTTACCCAACTAATTTAATCAAACACAAAAAAAAAAAAATAATAATAATAATAATAAAATAAATAAATACATGTGATTGTGATATATATTATAATAATAAATTTAAAAATATCCCTCCACTAAACTTACACTTTCCCTAATTAATTTAATCAAAGAAAAGTTATATATATAAAGATATTTGAAACATGAAGGGTCATAATTGATCAGATCTTTGCAAAGGTCGGCAATCCTCTCCCATGATCCATAAACCGTATTTTCACTTTTTTTAAAAAAAATTAATAATTATAGGTTCGGTGACCGTTCAAGATGATGACACGTGTCGCATAATTACAGGGTCTGACATTCTTTCACGGTCACAGGCAGTGAGGGAAAGTAGGCACACCTTCCACCCAACTCTCCCTCTGCCTCTCCAGTCTCCACCCACTCTCTGACTTGTTTTTTTAAATGCTACTATCTTTTTTTTTTTTTTTTTTTTTTTTATTCCTTCTAAAGTTACAAGCTTAATATTATGAAATGGTTGTACAATAACTTTGACATTGTTTACAAGTTTCTTCTTAAAAAAAAACCAATGTTTACAAGTTCAATTTGGTCATATTTATTACTAATTAAAATTGGTTGGGTAGAAAAAGTGAAACAATAATCCCTAACATTTTTATATTATGACAATATGCATTTTTTCAAGAACTTTCCTTTTAGATGACTAATCATATCATATCCTTTTTTTTTCCCCTTTTGTTCTCATTCTAATTAAAAAAAAAAAAAAAAAACAAAGCATATGATTGGCTGAAATGTTATCTAATAATCTATGAAAGGAAAATCAAGAAAGATCACCCAACCTTTTTGATCAAGTCTCAATTATTGAGTCATGAATATTAATTGATCTTATATACACTTATTTTATTATTTTAGTCAAACTTTATGGTAGGATATAAGTATCTTTTAGTTACACAAAAGAAAACAAAACAAAACAGAGTGCACGACTCAAATTAGGCACAACTTCCACCCACCCTCCCTCTACCTCCTCATCTCATCGTCGCAATTCTACTTTATATATAATATCAACTCTTTTGCCAACAATAAACACCACATGCAACATTCTTCTCATCTTCCAAAGATTCATTCAACTTATTCATTTTAGGTAAACACGTGATATAGATTTCCCTCATGTTTTTTTTTTTTTTCTAACACACTCTGCATCTCATTACTATGATTGCTAGTCATTCGTTGTTGAGGATCCCATATTGAAAAGATAAGTGGAGACCTCCTAATATATAAGATGTATGAGTTATTCTTCTCATTGTTAATTGATTTTGGGATGGAATCCCACGTAATCTAATATTCGTTCACCGTCTTTCATAATTTCATCCATAATTTCAAGTCTTTCATTTTGGGTCAGGTATCGATCAAATGGCAGGCTCTCAACTGAACGTTCAACAGCAGCAACCGACTCTGATCACTCCAGCAGAGGAAACACCAAAGGGTCTGTACTTGCTCTCGAACCTTGACCAGAACATTGCAGTCATCGTCCGCACCATTTACTGCTTTAGATCAGAGTCCAGAGGCAATGAACATGTTGGCCAAGTCATTAAAGATGCTCTTTCGAAGGTGCTTGTCCATTACTATCCCCTTGCTGGGCGACTCACCATCAGCCCCGACAAGAAACTTATTGTGGACTGTACGGCAGAGGGAGCTGTTTTTGTGGAGGCTGAAGCAGACTGTTCCATTGAAGACATTGGAGATATAACCAAGCCTGATCCCGACACTCTTGGCAAGCTTGTTTATGACATCCCTGGCGCCACCAACATACTTCAGATGCCTCCTCTTGTTGCACAGGTGACTAAGTTTAAATGTGGTGGATTCGTAGTGGGGTTGTGTCTGAATCATTGTATGTTCGATGGGATTGGGGCAATGGAGTTTGTGAATTCGTGGGGTGAAATCGCGAGGGGCTTACCTTTGGCAGTCCCACCATTTCTAGATAGAAGCATTCTCAAAGCACGAGAGCCTCCTGCGATCGAGTTTCCTCACCACGAATTCGCTGAGATTGAAGACGTATCCAATACTTCCAAGCTTTACGGAGATCAGGAGATGCATTACAGGTCGTTCTGTTTCGAGCCAGAGAAGCTTAGTAAACTCAAACAGAAAGTGTTGGAAGATGGTGTTTTGAAGAGCTGCACCACATTCGAAGCGCTCTCAGGATTTGTGTGGAGAGCAAGAACAGAGGCTCTACGAATGCAACCCGATCAACAGACGAAGCTGCTCTTCGCCGTTGACGGGAGGTCTCGATTTCAACCTCCAATACCAAAAGGGTACTCTGGAAACGCCATCGTTTTAACCAACTCGCTGTGTAGCGCCGGCGAGCTTCTGGAAAACCCACTTTCGTTTGGGGTGGGGCTGGTTCGGAAGGCGGTGGAGATGATCACCGACGACTACATGAGGTCGGCCATTGATTACTTTGAAGTGACGAGAGCGAGGCCTTCTCTGGCGGCGACTTTGTTGATCACAACTTGGTCGAGGCTGGGGTTTCACACGACGGACTTCGGGTGGGGGGAGCCGGTGTTTTCAGGGCCGGTGGCGTTGCCGGAAAAAGAGGTAATTTTGTTCCTGTCTCATGGGAAAGAAAGAAAGAGCATAAATGTTCTTTTGGGGCTTCCAGCTTCTGCCATGGAAATCTTCCAACAGGCGATGCAAATTTGAAGGCAGAAAATGTGTTGATTGACGATTGTTGTGTTTCTCTAAACTTGTACGTACGAAAGATGAGCAAGTTTCGTTTTTCTTATTGATCGATGTGTCCACTTCATCCAATTCGATTTATATTTATATTTATATTTCATGTGATTATTCTCATTTTTCTATTAATAGATCGTCTCATTGTTCGTTAATGTTGTAGTGAATAAAGTTGTAATGTTATATGGAAGTGATATGAAAGTTGTGTGGTAAATTGAAATTAAGAATCCTTTGGAGATGTGAAACCCTTCTTTTCGATCATTAAAATCTTTGAATCAACTATTTTGATGATCAAAGACGAAGAGATAAGGAGAACTAGTTCCCTATTTAATATTTGAACACTCTACAATCAAATTGATCAAACTTATTTGGATGTTCAAGATATGCTAACTCTAGAACAAGAATGCAAAGTGACGAGACGTATGGCTCTCAACTAAAGAATCACTACAAATATATATATACATATTTTATTCAAAACACAAAAAAAAAAAAAAACTTATGCTTTTTAAATAGTCAATTTTATGGCTCAACTAACCTAATAATGGTGGCTAAAAATGAAACCCAAATCAAATCGTCACTCTAAATAAGAAGACTAAAGTGCCCTTACTTAAACATGCTTAAAAAAAAATTGAAGCTCTTTTCTAGTTTATTTCTTGAAGGGACAAGAAAAACAACAAAAATTTATGCTTGGTTCTTCTTCTCCTCTTCCTCCTCAGATTGAAATATATTCAATTTTTCTTTCCTGAGGGAAAAATTATATTCACTTTGATAATTAGAATATTAAGTTATACATTACCTAGAATAATACAAGTCAGTTACTTCAAAAAATTACTTAAAGTAACTTTTATCCCTTTTTTTTTAGTTCACCTTTACTCATTAACTATACTTTTTTTTTTTTTTCCGAAGCTATAGACATCAATTAAACGAAGAATAATTTGGACATTATATATAACCACAATAACAATCAGTTCTTTTTTTTCCCTTCTTTTTTTTTTTTCTTTCCTTTTAAATGTTAAACAATCCTTTATGGAATTATGCATTGTGATCTAGGCTATGTAGCATAAAATTTGTAATAATTTAGGCCCCGTTTAATAATCATTTGGTTTTTGAAAATTATGCTTGTTTTCTCATAAATTCCCTACCATGACTTTCATTCTAGTTAAGGTTGCATTTGAATTCCTAGCTAAATTTTAAAAACAAAAACAAGTTTTTGAAAACTATTTTTTTTTTTTTTTTTGTTTCCAAAATTGGACTTGGTTTTTGAAAATAAGGTAGAAGATTGATACTAAAACCAAGAAACTTATAGGTGGAAGTATGTGTGTATAAGCTTAATTTTAATTTCAAAAACCAAAAACCAAAAATCATATGGTTATCAAACGGAACCTTAGTTTTTCTTTAGTATTTTATTACAAATTATGAAAAATCACCTAAAATAAGTAAGAAGGCAGGTAAGATATTTTGCAACGTCCTTTCGAGAGAAGAAGTTTGGAATTAATTGTCACAAATTACCATAGAGTTTGATTAATCACACATTTTAAAGAAAACTAGTCTACAAAACAAAAGAAAATAGACTCGAGAGAACTGATAAAGTAAGAAATGTTTTAGCACATCTAAAACGCTGTTTTAAGAAAAATGGTTAACAAATTTCATTTAAACATTTTTTTTTTTTGACAACATGTGGGGTGGGGGGATTCGAACCACCGAGCTTTCGGTCATTAGGACAAACCTTATGCCAGTTGAGCTATGCTCATGTTGGCAAATTTCATTTAAACATTACTCTATTGTTTTTATCCAAAAAAATATATATAGTTTTTTAAATTTATTTTAAATGTCCTAAGTTTATTAGTTCAAATCGTAATAATAATACGTGAATTCATGATTATAAGTAGGGGTGTGCAGCGGTCGGTCGGGGTCGATTTTTGGCCAAAACTGACATCGAAAACCGACCATTCGATTTCAATCAGTCAGTGGTCGTCGGTTCTTGCAAGAATCCGATGAGGTGAATGAATAAGAAGATTAAAAAAAAAAAAGTTTCAAGAATCCCACGAAGTGAATGAAAAAGAAGATCAACAAAAAAAAAAAGGAAAGGAAAAAAGAAATAAGATGAAGATGAAGAAAAGGAAAGAAAAAAAAATAACAAGAAGAAAATGAAGAAAAGGAAAGAAAAAAAGAAAGAAGATGAAGATGAAGATGAAGAAAAGGAAAGGAAAAAAAAGAAATAAGAAGAAGATACAAAAAAAAAATTTGAAAGGAAAATAGAAATAAGAAGAATAAAGAAAAAACAGATAAGAAATGAAGAAGATAAAAAGGAAGAAGAAAAGAAAAAAATGAAAATAGAGAGAAGAAGAAGAAATGAAAAAATGACAAAAGAATGAAGGAGAAAGGAAGGAAATGAGAGAGGAAGAAAGTAAAAAATAAATAAATAAATAAAAGTTTTCATTTTTTTTTTAATACAGTCCTTGGGAAGACCAACCGTCGTTGGTCTTTCCAAGGCTAGCTGTAGGCAGCGCATTAATGCTGCCAGCATACACACTACTATTTTTTTTCTTAGTCGGTTCAATTGGAACGGCGAACCAACAATTTACTTTATGTAAAACCGACCCTGATCGAAAATTAAAAAAAAAAAAAAAAAATCGACCGAACAACATCGGTTTCGATTGGTCGATTGAATTTTTCGATTTTTTTGCTCACCCCTAATTATAAGTGGTATAAAGTAATTAGAAAAATCATCGAATTTATTTCAATATCTGAAAATAGATTCCTTACCATAACATACCTTCTACTTTTTGTCATCGAAATTTTTAGAAAAAAATAATGTTTCATTTTCCCTGGAATTAAAATCATAGAAGAAAACACTACCTAGTTAAATGATAATAATATTATTATTTTTTTATTTTTTAAAAAAAAAAGATAACAGAACTTCTCAAAACTTCTTATGTGTGTTGATACCTTCTTGCATTTGTAAATAGATTTGCATTTTATAATTATATTTGTAGGTATAATTAATATTTACATAATAAGATAAATACCACTTTCATGTTTCATGAACTTATAACTATGTACATTTGTTATAATTTTCCATAGTACAAAATTTAAACCACAATCTCAAATGGAACTCAAAAAGGAAAAAACAAAATCTCAAACTTTTTTGAAAATGCGTGTTTATTTGATTCATAGACTTAAAAAAGTGTATAAACACTTCAATAAATTTTAAATTAAAATGAAAAGTTATCATGAATTTTTTTTTTTAGTTCAACAATATTTGGAGTGGAGATTCAAAATTTGACCTCTCGTCAAAAGTACATGTCAATTACCGTTGAACTATTTATTTTGGCAAAAATTATAATGAATTACGACCTTAATTAAGGTGTTATTTTTCCATTTTGGTTTTTTTTTTTACTACAACAGCACACGTGCTATGTAAGATCAATCCCACAATATT
The DNA here is from genome assembly GCA_017139565.1 of Luffa aegyptiaca. NCBI lineage: Eukaryota > Viridiplantae > Streptophyta > Magnoliopsida > Cucurbitales > Cucurbitaceae > Luffa > Luffa aegyptiaca. The sequence goes on along the minus strand of CM029399.1, from coordinate 7,263,073 downwards.
GTAAAACAAGATGCCCAAATGAAAATTAAACAGAAGTTGAAGGACTAAACTGAAACAAAGAAGAAGATCAACAAGGACCATAAACTAAACTAAAATGATTTAATCTTGAATTAGGCATTCGAACGCGGGAAAAAAAGAAGCAAAATCCAACCCATGCACGCTGTCGCTTTGTTTTTATCCTCTGCTTTTGCACACTTCGATTGACCTCATTCTAAATTACCATTTTCTCCTCCATAAGATGCCTTTCACATTTTAACAAAAAGGGCATTATGGTCCATTATGGTATAAAACTCCAAAATAGCCCTTTGTCTTTCTCTGTCCTTTTGAGGGTTATATTTATAATTAATCTTAATGCCCGTGACATTCTTGCAAGCACAGACAACAGGATTTCTCTCTCCTCTTATCTTTATTTTAAAACATTTTTTTTTTTGTTTTTTTTTGTATTTTTGTATTTTTTTTTTTGCCAACATGAGTAGTGGACTAATCATATTCATGTACTGTTTTTTTTATGTAGAGTTTTTTTTTTTCCTTTTTTTGATTAATGAATTGATATAAATATAGTGGATATAACGTTATTAACATATTGTTATTTTAGATCGTGAATCCTGACTTATTTTAATTGTTCGGACCTTGTTATATAACATGCAATAAGAGTGTTATGATCTTGCAAAATTATTCTTATGTGCTTAACTTCTAGTTCTTTATGATGCAACATTGAAATTCGGTTTGAATTTTGAAAATATTTTTTAAACTTAGATAATAAAATATGGAGACTTTCAAACTTAAACTCCAACTTTCAAACCAACTTGTTTGCTACTTAACGTGGAAGCATAGTCTATATATGTCCAAATCCAAAACATGATGATATATTGGTATATAGCAAAATATTCTCCCTCGAGATACTAGTCTTATATTAAATCATGTCACTCCTTTGTAGTTATCTATAGTACGACATTCTATTAAAGTACACCTAATTTGCTCTTATATGGTCAAGTTGAGACGCATGATTCTTCATTGAGTGTCATACATATGCATGCGACTATGATTTTATAAATTATATTCTATCTCTTGACACATATGAGACTTGGTTTCGTCACAATGGTACTATCCCTTGGTTTGAGCAATATATTAAGAAAACCATCAACGACTGATCTCCATAGTCAACACATACTTTCAAATTAAAGAAGATCAAGTATCAACTATCCCAATGCTTTTCTAGCATGACCCCAACTACTAAAGTTAATATACTTCAAATTTAAAGGATGACCATCGTCCTTGAATCTTCAGTACTCTAAAATACCATATTTTTACATCCTTAGATTACTTTACTTGGACTAAATCTATTGGTAGCCTCTTTTAACTATCACGACTCTAGCATCTATCCCTAGAATTATTGCTAAAAGCACCCCGAGCAAAAAAAAGATTTTTTTTAAAACTAAAAAACAAGCAAATGAACATATCTAAGACGACACTTGATTTTCAAAAAGAAAACCAAACCTATTCTTGATATGTGTGCTTTCTCAATCTATATATATTCTATATAGGTGTGAGTGAGTTGAAATAAAGCATATAAAACCATTGGAAAATAATTAAGATACATTTTGGGGGCACAAATGGGCAAAGTGTCTCTGAATTATTGGGTCATGTCAGCAAAAAGTAAGATATTTTATTTACATATATTTTTGGCTTTAACATGCAATATATTGTCTTCTTGCTATCCATTTGCTTTTATATATAATTAAAGTACTTATCTTTGTTATTCCTTAAAAGACGACCTACTACCTGAGTATTCACGAGATCATGTTTTATTTTCAACACAACTTTAAATATGTACTATGATTTTTTTTTTCATTTCTATTTTTCTTGATCAAGAGATCTAAAAATATGTATAGTTTAATTGCAAGTTGTAGATTTAGATTATCATTCAAAATTGAAAAAAATAGGTAGAATAAAGACTTGTTTTTTTTTTTTTTCCTTTTCTAGCACTACTTTTTCCTTTGTTGTTTTAGAAAAGGAATTTAATGAATAATATTTTTTTCCTACATCGATTTGATAATTAATTTTTTTTTATTATTGAAACTTAGAAAATTCGAAGGAATCAAATAGAAAATGATACCCTGGATTATAGAACTTCAGTGAGATATTTGTTTAATCAAAATTTATCAAATTTGTTAAAGATGGAAAAGAATTTTAGCATTTAGAAGAAAAAATAAGTTTTTGAAAAATAAAATCTATTATTCAAACTACACAATAATTTTTATTTATTTATTTTTTTTTTGGGTTTTTAAAGAATAGAAAATAGAAAATTGAATTGATTGTCAAACGATCCTCTTTTTCATAAGCTAAAAATAAAAAATGAGGTAAAAAATTAAAATAATCATTAAACAATCCCTAAATGTATCTTAACTCAGTTTGAATAACAAATACTTTAAAATATTCATGTCCGACCATCAAAAGAATCATAGCTAGCCACTTTTTTTTTTAAAAAAAAAAAAAAAAAAAAAAAAAAAACTTTACTAGTTAAATGTATTGATGTAATATTTAGTGGAGAATTTAAATTGATGAAATTGAAAATCTAAAGCGTTAAAATCAATTCAATGATCTGGATATGTGTAAAGGTACAAATTGAATTCTTTCCTAAATACTTATACACACACGCTCATATGAATAATCTTACCATCCATATTTAATTTACATGACTCGACCTTGAATAATTTACTTAATTTGTAATGAATTGATATTGCAAAAGCAAACCCATTAAAAATATTACCTATCTCATTTTTTTAAAATACAAATATTAACGCATCATTGTTTGAATATTTAATCATAATAAAGACATTTAAAAAATCATAAAATTGAGACTTTTTAAAAATTAAGAATAATTCAAAATTGAATAACAAAAGTTCAACTATATTAAAAAAAGTCATATATTCTCGATTGAAAGATCAAATATTCGAATTCTCACTCTAAATAGTTGAACTAAAAAAAGGAAGAAAAAACTATATTGAGAAAGTAAGTAGACTCATTCTCTTGATAGATAACATAGAAATGATCAATAATATCTCTTTGCTATATGGTTCCCAATAAACAAATTTATCTATCTCTCTACATTTCGATATGCTATGAACTTTAGTTGAGTTTGTGTTTGGAAATTCACTTCAATAACTACCTGATAGCTCTCTTCGATTATCACAACTTTTGTAATATCCAAAATTCTCTTTTTTCATAATAATATGGACTAAATTAAAAAATAACTAAATATTAAGAATCAAAACATATCTTAAAACTCCACAAAACTAAAAACATTGTTAACTTATAAAACAATTTATCCCTCCACTAACCTTAAACTTTACCCAATTAATAATCAAACACAAAAAAATAAATACATGTGATATATATTATAAGAATAAATTAAAAAAATATCCCTCCACTAAACTTACACTTTCCCTAATTAATTTAACAAAAACAAAAAAAGATAAATACATGTGATGTATATCAAAAGTTAATACATAAATTTTTTTTTAAAAAATGTGGTGATAAAATAAATATTACATTTTTTTTTTAAAAAAAAAAAGATATTTGAAAGATGAACGGTGGCGGCCATCAGTAATCAGATCTTTGCAAAGGTCGGCAATCCCACAAGATTCCTCTCCCATTATCCTATCCATAATCCGTATTTTCACTTAAATAAAAAAGATAAAATTAATAATTATAGGTTCGGTCACCGTCAAGATGATGACACGTGTCGCATAATTACAGGGTCCGACATTCTTTCACTGTCACAGGCAGTGAGGGAAAGCGTGTGGCAAGGCATTGAGTCACAGCGCACGAGTGGCTTTGTTTTGCTTTGCCCAATATTGAACGACCCACTAAGCACTCTCTTCATGACTTTCTTGACCATTTTTTTTCCTTTTTTATTTATTTATTTATTTTTTTGGATTTAATAATTTTGTTTTCATTGAATTAAAAGAGAGTTTTAAAAAAATGTCAACTCATGTTGGCTTGTAAACAAATTTGTAATGTTATTAGTTAGATTTGTGGTTGGTACAAAAATTTTCAAAACATTCCTATCGAAAACGATCTTGTTTTCTTTTGTCTTTCAAATTCGTCTGCAGTATAACTAATTTGAAGTCAGTTGAGATGACCAGATTTTATTGGTGGTAGTTTGAATTTCTTCTACCCACTTATGATTTAATATTACACCAGTAAGAAATAGTGATTGTGTAAATAAAAGTATTTTGATTTTCTCGTTTTTCATTTTTATAATTTTATATTAATATATAACTAAATATGTTTCCGCTAATTATATAATTTGGATTCTAATAATCTAGTCATTTTTCAATTTTATCTCTAGTTTTTATTAATCTCATCTTTTATGTACTAATTTTTTCCATAAGATTTTCTTACCATTTACAAATGTTAAATATCTATCTATATATAAATAGATTAAGAATTTGTTTTTTTAGATTGTTAGTTCATAGTATAATAATATTTTCAAGTAGAGCTTTTAGGAAGTTCCATACACATTCACTGAAATATTTAGTTAAATCTCTTTTTTTTAAAAAAAAAAAAAAAAAAAAAAAAATCTACCTTTCTTTGTTTTCATGGATGAGACTTGCTTTTTTCAATGCTACTATTTCTTTTTTCTTCCTTCTAAATTTACAAGCTTAATTATGAAATGGTTGTACAATAACTTTAACAATGTTTACGAGTTCAATTTGGGTCATATTTATTACTAATTAAAATTGGTTTGGTAGAAAAAGTGAAACAATAATCTCTAAATTCTCAAAAAAAAAAAAAAAAAAAAAAAAACAATAATCTCTAAGATTTTTATATCATGACATATGCATTTTTTTCAAGAACTTTCCTTTTAGATGAATAATCAGATCATATCCTTCTTTTTTTTTCTTTTGTTTTTATTGTAATAAACAAATAAAAAACAAAGCATATGATTGGGCTGAAATGTTATCTAAGGTATGGAAGGAAAGTCAAGAAAGATCACCCAACCTTTTTGACCATAGGTCTTAATTATTGAGTCATGAATATTAATTGATATATACACTTATTTTATTATTTTAGCAAGCTTTATCGTAGGATATAAGTATCTTTTAGATACATATGATTGGAAAATAACAAAACAAATATAATGTAATTTTTAGTATACTTAATTAAATTAGTGTTAAATTACATGTTTAGTCCATAAACTTTCAAGTTTGTGTCTACAAGACCCCAAAACTTTGAAAAGTATGTAATAAGTCCTTGAACTTAAACAATGTCTAATAGATTTTTTAACTTTCAATTTTGTATCTAATAGTTTTTTGATACATCCAAACTTTTTTTAAAATTAGTTGATATATTAAATATTGAATTGAATTTTATGTCTAATAGAACCATAACCTTCCAACTTTGTGTATAGTAGGTTCGTGAATTTTTAAAAATGTTGAATAGGTCAAGAACCTATTAGACACAAAATTAAAAATTTAAGAACCTATTGGACAAAGATTGAAAGTTTAAGTACTTATCAGTCACTCTTTAAAGTTTATGGACTAAATAGACACAAACTTGAAAGTTGAGGGACCTATTAAACATTTTTTAAAGTTTTTTGGAATAAAATAGACAGAAAGCCAAAAGTTGATCAGAGACCAAATTTATAATTTAACCTTAGATTAAAATAAATTTACCTCAAATATCCATGGTAAGAAATGTCTTTCAATATAGATAGAAGATGTAGGGCAAATTAAAGGCTAAAGTTTTATTCAACTAGAAAAAATGATAACCAAAATATGCAGGCAACTATCTTTTTGATTAACCTTGTGAATATAGATGGATGATGTAGGGCATTCAGACTAAAGTTTTATTCCAACTCAAAAACAAATTCATAATCAAAATATGATTAAGGATGTATCTATGAAAAGATTGAAAAATATCTTCAGCTTTAATTTGTAGCATCTATAATAATGGAAAACTAATTTTAGAGAAAGATACAACTCGTACGAGCATTATTTTGTCTTTTAAAGAAAAAAGATGTAACCTTCCTATCATGAAAAAGGATTACTATCATAAAAAACAAATAAGAAAAGTTACAAACACTATTTCTAATTCTTTTACAATAATCAACATTATGAAACGTCAATATGAAAAGATGTTTTCTTTCTCATAATTTTTTTTTTTAATCTTTTTTAAATTGATTAATATAATAATTTGAATATGAAATAAACTAAAAGAGTAATTCCTTTTTCTTTTTTCTTCCCATTTTATTAATTGATTAATAGTGATTTTAGGTTAGAAAATGAATACACAATTTTGAATATATATCTCCCAAAGCGTGTAAGTTGTCACTTTCAACTAAAGATTTCTTTTCCAAACTGGTTTAATTACTTGTTTGGATTATATGCTTATAAAAATTTGAGGACCAAGTCAAAAAAAATGGGCCACACCAACACATTTTGACACTACTATATACAAATTACCAAACCCATTTGAAAGTTTTCAAATGGATTGAAGTTTGAATAGAAATAAATCTTATTGTTGTGTAATTCTAGATATATTGTTAGATTGGATTAATAAGTGTAGTGGTGTATAGTTGGAGATGGAGAATGTCGGATTAATGGTGACGTCAAAGGTTGGCTTGTGATTGGAATTTATATACCCAAGATATAGAAAAGTACTGATGATAAATATTGGATAATTTTTGCCAAATTCTTTGATGTTTAAGTTAATTAAACTTGAAAGATTTTTATAATAGGATGGAGAGAGTACTATGTCTAGACATCTTCGTTTTTTTATGAATAAGAGAGAAATGATGCTATGGTCAGTGCCGATTGCAAGCCGTTGGTCGAGTTAAACATACACACAACTATTATGACTTTGAAAAAAGTGACTTGTTTAATATTAAATGGATATCGATCACAACTTTAATTGTGGCTTTGTTCAGATGATATAAGCAATTTGATGGACTATGCATAGTTGTGGTACCACTACTGTAGCTACAGTTGTCGAAGATATGATAGGTCGACACAAAACGTAATGCAATGCTATCGATAGCGCATTCTCACCTTCGTCATATCAAATGTGGTAGACATCATGAGATGATTGAAGTACGACATTTCATGTACCTCTCCAAGCTTCGTGTTGCATTGAGCATTCTTGGATAGCTAATTTATGTTCAAGAACTTGGACTAAGCTTGTTGATATTTGGTCACATTTAGGTCTAGCTCTAAACATCTAGTTTTTCATGGATTAAGTCGAGCACACACTCAATCTCACTTGAGTCCTGTTGAAATGCCTTTGATATTATCACAGTGTGAGTTGTTTTACAACAGTAAAAAGAAACAGTCAATTACAGCTGAGGTAAATGATACTAAATGCCATTTGTATTCTGTTATGGTCGTTGATAGGGGAATCCAACTGAAGTCTTGCGCCATGTGCTTGAGGTATAGACTTAGCAGGTTTTCCAAGTTGCTTTCTTCGGCTATCACAGGTCATCTTCAACACAGAGGGGTTATTACTTTCCCCAAGTATTCTTTCTGTATTCGAGCGAGAGAGAGAGGCTATGAGTGCAGAAAACAGAGAGAGTTTGTGAGCTGTGTTTGGAAGCTTGTAATTGAGCTTGATGACGACCATTGATGACTCAATAAAAGCTTGGAGTGATCTCTTCAACAGTGGATGTACACCATCTTGGTGGAACCACTATAATTGTTGTGTTCTTATTGTTCTTCTTACCCCTTCTCTGCTGTGTTTTTCAGATTTGAGTGAGTGTTGGTTTCGTTGGTATAATCGATTAGTTAATGGGATTATAACAAGTCCAATATCTATAACATATTTAGACTAAGAGATTTCTCAATCTTACATATTGTTGATTCTCAACTTTTTCGATTCGTAATGGATGACATGTGTGGGGCCTCACATAAATTTGAAATCTATTCCAATAATCAAAATCATTTAAAGATGAGTATACTTTTTAAGTGTGATTCCGATTAGTGTAACCAAAATGAGATTGTATTGTATCTTTGAGAAAAGAAAATTCAAATTAGGTAGTCGTTTTTATTTTCTAATGTTCATTAGAACTCGAACATTCATACTTTCAAACTTGCTGACTGATTAATCATCACATGTTAATTTCATTTTTTTAAATATTTTTTGAATATCTCATGGTTTTTTTAAAAAAAAAAGAGAGAGAGAGAGAGAGAATATTTAATGTTAGGTTTGGGAATTGTTAGAATGGGAATTAAAGACTTCAAAAAAGTGATTGTCTAATAATTAATTATACGTTTTTGAAATTAATCTTACCCTCTCTGTCTGTAACCCAATTGCGAGGGGTAACTGACGTGTCCGGTTACTCCTCGGTACACGTGGCAGAAAAGACTTGCTGAATCATTTATTAATGGACACGTCACCCTTTCATTTGTGGTCATTGTGGCCTTCAAGATCCACTTCCCCAAGTCATTCCGTCGACATTGATTTCTTCCACAGCTTTTAAATATTAATTATTTATTTGATGACAACAACATTACTATGTACAATATTAATTTATAACTTCAATTATTGATTAAATCATTGGATTTCGAGGATTTTGTTCAAGTATTTTGAAGTTTAATCCCTGAGTTCATTGAATTTTAAGCTTAAAATAAAGATGAATTATACCTAATATCTTTGAGTTGATTTTCAATTTTATTCTTAATTGATTCAAAATTATCTATTAGTTTATTTTGTAAAATATATATATATATTTTTTGAAACTGATGTCTTCAAATTATTGTTTAACTAAATATTTAACTTGTGTGTAGACATATCATTCAAATATTACTTTAGTGAAATTCAATAGTGAATTTGACTTTACTGTCAATAAATTCATTTCTCTTACGTGTTTAAATATATTAATAAAACTATAATTGAATGAAACATCCATGAATTTTTGTCAAACAAATTTTAATAACTTTTTTCAAATGATCTGGTTGAGAATTCTGGATTAAAACGGAACCTTAAAAAATCAAAGATTAAACTGAGAATTATTTAGAATATTAGAAGAAATGTTAATATTTTAGTGCAAGATAAATACAACCATTACCATTAGTTGGGTTTTTTTTTTTTTTTTTTTTTCTTCTTCTTGAGCCAAATGTTGATATTCTAGTTGAATGAGAGCAATTCTTTTTATGAGTATTGGTCTTTTTAACTATATGCAATAGATGCTTTAAAACATTTTGATATGGAGTTCAAATGTTGGTTTTTGTAACTAAGTTAGAGTACTATCTTATAGTTAGGTTTAGATATTTATGTTCTATCTTATAAGTCTTTGGATATTTTTATACTTCAACTTTTGTAATATGTTTGGTTCGGTTGCATTTTTAGTCTTATCTTTAAAAAAGTACACCACGGTTAAGTTTATGAAATTAAAAAGTACATCGAAATGAATTAATTAAATTTTGATAACTTTGATTGTCAACATTAAATAATATAAATTACAAGTAAATGTAGTACGATCCAAATTAATTTCTTTTCTTTGTTCTCAAAAAAAAATTAATTTCTTTTCTTGACCAACTTCATAATTGGAAGGTTTTTTTCTTTTTAAAAGAAAAAAAGAAAATTTCCTTAAACATCTCCAAAATTAGTTTCAATTTTATTAAACCATGCTAGATTTATAAATTTCATTTATTCAAAAGTTTTTTTTTTCCCTTTTACTTGACTCACTAAATTAATTTTAACATATATAATATTTTTATGGCTTGATTTTCCAGTTTTTTCTTTTTCTTTTTAGTTTTGAAAACACATTAATTTTATTAGTGATTTTTGTTTATGGTTTAATTTAATAAATTTGAAAATATAAAATTAAAATCGATTAATTAACAACTATAAATTGGCTTAGTAATTAATTAATTATCATAAAAGAATGGGTTCAATAACTCTATAGTAGCCAACCTACATAGGATATTAAAATATTGTAAGGTCAAAGGAAATTGTATCATAGATTGAATAAAGTACGTGCAAAGTAGACAAAACAATGGAACATTTTCTAATATTTCCATAGTAAAATGTTGCAATCTTAACTTTAAACTTGAAAAAATATGAACTTGATATTATTGAAATTATTGAGTTTATGGAGATTTTTAATTTTTTAATTTTTTATTGTTAAAATTAGTAGGTGAATTAACGGAAATTGAATAGAGAGTAAAAATTGTAACATTTAACTAAGGGAAAAATACCCTTGAGGTTTGGGTTAGGTTTTATTTTGGTCCCTGAGTTTTCAAGCTCAACAATTTAGCCCCTAAGGTTTGGTTTTAGTTTCATTTTAGTTCCTTCATCCATTATTCCGTTAGTGACACTATTTTTCTATTAAAAAATAAAAATATTATAATTATTTATTTATTTTTTTAATTCTTTCTCCATCTCTCTTATTCTTCTTCTGAGGTACTAAAAGTGTATTTTTCCCTTTAACTAAATCTAGAGTCCAATTTGATGAAATTGAAAGTTTATGATGAAAATTTGATACAATATAACAAGTTATTATTGATTTATATGATTGGACTTCACATCATTTTTAAATGATACTAACATGACTAACCATTAAAATAAGTAATACTCATACATACCATCCTGATATAAGAATTTTTTTTTTTTTTTTTTTTGAGTATATCAACAATTGGGGGTGGGGGATTCGAACCTCTGACCTCTTGGTCGAGGGTACATGCCAATTTCCGCTGAGCTAAGCTCGCTTTGACATCCTGATATAAGGAAATTTTCCCAAATAATCATGAATTCTAATAAAATTATCATTGTTTTTTTTTAATGTAGGCTGAAAATGAATTATTTTTAATAATTATAAATATTAAAAAGAAAAAGTTAATATGGAAAACTTATAAAATCAAATTAGGACACGCATGAAAAAAAAAAGAGGAAAGGGAGAATGAAAGATCATAGCTAGGGAACGTGTACCTGCCAACAATACCAGTGGGACCCACTTACCACTAAAAAAAAACCAAAAACAAAAACAAAAAATAAATAAAAATAAAATCTCAGGAAAGCCCACCACCGTGGGCCCCACCCTTTCTCCATCTTTTTTGTATAAAAGGCCATTTGTTCTTCCACTCGTCGCTCAAGACTCTCAAAAACAAAACCCCCAAACAAAAAGAGAAAGAAAAAAAGAAAAGAAATTATCTGTTTGTGTTTTTTTTTCCCAATGGGCAACGCCGACTACGTGTACCCATCGGGGGGCGGCGGCGAGTGCTTGCACAGGGCGGCGATTCCGCCGGCGCAGCCGTTCGTGAAGTCGCTGAAGAACTCTCTGAAGGAGACGTTCTTCCCCGACGACCCGCTCCGGCAGTTCAAGAACCAGCCGGCGGGGAGGAAAGTGCGTCTGGGACTGCAGTACTTCTTTCCGGTGCTGGAATGGGGGCCTCGTTATACTCTTGGGCTTCTGAAATCGGATCTCATCTCCGGTATCACCATTGCCAGCCTCGCCATTCCTCAGGGGATCAGCTACGCCAAGCTCGCTAACTTGCCCCCAATCCTTGGCCTCTGTAAGCATCAACGCCTACCTCGAACTATGCTCACTTTTGACAGTTTAATTTTGTTTTTAAATTATAAAAATCAATTTCAGCAAGGTTTCTACTTACATCTACTACAAGAAAATTTGAAATCATTTTATTTTTTTCAAGAGAGTATGTTTTTTTTTCTCTTTTTCTTTCCACGTTTCTCTCTCTTATTTATTATTAGATTTTTTTTTTTTTTTTTTGAGTTGGTAAGAAGTGAAAATTTGAACCAAAAAACATATACAGTTATATCTTTTAAATGAAACTTAAAAATTAAAGAAAAAACTTGACTGAGATCTCCATACATATCATCATTAAAATTTTGACAATTAAGAGATAAATTTCTTTTTCATTTTTTACCTTCTTATTTTTTAATTGTCAAGATTTTAATAAGATATGTGAGAAAATCTCTACGTTCCAATATGTAGTCAAGTTTTGTTCAAAATTAAAGGAAAAAACTTGGCTGCATATCGGTACGTAAGGATCTCCCTACATACCACCATTAAAATCTTGACAACTAAGAGATAAAAAAAATTTCTCATTTTCTCCCTTCCTCTTTTTTAGTTGTCAATATTTTAATAGAGTATGTAGGGGACTACAATCAAGTTTTGTTCATAATTAAATAGACATATTGGAACCAAATTTATATTTAAAATTAAAAAAAAAAAAAGGACGGATAATTCCGACCCCACGAGTCAAAATTAGAATGGCGGTTGGACTAATTAATTATTATATGTAATGTTAATGCAGATTCGAGTTTTATTCCGCCGCTGATTTATGCTATGATGGGAAGCTCGAAGGACTTGGCCGTCGGAACGGTGGCGGTGGCGTCGCTTCTGATCAGCGCAATGTTAGGGGCGGAGGTTAACGCCGCCCACAATCCCACTCTTTATCTCCACCTTGCTTTCACCGCCACCTTCTTCGCCGGAGTCTTCCAAGCCTCCTTGGGCCTTCTGAGGTCATTATCTTTTACTTTCTTTACGTCCGGTTTAATTTCAATTTTTTCTTTATAGTTTCAATTTAATTATAATGGTCTCGTGATAGATATCTTCTTAATCACTATCCTCAAAAGTAGAAAATACGAAAATTTAATCATGCTTAACTGTACATCGGTGTATAAGTATCTCGCTCTACACATCATCGTTCAAATATTAACTATTAGGAGACATAAAAAAATTTCTTATTTTCTACCTTTTTCTTTCTCTTAGTTATCATGATTTTAATAGAACACATAGAAAAATTCCTACACACTGTTACGCAGTCAAATATGGTTCACCAATCATTCTTTTTAATAGTAGATTTTTCTTTCTTCTTTCTGTTTACAAAACATTTTTAAGTAAAATATTATTCTTTCTTATTTTTTATGTTTGCATGTGATTAAAGAGATGTAGTTAAAGTGGGCGTGTCTGAAAAATACTTATCACTTAGAAAAATTGTCAATTAATTCATGGATTGTTTTAAGAGATTTAATTATCAAATTAAAAAATTTTAAATTAGGATGTCAAAAGTGTAATTAAATAAAATCCATGAAGATAAATAATGTTAAGAATTGATGGTGACAAGATAGGTTGAGTTTATTATTAATTTTAGGAGGAAAAAAAACAGGGAATAATAATAAGATGAGATTCATGATTTATATTATTATAAAAATTAAATTAAATAATGGGAAGGAATCCTGAAACAGCGATATGTAGATCCATTCCCTACCATATCAATTTATCATCATCAACTTTACCTTTGTCTTTGCCTAACTCTCTCTCTCACATATAATATAATAAATTCCAAAACCAATTTAGTATATATAAAAAAAAAAAAAAAAAAAAAAAAAAGGGTAAAAAGTTTATTTATTTTATTCTTTCATGTTATGCAAAAAAAAAAAATTAATTAATTAGAGAATCATTAAACTATTTGCATGGATATGGATGAATACAGGCTAGGGTTCATCGTGGATTTTTTGTCACATGCAACCATAGTTGGGTTCATGGCTGGTGCCGCCACCGTGGTGTGCCTACAACAACTCAAAGGGATCCTTGGCCTAACCCATTTCACCCACGCGACCGACCTCGTCTCCGTACTCCGCTCGGTCTTCACCCAAGTCCACGAGGTTCGATCCCGTCATCATTCTCTTTATCTTGTTCTTAATTCGATATTTTTTTTCTTTTTTGGTATTGATTCTGGTTCGATGAGATCAAGTTTTTAAAATTCAAGGACAAAACTGTTTGTTTGTAAAATAGAAAATAAAAAATTAATTTACCTGTTTTCATGTTTTGGGTTAATTTTGAAAAAAAAAAGATTTTTTTTTTTTTGTATGAATATATAATTGGAAAGCTCTCTCACTTTTCTGTTTCAGCTTTAGCCCTACACCACGTGCCTTGTCTATATTCCACTCCTACCTATTTATAAAATATTAAAATCGGTTTGTCCTTTGTAATATTTTTCAATTTCATCTCTCTACTTCTTTTATATATAAAAAAATAGGTAATAAATATTTTTTCAATTAATTTACTACTAGGTTAGTACAATTAAATTACGAAAAATGATAAAAGACAGTGTAAAAATATAGACACAATATTTTGTGGTTGTTGTTTATTTGCGTGATAACCTTTCTAATAGTTTTTATAAGTTATTTTAAATTGAGTACGTTACTATGAATAATAAATGTAAGAATTATAGGAATATATTAGGTGTAGGTTAATTATTTAATAATAATTTCTTTTGATTCTATTGCAGTGGAGATGGGAAAGCGGAGTTTTGGGATGTTGTTTTCTCTTTTTCCTCCTCGTCGCCAGATATTTTGTGAGTAGAGATAAATTTACCTTTTTTTTTTCTTATTGTTTTAAGTACAATACAACATCGTAATTATGAGAAATTCGAACATTTGACCTATAGAAAAATTATTGATATCTTAATTATTCAGTGACTTAGGTTGACAACTCACCTTTTTTTTAATATTGCAATTTATGTTGATTTCTAGAATGTTTAAACTTAATTAATTAGATGAAGTGTCACATCTTACCCACTAGCTTTTCATGGTAGTAAAAGAATTATGCATGGCAGTATAGCACCTACCAAAATTTACCAAATATTTAGGCAATTTAGGATTTGGTATTGTCAAATATCCATCGTCCACGTGGCAAAATCATTTTAATTACTTCTATTTAATTCATCTTAATTATCAATACCATCTTCTTTCACAACCTAAATTCAAATATAGCCTACGTGGCATATTCTCGTTTTTTTCCTCATTGTTTACGGGAAAAAAAAAACTCATAGTTTTTTTTCTTCAAAGATATATTTTTGAAATCTTAATAATTTTAAAATAAGAACTTTTATTTTATTTTTTTTCATTTTTATAATTTCCTTTTAAAAAAATATTATGAAAATAGACTAGAAAACAAAGAAAAAGAGTTGATAAAGAAGCACAATTTTCCAAAGCAAAAAGCTCAAGACATTTTTAAAATTTAGGATTTGAAAATTTGCAATCTTACATTTATGCCTTTTCTTGTAAAACATTAAAAAGTATAAAGAAAGAATTTAAGAATATAAGGTTGGTAGAAGTAGTTAGGAATCACCCCCATTAATTATTATAAGTTTTTTTTTTTTTTTCTCATTTCAACTTTGCTTTTGAATATTTAGTATTTTAATATATAGGAATAAGAAAAATCAACTTCCATAATCTAATTTCCTTTTGCAACCCCCATTTCAATCCTAACCCTAAACCAATCTTCCCCAAACCTAAAAAGCTAGTCATAATTTAAATTAAATTTTCCACCTCACTTTTCATGAAAATTCACTAATAATTCTCATAATTTTAGATCGAAACCTACTTTTTTAAAGTCATTTAAAACAACATTTAATTTAAGAGAGAGAAATAACCGTCCAAAATAATTTTTTAAATCAAAATAAAAAAATCTCATTTGGTGTGTTTTGTTGCAGAGCAAGAAAAAGCCAAAGTTGTTTTGGATATCAGCAATGGCACCTTTGACATCAGTAATTCTAGGAAGCCTTCTAGTGTTCCTCACTCATGCAGAAAAACACGGTGTCGAAGTGGTAAGCTTAAATTGATATGTTGCAGTAAATTTTTAGTCATGATTATAATGAAAGTCACGTGTCATTTTGTCTGTGTGTGTGTGTTTTTTTTTTTTTTTTAATTATTAAAAAAAGTATTTTATGTTTTTCTCTCTACAAAATAATAGAGTCCAATTTGTAGTATTGTTGCCTTAGACCGCCATATTTTAGGCTTGGCCGACTACCAATTTTGGAATACCAAACAAAATTACACCTCATATCCTTAAATAGATTTTTTTTTTTTTTTTTTTTGCTTTTAACCCTTAAATAGAATTTCAATGTAGATTTCATTTTGATCCTTAAATTCATATATTTTTCCTTTTGGTCCCATACTTTTCAAATATTCTATTTCAGCCTCTCCTTTGTTTTAGTCCCTCCATTTTGAAGTTTTTTTATTTTATGGCATTTGATTGGATGCATAACCTACCATGTGTTAGCTTTTAAGTGCTTGTTTCCTTTAAAAAAAAAAAAAAAAAAAAGCGTTTGTTACTGTAAATGAACAAAACGTGTGCTTAGATCATATTTCCATGGAATAGTTTACTTTACAATATAATTAATTGCAAGAAACAAAATATTTTTATATCATAAAAGAAATTGAAAGTTATTTAAATTTATTATTGTTTTTATTTGGTATAAAAAAGAAATACATAACATTTTTTTTTTGAAAAACTAAAATCATGATTGTCATAAAGATAATTTTAAAAAGTAGAAATTTAGAGATGGGAAATTTTTGAAAAATAAATTCATCAAAAAAAAAAAAAAAAAAGATAATCATGAAAAAGAAGAAAGAAAAAGAAAATAAAAGAAAGGTCTTGTTTTGTTTGTGTTCACTTCAAAGTGCAAAGTGATGGACCCCCACCAATAATAGAATCTGTTTCATTGGTTTGGTCCCATTTCTTTTTGTTTGATTGGACCTTTCTTCAACCCTTTTCCAAAGGTTTTTTTTTTTTTTTTTTTTTTTATTTTTCTTTTCTTTTCTCTTGACATTCACTAGAAATAAAGATATTCTATTTTGGTTTTGGAATCAAATTATTCCTCATGATTCTTTTCAGTTGCTTCTTCATTTAGAAAAACTGTCTACACAAAATATACTTTGTGTTTTATACTCTTACCAAATAATATACTCATTGCTTTTCATTTGGTTTTTGTATTCTTTCAAATATGTCAATTTTGTTTTATGAATCAGACTTGCAATGTTTTTTTTTTTTTTTGGGTGATAGATTGGTGAGTTGAAGAAAGGGCTAAATCCAGTGTCCATAACGGATTTAGTGTTCGTGTCGCCTTATCTTTCCGTTGCTATTAAAACCGGCATCATCACTGGCATCATTGCTCTTGCGGTAATTATTTATCATTTTTTTTTCTTTAGATTTATCCTATTAAATTTCAAAATATCTATTTTAATCTTCAAAATTTAAAAACAAAATCATTTTAATTTTTGCTATTACTACACCAATATGTTAATAAACATATTTAAATTCATGTTATCCAACCATAATTAAAATAATTATTTTTTGAAGTAAGATAATAGATGATTTAAAAGTTTATGAACCAAGATGGGATAACATTTTTTTAATAATACAAAATGGAATAAACTCGTATGCTTAAAGCTAAAATAAACATCTTGATTTCATAGCTTTTTGAAAATTATGTTTGTTTCCTCCTGATTTCCTTCCAATGGTTTTCATTTTTGTCAAGGACACATTTGAATTCATAGTAAAATTCTAAAAACAAAAACAAGTTTTTGAAAACTAATTTTTTTTTTTTTTTTTCAAAATTTGTCTTGATTTTTGAAAACAATGAAAAGATGTAGATAATAAAACAAAGAAATTTGAGAGCAAAAGTAGTGTTTGTAAGCTTAATTTTCAAAAACAAAAAACAAAAAACAAAATGCAAACGGGTAAAATTTAGTCATTGAATTATCATACATATTTTAGTTTCATCCTTTAATTTCAAAAGATTTGAAAAGAAGAAAAAATAAATCATTTTTGAGATGAAGATTTGATGATGAACAGGAAGGAATAGCAGTTGGAAGAAGCTTTGCAATGTTCAAGCATTACAACATCGATGGCAACAAGGAAATGGTAGCCATTGGCACCATGAACATGGTCGGCTCTTGCTTCTCTTGCTATCTCACCACAGGTAAAAGAAGAACAAACAAAAACGAAAACCCACCTCCATTTCTCAATCAATTCAACTTCCATTACTCAGAAACTCCATTTCTCGCAGGCCCATTTTCGCGATCGGCCGTGAACTACAATGCAGGATGCAAAACGGCGGTTTCGAACATCGTAATGGCGATTGCAGTGATGTTGACGCTGCTGTTCTTGACTCCCCTGTTCCACTACACTCCTCTCGTGGTGCTTTCTTCCATCATCATTTCGGCCATGCTTGGCCTCATCGATTACGAGGCCGCCATTCACTTGTGGAAGGTCGATAAGTTCGATTTCCTTGTCTGTATTGGCGCTTATGCTGGTGTCGTCTTTGCCAGTGTTGAAATTGGCTTGGTCATTGCGGTATGTTGTGCCTTTTTCTTTCGTGTTCTTCCGGTGTGTCCCTAAGGTGTTTGTGAAAATGTCTAGCTGAATTCCTCTCTGTGTTTTGTCAATTTTAGTGTCCTAGAACCAATTACCACTAGCTTTTAGCACATTTGTCAAGCGGGTTGGTTGGTTTACTTAAAACTTTTGTATATGTTATTGACAATAATTGCAGGTGGCGATATCTCTGCTCAGACTACTTTTGTTCGTCGCAAGGCCGAGGACGCTTGTGCTTGGAAACCTTCCCAATTCCACTGTTTACAGGAACGTCGAGCAATACCCGAATGCCGATAATGTTCCCGGACTTCTCATACTTGAGATTGACGCTCCCATTTACTTTGCTAATTCCAGCTACTTGAGAGAAAGGTATCCCATCTAATCACATTGGCACATGCCATTGACAAACATTGCAATGTTAACTTCTATTAAGTACATGTGAATACTGAGTGAATCATTGTTTAGATGGACTTTTTGGAAGTTTGTTCTGAAAGGAAAAATTATTATGTTGTAGGATTATAAGGTGGGTAGATGAAGAGGAAGACAGGATAAAGGCTTCAGGAGAAAGTACCTTGCAATATGTCGTATTGGACATGAGTGGTAAGTATTGGTTGGATCTTCAACTGCTGAAATGGACAAACATGTTTTCTTTTGATACAGAACTCTTAGAATTGATCTATTTTCTCAGCTGTTGGAAACATTGATACGAGTGGAATAAGCATGTTTGAAGAGATCAAGAAGATTTTAGACAGAAGGGGATTGAAGGTACATTATTTCACTGTCAAAACTTCCATTCTTCCAGCTGCATATCTCTCTTTCAAACTCTGAAATAGTTACTAAAGTTATGAGTTCACAAAGCATTTACATTGTCAAACTTCATATGGATGAGGATTGATCCTAAGCATTCGTCTCGACGAGCTCCGTAAAATATATTTGCCCTTTAATTCATTATCCACTGAAAGTTCCTTTTCTTTTCCCATGTATGCAGATAGTTTTGGCCAACCCTGGTGCTGAGGTGATGAAGAAGCTGGACAAGGGCAAGTTCATCGAGAGCCTGGGACACGAATGGATCTATCTTACGGTGGCCGAAGCTGTAGCAGCTTGCAACTATATGCTTCACTCCTGCAAACCTGTGACTGATGAGAAAGCAGAGCCATGGAACAATGTCTAAGACATTGAGTCTTTTGATTTACAAGGAAAGAAAGCAGAGCCTTGGAACAATGTCTCTGTGAAGTCTCAAGCTGAAGTTAACCTCCGGGGTAATTTTTTCCCCCTTCTGGATAGTATCACTTGTAGGTCAAAATAGTATCTAAATTATATATATATATATATATATATATAAAATATGAAATTTATATTGAAAAGGAGAAAAATGGTAGTGAGGAAATGCTTGTATTGTATCTCCTATTCTCTCAATCGAGTTACTAATTGTAAAGTTGTGATCTGAAAATAATGCTAAGCCTCTTTCGTCTGGAATCTTCAGTCTTCCCCACTTCCCTTTAAAGTCTCTAAGAAATGCATTTGAATAACAAAACTGCAAGAAGGATTCTTATGTTAGAACAATTCATTGCACACAACAGCAATGAACAAGTAGATGAATTTTTTTTTTTGAAATTTAGTGCTCCAAAGACGTGAAATGTAAACAATAGATCTATTGTTTACATTTCACGTCTTTGGAGCACTAGAAGCGTGATGAACAGTAGTTTGGAGACGCAATAAACTGACTGTGTGCAATATCAAGATGACTAATGGTAAGGTAAAGTAAGGGTTGGTTTGGAATACATTTCAGTTTAAGTGTTTTTCAAGAATGCATTTTCTTTTAAACATTTTGTATAAAAATTGTTTAGAATTTAAACACTCGTATGTTCGGTTACATTTCCTTATGAGTGTTTTTATACCCAAGTTATCATGTACTAAAAACTCTTTTCAATTTATCAAAAAAAAAACTCTTGTAAAAAAATTTGTTTTCAAATTTTTCTCTCAAATGAATACCTAGTTCGACCCATGTAAAATACCAAAAATGTCATAAATCTGTCACGGATAGTTTTCTATCCGTGATAGAAAGCTATCACTAACATATTTCTATTTTTCTATCACTATAGAATCGATAGAAGATTTCTATCTCTGATATTTCCATTAGTTATAGAAATTTCTATCACTGAATGATAGATTTCTATCTATTGGTGATAGAAACCTATCCGTGATAGATAGATTTCTATTATTTGAAAAATAGAAAAACAAAGCTCGGATATTTCTATCACTAATAGACTTTATTCATGTCTTAAGTCCATCAGTGATAGAGTTCTATCACTTATAGAATGTCATAGACATATGTCCAAGTGGTCAAAGTAGACTTCATACGAGATGCTACATTATCTCGCTTATAAAACCACCTTTGCAGTAACCCTCTAATAGAATCAAGTAGTGTTGCGACAGGTAAATCTCTAGACTCTAATAAAATTGAATTTAAACTTTCTAAAACATTTGTTGTCATCATTCTATATCTCCTCCTATCACTACATTCTATGATTTCTATCACTGATAGTCTAGATTCTATTAGCGATATAGTTCTATTAGTGATAAATTTCTATTGCTGATAGATTCTATCAGTCATCGATAAAATTCTATTGTTAATAGATTCTATAAGTGATAGAATTATATCGCTGATATTTTCTATCATCCCTATCAGCGATAGAATTATATCGCTGATATTTTCTATCATCCCTATCAGCGATAGAATTCTATCGTTGTCAGTTATTGATAGAAAATAATTTTTCTTACTCAATATCGATAAAGAGGGTAATCGAAGAGAAAAAAAATGAAAAAAGGAAAAAAAAAATAGCAGAGCAAACGAAGAGCAATCGAAGACAAAAAAAAAAAAATACCTAGCATAGATGAGCAATCGAAGACAAAAAAAAAATACCTAGCATAGATGATCGAAACAAAGGAAGAAAATGATCAACAGAGATATGAGAAATAGTAAAATTGGTTCGATTGTTAGTGGTGGCTCTGATTTTTTATTAGATGCGAAGCTCGAACAACATCAGATGTGTGGATCTAAATAGTGCCCTAGCTGTGACCACAAGCTAGAAGGAAGGTCGGTACAAATTTTTTTTTTTTTTTTTTTTTAATTTGGATTTTGATTTGATTTATGTAAAGATTATTGAGAGAAACCCTTAGTTTTCATTGGAAAGGTTTTAATTTATGTGTTTATGTATGTGGAAGCTGTTTTATTAGGTTTGATTTCAAAAGGGGTTTTTTTTTTTTTTTTGGTTTGGGATTTTTGAAATGGGGATTGTTGTTGTTGGAGGATTGGGTTTGTTTACCTGTCGGAGTGAAATTTGATTCGATAGATCAAGAATTGATAGAACATCTAGAAGCAAAAGTTAAAGCTAAAGACATGAAATCTCACCCTTTTTTATCATAAACGACATAGGTTCTTGACAACAAAAGCGATTAACGAAGAAGCACGAGCTTTGGCGGTAGTGTAGAGCTTCAACGAACTGGAAGAAAATAAAGAAAGCAAAATCAAAAAAGAGGAAGGAAAAATTAAGAAAAAGAAACCCACGGCAAATTGAAATAGGGTAAAAATGGAATAAAAAAAGTTCATTTAGAAAAATTGCTATATTTGCAATTTTTTTAAAAATAAAATTAAAGATGAAATACAAAAGGCTAAATTATAGAAAATGCCCCTAAACTATAGGGTTTGTTTCAAAAATGCCCTTGAACTTTAAAAGGTTTAAAAAATATCCCTGAACTTTAAAAAATGTTTCAAAAATACCTTTGTCGTTAATTTTTGGAAGGAAACCATTAAAAAATTTAGTTTCATTAATATTCTTTAACTTTCAAAAGATTTTAAAAAATAACCTTATTAGAAAATGTTTTTTTTTCTTATCCCACCGCAAATTCTTCTTCCATGAAAATTAATGAGAAGCTTCACCTATTTTTGATGTATCTATACACTAGGAGCTTTTTTTCTCTTTCAACACATCATGACAAGAATTTAACTAGATTTTCGACAATGGTATTTTCGATAGTTTTTTTTTTTATGTCAGTTGAGCTATGCTCTTGTTGGCATGACGGTTTTAACGGTTCCCATCCAGAAATTAACTGCAAGGGTATTTTTGAAACTTGTAAAGTTCAGAGATATTTTTGAAACTTTTTAAAGTTAAAAGGGACATTTTTTAAACAAACCCATAGTTGAGGGGTATTTTTTATAATTTAGCCAATATAAAATGATCCAAGTGAAAGCAGAAGGCTTGTGCAAGGTCAAGCTTCATTCTCCAGTGCATTCAGCATTCCTTCGTTTTCTCAAATTCCAAATATTTTCAGGCAATCACAAATTCACAATCACTTTAATCTTCTTCTTCTTCTTCTTCTTCCTCTTTCACATTAGAGCCAAGCTCTCCCCTCAATCGAACATCGGCCGGTGGACGATTGTTGAATCAGAATGGCGCCTGCAAAGAAATCGAAGAAGCGCAAAAGGGATTCGAAGAAACTGAAGAAATGTAAAAACTTAAGCGTCGTTCCCATGGAACCCAGATCCTCGGAGCCTGATTGGTGGGAAATTTTCTGGCACAAGAACTGTTCAACTTCAGGTTTCCCCTCTTCCCCAGTTCGCAATCTTATTAGTTTTACTTGATTCTTTTTCCAACTTGGTACATGGGTTTTGTGGCCTGAGCTGAATTGAAATACTTAGCATTTCTTTTGGCTGAATAATTTTGAATTGGTGGATTTGTGCCTTTTCTTTTTAGTAGTTGTAGAAGTTGCCAATCCAAATGGGATAGATTTTGAAGGGGGAGAATGTTTACAATGTTGGAGATTTGGGCCATTTAGATCGTTTCGGAGAATATAAGAGAATTTTATCTGTAACTGGAATGTTGAGTGAGTGACATTTTGTAATTCAGGGTTAGTCTGATATAGTTGAAGAGTTAGGAATTTGGACTGCAATGGTTTTTGGCACATTACGAACAGTTGCTCATTACATTTTCAGTTCAACTTTCGTAATTAAGGCATTTTGAAACATCTCAGGGTCAGGGGGCTTTCTAAATGTTTGCAGGTTCTCCTGGACCTAATGATGAAGAAGAAGGATTCAAGTACTTCTTTCGTACTTCGAAGAAAACTTTCGACTACATTTGTTCCCTTGTAAGAGAAGATCTCGTGTCGAGGCCGCCTTCCGGGCTTATCAATATTGAAGGGAGACTTCTTAGTGTGGAGAAGCAGGTTGCCATTGCTATGAGAAGATTGGCATCTGGTGAATCACAAGTTTCTGTGGGAGCTGCCTTTGGAGTTGGCCAGTCCACAGTATCTCAAGTTACTTGGAGATTCGTCGAAGCTTTGGAGCAACGTGCGAAGCACCATCTTCGGTGGCCGAGTTCCTCTAGATTGGAGGAAATCAAGTCACAATTTGAAGCTTCCTTTGGGCTGCCTAATTGTTGTGGAGCCATAGATGCAACACACATCATTATGACCCTTCCAGCCGTACAAACATCAGATGATTGGTGCGATACCAACAAGAATTATAGTATGTTCTTGCAGGGAATCGTTGATCACCAGATGAGATTTCTTGACATTGTAACTGGTTGGCCCGGGGGCATGACAACTAGTAGGTTATTGAAGTGCTCAAAATTTTTCAAACTATGCGATGTTGGTGAGCGTTTGAATGGAAATGCAAGGAAGTTGTCTGGAGGGTCAGAAATCAGAGAGTACTTGGTTGGTGGAATTGGTTATCCTCTTCTTCCTTGGTTGATTACTCCTTATGAAAGTGATGACCTATCGCCGTCGAAGTTCAACTTCAATACCGTGCACGGAGCTGCAAAATTGCTTGCTGTAAGGGCATTCTCTCAGTTGAAGGGCAGCTGGAGAATCCTCAACAAGGTTATGTGGAGACCTGATAAGCGGAAATTGCCAAGCATTATATTGGTATGCTGTTTACTTCAAAACATTATAATTGACAATGGAGATGAGTTACAACCAGATGTTGCTCTATCTGGTCATCATGACTTGGGATATCAGGAGCATTGCTGTAAGCAGCTTGATTCATTGGGGAACACTTCAAGGGAAAACTTAGCCAAGCACTTGCATCAAAACAAAGAGAGAATTCGTTCTTCGTAAGGCTTCGAAATTGCATCGAACTCCTGAAACTTGCCAGCGATCTGGTAAGACATGGATTTGTATCACTGATGTAGTAATGCATATTTTGTTCAAAATTTCCCCATTATGAAGAGGAGTATTTTAACTACCATGTGATTGTTAGTTCTGTAAGTATATGTTCTTCATTGAAAAGTCTTCATCTGATGAAGTTTCGGTATGGCACGGTAGGACGAACGGAGTGGATTAAATAGTGAAGCGAAAACAGCACTGTTTAATAGGATTTGATTCCTTAACAACTATTGAGACGAATCGCAGCACTTTCTGCTTGTGGATATAGCTATCTCTCTCTCATTTTGATAACAGAAATGGAGGAAATGAGTATAGAATTTTGGTGACATCCAGAATTTCCCTCATAAAGAGAGTTTAGAGGAAATAGGAATTACTGAAGTCTGATAATTGCAGCTTGAAAGTTTTTTCATTGAGTTCCTCCTTGGTTCTTAAATCCTTTCATGTTTTTCCAGGGAAAAGATATGTAGAATTTGCATCTGGATTAAACAGACAAAATTCAGTTCAACTTAGAAGTTCTATTTGAGTTCAAATTCTCATCTGTCAATTTGCACCATGTTGAATAAAATATATATATATATATATATATATATAAACTCTTCCAATTAAAAAACAAAATCATTGGGAAATATTTAATGTAAGCACATTTAGCTGTTACATCATATTTCTCTTAGCCAACTAATGGTTAGGGGTTGTTTAGAACTAATTTCTAAAATTTATAAATTAAAATGTAATCTTTGAGGTCTAAAGATGAAATAGAATTTTTATTAGAGAAGGGAAACAAATTTCATTGATAAATGAAATAAAAGGAGTAAAACTCCAATACCTAAGAAGGTGATTACAAGAAAGATCTCCAATTAAGAATTAAAGAAGAAAGACTATAATCAGAAAGACTATTCTAAAGATGAAATAGAATTTTAACCCAGATTTCAAGGATGAAGTGTGTAATTTACCATAATTTGAAGATTAATTTTTACATTATCTTCACACATGTAGAGACTAGAGAGTGAGGGGAGGAATTAATATATATTTGTCACATGAGCATCATTAATATTATAAATTTGTTTGTTTGTTTTTTATTTTAATATTCAATCAACCATCCTTACTATAGCCAAGAAAAAAAAAAAAGTAATGTCAAAGACTAAATAAAACTATTTTTCCATACTCAGCCTAAATTAAGATGATGATGATTCAAGTGCATTTATTCCTTGTCATGAGATTGCAAGTTCAAATTTTTACTCCAATATTTGTTGAATGAAAAAAATAAATAAATAAAAATAAAATAAAACTACTTTGCAAGATACAAGGCCTAAATCAAAATCTTTAAAAGCTCATGGACAGGAACAAAGGTAAAAGCTCAAAAACTAAAATGCCTAATTTTTCGACATTATGTACCTTTACAAATTTAATTATTAATTAATAAATCAGATAAATTAATAATTTTAAAATATAAGGCAGGGGACATATGCCAGTCATGCCCCAATTTTTTCACCCTGATATGGATCCAACTAAAAACTCATTTATTGAAGAGTTAGAACCAATATTATATGGACAATGAAGAGCCTCTAAAAAGAGCAGCTTTCTCTGATTAGATGCAGCCTTTCATGTACAGCATAATCTCAAAGCTAAAAAGTAACATAAAAACTCCTCTATACAAACAAAGCTAACAACATACAGTTCCAGAAGAACCTCTCTACAAAGAAAAATTGATAGGTGATGATGAACCAATCAATATCCTTTTCATTAAACTATAATGCTTATTTCTCAGATAAAATCAATGCCTCAATCACCCCTTGTTGGAGGTCTCATACAAGCACAAAATGGTGCCTTCTTCTTTTGCTTCTGCTTCGTTCTCGTCCCGCCGTAAAGATAGTCCCTTAGAAGAACTCTTGGACTCCGCTCGGACACTTTACTTGTGCCCCTGGCCTCTCTTTCACCATCTAGTTTCATTATTAGAAACTGTAGCTTCTTCAACTCCAACTGCAACCGACCGATCTTCTCCGATCCCCTCCGTGCTTGTTCTGAAATTTGCCTACTTTGAACACTGTCATTTTCTTCTGGCTCCAGTGTGGATGTTCCATCAGCAGCCAGAAAAATATCTTGAACGTTCTTTGTGAGTTTAAGGTTCATCTCATACAATTTGGTGATGGCTTCTTCAGCTTCTTCTACTTGCCCCTTCACTGTATCATATTCAGCACCTTTTTCTATCTTGCTCTTCTCTGTAACCTCCATCTTCTTCTTCAAATCTTGTACTGTTATCTGAAGATTTGTCAATTTCTGGGCATCAGAATCAAGTCTTTCTAGAATCCTTCTCTTGTTTCCTTCTTGGGGGAGTTCAGAAAGTCTCTTGGAGATCTCTAGTTTATCCACACCAAACTCCTTTTCGACCAATGATTCGTTTGAAGGGTGATTGCTACTTCGTCTCCTGGTTGATCCAACCCGGTGGTACTCAGTAGATGAGCTTGCCAGCATAGGAGCCTTGCCAGCTGCCCGATCATAGCTGCCATCTTGATCAGTTGATTCCCACAGCTGAAGCATCCGATCACCAGCTGCTGCAATTTCTCTTCTACTGGTTCCATATGATGAACGGTCAGAAATCCGATCGAGTAGGATGTCTTTTGTTGGAACTTCATTTCCTGCTTCAGAAATTTCAGACTTTGAATGTGACCGATTGTAACGCTCCTGTCCTCGAAGTGCTGATATGTCCCTGGTCACACGACCACTTTCTCGGCCAGATTTTACCTTTTCAATCTCCTTCATTGCTTTCTCTAGCTTGGCATTGGCATTAAACTTTTCTAGTGTAGTCTGGCTCTCAAATTCTTGAAACGCTACTTCAATTGCTCGAATCCTTCTATTCAAATCTTGCAGCTCAACTGAACCATCATGGTGAACTTGATCATCATGTGGCTGCTGGAAGCTTTCAGGATGCTGGGACGTTGCAGAATCAGATTCCTGCAGAAAGTAAGATTAAAGGCCATGAGATTATGCAATCAAAACACAGACACCTTTCAAATGCTACAACTTTTTGATACTTGGGTACTGGCACCTCAGTATCCTATTGGATTGAAGGAGAACCAGATAAGGTAATCACGCCTAAGTTCAAAGAAACTGATTGTTCGGTTGATGTAATCCATAGAGTATGTTTCTGAAATGTCTTCAGATAATAGTAAGCATTACTCAAATTTAAGGGGCATAATTTTGTTGTCATGAAAAAGCATTGATGAGGGATGGCTAAATAATTAAAGAGATAGAAGTCAACTAATCTTGGCTCAGAAGACTCAGTATCAATATCATGCAGAATATTAATTCAAATATTCAATTGAACCTTGCAACTGGAAAAGAAAACTGTGAAACAAAAAACTACTAGCTTGTTTAACAGTGATTTCATTCTAATTTTCTGTTTGTAGAACTTAAGTTTGCTTACTCACAATATCTTTTATTCTTTTTTACCTTCTTGAAAATGTGTTTGAACTCTTGGAAAAATTGGAAAGATAAGAACGAATCTTGAAATCTATGCATTCAGTTTTTATATTTGGGTAAATAGATAACAGAATAAAGAAGAGGTGAGTATACAAGCTTCCTTTTCATAAACTGACAACCAAAAAACCAAAAACAAAATGGTTATAAAATGGGTTCTGATTTCTGTATAAACAAGTGCATAATTGAATGAGCTAGAGCCAAAAATATGAGGCATGTGATGAACGGTTGGAAAGCTAGATAAAACTCGGATTTAGAAGTTTCTTCTACTTGAAATAAGATGCTTTAAACACTAATGAATTTGCCTAACCAAAAGTGTAAGAAAACGTTAGTTATTTATTTAAGCTTAAAAAGTTCTGAACTCCATGGATATGAAAACAACAAAAATTATAAGAGCAAATAAAAATTGACATTCAGATAAAGGGATAGATATTGTAATTACCTCCACTTCTTGTTCATTGACTTTTTGCTTTTTTGTTGAAGGAATTGCATGCCTTTCAAGAGAACTCATAGAATCCTTCAAGGTTTGAATAGCTGGAGCATATGCAGCCAACTGCATTTTTATTCGTTCATTTTCTCCTTCTGAACTAATAATTTTTCCCTTCAGCAATTCGATCTCCACATCTTTTGAAATATTTCTAGTTTGAAGAATCTCGCATGCTTCTGTTAGCTCATGAGTCTTGTCTTCAAAAATTGATTGACGAATAGCAGCAATCTGCAGCTCACCAAAGAAAGTTGCAGCCTGACTCTCCCATGATTGAACTTCATTGTTCTTCATCTGAAGTTCAGATGTTAAACTTTCCTCTCTAATTATATTCTTTTCGGCTTCATTTCGCAGCCCCTTAAGCTCCAAGTCCATTTTTCTATTCTCTTCATGAAGAAATTCAGTTTCCTTAGCGAGACAATCCTTATCTGAAGATATTTTGTCCATCTGCTTCTTTTGTTCTTCATTTATCTCCTCCAACTCATTATACGCTTGGAGGAGATCCAACTTTTCATTTTCCCTCAAGGTTAGCAGTGTTTCAAATTCCCCAATCACACATTCTGACGCCCCCAGGGACATAATGAGTTCAGAGTTCTTTGTTAGTTCATCTCCCAACTCTCCTTCCATTAGTTTCATTCTCTCTTCAAGGTCTTTATTTGTGGACTGAAGTTTATCCATACACTCACCAAGCTTTCTCAGTTCTTGAAGATTTTCAGACACAATATCCTTGTAAAGAAAGGAAAGTTGACTTTGAAATATTGTTTCACCAAACATATCGATATTCATGTCTTCTAATTCTTGTTTCTCTTTCCTCAAGCCTAAGATTTCATTTGCCAAGGATTTTTCCTCCTCAAGTGCCTTGCAATTCTCGGCATGTAATATCTGATATGCCCCTTCCAAATTTTGCAGCCTTTTGCATATATTCTCCTTTTCAGTCGTTAGTAATTCTTCTCTGTGATTGCTCTCTATTAATTTCAAGCTCATATCTTCATTCAACTCCAGAATTTTCTCCATCTTACCCTGTAGTGTTGAATTCAGTTCAGATTGATTTCTGAGCTCCTGATCAAGCATGTTCCTTTCCATCAAATAATTTTCAGCCTCACTCTGTGATTTTTCCAAAGAATTTATGAGTTCTAAGTTCTTTGTTTGTTCATCTCCCAACTTTTCCAAAGTTACTTTCACTCTCTCTTCAAGTTCATTATTTCTGCAGTGAAGTTCATCCATACATTCAGTAAGCTTTCTCAGTTCTGCAAGATTTTCTGAGACAACATCCTTGTAAATAAAGGAAAGTTCACTTTGAAATATTCTTTCAGTGAACATATTAATGTTTACTTCTTCTAATTCTTGTTTCTCTTTTCTCAATTCTGAGATTTCCTTGGACAAAGATATTTTCTCTTCATTTGCCTTGCAACTCTCGTCATGTAGAATCTGGTAAGCCCCTTCCAAATTCTGCAGCCTCTTACATACATTCTCCATTTCAGTCGTTAGCACTTCTTCTTTATGGCTGCCCTCCACTATTTTCAACCTCATTTCCTCATTCAGTTCTAGAAGTTTCTCCATCTCAACCTGGAGCATTAAATACCGTTCAGATTGGTTCCGATGCTCCTGATCAAGTGTGTTCTTCTCTGTCAAATAATTTTCAGCCTCACTACGCGACTTCTCCAAGAACATTGTGAGTTCCAAGTTCATCGTTTTTTCAAATCCCAACTTTCTCTCCAGTTCCTTCACTCTCTCTTCAAGGTCATTATTTGCAAACTGGAGTTTATCCCTACACTCAGCAAGCTTTCTCATTTCTTGAAGAATTTCAGAGATAATATCTTTACAAATGAGGAAAAGTTGACTTTGAAATATTGTTTCATTGAACATATCACTGTTCTCTTCTTCCAATTGACACCTCTGTTTTCCCAAGTCTAAGACTTCTTTTGTCAAAGATGTTTTCTCAGCAAGAGCCTTGGAATTCTCTACTTGTAAAATCTGGTAAGCTTCCTGCACATTATGCAGATTCCTGCATACGTTTTCCATTTCCATCCTGAGCCCTTGTTCTTTATGGTTTCCCTCCATTACTTTCAACTTCAGCTCTTCATTCAACTCCAGAATCCTACTTTGGAGAATCAAGATCTGTTCAGATTGGATCCTGTGATCCTGATCAAGTGCATCCCTTTCCATCAAAATGTTTGTAGCTTCATTTTTCAGTTGCAGAAGGAACTTTTCAGTAATAGATTTCTCAATCACTAACTGATAGTATTCATCATAAATTTCATTTATAGAATTTTGTTTTTCCTGAATTGTGACAAAGATGTGGTTCAGAAGCGTTTGATCCTGCTCAGCCTCATGATCAAACCCATGGTGGATGTCAAGAGTTCTCAATACTTGTTGAAGCCCTGTCCTCAGAATTTTATTTTTCTCAATGAAGGATTTAACCTGCCCCTGTTTTTTAATATTTTCCAACTCTAATTCATAAATCACTTCTTTCGACCTCTCTGATGCTGTGAAAAGTTTTTGAGACTCTAGAAATAAAGAGAGATTATTATCCTTCATATCTTGCATGCAATTCTGTAAGATGAAGATCAAAAACTGGGAATTTATAGCTTTGTCTGTTTCTCCCTCATATTCTTTCTTCCAGTGATCACATTCTTCTTGTAATAGACGCATTTGTGACTCCATACCAGCTAGCCGCTTTTCACTGATTTCAGTAAAACTAGAATGAGCTTGTTTTTCAGCATCCAAATAAGCCTTTAGCTTTTCTATTTCACGAAATGCAGATTCTCTCTCGCTGGCAACCACCAAATGTTTCTCCACTGATTCACGGTATCTTTTATCCAGATCTTCCAGAGTGTTATGGGAGGTATCCAGCTGATGGAGTAAGGTTTCTCTCTCTGTAACAAGGCCAGACTTCTGTTGATCAAGCAATTGATAGGAATCTTCTAGATCCTTTGATTTCACCCTCAATGCTTCAAGTTCAGCCATTGCATCTGAAAGGGAATTCTCCAGAAGTATATTGTTCTCTGAGAGTTCCTCCAGATTTTTAGTTGTAACTTGTAGCTGAGAAGTCAGGGCGACTTTCTCAAAAGAAAGAGTTGATTTCTCTCCCAACAGAGATTGACATGATTCTTCTAACATCTTCACCCTCTCCTTGGTCTCTTCCAAGTCAACACTCATATCAGAAATGGAATTTTCTAAAAAGGCATTTTTCTCAACAAGTTTCTCAAGAATAATCAACTTCTCCAACAGAGCTGCTTTCTCACTTCTCTCTGTCTCACAGGTCTCCTTCATCCTTGAATATTCATCTTGCAGTTCCTTAACAGATGTTCCAAAGCAGTCTAGATTGTAGCCAGTAGATTCCACCTGCTCCAATATGGCCCCATTTTTCTTATTCAAGTCACTAATCTCTTCTTTCAGACAGTAGATTTCTTGCTGAAGGGCATTTCTTTCATTTGTTCGATGTTCAACCTCCGCTTCAAGTTTACTTATCTTCTCCCTCAAGCTTGATAGTTCATCTTGTAAATTTTTTATTGATAGAGCCGAAGACATATTGAGTTCATCAAGCTTCCTGTTTTCATTCTTAGCCTCCTGAATTTCAGCAACCAAACTCTGATTTTGGCTTTCCAGGTTCTTCAAAATCTGTGTCCTATTCTGAAGCTCAGCAGCAAGAGATCGCAGTTCTTCTTCGGTCTGAGAATGCAAATCTTGCAATGTTTGGAAAGCAGTCTCGGCTTCAACAAACCGCAAGTGCTCATCCTGTACACAATTCCAAAGTCTTCCCAGTTCTTTTTGATTCTCGGTTAGTTCTTGATTTTGGGATCCCATTTTCAGTACCAAAGACTCCAACTCAGATTGCAGAGCCAGATTTGATGTCTCCAATAAAATACACTTTTCTTCAGCACTTCTTAACTTTAAAACTCCATCATCGATTTCACGATGCAGTCTTTCAGCTTCTTCTTCGGCACAAGAAAGTCTATATTCAAGACTAGAAATTTTCTCCAAGCACTGCAAGTACTGGACAGCAGCAGCTTCCTTTTCTTCAGTTAATTTTTCAACTGCTTTCTTAAGGATTATCAGTTCACTTTCAGCTTTGTCAGCTAGTTCATTGTACCCTCTGGAACTTTCCTCAGCATGAAGAAGTTTCTCCTCTAGTTTCACTATCCTTTCTAAACTCTCTCGATATTGAACAAGTGCAGCTTCCTTTTCAGCTCCTACTTCAGCAAGGCCTTGCTTCAGACTTTCAGCTTCATTCTCAGCTTTACTTGCTCTCTCAGTAAGTTCTTCAGCACCCTTTTGAATGTCAAAGATGTCACTCTCCAGAAGGGATACTTTGTCCAGGCACTGTTGATACTTAAGTAGACTAGCTTCCTGTTCACTCTCTAGTTTGCTGAGGGCTTCCCTCAACTTCTGAGCTTCGGTTTCAGCTTCAGAGGCTCGATTGTTAAGTCTAGCGGAATCCTCTTGTGCACGAGAGACTTCTGACTGGAGATTAGACAGCTTATCAAGACTTTGTTGATATTGAAGTAGACCAGCTTCCTTCTCAGCTTCTAACTTAGCCAAAGCCTCCTTTAAGGCTAAAATCTCTGCCTCAGTAGCCGAAACCTTGAGATTGTTTACCCCATTTTGCTCATTTTCCTCAAAATCTTGGAAATTGAGGCCCTTCCTTGCCCTTCCTTCCCCAGAACCAAAAATATCGTTGAACTGCTTCAAACCCCTCCGACTTGTAACTGAGTTCGGTTCTTCCGTAAATGCTCCATTTCTCCTGCCAGCATTGGATCGGGGTGAAAGCCCCAAGCCATCCTTTTGCAACTCATCAGGGTCAAAAAGAGCACGCATGGGTGGTGGCATCTCAGGTGTCCGTGGATCACCCTCATTACTCATACCTGCAGGCAAATCATCAAATGGAACCTGGTTAGGAAATGCTTCAGCCATGGTACGATGAGCCTGGCGAAGCACCCCAGTTGCATTATCGTATCTTTCTGCCAATGCACGGTACGCCCGGTAGAATTCTTCAACCAATTTCATAAGCTCCGGACGCTTCTTGTAGTACATCTCAGCCCTCCTTGCAAAGGAATCTGCATCTTCTTCAAGAAGCTTGATCATCTGTTTCACTTTGGTATCCATATCTGTTTTCAAGCAGGAACGCCAAGTAACAATTAGTCAGCCATTTTCATTCATGGAGCACAAAATCAGCACTACAAGAATTACACAATCCAAAGCCTATTTTTTTTAAAAAAAAAACAATGCCTTCAAGAGATTAAACACTTTAAAGTGGGACAAGCAAAACCTGTAAGATTTTCTTGAAGCCATTTAGAATTTTTTGGGCTAATGTGACTATCCCACCACCAAGAATACATGCGCCTGGAATTTGTACGCGTAGTAGTCGTCATGACTTCAGCCAAACAGAACAAACACTTTCAAATAACTCCAAGTATCAGATTTCTTTGGCTTTGACTTTTGGCCTCTTCTATAGTTCTACCTAATCAACTTCAGTAACCCAACACAAGAACAATTAGATACAATTTTTCTTATGGACTGAGAAATAAATCTCAAATTTAAGTTGGAAAAAAAGAAAGAAAGAAAGAAAGAAAAAGAAACTGTGTGAAAGAAGTACCTGATCAACAAAACCCAGGTCCAGAATCTATAAAAGAGGAAGCAAAAATGGCAGTTTGTGGTCTGAATTGGAACAAAGTAGCTGATAGAAAGCAACAAAAAAAGAAACCCAGATAAGTAAGAAGTAGAAGAAGAAGATTCCATATTTATTTTAGTTCTCTTTCTCCTCAATCAATAACAGAAGAAATGAAGAACCCTCAAACAAAATCATCTGTAAAAGCAAACATCAGAAGAACAAACACCCAGATCAAGCACATCACGATCAAAAACAGAGATCGGTTCTACAGTTTAATCCATCCAAATACAGAATTCCAAAAGAAAACCCATTTCAAGAAGAACGAAAAAAAACCCTACAAAAGGTACAAACAAGAGGGAAGAAAAAAAAACAGAGTTTCAAAGTAGAACAGGGGACAGAAACTAAAATTTACCAGATGGGAAATCAAAGAAGAAAACAAACAAAAATTGGCATATGGGTCTTGGATCAGCAGCTGTGACTAAAAATCAGCTTCAGCTGCCTTTGCATCTCTCTCACCCCATGGCTGAAACTCTCAGATCTCTCTCTCTTTCTCTCTATAAGTTTTTTTTTCTTCCTTGTTCTTCTTCTTGTTTTCTCTGTATTGTTCTCAAATTCTGGTTTGCTTTTCATTCAGTGTTATTATTGCCTTGTTGGGTGTACTATCGCAGCTTTTGCTAAAGAAAACCTGCCAAAGAGAGGACGAATACTGGGCTTAAAGCAAAGCAAAAACCCGACCAAGAAAAAGTAAACGGATCAATGTAAATGTTTTTCTTTTCTTGTAATCTCTGTCTTTAATAAGCTTTGATTAATGAATAATGTGACAAAATTGTAAAATTTGTTGATTGGTTTAATTTTCTTGTGTTGGAATACTGAGGGAGTTGGTAAAAGAACGCTGTCTACTTCTTCTTCTTTGGAGAATAGTCTAAATGTGGAATTAAAAAAAGAAAATTGGTAATGAAAAAGAAGTGTGATTTGACTAGATTGCCCTTTGGTTAGGGCATCAAAAATGTTCTTTCCTTGTGCTTCTAAAAAGTTTGACTTGTTTACTAGGGTTCCAAAATTCATGTTCTCTAGGAGGATTTAGTAATTGTCTTTTATCTTCTAACTCTAATTTTACTTTCTCTATCCCTTCTCTATTTGATTTCTTCTGTCAAAATCAAAGCAATTTATCAAATCTTATCATAATTAGAATGAAAAAATTGTTGAGAATTAGGGCTAGCGACAATAACAGAGGTCAAGTCGACTCAAGCTCCTAAGGAAGAAATTAAAAAAAAAAAAAAAAAAAAAAAATCAAGTAGAGTTATGTTATCTTAACTTCTAATATTTGCAAGTTGAGTTATATCTTAACCTCCAATTTTTTTCATTAGAATCAAAATAAATATTTTCTATCTCAATATAATGATATTCTTAAAATACTATACTAATTATTAAATTTGAACTTACTCTTGGTAATGATTACTTAAAAAAAAAAAGAATGTTATAAAATTAAGAAAAAAGTATAATATAACTAAATCTCGTGTTTTTTTTTTTTAAATAACTAAATATCGTATTCTAAACTTTACCGTTTTAGTTATATTTATCATGCTTAAAATATAAAAAAGAAGATCACATTGTTAACAATATCGTGACTTGATACAAAGTATGAGAAAAAGATTGTCATCATAACAACTTTCAATCGCTATAAAAAAATTTATATGATAGAGTAATATGTTTAAATTGTGAACATTGAAACTCTCAAATTTTATGGCTAAAATAAGATTAATATTAATTTTCCTTTGATATTAGTCCTATCAAAATAACGATGGCTTAGGGACTGTTTAGTTGTATTTTAAAAAGCAATTTTGGAAACCATTTAAAAGTTTCGAAATCTGCCGGTAAAAAAAAAAAAGAAAAAAAAAACTCCGGTTTGTAATCAAAGACAAATGAACAATAAATGAATGTATAAATACACAACACTATTGAACTCAAAAAAATAAATAAAACTAACTAAAATACACAATTTTTTTTTTTTTAGTACATCAACATTTGGGGGTAGGGGGATTTGAACCTCTGACCTTATGGTCGAGGGTACATGCCAATTACCGCTGAGTTAAGCTCGTTTTGGCTTAAAATACATAATATTTCACAATATTTCACAATATTTCAAAATTAACTAAAATATTCAATTCAATGTATAAATTGAATATTTGAATCCACTCCTCATAGTAGCATGTTTCCATAGGTCATATATGAAAATATATTATTCTCCAATATATTATTTAAAATTGAAAAAAGCAAGATTATTAAATAAAATTGGCAACGGTAATATTGAGAAATAATGAAAAGTTGAGAGGGATTATAATATAATAGCTGGCAGATGCGAAACTGTCATTTGGTTCAAAAGCTGACAAGATTCAGAGTCAGGGACGGTGGGCGTGGGCGCTCCTCATTCGTCACCACCACTAATCATTTCTCTTCCATTCACACGCGCCACGTGTGTACCCTCACAAAACATGCGTTTTCTTTTTTTCCTTTTTTTTTTTTTTGGGAAACAAACCTTTTTTATTTATTTTTAAAATCTTAATTTTGCCAACAAGAACATAACTCAACTAGCATAAAGTTGTACGGATAACCACGAGGTCTGTAGTTTAAATCTCCACTCCCCATATTATAAAATAAAAATAAAAATCTCAAGTTTGACTCCTCCCAATACTCAAACGCAATTATTTCTTTTTCTAGAAATAGGAGAGATGATTTCAAAGTCGTGAAACAAAGAGTGTGGCAAACGCACTGAAAGACAATTTGTTTTCTATTGGTGGCAAGGAAGTGTTGATTAAAAGTATAGCCCAAGCTATACCTACGTATATAAAAGCGATACCAATTGATCAAAAAAAAAAAAAAACATGTCATTAAAAAATATTGCTAATTTAATAGAAATTTTCACTCAAAACACTTATTTGTTAAATTTAAATAGTTTTATTAATACTTTTCTCAAATATATTCATTGACATCATAATTTTATACGTTTCTATAAAATTGGTATATATATGTTTTGACTTAGAAATGTCAAAAATAAAGATTTTTCGGAGTTTAGTTTGCTTATTTTTAAAGTGTGGGAGCGCTTCTTCAATTAGAGAAAAGTTATTAAATAAAATCAAATAATAAAATACTATATCAATATACAGCAAAATCAACTGTTTTTTCTTGCTTTTAATTAAATGAACCCAAATAATAATGTGAATAATTTCAACTACTTTTTTATATTAGGAGATAGCTTCAAACTAAAAAAAATAATGTATTATATTGTAGAGATTTGGCTTTTAAAAACTATATATTTGGTCCAACTTAAAAAAAAAAAAAAAAAAAAAAAAAAAAAAACTCTATATTTTCTTCCTTTTATTATTATTTTTTTTTCCACTAAAGTTGAGTTGGAAAAAATGACAAATGTGAATCATGAATAAGCTCTTTACTCTCTCTTTTTATCTCTTTTCTTTTGACATGAACTCTTTACTCAATCTTTGGGTATTATCATATGATATAATCTTAATGGTCTGGCATTTATATATTTAATACATGATTAAGCAGATAATTAAGGCCATATATCATATCCTACAAATTATAATATATTCTATATGTCTTAGATGGAGGAGGTGGGATATTGAGATTAATACATAAATAGAAAGTCAAGTGAGCTCAAAGTCAATGAGATGACGGTGGCAAAGAGAGAAGGTGTGATATACAATATCATTTATGTGTAAAATAATAGTGCTACAATGTGTATTTTACATACAATATTCATTTTGATAAATAATTATGATTTAAAATGTAATTTTGTCTTAATTGTGGGAGTATAAATCCTCTGATAAGTTAAATTTTTAAATCAAAATGACACCTTAAGTAAAACAAAAATTAGAGTTGACAATTGATTAGGTGTTTTGAAAATGTGTGTAGGTTGTTGCATTTGCAATACGCAATATATCATTCTTGCAGTGTTGGAGTGTCAAAACAATGTCGTGTCATAAGAGAATGTTTGTTGCCTTAAACTAATTATTATCATATCGGTCAACATGTCTCTATACAAATCTATAAATATTCTATAAAATCGAATGATTTAACATTTTTTTAGTTCAAACAAAGAGTGTGAAATAGAGATTGAAACATCTAGTCTTTCAAGGAGAGAATGTTGATGTCTTTACCAATTAAGTTATGGTAAAGCTAATGGAAAGGGTCTACCTGAACATGTCAATGAATAATTTTTTCATATAACATCAACTAAATATAGAAAAAAAAAAATCACCAATCTAAGAGAATATTAATATAGTATGATTTAGTATATCTATATGAACATTGATGTTTCCATCTACGTCTCTATAAATCGAGACCTTGATATATGTTTTGATCGATATTCACAATGGAGTCTTTATTCATAAGACGGGTCAAAAGAAACATTCTTCTCTCTAACAAGAAGCCAAACAATAGAGGCTTGGTCCAAAGAAAAGTTTATGAGTCATCATCTAAAAGCTTGTTTCAAAGACTTACCTCTTAAGGAGAAGGAAGATCATGTGAGGACTGAAAAAACCCTCGCGTGAAGCACAGAACTCCCTTTTTATCAGAGGGCACCAAACTATCTAGCTAGAAGGTTTCTTTGTTGGACCACTCCATATCCAACAAAATGGGAGTGCTCTTATTCAAATTGTTTATTTATTTCTAAGGTTTAGAAATTAAGAAAATATGTTTGTTTTTTTTTTTTTCTCAATTCAAACATAGCTCAGTAGATAAGATATCAATTACCATCTTAGAGGTCGAATGATTCAATTCCCCCATCCTACAATTTTTTAACTAAAAAAATCAAATACGTACGATCCAATTGTTCCATTTGGCGATTGAGTAGGTACGGTAAAGAAAACAATATGTTCTATAATTTTGAGAATTTCTTATCATACCAAAACATTTTCTTATCCCATTCCTAGCATTTTGTGTTGAAAAAGGATCTTGCAGCCTGAGATCAAAACACAGTTGTAAACAACACACAACATAAAAGAAAAAAAATATAAAAGAATAGAAGCAACAAACATGACAAATTAAAGAGAAACAAAATAAGGAAAATCAAAACTCAAACCTCAAGTGAGGCAAAATAAAAGTGAAAGTAAGAAAGAGAGGTTTAAGGTTAAAAATCGATACAAAAACGACTCAAAAGAAAAATCATTTGACATCATCATCAGAGGGATCACTATTATTTTTAGTATTTTAATAACATGAAATTCACCATGAGATTGCAAAGTTATCTTTCCTAGAATTTTTCCTTAATCAGGTCAAAAAAAAAGTCTATTGGGAATGGTCATGAGGCATAACAGGAAGAAGCTTGGTGTGACAGAAGAGAAGGGTGGGATGGTGGCAGTTGTGTCAATCATGATATTTGTTGGGTTTGGAGGGTAGCAAGAATTAACAAGCTACTATGATTGATGCATGTGCCTCATCCAAATTTTCTTTCACATTTTTATTTTTCTCATTCCTTCCTCATAAATTCCCCAAATTCTTATACTTTCATTTTATTCCCCCCTAAAAAATCTTCCTAATATTTCATTAGTTTCATTAATTTACTAATTTGGGTACCAAATTATTGATTGTCAATTTTAAAATATAGGAATACTACAAAATGTGCTATATAAAGAGGCATGTTTAATCAAAATCAATGTGTTAATATATTAATATATACAATAGGTCAATTTAAGAGATTTATTTATATTTATATATAGTCCCTAATAACGTAGTCCATTGTTTAAAAAGTTTCAATTTAGTCTCTTACATTATTTAGACATTTTCCAATTATACCCATCTACATTAGGGAATGTTATAATTGACTGATAATGCATGAGCTTACATGACATGATGTTTAATTGAGCCAGGACAAGTTTAAAGGAAGAATTAGACTATGAAGGGAAAATATTTAATTTCTTCTTCAAACTTCTAAGAAATTAGCAAAAATAATTTCGAGTTTTTCTTCTCTTAGGTAGCCTGAATTATTCCCCTAAATTTTTGTCAATTCACTAAATATCATATCATGTTTGTTAATCATCAACCAATTTAACATTCAATAATGAGAAGTGTACTATTAAAAAGTGTTAAAACTCAAAGAGTTAAACTGAAACTTCTAAAACAATAAGAATCCAAATTGAAAGAAAAAAAAAATTCAAAAGTTAGGAACTAAAACATATATTTAATTGAATACATATATAAACAATCTCCCAACACGTGAATCCAAAACTAAAGAAGATATTGAAAATATAAAGTTTTCTTTTAGTTCAATAACATGTCGGGTGAAGATTTGAACATCCAAACATCAAATTAAAGGTGCGGTATATTTATTAATTTCATGGAACTTCAAAATTTTATTTTTCACATCCATTATTGCATGCCAAACACCTAATAGAAGAACAACATATAAAATGAAAATAATTTTTAAAAAAGGAAAAAGAAAAAGTTGAAAACTCAGCTCTTTTTGTTTTGTTATTGGGAAAAAGGAATAGAGTAGCAAAAGGGATTTGGACTGTTGCATTGAAGAAGACAAGGTGGTTGAAATAGAATGGACGGTGAAGGGATAAGAAAGAAGATTGATTGGAATTTTGTTTTTCTTAGGTGGATAGGAGAAAAATAAATTTGTATTATTAAATAAATTAAACATTACTTTATATTATTATTTGGTACATCAATCAATTTTGATTCGAAGTTTGGAGTGTAAATGAAATGATAGGCCAATTTAGGAGCTGGCGGCTTTTGCTTTATAGGATACAAGAAAAAACAAAGGGAGTGAGGGGAAAAGATGGGAGATGTCAATTTCTAATAGGAATATCCCATCATTTTCTTTGGTTTCGTGTGATTTTTTTCCCCCTTAGATAAGAACAATTTGCTTGATTGTAATGTATTATATTCTTATACTTTTGTTAGAATTAGTTACGTCAGGTTCCATAATAACAATTTTGTTTTTAGTTTTCTACTTTTTAAAATTATACTTACTTCCTCACGATTTTCTTGGTATGTTTTTCATTTTCTTTTTAAGTACATATAAATTCTCAGACAAAGTTTAAAACCAAAACTCTCAGGTTTCGTTTGTGATTGTTGTGCTTTTAAAATAATTGCTTGCAACTGTGCTTTTAGAAAAATCAATTGTGACATGAAGTAAAAATAATATTTGGTAAATTTTAATTTTAAATTTGAAAAAGCATATTTTGGTGTTTGGTAAATTAATACTAAATTAATGTGATTTGACTATAATGACCAAAGTAGACATATTGTTTCAATTATTTTTAAAATGATATATAATATCAAATTTACTATAGGATAATTATTTAAAAAATTATATAATTTAAATTGTAAGCAACTTTGTTACTAAATTATTTGATAAGAGTTTAGAAAGAATAATTATTATAAAAAATAAACTAGAATTTTCTGGAAAGCTGATATCAGAAACTGGTATGAGCGTGATTTTGAACTTAGAGTAAATCGAAAATTGATTTTAGATAAATTAAAAAATAATCAGATTTACCAAACACCCTTAACAGTTAAGATCTTTTTCCAATGCTTTTTACTCCGCAATTTCAAATGGGGCCTAAGTTATTTAAAACTCATTTTTTTAGTTTAAAATTTTTGGCTTAAATTTAAAAACATTTTAAAATAATAGTAAAACTAAGGAATCCACGTTTATAAATTAAAATTTTTTATTATTAAAAATAGAATGATGATTAAAAACAGGCCTAAATTAGTTATAAAAAAGTGTAGATTGGGACTACTTTTCATTATCATTTAAAATAAATCAATAGGAAAATCTCAAAATTATAATTTTTTAATAATTAAAAAAAAATTGTTTTGGACGA
Source organism: Luffa aegyptiaca (assembly GCA_017139565.1). Taxonomy (NCBI): domain Eukaryota; kingdom Viridiplantae; phylum Streptophyta; class Magnoliopsida; order Cucurbitales; family Cucurbitaceae; genus Luffa; species Luffa aegyptiaca. Next base: position 7,221,368 of record CM029399.1, on the reverse strand, counting down.
CACAAACATTTGAGAAGTTGGGAGTACAGCTAAGGACTGTGCCATTATTAAATAAAGCAGAAATATTTCATTTTCTAGTATTCGGCCTTTGTGTTCAAGACAAGTTGCCCAGGCCATAGCCACAAACATGACCTCAATGCATCCCATATTGGCTTGCTATCAATCAAATAGGGCCCAAATTAATTACTTAAAAGTCATTGCTATAATATAATTGTCACTTTCATAAACTTGTTTAATCGAATCGATGATCGCAAAGAAATTAGATACAAATATTGAAAGCTAGTTTGAATAACGTAAAACGGTCCGAGAACTTAGTTGTTGTAATAGAGTTAGATTCTCTAGAAAGTGTTAGACTACTCTTACTGTCGTATCAAAGTTGTATTCCTAAAAATATTTTTTTTTAGTTCAACGTACAACATGTAGAGAAGATTCAAATTTGTGACCTTCTAATTGAAAAAATAATGTCTTAACCAATTGAGTTATACTTAGATTTGTTCGATATATAAACAGATTGAGAAATGACTGAAATGTTTCAATACGAAAATTTAATGGCACATGCAATGGATAGAATAGTTCTTGATGTGAAGGAATATAGAATTTGGTTTTGGAGCTTTCCAGCTTGCTTAGAAGACTTCACTTGAAATGACTTTGGTGTTGGTTAGATATTTATTTTCCTTTGTCTTCTTGTTTTGTACTCCAAAATATTTATAAAAAAACGTTAAGAAAATGTATTTTTTTTCTAAGATTAAATATTATTTTGATTTTTTCTCAAAAAAAAAAATATATATATATATTATTTTGATTTTTGATTTTTGATTTTTTTTAGCTTTGATTTACAATTTAAAAAATGTTCATCTTGTTCTTTTTAGTCATTATACTTTCAAAAAGTTCCGGTTTTGATTTTTGTACTTAAAAAGTAGCTATTTTGATCCATGTTTACAAAATTCTAACACAACTTTAAAACATAAGAGAAACTCTTCCATTCAAAATTGTGACTATATTTCAAAAAATATATATAGATTGTACCATTGTTTTGAAATTGTGATAGAAAAAAAAATTAAAAATACAGAAAACAAAATAAACATTAAAAGTATAAAGAGAAAATGAATAGAAGCTGAAACAATTGACATCAAAATAGTATTTACAATTTCATATGTAAATATTGTCTAATAGTATAAAAGTGACATGCATTATTAAATAATTTCTTAAAATGCATTATGTGAATGTTGGATCATTTTTCTCAGTCACATAAAATTATCTCCTCCTCCCTTTATATATGTAATACATTTTTTTTTTTAAATCCAAAGTAAAATCACCTATTCAATTTTAGGATTTCTCACCATATATATACATAGGTTATTTATTAAAACTATGATTATCATCTCTTAACTAAATTTGAGAATGATATCTAATATTAAAAAAATATTGACCGTGGCCCATCACACCTAAATCAATCATTCTAATTCCTTTGGTGATTCAAAGTAAAACTTGAAATCATTAAGGAGATGTTGCTTGAATATTAGTGATAAAGTAAAAGGTGATTTAACTTCAAATCTTAGTTCGATTTTAAAAATTTTATTTTGGTCCTTAAATAAATTTTCAAATATTTACTTATGGTCTCTCAACTTTTAAAATATTATGCTTTAATTTGGTTTAAAAAAAAAAACTACTTTATTCCATTTTTATTAGATAATCTCTTATATGTGTGACTTTAAAAGTTTGTTTGTGTAAACAATATAATCCAATAGAACAAATAAAAGACACGTCTCTATGTAATATGTCCGAGTGTAGTGCAAGCCTACAACAAGTGTGGATAAGTATTATGGTGTTAGGTAGAAGTTGAAGATCAAGTGGGAAGTGAATAAAAATATAAATAGATGCATACATTACATGCCAATTTTCTACGTTCCAAACAAAGATCTCAATGTATGTTTGAGAATGATTTTGAAATGTATAAATCACTTTTGTTATGTTTGAAATCATCCTAAAAATAACTTCTAATCATTTGAAACTAGTTTGATGTTTGATTTTACATTTTTAAATGTAGTTTTCATACCATCGAAATTGATTTTGAATAATTAAAAACATGTTTTGAAGATATTTTGAAAAAAAAAAAAACAAAAGTTATTTTAACAATTTCAAAATCACTCCCAACTATGCTCTTACACATTTGTATGAAATAGACATCTCTGGGGTACAAAATATGCAAGAAGAAGCAAAAACATTTTTTGCACTTAAGAGATAGTTTGAAACTTGCAGATATAAAATTGAAGAGTTTAATCCTTAATGAAAATGTACATAAAAGAAATACACAATGAAAATTTATAATGAGAAAGTTTTGATATTTCACCACATTTTTTTTAGTTCAATAACATGTGAGATGAGATTCAAACCTCTACAAAGATTGACATTCACATAAGTTTTCTTTCTTCATTTTTGACTTAGTGATCGTATTTTAAAATGAGATTCATATCTCAATTTTTTTTGAAAAAAAAAAAATCAACTACATGTAGTGGTTGAAAAATGAAGGATGATTCGAACATTTGATTTTTTGATTGTATGTATAAATCTAAATTAGTTAAGTTATACTCAATTGTTGAGATTCTTGTTTTTTTTTTTTATTCTATAACATTACATTACAAGTCAGAGAAACAAATTAAAACCTCCCGGTTATAATGTGAGACACTAATGTCAAAACACTTTAAAGTTAAGTTACTCGTATTTGAAAAAATAAAAAAGAAAATAAAAGAAAAAGTTACTCTTATCTTGATTCAATCGTGGAAACATTCTTGTAACTTCTAATAAAAGTGTGAAGACAAAATGTTTTTAATATAGTGTACCTGTTTTTACTCACTACTGTGATAATCTATCACATTATTTTTTACTAATTTTTATTTTAGTATGTATTATTTTAAAAGTTTCAATTTAATCTTTTATGTATTAATATTTTTCAATTTAATTTCTTATCAAGAGTAAATGTTAAAATCAATAAACTTATCTAACATAGTACTATCTTGACGTAGATTTAGAAGGAACAAAAATGTCCTAAAAATGTATATTTAGCCTATTCCTTTTCTATTTTGCGATGTTTTACTTATCAATTATCGGAGTGAATGATATTTTGCTTTTTAATTATCAGAGTGAATATAGTTCACCGATAATTGACGTATACTATTTTCCTTGAAATCGAAAGTTATCCACTTACTACTAAAAAAATTTCATAGCTCATCCTCCTCGAGCGTAAATGAAATAATAATTAAAAAAAAAAAAAGAATGGGCCGGCCCATAAAAATTGGATTTAGATAAGGTCTTATGGTGGAATCGCGTGGGCTTCCAAATCTCATCCGATAAGAATAATCCGACAACAACTCACTAAATGCCACGTCACTTTCATCCATATCCTCTGCACAAAGACTTCACGTCCATCCCCTGTCCTACAAAAGTGAACCAATCATTAACTGCCACGTCAGAGTCCTTATATTTTATTCTCAAATATGCCCCTATTCATCACCTACATTACTAGAAAACCGTCCTTTTCCCTTATTATTAAATGGTTTAAATCTTATCTTCTTGATATAAAATTATTTTTCCCTTCAAAAACAAGTTTCTTTATTTTTTTAAATTTATTTTTATTATAAATCTAGTCCTCAATTTTCAATGTTGCATTAATTAGGTCAACTTTAAAAAATTTCTAATGAGTTTTAAACTTTAAAAATGTTTAAAAGATCCTCAATTTTCAATTTTGTATCTAATAGGTTTATGACATATTGGAAATTTTAAAAAAGTAACCAATCTACTATATATAAAATTGAAATTTATGTCTACTGAGACTTCAAACTTTTAATTTTGTATCTAGTAGGCTTATAAAATTTTAAAAAGTGTCGAATAAGTCTTCAATATCGAATTAACATAACTTTGAAAGTTTCAGAAACTAACATATGTTTATTTTTCTTTTGACAACATGTGGGATAAAAAGATTTGAAAACAGAACTCTTGGTCATTAGTACACACTTATAGTCCTTTGACATTCTGAATGCTTCTCTCACATAGTCCTTTTAAATATATATAGGGTAAAATACCTTTTTGGTCCCTCATGTTTCGGGTCAGTTTCCAATAGGTCCCTAGGTTTCAAAATTGAACAATCAAGTCCCTACTGTTTAAAAAATGATTCTATTGAGTCCTTGGACCGTTAATTTTTTTAACGGTGCTGACGTGGCGATAACGGTGCTGACGTGGCATATTTAAAAATATTAAAATATTAATTTTTGAATTAAAATAATAATAAATAATAAATAATTTTTAAAATAATTAAAAAAAATATCTCACTCTCTCTCCTCTTTCACCCCACTTCCCGAACCCCCTCTCTGTTCCTTTCCTTTCCCATCTGTCTCTTTCTCCTTCCTCTCTCTCTCTTTCCTTCCTTTCGCCGGCCGGTTGCCGTCGCCGCCACACAGCCCACGCCGCCGCTACCGCCTGTTGCCGCCGTCTCCTCTTCTCCCCGGTCACCGTCGCCGCCGCCTTCATTGCCAACAGCCACCTTCAACAAACCCTCCTCCACCTCTCAAACCCTCTCCCAACCCCCTCCCCCCATCTTAAAAAACCGAAAAAAAACAGATCTGAGCAAACCAAAAAAAAAAAAAAGCCACCGACCAGATCTGAGCAAAAAGAAGAAGAAGAAGAAGCTGCCGGTGGGAAGGAAGGGACTGGGGGCGGCAGCGACAGATCTGAACAAAAACCCAAAAAAGAAAAAAAAGCAAAACCTCCCTCTATACAGATCTGAGCAAACAAAAAAAAAATAGAAGAAGAAGAAGTGGTCGGCCGGGAGGAAGGGAAAGAAGGGGAGGAGTCGGCGAGAGAAAGGGAAAACAGAGGGGGGGGGGGCGGGTTTTGTGGATTGGGGGAGAGAGAAAAGAGAGGGGGAGAAAGAATGAGTGTTTGAGGTCAAAGATGGGGCGGAGGCTCGTGGTAGCGGCGTCTGGCGATAGCGGCGGCAACAGGCGGTAGCGGCGGCGTGGGCTGTGTGGCGGCGACGGCAACCGGCCGGCGAAAGGAAGGAGAGAGAGAGGAAGGAGAAAGAGAAAGAAGGGAAAGGAAAGGAAGAGGGAGAGAGGGAAGTTTCGGGAAGTGGGGTGAAAGAGGAGAGAGAGTGAGATATTTTTTTAAAATTATTTCAAAAATTAATATTTTAATATTTGTAAATATGCCACGTCAGCACCGTTATCGCCACGTCAGCACCGTTAAAAAAATTAACGGTCCAAGGACTCAATAGAAGCATTTTTTAAACAGTAGGGACTTGATTGTTCAATTTTGAAACCTAGGGACCTATTGGAAACTGACCCGAAACATGAGGGACTAAAAAGGTATTTTACCCATATATATATATTTTTTAAAAATGTATTTGGAAAGTGGTTTTTTTTAGTAGAATTGTAAGCACTTATAAAAACACTTTTCGTCATAAAATCACTTATCCGCAGGATAAGAACAAGCTAATTTGTTTTGCTACGAAATAATAGAGATATCCATTGCCGTGCAGAACAATAACAACTATTTCGTACGTAAATTCACATTTCCATCTTTCAATTCTCTTTCGTTCGCTCAGTTTCAGGCCGTGGCGCGTCGATGGCGTCCATCATCTTCCGTCGAAAGCTTCCGAACAGACCTTGCCTTCTCCGAGTGAGACTCTTCTCGCAGTCGAACTCCAACATTGAGCCTGCTCGGCCCATCGAGAAGATCTTGATCGCGAATCGAGGTGAGATAGCATGCAGGATCATCAGGACCGCCAGGAGGTTGGGGATTCAAACTGTCGCGGTTTTCAGTGACGCTGATCGGGATTCGCTCCATGTCAAGTCGGCTGACGAGGCTGTGCATATTGGCCCATCGCCGGCGAGGTTGAGTTATCTGAATGCTGCGTCGATTGTCAAGGCTGCGTCGAGGACTGGTGCGCAGGTGAGTATACGGTAGATGGAGGATTGGAAAATATCGGAAATGCTCGAATTCTTAGCTAACCGCTATCTTTTTCTAGTTTATTCAAATGATTGCTACTGTTGATTTATTCTTAGATTTAGCATGCAATTTTGATGTAAAGTAGTACTCAAACAGAATTGGGGAATGTATTTTATTGAAAGCAACTGATATGAATATTACAGTCTTGAAAGAATGACAAAGAGAAAATGAATCCTTGGTAATCGGAGACTTTTGCTTATCGGAAAAGTTTCTCAAGTCAAGGTGGTTGGGAGCAAAAATGCAGTCATGATCATTTTTGTCGATAATATTTTCATTGCGTGGAATGGATACTGAATTGCCTGATATACATAGGGAGAAATTTGTGTGTGGGGCATCCTGTGGCTAGAAGGTAAGGACTTGGTGACTAGAAGTTTGGAGCCTATTGCGCCCTGTTTTTGGGATGTCTTCAAATCCCGGGTGTGTTAACTATCCCAAGTTTGTCCTCGAAGAAGGAAAATATATAAGATAATAGGGCTTTCATTTGGAAACCAATTGTCCCCTCCCAAGAGAGGATGTGCCTTACTTCAAACCCTTTTTTATAAAAAACAAATATATGAAACCAACTTCAAACAAAAACATAGACCGAACTACCAAGGGGAGCCTACATTTCCAATTATTAGTGGCTGGATTCACTGTTTAGATGTTTGGTCATTGATGGTAGACAGGGTTGGGAACAAGAACTCTAGCATTGGTGCTATCACTGAGTTATTGGGTAGCTAGGGAGAGTTATATGCAATTTCCTTAACAGACTAAAACTCAAGTTAATTCCGTTGTGGCTATAGTGAGGGCCCTGCACTTGGATTCAGGGTTCGGGCTTGGGACAATTGATTTTTTCTTTGATTTCCATGAGACCAGGTTTTCACTACAGTACATACAAAATCAACCCACTGATTTCTGCCTTCAACGTTACAAGCCTAGTCAAGATCGAGTAACTTTTAAAGCTTAAGCTATTCTTGATTTTGATATGTAGGCCATAGCTAACTGTGCCTTTTACATTTTTGGGTTGATTGTCTGTGATTGATTGAGGGATTATATAGGTGGGTGGTTTATTTTGTTCACGATGTACTTAATATTTGGCAAGTGTGTAGGTATTGATAGGCTGCTATAGCAATCCTAATCATCATTGCATCAGACATAGGCACAGTCTTCTATGCTTGGATGACATGCAGTTGCCAAACGAAAAAATTTGGAGGATTTGAAATTGGTAATCTAAGCACAGAAGATTCCATGCCTATTTCTGATGCAAGCAATCAATGTAGCCATATACATGCTTGCAAGAATTTAAGACAAAAAAGAAAATAATATAGCCGACATTGCATATGTCCATTGATGTGGGTCCATGACTGGGAAACAAGCGAACTTATAAATAGCAGGAATCACTAGGCAACATACTGAAACAAATCCCAAAGACATGATAAACACTGACAACTAGCAATTTCTACATTTATAAGTTGCTAAGCACCGCCTAACAAAACACAACAACAATATATTACTTATTAACATTGTTGTCGTAGCATTTGTGATTTGTGACTGCACTTTCAATCGACTCACACCAAATAAATTATTTTATTACTGAGTTGACACTATTTTTGCGTCATTAACACCATCCTCAGGTTCTTCATTGTTTATCAATGCTGACCATTTACTTAACTCAGATTTTCTCAATTTGATGGCTATCCTTATTCTGGTTACATAAGGCATGGTTTTCAGAGTGGGCATGTTGTTTTGGCATATAGGCTATCCACCCTGGCTATGGTTTTTTATCTGAAAGTGCTGATTTTGCTCAACTTTGTGAAGATGAGGGCCTTACATTTATAGGCCCACCCATATCTGCAATTCGACACATGGGTGACAAAAGGTATGAGAAGTTGAATATTTCTGCTTTTCATGATTTTTCATTATGCACGTGCAATAGTAGAAAGTTCTTTAGATAATGTCTGCAGAATGCAACATCCTCCTGTCCATTTACTTTCTTGTTCTTGTTTCTCTTTATTTCCAAATAATCTGTAACGTGTGTAAATATGCATCAATTTTTGAGCATGCAAAGGGGTAGCTTCTTGCTTACGACTCATTCTTATTCTCTATTCTTGAGACATAATTGTTCTACTTGCCAATTGATATGTTATTTTACTCATCTTTTCAGTGCATCAAAGAGAATAATGGGTGCAGCTGGTGTACCGCTTGTGCCTGGGTACCATGGTACTGCACAAGATATTGATACTATGAAGTTAGAAGCAGACAAAATTGGGTATCCAATATTAATAAAACCAACTCATGGGGGTGGAGGGAAGGTAGGTAGTTTCTTTGTGCTTAAGCATTATAAATTTTTAAATTTGTCTATAACATCAGAAATTTATGGAAGATTTGTGGTCCATTCATTTTTTAGTGTTCTATCAAGAGTTGTGCAAAAGAAGGAAAAAGTGTTCTAATGAGTGCTACATGTGCCTCTGATATCAAAACTAGTAACAAGTTTACTTTTTTAGATCACAAAATTATAATTAGAAGCAGCTGTATGAGGGGAAATATGTATGCGAGCAAACTGCAGACCAAGTTATAAGAATAGCTGGTGATCAATCATCCAAACGATATGACCCTTCCATTTTCATTTCCAGGCTGAAAGTTCTGCCATCTTTCTAACCCTGATGTTATGTGAGATTTCTTACAAGAAATATTTTTTAGGGTATGAGGATTGTACATAGCCCAAATGAATTTGTTGATGCTTTCTTGGGAGCTCAACGTGAAGCTGCAGCTTCGTTTGGCATAAGCACAATATTGCTGGAAAAATATATCACCCAGCCAAGGCACATAGAAGTCCAGGTATTTTTCTTTGCTATGATTGTTTTAAATAATATTTTTCTTGGAATTTTGTCTCCTGTAATGTACAAGAGTCTATGCAAAATTCACTCACAAATATATGATGACATTTAATGCTATGAAGACATATGGCGCCAACTCACATCAACAGAGCAGCCACACCATTTTTCTGTTAGTACATTGACAGAAAATTAACAGCAGGAACCAAAACAGACACTTTTTAAAAGTTTAGGAACCAAAATGGACATTTTAAAAGTTCAAAGACCTGGGCAAAATCAATAACATCATGAAACACCCTAGGAATTTCCTCACACAAGGACCCTACTTAATGCTCAAGTTTCTTTCTTTCTTTTGTTTATGCATTGATCTTTAGTCCTATAATTTTGAAGCTGTAGATTTTTGGGGACACACACGGGAACATTCTGCATCTATATGAGAGGGATTGCAGTGTGCAAAGAAGACACCAGAAGATAATTGAAGAAGCTCCAGCTGTAATAATGCGTTTTTCTTATTAAATATAATTTTTCTTTGTAATCTTATTCCAACTGTAACTAAACTATGCATCAGTGCAGCCAAATGTTTTGGATGACTTTCGATCACATTTGGGTCAAGCAGCTGTCTCTGCAGCTAAGGTGAGGTCTACTTCATTTGCCTGTAATATAATGGTTAGCAATTGAACAACCAAATAATAAGATAGATGGACTGAGCTTTTTTCTTGTCTACTGGAATTGTGAATGACTCGTTAAAACCACATGACCATTTGCACCCTTTTTTTTGGGTGAGCGACTAATTTTGCAAGAACTGACATTTCATATTATTGAAGTAGTTTATCTTACCCATCATCTTGTTGAGTATTAGCATTAGAAATTGAAGAGTCTTTACAAGTAGTATCACAACATGGGAAGATATTTATCTTATAAAATTTACATCGCTAGGGAATTTAGTTCAGAATTGAAGGTATAAGTTGTCAGCTAGTTTAATTGCTTTGAGGTGTCATGAATGCATGCACATTCTCGATAAATTATTACATTTATGTTTATAGCTGCAAGTTCGGCAAGTGGTGCATTGCACAGAAGACTTTGTCCTTTTACTTGTTTCCACAAATATGTTATTTGTGAGGCTAATAGGAGGATAAAAGCTATTCTAGTTTTTCAAGTATGCTATCATGCTATTCAATGGTGAATTTAGGAGAGAAATAAAGTTTCGTTTCTTAACATAAAATTTTTAAGGATAGTGTGGAAGATAAGCTTTGCTAGGGCATAAAGTTCACTTTTTTGTCTCTTTGTGAGTTTCCATGTCAAGAGAATTTCGAGCTGTTCCTTTATGATATGTATGCGTGTGTGTTTGAAGCGGCCTTTCCTTCGAATATATTCTGTACCATCCTAGTAAAACTTCCCAATCTTTCACATTCTCACACCTGTTGGATTTTCTAAGTTTTTTTTGCTCCCTGGTTGACCTGCTTTTGTAATCACTACAAATTGCTCTTTTATCGGTAATCTTTTGTACCTAAACAGTCTCATCTTCTAATTTCCCCCCTCTGAAGAAAAGGTAATTTAAGTGATAGCAAGATTAGCCAAAGCATTCATTATCCAACCAACTACTTTAGGAGGGAGACCTGGTTCATAAACATTTGACCTTGGAAAAAACTTATTTCTCACAACAACACACCTTTCAATTAAAATGAAGTGTGTGTGTGTACATGTGCGCATATGTTGATTATTTTGGTTATACAAGGAATAACTAGTCTTATTTCTAGCTTTTCTTCTTCTTCTTCTTCTTCTTTTTTATTTTTAATTTTTATTCTTTTTATGCAAATGACACTCGGCTTGCAAAATAGTTTGAAGTTTTATGGAAGCTTCGTGATTCTTGTTAGGAAAAGAGAATTGGATGCTTCAAATTTATGCAAAAGATGAGATGTGAATCATGTAATTTACCCTTTTCCTCAAATTGGAATACATTTTTTGGTCGATTTTTGAGGTGCAAGTAAGTTGGTTTAGCTCAGTTTTTAATCAAGACTGACACTGAAACAGTATATTGGTCTAAGAAAATAAAAACTGATGCTAAACAAAAACTGACTAAACCGACTAAAATTGAAAAAATCTATCCAAATTGAATTTTCCGATTAATTTTCAGTTTTACATTTTATAAGACTAAACTAACCGATACCTATGGCTCAAACCAACCTAACCAGCTTAGCACTGGTGGTTTCATTGGCCTTTTTGGTTATGGTTTGCATCTTTCTTCCAGTTACTTAAGTATGACATTTTTTTTAATGTATAATTCATGTGAGCATACTATTGGTTCTCCATGTTTGGTTGATTTAATACTTGATATTGAGAAATCCCTTCCCTCAAAAGCTCCCCTATCATTTTTTTGTATGCCCTCGTATTCTTTCATTTTTCTCAATGAAAACTTGGTTTCTAAAAAAAAAAAAAAGAAATCCCTGTCGTAATAAAGTTATGAGGTGATGGTAGAAACGTTTAGTGAACCATGAACACCCATTGATTAGTTTATGAGAAGAGATGCATATCCAGTGCTTGGTTGTGATTGGTATTACTATTAACGACTTAGTAAGTAGAATAATAATTGATTTGGGTGCTCACTGCTTCTGAATTTTTTTTCCCAGGTTTAGAACATGTTTTTATTCTCTTTTTTCCTTTTAATAGTAAAGTCTTTTCATTACATTAGGTAAGTTTTCTATTATTTTCCTCTTTCTAGGGATTTGAAGTTTACTTTCCTGATATGAATTTTCAATTTGGTGCATAAAGGCAGTTGGTTATTACAATGCGGGCACAGTGGAGTTCATAGTTGATACCATCACTGGTCAATTTTATTTCATGGAGATGAATACTCGCCTTCAGGTTTCTTGATTAAGCTTCTTGAATTCCTTTAGTAAATTATAACGGATATTATTTAATGCCAATTGGCTCTTACATGCAGGTTGAACATCCTGTTACTGAGATGATAGTAGGTCAAGATCTTGTAGAGTGGCAAATCCGTGTTGCAAATGGAGAATCTCTTCCCATAAACCAGTCACAAGTGCCTTTATTAGGTAATCTGCTTTATCTTGAAATAATGAAGCATGAGATCTTCACTAGATGCTGCAATTAGTATGTACTGTAGCTACTCAAATATGAAAAGATTAATTTCTAGCGTCACATTCGACCAAATCAATGTGGATGAAGGTGAACTGTATAGTGATTTTACCCGGTGGATGGTTGCTTAATAGTCAAAAGGCAAACAAGAGACTTCAAAGTTTCTTCTCTCAATCGTTATCAAGAAAACCTAGATACAAGGAAGAACTTCTAGTTCTGAATGAATACTCTTTAGGTGCCCATTTGTTTGGAGGGTTTGGAGCAGGGGAACGGGCAACTCTTTTTTTTTTTTTTTTTTTTTTTTTTGAAAAGAACGGGCAACTCTTTAGGTGCCCATAATTGGGTTTTGGATGCAGATGCCTAAATTTTCAGCCATAAATAAATTCATAAATCTCTTACTTTGGTTTCAAATTACTTCATACTTATTTTTGTACTACTATTTTATGCTCAATTATCATTGTCACTATAGGTCTACAGTCTACTAGTTTGTGATATATATGTGTGTATATTTGATTTGAAAAACAATTGCATGGATGTAAGAAATTACAAAAGAGGGAAGGAAAGCCAAGTCTGACGACAACAGAGATTATTAGTAGGTCTTCCAATTGGCTATAAGACACTACAATTGTTGAAAGGAGAAACATTTAGACCGGGAAATCCACAAAAGAGAGGGAATCTCTGAAACAACCAAAAAAAATTTCTTTGTTGTTGGAGATCCTATTCTTCCTCTCTCAGTTCAAAGAGACCAAAAGAAAGCTCCAATACATCGGTATCTTTTTTCCTTCTTGAAAAGGTGACCCACATGATTATATTCAGGAGAGTGTTGATATCCTTGATGAGAGCCACTTTCCAATTAGAGGAGAGGATGAAATACGAGAAATTTCTAGCATGGTTGCAATTGAGGAATATATGATTTTGTGATTCTTATCCTTCCTTGCAAACGACCAATTTGGGATATTTTGAAATAAAAGATTGTTAAATGCTGCAAATAAAAGCGTTGAGTATTACACATTCATATCTCACTCCAATTAGTTCATTGTAGACGCAGTAGTACAATTAAAATAATATTTACAATTTTTTATGAGAAGTTTCCAGTCACTTGCTATGAACTTGCGGAATGAAACTATATTTGTTCAAGGACAATATTGAAAAGTGATTACATAAACCATGGTGGGTTGGTTCAAAGGTCATTAGGATCTGATAAATAGGTTCAAATCATTGTGGCCACCTACTTTAGATTTATTATCCTTTGAGTTTTCTTAGCAACAATATGTAGTAGGGTTAAGCTATTGTCCCATGGTATTTGCTGATTGCTGCCAATTACTTTGGATTTAATATTCTATGAGTTCCCTTAGAAATCAAACATAGTAGGGTTAAGCTATTGTCCTATAGGATTAGTCAAGATATCTACTATCTGACTTGGATACTCACAAATATGTAAAAAAGAAAAGAAAAAAAGAAAGAAAATGATTATTCATGACTACTTCAAATTTCTATGGACAAATCTCACAAAACGTAGACATTTGTCATTGCTGTGTAATACTCAAGCATATTTATCCAACATTTCCACGAGCATCGTTATTTTCTTCCTAGGCATATGAAATTCACTGGAACACTTTAAGACTTTGGACCAAATGATAACTTAAGGCTGGAAGACTAAAGTAATAATGTCAAAGAAAATATTTAAATGTGTTGCTCATTTATGGATGTGAAAATGGAGGGATTAATTAATAGCTTGTGCTGTTATTCTTTAAAAGTGACCATTATGGTCCTTCTTTACCATGTAATTGTTTATTCTCAAGTTTACAGAGGCTTTTCTCTTTGATATTGGTGCTCAACAATGCGGACTCTGATGAAGTTAATTTATTTTGTTGTTAGGTCATGCTTTTGAAGCCCGCATATATGCAGAAAATGTGCCAAAAGGGTTTCTTCCGGCTACTGGAAGTCTTCACCATTACTGCCCTGTTCCTGTTTCACAGTCTAGTAAGATGCTTTACTTCATTAGTGTAGCAATTCAATCTTCAGTTTCTGCAATGAGAAAGACATTTTATTGGAATATCCTAAACATCTCTTAGTTATGTCGGACTGCTTACTACCTTTACTTGGGAGTTTCACGTTCACTTTGATTTCCATCTTTTATTTTTACTTTCCTTTTTCTTTGTCACAATTTTTGAAATCAATAACTCTATTTTAACAGTTCGAGTTGAAACTGGGGTTGAACAAGGAGATGCTGTTAGTGTGCATTATGATCCTATGATTGCTAAGCTTGTTGTTTGGGGAGAAAATCGTGCTGCAGCATTAGTCAAACTAAAAGACTGTCTAACGAAGTTTGAGGTAAATCTAATCAGAATTAATTTGCTCTGCAGAGTTTAGTATTCGACTTGATTTAAGCTGAAGAAATAAATTGTCTAGTTGAAACCTCACAATCGCTATTTCAATGAGATATTTGGATATTCCTAGTAATTGGCCTGTTATAGAGAGTAAGAAAAATTTTTGGAACTAGAAATAGTGAAGGTGGTAGACTTGGCTGTTTCAATGGTTACTACAGTTATTTTATAGCAGCTATTGATCCAGGAAGTTCCCTTCATGGCCAAATTTACACGACTTTCATTTATTTGAAAGCAGTTATCTTGGGTGAGCATCTGGTGATTCTGGATCACACTGCTTATAGGTTTATGTCCAAGAGGTTTCTGACTTTGGCTTATGTTTTTAATTGACAGTATTCTAAGATTATCTTGAGTTAACATTCTGTAGTTCATTTTCAACACTTCACAAATCCAAATTCATATTGAATCATTGAAGCCATTGTTCTTTCATAAGGTTGCAGGTGTTCCAACCAACATAAACTTTCTATTAAAACTTGCAAATCATTATGCATTTGAACGTGGGGATGTGGAAACTCATTTTATTGAGCAATATAAAGATGACCTCTTTGTTGATCCGTCTAATCTTGTGATGGCAAAAGAAGCATATGAAGCTGCTGGGCTTAATGCCCGTCTAGCTGCTGCTTGTCTCATCAGCTTGGAACTTTCTAAACTGAATGAAAAGTCTTATGGTATTGCAAGTTCTTTATCTACTTTTGTGATCTTAATTGCTGTAGAAACCGTTCTTAAACTGAAGATTCTTGATCTTTCCAGGGAATGGTATACATTCAATTTGGTACTCTCCTCCTCCATTTAGAGTCCATCATTCTGCTAAGCACACAATAGAATTTGAGTGGGAGAATCATTATGATAGCAGTGTCTCAAAGCCATTTGCACTTACAATTACCTACCAGCAAGATGGGGGCTTTTTAGTTGAGGTACTTATATGCCTTTAACAGACACGCAAGTAGCCATTTTATAACATTTTTTTAATTTTGTTTTTCTCATTATTATTGTCATTTGTTTGGAAACAAAATACGTCTTTTGGCTAAGTGAGAACAACCATACAACTTTGGACCTTCACAAAGGCAATTCCTGACCACCTGCATGGCTTTTAGTATGAAGGATCAAAGAGGTGTTGGTAAGCCTTTCCAAGGTGTTGGGTGGGATCAATATTAGAAATTTAAAGAAGAACGAGTTCTTTCAACAATTAGGGTTGTGCCTTAAAAGTTTTAACTTTGTAAACATCTTACGAATGAATAAAAGGATTTCTCATCATTATTTATTGCATATATTTGCCCCTTACTGATATCCTTACTGTTAAAGTCTGATATCTTCAATTGAGTAAGTTTATATAGGAGAGAATTTAGTTGAAGTAACAGTGTATGGTGACCTAAATGGTGGATAAATCTATTATTAAAAGAGAGGACGTACTCTCCCCATGGCCAGAAGGGGATTAGGTGTGACCACTTGTGGCCTTTGAAATTTAAATAGGATCTTTCGGCCTTTAGGAGCTAAGAGCTTATATACGTATAGACTTTTAAAACATCATTTGTCACACATCTGAAAGAGTGGGCTCTGTGATTGATTGCCGTATGGGCCTATAAAAAATACTACAAGTCAAAGGGTTTGGGCGTTTGGTGCTAAGCTGACTGTAAGTGGTCAAAATGCGTGGATTCGAGCATCATGTGATCGAATTGGCCTGAGAGAAAAATCTCCCCTCCATGGTCGACTTCTTCCAAGGAGAGGTGTTCTCAATCACATTCTTTAACATCAAACTCTTAAGAACATCATACCTTGGATGGAGCCTTTTGTGACTCCGTACTTAGAAGACTTGGGTAAGCAATTACAGTTTCAAGGTAATAGCTCAACTTGGAATTTAAGTTATAAAAATTTGAACCTTTTCAAATTAATGGTTAGAAAGTAATCTCGACATGTTCACAGTTCACTTTAGTAGCAATAACACTATGCTGAGGAAATGTTTGAGTTCATCGTTCACCTTAAAATCTTCTAAATTATCCATCTTGCTTCTGTATGATGCTGCAAATAGGATCCCCCCATATTTCAAGATGTGTATACGGGGAAAATTTTTCTGCAATTTTCCCATGGGAACTTCCACCCTATCTATTAGACAAGCCTGTCATGCTATAATGGGGAGACTCATTTTGCTGCTTCTTTTTTTTTTTTTTTTTTTTGTGTGTGTGTGTGCGCGCCTAAGGGAAACTTTTTTTGGCAGGCTAATCTTTTGTTTTTTATGAAATATTAGGTTAGAAAGTAATAGGTGGGTGCCCAAGAGTGGAGAGTGATATTAGGGTTTGGCATAGTTCAACATTTCCAAGGGGTCCATGCAACCAAAACTTTTCATGATTTTCATTGTATTTTTTTTTAATCATAATCAGAACTCGGTCTTGTAATTTTTCTTTTTAGTGGCTCTTTCATTTGGTTTCAACTTGGGTTTATATATGGCCTGTTTTCTCACATTCATTCTCCTAGGACAGCAGCTCTCTTGTAAATAATAATTTTTTTTTTTTAAAAAAGTATATTGATTTGATTCATGATGCTGGTTATTCTCAATGTGTATACAGACTGGAGAAAATGGTTCTTCTGCGGTTGAAGTCAAAGTTACTCACCTTGGAAAACATAATTTTAGAGTTGAAGTTGATGGTATTATCATGGAAGTTCGCTTGGCTATTTACTCTAAGGTAATTGATGAATCTGTTCCTACATCAATAAGTTTCCCCCCACCCCATCTCCCTTTGTATTCTTCATTGGAACTTTTTTGAATTCAGGATCAGACGAAGCATGTACATATATGGCACGGGTCACATCACCATCACTTCAAACAGAACTTGGGGGTTAATTTATCAGAAGACGATGAATCACAACATAAGCCTGGTTTTGAGGCAGCATCCCACCACCCTGAAGGAACTGTTGTTGCTCCCATGGCTGGTTTAGTGGTCAAGGTTCTAGTGAAAAATGGTGACGAAGTTGGAGAAGGGCAATCTGTGTTGGTCCTTGAAGCAATGAAGATGGAGGTTTGCAACAGAACTGCGTGTATTTTAATGTTCGGTAACTCTCTTTCCACCAAAAGCAGAAGTTGTAATACTTTCACTCTTGAATTTTTTTTCAGCACGTTGTGAAAGCACCCATGGCTGGACAAATCCATGGCCTACATGTTGCAGTAGGTCAGCAGGTTTCTGATGGGAGTATTTTGTTTTGTGTCAAGGTAATCCATTTACCTTTAGAACTATTTCATGGATTATATTGATTACTTATTTTTTTCTTTTGATTCCTATTTTTGAAAATTTTTATTTTAAGTACTTCCGTTGAAGATAGGAAGTACAAGGAATGGCTAACATGCATGAGACTGCCAAATAGATTGAAGATGTACTCACCCTCAAAAAGAGAAATAAGTTGCATACGACTCCTACCTACTGGTATACTGATCCAGTTGTTAATAACAATGAAAAAGAAAGAGGAGTATGGAAAAAGTCAATGGGATAGAAGAACATTGAAATGCACATATCCAAACTTTTGAACCATCAAGAACTTGACCAGCACAAGGCTCCATTCTTTCATTTCCTTTTTTTTTTTTTTGAAAAAAAGAAAATTGTTACTCTCCAACTAAATTAGTCAAAATATTATAATTGAAACCTGTCTTCATTTAGGTGTGGACATTATTTATGTTGATGAGGAGCCTAGTCTTAATTTACTACTAAAGAGAACTTGAATTACTGGTTTTTTTCCCCTAAAAAGGAGAACTTGAAATGTGAGAAGTTGGGTTATAGAGTTAAAACTTTCGTGGTGGTGGATTCCATAGGACTGAATATACAAGTTTACAACTAGCCTACCCACAGTGGTTTCATCAAATTTGTATTTAATTGTTGAAGTCCGCTTACATTCCTCAAATTTATTTCCTATAGATAAGTTAGTGTTACTCCCAGTTGCCATTTTTCTCAAGGGCTTGAATTTCATCTTGAATATCTTCCATGTTAGATGGTGTAAGGCTTCATGAATACTTTTGGTTATTTGAATGCTGTCTAGACTCGTTGTGGAAACTTGAAAATTTGGGAGACAATATTTTATAGGAAATGAAGTTATTTATGGGATGTTGTTGATTGCAAGTTCTCAATTCCTTGGGTTTGCCAATGAGTAAACATCGGTAATCAAAGCCAGAATTTGTTTGAGGCTTTGTTATGGATGGTGCAAGGCATCTTGAAGACTCTGGGTATTTGAATGCTGTTTAGATTCGTCCTAGGGACAATGTGATACAGGACACGAAGCTGTTTATGGGGTTTTCTTGAGTGCAAATTTTTACCTCCTTACATTTAGCAATGAGTAAATCAAGGTTATGAAAACTAGGACTAGTATCAGGTATTAGGCGGGCTTGGTTCGCAGTGGTCGTAGGAGTTGCTTTCAAAAGCTTGAAACTATTCTCCAGGGAATGAACTCCATTAATTACTTCATTTGATCCTTCCTTCTTTAGGACATTCCGATGCTAAGATGGACTCTTCACTTGGTCCAATCTTGGGGAATGTTTCATTTACACCCATTTAGGCAGATTATTTTTTCCCTCGACAACTCCATAACTTACACAGTCAAATGAAAATCTTACTCCAGAAATCTCACCAAGGAGGAATCGACTCTCTTTATTAGACTATCCTTCTGTAAGAACCTTTGGAGAGTCCCCCATTCCTAGAGGAAGAAAGAATACAGAGAAAAATGGTCGGGCATTTTGTCTTTTACTTCTATGATGGTTGATGGGCATAATAGCATGCATATTTAGGTACACGGATTTAACAATTCTAATTAAATAATTTTCTTTTACATAAATGCCTTAACCGTCAACCTGTATCTCAAAAATTTTTATGAGAAAGTTCATGGATACAATGTTGTAGATAGAGGTTGTTAACTTGAAGACGTTAGCCTGAGACCATTTTTTAGAAGAGTAGCATCTCTTTCAGATTAGTATATTCTGTCATCTTATATGTGGCTTTAAATTGTTCAATATTTAGACGCTTTTTTCAAATGCGATTACCACTTTCGCATTGGCTTGTAATATTATTACTTGAATTAGACTTTGTTTTGATTAGATGTTGAAGTAAATTGTTGTTGGTGCAGAAAAACTAGAAATAATGGAACGTCTTCTTTCCTGGCAATTGTTGTTAAGGTACGCGGCTCATTTTAACTTGTTGCTATTTCGACCATTGAAGGGGTTGTGATGGTTACCTCTGTTCAGTTAAAAGAAATCTTGTATATGATCATTGTGGCTAAATAAAACACATCACTTGTCAATTTAATAAATGATCGCTCTTAGTTTTTCTTCAATACATTAATTCTCTCTCTCTCTCTCCTTGGGTTATTTTCCCAATTTATCTTATATGCATGATCGAGATTCTAATATTGGTCTGGGTTGATGTTATCTAATACTGGTTGATTTAGCAAGTTTTTATGCTAATTCATTTAACATGTTACTCTAATTGTGGCAAGCTAATTTAAGGTATTAAATAAATGTTTTTTTTTTTTAAAAAAAAATGGGAAACCATGAAATTAACAGCAAGAAAATTTATTCTAACAATTTTGAAAATTTTGAAATTGATTAAATAGATTCTATTTCTAAGATATTGATATAACTAGGAAAGTGTAAAGATTTATTAGAAACATTCTATGGTATAAAAACTAATTAGATACGTTGGATAAACTAAATAAATACCATCACGAAAGTTCATACCAAATTTAGATTTAACCTAATTTTTATTGGGTCATTCTCTCTAGGGTAGGTAGGCCTGTGAAAAAAAAAATCATTTTTTTTTTCTCTTTTCTCAAGAGTACTTTTGCGTTCCTTTTAAATATGATGATTTTGAATTAGAAAAGAAAAAAGTTTTAATTGAAAGTAGATTTTTTCTGTTGGTGCAATAACTAGAGTTATTCTTTATTGAAAAATTACAAACAACGTCATAGCGGACCACAGTTTTTGTATTCTATATGAATTTCCAATTGGGAGAAAAGCTTGTAGACGTTGACGATTTGGAAATTGGTTTCATGTTTGTTGAATATATATTATAAGAAAATTCTAATCACATGCCATTCAAAGTTAGCAACAACTTTTCAAAGGATCACTCAATTCCATTGACCACAAAGTAGAAGTTATCTCTGATGATCGATATTGATATCGAGATTTCAATTTTATAGATATGTCGATGGATATATATCGATATCGACGGAGATCTCTATAAATAAAATATTTTTTAAAAAAATCATTTAAATTAATAATTAAGTTGTTTTTACTTCCAAATTGAGATTGTCAGACTTTGTCTGACAACCATTTGATTTTTTGTTTTTTATTTTTGAAAATTAGCTTGTAAACACTACTTATACATATGAGTTTCTTCGTTTTGTTATCTACTTTTTACCAAAGTTTTCAAAATCAAAGCCAAGTTTTGAAAACTAAAAAAAGTAGTTGCAAATGTTTCTTGAAGAAAAGTAGTTGCAAATGTTTCTTGAAGAAAAATGAAAACCAATTACAGTAAATAAATAATGAAAAAACAAGTATAATTTTAAAAAATCAAATGATTATCAAGTGGGATCAAAACTTTCATGTTTATTTTATTTTGATCTCTAGACGCTTAAATATTTGGTTTTAAATTTTGAGTTTTGTATTGAAAGTCAATTTAGTTCCTATAGATATATGGTGTAAATTATATGGCAAAAAATCTTGACATAGAGATATCTTTTGTTCATGTACTTGATCAATTATACATTCACATAAACATTTATTTGAAACCACACATAGTAGTTAACTATTCAGATTTGTAACAAATTTAGACTTTTGTTAATTTTTTAACTGAAGTTTAGAAACCGAAATGAAATCATTCACTATTGAGAGACTAAAATAATAAAAACTTTCCAATCACAACGAAATACGTATGGAAGTTCATATTTAAAAGTTTAGAGACGATAAATCGAAACTTTATTATTTTTTCGTGTTTTTTTTTAAAGATGTCACATTCATTTTTTTGTGCAGACTGTACAAACTACAAAGAAGAAAATTATGGCAAGGGATCTTACTTCCCTAGAGGTTACGCAGTCTAAAAATTTGAGCATCAATATCAACATTAAAGGCATTATGGTATCCATTGGCTCAAAGAGTTTGAGAAGATTGGAGATTCTTATTGCACTTTGGCTTTGTCATGCTGACTAAAAAATATACCAAATTTGTGTACCTCAACACTTGTGGTTTTGCTAAGTTCATCAAAATGCTCTCTCTCTCTTGTTTACACTATTTGACAGATTTGTTAAAACAAACTCGATTGTTTAGGCCCGTTTGATAACCATTTTTATTTTTTGTTTTTGGGTTTTGAAAACGAAGCTTTGAGTTGTTTCGGTCATTTGTTTAACGAACTTGATTGTTCATATTGCAAAGTTTGTCAACTTAAATAGGATTGAGTTGGTATGGGTTGTTTTAGTTATTTATTTTAGGGAAAAATACACTTTTAGTCCATAAAGTTTGGGTTAGGTTTTATTTTGGTCTCTGAGTTTTCAAACTCAACAATTTAATCCGTGAGATTTTATTTTAGTTTCAAACTCAACCGGGAGGAGGGGGAGAGAAAAAGAAAAAGAAATAAAAATAATAAATAATAATATTTTATTTATATTTATATTTTAAAAAATTCAAAAATATTTTTTAATAAAAAATAGTGTCACGTGAGCAACCCTTGAACTGAAAAATGGATAGAGGGACTAAAATGAAACTAAAACCAAATCTCAGGGGCTAAATTGTTGAGTTTGAAAACTCAAAGACCAAAATGAAACCTAACACAAACCTCAGGAACTAAAAGTGTACTTTTCCCTTTGTTTTAAGAACCTAATTGTTAGTATTGATAAATTTTTCAAGTTAAGTAGGGTTGAATTGGTTTGAGTTGTTTCCATCGTTTGTTTGACAAACTCAATTGATTGTAATGCAAATTTGTCCAACTTGAATAGTATTATGCCAGTGTGAGTCATCTTTGTCATTTGTTTACAATTTTATGGGTATATTAATTATCCCCAACATTATCAATTTCCTTTGCTTCCATAAAGCATTCCCCAAAGATATAAGTACTTCAAATGTCAAACTTCATTTCATAGAAGAAAAAAGCCATTTCGATTAATAATTAGTTTCCATAGATCGTATTAAACTCAATCTAATTTTAGAAGTACTTATGAACGTCTTCAAAAAAAAAAAAAAAAAAAAATACTTATGAACCAATCGAGTTCTATCTAATTTTAGAAATTCAATTGATTTGACTAACTTTTTGAATCATCCCATTTTTTGAATATGTGCTAATAGTTAGAATGATCAAAAGGAGCATGTATTTGAAATTAAAGGTGAGGACTTAAAGGATAGATATTGTGGAAAATAATGAATTTCATTTTGATCCAAAACTTTGCAAATGCTTTCTTTCAACAATATTATGGATGACTTCTTGAACTGCTATTAGTGGTAGTGGGTGTGTTTGCTTTTAGCTTTTTTCTTTTTCTTTTTTCAAACAAATTTCCAAATTTGGTAGGTATAAGTCAATTTGTTTGTAAAAAAAAAAAAAAAAGATTTTGGTATCTATCTATTTTGAACCTTAAATTTCGATGAGTGTTACGATTTTAACTTTGGTTAGATTTTAGTTACATTCATCTACTAATTTTAACCAAAGCAATCTTAAAAATCATCCAAAGTTACACTAATCTTAACGAAAATCAAACTTTTAATAAATTAATGAACAAGACCATCATTGAATAAATCTTCTAAAACTCACCAATGTCAACAAAAGTTTAGCTCTAGTTACGTTATCTATCTCGAAGATCTCAGTAATTTTGTACACATGTTAGAATATATTTTTTACGATTCTCTAAACGCAAATTAAAGCCTAATATGAAGTCAAATTATAACATTTATTCACGATGGTTTAATTGGAAACATTTATTTATTTATTTATTTTTTAATACAGGTTAGAGGTTCAAACCCACCGTTGAAAAGAAAAAAAAAAAATCTCTAAAGTTTTCGTTATCTCTATGAAGTGCATAGAAAAAAAGGGCAAAGTTAATGAAATTAGATTTAAAAGGATTTGAATTTTCCAAAGAGGAGAATTATGCTTGAATAATCCTCATATGTAGAATTTGAATTTTGTCCCAAAAAAAAAAAGAATATGCTGAGCATCGATTTTTTTTATTATTATTATTTTAAAATCAAAATTCCACTTACACCCCTCACACATTTTGTACATTTCAAGAAATCAAATTTCCCAATTAGTTATTTTCTTCTTTTTTTTCTTTTTTGTGGAAAACTCCTAATTTCTTTTTCATTTTTTTTTTTCTCACCATCTAAGTCTCTCTCCTCTAGATGAAAATTTATATTTAAAATTTCCCCAAATTTTCTAAGCTCTTTATTGGCATTGAAAACATTGTATTTTTTTTTTAAAAAAAATTCCACTTTTACAGATTTCAAGTTCTTTTCAAATCCGAGTTGATCTAACTAGGATTGAGTTCGATTAATTGGTTGAGAAAACAAAGGTCCCGTTTGATAATCATTTGGTTTTTGGTTTTTAGTTTTTGAAAATTATGCTTGTTTCCTCCCAATTTGCTTACAATGGTTTTCATCTTTATTAAGGACACATTTGAATTCCTAGCAAAATTCTAAAAACAAAAACAAGTTTTTGAAAACTATTTTTTTTAGTTTTCAAAATTAGACTTGGTTTTTGAAAACAAGGGAAGGACATAGATAACATAATGAATAAACTTGTAGTCAAAAGTAGTGTTTATAGGCTTAATTTTCAAAAACCAAAAACTAAAAACGAAATAGTTATCAAACGGGGCCAAAGAATTTGATTGGAAAAATCCAAAAGAAAAAAAAAAGATAAGAAGTCATTTTCTATTTACAATTTGAAAATTACATGATAACATATTATATATAAAGAAATCAATTCAATTATTAATTTGTGTATTCTACTTTTATTTATTATCCACAAAATTAAACTAAGTGGACAGTGATTTTATTCCAAGTATTTCTTTTGTATTTTTTATTATTATTATTTTTTTTTAATTTGTGGTTAGCTAATTGATGGGTAAAAACTAAATTTGGCCATATTTGGATTAAATTAAAAAAAAAAAAAAAATTCTTAGTCACTTACATTTATTATCAAATTGCTCTTTTCATATGATTTCTAATATTATAGTCTCATTTGTCTAGAGAGTGATATTTTGAAAATTGTGTTGAGTGAATTTGTTGTAGTTCTTTGTGAGATTAATTGGGTGAGAATACTCTTCAACAACAAAGAAGACTGTTCAAGAATCTTATTAATTTTGTGGACAAAATATTATTATTTAAATTACTATTTAAATATAAATAGACAATTATGTAATTCAAATTCCTTTTTCCTTGAATGGTGCCCATAGACTTTTGTTGAACATGGGTGAAATTGGAGGGAAGGTTTGTAATTAATTCTATATAAGAATACGGTAACGGTCCCGATATATCATGTATGTTTTCATTCTACTATTTTTCTATCTAATGGCGAGATATCGATATGTTTAATCGAGGAAGACTATTATGGTTCAAATTGTTGCACGGTATATTGTTTTAAGTTTCGATGATAGTAAATAGATTTAGGTTGGTCTTCTCTACCTTTGATACTAAGATAATCTTAAGTATATGAACTTAGATTTTTTTTTCTTTTTGAAATGATATTGAAATTTCCATCGGTGCCTAAAAGTCTCGTGAGCTACCGAAGGAGAAAAAAGTCCAAATAGAGCATTCCCTAACTATATTAGTAGGTTTACATCACTAACAAAGGAGTGAAAAGAAGCAAGATTCATTTATCCAACAAATTAGCTACAAACATTAGAAGTAGGAGAGACATGCCTAAGAATAACAAAAGAAAATAACTTAGGTCTCGTTTGATAGCCATTTGGTTTTTAAAAATTATGTTTGTTTTCTCTCATTTTCCTTATCATGATTTTCATCTTTGTTAAGAACACAGTTGAATTATTAGCCAAATTCAAAAAAACAAAAACAAAATTTGGAAGACTATTGAACATTCTAGATTCTTGGACTAGACAACCTAGAGTTTCAATAATTGTATTAGAAGAAAATTCTTCTATTGTGCATAATCTAATAGTTTGAAGCCTTTATAAGTCATTGAATATTCTATTTTAGTCTATGAAATTTTGATCTTCAAATCTTTTAAAATATTATTTTAGGTTTATCATTTTTTTTTGGTTCAACAACATATGAGAGGAAGATTCGAACCTCTCCCACCTTTTGATCAAGAATATATATTTTAGTACTTGTCATTAATTTTGTTATAAGTTTTTATAAATACACTATAATAGAATTCTTCAAAAACCATAAATTAGATTTGTCAAAGGAAATAACTTTTTTTTTCTAACAATATTATAATTCAAATAAATGAGTGAAAAAATGTTAATAATATCTTAATGGGTTCAACTATGCTCTGTTTGATAAAAACTATTTCGACAGTCAAATTAATAAACTAAAAAATATTAAATTCAGTTGAATAACAATACTCTAAAAAAAAAAAAAAAAAAAAAAAGATAGTAAACAAGTTAATACTAGCTTTCTAAGTACCTAGGGTCTTTTTTTTGTTTGTTTTTCTTTTCTTTTTCTTTTTTTATTTGAGTTAACAAAATGTTATTTAATGGTTGAATGATTGATGATTAGGCCACATATAAAAATGATCATTGAGTCATGTCCCCATTACTTTTATTTTTATTTATTTATTTATTTATTATTATTATTATTATTTTAAAACCATCCTCATTACTTTTCTTTATTTATTATTTTTTTTTTTTTGCAAATTGCAAATATATTTTAGAAATAAATAAATCTGTCACTTTCTAAAAAAAAGTCTTACCATTATTATTTCTTAATTATGAATTTTCTTTCTGAAAGGTTGTGAAATAATTGGACATCTTTATAAATGCTAATTATGTAGGTTTTACTATATATGCTAATATCCCTTAAAATTCTTAACAATAAATTTCTAGATTTCCCAAAACAACATTGAAACAAATTCCCTTTCCAAAAAATAATCCACACTAAACTTTTTCTAAATTTCCCAATTTAATTAGCCCTATATATAAAATTTCATCCATGCTATAATATAAGTGTTAGTTTCATGATATATATTTTTTTTATTTCAATTAAATAATTACTAGAACAATGTGACATTCAATTCATTTTATGGCCCAATTAGTAATATTCCATGCTCAATTTAATTCAGCCAAAACGAGTTTAGCTCGTAATTAGCATGTACTCTTGACCAAAGGTCGGAGGTTCGAATCCCCTACACACTTCACATGATTTTTTCCATAATAATTTATCCAACCTGAATAAACTAGTTAAATGATAAATCAATTATTTTATTTAAAAACTATAGTTCTTAAATTATCATATTTATTATTATATATATATTTTTAAATATATCTATTATTATATTTAATTTTTATAATAATAAATACTTAATTGAAAAATTAAAATTCAGAGGAGAATTCTGTCACATTCCTTGGCTGTAATTGCATTACGATGGGCAATACCAGACCAGAATATTTTTTTTAATGTAATAATAAAATAAAACCTTTAGGGTCATTTTAGGGATTTCACAAGACAAACCAAATTTTGTACGGAACATCCAAGGGGGAATAAAATTAATTAATGAATAAAAATAAAATAAACCAAAATAAATAAAATACCGTTAAATTCGTTGAAGGCAAAGCGTGGAATATCAGAAGGCCTGATTCTTCGTTGTTTTTTGTTTTGGCATTCAAAAAAAAAAAAAAAAAGACTCTGCCTCTGAGTGTCCATTAATTATTCATCTTTTTTCTTAAAAAAAATTCATTTCTTTTTGCATAAATTACAAAAAAAATCTCTTTTTTTTTTTTTTTTCCTTTTTTCATTTAATTGGTAATTGATTTTGTTATTCTCCATCTATCTTCCTTTTTCTGATTCTCTACTAGTACTTGCCAATTCTTTCCTCTATAAATCGTTGTCCACAAAACCCAATTCTCTCTTTCTCTTTCTCTTTCTTCCACCAATTCAATTCAACAGTATCTATCTTCTCTCTGTTCTCTATTTCTTTTCTTTGGGGTATTAGTTTCTTTCCACCTTTTGATTTCTGTCAAGGTTTTTGCCTCTTTTTTTTGTGATTTTGATTGGTTTTTTCCACGATTCTTAGAGATTCTCTATATGGGTCGGTTTTCTCAGGGCTGTTTTATCGCCCAAATTTGCAGAAACTGATCGAAGATGATAAAATTTTACAGTTCTCAGCTCTCAGGTTTGTGGGGTGGCTCGTGCAGTTGACAGTTTATCGAGTTTTTAATCTTCCAGCACCAGAGTATTTTATTAAACGCTTGAATTTCTTAGCTGATTCTTCCTTTTTTTTAATAAAAGAAACAAGACAAAAGTTGAGAGCTTATTGGTTGTTTGTTTGTTTGTGTTTTTTAGTTGAAATTATGGTGGTTTCTTTGAACTGGTAAGTCATTGATTTTCTTCTTCTTGTCATCTTCATCAAGTAGTTTGAACCGATTTCTTGGTTTGGTTTTGATTGTCTTCTACGTGTTTGTGAAAATTTCCCAGTGGTTTTAGAATTCCTTTGTTTTCTTCATTCCTCTTTACTTTCAATCTATCTGCCAATTAAGCTTTATTGAAACATGGATTTAATAAATGGGGGCGAGACCGGAGACACTCCGGTCGCCAAGAACTCTGGTAATCAAGGAGCGGATATTGTTTCTGGTAAGTCTAGTGATCCTCTAGAGAAGGATTTGGGTTCAAAGTTGGAGACAGGTAGCAAAAGCAGCAAGGATATGGTTTTTCGTGCTGATAAGATTGATTTCAAGAGCTGGGATATTCAGCTGGACAAGCACTTGAGCAGGGCTTGGTCAAGGGACAGGGAAGTGCCGGCCAAAAAGGAAGAATGGGAGATTGACTTGTCTAAGCTTGATATTAGATATGTTAAAGCTCATGGAACTTATGGTACTATTTACAGAGGAAACTATGATGGCAATGATGTTGCAGGTAATTTGCACCTCTTTAGAGTATTTTTCGCCGTGTAGACGCGTATCATAATGATTGATTATGTGTTCTTGGATTAGATATGGAGCAGTTTTCAATTGATTAAGAGGTCCTTCTCTGTTTGAGTAATCTGTTAATGATGGTTTTTTCCTTTTTCCTTCTTGTTTGCATGTAACAAAAAACCAAATCAGCTGTGCAGGTATTATGATATCCTCATATACAGTTGAAGCTGGTATAGCTAATTATGTCTTACTCGAGTGCGAAAAGATGTTGAATGTGGTCTATGTTGGTTGTCTTCCTATAAGAATACTGCTCTGTCAATTATAGAATTGATAACATTTTGGAAGTATCTTCAGCTCCACAGATAAAAGATCCTGCACATTAGATAATTAGTTCACAATATAGTCAAGTTTTTGTTTTGTTGGCTCGCTTTATGACGATATTCTGAATATTGTAGTGAAAGTGCTTGATTGGGGGGAGGATGGCGTTTCCTCAGTTGCTGAAATTGCTGCTCTTCGAGCTTCTTTTCGCCAGGAAGTTGCTGTTTGGCATAAGCTTGACCATCCCAATGTTGCAAAGGTACTATTTCGAAAATCATTTATGTGCTGATTATGGTATTACACTATGTCAAATAAATAAAATCATTCATTCATACTATGATGTTGTGTCAAACCTGAGCATAGCTCAACTGGTTAGAGTATATATCCTTGATCAAAGGATCGGAGGTTCGAGTCCCTACCCCAACATGTTGTTGTACTAAAAAAAAGTTTCCTACTATGATGCTGTTCTCTTCTCTTTTCATCCAACATCACACACATGCTTAGAGATTATGCTAACAGAGATGGCTTTGATTCTTCCAATTTGATGCTGGCACTGTTCTAAATGTATAGATGCTCAAAATATAAATTTCATTTTTGATGATTGATCCTCTTACGTCTTACCTAACATTCAGAATAAGAACCCATTCAAGTTGCTCCTACTGAAATGTCTCAACCAATTATTTTTGTCTTTACTCAACTGGTTCTTTGGGGCTCTTGTGCTATAAACTTTATTTCCTCACCTTTTTCATAAGTGAAGATCAAATAATAATATGACATTTCTGTTCTGGTACAGTTTTTTGGAGCATCAATGGGGACGTCCAACCTTAAAATCCCTCTCCAAAGCTCATCAAGTGACAGTAACCAATCTTTTCCTTCAAGGGCTTGCTGCGTTGTTGTTGAGTACCTTCCAGGTGGCACACTAAAGAGCTTTTTAATCAGAAATAGGAAAAAGAAACTTGCATTTAAGGTTGTGATTCAACTTGCTTTAGATCTTTCTAGAGGGTAAGTTAACTTTTACAAATCATTCCAATATGCTAATCATTTGGATTTGGTTTTTGAGGTAATTGCTTATTTTGAATTTGCAGTTTGAGTTATCTACACTCCAAAAAGATTGTACACCGTGATATTAAAACAGAGAATGTGCTACTAGATGCTCAGAGGACTCTGAAAATTGTTGATTTTGGCGTTGCTCGAGTCGAAGCACAGAATCCAAGGGACATGACTGGAGAGACTGGCACCCTTGGTTACATGGCCCCCGAGGTTCCTCCTCCATTTTTCTCTAAAATCAAGTTCTAGAATGAACTACTAAAAGATCATAGTGGATAAGATTAGATTTTTTCTTCCAATACAGTTGGTTCATAGAATTCTTGTCATTATCAGATTCAATTCCCTTTTGGGTTGCAATTTTTCTCTCTTTTTGATTGAATAAAGGAATCTAACTATGATTTCTTCTACAGGTCCTTGATGGTAAGCCTTATAATCGGAAATGCGACGTCTACAGTTTTGGTATATGTTTATGGGAAACATATTGCTGCGACATGCCGTACCCAGATCTCAGTTTTGCTGAAGTGTCGTCAGCAGTCGTGCGACAGGTATGTTCATTTCATTCAGTACACAATTATTTAGTTTTCTTTAAGACTTGAAACTTCTCATTATTTACACTATAAATACGAAATGGTGTACTCCAACTCCCAAAAAAAAAATCTTAATCTATCATCATTCAGAAAGTGTTAAGAGGGGATTGTCTTCAAGGACATTAGACATTTGATCATAGTAGTTTTATCTCTTACTAGTTTTCCATCTTTGGACTGTTTCATGGTTCATCTATTCAATAGATTTGATTGAATTAGCAATTTCTGAGTGGTTTGTTCAAATGATGTGTGTCCATGGAAGAAGAAACTCTAGTTCAAAGGATAAATGAGAGAAGAACATTCTTAGTTACTTCTTTTCTTTCCCAAATGTTTATAAAGAACAAACGTGTACGTGTACGAGCACTCGTCGATAAGAAAAATTAAATCCATATTATAATGTTGACAAAAATTGATTGTGATGAATCGTGTTGTATTCAAGACAAGTATTATGCATCATCATGAGTGCTTTGTGCTATGTTCTGAAGTTGGATTTGTACCTTTCTTTCTGCTTAAAGAGATATAAATGGTTTATGCAATTTGTTTACACTCCAAAATTACTTGCAACAGAATTTACGACCAGAAATTCCGAGATGCTGCCCGAGTTCCTTGGCAAATATCATGAGAAGATGTTGGGATGCAAATCCAGAAAGGCGACCCGACATGGACGAGGTCGTAAACTTGTTGGAAGCCATCGATACGAGCAAGGGGGGTGGCATGATACCTGAAGACCAAGCATCCGGTTGTTTCTGTTTTGGTGTGCCTCGTGGTCCATAGTTTCTCGACTTCATTCGACACGCTATTTACTTGCAGATGAAGATGGTTTGGAGAAGACATTGGTAAGCATCATATAATTCATTGATTCACATCACATAATACAGTTCTCAAGGCTTTGTGGTTTCATAGTTTGAACTTCTCTCAAATACTGAATAATGGAATGCCAACCATTTGTTAGTGTAATTATATTTTGCTGCTTGGTTTTGCATTCATGTGGATGCTCTGTTAGAACAGCTGATTGGACATATATTTTTTCCTGTCCAAACTGTGTTATACTCATTTTCTTTTTTCCCTTATCAGTTCCTTCTATTGAATATTTGCATTTTTGGACTGTTCAGTATATTCTTATTATGTAAAAGAAAAAAAAAAGTTGTTTCAAGGATTTGACTAAGAAAGATGTCTTTTGGACTGTTAAGTACTTGAAATTTTAATTTTAACCATTTTTGGTGCTTGGTAGAATTGATTATTAAATAATCATAGAAAACCACTTTTAAAATTACATTGATAAGTAAAATCTGTTAATTGTTACTTTTTCCTCTTATCCTATTTTATTCTATTATTTTATGTTTAAATTTGAATTTACTATTCACTCCACATTACAACTGATTTTTTTTTTTTATGCACAGTTCGATAATTATTTTAAGAGTTTTGAGTTTTGGATTATGAAGTCAAAATTTTATATTCAAGCTTTAAAAAAAAATCAAAATTTACTTCGTAAAACTATTAGACTTAAAACAATTTTTGTTTAGTTCAACAATATTTAGGGATGAAGATATTCAAATCTCTGCCTTATTGGTCAAAGGTACATACCAATTACTGTTGAGCTACTAGCAATCACCTTTATCGACTTATTCTCCTGTTCCTTCCGCCGACATTTAACTCTTTCATATCTTTGAGTAACATAAATATAAAGTGTTTTTTTTTTAATATCCAACTTAAACATAAAATGTTATTTGGCACTACTGAAAACAGATAAGAAAATTTCTTGTTCTAAATTCCTCAAATTTGTCCAATGTTTCAAAGTTTATTATTATTTTTTTATTTTTAAGTCCTCATCCAATTACTTGAAATTGAATAATGAGATTTAAAAAATTCAACAACATCATACTCCTCATTTATGATGTTCTTAAATTTGTTAGATTTACCAATAACGTTTTACAATTGTAACTATTTTTTTTTTTTTTTTTTACAAAAACGAAAAAAGAAAACTATTTCTTCTCCTTTAATAATTGGGTTGCATTAGTTTTTAATTTAGATACCAAGAGAATTTTTATAAGAGATACCATAAATATTTAATATTAAAAAGGAGGTCCACACATATAAAATATTATCTTTGAAATGTGAAATTATTCTAGATGAAATTGAGTATTTTAAATTATTGTGGATGGAACAAACTACCTTTGATTGATTAAACCAAGTTGCATGGAGAATGACTAATTTCTTACCTAAGGCTCAAAAAGAGAGGAGAAACCCTCAAGTTCTTTTTTTTCCTTCACTAAGATCTTCCTTGCTGGAACATACTATAGTTTGTAATGATTCATCATGACTTTAAAAATGTCATATCAAAGCTTCCTTGTAGCTAATTTAACTTGAGTATATGTGTTTTTCATTTGAGTAAAGACACGCCATGGATCATATCACACGGGCATCAACTAATGGATTTTAGCCCATAGTCACCTTTGAGAAATTGTTGAACTTTTGTTATGGATGTGGCAAACTAGATCATATACCCTTTAATTAAGGACTATAATTCTCAAATAAATATTGAAGAGACTTATCTATCTTATAGTCCATGGCTTTAGGGACCAATCCAACCACGATAGAAACCTAGATGGCAGCAATGAATCTTTTAGAAGCACGAGAAAACGACAAAGTATGGATAGAATTCCTAAAGGAAAGAGACACCAAATTTTCCACTAAACACAAAATTAAAAGTTGAGATTCTTTTCAGTTCAATAATATGTGGAGTAAAAATTTAAACTTTTAATCTCGTGAGGTTATAATAACTTAACGAGTTGAAAGTCGAGACTTAATGCATTTTTTAGGTTTTTGACACTTTGCAAAATCAAATTTCAAGATTTGTCCAAATAATAATAATAATAATAAAAATTAAAGCTTCCACATTTCTGTTGAAGGCTTGAAGATTACGATGAACAGTTGAAACTTGAAAGCGCCCTTCCAACTCCCTCTTTTCAATTAGCCTAACAAAGCTCCGACGGCGGACCAACAAATTCATACTCGAAACTTCCCAATTCTAGATCCTCGAATCTCTGCAATGGCGGAAGCTACTTCCGACACATTGTCATCGGCGTTCATGACAGAGTTTCTGAGAAAAGCCGGTGGCACCGCCATTATTGATGGCGGTTTGGCCACAGAGCTGGAGCGACACGGCGCCGACCTCAATGATCCTCTTTGGAGCGCCAAATGTCTCCTCACTTCCCCTCACCTTATTCACAGAGTATGTCTTCTTTCACTTTATCTTCAGCTCTTTGTTTCTTGGTTGTTTTTGTGATGGTGCTTTGGTGGAAGGAAGTGTTATGCTTAGGATAGTCAGAAACTGGCTGATTGCTTTCCCGATGTATTTAATCTTAATTCTAGTGACCATCTACGTTGTTTTGAACGGTCAATTATAATAATAACTCTAAAGTTGGCTTGGCTTATCTGTTAACCTCACTTTAGGACTTGGCTTTTACCTAATTACATGATCGATCATTAGTCATGTTGGTGGATGAAGCTTTTTTCTGCTGATATCGTACACCTTTCTTGCAAATACCTCTACTTTGAAAGGAATTAAATTCTGTTTTCAGTTTCATGGATGTTGAATTTAGAAAGTTGCATTTCCCCCATCGACTTTTAAGTTTATCGCTTATCAGCTGATTTGTATGTTTGTGTGGGTATATGTGGACGAGAAACGAGGATCCAGGCCTCACTTTTAGATTTGTTTCAGAGTGCTAAGAAGCATTTTTAGCTCTGTAAACGTGTTTAATTTCATTGCACTTTGTAGCACTTGGGCCAAAGGTCCTTTTGAACCGTTTGCTCACAAAGCATTTCAGGGTGCTTGTGACTTTTTTAAAGAACACTTTTAATATACTCTGAAGTTTGATGATTTTGAGTGAAAGAGTTATAACAAAAGCGGTTTTGACTTTATTTTATAAGAAACAAAACGTATATTATGTACAAGGCCAAAGTGTCTTTGACATGGCTGAAAGCATTTCCAAGCATAGCTTTTATCGCCTTCATAGTCTCGTATGGGGGGCAAGAGTATGGACAAAGTAACATGACAGATGACAGTAGTCTTTCTATATTGTGGTTTTCTGATTTTTGTTACTTTCCCTACTTTATAAGAATATATTAGTCATTTTCTATGATGTCATCTGTCAATATAGAACCCCCTTTTTTGTGGTTTTCTGATTCTTGTTACTTTGTTGCCTACTTTATGAAATAATATTCATCATTTTCTATGATGTCATTTGTCAACAAGAACCTTTTAGAAGTGGGATATAAAGATCTTATGGGGTTGCTACTGAACACATAAAGTATGATATGATAAAAAGAAAAATGCACTCAAGTTAAATGGTGGTAGTAATAAGAATAATAATAATCATTATTACACCTATAAATTTTAATTATGAGTTTCACCAGAATTTATGCGTCATTATTGATTTTTCCTTTTTCAATTATTTCTTTGGTATTGTGTGGAACAGGTACACATGAATTACCTTGAAGCAGGGGCAGATATTATCATCACGGCATCTTATCAAGTAATTCTCCCTACTGAATTTTTAATGATGTTCCTGTCATAAGAAAGTCAAACCAAGTGTCATTTTATCTCCACAGGCCACCATCCAGGGATTTGAGTTCAAAGGATTTTCAAAAGAGGAAAGCGAATCCTTGTTAAGAAAGAGTGTAGAGATCGCCTGTTCAGCACGGGATAATTATTATGACAGGTGTAATACAAGTACTCCTAATGAGACTGCAGATGGTAAAATTTTTAAAAAACGTCAAATACTTATAGCAGCTTCTGTGGGGAGCTATGGAGCATATTTGGCTGATGGATCTGAGTACAGGTGAGTTGAATTAATTTTTTATTTTTATTTTATCTAAAAAATCTTCCAGAGGGCTTATACATCCATATATGAAGTTTGACTTGGATGTTCCAACTGTAAATGCAATCTTTTATCTAGCAATTTTGATGCCAACTATACAAATGCAGAAATTTCTGTCCACTTTCGACTCTGAAGTGATTCCACGTTCTTTTTGTTTCTGCCCTTCGTAGTGGTAATTATGGTGACAGTATTACACTTGAGGCTCTGAAAGAATTCCATAGGAGAAGGGTCAAAGTGCTTGCAGAGTCAGGGGCTGACCTGATTGCATTTGAAACCATTCCCAATAAACTTGAAGCTAAGGTATTTGATCCTAATGCATTGAAATTAACAAGGGTTTCATCTTTTAATGGTGGTGCATTTTGAATTTATGTTTGTCATATCTGTGACCAGCTCTTTTGACTGAAATTTTATAGTACAACATGCAATTTCCAATGATTGTTTTTTATTTATTGGGCTCACTGGTTTCTGGTACAATGATCACTTTACTGCCATTAAGTTGTTGTGTTATGACGAAAACAGTAACAACGTAACAAGAATGAAAGGGCGAAGAGAAACAACACACAGATATACGTGGTTCACTAACGGTGTGTTAGCTACATCCACGGGCAGAGGGAGAGAACGTCTTATTATGAGAGGAGTATTCAGATTACAGAGATTAGGGCGAAAATAGGTTAAGAGGGTTTATATATGGCACCACTCTTAACCCTAACACAATAGGCCCAAAATAGTAAAGCCCAAAACGGAAAATCATAATCTAATCTCTACACATAATTTAGCGAGACTCCCGTACTTGGTCGTTCGGAGCGCTTCATATCAGATTCAAGGCATATTAACATGTTGCATGCTGTGTAAAGTGTGCATGACGATTCTTTTGATCATGCATGCTATGTGTACAGGCATATGCAGAACTCTTGGAGGAAGAAAAAATAAGCATTCCTGCATGGTTTGCTTTCAACTCGAAGGATGGTATCCACGTGGTTAGCGGTGATTCTTATTCTGAATGTGTGTTGATTGCTGAATCATGCAGAAATACTGTGGCAGTTGGAATCAACTGTACACCGCCTAGGTTTATTCATGGTCTAATATCTTCCATTAAGAAGGTAAGATTCTCGTTTCTGTGTGTTTTATTTAATAATAATCTCAATTAAACGATGCACTTCTATTGAAGTATAACACTTAGAGTTTAATGTATTTCATTTATCTGTCAACATTGTTTCAGAGAGTTGAATGTTAGAGCCTTTTCAAGGTCAAATACCAAGGGATATATGTATTCTTATATTGGCTCTTGTAATAACCTCTGTAGAAAATTAAAAGTCAAAAGAAACAAGAAAAGAAAATTCTCATTTTTTTTGTTGATGTCTTTTCTTCTCCCTTTCTTGAGTTTTACTTGTTCTCCACTGCAAGTGTGTTAATTTTTTTTTTCTATTTTTCTTTAATTCTTTTTTATCTATCAATCTTTTCATGTGAGTTATTTTTTATTTTTTGAATGAATACATCCTTAATACCTTACCTGGCAAGACAGTAGTGGATAACTAGTTCTTTCTAATGACTCACCCTTTCAGGTCACCACAAAGCCCATAGTGATATATCCAAATAGCGGTGAAAGCTATGATGCTGACCTTAAGGAATGGGTGGTAAGTTCATTCTATCTTTGTTTCTTTTCTTTTCAGACATTTCTTGGGTTGAAATGAATATATTCTCCCCTATGCACTTTCCGAACTTTTTTTTTTTGAACAGTTAAAAGAAATTGTATGGTTTCATCTTTCATGTCTCTTCTATCTTTTACCATGCTGAGATGCAAATTCAATCTACATTATGGAAAAATCTTCATGCAGTGAAACACATTTCAATCTTTTATTAGCTTTGATAGACTTACTGCTTGTCAATTACAAAAACTCCTTGTCGGTTATGTAAATAAACACTCCATCTAAAATTAGAAAAATTGACTGTCTGAAGATGGTGACTCAGTGGTTGTAGTTACTTAACAAGTATGTTGAAAAATATAAGTGGAAGTACATCTTATAAAGAACACGAACCCATTCCCAGTCTTGAAAAATGAATAAGGTAAGGAGGCATTTTTATGTGTCCTTTTTTTTGTCCACTCTTGTGATTGTAGGTGCTCAACAGTTTGCGTGCACCTCAATTAATTCCATTGGACAACCACTTGATCCTATTTTATTCATTGTCTAAAAACTTGTAGGATTAGGTTGGTGGTGACTGGTGACCAGATTGGCCATTAGAATATACATGGAATGATTTAGTTTATATCATAATGAAATATAAAATTCTCCTATACTCCAATCAACCATCACCCTGTTAGTATAGAAATCATTCCTATACTAAGGCTAACCATTGATTGTAATTTGAGTCCAATGCTAGTTAAGTAAATGATTATCTACTCCGAAATTTACGATTATCACTGAAATTTATTATATATGTTAGAAGTTCAAACGTGATAGTATTGTAGTTCAAAGAATTCTGACATAGCTAAGTTTCATGGATTTTTCTCTCTTTAAAAAGTGATCTAAATTTCATTTTTGAGAGGGCAGGTTCTGATATCTCTTCCCTCAGTCATTCTGTTCTGAGTTTAAAGCTAGTTTAAACGGTCAAAGTTCTATATATTGAGTGTGAATTCAATGGGATCTATGTCTGTCACTGGTAGCTATGTCAATGACAAAACCAGGATTGCCTGCTGTAACTAGAAATCCCAGCATTGTTCGTGGCTTTCTCTCTAGGAAATACTCTCTCTTAATCGTCAAAGAATAATACAAATTGAGGCATTAAATTCCGGTGTGTATTGTCTGAATGGGAGAAACCTCTCTTCAAAATTACTGACAGCTGATCCTAATTTCCCGATAATGAAATGAAGTGTCTGACGATTTTGTCATGTCATATTTCTTATTATTCTAATTTCTTTATGACATAATGCTGTCTTCATGAATCAATAGTTTGGATTTGAAGGTAACTATGATATTCGAAGATAGTTCTACTTCTAAATAATTCCCAATAAGCACACTTCTTTTGGTTTATTGAAATGTGACTTTTTTACTCCGTGCTGCAGCAAAATACCGGGGTCTCTGATGATGATTTTGTATCTTATGTAAATAAATGGTGTGAGATTGGGGCGTCGTTAGTTGGAGGTTGCTGCCGGACCACTCCAAATACAATCAGAGCTATTTACAGGACCCTTTCAAAGAGATAAGAAAACCATTCTCTAAAGTAACTGCTTTGGTGCGATTCTAGGAGTAACATCGCAAGGTAAGTCCAATCTGAGGATCCCTCTTGGATTCGTATATGGGCGACTTATCTTTCATCGAATGTGGCTGTAAGACTTGGCTGATCAATGTAAGGATGATTTCATGTATTTTCTGTAATTATATTTGACTTATTTCTTTCCCCTTTTTCTGGTTCTTAACTTGGTGAACCTGCATTCTGCTGATTCATGAGTTTAGTTGTTGTATGTATATAATTCGGCTTATGTTTCGTTGTATGGTGGCAAGGCTACGGGCGAAATGTCGCATGGATGCACTGGTAAAAGGGACTCATCTCAATGCAAGAGCTGCTATGTTACTCATGCAGGTTCATTTAAATGTGAAACTATTTATCTTATCTGATGGTTAGGTTTTCTTTGATCAGTAGTTAGAAAAAAAAAAAAAAAAAATCATCTTTTCTTAACACTTTCTATAAAGAGGGCTTGCCAAGGGGACTAGCTGTCCATTTGGATAAGAAATGGTTATTTCTAATTGTCATATCTGAGTTTCTATAAACTATTGTGTCAATTGAAGTAGGATGTGAAAAATCCACGTCTTTGCAGACATGGTATAATCAGTTTGCAATTCTGATCTCATGGATAGGGGATGAACCGGAAATCAACCATGCTATGAAACTTATAAAATTGCTTGCCATTAAACTTTACCACTGATGGAGTTATAGTGATAGAGTTTAATTTCAATGGGTTGCTGATCGCCTGATGTTTCGAAAATGGATTGTAACAACTTCTATGAGAAACTTTTGACCGTTGAACGTAGAAGAGAAAAACTAAAAAATTGTAATTTATCCATACGTCTAATGATTAGAGGGAGACAGTCATAATGTTGAGGTCATATATAATAGATTTTTCAACTATTATACCTCAAAAGTAGTTTTAATTTTAGGTTAAACTATGAATATGATTCCTAAGGTTTAGACATAGTCTTAATTTGGTCTCTAAGTTTTACAAGCTTTTATTTGGTCCTTGTGGTTTAGACTTTTTTTTTTTTTTTTTTTTTTTTTTTTGACAATATGTGGGGATGGGGGATTGAACCATAGACCTCGTGGTTACCAGTACAACTTTATGCCAGTTGAGCTAAGCTCTTGTTGGCTTGTGGTTTAGACTTAGTTTCACTTTCAATTGAGCCTCTATAGTTTTAAAAGTTTCATTTTGATCTCTAAAAAACTTTCTATCTGGTCAACTATGTTGGTTGTATTAAGTTAAAAATAGAGAAAAATAGGTGAGTATAAAAATAGGATTTGTGATGTTTAAACAAATTATAAGGACTTTGAATATTTTAAATTGTAGGGATGAAATTGAAATTAAGTCTAAATTATAGGTAAATTGAAAATTTTAAAACTAAACGAAATCAAACTGAAATTAATCACAATCCATAAGGTTCAAATTTATAATTTAATCTTTAGAGTTCACTATACCACAAGAAGTGGATGAAATTGAAACTATTATCTAAATTTCAACAGCCATTGTATACACTAAACCCCAACAAAACCATTTATTTAAAATGTGGTGCTCGTCTAATTAACATTTCCTAGGATTGATTTATTCTCCAAATAAAATAAAGGGCCGGTTGCAAAAGCAGCAAACCGGCCCAAAATAATTATAAAAATAGCAGCCGTTGAAACTATTTGCAAAAATGGCAAAATATTGCCATCTAAAAGGTAAAATTACTAAAATGCCCTTTGGCTTCCATTTCTTCTCTACTTTTCCGGTCATCTCCATCGGTATTCTTCTCCAACAATACCGTACTCCCCCAACGATCACGAGCGTCGATGTTAGCCCTGCGGCTGAGAAGGAGCTTGACAACGTCGGCATGGCCCTCGCAGGCGGCAATATGGAGAGCAGTGCGGCCGTCCAAGTTGATGTTGTTGACGTCGGTGCCGTCGTTGAGCACGTCGTCGACGCCGCGGACGTCGCCACGGCAGGCCATGAAGAGAAGCTGCATGGTGGAGTCGAGATTCTCGGGGACGGTGAGGTCATTGTCGTCGTCGGGGCAGCGGCGAATGGGGTCGAGAGAGGACTGGCGGCCGAAGCTGAAGCGGAGATTGTTCCGACGTGGGTCGAGAGAGGACTGGCGGGAGAACTGGCGGGAGAGGGTCCGACGGAGGGAGCCGGTGGAGAACTGACGGGATATGCCCCGCTTAAGCTGGGTCGTGATGTTGTCCATGGATTGTGGGATTCAGGGGTCGGATCGAGAGCAGGGAAGAAGAGGGAGGGAAGGTTTAGATGAGAATACAACATTTATAGAAATTTTTTCTATCACTGATAGAATCTATCAGTGATAGAATTCACTTTCTATCAGTGATAGAAGTTTTTCTATCACTGATAGAATCTATCAGTGATAGAAAAATTTTCTATCAGATAGAAAGTTCTCAACTTTCTATCTGATAGAAAGTTTTTCTATCACTGATAGATTCTATCAATCTATCAGTGATAGAAAAACTTTCTATCAGATAGAAACCTACCAAAACAAAAATAGAGGAGAACTTTAGATTCTATCACAGATAGAAACCTACCAAAACAAAAACAAAAATAGAATCTATCACTGATAGAAAGTTGATAGAATTAACTTTCTATCAGTGATAGAAGATTTCTATCACTGATAGAAAATTTTTCTATCAGTGATAGAAAAGTTTCTATCAGTGATAGAAAAGTTCTATCACTGATAGATTTTTCTATCACTGATAGAATCTATCAGTGATAGAAAAATTTTCTATCACTGATAG
This sequence comes from Luffa aegyptiaca, assembly GCA_017139565.1. Taxonomy (NCBI): domain Eukaryota; kingdom Viridiplantae; phylum Streptophyta; class Magnoliopsida; order Cucurbitales; family Cucurbitaceae; genus Luffa; species Luffa aegyptiaca. The sequence goes on along the minus strand of CM029399.1, from coordinate 7,180,209 downwards.
AAATCTTCGATAGAATTATGATTTCTATCACTGATAGAAACCTTTCTATCAGTGATAGAAGATTTCTATATTGATGTGATATATTGATGTGATAGATTCTATCAGTGATAGAAAGTTTTTCTATCAATGATAGAAAATTCTATCACTAATAGGAAAGTTAATTCTATCACTGATAGAAAGTTTCTATCAGTGATAGAAAGTTTTTCTATCACTGATAGATTCTATCAATGATAGAAAAACTTTCTATTAGTGATACAAAACTTCTATCACTAATAGAAAGTTAATTCTATCAATGATAGAAGATTTCTATCAGTGATAGAACGTTTTTCTATCTCTGATAGATTCTATCAGTGATAGAAAATTTCTATCACTGATAGAAAGTTAATTCTATCAGTGTTTTTTTCTATCACTGATAGATTCTATCAGTGATAGAAATTTTCTATCACTGATAGAACGCTTTTCTATCACTGATAGAAAGTTAATTCTATCAGTGATAGAAGTTTCTATCACTGATAGAAAGTTAATTCTATCAGTGATAGAAGTTTCTATCACTGATTTCTATCACTGATAGATTCTATCAGTGATAGAAAAACTTTCTATCAGATAGAAACCTACCAAAACAAAAATAGAGGAGACCACCAGATGCGCGCACAAGGGCAAAATAGGGATATAAAAAATTAATTCAAAAATTTTGCCATATTTGCAAATATTTTAAAAAATTGCTAAAATTGCAATTATTTACCCTAATTTTGCCACCCATTACAATTATCCTAAAATAAATAAATAAATATTTCCTAGGATTTCTTCAAATTTAAGCCTAATATGGTTGAAAATTGGTCTCGTTTCTCACGTGCTTTAGCGAAAATGGTAGTTGAATAGGAAAGTGCTCATAAAAACCGATTTCTAATCAATAAATGTGTGATTTTAGATTTTTAAGTTTTCTTATTCAACAAAATTTCAACATATTTACAAGATAATGTAGCTCAATAATTAAAAAAAAAAAAATGCCGATTCTACACGAGATATCCATCCTAAAGACATTTACACCATAGATATAACATGTCAAAATAAATAATTAAAAAAATTATTTCTTAACATTTTTCCAATATAAAGTAGTTCAATAATTTATAAAGAATTGCAAGTTCTACCCAACTTTTTTTTTTTTTAATTTCAACAACTTTTGGAGTGGAGAGATTCGAACCTTTGATCTCTTGGTCAAGCATACATGTTAATTGCTGCTAACTTTGACGCAAATTCTACACAACTTGTCCATACCTTACCCAAAATTTAAAAAAAAATAAATAGATAAATCGCAAAACAACATTTAATTAAAAGGAAAAAGAACAATACCTTTTCTTAAAAGAGAGAATTTTAATTAAATAGAATAACCCAATTTGTTAAAGAAAAAATGAAGCCATTTGATCGTTAAAAGATAGAAAAGAACTATTAAAAAAAGAAGAAAAAATCAAGTTGAATTCAAATAGATTATTGGATTAAATAAAAAATGGCGTATTTAAAAAAAAAACTAAAAAATGGCGGCATGTGAAAAGATGCCAACCATTGGGGACCTTTCATGCAATTGAAGGCAAGATTTCATCCCGACCCTGTCTCCTGTAAACATCATCAAGCAATCATCTTCAACCATTAATATCCTAACTAGCCCCAAAAGAGTTTCAAACGCAAATTCTTGGTGATAAACAGCTTCTTTCCCCATCATATACAACTGTTGGGTTATTGAAGTTGTTTTACCTATAACCATGAAATCATCATACAACTGGATAACCAGTTTGATCTTCCCTAGCGTTAAATGGTACAAAATCAGCTGTACTCCATTTTCATATGTACCTTAAATGCGTGAAGAAGATGATAGTTGCCTTTACATGTGGGGCGATCCCGAAACAAGTAAGGGTTGTTGATATGTTGCAGTACATCAGACTTTGGTTCCTGTCAGCTGCTTGTTGGGGGTAAATAATACAGTCAACTGCAAATATAATCTTGTAACATGAAGCTTTGACATGAAATGCATTGTCAACAATTTAGTTGCAATGAAAGGTCAAGTATCGAAACCAGAGTAGATGCCACTTTCCCTCAGCATTCTCTTTTCTTCCTCAACATAATTTTTCCCCCTGCTTGCTTGGCCAAGTTCTCTTTTCCTCTTTTCCTTCTGGGAGAAGGAAATATTCTTTTTATCCTTCCGAGTTTGCGCCGTTAGCAGCTGCTCTCCATTTTCTAATGCAGCTCTTGTTTTCTGTCTCTCTTCATACGATTCTTCAGTCTCTCTGTTTTCCCGAGTCTCCCTACCAGTAGACCATGACCAATCTTGCTTCTCATTCTCTTTTGGTGGTGGCACTTTCAAGACTGATGGACCGCCTTTGTAGCCATGGCGTTTCAATGTATCAAAGTCCACAGCAATGCTCTTCCGCTTTCCAGATTTGACTGTAAACATGATGAAGCAACATTGAACATCCACTGAGAAAAGATGATGCTAATGGCTTTCTTTTATCATATTTATATAGGATGTTGCAAATAATGCTACTCAGCATATTTTCCCAGTTTGTTATGATCGAACTACACATTTAATGGGTTGTTTTCTTTTGTTCACATCCAAGTCCTCTATCCCCTCCATGTTCAAAAAACTTAACGATAGAGCATATTTACCAGCCTTACAGGAAAGTCAAAAGGTGTCCTTTTTCTTCTTTCCATTTGAATTGGGTTTTGTCTATATTCGTAAATAAAGTGAAAATTACTCTTTGACGAACCAAAACATGTTATGCATCTGCATATTCGTTTAAGGTTGCCTAATCCTATCAATTCAACCTAGATGAACTCAGGACAACTCAACATACTCATAACTGTAAGGCATAAACCAATTACCTTTATCTTATATATATTAAGCCAAGCCAATTGAAAGCAATATACTCATAAGTCAGAACAAAAGCTACGTTATGCACTACAAACAAAATGTAGCATGTAGGGAAAAATATCTAGCACTGAAACACTCTCGTATCAGTGCATGGACTACTTTTAACATTTCTGTCTGACACAATACGGATTACTTTATTTACTGAAAATGCAAAACAGAGAGACAAACGATTAAATGGATTCGCTGAAGCTTTAGATTAAAAATTCATATTCAGGAGTACTAGCAATATTCCCAGCAAAGCAATTATAACCTTCAGTGTCTTTTTCTTTAGAGGACCGGCTAGCTTTAACCCGAAAGCTTGCTTTTGTCTCGCCACTATCTTCATCAGCGTCTGAATCCGACTGTGATAAAGACGACTCTTTAGATGACGAATTGTCCTCTTCATCATTCCATGGCATTGCCCTTTTCATGGCAAAGCAAGTCCAATCTGAAGAAAATTAGCCAACAAAGACCTTTATGGTTCAAAACAATCAACCAGAATCCAATGAAACAAAAAATGACAAACCCCCCTTTTGAACAGAACAGACCTAGGGTTAAAATTCAACGCAAAATCAGGAAATAATTGAAGGGCTGCATTTCAACTCAACTCCATATCAGACAGTACACACAAACACGATGGTTTTCTTCCAAAAACAACCTCGAAACTTGCCGAAATTGAGTTCATTTGTAAAGCCGCAACGCATAAACCGCGAAAAAGAAAATGATTCGTCTAATTCGAATTTCCTATGAACTACAAGCATCATTCCAGTGCTATGAATTATGAGTATGAGAACCAAAGAATCAGAGATGGAAGAAAAAGAAAGTTATACCGAATCAAAAATTAGAAGCCCGAAACTGGCGAGTGAGCTTTGATTCAAAGTTAAGGCTTGTGGAAATCTGGACAAAGAAAACGAAGGCCTTTTTGTCCGATAGGTTCAGGGGCTTAGGGTTTGTCGCAAAAATTAATCCAATTCCAAACATTTATGCGAATCAAGACTAAAAATTCCCCTTCGATTTTTATTTTTATTTTTATTTCTATTTTATTATTTATTATTTATTTTTCTTTTTTGAATTTAACAATTGGGTTGAAAGTCCAATCATCGACTTTTGGATGGTAATTTGTGCCTTATTTTATCTCATAATTAATCAATTATGCTTAGATTGACTACCTACAATATTTTAAGGTTAAAATATCATTTTAATTTCTATACTTTGAGTTTTATTTTATTTTAGTCTATATACTTTTAAATGTTTAAATTTAATCCTTCTATTTTTAATAAATCTCACAATTGGTTCCTAAGTTGGTTTGAAGTTAATTTTCATCCAAATTGATTAAATAATAATAGTAATTTTCCTGAGAAAAAAAATGATATGAACCTATTTTCAAAATTTATAAATAGGATGCTAATTAAAACTATTTTTTCGAAGAAAAGTCAAACAATAAGCTAATCATAAGGACCAATTTTTAACTTTGTTAAAAGTATAAGGACTAAATTTAGACATTTAAAAGTACGTCGACTAAAATGGATGAAACTCAAAGTTTAAGGACATCAAAAGGTATTTTAATTTTATTTTAAAATGAATTCAATTACAAGTTTGATCTTGAAGGCCAAAGCGAGCATAGCAGCTATAATTGGCATGTACCCTCGACCGATCGAATCCCCCACTCCCAAATGTTGGTTATACTAAAAAAAAAAGTTTGATCTTGCATTTTTTTTTTTTTTTATGCAGAGATTTCTCGATTATGTCTAACAAATTTTTAAACTTTAAAATTAAAGGGTTAAAATATTATTTTAATCCAATCACTTTGGGACTTATTTTGTTTTAGTTCGTATATAAGTTAACTTTTATATGACAACATAATAATAATAATAATAATAACTATTTACATTTATTTTTTACATTTTAACATATTGAAGTTAACATAATCTCTAAACTTTTAATTTTGTTTTGATAGGTCTTAGATTTTTAATTTTGTCTGTCAAATTAGTCATTGACATATTAGACAATTTTCATTTTATTAAACTCAAACTCCTAGAATATATATATATATATATATATACATATTAAGCTCAACAAATATGAGAATATAAGGTCAAACCTTTAACTTTAGAAAATGACATAAATATCTTACCTATTAAGGGTATGTTTGAAATACGTTTTAATTTAAATGTTTTTCAAGAATGCATTTTTAAAAAAACATTTTGTACAAAAATTGTTTAGAATTTAAACACTCATATGTTTGGTTACATTTTCTAATAAGTGTTTTTAAACCCAAGTTATTGTATACTTAAAAACTTTTTTTTTTTTCTTTCAAAAAAAAAAAAACCTTTTTTAATTGGTTTTAATTGTTTCTCTCAAAATGGTTTATTTCTCAATTTCATTTTTTAATAAGTTATTTTTAGTGGTTGTCAAACACTAAATTTTTTCAAAATGTTTTTTTTTTTTTTCAAAATTAAACATTTGAAAAGTTAAACCAAACACACCCTAAAATACACTCAGATCGACATGAAAATTAACATTATTATTATTATTATTTTGACAATATAGGGATGAAGGATTCAAACCACAGACCTTGTGGTTATTAGTACAACTTTATGCCAATTGAGTTATGCTCTTGTTGGCAAATTAACATTGTTATAGCTATAGAAGACTATTTTCGACCATTTTATCATGGAGCAATATTGAATTATCACTACATGAATGTCTCAAATTTTGTTTTATTAATTTATTGTTTTGTAGTTTACTGAACAATTGTATTGATATTTGTCCTTCTTACTTTCCTTTTCAACATAGAAATTGCAGACATCGTGAGCATAACTCAGATAGATAAAGTACCTATATTACCTTTTTTAAAATCGAAGATTCGATCCTTATCTCAACATTTGTTGAACTAAAAAAAACTATAATATTCTTTTTATTACTCAATAATACTTATTATATATGTCAACTTAAATATAATTTAACAATTAAGATATTAGTTTTTTAAAAAAAAATTAAGAACAAAATACATAATACATATGTTTTGAACTTGTTTAAAGATACAAAATAAATAAATATCAATTGAAATATTTGAATCTACAAACTTTTATTCTTGCATACAATCAACTAAGCAAACACGTGAATGATTTTGCTACTTTTCATGTTGGGCCTATTTCAACTGGCCTAGAACATAGCCCATTTGGCCCACAAATTTAGCTTTCTTATGAGTTGATTAATCACTTTAATCCTGGTAAATCTAAAAAATCTTAAAGGAATAGGTTAAGATATTTTATATTTTCTTTACAATTTCTAAGTTTTAAGTTAATTTGAACAAACAAAAAAAAAAAAAGTTGTATCCCAATCAACTAGGGTTGAATTTGTGGAATTCTTCTAAGATATAGGGCAACATGAAATTTGGCTATATATGTGAAGGTGATTGAAAATTGACAAAGACAAAAATGATGCAATAATCAACTATGCATTTATATACATTTATTTTTAAAAAAGTTCAAAATGGGAGCAAATCATGAGGTTGTAAATAAGGACAAAGCAAATAAATGCAACTTAATGTTGATAAGAAAATGATATAGACTTCAAAATAAATCATGTGTGGAGTTTGGTTTGGATGAAGTTGAGATTTGTTTTTTTTTTTTTTTTTTTTTTTTTTTTTTATGAATGGGAACTGAATTATTTTGTATCAAAACTAATTAGTTTTACATTCAGATATTGTTTCTAATGTTGTTAACATACTAAATTAAATTAAGTTTTTTTATTGTATAAATCTTTTTATCTATTTTTAAGGAAGACAGCTCACGAAATCACTGACAGTTTTATATCGTTGAATGTATCCAAACAGAAAGATACAAGTATTTTAAATCTGTATCAAATGGGTATTCAAAAACATATATATTTTTAGATCTATATCCAACAATCGTTGATGAGTAGTCATATTCTTAGGGCTTTATTTGATAATGGTTCATTTTGTCGTTAAGAGGAGTTTTTTTAGGTCAATATTGATATCAAATCAACTTACCTATTTATGAAGAATGAAAACTCAAGGTTGAAACCAATATTTTGAAAATATAATTGTTACAAATTGATGAAAGAATCTAGATACTTCACTTGAAATCAAAGGGAAATGAAGAATCAATAAGGAAGAAAAGAGAATAAACCAAGAGTGGTTGAACTTCAAAACAAAAGCCTAGTTCTTCCACTTTTTTTTTTTTTTTTTTTTTTTTTTTTGGAATTAGTTCCACTTGTTATTGTGGAATCATTTATTAGTCTTTCCATTTTGATTTACAAAGTACACTCACATGATAATTTTCTGTTTCTTTTCTTTTGAATTTTATACATAGATTGAGAATAAGAAAGTAATCATTGAAAAAAAAAATTGTTTTGTTAAACTAGTGCACTTCATTTCAACCATTTTTTTTTCTTTTGTAGCTAACCTTTTTTTTTTTTTTTTTTTTTTTTTTTTTTTTTTTTTTTGAGTTCATGATTTAACTTTAAACAAATGATTTGATAATTATCCCACCAAAATCAAATGGGATTGATAGCCTATTTTATGGGTTTTTTTAGTTAAAAAAAGTTATATTGATTTTGCCAATAAAATTTTGATTTCATCAAATTGGACCCTAAATTTAGATAAGTGTTGAAATTTTTACCCTTTATTCAATTGTGCTAATTCACCCACTAATTTTAATTAAGAAAATGTAATTAAAAAACTTTAAAAAAATCACAAATTTAACGAAAATCAACCTCTGCATAACTTAAAGCTCGATTAATGTACAAAATCAACCATTAAATAACTTCGCTAACACCTACAAATTACAATTAAAAAAAAAAAACTAGTTCTAGTATCATTTTTATTTGAATGTTATTAATTTCATACCAAATATATGTTTTATAATTTATAATTAGATGTACTTTATTGTCAAAATATAATTTATTAGATGTACATAATTTTTTTTTTCTAATGGCTCTTCGAACAAAAACCTACAAAAAGAAAAAGAAAATCATATGTAAATATTGCAATACTTATCCAAAGTAAACATACATTTTGATGAAATTGAAAGTTTATGATAAAAATCGTCACACCTTACCAAATCGAAGTTAAAAATGGATATTTTATCTTGACTTACATCCCTACTCTCCCATACCCACATCTTTCTCCTCTTTTTCCTTTCTCCACCATCCCATTTTGTCTCTCCTCAAGATATTTATGTTGCCTAAAATAAAAATACTCTTCTTTTTATAGAAACAAAGGATAAGCTTCTTTATATAAAAATTAGAGAGAAAATAATGAAAAAAGGTGAAATTGAATAGATAAGTTTAGATGAAGAAAAATTTTAGGGCATTAAATGAAGATGATGGACAATACCTGTTTTGATTTGATAGGGGACATGGGTGGTGATGCAGTTTTATGACATTTAATTGGTACCAAGACAGTGACAGAATTTTTGCTCTGGTCAATGGACTTTCTCCATTTGTATATTCAATAAATATAAACTAAAATACTTTTATATTTCATTTTCTCATCATTTTTCTCTCCTAAGTGAAACCCCTCACATCAATACAATCAAAACAAATACTTTTTCAAAAAAAAAAAAAAAAATCAGTTTTTATTCCTAAATTGTCAAGTTGTATCGGTTTTCAATTTTTATTGTACCACAAACTTAAATAAATGTTGTAATTTTAGTCTTAAGTTGACTTTTTTTCCACATTTATAGAGCAATTGCTTGGTTGTTGAAATTATTTAGAAACTAAATTTCATGCTCACTTTATTTTGGTGTCTAAATAAATTTTCAAAACTTGACAATTATTTTGTTTTCAAGTTTGGATTGAAGATCTATTTTAGTACTTATTGTTAATTTTTTTTATTAAATATTTAATAAGAAAACAATTTCAATGGGAGATTAGATGGTTAACCTATTCATGATTCATAACATTTATTGATAAGTAAAATGTCAACTAACGAAGAATTTATGTCAAATTTATATTAAATAATGTATTTTAAAAAATTAATTACAATGATTAAAGAAGAATTTAATGTCAAATTTATATCTATACTACTTAACACATAAAATTCTACTCAATCATCATCAAAGTTACTCATTCATAAACAACTGACATATGATATAATCGTATATTATCATTATTATATTTATAATTACTTTTTTTCTACTTAGGATTCAATGCCCTACACGTTACTTTTTTTTTTTTTTTTTTAGTTTAACAACATTTGGAGTGGGGAGATTCGAACCTCTGACCTCTTGGTCAAGAATACATGTCAATTACACGTTACTTTGGTCAAGAATACATGCCAATTACACGTTACTTTGACAACCAAATCTAGTAGAATCCAATGTAATCGTCCTGAGAGTTGTCGAGGTGTGTGCAAGCTGTGACCTAGACTCACGGATATTTGAAAAAAAAAAACATTTTTTAAGTACAAAATTTATAATATTTCATTTCAATTATGGTAGAGTTAATTGACCTGAGGGGTAAATGCGTCCATGGGTGCATTTATCATGGAGAAATTGAAGAAGCACAGAAAGGGTTACGGTGATTGTACGGTCCATTGGGCCGAATGTGGAAATGAATTGAGTCCAATAATTGACGATATGATCATTATTATTATAATTATTATTGAATTTTAAATTTGTTTTATATCTGACACGTGGCGACGTGTTTTGCATACACCATATGGACCATAAGATCCAATTCCACCAACTTTACAGACTTTTTTTTTTCCTTTAATATAATAATAATAAAGAAATTACAATTTATTTGAAGCCACAACAAAACCACAATAGAAAAATACGTGATCATATATATAGGTTGAAAATAATATTTAAGATGGTTGGAAAGTTATTTTATTTATTTACCTCACAATTTCGTTATCTACTTTCAAGATTATTGTTCAAATTTTAAAAGTTAAAAACTAAAAATGAAATAATTACCTCAAGAATAAACAAAAATGAGAAAACAATTGAAGAGTTATGAGCATCGTATTATAGTTTCTCACTAAATAGCTCAAAGCAATCATAAGAGCAAGAATTTCCAAAAATATTTCATTTCTAAGTAGAAGATCTATCATTGGTTACTAATTGGTAGAACATTGGACAATCTAAATTTTTAAATTTTTTTTTTGAACAATTCTTATGGGTTTAAATTTGGTTAAAAAAGAAAAGAGGGATTAATGAGATAAATTAGTTGAAACCCCAAAACTATTCAATCTAATATTGAATTGTGAACTAAAAGAATGTTATTAAACACTACTATTGAATTAAATATTGAACCCAACCCTAACAAAATATTGAATGTCAACAACCATTAAATTTAATATTCTCGAGCTAAAAAATAAAATAAAAAAATAAATAAATAAATATTGATGTAAGTACTTAAGCAACATCCCTTTCAACATCACTTGAAAAAATTTCATCCACAATCTAGTAACGACAAAAAACATTTTAACCAATTTAATCCGATCATAGTGACCAGATTGAAACTAAACACAGACACAAATCGCAAAACGATAATATTTGAAGTCCTATCCCGCTGTACGATGAGGGAAACAATAATTTTATTAATTATTGAATATGAAAGAGGGAATATGAGAAGAGAAAATAGAAAAAGGGGGTTAGAAGAAGGTCTCCATCAAAAGCAACATCAACCAAAACCAGAGGGTGCTTTGGAAATACCCTAAATATATCCCCATGCTAGATGGTGATGAAAGGGACATGAGCAGAAAGCCCATTCACAAACATCAAAACCACACACACACCTAAAAATAAATAAATAAATAAATATCATAATTTTATTTATTTTTTTTTTTTTAAAAATTAAGCTCAAAGTTTGATAATTTCTAGAGAGAGAAGAAAGTTTTGTGTGTGTGTGTGTGTTAAAGCTGAAAAGCAAAAGGGGAACAGAAAGAATACAAAATTCCAACTCCCAAAAGAATAGGAGGAGAGAAGAAAATGAAGATGAAGAAGAAGATACTTGCAAAGTGCTAATCAACCATCATATTTTGACTGTCTTAATCTTTAAATTAAGTAATTCGTTAATTATATGATCACCTACTTGCTTGATAACGATTTTATTTATTTTAAAAAGTTTTATAATCTACTTTGAAATAACATTAGTTAATTTTTTTTAATTGAAAAAAAAAATCATAAATCTAGTTGTAACTTGTAAGTAGACAAGTTTTGTTCTAAGGATTTCTAAGAATAACTTAAAAAAAAAAATCAGCAGGCTTGAATATAATTATTTTTAGATTACTAGTAAATATGCTAGTTGGCCCTATGTCAAGCATCAAATGAAACATTATATGAATGAAATCTTAGCCAATTTTACATTCTCTTTCAAGTTGGGCCAAATTTCCTAAACATGAAAAGAGCAAGAAAGAGAGTTAGAGAATGATTTGATAGATGAAATGTTATCGACATTTAGTCAGTGAATTGAATAGTTGTGTGGTTGAGAAATCCCATTTTGATGAAAAATATGATCAATAGAAAAAATCCCTAAAGAAGTGACCCATTCACAACTTTCAGTTCAAGAGCCGAGAATTTAGGTCATAGAAGAGAGATCTAGAAACTGACAGGTTAGAATTAGGTCATGGAGGAGAGATCTAGACAGAGGGAGAACTCGAAGAAATCGAATATCAAAAGAATAGAAAATTAGTAAATGAATTGAAATAGGTATGGTTGGGAGAGATCCTATTTTGATGAAAAATAGTGAATAAAAAAAAAAACCTCCCATCACAAGAAAATGAAATTTTGAGATTGCATTGGCCAATCCCTTTGTGTGTGTACTTTTTATACATGCTTTTTTTGTACAATTTTCTTTTAAGAGGGTACTCTCTGAGTATTGCGTAAGCCCTATGATATATGGATTTGGACATTTCATTTCCAAAATGGGTCCTTCCCAATTTCACCCATTTGTTTGTGTTTTTGTTGGGAGGGAGAGATAGAAGAAATCAACGACTCACGATCATGTAAGAGTTGATAAATGGATGACAATGACTAATACAATATTTTATATATGAGCGACGGGACGATCTTGTAAGATATATGACAAATGAACGACAAAAATATGAATCAAAGAAGATATGACAACTTGATAATACCTCGAGGAGAAAAACTTAAACTACTGTACTATTAAGGACCCATAAAACACTACTGTTGGCGTAATTGTTGCTGTTGGACTTTGATTTATATGGCGTAGGTATGTGTTCTCTAAATTGGGCATGGACCATGAGTATTGAAATAACTCAACTAAACACAACAATAATTTATTTAACTAACTTTAAATTATATATCAATCTTATTATTTCTCTGCATTAAAGTCAATAACTACTTTGAAGAGAATAGAATATTTTATAAATGGATAAAATCTTTAAGATCATTAAGGCCCACCTTCTATCCTAACATGTTTAGTTAACAACTTAATTAGCCAAAATCAAACAAAATTAGAGCTAAAGTGAACTTATTTTCCTATTTCTCTTGAGGTAATGGGGTGCCACATAAACCCTTTGACAGCCTATACTTTGGAAATAGTTGGCTATAAAATGGTAGTGGAACCTTCATAAGAGTATATAAAATTTAGTTTGTTGGCTGATTCTCCCACTTAGGGGATAAAATAAATTTAGGGTTTTTTATTTTTGAAGGGCCAATTTCTTGCTGTCAACCCCATTTCTTTAATCTCTTCAAGGGGAAAAAAAAACCCATTTTTTAATGCTAATTCTACTTGGGAAAAAGGGGAAAAAACCATAAAGAATTAAGCATGCTAATTGATTACCAAAGAGCCTAGAAATTGAAAGCTAAGATTGAGCTTAGGGACCAAGACACAGTCTCCCACATGTAGCATGTGTATTTTTGGATTAGTCAAATAAGATCAAGCTTTAAAAGGGACTTATTTTAAAAACCCTAAAAAAAATGATAATTAATATATAGTTTTCTTATAGGCCACTTGAATACTTGAAAGTATATTTTAATATGAAAAAAACCCTAGAAGGAAGCATTTGTGGGGGAGAGTGATGGGTTAAGGTAGGGAACCCTAATTAGTGCCCTAAACAAGATCCTACATCTATGTTAACAATTTAATTTAAAGAAAGAACAAAGTTCACTTTTACCCATATGGGGTTTTTTTTTTATTTTATAGGAAAAATTGTTGAGACACAACAATGATCCTTGAATTAGGACTCATTGCATTGGTCCAATTGGACACAAGTCTTAGATTTGAGTCAACATGCCCCAAAGTGAATTGCATTCAAAAAGTAGAAAACACAATGTTTTTATTTTAAGGAGCTATATATCTTTGATGTTTTTTTTTTTTTGGAAGCCCCCTCTCCCCCACAATAAAAAAAAAAAAAAAAAATCACTTTTTTCCTCACAAAACTCCAAAAATATTTATTATTTATGGTTGGAAAAAAAACATTCTTAATTTTGAAGCCTTAAATATAAAAGAAACTATGATAAATTCATCTTAGTAAAAGAAATGTACTTGAATGAATTTCAACCCACAAGGCTGAACCAAGAATGAAGAGGACATTTCATAAATTCAAGATATATGGTACTTAAAATTTTACCATTCTTCCTCTAATTTGTCTTTAATTGAAAGATTCTATACCTAAAAAGTTAAAAGGTAAAATTTTGTTTTCTTAAGATTATCTCTAGCTTCGACCCTGGTTAGATATTAGCTTAAGTCAGTTAGAAGGCTCAAGTACAAATTTGTTGTCGGTCCGCTCTTATTTATTATCTTACTTTAAAAGTTAAAAGCAGGTTCAATCTCTCATCTCTACGTTAGTTGTATTTGTACTAAAAAGAAAAAAAAAAGTATGAATTTGTTTCCGTTATTTGTGATGTAATATATATTTATAAAGATTAATTTTTTTTTTAAAAAAAACAGAGCTTTGGGAAATAGGATTGGAATATAGAAAAATTTAAAATGAGAGAAGGCCATATGTTAAAAGGAAACAAACGCAGAAATCGCTTTTTCTTTGTGATTCTTTTTCAACTGCTCTTTTCCACAACTCCGTTGGTTTTGACGAATGGTGGATTTACAATACACAGTCTTTTGGGGCAGAGAATGAGCATGTTTTACACTAACCCCAGATGCTGACCGCGGGCAGCTTTTTAGTGAGAGAGAGAGAAAGAGATACTGTTCTAGAGAGAGAGAACAAAAAAAAAGGAGCAAAATATGGCTTCATGAGACAATGAGTCAGATGGGTTCGGGCAATGCTGGCTCGGGCGGGTACCCTATAGATCCACAGCCCTTCCCCAAGTCCCTAAACTGGGTCTCCCTTGGATTTTGAGCACAAAAACTTTAGAGAGTGATAAAAAACTTCCCTTCTCCCTTTATTGCCTTCAAATTCGACATTTTACTCTGTACCCAGAAGGGGATTTTGGCTAAAGTGAAGCTTCATCTTCTTCATTTCTACTGTATTTGCCTACATTGCTTGTTTTTGCCCCACTTGGATTCTCATTCTACCCTTTGATCCTTGCCCCATTTTGGTTTCTATCTTGTTTCTCCTTTCTTGGGCTCTTTTGACTCTGTTTTTCCCCATTACTTGTTTGAGCATTGGGAAAATTGGAAGCCCCATTTGGCCGATTCCCCTTTGTGGGCGGTTTTCTGGGTTATGTCTTCCTGTTTGGGAGCTGGGGAAATCAGAATGCCGAGAAATAGAGATTTTCCTTGTTCCCCCCTTTTCTTCTCTCTCTCTTGCTCGCTTGATAGAACAGAGGATTGCCCATTTGATGATATGTTTACATTTCTTTTGACTTGATCATCATAGACCAAGGTTTTTTGTTTTTCTTGAGTGAAAACGAAAATCGGGTGAGCTTTGAATAGGGAGCTTCTTCACCTTCGGCATTTTTGTTTTTGATTCTTCTCTTGGATTTGGAAATAGTGAGATTGATAGTTTTTTGATTGATATTCTTCATTCTCGTCCACTTTGGAAAGAAGAAAAAAAATACTGAGAAGCTTGAAGAAGGAATTGGTAGTTTTCCAGTTACTGCTGTGAATCTGGTGTCTATATGAATTTGGTGGAACAATGAGAGATGAGAATTCAAAGAAAAGCAAGGTTAGAGAAATGCTGTGTTTGTTGTTTGTATGTGTATGTTCTTCTTTTGTTTGTATTCTTTCTTTTATGGTCTGAAATTGCTGATATGCTGCTGTTCTTGCTGAAGCTTTCATGGCCTAAAACACTGGTTAAGAAGTGGTTCAACATGAAGAACAAGGCCGAGGATTTTGTATCAGATGATATCGCTTACAGAGGTGATTGGTCAAATTTCTTGATTTGGATTATATCAATTGGTTTTTTGGTTGTGGAAAATCCAAACAAAACTGGGATTTTCTTTACCATTTCCTGTAGCTTGTTCTAAAGCCGATTTAGATTCTTCTTCTAAAGCCTGGATGATAAACTTGCATTATTCTGCTCCTCGTCACTGTTTTGTCTGGTACACGAGTTCTTTTTGGTCATTAATGGTGGGTTCTGTTTGGGTGTAGCTCAACAAGAGATCTATAATTTGTTTTCTTCCTCTTGCTGTCTGTTTTTTCTTTTGGACAGAGAAAAACAAAAGACTGAAAATTGAGTTCTTTTTTCGTTCTGGATGGATTTGAATGCGTGCGTTTGGTGATGATTAACTGGGAAGTAAAAGCATAGCTTTAAACATTCTTTTGTTGTTTGTTGGTGTTTCTTTTTCAGGTGGTGATGAAGAGTGGAGGAACAACTGTTCAAAGAGGGAGACGTGCACTGTCAAGAAAAGCAAAACAGGTTGGTTCAGTTTCAGACATCTCTCCATTGCTTTCTTTTGGACCACAGCAGCCTTAAAAACTCCAAAACAATGGACAAAATAATATGCTTTAATCATTCATCGTTTTCTGTTCCCCAATTATTTTCACTAATCCCTTTCAGTATCTCCCAAATTACTTCCACCAGACAGATCCAACAAACGACATTCAGATCGAACCCGGAGAGGCAAGATCGACCTCGATGGTACGCAGGTTACTGATGTGCAAAATTACAGGTAGGCTCTATTGTTGTTGTTGTCGTTGTTTGTTTTTTTATTGGATTTGTTCTTTCTTTGCTTATCTGTTTCGTGTGGACAGGGTTTTTGTTTCTACTTGGAATGTGGCTGGAAAGTCTCCTCCTAACTGTTTGAATCTTGAAGATTGGCTTCACACTTCCCCTCCGGCCGATATCTATGTTCTTGGGTATATACTTAAATCTAATGTGCAATCTCATTTCTGTTGCTGTTTTATTATAGAAGTTTGGAAATAGTAACGGAGAAGCTTAATGTTGCTTACTTTTGTAGGTTTCAAGAAATTGTTCCTTTGAATGCTGGTAATGTTTTGGGCACAGAAGACAATGGTCCAGCCAAGAAATGGCTGGCTCTGATTAGGAAGACTCTGAACAGTCTTCCTGGCACTAGTGGGAGTTGTCACACTCCTTCTCCTATCCCCGATCCTGTTGTGGAATTAGATGCGGATTTCGAAGGATCAACGAGGCAGAAGGCTTCATCGTTTTTCCACCGCAGATCATTTCAATCACTGAGCCGCAGCATGAGAATGGACAACGACATGTCCATGCCACAACCACGACTCGAACGACGTTTCAGTGTCTGTGATCGGGTTATGTTTGGACATCAACCAAGTGATCATGACCCCAGTTACAGATGGGGGTCTTCAGATGATGAGAATGGGGAGTCACCAGTTGCCTCACACTATTCACCTTTCTCATATAATGGTTTTCTTCCCATGGAGGATAGAGATAATAGACATTCTGGGCATTCAAGATACTGTTTGGTTGCAAGCAAACAAATGGTCGGGATATTTTTAACCGTATGGGTGAGGAATGATCTCCGAGACGACATTCGAAACATGAAAGTATCTTGTGTAGGTAGAGGATTAATGGGTTATCTTGGGAATAAGGTAAGAAGTTCTTTTGGATTAAATTTCAAACTAGAGTAGCCATAATTTGAACTGAAGGAAATAAATAGTAATCTGATTTCTGTATGGATTTTCAGGGATCAATTTCAATTAGCATGTCTTTACACCAAACAAGTTTTTGCTTCATCTGTACTCATCTGACCTCTGGTCAAAAGGAGGGCGATGAACTTCGAAGAAATTCCGATGTCATGGAGATTCTCAGAAAAACAAGGTTTCCTAGAGTTCACGGCATGGGGGACGAGAACTCTCCTCAGACGATTCTAGAGCATGAGTAAGAATTCTGATCATTGAACAAACTTCTCTTACAATGTACGAACTTTGGTTGTTGGTTCAACATTATTAGCTTTCTCTGAAAGCTTGTCATTGTGATTGAACTGTCGCAGTCGAATTATTTGGCTCGGGGACTTGAATTATCGGATTGCATTGTCATATCGATCTGCAAAGGCTCTTGTTGAGATGCAAAATTGGAAAGCATTGTTAGAGAACGATCAGGCATGTTATAAATCTTCTTTAAGAGCAAAAACATAATCCATCAAATGCTATGTTCTCATTTATATTGATGACCACTTGATCTAAGATTGTATATTCTGTTCTTTCAGTTACGACTCGAACAGAGACGGGGCCATGTCTTTGAAGGATGGAATGAAGGAAAGATATACTTTCCTCCCACATACAAGTATTCAAATAATTCAGACCGCTATGCAGGAGATACAAGGCACCCAAAGGAGAAGAGAAGAACTCCTGCTTGGTAAAACGATATTATACGAAATTGTGTTTACAATATTCACAAAACGATGTGACATATACCCTCTCTGAAAATGTTGGTTCTAACATTGATTATATGTGAAGGTGCGATCGCATACTATGGTACGGAAGAGGCCTTCACCAACTGTCCTATGTTCGTGGAGAATCAAGATTTTCAGATCACAGACCTGTTTACGGCATATTCTTAGCCGAGGTCGAATCTATAAACCATAGCCGCATCAAGAAAAGTATGAGCTATTCGAGTTCTCGAATCGAAGTAGAAGAGCTTTTGCCATGTATGTATGGACACCCTGAAATGAACTTCTACTGAGGCGTCTTCTTGCCACACCATGCTTTTTACTAAGCCAACAACTTGTGATCAAATCACTTACACTGGAAGGTAATTAGCCAAATCCCAAGTATATCTATGTCTATCAAACTTACTTTTCTCCCAAATAATAATCATACTTCCATTGCCATTACCAGGTCTCCTTCAGCTTCCGATCGTGGTACTCGACTTCCTCATAAATCCAACTAAAACTCGCCCTCTCAAGAAAGGTAATACCGTTATCTCCCGTCTTCGACAAGCACATTGTTCTGTTATTTCTGAGAAATCTAGACAAATCGGTTTAGGGAAATGCTAAACCATCTGTGTTTGTTTATACTCGGGTCGGTGGCTTGATATCTATTCTAGGGTAAATGGTGAAGTAACTTTAATTTTCTACTACCAAATTCAAAATTCTGATATAGTTGACTCCCATCCATGGAAAACAAAACAAAGAACCAAGCATTTGTTCTGAAACCCACTGCTGAAAAAGTTGTCTTGTTTCAAAAACAAGTTTAGGTTTAGATATGTTGATTGGCCTTATCCCATTTGCAAACTGGTCCCCCAATTTTGCAGGCTCTCTCTCTGTGCAGCAGAAATGGAAAAAGAAAAAGAAAAAGAAAAACTTGCTTCTTTTACACAGCAATGGCACCCTTCTGAAAATCTGCAAGATCAAGAAGAAGGTCCATTATGAGCTTTCTCTCATTCTCTAAGTTTGGCAGAAATTTTTTACCATTTTATGATCTCAATAGTTTTTTTTTTTTACTCATCACTGTGCAGGTGGTAGGTACAGACTGCAAATTTTTTCATCAGTAAGATTCAAACTGATATGTTGGACAAAATAAGCAACTTTTTGTTTTTTTGGGTTCAAATGTTGGGTAGGAAATTCAATTTGTAATTGGTGGGTGAGGTGGAGGGAAGGTTTGAGGATTTTGAATGTATTTTTAGTTTTAGTGATGATTCTTTTGAGTGATTTTTGGGAAATAAAAAAAAAAAACATAGGCAACTTTTTTTTTTTTTTTTTTTGAATTTCTTAGTTGGTTTGATTGAACTGTAGAAAAGTTGAAAAGAAGTGGAGAAGTGACAGAAACTACTGGCTCAATGCAAAGTGTAAAAAAAAAAAAAAGAAGAGTTGAGGGTTCTGAATGGTATAAAAGCTTCTTTTTTATTTTTTATTTTTTATTTTTCCTTCTGTTGTTGAGGCTCTGATATATTCTTTTTCTTTTTCTTTTTTTTTTTTTCCAGAAATGGTTAATTATATTTATATTTATTCATACACTTTCTTTTCTTACTGCCCTTAAAAGAAATCTATAGGGGAAAGAGATCACAGTTTATTTTGCTTTATCTTTAATTCAAGTAGACCAAAGTTAAATTTGTCTCACTCAGATTGAAATTGGTTTGAATCCTATTTTGTCCTTTGAAAGTCTCTTCAAATTCCCCCTTTTTTTAAAAAAAAAAGATATATATTAATCTCATTTATCATTAAATTTTAATACAGTATTCAATAGAAATTTTAAGTCACTCACTTTTAAATTAGCTACTAGACTCCATTTTTGTGACTTGAAATACAAGTCTTTTGTGGGAGTTGGTTGGATTTTCTATTAAATACAAAATTAGAAGTATATGTTAACTTGGACTTTTACATAAAATTTGAGTAGTAGAATAAAGATGAATATGAAATTAGCATAGAAATTTAGAAATAATATAACATTTAAGTTGTTAAAATTTGATAGATTAATCTAACTGTCATATGAACATAGCTTAATAGTCAAGACAAAGACATTAACTTTTGAAATTTTTGAAATTGGCAACATGAGCTAACTCAACTGACATAAAACTTGTACCAATGATCAAGAGATCTTTGGTTCAAATCTATTACCCTCACACCGAGGTAGTTTTCATAGATTCAACCTAAAAGGAATATTACTAATGTTGGTCGAGAGTATATATATCAATTATCCCATTCGATAAATTCTTTTGTTTACATATTTTCTCAATTTCTTATCCTTCATAGTCATTAATTTTTTTTAGAGTGATATAGAAAATCCATGAAATTTTAAGTTTTTTCTTTAATTATCAGAGGCTCGTGGAATTAACGCAAGAGAATAAAAGAGATTATAAACAAAATTCAATTATAAAGCATAAAATTGAAACAACCTTATAATCCAATCCAAGTGTGAAAAAGGTAAACTTTAGCCTAATTTTAATGTTTGTTATATTCCACTCGTGACATGTTGTTTGAAATTAAAGTTCACCATGAGAGATCTACATGTGCCTTTATTCCACCAAATTTATTGGGATTCTGTTGGACCCATTTTTATAACTCTTGGAGTTTAAATTATAATAATTTAACAAGAAAATCTCAAATTTCAAAGTAAAATATATACTATTTAATTCATAACGTTTGAAATATCTATTTTAATCTCTAAACTTTTTTTTTTTTTTAAAAAAATAACATTTTAAGCTAATATTATTATTTTATAATCAATTTTTTAATAAATAGATGATGTGACATCAAATATATGCATTAAAGTGCATTAATGTATTCTATTTCAAAAAAAAAAAAGTGCATTAATGTATTGATGTGAACATGCATTAAAGTCACATAGATAGACTAATAAAATAGGTATTGAGTATAGTGAAAAAAAAATTATTCTTAACAAAAAAAAAAAAAAAAAAAAAAAAAGAGTAGAGTGAAAATTAATAACTCAAACAACTCAAATGGATTAAAATATACATTTTTAAATTTAAGGAAGAAAATGAAGTAAATTTGAAAATTAACTAATATGAAATTTAAACTTGGTCTTTATATTTAAGTTTTATTTTTTTTTTCATTTTGTTCTATATACCTTTAAAATGTTTCGGTCAATCTATTTGATTGAAAATATCAATTATCGTTAAACTATGCTCATTTTGGTATTTTTTTTTTTTTCACATTTAGTCATTTACTATTATAGAAATAGTGATAATACAAATAAATGATATTTCCTTAAACATGTTGGAAAAGTCGCATTCCTCGAGATATGTTATGTTTTTTCACGGTCCGTTGACCGTTAATAATATTCAAACATTCAAACACCGTCAAGGAAGATAAAATAATAATAAAAATAAAAAGTAAATAAAATACTTGGAAAAATAAAATATTTTTGCCTTTCTCTATTTTCAACGGAATATAACTACGTGGCCAAAGATAATTGGATGAGGCAGTTCATTAAAGTTCTGATTACTCCAAGATTTCTGATACTCTTTTTTTAAAATAATAATAATAATATTTTATTATTTATTTCCACGTCAGCGACAAATCCAAATCCAGATCAAACGGCTTTCCTTTTCGTGTCGCCACCGTTCACTTTCACCTGCGGACACTATTTTATTTGGCTAAATTATAAAAAATATTCTCTATTTTGGTATTTATTTAAAAAAATATTTCTATTTTTTCAAAAGTTACAATATTATTCTTTTCCTTTTCGAAAAAGTTTCAAAACTACCACGAGAATAAAAACTTGTTAGAAATGTTGAGCGAAAAATAAACATGACCTGAAATGGTGTGATCGTGATTGGAATGCTAAACTGGATTAAGTTTGAAAGTATAATGTTCCACCATGTTGACTTTTCATCCAACATTCTGACGAATTTCTATTCAAGGATAGCTTTTAATCGTTTATGAACAATCAATGGTAGTATTGGAACTTTTAAAAGAATAAGGGTGATACTTTCTAAACAAATAACAAAGTAACATTTTATTTTTTGCAATTTTCTTTTTGTTAAGTTACAAACTATTTTTTAAATGAATCAGGAATTCGAATATCTAACCTTGAACTTTAAGTCAGGTACATAGTGTATTAAGTAATTAAGTTATGTTTAGACTAACGTTATCGAATTTATTTGATGGTTATATGTTTTTATTATTTAATTTTTTAAAAAAAAGTTAAAATAATTATCTAAATTAATGATAGTTATTTTTTTTTCCACAATATGTGGAGTGAAGATTCATACTTTAAATTTTATACCATCAAGTTTCAAAAAAAAAAAAATGAAATTATACCATCATAATTTAAATTTTAGAAATATAATTGAAACTTTTTAAAGTTAAGTTTGAAAGGAAAAGAAAAAAAAAATTACTCTTCATTGGACATGATGTACTAATTTTCACTCTGAACTTTTAAATTCATCAAATCGAACCATGTACTTGTACGACTGTTGTAATTTTCACCATTTATTTAATTTTCGTAAAATTCACGTACTAATGTTTAACAAAATTCAATTAAAAAACTCTCATAACTCACCAATAATTTCAACAAAAATCAGACATTACATAATATCAAGCTCGGTTAATGCACAAGATCAATCATTGAACAAATCTTCTCAAAATACCATAAATTTCAACAAAAATCAAAACTCCAATGTCCTTTACATTTTTCTAAAGTGCTGTCAATTTCATACCAAACCTAAGTTATATTATTTATTAAATAGAAAGGTCCAATTTCATAAGAACTCTAAATTGAAAGTCTATGGTAAAAATTGAAACACGAATAAAAATAAAATCCTTTTTTGTCTTTAAAGATTTTTTTTGTCAATATGGGGTAAGGGATTCAAACCACAGACCTCGTAGTTATCGGTACATCTTTATGTCAGTTGAGTTATGTTCTTATTGGCTTGCCCTTAAAGCTTTAATTAATAGCACAAACATCATAGGTTCATAGCATCAAGTCCTACCTCCCCATGTTAAGAAGCTAAGGAATTGACACGTGTCAATGAGTCGGATAAGTAAATGAATGAATAATAATAATAATAACCGACTTCTCGAGAAAAGTATTTTTCTAAAAGAATCATAATCATAGTTGAGCATTTACATACCTTAAGATTATTAAAACTTGTACCTCTCTAATAAATCTCAATCCAACCGAATTAATAAATAATGATGGTTAATTCACGTGGTGGCATAGAGTTTTTTTTTTTTTTTTTTTTTTTTTTTTTTTTTTTTTTTTTTTTTTTTTTTGAGAAAGGTGGCATAGAGTTAATTAATACATTGGAAATATTTTGTTTTAAATAATGAAATTAGTAAATTGTGAATATTAAAATTGTTATACATCTATTTACAAACTTGTCATTTTGTTTTTTATT
The DNA here is from genome assembly GCA_017139565.1 of Luffa aegyptiaca. NCBI lineage: Eukaryota > Viridiplantae > Streptophyta > Magnoliopsida > Cucurbitales > Cucurbitaceae > Luffa > Luffa aegyptiaca. Next base: position 7,157,182 of record CM029399.1, on the reverse strand, counting down.
TTTTATTTTTAAAAAAAATTTAGTTATTTTTTAAAACCATTTAAGAGACACATAAATTTTTAGAAAATAGCTAATTAAAGTTGAAGTAGCTATCCAATAGAAGTGAGTTTTACACTTAAAAAAAAATAATAAAAAAATAAAGATTATAAACCATGGTCAAAAAGTGGATCACAAGATAATGAAAATTTGTAAACAAACCAACATGGAATTTAGAATACATAAAACTAAGAACAAAATCACAATTAAATAAGATCTTTTTAACTTTTTATATATTAATTGTTAAAAAAAAAAAAAAGAAAGCAAAAGCCAATCTTCTTTGAAAGAATAACCATGGATTATGCTTGATTTCTTTCATATAAATTAAACTAGGAAGCTTGTAATTTGGATAATATTAATTATATGATGATTACTTACAATGAACACTCCTCCAAGTGTTTAGTTAGGTCACTAATTAATCCTAATCTTCAATTAATTAAGCAAATGAAGAGCCATTCCAATCAACTCATAATTATTGCATATTTTATTTCCTAATTGACTCTCAATTTGATCCAAATCAACTTCTTAAAATAACCAAACATCACTTTTATTAATTTAAGATAAATAAAGTAATTTGGTCTCTCATTTGGGAGAAAGGTTGAAAAAAGCTATGTTGGGACTGCCAGGTGGCATCTTATCAACATGTTATTGTCTAATTCATACTATTATTTTTATTTATATTCCTTCAAATACAATAATCAAATAAATATTCATTTTATAAAAAAAAAAATAATAAACCTTGCTGACAGATTCTTTCCCCCTTGTCCTGGGGTCCAGTGTCCTGGTAATTTTTTTTAGTGAATATATATATATATTGAAATTTGATATGATATTTTTCATTTGGTCTTAATGAGATATTGTAATTTTTCAATTTTATACCATAATTATCGGGATTCCATCTCAAAATAAATTGGAATGGGTTTTGTGGGCTCTGATACCATATCAGATAACATGGGGTTCCATCTCAAAAGTCAAAATCAATTGACAATGAGTGGAGTAGCTCATTGACAATGAGTGAAGTAACTCATGTATCTTATAAATTGTGAGGTCTCCACTTATTTTTTCAATGTGGGATCCTCAACAATAATTTCGTATCTTAAAAAATATATTGTTGTATATTGGGTGCAAGATAAATGACATTATTGTTTTATTCGCGTAGTGGTCAAGTATGTCAAGATAAATGTGATTTTTTTAGGTACAATAACCAAAATGGACATTTTAGAAGTTGAGAGACACAAATAGAGTGAATTTGAAAGTTGCATGACTATAAAATCAAATTTAAACCTTTTTAAAATAAATAAAACAAAGTTATTATCAAATTGATTCTAAGAAGATCACAATGCAATTCGTTCTTGAGGTGTGTACAAATAGTTAGATACTCATATATTATATTATAATATTATGAAATATTCCAATATCAAATATATACTCATTGAAATACAAACAAAATCAAAATCAATCAATTTGATTAATGAAAACCAAAACTTAAAGATGGATAAAATCTTGTGGGATTTGATTGAATAGAATAAATCACTAAAAAAATTAAAAATTAAAAATTAAAAATAGAAGAAGAAGAATGAAAAGAAAAGGAACACAAATCTCAAGGGGGAATAGAATTTGAAAGTGAGAGATTTTGGGTGTGAGAGTGCACCCAAAAAGCCAAGGAGGATTTCAGCTTTGTTGTTTTTTGTTTTTTTTTTCTTAAAAAAATTCTTATTTTATTTTATTTATATAAAAAAAAAAGGATTAAAAGACAGTGTTTTGGATATTCTAACACTTTCTCAGCTTTTGTAGTGTTTTTAATAGATCTTGTCTCTCTCTTTATCTCTTATTTTTCTCTCACTAGATCCCATCTTGTTCCCCCTTAGCTTAAACAATTTTCATCAGCTTTTTGTTTGGTTTTATATATAGTTTTAATTTACAGTTGCTATATTATTATAAAGTTGTGTTTAAGAAGAAATTTGATATATATACACTTTTGCACTACTGATTTGGACGAATTATTCTTTTATGGTTCAAATTTCATTTCAATCGTTCAAAAAATTTCAACGTTAATTTCTACCACATAAAATCTTCAAATATTACCATTTAAATATAGGGTAGAGATTTCAACCTAGCTATGATTTTAAAATAAATTATTAATACTTTAACACATTGAACTAATACTATATTATTCATATAATATATAATTTTTGAAGAAGATGAACTCAAACACAATGGACTATGACATGTAGAAAACTCAAAGTTTTATTTTGACAATGCTATACAAATTATTCAATGAGAATATATCAAATAATTAATGTGTGTTTAACAATTTGTTTACAATTATTAGGTTAATTCAAATCCTATTCTTATTTCAATTGATTTAATTTCTAAATTATTCCAAATGTTTTATTTTAATTTTTTGACTCCGCACATTAAAAAAAATCATCGCTTCTGTCATTATTTTTCTCAAATCATAAAATAAAAACAATCTAATGTGATATAACCTACCTTTTATTCATTTATACAAAATAAATAGATATCTACATGGAAAACATAGAAATCTTCGTAAATTAGTACCATATATATATATCGATCTTCCATTACAAAGGTGAGAGATCGAATCATCAACTCTCGAAATGATAATGAATACTAGAGTAAACTTTTATGCAAGAACTTAGAGAGATTAAACCAAAACATTTGAAATTTCAGGATCAAAACAATACACATATGAAAGTTTGAAATTTATAAAAAGTTGATAGACCTGAAACAGTAGATTTTGAAAGTTAAAAAAAAAATTTATAAACTTGCATGCAAAATACTATGTTATTGTACAGTACTTAGTCAAGTATATCAGCTTTTTTGAAGCAAGGGTTCCTTAGAATTATCAAATATATATAAAACTATAGAGACATAAACTTTTTTAGCATAAATATTATTATATAATAAAATAAAGGCAAGAACTTTAATTTGGGAAAGGCAAGGAGAAAAGATAAAAGAGAAAGGGGAGGCAAGAAATCCAAGTGGGGTTAGGGTTGGTTGCCATTTTATGAAGCAAAGAAATTAGAAAGGGAATGGGCTGCAAAAGGTCTGATATATTCAAACAGATAGATAAATCAAGAAGAAGAAGAAGAAGAAAGAAGCAGCCAAAAAGGAAAAGAAAACAGATGAAGAACAACAAGCCCAAGAACAACAAGGATAGATTAGAAGAAGTTCAATTCCCCAAAATCAAAGTATCTATCCATCAAATCACTATGTTGTTTGACCCTTTGTCCTTTAACCTACTTTTTTTTTTCCTTATCTTTTCTTTTGGATGGATCCCAATTTTAATTACTGTAGCATGATGTAAACTGAGTTTTCTCCCCTTGACTAAATGTTAATATTAATATAAGTTACATTTGAATTTTGTTTGGTTGTTTGTGAGAGTTTAGACATGCACCTCGAGTAATTTTACGGGTCGTTGTAGGTGCTTCTAAAAGAACTTCGGTGGTTAAGTGGCTATCATGGGGTTAGAAATTATAACTATAACAAATGAAAAGAGTAAGAGAAAGAAAATTTTGGATATGTTGACTTCATTAATGGAAATAATAGATAAAAGATTTCCATTAAAGTCTAAAATGGAAAAACAATAATTACAAGAATCTCTCGTCAAAAGAGCAATCCTCCGACATGGAGTTTAATATTGAGAAGATGGTCGATGAAAAGACGAAAGAGGTTTTTTTTTTTTTTTAATGCTTATTAAGTATATAGGTAAGTTCTATCAATGATATACTATATGAAGTATATATCATTTATTAATTTAACGTGATTGATATACTTCATATTAAAGTTTATTAGTTATATAAGTGATATGCCTTATTTTAGGTATATCAATTATATTAAGATATACCTAATATAAGAAGTATAGCGGTGATATCTAAAAATAATGAAGGCGAAATCAGAATAACAAAAAAAAAATTGATTTTAAAATTTTGATATATTTATAAAAACAAAAGGCTATTGCTATATTTAATTTGCAAATATGAAAAATGTTTTTGCTACTCATTAAAAATACTACTTTTTATTACAAAGTTTAGAGTCTGAGATAAAATATTTGAAAACTTGTGGACTAAAACCTAAAATTTGAGAGCTAAAGGAACCAAAAATAAATAAATAAAAAGTAGAAAAAAAAAATTTAAATCTTAATTACTTATTACTCCCATCCATTAATTGAGGAATCTATTTTATTTCAGTTTTTTTTAGTTCATCAACATTTAGGGTGAGGGATTCGAATCTCTGACCTCTTGGTCAAAGTACATGTCAATTACTCGCTTCGACAAGTTGGTTTATTTTACAACCATACAAAATTGGGATAGTTTTGAATATTAAAAGATATATAACACTAAAGCAATTCAATTATGTTCATATATCAATAATTTTTTGTTATTATTTTATTTATTACTTCAACATTATTTGAGGTGGAGAATTGAATATCTTATCTTTAGCATATATGTACCATTTTTTTAACCCGTTGAATTACGTTTGATTCACAACAAATTTTTGTTATGAATTATCACTAATAAGCTTATTGAACAATTGGTATCAAATCATTAGTATCTAACTATTATTTGAAAATAAGATCACATGACATATTGGAAAAGAATTACACTTTTTTTTTTTCCAATATACAAAAGCTAATCTAAAATTTGTATTGTGAACATTTACCAAACAATTAAGAAAATGATAAAACAAATTTAGAAGTTAATTAAACTATTATTAGGAGAAGGTGGCCATATTAAAAAAAAATTGCATATAAACATCAAGGGACCCTACTGTTCCTCAAGGAGATCATCTGCTCCAAATCTTGATCATGTTCATGTTCATACACAAACTGACACATATATATCCAAATATATGAAACTTAATAGAGCATAGCACAAGAAAATATGAATTGGACTTTGACGTGCAGCAAAAAGGGTCCCGACATCTCTCATTGTGGGAAATTTTTTGTTGTGTGCGTGTTTTGTGATTACAGAGCCTCTAGTAAAATCATCAAATTGTTTCCAACAAAATTGAACCTCAACAGTTCTTTGATCCGTACACTTGTCTACAAGATATGCATTTATTCTCTATCAAATAATGATACGTAAGACATTTATACAAGACTGTGTGTTTTCAAATCAAATAAATTACGATTCATTGGAACAAAAAAAACCCGACTACTGATTAGGCCAGGTCGTGGAAATATATAGTTGTATGCTTTGGAGTATAGTCATAGAGTCACCAAATATTAATCATAGAAATTAATGTATTTTTAAAAAAATTAATGTATTTAATAGTTACAAAATTGAAAGTTTAAGGTTCAATTAGATATAAAATTAAATTTTATGCCTATAGTTAGTTTTTTTTTTGGAAAAAATACACTTTTGGTTCCTGAGGTTTGGGTTAAGTTACACTTTGGTCCCTGAGTTTTCAAACTCAACAAAATTATCCCTTAGGTTTGAGATAAGTAGTAATTTGGTCCATGCCATTAAATCTAACCGACTGCTGACATGACACTATTATTTTATTAAAAAAAATAATTTTTAATTTTTTTAAATAAAAATATATTAAAATAATAAAAAATATTATTATTTTATTATTTATTTTTATTCTTTCTCCCTCTCTCTCTTATTCTTCTTCTTCAACCATCTTCTTCATCTTCAACCTTTTTTTCTTCCTTCTTCTTCAGCAGGTCGCCGGCGGCCAGCCGCGCCGGAGATTTTTTTTTTTTTTCTTCCCTCATCTTTTCTTCTTCTTCGTCTTTTTCTCATTTTCACACCAATCCAATTTTTTTTTTTTTTAAAAAGGCTTGCCGGAAATCGAAAGAGGGAGGGAGGGACCTCCCTCCTTCGATTTTTCGGCGAGAATCAACTTCTTCCTCAACAGCAAATACAACAAACAAGCAAAATTGCAATGGAGCCCTTCGTCTCGCGAAATCAACTCGTTCGAGAAGGTGAGTCCAGGCATTAATCCGCGTTTTTTCAACCAGAAAATCGAGCAGAAGCTATATGAGAAGAAGATTCCCTCGACGCAGGCAAAGGCCAGAATTCGCTCGGTGAATGATTCAGTGTTGTCGATCCACTTCAATGCCCAATTGGCCTTCTTCTTGACGCAGGGGACAGTCTCGATCGCGAAATAATCGACTCTTCTCGTTCGAGTCTTTGATGTAGGTTTCGAGGAGAAGACTGTACATCTCGGAGTGGATATTCTCGATGGCGATTTGGAATCCATAGAAGGCTCTGGCCTCAGCGACGTAGATCCGCCCTCTGCTTGTATACAAGATATGCATTTATTCTCTATCAAATTATGATACGTAAGACATTTATACAAGATATACACTTGTATATATCTAAGATATACAAGATATGTGTTTACACTTGTATAAGTGTCTTGTATACAAGACATTTTACAAGACATTTAAACAAGCGTATATCTTGTATACAAGACATTTTGTGTTTTCAAATCAAATAAATTACGATTCATTGGAACAAAAAAAAAACCTACTGACCAGGCCATGCCATGGAAATAAAAAGGAAAGGACTTTTGGGATGAAATAAAATAAAAGAAGTACTTTATTTTTTTTATTTAAAAATATATATTTTTAGTAATCTTTAATATATTGGTATTATTTATATATTAGGATTAGAGATATCTTTTCTTTTGAGCTCTTACTTTATCTAATTTATCTAAATGGAACCGCTAATAAAAGCTTAGATATCCATATATATATCTAGTTAATTATATATATCGAGATTCCCATAGCATAGCATATGTCTTTATTTGAAGATGCACTATTCAAATACACAATAAATTACCTCCAAGATAATATAAATAGGTCTTTCATTACTTTCCCGTCTCAAAATTAAGGACTTGTGTTTTCTGCCGTATCTTTCTAATTCAGCTTCTTTTTTCTTTTTTTCTATTTACAGGATTACCCATTAAATTTCAAGAAATAAGTTTAGATATTCCACCAATCCATTTAATTAAGTGTTAACAACTCTATTTTCTTCCCAAAATATCATATCACAAGTTAGGATGAAGATTTCTCCCAAAAAAAAAAAAAAAAAGGTTAGGATGAAAATTTAAACATATACCTTTTAGGAGTAGAATCACCATAATTAGTAAACTATACTCAATAGCAAGTGCTACAAATTAAATTAGGGGGATAAGTCTTAAAATCGAACTTTTGAGACAACCTACTTGTATTTTACCAAGTTTGCATACTCCTTTTTATCATGTTGTGTCAAATCATCATTTGTTAATTCAGTGAATATACTACATCAATATTTAAGTAACATTGTTATCGATATAGACTTAATAGAATCAAAACCTGAAATTGATGTGTATCTATAAAACTTCTTAGAGTTGAAATACTAAGGGGCTGTTTGGGGAGCTGAGTTGGTTATAATAGTTGGGGGTTATAATAGACTGGGAATTATAATAGTCTGGAGGTTATAATAGTTTGTGTTTGGGGTGCAGATTATTATAGTCTGGGATAAAATAATTTGTGTTTGGGATGCAGATTATTTAAGTCTGGGTTAAAATAGTATGTGTTTGGGATGCAGATTATTTTAGTCTGAGTTAAAATAGGAGTGTTATCTGTTTAACATGAGGTTCTGAATCAAAGGTTCAAGTTGACTGTTTTTTTTTCTGACTTTTTTTTGTTTATTCGTCATATATCATATTTTGCAAATATAAAAAAAAATGTCTGGGTTTAGTTGTAAAAAAAAAATAAAGTTTTGGGTATAAGAGTTAAATTATGTGTTTAACTTAAGGAAACAAAAATAACCTAAGGTAAATGTTGATTTTCTTTGTTTTAGAGTCATGGTTTTTTCACAAAATAAGTCATTTTATGATTTCATATAGAAAAACCATATTTGTTTCATTTTTGTATTTCCAACATAAAAATGGTAAATGCTTATTGAAAACTCATTTTACCTTCATTATCAAAAGAATCAAATAAAATAGAAATCACATAAAATAAAAACATGAGTAGTATTTTTTTTAATTATTATTATCACAGTAAACTTGAATACAATAAGTATAATTTGGAATGAAAAATATAGTACAATGAAAGTAAACACTCATACACTTCATTATCAAAAGTAATTATGTAATAAAACTCCATATTTATATATGTACAAAGACAACCTAGTATCTAACTCCCTAGAAATTTTCCGACTTTTTTGGAGACCACCAACAACTTTCCCGGCGACTGATTTTTTTTCCCTCTTTTTTCCTTTCTTTTTTTCTACATTTTTTTTTCTTTATTTTTGTTTTTTTATATTTTTCGAAATGAAAAATGAGAAGAAAGATTAAAAAATAAAAAATAAAAAAAATGTCGCCGAAAAAGTCGTCGACAATCGCCGGAAAGTCAACGGCGGTCGCCGGAAAAGTCAAGGAGTCACATGGAAGAAGAGATGAGAGAATTACTGTAGAGAATGAATAGAATAATCTAGTGGGTTGAATGGTGGTTATTGTAGCAACATGGGGGTAAAAATAACCCACTTCATCCATTATTTTTGTTGATGCCTCAAACACTGGGTTGTTAATGCCTCAAATACTGGGTGGGTTATAATAGCCCTCACTATTATAACCAACACAATGGGTCAAACAGCCCCTAAATGGATATAGCCACTATTTTTTAAAAAAAGAAAATTAGATCTATTTAATAATTATGCAATAATCAAAAGTGATGTACTTGTAGTGCTGCCACACAAACAATAAATAGGAATGAAAAAATAACATTTTCTCCAAACAAGTACCTCTTACAAGTAGGAGCTTTATATGAAACATTGAACAACAAAAAAAATAGAAATTAAAAATTAAAAGAAAACAAAAAAAAACATTTAAGACCATTTTTTCTGAACTAACAGAACGTACTGTTTTGTCCAATACCTCTGTTTTTTTTTTTTTTTTTTTTTTGTTCGTAATAAATTAAATTGAATATTTAAGTGATTTTTTTTTTTTTTTTAATTTTGATTTGGCTGTACAAGTATTGACCTCAGCAGGACCCCTCCACACGAGGTTTGCTTACTCTGTCACTGCAAGTGATGACGTCATGCGGTGTGGAGATACCTCAAACTCTTGGAATATCATTGCCCTAAGATTAGACCCTGACCGTACGATTGGAAAGCTTGGATTTTATTTTTACATCAAATCAATTACAATTTTGTTTGAATAAACGAAAATGATTCAAACCACATCCCAATTAATGATTTTGTTAATTTATAAATTTAGGATTTAGAAGGAACTTTATTATAGACAAGAAAGTAAGTCAATAAAATAAACACAATTACACGTAACTAAAACTTTGTCGGAGTGAACAAGAGTCTAGTCATTTTTTCTTATCACATCATGTTGAATCATTGACCCGTCATGTCAACATTTAATTAGTGATATGAGGTTAGCAACATAGATTTTTATTGAACAAAACTTTTCCCCTAGCTAATAGGAATGTTTTCGCTCACAAATCATACTAAAATTTTCAGAGCTATTTATTTCTTTGAAAAAGAGAAAATATTTCTTCTTTTTCTTACCACATCATCTATCTTACTTGTCAAAAACGTAACATAACGACGGTTAGCATGAGATCACTATTAACTAGTCAATAGTGAGTCTTTTTCATTTCCATTAGAACCAAAATGAAAATTGAAGGTTTAAAACCAAATAGATTCTAACATAAAAAAGTTCATAAACTAATTCACAATTTACCCATTTTGTTTCCCAGTTTTAGGTATGAGTCTATAAGGCAATGATATTTGGTAGGACCCACAAATGAAAAGAAAAGGATTGAAAAGAGAGGATTTGGGGATTGAAATGTGGGGAGTGATAAAGAGAAAGGGTGAGATATCCAATAAATAGCAATAGTCTTTTATGGTTAAGGGAGGGTGTGTCTGACTTCTGAGTCTCTGAACAAGCAGCAGAGTACTAAAACTCTGTCCTAACTGAAATGCTTACAACACCAAAATTATTAAATTTGGCAACAATGGAGATTGGTTGGCTTTGGTTATGCTGAAATTCAAAGCAGCAGGCACATTTTTTTGGTAGGGAGAGTAATAATAACGTATGAATTCACTCACTACTGTAAGTTTGGTTCAGCAAAAAGCTCATTTAACACAGCAGAAGAAGCACTGAAGACACTGCAAAATGTGTGTATATATGGAAATGAGCTGCTGCTGCTGCTGCTGAGGCCATTCTGACACTGTTAACGCACGCTTTAAAATTACACCAATGACAATCATCATCAATGCCATCCTCTCCCTCTTTGGGAGTCGTCAACAAAACCCCAGTGCCCACCAATTCACCATTTCTCATGCAGCACCAACAACGAATTCCCCATCTTTTGAATTCAAACCAAAACCACCCCATTTGATATGTCTCTATCCCTCTAGACTTGGGATTGGAATTCTCTCATGGAGTGAAGAAAGTTGGAGATTGTTACCAACTTAAAAGCTGTTGGGTTCCGATGTGAATGTAGTCTTGCATCTGTTAGAAGTAAGAAAGATCATAGAATCATAGATATATAAGAAAACAAGCAAAAGAAGAATAATATCTCTCTTGTTATAAGGTCTTTTTACTGACATCAAAAGCAAAACCATGCAGGTACGGGCTCATATAGCATTTATAACCGTTGTCTTTAATGAAAACAAGTAAAGTTTAATGAGAGAGAGCAGAAGGGGGAGAAGAAAGCTGGAAAAAGATTAATGGAGAGAATTAGCAAAGCTTGTTAAGATGGTGGAGGCAGAGATTAGCAGTTTGGTGGTGGTGGGAAATTAAATTTAACCACATCAAGAGGCAGCTATCAGTGTATTCAATATATCAGTGGGTTTAACTTGTGAAACAAGGGATGTCAGAAACAGAGTAAAGAGAGAGATAGAGAGAAGAAAATGAGAGGGATTGTGGGGACGACCAATTATGAGTCAAAAACAAGGGAGGGAGGCAGAAAAAGCCAATTGGGAAAAAAAGGCTCTGTGGTTTTGTTGGGGGTAAATGACCTCACTATAGGCGTAAACACTGCAAAAAAATCAATGGGGTTTGTTTGTATGTCTTTGTTTGCCAGCTTAAGCATGGAGTAAAAGAGAGCCAAATGAAGGAGGTGCTTGATTTGGTTCAGTGATTCAGTCCGATCCACTAGTCACTTCATTTACAATGTTTTTCTTTCCTTTTCCTTTTCCTTTTCCTTTTTGTTTCTTGGGATGGTGTCTAGGGCAAGGCAACCTTAAGATTCCAAAGGTGTATGTCACACTCCCTTTTGTTGTTTTCTTTTATTACCTCTGAAAGTGTTTTTTAGATTTTCGAGAAAGGAATGAACCTGACTAAAGAATTCTACTTCTGTACCAACTGCCAATAAGTTTTCAAGATGATATATTTTTATTAAAACGTGGCTGAATCTGAATTGTTTTCATTTTCCAAAGCTTTAAGTTTGAGCACATCGAATTGCTTGATATCATTCAAGGGACTCCACCTTGGGCCCTTATTTTACCTCACATCAATGTGGTCGAAAAGTCTCTCAAGCAAGCTACTCAGAAATGGAAAATTCCCAGATGATGATTTTCAATACAGGGAAGTTTTGGATGGAATTATCTTTGAACCCACTGAACCAAGTTGAAGTCAAACCCTTCAAACTAAACACGAACAATAGATAGTGCATGGTGTCACGACCATTGTATAAGTTAGACATCCTAACCAATTATACTAAATGGAAGAGAGAACCAATGAGTTCCCTCAGTCCCATCTACAGATTTTGAACTCTATGGGTACAAACCACCTTGACAGGTCGCCTTGGTCACTACTCAAGTGAAAGGAGAATCACGCTGGGGTCAAGGTAGGTCTTGAGTGCTTTGCTCCTCAGCTCTATATGTATCACTCAAGGTCATTAGACTCAACCAATATCTGGACCAATCACTTCCAATGTGGAGCTTTTTTTTCAAAATAAGAAAAAAGAAAAAAAAAAGACGATGACTCTTGGGACTATGTTGCAAGAGAGTTGGGTTGGTCATCCATGTCTTTTGTTTCTCGAAAGCAAGTCTAAGACTTTCATGGGCATTTGTTGCCACTGCATGGTTACTAGTTGGTGGAATATTATTAATCGTGGTAGTCATGTACAATTGCCCTTGCTCCATATCCGTTACTCTCTTTTTAACAGTTCCTCTAGTTTCTGAAGGACCGGACCAACAGGTGGGCATTGCCGTTAAAGGCACTCGAATACTTTCCCACATATGGTGCCATAAAGTAAGCAAAAGTTGAGCTGTTTGTGAAAAGTTGAGAAATGTTCCCACATATGGTGCCAAATTGTGGTTGATGGAATCAACAATCAAAGATAAGGTATCCTACAAAACAAGGAGGTCTAGATTAACATACACTGATGGAGTGTTTGCTAAAGAAACCTCAATCTTCAACTTAGTATTGGAAAATGAATTATGCAATGTAATGATAAAGTCGAAGCTTGTATGTGTACTAGAATGACTTGGTCCAAGTCCAATGGACTTTCGACATGTGAAAGGTTGAGCAAGATTAGCGCTATTAAGGTGAGTGTCAAGGCAAGATTCACTCCTAGATCCAAGTCAAACATAGACACCTAAGTAGGACAAGGTCAATAATAAAATGTTTTCCATAGTAAGTTATATGAAACAGTTTCAAGGGGAGAGTTGTATAGGTTAATAAGAATACTGCAAGATTAGTCTCTTCTGAATCTGAACAGGTCGAGGAATTGCACCTAGGTGGCCAAAGGGGAGAGGTGAGGAGCTTTTCAAATGATTATAAGTCCTATAATTGAGAGGTTTTCATTTATAGATAACACAATGATTTGAGAAACCCAGTTAAAGAAATGCCCTATACAGTGAATAACCCTAAGAGGCCCGAGAAAAAAATCTCTATCATTTAGGACATCACAGCATCTAAAGTAAAATTTCAATAGATCTTACAATGCCCATTACAGATTGTCCAATTAGCATGTACGATGGAAACAATATTTAAAAACAACTTTATGTTTTAAAAGTACCAAGAAAAACGTGGTTGGTAAACCATTCAAGTTATTTTATTAGTTCTTTTCAAAAAAAAAAAAAAAAGGTTATTTTATTAGTTTCCAATCACTTATTTTCGGGAAAAATAAAATAAAATCAAATATTCTCTCTTCCAAAACCACAGATTTGGGAATAATGATATTAATGTGGACAATAATCTTAACTATGACAAGTTATTCAATAAAAACTTTCAAAGAACTGTTTTCCAAATAAAATAAAAAATTTTGTTTTCAAAATAGTTTTCTAAACTGCCCCTAAATCCCACATCACAATCCGACAAAAGCTATGATTCTAAAACAATCTTGTGCGACAACACAGAACATAGAAGCTCTTAACCATGAGAATCTAAAAGCAGAAAATGCTCATATTTCACAAAACTGCATGACAGTCTCAACTGTCAAGTGCCGCTCCTAGAATCTCGGTCCAAGTAGCTGCACACTTAATAGTAGATGACTGAAAAAACTGCAAACCAGTACCTTGTTATAGTCTTCTTAATCACCATTGAGGCACAATAGGACCATAACGGAAGAAGAATAAATTAAACAGTGGCCATAGATTCGATCGACAACGTTGCTGCTGATGGAGGAGTATCCATTTCTCTTGACTCCGAACTTTCCTGTTTGACCATCTTATTGCGGTGCAGAAAAGAGTCCCTCGAAAGTTCAAAAACTGCATCATGCCACCAAGGTAAAGTTTATCATTTTTGTAACAGGAAAAGCTTAAGTAGTACAGAACACGTCAAAAGATAATCACAATATGCAGAAACTGAAAGACAAGACTTAATAGCAAACTAATTACAAAGTAATACGGTTTCGCAAAAAATAAATCAAAACATAGAAACCAAGTTAGATCTAGCAAATTTTCTCAAATATAACTTGAATTAAGAATTTGACTATACGATACAAATTTTCAATTTTTTCCTTACAAGCAAATACTAAAACTGTGGTCAAAGCTCATCACAACAATTGAGCAGGTTGGTCAGAGACAAAATGAAAATTGACAAAAGGAGAAGAGAATAGGGGACACAAACCCTTGCCGACACAAGAAGACGCCATCTTTTTAACCAATCTTCTTTTCATACAGCAGTAACATTTATTCAGAAATTTGATGATCAGTTCTTTGCAATGCTGCTACATCTCCAGCAACTCCGAAGTTAGAATTCCCACCCAGTTCAATCTTGCCCTACCACCTCCACATTTGATGTCTTCAGAGCTTTCTCATAATACAATGAGCTTCTTAGAGATAGTTGCATCGAGACAGCTGAGAAAATCAATCCCATCACGTGTGGAGTAGGATGATATCAACAAGAGATTGTTGAGCGCATCAGAATTGGACTCAAAGACTCGAGGACCCAATGATGCAAGGGCATTTGACAGAAGAAATGCGTATTTTGGGTCAATCAATACAAGCCAACCCACTTCTTAAAAGCCAAGGCTGATTCTCTCTTCCTTAGTTGGGCTTCTGTTTGGAACTTGGGAGCCTTCCCCTTGTAAAGTGTTTTGTGGTACTTCAAGAACAGGGTTCTATATTTGTACTTGTCAATGAACATGTTATCTTTCTCCATCATCTCGACAACTTCATTTGCTCGACCAAAAAATCCACCCCTCACAAACGTATAAAGGACAGAATCAAGGAGCTCTTGGTCAAACTTCAAGAATGAAGCTGATGCAATACTTTTCATTTCCCCCCACAATTCTGTTACTTCTATATATTTTCCACCAATGGCAGCATATCCAGTTACCATAGAATGGAAAGTTTGAGCATTCGGAGAATGTCCAAGGCTTCTCATTTTCTTCAGAGCCTTCTCAGCATCTTGCATCAGTCTCTTCTTACAGAAGAAATGTATAACGTTGTTCCAATCATGAAGTCCATAATCCACTCTTTGCCCATCTTTTATTTCCTGTAAAAGTTTCGCCATCAATCCAGCTTCACCATTCTCTGCACTATCCTCAACCAATCTTCTAAATTCTTGATGTCCAGATCTTGGTATTTTAGCTTCTTTCATCTCCTGAAAAAGTTTGAGTGCCCCCTTGTTGTCATTCTGAAGCACTCTAGAATTGATCAATGCGTCATAACAGCTTGAGTCAAGCTGTATTCCAGCCTTACGAGCATCTCGCAAAAGAGATGCAATCTCACCAGTTTGATTAGTTTTACAATAAGCTTTTAGGAGAGAACCATATACAGAAGAACTAGTTCTAACACCAGCCAGATGCATCTCATCGAGAAGGTCATGTGCTTGATCTAACCACCCAAGTGAAATGCATGCATTTATGACATGAACTAACAAAGAATCGTCATTAGATACAGGTGACTCTTCCCTCTCTGCCTTGATAAGAAACTGAGCTAAATCCTTGGTCTTACCAGCTTCCAGAAAAGCCCTAACTAATTTCACAAGAATAGCTTCAGTTGGCTGGAGAACACCACGTTCAGTTGTAACTAATTCAACTTGCAATTGCAGCTTCATAAGCAAGGTGCGAAGAATTTCCTTGGCTTCAATATCAAGGTTCGGAAAATTTCGATCCATAACAAAATCTTCATAAGAAATGGACTTCCCATTTAATATCTTATCTTTTAATCCATCATTTTGGCAAATAAAAATTTTCTCAGAACCTAGTCCAGATGATGGTCTTACCTGATTTTCAGCAGTACCACATACTAAGGTAGTTGTAGCGATTGCATTTTTAGCTATCTTTGCTTTCCTCAGCATGTCCAAAACCATGTTAGATGCAGATTCTAGATCTCCAAATTTCAGGTGACATGTGAGTAAACAACTATAAAACTGCCGATACTGAACATCACTTAGATTATAGGCTTCATCTATGTGTCTCTGTAATTTCTTCAATTCTTCTCTCCGCCCGTTTCTTTCATGTATATGAACCATTACCATCAATAAGTTGGCATCTACTTTGACACCAATTCTGGGCATCATATCAAGGAGTTCTTCTGCCTTTCTAGTTGTCCCAAACAAGACACATCCCGCCAGAGCAATGTTAAAAGCTGTAGAATTAGGCTTCATAGCAATCAAAGGGGCATTAATCTTTTTACGTGGGTCCACCCTGCCATCTTGAAACATGTAACCTATTTCAAGAATCAATTCAGCTGCAAGGTAAGCCCCAGGGCCAGTTTGTGACATGTGGGCCAATATTGCAGACCAAACAGCAACAGGGAGAAACTGTTCCATTTTTATCAACTTTCTTAGAATAGTTGATGCTGGAACTGGTAACCCCAATTTTGCTAGACTAAAAGACAAATAGATTAGAGGGTCCTTCTCTAGCAAGTTCTGCTTCCCTTCTACAAACGCCTGTTCTACCAGATCATAGGCCTTCTCAAGCCATTGAATTTCCAGACTTTCCGCAAAACCTGTCAATAGTTTATTAACAACAGATTTTCTAGGAAATCCTTCCATTTCCATATGTTGTTGATATAACTTCCATGTATCATTCAATCTATGCTCTTCAATGGCAGTTTGTATGTCCATACTTAGTTTTGCAGGATCTCGAGCCTGAACCAAAATTCTTTCCGACATCGTAGATAACAACTTGATGTCAAAGATACATTTATTCTTAAGTCCCAACACAAGGGATTCTACATTTGAGCTCAATGGTGAGGTAACAAATGCTCTGAAAAACTGGCAATTGGAATTAAGTGTGCATTTACTGACCCCAAACATGTTGTGATTAGCACCATGAAATAAGAAATACAAAGCAGAAGGTGAATATACAGCAGCCCGGCAACTTGACTTCATGATCAGATGATTCATCTTTACAGTTCCGGCCATAGAACAAATGCACAATCCAAAGTTCAAATGCAGCAAAATTGGTTACGCTTTGCAATGAATAGGTTTATCGACATTTGCAACAACTCTTCTCAATTGCGGCCAGCAAGGCAAAGTTCTTCAGTGCTTGATAGCAAGAGTCTAGTACAAGAACAGACCATGTTATTATAATTTGCAAATAACGAATGCTAAAAACAAATTAGGCACTTCTAATTCTTATTTGATAATTAACCATCTAGCTTAAATAATTAATATCCATTCACGAGTAAGATTATGAAAACTAAGTCCCTGAACTGGGGTTTCGATAGAGCAGATGTGACAAAAAAAACTTCTCAACAAACAATTAGAAATCAGGGAAGCACATTTTCAATTAATTATTGACAAACAGATAACAGACTACAGGATCGCTCACTAATTAATAAATCTGAAAGAAAATTTTCATATACTCTAATGTCTAATGTTGTTTGTCTCCAAAGGAATTAAGAGGAATTGAATTCCTTTATTGTATCATTCAAAGTAACAAGATTTCAAATCATATCTGATTTCTAGTCTCTTTTTCACTCAAAAAAATTTTCCAGATCAAAAGGGTGAAATTTTGTGGGGTTTTTGTCAAGATGTTAAATGATACCAAACATCAATCCCACTCCAAGTTATGAGATCAACATGATCAAATTATTGCAGGACAGGTTTAGACTATGCTAATGTTATGCCATGAACAAAAAACATAAGATTCAAAAATCCAAAACTATTAAAAGCCTTTCTTTATTCGTATTGGCAAGAAGAACAGACAGCACTGTTTTTTGAAGAATTTACCACCAATAAAAATTATGGTCTTATCAAAATATTCTTTCTATCAATTATTCATCGATATCAAAGCACCATTTCAATTGTATAAACTCCTGCAATTAGAGAAGAAAGGATTTTGAAGAAATCCTAGGGAAAAATTCGGCAGTTACTTCGGAGGACTCAATTCCTGAAGCTCTCTTGCTTTTCACATAAATGAGTTCAAAGAAGTACGAAACTAAACAAGTCCAAACTAACTGCAAAACCCCGAAAAATAATTATTATTCAGATATTAGTAGCCGACTCTCATGATTCACCGCTCTGCTGACAAACTAAAATTCATATATATCAACTTGAATGTCACACTAATTAAGAGATACACAAAAAAGAAGACCTAATACTCAGAAAAATAATCACGAACCCATGTAAGTTTAATGCGGCAATGAGCTTCAAAAGCCAAGCAGATGAAGACATTAGATATAGGGCAGAATGCATAATACTTTTGGGACCTTGCTAAAACATGTGAGCACTAAGCGAAGAAGGATTTGAGAAGAAAACAAACCTGTGGGTTGGGATGGACTTCAAAGCGTGCAGGATGAGGATTGAGAAGAAGAAGAAGAGAAGAAACTTCAACGCCGTTCGTGGAGGGATTCGTCATCGGAAAAGCAACGAGACGCTCGTGGGTGAGGTGACGCACAGCCGCCGCAGAAGAAGTCGCCGTGGGTTGAGGTTGTTGTCACACACACCGTCGTCGCTGCCATGAGAATTCCGATCTGAATTCGTGCGTGGGTGGTGGCGTTCCAGAGCAGTAGCTCGGCGGAGAAGAAAGAATTTGAGGGGGGGCGGGAGGGGGGCAGCTACACGGCTAGAGAAGGAAGAAGGGTTTTTGAGAGAAGTAACAAAAAAATTAGGGCAAAATGCAATTTTGGTCCCCGAGGTTTGGGGTTCATGTCTATTTGGTCCCTGAAGTTTTAAAAGATACACTTTAGTCCTCCAGGTTTGTAAAACTATTCTAAATGGTCCCTGACTTAACTTTAACTTAACGGAATGCTGACTAGACCGTTATATGCTGACATGGATGGGATGACGTGGCTATTTCATTTGATTATTAGGCAAATAAATTGAAAAAATAATTAAGAAAACTAAAATATTAAATAAATGTTAAAAATGGTTTAACACATATTAGGATATAAAAAATTCACTTCCACATCTTCTTCCATACAATCAACTTGTTGAGAGTTCGCAGCTTTCGTAAAATAATAGTGAGAAAATTAGTAAATAACCAAATAAGAAATTTCCCCCAAAAGAAACAATGCCTGCAAACTTCTCAACTCTGTGATCTTTGATGGAATTCCACCTGAAAGTCGATTGTGAGACAAATCAAGCAGAACAAACCGAAAAATCAAACAAGGGGTCAAGAACAGGGCAAGTGATCTCACAACAACCAAAACCCTCTGATTCTCATGGCAAACACAACAAACAACGAAAGGGGTTTCTCCCCTCCAAATCCCCAAGTCGGGTTTCTTGTCCCCTTCCTTCTTCTAATCAATCCAAGGCGATGATTGAACAAAACCCAATTGCAGTGTCGCAACTAAACACCCTTTTTCTCTGATTGATTCCTCGTTTTGGGTTCACTGGACATTGAAAAGACGGTTCTTGCAGAAATAAGGGAACAGAGAGGGCTCAGACAGGCAGGGAGATCGAGTGCATAATAGAGAAATAACAGAAAGACAAAGTACAAAGAGAGACAGTGTTTGATGGTCAAAATCGCAAAGAGAAGAAACGACGGTGGTGGACGGAGATGAGATAGACGAAAAATCGAGCGGCCGAATTGAACTGTTCGCAAGGGACCTACCATTTCAATTCAATGTAAGCAAATTTCTTTTGGGGTTACTCTCTTTTGCGAAATTTTCGACAAATTTCTTTTTGCTTTCTTGATTCTCTTCGTTTTGCCCAATATTTAAAATGTGGGTGTGGTCAAGAAGAAGAAGAGAAGAAAGAACAGAAATGTTTTGCAGTCAATGTTATGGAAATGGAAAGGTTATTTACTAATTTTCTCACTATTATTTTACGGCTCCGGCGAACTTTGAACGAGTTGATTGTATGGAAGAAGCAGATGTGGATTAGGGCAAGTGAAGTGAATTTTTTATATCCTAATATGTGTTAAACCATTTTTAACATTTATTTAATATTTTAGTTTTCTTAATTATTTTTTCAATTTATTTGCCTAATAATCAAATGAAATAGCCACGTCATCCCATCCATGTCAGCATATAACGGTCTAGTCAGCATTCCGTTAAGTTAAAGTTAAGTCAGGGACCATTTAGAATAGTTTTACAAACCTGGAGGACTAAAGTGTATCTTTTAAAACTTCAGGGACCAAATAGACAT
The DNA here is from genome assembly GCA_017139565.1 of Luffa aegyptiaca. Taxonomy (NCBI): domain Eukaryota; kingdom Viridiplantae; phylum Streptophyta; class Magnoliopsida; order Cucurbitales; family Cucurbitaceae; genus Luffa; species Luffa aegyptiaca. Next base: position 7,137,169 of record CM029399.1, on the reverse strand, counting down.
GAAGGACCAAAAGTGCATTTTGCCCAAAAAAATAACAAAAAAAGGGCATATCACTCCATTTTTGTAACTAGTTTCAACTCATTTTTCGGACATTTGAAACTAATAATTCAACCTGGATGTAGACGTTCTCCGCAGCACGCTCCTCCTCACTGAGAACCCGACCTTTGCCGTCGGAGAGGAATCGGAATCCACCGCCGGCGGCCGTACGCACAGTCGACGGAGTCAGCGAGGACGACCGAGCACCGATCGCATAGCCATTTGCGTTCTGTGAATTGAAATGTTCGAGAGAGTGACAGCGTGAGGTGTTTTCGGTTCACTATTGAGTGCCCAAACGGAGCCTTCCTCAATTTATAGCGGGTTGGACAACCCCAAACGGCGTTCGGCCGGGTCGAACCGGGTTTTTTTATGCGAGCAACGTAAGCCTATTGTTTATTATTATTTTTATTATTTTTCACAACATAACCCTATGATTTTCCGTTATATACATTTGATAAAACTTCAAAATTTGGGAAAGTGAGCTTAACTAAATGGTAGTTGGCATATACCTTCGAGCAAGAGGTTAGAGGTTCGAATCCCTTCACCTCCAGATGTTGATGTACTAAAAGAAAAAATCAAAATTTACCCAACTAAAGAAATGAAAAGGTAGAATAGATATGTAAAGATTCTCCTCTTTTAATCCAATATAGCGCGCAAGGAGAGACGCTCTCAATTTCATAAATTTCGTCACAGTACTTACAGTATAAAATGAATTAATTTTAATTAGTGACTATGATTGAAACTTTTTTTTTCATTTTCCCTACATTTGATTTGTCCATGGTGTGAGTATTATTTCTAATAATACATTAGATCGGAGGCCTTTTCTTATTTATCTTTACAACTTTGACCTATGCCAACTGAACTTAAAAACTTTCCGTTGACATGATTTGAGAACTTAAAAATATCATTTAAAGGTTTTGTACCATGATGATGTTCTCTACCTATGTAAATGTATTAGGTATGTATGATATATGTATGAGATATTTGAAACTTACTTCGACTCACCGAAGGATCAATAAATTACTCTACAAAGATTGTTCGAAGTATAGTATGACTAAATTTATAGTGTTATATATCTTAAATTTATTCCAGAAATAATATGAATGTTGTTTTAATATTATATGAGAATTTAACTTATATATAATATAAACAATATAATTTAATCTACTATAAGATTGAGATAAAATAGTAAGGATCCGTTTGGAATATCTTCTAATTTAAATGTTTTTCGAGAATGCATTTTTTAAAAAACATTTTAAAATAGTAAGGATCCGTTTGGAATATCTTCTAATTTAAATGTTTTTCGAGAATGCATTTTTTAAAAAACATTTTGTATGAAATCTTTTTAGAATTTAAAGACTCATACGTTTGAGTAGTAAGTCATGTTGAGTGGTTGCCAAACAAAAAAACCGCCACATCATGATTTATCTTTTTGTGTAGTTTGATATGGTGTAAGATTTTTCTTCATATTAGTTTAGTTTATATTAATTTGAAAACAAATTTCATAGCATAACTAGGCTGACATTCTGATTGAGCCAGTGCCTGTAACTTGAACCTCAAAACCCATGGCAGAAGAAGAAGGAAGCTCATTTTATTTATGCAAGAAGCCTGTACAAGGGAGAGTAGTTATAGAGCCTATAACCAGTCAAGTATTTAGCTGCATACCATTTTTACATTTCTGTCTCTCTACTCTCTAGGTTTTCAGCTCAGGCATCAGCCCATTCATGTTCATGTTCTTGTTGGGTTGGTCCTGGGAAGAAGAACTCCTCTTCTTGCTGTTTGAACATTCTTTCAACCTCTCTTCCTGGTGTGTTGAATCCCAACTCTTTTGCTATCCTCTCCATCTTGTTCACTATGTTGTCTTTCCCTGCAACAAAGATCATAAACTCAAGATCATTGAATGTGTCAGCTAAGCAAAAACCTTTTAAAGAAATTGATGATGTTCTTCAGTTTCATATGAGCTCTGTTATGAGAGAAACCGTAAATCAACGAATAAGAATGAAAGAGCGCAGAAACAACACAGAATTTACGTGGTTTACTAACGGTGTGTTAACTACGTCCACAGACAGTAGGAGAGAACGATCTTATTAGTGAAGAGAATTCATATGCAGGTTATAGAGATTAGGGCAAATTAGTTTAAGAGAGTTTATATATAGCACCACTCTTAAATAAAAGCCCAAAACGAAAATAACATATCTAATCTCTATACATAACCCCGTACTTGGTCATTCAGAGCGCTTCATAACAGATTCAAGGCATATCAACAAGCTCAAATACTCAAAATTTTGTTTTTAAAGAAAAAAAAAAAGAGACAATTAATAAGATGGTTTTGTATATAGTGTAGTATTTTTTACCTGCAAGAAGGTACTTGATATTGCCATAGGCATTGACTTCAAAGCAAACAATTTGGAGATTGTGATTAGGAGAGGCAAACACTGAAAAAGGATGACCTGCCGGAACTATAAACACCATCCCACGTCTCAGCTGCCCTCTAATCTTCTGGTAATAAGTCCTCTCACCCTTCCGCTCTCGCTCCGACCACCGTCCACCTTTGCTCGAAGATGAAAGGTGCGGACACGCCATTTGGAACCCTCCTTCCCCGTCCACCACCACCGCGATCTTCATCGCCTTCGAGTTATAGTGAGGAGCCATCATTGAACCCTTCAAAGAACATACAGCAAAAATAAGCAACCTGCTGAAAAAGTTCCATATAGTCACATATGAATTAGTCACGAATGAGACATAATTCAATAGGAGTAAATGACATAGTTCTTGTCCTGGAGAAGTAATTACTTACCCCCGTTTGGAATGACTTTCTAAATGTTTAAAAAAGTACTAAAAGGGTGAAAAGCAATATATTTTTAAACACTTGAAAAGTCATTCTAAAGAGGTACTTACTTTGGTCATGTTGGCGAAGGCGATAGCAACACCGAGGTCTCGAAGCTGACTGAACTCATCAGGAAGGGCTTCAAAGAGACGACCGAACTTGTTCGACTGCCATGGATGTTGCTTGAGGAGATTGAATGGACGTTCAGTTTCACCTTCTGAGAAGGGCCATATCCTTGTGGTGAATTCTTCGTGGTGGCTAAGCGATTGGATCTGTTCTCGAGAAGCCTTGATTATGGTCCCTTCTTTTTGTTGCTTGAAAAATCTCTTCAGCTTATCTCTTGGAATCTGTTTGGAAGCCAAGAAAGTTTGTAGGAAAAGAAGAGAAAATACATACACACATATATATAAACCAATTAAACACACTGTTTGGAAAGAATTTTGATTACCTTCAAGGCTGCTTCGAGTAAGTCCCAGCTGAATGCAGTGTAGAATGATTCTGGGTTTTCGCCACCTGGCTGGAAAATCTGTTCAAAATGTTCATTCACAGATGAATTCAACTCAAAATGATTGGTCAATTCAATTTCAATTTAATCATTTGATTTCAAAATTTTTAATTTACTTCCTTGGTTGCTTACTCTTTTACAGAAATGCAAAATAAATGGAATGATATTTCTAAAACTACTAGAGTAATAAAAAAATATTTAAATTAAATAATAAACATTTCACCCTTTTAAATAAACTACCATTACAATTTCATCAGTAATATTTTGTTGATATATATTTTTTTTTAATTTTGTCGACTTTTTTAATGATACAATTTTTTAGTTCGAATCTAAGGACATAGTTATGTTATACAAAAAAAAAAAAAAAAAAAAAAAAAAAAAATGACCTTTGAACCTCAAACATCATGCCTACACCTTTTTTTTTTTCTTGTTTTGCCCCAAAATCGTTTTCAATTTACTATAATTAATAAGATCCCTTATATCCAATAACCTTCACTAAAATATAAAAATATCAACCAAAATTCTATTATTATAATAAAAGTAATAATAAGGGAGGTTGTGTCAATTTAGTCTTAAATTTTATAATAAAATAAATTGATACGAGTAATAATAAGTCAATTTAGTCCTTAACTTCATAATAAAATAAATTAATTCGAGTAATAATAAGGGAGGTTTTTTTTTTTTTTTTGAAAGAATAATAAGGGAGGTTGTGTCAATTTAGTCCTAAACTTTTAAAAAATTTAATAGCTTCCTCATGTTTTAAATTTTGTATCTAATAGGTCCTTGAACCTTAAAATGTTCAATAGATCCTGAACTATAAATTGTGTCTAATATATTCCGTCTAATAGATTACTGATGTCTAATAAATAACTAACATGTTCGAGATTTTTAAAAATTAACTCATCTATTTGATATAAAATTAAATTTTATGGCATAGAACGATAAAGACGTGAATTTTAAAACTCATGAATTAAAAAAAACATCGAATATAAAGGTTGATATTTATGGAAGAGAAAAGTGAAAGTTTAAGCCAATAAATTTCTTTATCAAAAAAAAAAACCAATAAATTAACATAAACTTCCAAATTTAGAAACTAAACTGATATTTTAAGCTAAAAAAGTATTAAATTAATTCTTTAAAAAAAGAAAAGAAAAAAAGGAGGCTATGTGCGTACCTCAAAATGTCCAGGAACTGAAGTGGGTTGAAGAAGGTTGACAGTTTTGAGCTTCTGGTGTTCGTCTCTGTTCGTCAAATAAAATGGAACTCCAGATGGAACCCTGAACACGTCTCCACATTTCAGATCAAAGCTCCGTCTCTTCTCCTTAATCACTGTGATCGTACCCCGCCCTTCAACCAAAATCATCATAATAATCATCATCATCAAACCACACAGTATTTTCTGAAAAATTCACGAAAACGCCGAATGAGTATCATACCTTGAGCAACGAACAGAATCATCTCCGCATCCAAGTGGCTAGGAATCACGAAAGTCGAAGGATTCGCTTCCACGATCGAAACCCTAAAGTTCTCGATCCCACGAAGAAGCTCCGATCGCTCGGTGAACTTCGGAACAACCCTAACTCTGCCTTCCCCTGTTTCCATCTCACCTTCTACTAAATCTTCTTCCTCGAACACAAATGGATTCTCATTCTCCTCTTCTTCTTTTTCTTCTTCTCTCTGACTCTCTCTTTCGTAATTCTCTCTCTCCTTCTTCGTCTTGTAGTACTCATCGCACTCTCGCTCGCAATCGCGCCTCTCTTTCTCGTCGAACTCGCGCTGGACCTTGCACTGGTGCTTGCACTGCTTCAGCTCCGGATCTCTGGTGGCCAGACAGGCGGCGGCCAGAAAGAGGAGAAGAGCGAGGGCGATTTTTCTGGAGGCCATTTTTGGATTTGGATTTGTATTTGGAGGATTTGCAGTGAAGTGTTGGGGGATTATATGGAGGGATTGTGGCCTCATGCGTGAGGACTGGTGTCCGGTTTACGTGTCGATTCATGGAGGAATTTGAAGCTTCGTAATGGGATTTCGATGGAGGAGACGATGTTGCCGATTTTGATGATGAAGCTACTGGATGAAGCTAAAGTTCATATTAATTTCAGGATCAGATTACAAAGTTAAGATTTGAAACGCCTCAATATCTTAGACAGCCAAACAAATTGTTAATTTAGTATGGACAAAGACGAACGTGGAGAGTTGTTTAAATGCCCAAACAAAGAAATGAAATCAAATGAATAGTCGGCTGTTTGAGTTGTCCTTTATGAATTATGATAACGATGACCACCACTGATTTTTCGATTGTGAAATCAAATAAAATCATTCTTTTGTTTTCTAATGCATATTAGTTTCAGCCTTCCATCTTTTGTTTTTTTTTTTTTTCTTTCTAAAGTTTTTTTTTTTATTCTTAGTCCATGTGTTTAAAATTGATCTTTATCTAAATTTAATTTTTATCAAAATTAGTCAAATAATCATAATAATTTTCATAAAGAAAAAAATACAATGTTGACTATATTTTCAAAATTTATAGGAAGAAAATTAATAGAGTAATGACCAATTTTAAGTTTGGTTTCAATTAGAATGATAAAAATTAAGCATTTGAAAAAGATAATAAAATAGACATTTTATTTTATTTTATTTTTTTTTTTTTTTTGATATCCGTGAGTGTCCGGGCCAGCTTACGCGCACCTCGACTAATCTCACGGGACAACCGCCTGACCCTACTACATTTGACAACCCATGATGGTTTTATTTTATTTTACTTTTTACATAAAGACATTTTAAAAAGTTATAAAATCAAAATATAGTAAATCATAAACATCAAGATCAAAACTAAGATTGCCAAAGCGAGTTTAACTGACGGTAATTGACATATACTCTCGACTAAGAGATCAGAGGTTCAAATCCCCCACCCCAAATGTTGATGTAGTAAAAGAAAAAAATAAAAAAAAAATCAAAACTAAGATTTAGGCTCAATTTAGGATTACTTTAGTGGATAAATTTCAATTTTATACACGAAGCAGATTCCAACTTACCCTGTTAGGCATATCAAAATTTGATGGTTGTGATTTAGCTATAATAACCAAAGTGGCCAAAATTGAAATTCGTACAAGCTGTTTCTAATATGCTTCTCCACTCGTACACGTGAATAAATTAATTAAAGCCACATACCTAGCCAAAATTTCCTTACACTTAATTTAGAGGACAAAAATTCTATGAAAAATAACTGAATTTTAAATTATCACAAAACTTTGAATCTACACTCGAGCGCATAAGCTTTGATTTCCAAGGCCAACCAATCTAGTCCCCTCTCATCATGTTGTGATTGTTGCTTTTCTGTTAGAACCGATCACTTCTTTTTGAAATCAACTTTAAAATCATAGTCATCATCTTCCATAGCATCCGTAGACACTGAAGATTTACCATTTTTGTTAGCTTTTTTCCTTCTCTTCTTCTCTGCCCTCCTCATTTTTGTATTTAGAATACCTTCTGCTGAATACAACTTCTCATTTTGCTTGCTAGTTGCATCTTGTCCCTTGGCTTTGCCCTCGTCGTCGTCTTCTTCCTGCTCCATGGACTCATCCTCACTGTTATCCATCGTATTCTCAAGAACTTCGTCGTGTTCCATAGATTGTTGAGCACTCCCATTCTGCATTGTAAAATAATCAAATATATAGTTGTCCTAATCCCCACATGTAAATAACAGAACATCATCAGGCTATGAGAAGACAGAACTTTGCACAAAATGCAAACCTCTAAAAGCATAGATATGAAATAAATATACACAGATATCTTTGGGCGTCGGTGACGTGTTTATTTTGTAATTATTCCTTAGGTCTCATCATTTTGGATTGGAGTCCCTTCATTTAAAGGGATTCCTCTTTCTCGGGCTTGTTTTTTGTATGCCCTTGTATTCTTTCATTTTTTCTCAATGAAAGCATGGTCTTTTATCAAAAAAATAAATATACACAGATATCAGTTAAAAACTTGATACCCGAATTGGTTGCAGAGAACTCAAGAGTGTCAAACATAGGTGAGTGAACTATAGAAAAGATTTAGATGTGAAAGGAAAAAAGAAGATGCATACCTCTTGCTCCTGCATACTACTTTCATCAAAATTCAGTGGACCATTCGGGGGAACTTCAACAGGATTGAAATCGTCCACGGATTTGAGGCTTCCAATGAACGAAGATTCACCACTATAAACTTCGTCGATATTGAACTCTTTCCCAAGCTCTGTGACGATTCTTGCCTCTGAAGGTTCTGTCTGAGTCCTAACTGGAGGCATTGTGTAATATGGGATTTTACCTATGACATCAAGCAAGCAGCATATTATTAAAATAAGATTCTGAAAAACTTATTTATGTTTCGTATGGCAGTTGTCATTTTATTTTGTCCTAAACTAAACAGTAAAGTTAATTTCTTATCTCTCGAATTCCTTTTGCTATGAGACTTTCATTCAATAATGCCAATGGGAGTAGGTAGTTGGGAGAAAGTTCAACTTGTTTTGCACTTTTCATATATCAGTGGAAAGTCTAGAATGTGTTTTTATAATAATAAAAAAAAAAAATAAAAATAAACAGAAATACCTTCGTTCCAGTCATGCAGAACAATTCTAGCAGCAGCTTCAACATCCACGATACCACCCTTCTTAAGTTTGCCCCGAATAACAGCTACCTTCTGCAGAAAATCATCCACTGTATCGAAGCTTGAAAGCTTATACAGAGTTACCAAGGTTTTGGCAGGGCAAAGCTTCAAGATCTCCTTAACTACAATATCCAAAAGTAGTAAATAAGCTTAGAAAACCAAAACTCAAGGACCACAAAAAGAAGTTATAACATTGCAAAATCAATTTACCAGGAGCAACGGGATCTTCCAACTTCTCAATTCTTTTGCAATTTCGCAGAGCTATAGATGGCTCATTTTCTTTAGTTCTTAGCATTACAACACCAGGGCAATCCAGCAATTTGACATTTTTGTCTAGATGAACCTCTTGCATCGATCTTGTTAGTCCTGGCGTAGCACCGACATTGACAACATGGGATCTCTTGAGACTGTTGATAAGACTGCTTTTGCCAACATTGGGCAAGCCTATAACACCCACAGTAATTGATTTTTTAATCTGCCAGAGGGAAATACACAATAGAACACATCAATTACCCAAAATTGAAAAGGAAATTTCCAGATATTGATCAGGGACAACTTAAAGAATAAAAAATGCATGCTAGAAAACTAATCCCATGGAGCAAAAGGATATACGACCATCCCATGCATGTATATCCACAAAATAATCATCAAAAGCAGATAGGGATGTTAAACATATCAGACTTTCAAATACACAAAAAGCAACAATAAACAAAACAAAACAGAATAGTCGATTATCGAAAGTGTAAAAATTTTCTATAGAATTCCCAGAAACCTTGAAGTACCTCATAACTTCTTGAGTAATTCTTCAACAGTTTAATAAGAGTTTCAGCTCCAAGACAATCACTTCTCTGCAATAAATTGCTCGTTTTTGTTTTGGATGCCTTTGAAGATTTCCAACCTAAGTTGGACCTTTGTTCTTGCGTGCTACACTTGAAGGCAACAGCAGGCAATTCTTCTCTCAGATAATTAAGCCACTTCTCAACAGCCTCTCGAGGGACAAGATCTGTTACAAAAAATATATAATTACATAAACTGTAATTGCTACATATGAAGATAAAATATTCAACTCCTTGGGCCCCTCACATGACTAATCAGTCCATAATGTTAAGAGGATGTCTAATTAGAAATACCTTGTCACTAGGTTCATCTTATTGAGAGCAGATCAAAGTGAAACAAATAAGCACAAACACTAGTGAGTTACCAAAAAGCACAAACACTTAACTTGGTTAACTTATAAGTGACAAAAAAAAAGCACTCATCAAACACTAAAATTAGTCTTGCATCTTTCACTGGTTTTGGGCACAATGTAACATGCTCAATCAAACAAGAAAAATATTGATTACCTTATTGTTTGGTTATAATATAACTTATAAAATATTGCATCATTTAGAAATAAGAGCTTCTTTAACTTCTTAAAATTTCCATTCATTATCTATTCTTCCATATTGAACTTTAGTAAGCAGATTTCACACTTTAAAATGTTTTGGTAAAAGCATGAAATTATTGAAATGTATATAAAAATATAATTAAATTGTAGTAAAAATATCTTGAACATGTTCATTTCCTAACTCTTTAGGAAATAATGAATAAAGATAACAGTGCTGTATGGCATCTATTGTCTATGCTTATGTTCATCTTCATTGGTTAACAGAATTTTGTCATAAAGGAAAGAAATTTACCAATTTTATTTAGAAGTAATACAAGATGCTTATCAGGACCCGCCTTCATCACCATCTTCTCCATATCAATACAACGGGAGCCAAGGGGATCTCGTGCATCCAAAACTTCTAAAATAACATCTGATGCCTCAATAACTTTTACCAATTCCTTGTAGAAAGCCCTGTCTGAGTTATCTGCATATTTGATATTTACAGTCAGAAACCCAATGCAAGACAATGAACATGATAATCAGAATTTGTTTACTCCATTTTTAATTCAAAATTCTTCATAGAAAACAACCTACCACGACTCCGCGCTGGCCCTACGGAGTTGTCTCCATCCTTTATCTCTCCTAAACTTTGTTCTGCAGAAGCCATATTATCATCTTCCAGCAACCCCAACTTCCTCTTTTGAGCCTGCTAGAACAACGGTGCAATATTAATGGAGTAACAGATTGCATAAACGCATTCACAGGCACATAAATATATACATGCATTATATTATACATAAAAAATATAAAACCCTCCATGATAAAAAAGTGTTAAATTGTAATACCCTCTCCTTCCGAGCTGCTTTCTTTTGCTCCATCTCATCAAGAGCACGGGCACGACGAGCTTCAAGAGCCTTGAGCTCCTGTTCCTTGAAGGGCCAATCATTGGGAATACCTGGGTCCTTCTCAACCTTGCTCTTGCCCTTGAAGCTTAGCTTCTTGGCTTCCTTCGCCTTCTTCTTGTGATGCTCCTTCACCTTTCTAATGATCTTGTACTTCTTCTTTAGAGAAACCCTCTTGCTTTTACTCTCTACAAGAAACAAAACATTTTAGAGAAGAAAACCATAAAAGCGTGTCCCAGATGCTGCAGAAAACAAAAGAGCATGCGTTGGCTTCCAAAATTATAAACAGCGTCCACTTACTTTTGCTCCTCTTAACCATCTTTAAGTTTCAGAAGACGAGAGCTTTGTGCAAATGGCCTTCACTAGCAACAAAAGAGAATGACTCAGCAAAATATTCTTCCCAAAAATACATGATTTATCGTCCATATTGCAGAGGAAAAATCTCTACTATCTATAGTACATATAAATGGAAGAAAATTAATCAACGAATTTTCAAAAAAAAAAAAATCATTGTCTTCTCCCAACTATAATCTACAAAAATACAAATATAAATAAGGTTGAAGTTGTTCGGTCAATCAATCAAGCTAGAAATTAAAAGAGAATTGGATGGCTGATTCATGACCGAATCCAAGCAGCCAAACACAAACCACGTCCCAATTGGCCGCAAGGCTGTTTTTCAGTCACTATTCAGCTATTGTTATTTAATAACTGAATTTTAAAATAATAAAAAAAATCAAACAACTACTCCACTCTTTCATAACTTGTTTTTTTCAAGTGAGAAGAAAGACAGAGATGGGAGAATACCAGGAACAACGGGGAGTATAAAATCAGTGCAAAACAGCTAGGAGGGAGGCTGCAGCGGCACGAACGAAAGAAAGACAACGGTGGCGGCGGCACGAACGAAAGAAAGACAACGGTGGCGGCGGCACGAACGAAAGAAAGACGACGGCGGCGGCGGCAGTGAACGGGAGAGAGGCGGCGGCGACACTGAACCGGAGGAGGAGACGGCGTGAAGAAGAAGCAGAAGAAGAAGAAGTGGCGAGGAGCTTAGGTTTTCCTCTTTCCTTTATTCATTTTTATTTTAATATTTTACAAAGTGGGCTTCAGTTTTGTTTTTCTTAAAGAAAAAATGTGGGCTGAGCTTCCTCTCTTTAAATGGAAAAAATATCAATTTGGAATTTAATTATTGAAATTGATGAGTTTATGAAGTTTTTTTTTTTTTAATGTGAATTAGCGGAATTGAATTGAGAGTAAAATTTGCAACATCTATTTAAGTTTATAGTTCAATTTAATGAAATTAATAGTTTAGCGTCAAAATTGATTTTTTTTTTTTTTATTTAAACCACTTTATATCCTTAAAACTTTTGGGTTAATGATAAAAATCTTAAACTAATAATTATATCAGGTTTTTTTTTCTTTTTTTGTTGATAGTCCAAATTTTTTGGACTTTTTTTATTAATATTATAATTTTTTAAACTTATTAGAATAATAAGATTATATAGAAACTTATTATTTCAATATTGTTGTTTTTTTTCCAGCTGGATAGGTCGTCTCTTGAAGAGACGACCTATCCACGTGTCAACTTTCGGTTCATTTGTTTAAAAAAAAATTTTTTTTTGGTAGGTCGTCTCTTAGAGACGACCTACAAACAGAATTTAAAAAAAAAAAACTGCAAAGCAGGTCGTCTCTTCAAGAGACGACCTGCACACAAATTTGAAGTACAATTGGATTTAGCACAGTGGCAAGGGGGTGCAACTGGCAACAAAGAGGGCGTGGGTTCAAGTCCTGCCCAGCGTATAAGTTGTTTTTTCTCCTTTTTTTTCCCTTAGCCTCCCTCTTTTTTATCTTCATTTAATTTTTTTTCTTTTCCTATCATTTTCTTTTAAAAAAAAAATGAAATAACCTACTTTTTTTTCCTCTTTTGTTTTTTTTTTAAATCAAATAGAGTAATTCTCGCATTTTTCTTCTTTTATTTGTTTTTTAAAATAAATTAGTTACATTTTTTTTAATGTTTTAAGCACGTTAAATATTATATTGCAATTTATTATTTTTTTAAGAAATTAAATTTTAATTAAGTGCTAATTATTATAATTTTTCACAATTTGATGTTACTTGCTGTTATTTATTTGATTTGATTTTTTTTTTCATTTTCTTTTTTAAGCATTGTAATTTCATTACCGTTACTCATACATTTATTTCTTGATTTTATTTTACTACTTTTCACATGACTTCAATTAAAGAAATTAGGAAAAAATTAAGGAAATTAGGAAAAAAGAGAGAAGAATTAAATTTCAACTGAAAAGAAAAAAAAATAAATGAAGATAAAAAAGAGAGAGGCACTTTTCACATGACTTCAATTAAAGAAATTAGGAAAAAATTAATCGAAAAAAATTAAGAAAATTAGGAAAAAAAAGAGAGAAGAATTAAATTTCAATTGAAAAGAAAAAAAATAAATGAAGATAAAAAAGAGAGAGGCAAAGGAAAAAAAATAAAAAAATAAAAAACCTTATACGCTCAGCAGGATTTGAACCCACGCCCTCTTGATTGCCAGCTGCGCCCCCATGCCATTGTGCTAAATTCAATAATATAACATTTGTGTGTGCAGGTCGTCTCTTGAAGAGACGACCTGCTTTGCTGTTTTTTTTTTTAAATTCCGTTTGTAGGTCGTCTCATATTCTCAGTGGGGCACATTCTCAAACCCGTCTCACAATTTCTGGAATTAATCTCACAAAAAGAGCTCGATGAACTCCGTAACTGCCCCTTTTTCCTCCAGAATCATTTCGTCTTGCCTCGTTTGGCTTTGAGGTGAAATCCAAATCATTCTGCTTCTTTATTACTGACCTAATTTGGAGCCTTCGAACCATTGTTCTTACGTATGTTTACCTTTAATTTTATGGAATACTCACTTGAGCTTTGAATCTGGAATGACCATGACTTTAGGCGATGAGTTTCGTTGTCTTTCTAGTTTGATTTATGCTTTTATGGCCTGAATAGATTGTGGGATTTTAGTTAGTTACTTCGTATTTCTTGTATTTGGACATTGAAATGTGCTGGAATTTGCCTGAAGTGTCTGATGATTTTAAGGTAGGTGAATGCAAGGCATGTAGATAGATTCAAGAAAAGGATTATGATGTTCTATTCTTGCATTTGACATTTAATATATGGAAAATGTAGATATTGTTTTTCTTAATTTGTCTGAATTGTTGGTCTCAACACTTGGAGATTTTGAACTCCTTTTTTGTTTAGCTTCTCCAAAGCCATAGCAGATTTTAGCCAGAAAAAATATTGTACTAATTGATGCATTATATATTCTTAGTGGACAAGTTTTGGTTGAAATGTGCTTATATTTTTGTTAGCTTAATTCTCAGGATAGACTTGGAAAATTCCTTGGGGAACAGAGACTTCATCTATCAAAACTTGAATACTTTTCTGAGATACAAATTAAGTTTTCCTATTTGGGAAATTTGTTTCTAGCAGTTATAAATGTAAATGGCTGCAAAGTTTGTCTTGTGTGGAGAAAAAATTGAAAAACTCACCCCAACCAAACTTGGTACACAAGGAAGAAGGAAACCAAACTTGGTGCACAAGGAATAAAGATAAATGAAGTCTTGGGCCTTAAGGCTCATTAGGTTTTGAATGATTGCACATATATATGTGATTATCTTTTGATTTGGAGGGAGTGGCCTTTTCTTCCTTTGTCAATTAAGAAATCATAGTGTATGATTTCTCATGAGTGCGACAATGAAGTAATTGTGAGAGTGTGTGTTATTCTCTCTTGTCAGGTTGAGAGTATTTCTTTGTTGTTTATCCCAAGCTACCATGTTGTGGTTATTGAAAGTCAATAGTTATTGTTGGGCTGTTTGTGGCGTTATTTTGAGGGCTTCTAGTAATCTCTCATTTTCTAGTAGAACTTGCAGTTGCAGAAGACTGAGCGTATTGCCGAGCTTGGGGGAGCTAATATAACTTTCGATGTCGTTCTTCTTTTCCCTATCTCTTTTATTATTTTCGTGGCTATTATTATTGACTTGTTTGGCTTAACCTGTGGAAGGGGAGATAATTGTTGTAGTGTTGTGATTTTTCTGTCATGATATTATATTTGTGTTATTCCACATTTTTCTCCCAACAATGGCTACTACCTAAAGACAACCATTCTTTGCAGCGCTCCCAATTCATTTATTTTCATTTTGAAGCCTGTACAATCACAGTGAGAAATAACAATTTCACTGACCCCACTATTATTTGTTGATATCTTATATAATCTAAGCTCCTTCATTCTTTCTCATTTCAAAACTGGAAGAAGGTTCTGTTTTAGTTTTAACTTTCTCATGTTTTTATACATTTCTTGATGTTTCAGCTAGCTGGCTTTCAGTGTAAAGACTAATCAATACAGAAGAAAAACTATGTCTGGTCTGATTGAAGGTCTCCCTGATGCAGTTGCCCTTAGATGCCTTGCTCGTGTCCCGTATTACCTCCAACCCAAGTTGGAACTCGTTTCTCGCTCTTGGAAAGCCGCTATCCGTAGCACCGAACTGTTTAGAGCTCGACAGGAAGTTGGTTCATCTGAGGATTTACTGTGTGTTTGCTCTCACGATCCAAACAATACATGGCAGCTTTATGACCCCCTTCAGAACCTTTGGATCACCCTCCCTGAACTTCCCTCAAAAAGAAGGCACCTTGCGAATTTTGGCACTGTCTCCACTTCTCAAAAGCTGTTTGTTCTCGGTGGTCGCAGCGACGCTGTTGATCCAGTGACCAGTGAACGCGACGACAACTTTTCAACCAATGAGGTATGGTTGTTTGATCTCATAACCCGAACATGGTCTATGCGAGCACCAATGCTTGTGTCGCGTGCTATGTTTGCCTGCTGTGTTGTGGATGGGAAAATTGTAGTTGCAGGTGGCTTCACCAGCATATCAAAATCAACTTCCAAGGCAGAAATGTATGACTCTGAGAAGGATGTTTGGATTCCATTACCTGATCTACTTCACACCCATGATTCAGCCTGCAGTGGATTGGTGATTGGAGGAAAAATGCACATTGTGTACAAGGGGCTGTCCACAGTGCAAGTTTTTGACAGTTTGGAACTGAAATGGAGAGTTGAGGATTACGGTTGGCTTTCCGGCCCCAAGGCTGTCATTGGAGATTCACTCTATGTTATGAGCCTAGGACTTATCGTCAAGCAGGATGGACGAGACAGGCAGGTTGTTGCTTCAGCATCTCAGTTTCTTCAAAGGATCGGGATGGCGATGGTCGGTTTTAGAGGTGAATTATATGTGATCGGAGGAGTAGTTCGCCCTGCACGCGTCGATGGAGATCTTGTAAAGCTATCTGACGTGCATGTTCTTAACTTGAGGGATGAGAAGCCAACTTGGCATTGTGCTGCTCCTATGAGTCGATGTCATGGAACTGTTCTTGGGTGCACGGAGTTGAGAATATAGGATTTGAATATTGGCTTTTCTGCTGTTGTTTGGGTTTAAGGAGAAGGTGGAAATTGATCCTTGCAGCTCTGTTGGAATTTTGTATATTTGAAACTTGGAAAAGTTTTATTTTAATCAAAGAAATACTTTATATAGAAGATTGAGATTGTTGTAATTATGCCATTTCAACTTGAAAAATATTGTTGACATCATATAACATCTACCTCAAAAGTATTTTTTTACACATCCATTATTACGTCAATTTACATGAATGATGCTTTCGGTAACTTCACTTGTTTAAAGTTCAAGTATTAAATTCAATAGTATGAGATGCTTTAAAAGTTACTTGTTAAACGCGGCTCTTAATACCAAAATTGTAATTTAACATTTAAAAGAATACAATAATTGGGGCAATTTCCCCAATTATTTCATTTGTAAAGTCTAGAGAAATCTCCATTTATAAGTTAGGTTAAATCACTAAGTTTCATTTCTAAATTCTTAGTATGATGTCTAATAGTGTCTAATATATTATTGAATTTTCTATTTTGTGTCCAATCTCTATCATATTTGGCTCTTTTTAAAATTCATCTTTAAATTACTTCTCAAAAGCTTTTTGTTCTTGGTGGTTGCATCTTAAGTGTTGATCCGTTGACTGGTGTTTTCGATGACGATTTTTCGTGCAATGAAATATGGTCCTTTGACCTTGTAACTCGAAACTGGTCAATGCAAGATATAAATCAACTTCTGAGGTTAATATTACGAACATCACGTAAATACAAAATAAAGATCTACAAGTTCCAAAGCCACATAAAATACATGAATTTTATTTTGAGATTCATGATGAATCCTTGTCGATATCTCCTGCTATGATAAGGTCTATCCAATTTATAACTACGTTCCATTTGATTTTTAAATGTAATTATAAGTTTAGTTCATAAACTTTTACAATTATGTCTAATACTTTTTGGAACTTTAAGAAATATTTAATACGGTCCTGAGTTTTTAATTTTAGATCTAATACCTATTATAGTCCACATTTTAAAACATATAATTTTATTGGACACGAAGTTACGAGACCAACCACAAAATTGAAAATGCAGGACATGCAAATGCTTAAAGTTATAACATATACATGGTATACACCAAAATTTAGAGGGAAAAAAATCATTTTTAACCCTAAACTTTGGGGGTTGCATCAATTTTAACCCTAAACTTTCAATTTTATCAAATTAAACCCTAAACTTAACAAGTTGTATCAATTTTAACCCTGAATTTTCAATTTCGTCAAAGTGAACCTCAAACTTATCATATCGTATCGATTTTAACCTCAAACTTACGTAAGTGTTACAATGTATACCTTTGGTTAACTTTCTGTTTGAACCACCGTACATAATTGATTATTTATTTATTTCTTAATTCACATTGCACTTGAATTGGTTTCTTATAAATAAAATATTGGAGAAACTTTATTTTAGATGACTTTTTCTTGTTGAGAAATTTAGTTGTGAGGGCTTTTTCGCTGCTATTTAAGATTACGAAAGCAAAGAAACTTTGGAGGTTTTTTTTTATCTTCAAATATTTGATGGTTTTTAATTTTATTGTTGCTAAGAACTTTGTGAGATTTTTTTTCTTCGTTTATGATTTTTTTTCATGCTAATTAGAAGTATGTACAAATGTAAAAAACGAAAAATAAAGAAATTTCGAGTTTTTTATTTCTCATATTTGCTGGATTTTTCTTGTTGCCAATAACTTTGTGATTCTTTTTTTGATAATAATGGGAAGAATAGTATGGTATATTTGATTTCTTCTGGTTTTTCCAAAAAAATTCTTACAAAACACTAACTCAGGTGCAATGTGAATTAAAAAAAGGAAAAGAAAATTGTCAATTACATGTTTTAATAGCAATTCAAATGAAAAGTTGACCCAAAGGTCTACATTGCAACATTTATGCAAGTTTGAGGTTTTGTTAAGTTTAGGGTTCAATTTGATGAAATTGAAAGTTTAGGGTTAAAATTGATACAACCTGCTAAGTTTAAGGGTCCAAATTGATTTTTTTCCCAAATTTAGACCTCATTTGATAACGAAATTGATTTCAGTTTTTTTTTTTTTTTTTTTTGACAATATGGGGTGGGGGATTTCAACCATAAACCTCGTGGTTATCAGTATAACTTTATGTCATTTGAGCTATGCTCTTGTTGGCTCAATTTTTTGTCTTTGAAAATTATGGGTGATTTCTTATAATTTTTTTTTAGGGAAAATTACCTTTTTGGTCCTTGAGTTTTGAGGAATAGGTGCATATGGTCCTCGAGTTTTCAAAATAAACCTTTTTAGTCCCTGAGTTTTGAGAAATAGGTTTAAAAGGTCCCTAAGTTTTCAAAATGAACCTTTTTAGTCCTTCAATTTTGAGAAATAGGTTTAAAAAGTCTCTCATATTTTTTTTTTCAATTTTTTTAAATTAATACTTTTTAATTTCGTTAATTTAAAAAATCATTCGATATTAAAATATAATAAAAAATATTAGTTTAAAAAAGTTGAAAAAATAAAATGAGGGACTTTTTAAACCTATTTCTAAAAACTCAAGGACTAAAAATGTCCATTTTGAAAACTTATGGACCTTTTAAACCTATTTTTCAAAACTCAGGGACTAAAAAAGTTTATTTTGAAAACTCAGGGACCAAATGCACCTATTCCTCAAAACTCAAGGACCAAAAAGGTAATTTTCCCTAAAAAAAAATTATAAGAAATCACCCATAATTTTCAAAGACAAA
The DNA here is from genome assembly GCA_017139565.1 of Luffa aegyptiaca. NCBI lineage: Eukaryota > Viridiplantae > Streptophyta > Magnoliopsida > Cucurbitales > Cucurbitaceae > Luffa > Luffa aegyptiaca. The sequence continues at coordinate 7,118,704 of CM029399.1, read as the reverse complement.
AAACTGAGCCAACAAGAGCATAACTCAAATGACATAAAGTTATACTAATAACCACGAGGTTTATGGTTCAAATCCCCCACCCCATATTGTCAAAAAAAAAAAAAAAAAAAAACTGAAATCAATTTCGTTATAGATTTCACATTAAAAAAAAACGTTCAAATTGTGAGCAAAATTAATTAATTAATTGTTTTTCTTTTCCAAAGCAAGCATGGCTATAATTGGCATGTAATCTCTCAAGAGGTTCGAGTCCCCATTTGACGTATTTTTTTTTTCTTTCAAAATTTGACTTGATTTTGAAAAAAGGTTTTAAAAAGTAGACTACGAAATAAATAAACTTAAGGCAAAAATATTGTTTATAAATTATAACTTACAAGTTTAATTTAAAAAGCCAAAATTTATGAAAAAAATGTTAAAAATCATTTTTGGTCCTGAAAGTAACAATTTAGTCTTTGAACTTTGATTTGTAATGATCTAGTCCATGTAATTTCAATTTTGTAACAATTAAGTCCCTGAACTTTAATAAATAACAATTTAGTCAATGTACTTTCAAATTTGTAACGATTAGTCCCTATCGTGCAAAATTAATGTAAAGATTTAATGAAATTTCTTACCTAGATAGATCAATAAACTAATTTGGGACCCAATATGTTAATAAGCTACAAAGTTTAATCATTAAATAATAAAAATCGACATTTAATTTTGATGATTTTTTTTTTGCGATAAAGGATTAATTTGTTACAAATTTGAGAGTATAGGGGTTAAATTGTTACAAATTTGAAAGTATAAGTACTAAATCGTTACAAATAAATGGACTTAAAAAATATTAGGGATTAAACCTGTTATTTAAGCAGGCGATCATCCTCTTTTACCCATCAATGGACTTAAAGAACTGCTACTTCTTCCTCCAGAATCTGACCAACCGAGCGAATCATTTCGTCTTGCTTGGTTTTATCTGAAGGTGAAATCGAAATTACTCTGCTTCTCCAGTTCCCTGTCATTTCTTTTCCAATAGCGTAATTTAGAGCCTTCGAACCAAAACGATGTTGGTTTATTCTTGTTTAGCTTTAATTTTGATGGAGTACTCATTTTGTGCTTTGATTTTGAAATGACTATGACTTTCAGCAATGGTCTCTTTTGATTTTCTAGTTTCTTGTTTAATTTTGATGGGTTTTTTTTTTTTTTTTCTGCTGGTTTTGGACACTGAAATGTCCAGAATTTTCTCCTGAATTGTCTGATAAAGCATGAGATATAGTCTCTATTTTAAGGTAACAAAGAATGCAAGACATTTACCAAACCATTTTTGTTTTAGTGCTTCAAAAGGAATAGGAGATTTGTGAAAAGGATTTGGTAGAATTCTGGTTACTTTTGCCCCATCACATTGGCTGGTTTCTCATATTAGACTTTTCCAATAGACCTGGAACGAGGTTTCATCTATCAAAACTTGAATATTTTCTCAGATGTAAATTAAGTTTTCCTATTTGGAAGCTTAGTTATAAGTGTCTATTGCCTCAATCATCACAGTGGCCTAGGAATTCATTTTATTTTGCTCTTTATGATATCTTAGTTCCTTCGTATGATCTTTTTGGAACTAGAAGAGGGTGCTGATTTAATTTTATTCACCTCATATTTTTGTATGTTTCTTGATGTTTCGATTAGCTAGCTGCGCTGTGTGGAGATAATCTGGAATTGAAGATCATGTCTAGTCTGATTGAAGGTCTCCCTAATGAAGTTGCCCTTCGATGCCTCGCTTTTGTTCCCTTTTTCCTTCTCCCTAAGTTGGAACTCGTTTCTCGCTCGTGGAAAGCTGCCGTTCGTAGTGTTGAACTGTTCAAAGCTCGACAGGAGGTTGGTTCATTGGTGGATTTACTATGTGTATGCTATTACGATAAAGATAATGCATGGCAGCTTTATGACCCTGTTCAAGACCTTTGGATCACCCTCCCTCGACTTCCAACGACAAGAAAGCAACATTTTGGTGTCGTCTCCACTTCTCAAAAGCTGTTTGTTCTTGGTGGTTACAACTTAATTCTTGATCCATTGACTCGTGTTCTCGACGACGATGATATATGCAACGAGGTATGGTCCTTTGACCCCGTAACTCGCAATTGGTCGATGCGAGCACCAATGCTTGAGGCACGCGCACAGTTTGCTTGCTGTGTTTTGGATGGGAAGATCATTGTTGCGGGTGGCATCACTGGAAAACGTGAATCAACTTCTAAGGTAGAAATGTATGACTCTGTGAAGGATCTTTGGGTTCCATTACCTGATCTACCTGAAGCCAATGATTCAGGGACTGCATTAATGGTTGGAAGAAAAATGCATGTATTCTCCAATGGCCCCATAGTGCATACATTTGACAGTCTGGAGTGTAGGTGGAGTGTTGACACTGTTAAGATTAAGGATTACAGAAGGTTTTACCTCGACTGCGTGGCTGTTGCTCAAGATTCACTCTACATCATGACCAGTGAATACATCTTCAAACAGGATGGACAAGACTACAAAGTTTTTGTTTTGGCAAGTCAATTTCATGGCAGATCTAGGATGGCGATGATCTATTTTGGAGGCAAACTGTATGTGATTGGAGGATTACTTCACCACCCGAGCTATGCTGAACATCTGTCTGACGTGCACGTTCTTGCACTGGATAGCACGAGGCCAACTTGGTTTAATGCTGCTCCTATGAGTCGAGGATGTGGAGAGGTTCTTGGTTGTGCAGTCTTGAAACTTTAAGATTTGTTTGTTTTCTGGATTGGGACGAACCAGTATATCTTTAGTTTCGCTCTCTTTTATTATTTTCGTGACTATTATTATTGATTTGTTTTGGTTTAATCTGTGGAACAAGAGATAATTGTAGTATTGTGACTTTCCTGTCATAATATTATATGAACAAAACTTGGATGCATACCAGTATGTAGGAATTTTCCTACATAACCCATTAAGATCTTGACACTAAGAAAGAGGAAGGGAGAAAATGAAAACTTTTATCTCTCCTCTAATTGTCAACATTTTAACGGTGATATGTAGTGAAATTCCTGCATACTTGGGTGCAGGATAGGTTTTTTTTTTTTTTTTTTTTTTTTTTTTTTTTTTTTTTTATTTGTGTTATTCCACATTTTTCTCCCAACAATGACTACCATCTAAAGACAACCATTCTTTACAGTGCTCTCAATTCATTTATTTTCATTTTTGGAGCCTGTACAGAGTGTGTTTGGTTTAACTTTTCAAGTGTTTAATTTTAAAGATAAATCATTTTGAAAAATTTTCTAGTGTTTGGCAACCACTAAAAATGACTTATTAAAAAATGAGATTGATAAATAAACTATTTTGAGAGAAACACTTGAAACCAACTTTTTAAAAAATATTCCTAAGTAAACAATAACTTGTGTATAAAAACATTTGTGAAGAAATACAACCAAACATATGAGTGTTTAAATTCTAAACAGTTTTTATATAAAATGTTTTTTAAAAAATGCATTCTTGAAAAACATTTAAATTAAACTGTATTCCAAACGGACCCACAATCACAGTGAGAAATAACAATTTCACTGATCCCACTGTTTTTTGATTGATATCTTATATAATCTAAGCTCCTTCATTCTTTCTCTAATGTTTCAGAATTGGAAGAAGGTTCTGATTGAGGATTTTCAATATGATGACCATACATGATCTTCAATATTGTTGACATCATGTACGACATCTTCTTCAAAAGTATTTTTTTACGCATCAATTATTACGCCAATTTACATGAATGATGCTTTCAGTAACTTTGTTTTTCTAAAGTTCAAGTATTAAATTCAATACTATTAGATGCTTTTGAAGCTACTTGTTAAACACGGCTCTCAAGACCAAACTCGCAATTTAACATTTAAAAGAATACAAAAATTTCCCTAATTATTTCATTTGTAGAGTCTAGAGAAATCTCTATTTATAAGTTAGGTTAAATCACAAGTTTCGTTTCTAAATTTTTAGTATCGTGTCTAATAAATGACTTAGAAATAATAGTATTTTGACAAAAATTCTAGTGTTTGGCAACCACTAAATGACTTATTAAAAAACGAGGTTGAGAAATAAATCATTTTGAGAAAAACACTTGAAAGCAAAACTTTTAAAAATAGTTTTTAAGTATACAATAACTTGTGTATAAAAAACACTTATGAATAAATGTAACCAAACATATGAGTGTTTAAATTCTAAACAATTTTTATACCAAATGTTATTTAAAAAAATGCATTCTTGAAAAACACTTAACTATAAGGTATTCCAAACGGACAATTAGACTTTGGCTTGATAATAAGGGTTTTGTGTCTTTTAAAATTATGTGTTTCCTTGCAATTTTTTTTTCTATGGATTTCACATTTTAAAACAAAAACACTCGAATTGTTAGTCAAATAAAGAAGAAGCACATTTTTTTTTTCAAAATTTGATTTGATGTTGATTTTTTTTTTTTTTTAAAAATAGACGAGTGAAAATATTATTATAAATTATAAGTTATAAGTTTAATTAAAAAAACAAAAAAAATATTAGGATTAAACCACGTCGATGGAAATGTCAAGGTCTAGATTTATGAAAATGTAATAGAAATGTCTTGACATTTCAGAAGATTTTATGAAAATTGTGGAAATTTATGGAAATTGTTTGAATTAGTCAATAATAATAATAAAACTTTAAGTGTGACTTAATCATACTTTAATTGACCATTTTTTTTTATCATCATATCGAAAAAACTAAGACAATATTTAGATGAAAATGTCGGACACAATTTTTTTAAAAAAATACAAAAATTGATGAAAATTATTTGAATTATTAAATAAAACTTTGATTTAATTACATTATAATGGATCGTTTTTAACCACCCATCTAAAATATATATTTATATATATTATTTATATTAAAAAATGTTGATATAAAAAAAATTAAAAAAATTATGCCAATTGATTAAAATTATTTCAACTATTAAATAAATTAAATTTTTATTCTGATGACTTAATTAAATTACAATGGAATAAACAACTTCAATTTGGATAAATTAGTCTCTAAAAAAACTGAATGAAGTAGGAATAACATTTGTAGTTTAATTTAAAATAAATAATGCAAACTAAAAACACGTCAATAAATATACAATGACCATCAATTTTTATATTGAAAATAAAAGGTAGGATATTATTAATATTATATAATTATTTTAATGTAATTAAAAAAACTAAAGTTTAAATACATAAAAAGTAATTTTGATTAAAAAAAAATACATAAAAAGTAATTAAAAAAAGAAAACTGAAAAAAGAAAAGAAATTAAAAAAAGAAATTTGAAAAAACCAATCGTTTGAGAGAGAGAGAGAAATATATATATATATAGCCCTTCGCGCTCGACATTTTACTCGTTGAATTTAACCAGGCGATCATCCTCTTTTCTGTGGATCGATGGACTTAGGAACTGCCACTTCTTCCTCCAGATTCTGACCAACCCAGCAAATCATTTCGTCTTTATTGGTTTTGTTTTAAGGTGAAATCGAATTACTCTGCTTCTCTATTTCCCTTTCACTTCTTTTCCATCGCAAGGCAAGATTGGCCTAATTTAGAGCATTCGAACGAAAACGATGTTGGTTTATAGTTGTTTAGCTTTTATTTTGATGGACTTCTCATTTTGTGCTTTGAATTTGGAATGCCTATGACTTTCAGCAATCATCTCATTTGATTTTCTAGTTTCTTGTTTGAGTTATGTTCTTTTGACCTGAATGGATTCTGGGGGTTTTAATTATATATATCATTTATTTGTTTTTGAAATGTCCTGAATTGTCTGATAAAACATGAGATATAGTCTCTATTTTAAGGTAACAAAGAATGCAAGACATGTACCAATATTTTGGAAAAGGATTGTGCTATTCCATTTTCTCATTTGGCGTTAAGTACATCGAAATATTGACATTGTTTTTCTTATTTTATAAAACACTTTGAGACGTAGAAGCCATTTTTGTTCTAGTGCTTCAAAAGGAATATCAGATTTGTGAAAAGGATTTGGTAGAAATCTGGTTACTTTTTCCCCCCATCATATTGGCTGGTTTCTCATATTAGACTTTTCCAATAGACCTGGAACGAGGTTTCATCTATCAAAACTTGAATATTTTCTCAGATGTAAATTTAGTTTTTCTATTTGGAAGCTTAGTTATAAGTGCCTATTGCCTCAATCATTACAGGGGCCTAGAAATTCATTTTATTTTCATTCTATAAACTGAACAAAATAAGTATCTGTCAGCAATGTCAGCAATGTCAGCAATGACTATCCTTTATGATATCTTAGTTCCTTCGTATGATCTTTTTGGAACTGGAAGAGGGTGCTGATTTAGTTTTATTCACCTCATGTTTTTTGTATATTTATGATGTTTCGATTAGCTAGCTGCTGTGTGGAGAGTGGAGACTGATCGGTGCAAGAGATAATCTGGAATTGAAGATCATGTCTAGTCTGATTGAATGTCTCCCTGATGAAGTTGCCCTTCGATGCCTCGCTTTTGTTCCCTTTCACCTCCACCCTAAGTTGGAACTCGTTTCTCGCTCGTGGAAAGCTGCCATTCGTAGTGTTGAACTGTTTAAAGCTCGACAGGAGGTTGGTTCATTGGAGAATTTACTATGTGTATGCTGTCATGATAAAGATAATATATGGCAGCTTTATGACCCTCTTCATGACGTTTGGATCACCCTCCCTCGACTTCCAACGACAACAAAGCATTATTTTGGTGTCGTCTCCGCTTCTCAAAAGCTTTTTGTTCTTGGTGGTTTCAACTGTGATCCATTGACTGGTGTTCTCCATGATGAACTTTTATGCAATGAGGTATGGTCCTTTGACCCTGTAACTCGAAATTGGTCGATGCGAGCACCAATGCTTCAGGCCCGTGCAAATTTTGCTTGTTGTGTTTTGGATGGGAAGATCATTGTTGCAGGTGGCATCACTGGAAAACGTAAATCAACTTCTAAGGTAGAAATGTATGACTCTGTGAAGAATCTTTGGGTTCCATTACCTGATCTACCTATAGCCAATAATTCAGGGACTGCATTAGTGGTTGGAAGAAAATTGCACGTCAAATTCTCCAATAGCCCCACAATGCAGACATTTGACAGTTTGGAGTGTAGGTGGAGTGTCGACACTGTTATGATTTGGGGTTGCAGTAGGTTTTCCATCAACTGCATGGCTGTTGTTCAAGATCCACTCTACATCGGGAGCAAAGAATACATCTTCAATCAGGATGGACGAGACTACAAAGTTTTTGTTTTGGCATGTCAGTTTCGTCGCAAACATGGGATGACGATGATCTCTTTTGGAGGCAAACCGTATGTGGTTGGAGGATTACTTCCCCACCGGCGCAATGATGAACATCTGTTTGACGTGTGCGTTCTTACACTGGACAGCAAGAAGCCAACTTGGTTCACTGCTGCTCCGATGTCTCGAGAATGTCGAATGGTTCTTGGTTGTGCGGAGTTGAAACTTTAAGATTTGTTTGTTTTCTTTTTCTAGTGTTGTGTTTTCAGGTTTGAGGACGAGGTGAAAATGGGCTCTACAATGGCACCTCTGCCAGTGAAGCTTGTTTGCGAGCTTGAAACAAGTGGCAAAAATGGTTGCTTCTTCATTAAGTTTTATGACTCAGTTGGTTTTGAACTTTTGTATGTTCGTGTCATTGGAATTGTTATGAACGTCAATGGAGAATGATTTGGGGCTTGTTTGGGAGGATTTCTCTGCAAAAGTATTGCAGTACTTGAAGTTTATTAGCAAGATAGTCTACGTTTTGGAGCAAATTCGAAAGTACAAATTAGGAATATTGATGTGTTTTTGAAATGAGTAATTTTAGCCAGAGTACTTTGACTATAGCCACTTTAATTAAAAGTGTTTAAGGTGCATTTTCCTAAAGTGCTTTGCCAGTCTTTTAGTTAGTAGAATGATAGATAATAAAATGTTTTGTACTTTGTTTTTCTTTTTGGAGTATGGATGGCTACTTTGAAAATTTATTTCAATTGTCCAAGTTACTTCACCATGTTATTATTATTTTTAGTTCAACAACATATTAAGGTGGGAGGATTCAAACCTTCGATCTTTTTTGTCCAAGGTATATGCCTCAACCAGTTGAGCTATATTCACGTTGCAATATTGAGTTGTTATTACAATTTGAACTCATTTCTAAGTTCTTTTTTCATGGTCCAATTATTTCAATAAGTTAAGCATGAAAAGTTATTCAAAAAATTGTACACAATATTTGGTTAATTTTTTAATTGGCCAAGAACGACAGATTGGCTCAAAATTCATTTAGAAACTTGTCCGTTCTTGAATCGGTAGATTGGACAGCTATATTTGAAGTTCCAATAAATTTTTTTTGTCCACCCTATCATACATTTCTTTTTTCTTTCTTCTTCTAATCCAAAGTTCTTTCACCATTAATTAGTCACCAACTTGATTGTTAAAATGACTATGTCCAAGGCAACTTATCTCTTCACTTTCAACCACCTTCTACTCAATAAAAAATATATATATTTTTATGAGTTTTGACAAAGTTATTCAATGGTGAATTTGTACATTAATCAAATATAGATTTGTTCAAAACTTGATATTATTCAAACGAGTGAGTTTACAAAGATCTTTACTTTTCTTTTAAATTAATTAGTGAATGAATTGGAAGATTTGAAACACAAGGTAGAAATTGCAGCTCTTTACCTAAGTAAGTTCAATACGATGAAATTGAAAGTTTAGAGGGAAAATCAATATAACTAGATAGGTCTAGGAGTAAAAAAAATGATTTATAAACTAAAAAAAATAAGTGTTTTTAATAAAATTGATTTGTAATGGGAGGGTATTTTAGTAAAAGTGATGTTTGAACTAGGGCAATTCCCCCCAATTTTCTCACAAAAACCCTCAATTGCAGTTCTGAAAACGCCCTAATCTTACTTTCAGATTACCGGAAAAATGGAAGAAACGCCGGTTGAAGAAGGAGATACCAACAAAGATGTTGAGGTTGCTCCGGCCTTAATTGCCGTTCACCCCGCCGAGAAATCTGTTGCCGTTGCCGTTGGGTCCGACCTGCGCGTATTCGATCTCGTGTGAGTTTTTTCGGCTCGATTAATTTGATCTTCTACATACTTGGATTGATTGTACAATACGATTGTAGTCACTCTCTTTTTACTTGGTTTGTTTAAAATTAAATTCGAACTGTACCCGCTTTGTAGCTTTGTTGAATTGCATGCTCGTATGTTGATGGGTTGTTTTTGAATTAACTGCAGAGGTAACTGTCCGGTTTCTTTGGTTGATGAATCTGGGGGACCTTATCATAAAGACTCCATTAGAACGATTTGTTACGGTTCGAAAGGACAGCTTTTTGTATCTGCTGGTGATGATAAGACTGTTAAGATTTGGTCGACTGAGTCTTGGCGCTGCATTTATAATGTGTAAGTTTTATTTTTCCTTCTCTCCTGTCTCTTTTTCTAGGATGTTCATTGGCTGTGGATTTGTGAACCGATTGATGTATTATTTCAGCATTTTCACGTGCATATTTGTTTAATGAATTGGTACACCAACCAGTGGCTAAATATTGCGCAAAATTTATTCCTTTTTCGGTTTATAAAGTGGAACTGTACTCAGCCTTGAATTTGCAAGTGTATATTAGCTTCTGGATTATGTGGAAAAATTGTAACCAGCTGCATGCTTCCTCGATTGGCCTTCCTTGTGTAATGCTGAAGTTTTCATAATTCTTCTGACAGGTGTTCTGAAAAACGAGTGAGTGCAGCTGCCATTAGCACTAATGGTCTGCATGTTTGTTTTGCTGACAAATTTGGGGTTATCTGGGTTGTGGATCTTGATGGAGGGGTTGATGGAAATCAACCTCTGGCCAACAAGAAGGCAGTGTCGTTGCTTTCACATTATTGCAGTATAATCACTAGCTTGGTAAGCAGTTCTCTGTTAGCCATCTTAACTTCCACTACGGTGCCTATGTCCCTTTTTATTTTCTGCAACTCATTTCGTTGGCTTGTGCATTGTGTATTTGATTGATGTTAAATATTTTCACCCTTTTTTCCCATCACCGTTTTTCATCTTTACAATATCAATTTTCCCTTTTAGACGAGGCTCAGTATTCCTGTTTTTGAGAGTTGAATTATTAGGGGTGCAATATAGTTGGGTGGGTAGGTCATTATTGGCCATCGCACCATATGGTTCGAGCTTTATCCAATGAATGGCATGCTACAAAAAAGGAGTGGATTTAGATAAAGGAAACTCTCGACAAGCAGAGAGTGGAAATTAAATGACTATTTCAAGGGAGACTTGGTGGTTCTTCTTTTGATGGAGTTGTGATGGGTGTGACCAATGGCCCTTACCAGTAAGAAGTGAGGGAGATCATGAGTTATGGATAGGATTCAAAAGAAAATTCATATGGGCATATGCATGCAGTGGAAAATATGCTTACACCAAATACCAATATGGAGAGATCAAAGGACGTGTCTATCCAAACACCCTTTCGATATCCAAAGGAAAAATAAATGGGATTTCTTTCTGCGGCTTGCTATGGCTTACGAGGGGATTGACTCTTTTGCAACATTTAGAGGAATGTGTCAATAGAGCCTCATTCCTAGTGGTGCATATTCTGCTAAGAAGCTTCAAAGGACTGTCACCTTTTCTTCATTTATGACTAGGTTGCACATATAACATCTGGCGGATTTCCTTCCTCTGTAAAGCTTCATTTCCAACTGTACGGTGGGGATTATTTTGGAGTTACTTTGAAATTTTACATTTGAACTAACATCGAGGGAGTGATTTCTATGTGGAGAACCAGGGCTTTGGATGCTCATTGAGACATGTGGTTGAGCATCACGGGAGGGTTTTATATAGTAGATTTGTTTATGGTGTAGGGGATTTGGAGGTTTGCATATGCATTTAGTTTGTTTGTTGTGATTGACAATGTCTTTTGTTTTGGAACAGCAATTTCAGTACGTTCATTCCTCTTCATGAAATTTTATTTTTCTATCCAAAAGCCACAAGAACAAAAGTTGGATGAGGTTGATTCTTATGATGCTATGAAATATTTGTAATGGTGGGAAATGTTCCTACTGTTTTGCTGTTTGTATGGTTTTTTGTATGGTTTTCATACACTTACTTGAACATGATTAATTTCTTTGTTGTTGCAGGAATTCTCACTGGATGGGCGGTTCTTAGTTAGTGCAGACCGTGATTTTAAAATTCGGGTAATCATATTCTCTCATCAATTATGATGAGTAAGTCATTGAAATTCACGTTTTTGAAAATGGCGTTGCTTTTGTTGAAGGTTACAATGTTTCCCACAAAACCTGTGAATGAAGCACATGAGATTCAAAGTTTTTGTCTAGGCCATACAGAGTGAGTTTCCTTATCTAAATCTAAATATTACAAGATAAAGGTGGATAGAAAGTAGTGGTGGCATTTTCAAGTGACATTTTCTTGATTTTGAATTATATGTTTATTCATGTGCCTATTCTAGTTTCGTATCCTGCATAGCCTTCATTTACAACCTGGAGTGCCCACACGGGTTTCTTATCTCTGGAAGCGGTGATTCAACTGTAAGACACAATCGCATATGAACTTCTAATTTGCTCTTGGTGCAATATGTGAAATACAATAATATTTTCTGTCCTTTTCAGGTACGCTTATGGGATATTCTCTCTGGATCACTCCTTGACACTTGCGAGATTGGAGATAAGGTGTTTTTGTTGTTCTGAGCTTTTCTTTAGACCTCTAAACTCTCACTTTAATTGTTTATAATAATGGAATTGATGAATTCTACATTTAATACTAGGTTTTCTCTCAGAATTGGTACCTTGATTAATGAACACTAAAGCTAGGACAAGATACTTGTTAACTTAGATAAGAGTTTATTGTATCCCATATTATGATTGGTGTAAAATATCTCTGGATTGTTCTAGTTTTTCTCCTCTGTATCTGTAACTAAAAGAGTTAATTGAACTGTGCATCCTTCTTTTTTGTGGTATGGTTTTTGACCTCCTCGTGCACTACTTGATTTCTCTCACTAATTTACTGAAGGTAGAACTTTTAGAGTCTAAGGAAAGAGAGGGCTGCCATTCAGCTGTCACAAGTCTCTGCACAATTGCCAATGGTGCCCTTGTTGCAGTGGCGGTTCAAAGGCAATTTTTTCCCCTCTATGCTCTCTTTTTCTTCTTTTATGGGGTCCACCATTGAATTTTTGTACTAAATCACCTTATCATTTCTCTTTGTAGCTTGCATGGAATAATTTTGTTGAACTGTGACCTGTCAAATCATGCTCTATCTGTAGTTAAGGTAATGAACTCATGCCAACTGGAACAATACCAAAGGTCCTTATGACAGGGTTCTCCAGATTAATATTTTACAAACTTCTGGTTGGTATATCATGACAAGGTTTCATGCTCTCCCCCCTCCCTAGAGACTTTTTGAGGATGAAAGTAATAATTTAGAGAGTCTAGTCAGTTTACGCACACCTCGATTTAATTTTGTGTGATCTCCTTGTTTCGAGATAAAATTCATTTGTCATAGTTTTGATAATTTCAGGTGGTTTCTATAAGCGAGGAGACTTTCATCCCGACTTGCCTATCGACAAGTTGCTCGTCTGAACACCTATGGATGGTAACCGGTGTCTCCAGTTTGCACGATTTGGGGCACTCCTCTCTGGCCCGTGTCAAGGTCATCAGCGGTTTCAACAAGGACAATCCAGATTCCACCAAGAACGAGTTATCCATACCAGAAGATGATGCAATACCCGGTGGAAAGAAGCTGCTGGAAAAATTGCAGGGAGGTGTGTCGTTTGACGAAAAAGTGTTCTTGGCAGCTGCTGAAGCTGTTAAAACTGCAATGAGCAATCTGTTGACAAAGAAACAGTACTCCACAGAGAAGCGGGACTTCAGAAAGAGAACAAGAAATGATAGAAAACTTAAACAATGATGAGTATTAGTTCACACATCAGCAATAGTAGCCTGTTTCCATGTAAAATTAGTTCTTTAAACAACTTTTTTTTTTGTTTGACAGAGTTTCTTAGTTCTTAGATTATTATTATGATAATGTTTTTAATTTATTCTGCAAGAGAAACTTGACGTGTTTTAGCCGCAGTTTTCTTGGTCAAATTCAAAGCCATATCAGGAATAGGGATGTAAATTGGTCCCCTCTCAATTATTTTGAAGAAGATGAATACGACCTTCACAACTATTGGACTCTTCTCATATGGATGAAAACTGGCCTTGGACTGATTGAAGGTTAATGAATTTTGATTAAATGCGAGTTAAAATTGGTTTTTTAATTGCAATCAGGAACTGAACGTGAACCCCTCAGCTTAGCACTAATGAGAAATGATTCGACAATTTTACATTTTTAATCGTATGAGAGAGAAATTGTAGAAGTATTTCGATTTTGCATTCAATAGTTATTAGCGACTGATAAATTTTAAGATTTATACCTGATAGTTTTAATTGAATAATGTATCTCGCCAACGGAACTGACCATAAATAGTTTAAATATTTGTAATGATTTAGAAGAATGATTTCGGAGTTTAGTGGGATTTGAAACCCATCTACATCAAAATCTCAATAATTGAGGAAATATTAAAACAGAAGAGTAGGTGAAATTGAAAGAGAAAAGGACAATCAATCAATTATCATCATCATCTGGTATTGTTTATCCTCTTTAATTAAGTCATAACATAAGACTTACATCTACTTCTTCACGTAACACTAAACTACTCAACACATGTACGTGGTCTTGTAAAATTATGCTGCTTGATTGCCCACATTATTAATCTTATCAAAGTTATTTATCAATACCCAGTTAGCCTACTAATCATTATTAGAACCAATAAAAAGAAGGACTTGAAGAAATGAATTTAAAGTTTAAATTTTAAACCATGACAGCCGAAATTTAATATTATGAGTTTTCTTAATGTAGTGAGTAACAAAAAATAAATAACGACTCTGCTGGGGATCGAACCCAGAATCTCTGGTTCCGTAGACCAGCGCCTTATCCATTGGGCCACAGAGTCAATTGCTTCACAAAATATTGAGCATATTATTTAGATTATTTGTAAGTTTATTTATTGAAATTAATGACAGACCTAATAGTCCATAATTGGAAATACATTGATTAATATAAACTTTTTAAAATACATGGATTTGATATAAGGTTAAAAATCACTTTTGGTCCCTGAATTTTCATGAAAGTAACAATTTAGTCCCTAAACTTTGATTTGTAACGATTTAGTCCCTGTACTTTCAATTTTGTAATGATTTAGTTTCTGTACTTTCAATTTTGTAACAACTTAGTCCCTGAACTTTAAAAGTAACAATTTAGTCCCCGTACTTTCAAATTTGTAACGATTTAGTCCTTATCGCGCATGAAAAATTAATGTAAAGATTTAATGAAATTTCTTACCTAGATAGATTAATAAAAATAGACATTTAATTTTGATGATTTTTTTTGTCGACAAGGATTAAATTGTTACAAATTTGAAAGTATAGGGACTAAATTGTTACTTATTAAAGTTTAGGGGCTAAATTGTTACAAAATTGAAAGTATAGGGACTAAATCATTACAAATTAAAGTTCAGGGACCAAATTGTTACTTTCATGAAAGTTTAGGGACTAAAAGTGATTTTTAACCTTTGATATACTATCTCAAAAGTTTAAAAACTATTGGATTTTTTTTTTAAATTTTTTATTCTTATTTATTTATTTTTATTATTTTTTTAAGCATAGAAGTTATTAGACACTATTTTAGAGAAATTTATGGACTAAAGTTGTAATTTAATATAAGAAAAATCTAATAGTGTAAAAATGAAAATTCTTCTCATTTTTTTTTTGGTCAACACATTTGTTGGATTATCATTTTCAAAATTTTATCCATGACATTCATTTTATTCTACATTTTTTTTCCTTTGAGAAATATCCAATTAATTTTACTGTTGATGACTAGGAAAATTTCTTAAAGTTTGACAATTTGACTCTACCTAATCTTGAAAAAATTGCTGTTTTTGATAATGAAAAATGTTTTTATCCAGATTATCCGACTAAGATCATTGGTGTTATGATTTATTTTTTTTTTTTTGAATTCCGTTTGCTATTCAATTTAGATTCTTTGAATTGAACAGATTCAGCGAATATTGCTTAATATAGTTTTGGTTTAAATCCTATTTTGGTCCCTAAACTTTAAAGATTATTCTATTTTGGTCCTTCAACTTTCAAAATGTTCAGTTTAGTCCCTGAACTTTCAAGTTTGTTCCATATTGGTCCCTAAACTTTTAAAATGTATATTTTAGTCCCTAAACTTTCAAAAAATGATTATTTTAATCCTTACTTTTATTTCAATTTTAACAAATTAATGACATAGCTTTGAGTATGTGTATTAGATTGTTAATATGAGCATGATTTCAAGTCAAATAAATTAGAGACAAACATTAGGGAAAGCAAATTTGAAGTATAAAAGTAACATAACAAGGACCATAATGATGATTTTTTAAAAGTATAAGGACTAAAATAGACATTTTGAAAGTTCAGGGACTAGAATAGAACAAATGTGAAAGTTCAAGATCCAAAATGAACGTTTTGAAAGTTTAAGGACTTAAATAGAACAAACTTAAAAGTTCAGGGACTAAAATGAGATTTAAACCTATAGTTTTTTAATTATGTAATCCAATCAGTGGAAATTTTGAAAACCATATATATATATATTTTTAATTTGAATGTTTTTCAGATTTTAAACTTGAAGACAGAACTCCACGAAAAACGGATAATTTTTTTTTTTTTAAAAAAACAAATATACTATTTCATGTTATAACTTACTTCATTTTTATTAAATTAAAAAAAATATATAACATAGTTTACTAGAAATTATAAAATATTGTAAAATAATTTTTTTTTGAAAAAAATATTGTAAAATAATTATAAAAGGCTTACAACATAAATGTATTAATAAATTTATTAATAATATTTAAGATTTAACTAAATATTTAGTGGGCTGGTATTGTTTATGAATTTATTATTGAATGTAGTTTGAACAAGTTTTTAAACTTAGATCCAATATCTAATTTTGCTATTTAACATATTTTGAGAAATAGTAAAAGTATACAACAAAACTCTATTTTTCATTCAATATTTTGCTTTCAATTTTTTGTTTTTATA
The DNA here is from genome assembly GCA_017139565.1 of Luffa aegyptiaca. Lineage (NCBI taxonomy): Eukaryota > Viridiplantae > Streptophyta > Magnoliopsida > Cucurbitales > Cucurbitaceae > Luffa > Luffa aegyptiaca. The sequence continues at coordinate 7,102,549 of CM029399.1, read as the reverse complement.
AATGCAATTTTATTTTCTTTTATAAATATATTTTTAGTATAACAAATGTGAGATGAAGATTTGAATTTCCGACCACAAGTAAAAAAATTAAGTGCTTTGATCACTAGAACCTATTTGATAACCATTTGATTTTCTTTGTTTTGTTATCTACCTTCTTTCTATGTTTTTAAAAATCATGTGAAGTTTTAAAAACAAATAAAATAAAATAATTTGGCTAATAACTCAAATGTCTCGTTGACAATTGCAAGGATGAAAACCATTGTAAGGTAATTGGGAGAAAATCCAAGCACAATTTTTGTAAACCAAAAACCAAAAACCAAGACTCCATTTGATAACCATTTGGTTTTTAAAAATTATGTTTGTTTTCTCCTAAATTCCCTTACCGTGGTTATCATCCTTGTTAAGAATCCATTTGAATTTCTAGCCAAACTCCAAAAACAAAAAGAAGTTTTTTTTTGGGAAAATTAACAAGGAAGAAGGTAGATACTAAAATAATGAATCTTATAGGTGAAAATAGGTGTGTATAAGCTTAATTTTCAAAAAACACCAAAAACCAAAAACCAAATGATTATCAAACAAGACCCAAATGATTGTCCATCGAAGCCTAAGCTATGCTGATGCATAAAAATTCAATATATATTATTGAATCACAAATAATAACTTTTACTATAGCTAGTCCAAAGAGTATAGGTTTTAATTATATGAGCTAAATTAAGTCAATTTTGAAAGCCTTGAAGTTGGTCTTGTTTGGATATTCTTCTACCAATAGGGAAGATGATAAATTTGAACTATTGTATCAGACAACATCAATTAAAGACATATATCACATATCCCAAAATTTTCAAATAAGGACAGGTTCATTTAAAAGTAGCATGAGTTTAACCTAAACAATGAGCAAGTAATTCTTTCAAATTAAATTTAGTATAATATCTCATGACTGTTTTCTTTTTCATTTTGGAATTCAATGAATCTATCATATACCAACCATAAAAAACTATTGACATTAAAAATTGAATGTAGTTAGAAGGTGACACAAAAACCATACGAGAAAGCGAAAACAGCTTAGCAATATAATATGTCGAAGTCTCTCTTTACTACTTCAATTATCAACAAATTAGTTGAGGAGTATTGCATACTAAGTATTGCAACCTTTAAATTCGATCTCTATAATAAGAACTGATGATTACTCAATTTATCATTTTGTTTCATTATTGACATACGATGTCCAATATTGCATGCATCTCATACAAAGATAAGGATGCAATAATAATGAATTGTATAGTTTCGTTGGCAATTGTTGTTCTATGACGACGAAAACTTGTGTGTGGGTGAAGAAAGACTTGTCGCTAGAGTTCAAAATTCTTATAATGTATATAATGTTCACCTCATGAAAAGTCTAGAATTTGTATGATTTGATCATAGTTTGAAGAACTTGTACCAAAAACTTTGGTAAGTTATCCAATATTTTCTCTTGAGACCAAAACTAAATAATTCTAAAAAATTAATGTTACACAACCTCCAAGATAAATAAGAGGGCTAGAACACTATGCACCTCTAATTTTCTATTTAGAGAGAGTCTAAAAATTGTATTTTAAAATCACTATGTAAATGAACGAAACATGAGAGATTTTAAAAATGATGGTAAGCATCTCATCTACTCATGAGCTATACATAAATTGATAAACTCGTATCAAACTATAAATTCATATCAAATTGTCAATGAAAGATTTATTGATAATTTTCTTTTTTAACAATATGTAGAGTGAAAGGATTCGAATCACAGACCTCTTGATCATTAGTACAATCATATGTCAATTTAGTTAAACTCATATTGACAGATTTATAGATAAATTTCAAACTTGTATCTAACAAATTTTAATTTAAATGTGACGGTCTTATTGAATGATATTTCCGCTCTTACATAAAAGACGAAGCTGGTATGTTTGTTGACTTTTTCAAAATCAATTATTATAATATGTTATTATCCAAACCTGTAAGTGCGTGCCTTCATTCATTTCTACGTTTTTCAGTGTGTTTGCACGAGCTGTGTCAGAACTTCGGATATTAACTGCAGAGGAAAAAAAAGATTCTTTCTAATATTCATTTATTAAAAAAAAAAAAAAACTCTTCTTTTTTTATTTTCCTTTTTGTTGAAAATTTAGTAATTTCTCATAATTTTCACTTTGAAAATGATAAAATATTATATATGTCCCAACCCAAATACGGCCTAATCTAAAAGTGAAGTCAGGACAAGGCTTCACGTGATATAAGCATGAGAATAAACTGTCACACTACACGACAAAACCCCACCACCTTAATAAAATGATATAATATTTTTGTTTTTCTATTAAATTTGAGAAAATTCCAAATCGAGGTGCCTTCATCGCATCAACAACCTCATTTCAACTATTAAGAACCCACCCGAGCATAGTTTAATTGATTAGATGTTTAATACATTTATGTTCGAATCTTTTTTCTTTCTCGTGATTATAATGTTATATTACGTAAAAAAAAAATTGTTGTTTGATTATTATTTAAAGAAAAAAAACTTATTCTCTACAACATTCTATTTTAATTAACAAGTTATATGTTGAGAGTGCGATCAAAGTCTCACATTGACTAGATAATAGGAGGATCATGGACTTATAAGGAAGGACAAATATCTCAATTGGTATGAGACCTTTTGGGGTGAACCAAAAGCAAAGACATGGGGCCGGGCTTATGTCCAAAGTGGACAAGTATCTCCATTGTGGAGATCGGTGTCGTGTTCGTTGTCCCTTAGATTATAAACATGTTTAAAGCTAGGTCGTAAATCTATATATGTTAAACATCGATTGACAACAAGGTAAAAGCATAGACGACCAAAATATGTATCTGGATTGTTGAAAGCTAGGGAAGAAAATGAGATTGAAACCGTAAAAGATAGAGATGAGATCGACATTTTTCCAAATTAGATGGGATAAAAATAGATTAACCACATCAAAAAAGTAAATACAAGTACCGACAAACAGGATAAGTACTAGATAAGATTTGTTGTGTTATTTGAATTAGTCATAACATTTCCACTAATTATATCAAATTGTAATATAGAGATCCATGACAGCTTTTGGAGTGAAAAAAGGAGCAATTTTTGGAGGTTTTGTGGGAGTGTTAAGTCCAACCCACTCAATTTTTGGTGTCCATGATTCATTTTTCACTGTCTTTTTAACCTTTTTAAAAACTCCATTTTTCTCTTCTTCAAAACCCCCCAAGCTTCTTTTTTATTTTTCAAATTCTCCATTTTTCTTCTTCTTCTTCACCATTAATATCCTCTTTTCTTTCTCTCTCTCTCTTCTTCAGCCTTGTGGCAAAAAAAGAAAAGAAAAAAAAAAAAAACCCTTTTTGTTTTTCTTTGTTCCTCTGTGGATGCTAAGACCCTTTTTCTTGAATCCATGTCCATCATCACATGGCTTCCACGCCGTTTGATTGGGTTTGATCGACGGTGGTTTGTTGTTCTGTGAAGGGTTTGTCTTGTTCTTGTTCCACCGCTTTAGCAGAATTGCCATGGAAGCAACTGAAGTTTAGCATCCAAAATCGAAAGCTTCTTATTTAGATCCTAAATTTTCCTTTTGGGATTCTAATACCCAAAAAAAAAAGTCCTTTTTTTTTTAAAAAAAAAATTAAATTCACACTTCCCAAATCCAAACCCAGAAGCTGGTTTCTCAAGATTTTGTCCTTTTCATCATTAATTTTCAGGTATTTTTCTGACTTAGCTTGCAAAATTTTACGTTCCAACTTTTTTTAAAGACGAATAAATTAGAGGAAGAAGTTCAAAATCTTATATTTTTTAATATACTGAGTTAAAGATTTTATCTTTTTTAGAAAAACTGAATTTATTAAAAGATTAGAATGTAAAATTTTGTTTTTTTTTTTTTAAATATTTCATGGGTTTAATTTGTTTATTCATTCTTACATGAGATCTGATTTTTTTTTTATTTTTTTTGTTAATTAATTTTTCAGGTGAAGATTTTGATTAGCCAAGAACATGCTGAGGAACAGATCTAGAGCTGTAACTGGCAAACAAGCTTTAATGGCAGATCACAAATCTCAATCTTCTTCTTCTTCTTCTTCTTACACAAAACCAGTTTCAAATTCTTTCTTTGGTTCTCCAAGATTCAAAGCTTTTGCACCAACACCAACAACACAATCAATTGATCACTCTTTGATTAGCCCCACTTCTGTTCTTGATTCCAAACCATTCTTCTCTCTTCAAAATCCCTTCTCTTATGATCCAAAAACAAAACCCAATTCCCCAAAGAAGCCAATTTTCTCACCAAACAAACACCAACACAAAATTTCAGCCCCAAAGCCCATTGGGCTTGCTCTAATTGAGGATAAACATGATTCCAAGCCCAGTAAAAGTGTCATCTTTAGTGCTAAACTTCGTGTCCTAATCCCTCCTCCGCCGCCGAACTCCGCCGTGGACGACGGCGACCCCAAAGGTGGAAACTTTTTCCCTTCCCGGATTGGTGATGGGTTGATGACAGTGAAGGAGATGGAGCTCTGTGAAGAGTACACTTGTGTGAGAAGACATGGCCCTAATGCTAAAACCACTCATATTTTTGATAACTTTGTGGTGGAAAGCTTTGTTGATTGTGATTCTCACAAACATTCCATGGAGGATGTGAAGAAGAAGAGGAAGATGATTAATAAGAATCACTTTCTTAGCTTTTGTTACACTTGCAAGACCAATCTTGAGCTCACCCACGACATCTATATTTACAGGTACGATCCGTTTCACAACGTTTGTGTTTCTCATTTTTATTTAATAAACTTGTTCATTCAAGAGAAAATTAAATTTTTTTTTTTTTTTGTGAGATAGAAAATAAATTTGTGTTTGGTAGTTTCATGGTTGGTTTTAGTATACTTGTAAAAAATATATCATTGTTTTGTTTCATTGGAGAACACTCAAATTTAGATGAAAATTATTTTTAGAAGAGGAGATTTTCTTGTCTTTCTAGGATTTCTTTTTTTTTTTTTAGTTCAACAATAGTTACGTTCGGGATGAAAATTCAAACATCTAACCTCTTGGTCGAGGGTACATGTCAATTACCGATGAGCTAAACTCACTTTGGTTATCTAACTCCCCGTTTGATAACCATTTGGTTTTTGAAAATTATGCTTGTTTTTTCTTAAGTTCCCTACCATGTCTTTCATCCTTGTTAAGGATCCATTTGAATTCCTAACCAAATTCTAAAAACAAAAACAAGTTTTTGAAAACTATTTTTTTTTTCAAAATTGGACTTGGTTTTTGAAAACAAGGAAGAAGATTGATACTAAAACAAATAAACTTATAGATGGAAGTAGGTGTGTATAAGCTTAATTTTCAAAAACCAAAAACCAAAAATCAAATGGTTATCAAACGGGGCCTTAAGAATTTGTATACAATTTTGAGTTATTTCTTAAAAATAGAAAGAAGAAACACAGGGATTACCAAGAGAATAAACTTTTAATTAAAACTTTATATTTTGAAATGATAGGAGATGTTTAGATGAATGAATATTATTATTGATTTTGCAACATTGTTATTTTTATTGCAGAGGTGAGAAAGCTTTTTGCAGCCATGAATGTCGCTACCAAGAAATACTTTTGGATGAAGAACATGGAGATTCATCTTGATTTTCATTTTCAAAGCCTCTGGTTTCTGGTTCTTCTTCCAATACATTTTTCACAAAATTCATGGAATTTTTTAGATTTTTTTTTTTTTTTGGGTTTCTTTTTTTTTCCCTCTCATGCAGATAGAGATAAGAGAGAGATGTTTGTAGAGAGATAAATGATAAAATATTTTCAATATGTTGACTAATATGATTGCTGCTTTGGCTTTTACTAAAAAATTTGGGGTTTTTTTTTTCATAATAATTATTTTTTTTTTGGTGTAATAATTCATAATGTGGAACTGAAAGCAAGCCTAACTTTGTCTTTTTTTTTTTTTTTTTTTTTTTTTTTTTTTTTTTTTTTTTTTTTTTTTTTTTGAGAAAAACTTTGTCTATTTTCACTTTAATGATTGTGCATATAAATATTTGTACCTTTTGGGACCATGTGTATTTTATTACATTGGAGGAATAAGATTCCTTTTTCATATATGTAGACTTATCCTTTCCTTTCTCTCATTTCTCTATTTTTGTTTAATTGGTTGAATTATTTTATTTTAGTTTTTTGACAACGTATGTGAGATCAGAGATTTGAATATCTGACATCTCTTAATTGAGGGTAAAAATTTTATACTAGTTGAGTTTTATCAACCAAAAACACTCACTTTTTTTTTTCACACTCTTAGGCCCCGTTTGATAACCATTTCGTTTTTGGTTTTTGAAAATTTAGCTTATAAACAATCTTTTCACCCATACATTTCTTTTGGTTGTTATCTACATCTTTCTCATGTTTTCAAAAACCAAGTCAATTTTTGGAAACCAAAAAAAGTAGTTTTCAAAAACTTGTTTTTGTTTTTAGAATTTGACAAAGAACTCTAATGTCTCCTTAACAAAAATGAAAACCATAGTGAGGAAATTGAAAGAAAATAAGCATAATTTTGAAAAACCAAAAACCAAATGGTTATCAAACGGGGCCTTAGTTATTTAACCTTATAGTTCAATGAATAAAACACCAACTATCAACCTAAAAGTTGATGATTTGATCACCCACTCTTGCAATTGTAATATTTTTCTACCTTTACAATACTATTTTTTTTTTTAAAGATTATGTATAATCTTGTAATTTTAAAAAATAATAGGGGTTAAAAGAAGTAAAATAGAGGGAAAAAAACTAATTTAATTAAAGTAAGACAAATTGAGAGGATAATGTTCATTTCATTTGTTCTTAGTTTCATCCCTAAATTATTCAAGCACTTTTTCATTTGTCAAAACCTATACAAATCATATTGTTCCCAAAAAAAAAAAAAAAAAAAAAATCTAGCTAAGATTTAGGAGTTTCTTTTTGTTCCCTTTTCTTCTCTATATATATATATTTTTTGACAATATGTAGGAGCGAGAGAATTCGAACCACAGACCTTACAATATATAGGATTATAATAAATCAATATCTAGATTGATATAGTTGTTATGATTAGCCAATCATAACTCAAACAATTATCATATAAAATAAAGTATCATTAATTACCATAGTCAAAATGTGATTAAGAATTTTCTAAAAATATGCTATATATGAGCTTTTCAAAAAAAAAAAAAAAAAGGAAAGAAAGATGCTGTATATGGGATTAAATTTCTTTATTAAAATTATATTTATAATGATTTTTTTTAAACGTAAAAATTTACAAATATTTTAGAAAAGGTAACTATCCATATGAAAATTTAAAATTAAAATAATATTATTTTGAAATCACATAGCACCTTGCATATTAAATTATTTGAAGTTTGTGAGTTTCTGTTAAGTGGAAATAAAATAATCAAATCTCAATTTAAAGTAATATGATGTTATTGGTAGTTGGTATTAACTAATCTTAAATCAATTCAAAACCAACTACTTTTTTGTATCATTTCTTATTCACCATAAATGAAAATTAGGTTTCAATTGATTTTAAAATGGATGGATTTAATTATAAGGGTTAAACTTATATAAGTGAAGTATGCACAAACTTGAGTTTGTGTTTAATAAGTGCACCTTAAAAAAGTGGATAATAAATATCTAAACATTTAAATTTGTGCCTAATTGGTTTTATTAATTTAAATGTCTTTAGTAAATCTTTAAACTTTCAATTTTCATTTCCAATAAGTTCTTGCTACATTGGACGTTTTTAAAGGTTAAATGATCTAATAATAGTCAAAATTGATTTTTTTTTGTTTGATTAATGTAATCCTAAACTTAAATTTTGTGTCTACTAGATTTGTAAAATTATATTTTTTTTTAACATACAAAATAAATAATTCAGGAACTTATAAGACACAAAATTGAAAGTCGTCTAAGAATCTATTAAGCCAGGTTTGTTTTGTTGGTTTTGAGATAGGTTTTGGTAATAGTATAAAACCCGTGTTTGTTTCATTGATGTTTACCTGTTAAAACCAAGACAATTAATTATTAAACAAAAAATTGAAAAGTAAGGAACTCATTTAAAGTTTAGAAACTAAATAGACACAAATCTAAAAGTTAAAAACTAAACTTATTATTTAAACCTTCGACTTTATCGTAACAAATAATTTATTTAATTAAGCTAATTATTATTAGACTAAATCCCAATTTCTATTTCATAACCAAGCGCTAACAATTTTTTATGTAACTATAACATGCCATATCTTTGTCACGATTAAAACATATGACACGTAAGAACAATAACACAATTCGTACTTTAATGATAGTTTTAAAATCATAGGGTAATTAAAATGCTTTTAAACCAAATTAATTGAGGAAGCTTGGTATTTCTCAATCTAAGATTTGGATCATAAACAAAACAAAAGGGATTAACTTTTTCTTCTTGATCATATTAATGATGTGTCAAGGGATGAGATTGGATTTCTTCACTAAAGGCATTGCCTTTGGAACTATTATTACTCAAATTGATTACTTGCACATAACAATCATTTAGATAAAGATGCTCTACCATATATTCATTATTAAAGAAAAATATAATTAAAATATCCTTTTGTTTTATTATTATTATTTTTTTACAATATGAGGGTGGGGGATTTGAACCACAGATCTCGTGGTTATCAGTACATCTTTATGCCAATTGAGCTATGCTCTTGTTGACAAATATCCCTTTTGTTAAAGGGAATATAACTGATTAAAAAAAAAAATACTTTTGTAGATTTTTAAAAGGGAAAAATACACTTTTAGTCCTTGAGGTTTGGGTTAGGTTTCATTTTGGTCGTTGAGTTTTCAAACTCAACAATTTAGTCCCTGAGGTTTGATTTTAGTTTCAATTTGGTCCCTCCATCCAATTTTCCGTTAAAAACTAAAACGGATGGATGACGTGACACTATTTTTTTTATTTAAAAAAATTATTTTAAAATTTTTTTAATTAAAAATATATTAAAATAATAAAAAAAATTATTATTTTTATTTCTTTTTATTACTTCCTTCTCTTCTTCCTTCTTCTTCTACAACTTCTTTCTCCAACACCTTCAGCCATGACAGGCGACGATTTTTTTTTTCTTTTCTTTTCTTTCTACCTCTCTTCTCCTTCTCTTTCTCTTTCCCTTCTTCTCCAGATTTTTCTTAAAAAAAAAAACAGAGGAGGGATCCCTCGGTTTTTCGCCAGAAAAACGGGAAGCTCCCTCCCTCCTAGGTTTTCCAGCGGAAAAACGAAAGAGGGAGGGAGTTCTATTTTTTTTTTTTTAAAAAAAGAAAAATCTGGAGAAGAAGGGAAAAGAAAAGAAGAAGAGAAAGGAGAAAAAAAAAAGAAAAAGAAAAAAAATAAAGTCACCGCCACCGGCGAGCGGTGGTCGCCGCCCATGGTTGAAGGTGTTGGAGAAGAAATTGTAGAAGAAGAAGAAGGTGGAAGAAGAAGAAGGAAGAAGAGGTGTAAGAAATTTAAAGGAATAAAAATAATATTATTTTTATTATTATTTTAATTAAAAAAATTAAAAAATAAATTTTTAAATAAAAAAATAGTGCCACGTCATCCATTCGTAAGTTTTTAACGGAAAATTGGATGGAGGGACCAAATTGAAACTAAAATCAAACCACAGAGACTAAATTGTTGAGTTTGAAAACTTAGGGACCAAAATGAAACCTAACTCAAACCTCAGGGACTAAAAGTATATTTTTCCCTTTTTAAAACTAATTATATGCTAAATTTTCTTAGAACTAGTTTATGTTTCTTTTATTATTTTTTTTTTAAAAACAATTTTTTCTACTCACATTTTGTTTTTAAAATGCTAGTAAATGTTCAAAACCTAAAAATATATATATAGTTTCAAAATTTTTATTTTTATTTTTTTAATAGGCTAAAAACTTTAAAAAGTGAAAGCAACCAGAAATTTGTGAGAAAACACAAAACAGGTATTATTTATACAGATAGAAAATAAGAAGCAATCATTATCAATGACCTTGTGCATTTGATAGGAAAAAAAGAAAAGAAGAGAAAAGAAAAAGTGTAATATCAATTTTAAAAATAAGTTGATAAATAAAAAGATAAGCTCAATTGATTTCTTTTCACAAATGTGATGAGAGATTTGAAGTGATGATCTATAAGAAAAGAACACTAAAGTGTTTGGTCAATTTTACTGTGATTAATTTTTCAATTTAAACATAACTCAATTGATTAAAATAAATACTTTCAAATAAGAGGTTAAAGGTTTAAATTTCACCTTTCTTATATGTTGAAGTGAAAAAAAGATGGTTGATTAATTGAATACATTCCCTAGAAGAAGTTTAATTCTGATAAATTATAAATTTAGTCTCTAAACTGAAATGTGGTATCTTTTTAGTCCCTATACATTAAAATATTTTATATTTGGCATAATGATTAGAAAAACAAATTGACTAGATCATTGAAAGTTTTACGTGACAAGTTGAAGCTAAGGTGTTCTGACATAATTATTAAATCAATGACATTAAAATAGTAGCCTATCGATAAATTTTTTTATTTTAAAAAAAGAGCTATATGAAATATTTATATATTTTTGATAAATATATAAAATAAATTTAAGAGTTTAGATCTCTATTAAAAAAATATTAGTGCAAAACTAAATAAACACAAATTCCAAAACTTATAATTTAATTAGAAAAATAGAAGGAAAAAAAGTGGAATTGTGGGATTCGAATTCCTTTTGGGGACGAGTAAAAAGGGAAAAAGGAGACAAGATAGGGCGTCTCCCACTAGCAATTGTCCATTCTTTGTCTCTTTCTTCCTTTTTTATTCCAAAACCAATTAGTAAAAGCCATACACATTCCAACCTCAACCTCAACCTCCACTATGAATTTTTACTCCCAAAATTCTCCACTTTTTTCTTCATCAAATTCAACATTCAATTATGTTAATCAATCTTTGACATTTTACCCACACAAAATTGTGCAAGAATGGACCATTTTAGGATTAAGATAGTTTAGGATGAGCCTTGTTGTTGGCTCGTTTGGTAGAATAGAATTAAATAGGATGAGCATATCTGACCTGACTCGTCCAATAGAGTAAGGTAGGATGAGCACACTAGACCTAACAAGGTAGGTGAGAGAGCTCATTCTAGTGTTGTACTACCCATGTGGTACTAAAATAGCAAAGTTAGTAGAACTTCCTGGAAATAGTGGCTCGATCGACTAGGTATTTAGACGCGTCATCCTAAGTTGAGGTAGCTTCAAGGATAACCGTCTTCAACTAGTGAATGAATGATGACACGTATCTCTCAGATGTTATGGTTTTTGTGGAGTTAGTCATGATAACGATGATAAATTGATGATTATTACTTCTCATTCAATTAATAAAAAGCTTAAGATTATTGTAATTGCTTGGTTTTCCTTGATTCTAACTTCGACCTAATATGATATAGGTGGGGGAAGAATGAATGGTACATAAAACCTTCAAAACTAATGAAACTTAGACTTTGAGTTGTTGTGTATCAATGAACTCTTAATTAAACATAGTGAATGCATTTTAGTCTATCAAATTTAATGCATTTTATTAAGTTTGAATATATACACTTGCGTGTTTCAATTATCAATGAGTTGTAACACATTTATTAAAAAAAACCCTATATGATAATGAAAAGATAGAAAAAAAAATTGAAGTTTAAATTTAAACACAACTTCAATTGGGTTTGTAGTTAGATTGATCCCAACTTTTATGATCATATTAAAGAAAAACTCTTAATTTTACTTCTATATATTAAATTTAGAGTGATTTTATTTCATTAAATTAAACTTTAAACTTGAAGCCCGTAAAAAAAAAATCAAATACGTTACTTGAATTTCAGGTAATGAAATATTAAAAAGTATCCAAACCTTACCACAATTTTAAGTGGTCAAAAAAGTCCAAAATCCAACACCAAAAAAATACAAAGCTAGCTAAGACAAACACCTAACGCAACTAAAAAAATTAAATACATCCTCAAAAATAGGGTCACGAAACCACAAGAATACACACACCTAGTCATAGATCTCGAAAAATTAGCCATTCAATAAATAAAAGGCGTTAATTTTATCACTTTATTCAAGTTCTTGATTTAACTTAACAAATTTAAAATTTTAAACGTTAATTCACTTAATTACACATAACGAGCCAACAAGAGCATAGCTCAACTGACGTAAAGTTGTATCAATAATCACATTGTGTGTGATTCGAATTCTTCATCCTACATATTGTTTAAAAAAAATAATAATAAATTACGCATAACAATAAATCATGATTTTTTTTTAAAAAAAATATTGTTTTAGTTTTGATCTCTTTGTAAATTATTATTTATGCGTTAATGATAGCAACACAAACTTGCAAATAGTAACATTACTTTAACATACATGTTTTGACATAAAAATCATAGAATAAATGCTATGCATCATCTTATCAAAAAAAAAAAAAAAAATGCTATGCATCACTCGATTATAATTTCTTTTTAAAACATAATAGAGTTTAGCATGATAGTATTTAGCTAAGGAAAAAAAAAGTAATAGAAAAAGAAAATCTGGCTAAAAAAATTTAAAGACCTGGGTGTTACAATTCATAAACCAACCAAACCACATAAATGTAAAATATACTACATGGGTGTTACAATTCATTTTAAATAGCAAAGTTTTCAAAGGGATGGATTTTGACATTGTTGAGGATCCCACATCGAAAAGAATGGTGGAGACCTCACAATATATAAGCTACAAGGGTCACCCCACTCATTACCAATTGGTTTTGAGATGGAAGCCCATGTTATCTAATATGGTATCAGAGCCCATGTTGAGGATCCTACATTGCAAACGACAATCTCCAAGCCTACGGTGACACAAGAACAGGGAAGATTTTGCTACAAAGCAGACATTCAAAAGTTGAACTGTGAAAAGAACAATTTGACTGATACATAGTAGACTATCTGTAGAAACAAGATGGAGATGAACAGGAATCAAAGTTGAAGGTGTCGAAAGGCAACCTCAAATTCGTTTAAGCTACATTTCATTTACTTAGTATCTAAGTTTACAAGCCTAAATCAGAGCTCTGAAAGTGTAAGATGAACAAGAAGATTAAGTGAGAAGAGAGAGTTCAGAATTTACATTCTCTCTCTCACTCTCTCCCTCTTCTTTTCTAACAAGTTTGAGTAGCTGGAATCCTTGCTGCTTTACTCTTGTCCAGTGCTTGAAACAAGCTCCACATCTAAGCAACCATTCACAGTTTTTAAGAAGCTTGAGATTGAATAAAGCTGAGAATATTTACCATCAGCTACACATCCCACTTCTCAAAAACCAAAAAGAGGATCGAATTTCTAAATCCTACCCATATCAACCATGATTCTTCATTATATTTACAGTCATACACTAACCCCACATCAAAAAAGGAAGTCCTACAAACAAGTGAGCTTGATGCTCACTGAAACATCATTCATCATTTCATTCAGAGTCAAGATCAAGGTTAAGGATTCGTCTAAGTGTTCTTGTTGCAGAATCAGCACCATGAAATGGCTCTCTGGAAGAAGGATGATTATGGCCCCGAGTTGGGGATGGTGGTGCAGATTTCACAATTGGGTGAATTTTTTCAACCGATTCAGCAACTGAATTGGTGGGCAATTCGAGTGAAACAGTTCTATTTCTTCGGATTGAAAATTTCGGCATTGGCAACGAACTTGCAGGGGGTGAATTCGAGTAAGTTGGTCCAGCCCAAAGCTCAGGAAAGGATAAGCTCTTGTAACAGCATTGTTCATCGAAATCAATACAAATTTCCGCATTAATCGGAATTGGATCACTTCTCGGAAATGTTGAATTCGGTGTGTGGTTGTAATCAGTCAAAGGGGGCGGTGTTTTGGGAGAAGAAAAATAATAAACAGGAATTGAAGAGATCTCCAGTGGAGTAGGGCGAAATCCTGTCCCCGATTGAAAACTCAATCGATTTTGATTTTTCCCTTTGCCTTCTTTAATCGTCAAATTCCCAAATCGACCCGATTCTAGAGTCTTGACACGAGTGTAGAACTCATCTCTGTACTGTTCTACAATCACCAATGTTTCCATCGCAGAATCAAACTCCAAACGCATTCAATTGCAAAATCGATTCAAAGATCCACAACTCATAATCTCAGTAAACACCGAACACCAAATCAACGACGAACTCGCGAAATCCTTAATCTAAAGAAACAATAACAACAAGAAAGAAACAAAATGCTGCTTAAGAACACAGAAATACTTCCCCAGAATCGGAAAAAACGGAAGAAAATGAACATGAACTGACCTGAAAGTGGAAGAAAAATCCTCAGCGAACGATCAAATTTGAAATTGGAAATGGGGTTTGTGGGTTTCATTGATGAAGTGCTCTTGTGCGAGCGATTGAACTCGGAAGTTGAATGAATCGGGCGGCTTGTTCTTCATCTTTTTCATCTTCGTCGGGCTTTAAGAGGCAGCAGCGGGCTCGGCTTTTTATGAAGTTTACGGTATTTGTCCTTGGTTTGACTGAATTTACTCATTGTAGGTGGCAGGATTTGAGGGGTATCTTTGTCTTTTCCTTATGAATTTGCAGTTGGAAATTTGAAATTTGAATGGAAAGCTTATTTATAATAGTAAGTTTTCATTTTTTGAGTAATTTATAATGGTAATTGATTTGCATGAATTGAGGAAAATATTGTGATTAGCTTAAATATAATCATAATACCCCATTCGAGTATATAATAAGTTATCTTTTTAGAGTTATTTATTTAGTTTCCATATGGATTAAATTACAAGTTTAGTTAATAAATTTTCAAATTTGTATTTAATTGACTTTTGAAGATTAAAAAGTATTTAGTAGATTTTTAAATATTTGAATTTTTTTTTAATAAAATTTTTAATTTTCAATTTTGTATCTAATCTAGATCCAACCTATTTTAAACTGACAATGGAAAATTTTGGGGTACTATGAGACAATAAATTCAATTTTTATGTCTAGTAGATCCATCAATCTTAAAAAAATGTTGAATATGTCAAAAATCTATTAGACTCAAAATTGAAAGTTAAATGACATATTAGATACAAAGTTAAAAGTTCAAGGATCTATTAGACATAAGATTAAAGTTTAGAAATCTATCATACACTTTTCAAAGTTCAGGGAACTATCGTTAGGAAGTTTAATTTATTATTATTATTTTTATTATTTTTTAAAGGATTCTGATAAGGCCTTGGACTTTCAATAACCCCTAAAATAGGGGAGTGTATGTAAGAACATATTAGACACAAAATTGAAAGTTCAAAAATTTATTATTATTTTTTCAAGTACATAGATTATTTAGAGAAAAAAAATAACCTTGAAAGTTTATTATCAATTTTAATCTTATTTTAACAAATATTTTATCAAAATTAAGTTATAATTATAGCTATTGTTGATGCCAAAATCTTGTAAGGTCAATCGCTCTTGATTCAAGGAACTACATACGTTGTAGTGTTTGCCATATACACTCCGGTGCTTAAAGCTTGACCAGAACAATTTTGTATGTACCAAGAGTTTTTAGAACTTAATGAGACTTACCCTCATGGGCGATTATAATGCATATTTATATTAAGTTGACCTAGGGCCTTTAAGGAAACATGCACCAAGTTTAACTAGATTGGAGTTGATTTGGTCTATTTTCGTTCGGTCAGGTCGACATAGACCAATAAAACCAGGTTCTGACTAAGGTTTGGGTTGTATTAGGCCTAAGTGGCTTTGACCTTAGTCTGATCAACCCACCTAGTCAAGGAAGGCTTAACCCACATAGTAGACATTAGTTTCGTTTCCTTCGACCAATCTCACAAAGTCACGTATTTCAAATGTAATTTTATCTATAATATCTACTATCCATTCTTATTTGACTACTTCTCTTCATTGAAAAAAAAAAAAAAAAGAAGAAGAAAAGACTAGGCCAAAAGTATAAAATTTGAAATCTACCTCAACTCTTTATATACTTTTTATATTTATTAAAAATAAAGAGACTAAATATAAACACATTCAAACTATAAGGATTAAAATAGAAAATTAACTCAAAAGAAAACAATAACTAAAGTACAAAAGAACCAAATCTTTAAACGGATCATTTCTATTGACCCAATGAAAATTTTACTAATAATTGTTCATCTCGTTGTTTTTAAAAAAGTATCATTCTCAAATTACCAAATCATAAGACTTGTGAAGAATTTTATCGAAATAAACTTAATACGCATGAAAATATAATAATAAATATTTTTGAAAGAATAAGAATGAAATTGGTAAATGACATATTCCTTAAAGAGAAAAATATATATTGAAATTAAAAGTTATATTATTCTATTTTCAAAAATGATTTTTTATTCAATATATAAATAGGGAAAGTATTTTTTTTTTTTGAGAAGATAAATAGGGAAAGTATTATAAACTATTTATTTAGTGTTAGTTGGAACGCGTTTGTACTCTAAAGTTAGGGGACTTACTAGAGAATATAAAACTTTTTTTTTTTTGTCATTTCTTAAGTAAAGAAGTGTATTCTTCAAAGTGGATTTACATCATGTGAATCTTTCTATCTTCCCACTTTTAATTAATATTGAAAGTTGTCTAAGTAGTCTAATTCAAAAACTCACATGGATACAAGACTTTGTACTAATGCAGTGAAATAATATTTCTTTTAGAATTCTCTTCGATTATTTAGTCTAATAAAACAATCCACTGACAAAAGACACTAACTCTAAGACTATTCATCAATTGATCGGTGTCAGTTTTAGAAGAAAATTGATGTAAAAAATCTATCAGTTTGTTTCTCTCTTTTTTTAGTATGACCAGTCTGTTTCTATTAAATGGAAATCAATGGTTTTAAGGTAGTTTGTCACTGACAATCAATCGGTCAATTTGGTCGGGTTTTCTATTTTCTATTTTTTTTAGAAATACCTTTTGGAGATGGGAGATATTTCCACTTAGAGTAAAACCAATAAAACTACTTATTATTTAAACCTAACTCAACAAATTATAACATTGCAATCTTGATCAAAAGACGAGTAGAAGACTAGTAGTTCAAATCTCCACCTCCACATATTATTGAACTAAAAAAACCAATAAAATCATTAAAGAAATTAGACTAATAAAAAAATCTAGAAGAGAACAAGTTCAACTAGGAAGAACCCACTATCTCAAAAATATGTGAAAAGTTGTGAAAGCTTAAAGAAGAAGGTGCTTTTTTTTTTTTATGAATATATATTTAATTATCTTTATTAATCTAGCCTTTGCTTGCTAAGCAAGATTATTAAAAAGGGAAGATAAATAATTTCCCAAAAACACTCTTTTTATGGAATAACAATTACTTCCCTCTATTTTCATGAGAATGTCTTATATGAAAGTAGGTGCTAGACGAATGGTAATATAATTTTTTTTTTTTTTTTTTTTTGACAACATATGGAGGTGGGGGATTCGAACCACAGACCTTCCGGTCATTAGTACAAGCCTTATGCCAGTTGAGCTATGCTCATGTTGGCAGTAATATAAATTAATTCTAAAAAAATGAGAAACGGAAAGGAAAAAAAATATATTTCTTTTCCAAAATTTCCTCTTGATAGTATATAGTATGGTGTCGGTGAGGATCTTTTCTTGAAGAAGGTATATTATAGGTTAAATTATAAGTTTAGTTCCTAAACTTTAGAAAAGTGTCTAATAAATTCATAAACTTTTACACTTATCTTATTTTAGTTGTTGTATTTTTAAATGGTCGTGCACTTGATTTCTATACTTTGAATAAAAATTTGTTTGAGCCTTCGTGGTTAAATTCGTAATACATTATACATATGCCTAGGGTCTTATCTTTGGTTTAGAAATAATCCATTCGCCTAAAATCCACATTAAATATAGTAAAAAAATTTAATGATAATAATCAAACATAAATTCTTTTGTGTAAAGTTTTGAAGACCAAAATATAATTATATTTTAAAAATACAAACAACAAAACAAAATAAGTATTAAAGTTTAGAGACTCGAAGACAGATTTAAACATAAAAATAGGTACAAAGCTACCATAAGAAAACAATTCACAAAACCAATTCTACAAAAGTATAATTTCATATGGAAACACCACCAAACAAAGTAACCATTCTATTTTGTTCAAGTGTCTATTTTCAATTTCTTCCTCTATCCTTATGTTTACGTCCATCTATCTATTAATTTTATGTCAAATCAACTCTCTTTTGTTTGATAGACATATTTTATTATCATAGATTCATAGTCAACCTTGTTCGTAACTTAGACTACATACCACCATAATTCAAACTTCAAAGACGTAACTATATTCTTTAAATTTTAGAGGTGGAGAATAGATACGGTCTCGGGACTAAATGTATTATTTAACCTAGAATCAAAATTAATGATGAAATTATAGTGCTTCTTTGCTCGGTTGGGATTAAAGGTCAGAAAAAGCTGAAAAAGGAAACGTTTGGTTTTTTGAGTTTGCACGCCGAAAGGGATGCCAACTCTATCTCTGTTTATAAACCATATTGCTAAATATGGCCTTTAAAATACCAACTAAAAGTAAAGTATTATTCTCAAATAAATAAATAAATAAAGGAATAAAGGGGAAAAAGATAATGGGGACTTTTTTTATAAAAAGAAGAGAGAAGATAGTCCACGTTTGGTTTTTGATAATTTCTACTTTTTTTTTTTTGTTTGATAATTGATAATTTCTACTTTATGGCATAAAAGTTAGGAAAGTTGAAAAAGAAATGAAACTATATGATTCAATGTGTTATGGATGTTAATTATTGTTCCTTCCATTTTAAGGGTTCTTTTTCTTTTTTCCAAAAAAAAAAAAAAGGTTCTTTTTCTTTTTCCTCAAATCAATTTAGAATTCCACGAAAGATTTTGTGTGAATTTTTATTTTGAAAAAACAAAAAGGGTTGTTAATTAAGAATTAAATATTATTTTTGTAATTCTTAAAAAGAAAAATATCTTATTTTTTAAAGGATTTTTTATTATTGTAACTTGGAACTGAAAAAATAAAAATTCATTATATATATAAGAAACTCTTAAAAGCATTATTTGTAGTCAAAGGATGTAAGAGTAAGTACAACTACTCTTCCAACTGAAATAATTGATTATTAATTGACTTACATCTCTTTTAAAGGGACGTCATCAAACGTGAAAAATATCACATAACAATGTCATCTCTTCAAAGGACAACCTACATTGATACAGCCACGCATGGTAGCAAGAGATAGATGTATCCTCATAAATCAAAATTGCACTATTATTTGGAAAATAATATATTTTAATAAAAGTACATAAAATAACTCCATTGAAACCTGCAACTTAGAGAGAAACACTAATATCCCTAATCACTCTACTATTAAAGTTGACAAAATTTATCAATTTGTGTATAAAATTTCCATTGAAGTGTTGCCCTTTCAGCAGCATCTTAGATCTCCAAATAGATTGACTTTCAGGCAGTGATGTAATCCTTTCTGGTTCAAAGAATACTGAACTTTCTTCGATGCTTGAGGCTCTTGCCATGTCGTAAATGTCTTTGATAATTTGCAAGATCTTATGCATTTCACAGTAGCTCCTCGGTCCCAGTTAACTTCGCGTATTCTGTTTCATCGATGGTCCCCTTTTTGAGTTTTTTAAAAAGTTGATATTCACGCGCCAACTCATCTTCGTCTTCAACCTTTTGTGCAGCACGTCTCTGTCGAGCTGTTTTCTTTCTCAAGATGGGAGGCGTAGCATTCGACGTTTTCTTTGGTTCGGGTTTAGGCTGTTGCTTTTGTGCTTCCTTCTTAGCTTGGAGGTTTTTCTTCCGTTGTTTTTCTCGATATTTATCCCTAATGAAACACGTTTGTAAGCTAGTGGCAAACTTCTATTTTGCAGTATCAGTAATTACAGAGTGAAGTATACATAGCAATCAGCACAATGCATTTAACAAGACATAGGCTAATCACAAAAATAGATGTAAGATAATTGCCACATGACATTAAAAAATGCAATTCATTCAAATATTGAAAAGCCTAAATTTGAGAAATCCCGAGATTGGATTGTAAAGATGAATTTCAGATGCCAAATTTGCATACTTCGTGTTTAATTTGTGGATTTGTGATGGTGATTTGTAGAAGTTAGCATGTAGCCTAGAGGATGAGTTTCCAAAGCTAGTACAATGTTTATTTATAGATTCTTAGTTATGTGATAGGAATGTTACTAGAATAGTACAATGTTTGTTATAGCATTTGGTTATAAACAGAGGGAGTCGGAAAGGAGGGAAGGGAAGCATTGATTCTTTTGGTTTGGTTTAGGACTTGAGTGATCTCAAGGAAAGGAGGATCCAAGTACCTCAAAACACTTCGATTTATCTGGTAGTTCCTAAGAGTTCGTATTTCAATATATTTTAAGTTATATTCCCTTTGAGGTAAACAAATCCATATATCAAACTTACTTCTCTGTTATAGATCACTACTTTCTACTTCTATTATTAGGATTATTAGGACAAGCTTAGGCCATCGAGGTTTATACCTCTATTTCACTCTTATATGTGTTTCATATCAGTCGATGTTTCCATTTTTTTAAAGCAGTGAGCTCCCCTCATATTCATAAATCATACTACTACTTGTCCACGGCACAAAGAACTAGAAAATCAAGAGGGAAGACAACAGACTAGAGAGACATAACAAAATGGCTGAGAAGGTCCAAGATTGTGAAGGGTCCTTACTTGTATTTAAGCTCCTCTAGTTTAATATCTTCAACAGGAACAAAACCCTCGGTGGAAAGCAAGTGGTGTTTTATCTCAGGCATCAAAGGAAGCTGCAACAAACCATACCCCATGGCCAACTTCCCTATTTCAAGTTCTCGCCACCTGAATGACAATATCAACAATGAAAAACTAGAAAGTTTTGTGGATTGCTTCAGAATGTCTAAAATAAATCTCATTAGCTACCTGAAAATGTAATGGCAGTGGTGCTGTTTATAAGCATGTATAAAAGATACGAATGCCTTAACTCCTTTCTCCATGACATCACGATCCTTTTTGGCAGTGGCTCGTATCTAAAACAAAATTTTTATCCAACGTTTAATCTTTTGGTGAAAGTAAAATAAAGCCTGAAATTCTTTTACTGCCTATATAAATAGTAAACATTTAAGAAGGAACGGAACATTCACCAGAGAAATTAATATCCACATACATTCACCAGAGAAATTAATATCCACATACATTCACCAGAGAAATTAATATCCTCACCTGTGGAACTATATCCAAAGCCTCAGCACAACAATTTCTCTCTTGTCTGGGAACGCCTCCACTTAGGCGTTGGAATTCTATATAGGCTTCTTCCTACACAAGTCAATCAGAATGCTCATATTAAGAATAAGAACCACTTAAAAACAAAGAAGAATCTCTTGTTAATTTACTTTTTTTTTTTTAATTATTATCACTATGAGAAGAGACTCGGAGGATCCAATATCCCAATGATCTTTCATCATTGCAATATAAGATGCAAAAAAATATCGAGAACCAATAGCACAAACTACACCTTTGGCAAAAGAAAAACAATGGCATTTCCTTCTCTACCCAAACGAGCAGTCCGACCAACTCTATGTACAAAGCTATCAGGATCTTGAGGAGGATCATACTGCATAACAGAACAATCAAGTAGATTCATTTTAGCTCGAGGATATAAGCACTTAAAAGAGAATAGTTAAGAAACTTTCTATAAGTAGAAGATCATGGATTCACATCCATAGCCAACCTGAACCACATAATCTACGCCAGGAATGTCAAGTCCACGGGCTGCAACATCTGTGCATAGAAGAACACCACTTGAGAGCGATACAAATGAGGCTAGTGCTATCTCCCTGGCAGTCTATCAGGCACAAAAGATGTAAATCATTATAAAGCACATTAATGAGTCACAAGAATGAAACTTCAAATCTACACGATAAGGCCTTCAAAAAGTTACCTGTTTCTTCTTTCCATGCAGAGAGATAAAGGAAAAACCCTTCAAAATAGTAAGCCGTGGTAGAACAACCCCCCAATAGTCAACACAAGCACAAGTCATGAAGTAACTGTACAATGCAAAACCTTACTAAAATGACAGGGAAATCGTAGTGATTTCAATACATATGTAATTTAGCCACATCGATCATACAATTGAATGTATATAAATCCAACTAATCACTTACACTATGATTTTCTGGGATCTGTTCTTAACAAGAAAGTCGACAAGTTGTGTGGATTTCTTGTCTGATTCACATTCCATATACTAAACCAAAAGGAAAAGAAAAATGATCAAAAGGAAGCTACAAGACATCCAAACTACATTGCTAATGCAACACGTTTTAATGACAAGCATACCATATCTACAAACTACAATGTTTACACACAAATCTTTGACCATTCTTTCTTGGCTATTAGGCATAATCAACATTGCATGACACACAAATTCTCAAAACTCATATACGCATGGATTAACTCAAAGCATTAAGTAATTGAATTAAACCATGCAAATTTGCATGGATTGAGAAGCAGTTGCATTAGATACCTCAATATGAAGACCGGGGGGAGTTTTCTGAGTTTTCTGACCAACATCAACCCTGATAGGATTTCTTAGCCCTGCCTTTGAAAGCTCTTCAACTGCCTTAGTTTGGGTAGCTGAGAAAAGACCAGTCCTACGAGTGCTAGGTAAACGAGATATGATAGCAGTTATCTGCTCTTGGAATCCCATGCCCAGGAGCCTATCTGCCTCATCTAATATAAGAACCTGTGGACAAATAATCAAAGTTACACATCACTTGATGTTCCCATGAATTCAGTTATCATACATCATCTTACACAAGTATAATATTCCAAAAAGTTAGCTAATCAAAGGTTGAAAGTATTGATGAAAATGTAAATATTTTAGAATAAAAAAACTTTTTCTAATATGGGTCTGAAAATGTATCATTTTGCTTTTGCACCACCCAGTGAAATAAAAATTAGTGTTGTACACTGAATAAGTTTGTTTGGCTGTCGAGGCTGAAGCATACCTCAAAATTTCCAAAAGACAAGCCGTCCATTCGTTCAAATATATCAAGTAGCCTTCCTGGAGTCCCAATCAACAAGTTTGCACCTTCATCTTCTATTTTTTTCATGTTTGCTTCTACGTCAGTTCCTCCAACAAGAAGCACCAATTTGAAATTCGACAATGTAACGAACGGAAGAGCAACGTCAAAAATTTGTGAGGCAAGCTCCCTTGTCGGGGAAATTATCAGTCCCATCACCTGCAGACGAGTGAATAAAAAACAAGCATAGAAAGATAATTTGCGAAACTTTGCAAAATTAAGTGGAAGTCCATACTCAACAAAATTCACTCAAAGAACACTAGTTCCTTGCTGAAGCAAATAGATTGGCAAAGTAAAATACTAAAATCTGCGGGACAAGACAAACCTGGTGAGGTTTGGGACTGGAACATCGACGGAGAATTTCGACAACCGGAACCACAAACGCTAGGGTTTTGCCCGAACCGGTGGCGGCATTGACGATGACATCCTTGTGGTTGCATAGCAAAGGAATTGTACTAGCTTGAACTGGAGTACAGATTTGAAAACCAGATTGGGTCAAGACGTTGATAACTGGAGTAGAGATGGGAGGTTCGAGGTCAGAGAACTGTGGGAGTTCAGAGTCAGCGTCCATGGTTTTCCCTTTTCAAAAGCTTTGCTAAGAATGACGATGACCTCTCGCACAATCTAATCTATACTTCTATATAAAAGTGGCTATAGACAGAAACTTTATCTTCTCATTTTGCCCTACAAATTTAACATATGCCTATGTTATCTAATTCCATTGGATGTATAGAAATCCTGACAAAATGCAAGAGGGAAAATAGAAAATGTGAGTTGGGTCAAGATAGTTGCCCAACAACCCCACCAAGCGAATTTAATGTACATTATTAGTTAATGTACCCCTTTGTTTTTATTACACAAAAACTTACGGGCTCTTGTTGTTCGAAGCACCATTCATTAGAGAATTTCAAGAGATAACTTAAATTTTAACAAAATGACTCATTGACCTCCTACAAAATATTTTAATCCAATAACTCATCAACATCTATTGCAATCTTGTTTTTTTACACAAAAACCTATGGTCTCTCCTCCCTCCAAGCATCATTCATTAGAGAATTTCAAGGGACAACTTCAATTTTCCTAAAAACAATTGGCTTCCTACAAAATATTTTAATCCAATAACTCAACAACATCTATTACAATCTATGATCAAACTAAGTCCTAATTTGAGTTTCCTGATGGAAAGGGAAAACAATTCACAAACAAATGCAATACCTTCAATCTGGTTTGGTTTTTTTTTTTCAATCCAATTTCGTTTTAATCTGTCAAGAATGCAGTGTCTCAAAACCACCTTATACGTACCAATTGTGCCCTCAAGAACAACCTCCTGTTTTTTGTTCCTGTTTTTTTGTTACCATTCGGCTATTGTTATATTAAAAAGAAAACCAAACAACTCCTATATTCTTTCATTAGACAAGTTCTAATTTATGTTTTTAAAGTAAGCAAAAGACATAGATGGAGATTGGGAAAATACCGGTAACTGCAAGGGAGTAGAAAATTGAGGGAGACTGCGGCGGCACGAACGGAAGAAAAACGACGGTGGTGGCGGTACAAACGGAAGAAAGACAGCAGGGGCGGCAGCAATGAACAGGAGAAAGGTGACGGCGACACTAAGCTGCTGAAACAGAAGAGGAAACAGCATGAAGAAGAAGAAATAGCGTGAGCTGTTAGAGCTTCCTTGAATGTATTTTAAATATATGCTTATTTTACCCCATTCTTTTAAGTACATCCATTGAATGTATTAGAGTGGGGACAAAATGCAAGTTGGGAAAGAGAAAGAAGGTTGGTTCAAAATATTGCCCACAGCCACACCAAGTTGGCTTTCCAATTTACTCTATCCTATGCTATTAATTAATGTACCCTTTCTTTTTATTACACAAAAACTTATGGAATCTTCTCATCCCAAAGTACTAGAGAATTTTAAGAGACAACCTCAATTTTCAAAAAAATGCCTCAACATACTTCAACAAACTATAATCTATCTAACATTATAAATATGGGGAGATTGTTTGGTCAATCAAAGGAACTCCATCAAACTAAGCCCGAATTTGAGTTGCCTGATGGAAGGAGACATCATAAACAAATGCAATACCTTCAATCTGGTTTGGTTTTCTTTTTTGTCAATCCAATTCATTCTCTCTGCCAAGAATGCAGTATTTCTTAGTCCGAGCTTTGGATCCTCCACACTGTTCAGTCCCAAAACCATCCTTTCTCGTATGTGTACCAATTGCGCACTCAAGAACAGTCTCTCGTGTTTCTATTTTTTGTTACTATTCGGCTATTGTTATTAGAAAAAATAAAATGTATTCTTTCATTAGATACGTTCTAATTTGTGCTTTTCAAGTGAGCATAAAGACATAGATGGAGGTTAGGAGACTACCAGTAACAATAAGGAGTATAAATACGAGGGAGGGTGCGGCGGCACGAACGGAAGAAAGACGACGGTGGCGGCGGCAGCAGCAGTGAACGGGAGAGAGGCGGCGCTGCTGAAACGGAGGAGGAGGAGACGGCGTGAAGAAGAAGTGACGTGGAGCAGTTAGGGTTTACCTTTTTCCTTCGTTTGTTTTTATTTTATTTTATTTTACAAAAGTGGGTTTGTTTTTCTTAAGAAAAAAGTGGGCTGAAGACGTTGGCTGATTTAGAAAGGTTAAAAGAAATATATATATATATATATATATATATATATATATATATATATTATTACCTACCTTCCAAAAAGACTAAAAAAAGGATATATTAAGAAATAAATAAAAACAAAACAAGAGGATTAAAAACAAAATTATAAGATTCGACCATTAGTTTTCAATTATATTCTGAAACTTAATTGATATGACTTTGAAACTTAAAGACTAAATTTGTAATAAAACACTTATTGGACACAAAAGTGAAAATTTAAGGATGTAATTGATATTTTTTAAAGTTTAGGAACTTATGTGAAACAAAATTGAAAGTTGAATAATCCATTTAAAACTTTTTAAAATTTAGAGAATAAATTAACACGAGCTCGAAAGTTGAGGGACTAAACATGTAACTTAACCCATATATATATATATATATTTTGTCTTTTAACCTAGTTTTTTTTCCCCTAAATCAGCCTACGTCTTCGGGCCACTTTTTTTTGTTTTGAAACTGCGGCCGACTTTTTTTTTCTTAAGAAAAAGAAACCCACGGCGAAAATAAAATAAAAAACGAATGAAGGAAAAAGGTAAACCCTAAAGTGCTGGACGCCACTTGTTTTTCTTTGCGCCGTCTCGTCCTCCTCCCTCCTCCGTTTCAGCAGCTCAGCGTCGCCGCCACCTCTCTCCCGCCGTCGTCTTTCTTCCGTTCGGTCGATTTTCTACGGTACTTTCTCGATCTTTGCTTCTGTAGGTAGTGGGTGGTTGAATTTGTCTCGTACCCTTACATTTATAATATATTATGGCATTCGAATAATCTTGTGTTTATTCATGTTTTTCTCTCTGTGTGTTTGTTGTGAGTTTAGGATTGGGACATGGGCGTGGCTGAATTTTTCACGTCATTATTTATTACCTTTCGAAATGAAAAGGTCGGTCGGAGGTTGAAATCTGCAACAATCCTCCAGTCCTTCTCCTATCTAATATTAATATTAATATCTATGTTGGTTTTACTTGTGTAACATTGCAAGTATAGTATTTATTTCTTTACTTGCAGCAGATGATTCATCCTCATAGTCATAGCAGCGTTGAACATGAATGCCAAGTTCTGAGGTGCAGAGTAACGGAACTTGAAAACAGAATCAAACAAGCCGCTGAAGATCGAGCTGTTATGGAATCAACCATTGCAATCGGTGACTCTCAACTCGCCGCACTACGAAATGAATTGAAGCAAGTAGAGGAACTACGATTGAGAGGAAACAGGTTGGTTGGTTCTACTGAATCGATATTGATATACTCATACTCAGTTGTTAAATTAACAAAATCTGTTTTTATCGAAATTCATAATAATTCATAAGAATATGTATGTTACAATTACATGATTTGTTTTAGGATATTGACCAACGGTTTGAGGAGCTTAAGAAGCTTAAGAACAAGTTAATATATTTTAAACTGCTGCATATCAGGGAACGACATAGAACACGTACCTGTAGGGATATGCCGGATTTTCCATTAGTAGTATGGTAAGGTGGCAGGTTTGTTTGTTTCACTTTATATTATGAATTTTCAATCCAATTTAAACTTTTTACTTTTTTGCCAAGTTAAGAACAAATTATTGTTAAACAGAACCAAATTGCTAAACAGAACGAGGTTGCATTGCATGTTTATATTTATTTATTTTTGTTGTTGTTTTAGAATGTTTCTTTTGCTACACTATTCTATTGCTTATCTAATATCATCATCTTACATTATTCACCTACTCTGTAAATGCCCAACAAATACAATGGGTTCAACAAAGCCCAACCAACATTGCATCAATAACCTATTATTATTTGAACCCCTTCTCCCACAAACACATAGCTATTGTTGTTTTAATTACAAAAAACGGAGGAAATTGACTCTTCAACTTGAACATATTCATTCCTGTTCAAAAACCTAGTTATTTTGTTCTTCTAAATCCTAATTTTACATGCAATGTGTTGAAAATTAATTCTAATTTCACATTTACCATCTATTTTTAAACCTTTTGGAGAAAAAAAATTATATGCCTAATCCAACCCATTGGGGGGATGGGACCCTAATTCGTATTCTCAATACAAGGTATTTGTCTTTGTAGTAATTCAACTCACGTTTTACAAATTCTGATTGAAATTTATCATCCAAAAAGACACTTACTTTGTTATTTACAATTTCATATCAAAGTAGCAATGTGAAAATATTTCTTTAAATAATCAACGTATTATATATATACTTTTTTTTTTTGGTTACATAATCATCTTGGGGTTTGTAAACATATTTGTTTCATTTTATTTGAATCCTAGATTTGGTTTACCTACCTTACAATTTTAAATCTTTGATCTTATCAAAAATAAATAAAAATAAATCTTTGATTATACTTTCATGTCAGGGGCATTTATATAACTTATTATAATTCATATTTATTAATTAAAAAAAAATCTGTTTGACTGTTTATTAAAAAAAATAATACAAAAACAATATTTCTGGTAAACCGTGCTTGGCTTTGTAAGGATAGAGACATTGCATGGCTCTTATTTTCCATATCCAACAACACCACCAATGAATTTAGTATCGTAGTGGATTTTGTCCATTCTGAGTCTACAAATACAACATGTATGCAACAGAATCCCGTTACGGCTCTCATTCTCTCCCAGAAAAAACACAAATTGAAGTTCATTGATTCCACTGAAATTGATTCCTTAGCAGTAAACTTACCTTTGGAAGAGAAGTATGTGTTCCAATCAAAGTTTGATGTGAAGAAAGTTCTATATCTATTTGCTCTAAAACATAATTTTCAATTTAGGACTGAAGTCAAATAGCAAACAAATAGTGGTTAGGTGCAAGGAACCATTTTGTGATTGGTATGCTAGATTTTCCCGCTTTTGGGATGGTGAACTTTGGGTCGTTAGGAAATTTGTCGACAAACATTCGTGTTGTCTCGATGTTGTAAAAAATGACCATAAACAGGCCACTGCTTTCATTGTGCTCAGCAAGGCAGGAACCAAGGATACGATGATATCACTACAAGATTTTCGGTCTACGCCGACGCATCGTTGTGTTGGCATAGACCCCTCTCGCGTCGGCGTAGACAACTCGCCGACGCGAAGATTGTGTCGGCACGAACGTCGGAGTAGACACATCGGCGTAGATGTATACGCCGACGCACAATAGAAGGTCTACGCCGACGCAGCATTGACCTTGATAATCTGAAATTGTTGGTTTGAATGATCTTTCGTCGGCGTAGACAATATGCCGACGCAACTTTGCGTTGGCCTAGAGCATGACTCCAGTGTCTATGCCGTCGTGCGTCGGCATAGACCACCATTGTTTTTTTTTCTGGCTTGTTTTTAGTGTTAATTGTAGAATTAGGCCGTCCTGGAGTGATAAGCATTCCCATGCAAACTACAGATTTGAGTACGAAAGTTCCTGTCATTTCAAATTTTATTGATAACAAACCAAATAAACAAAAGTGCAGTACCATTATCCCAATCAATGACAAATGGGTGCCAAAATAAAGTTATAAGTCACCTATTCGAAATTGTGTTCAGTTGCACTAATATTTATATAATGAGAGTTCAATGGTCTATACAAAATATCTCCAAAATTATAAAAATACCAAAAGCATATACTGGAAAATGATTCAAGGACCTATTCGCATAATTTTCTGATGAACAATCTGAACACAAAAAGTGATCCAACTTCTTTGCTTCTTCAATGGTCATTCCCATGCATGATGGATGAAACCTGCAAAACATGAACAGAGTACCTATTAGTATTGTCAAATTTCCAAGAAAAACCATCTACCCCATAAATAGCCTATGTACATAAAAGAACAGTGCACAGAAATAGAATTAGCCTACAAAGGGTGGACCACACTATCTCCAAACACAAGCCACATAAACACAATCTTTACTTTCCTTATTCGAAGTTCCACACATAAGAACTAGTTCAAAAAAGAAAATCTAAATTTTGAGACGTATTCCACCCCAACATTAGAAAACCTTCAAACAAAAGCATAACAAGTGAACTAGAAAAGCTACCCTCACATGCTCAAAACCTTTAACAAGTGAACTAGAGAAGCTAAAAAATTCAAAGCTTTAGAAAAACAACTTCAACACTTATACAACGTACATAAACGACCAACTTTTTGCTAAGTAACCTAAAGTTAAGAAACATGAACTCAAAATACTTCGAAGTAACTAATCCCTCAACTTTCAAAGGTTATATAATAAGCAAGCAAATGAACTAAATCTTCCTTCCATACACAAAGTTTCAAAAATAAGAACTACTTCATATTTGAACATAAAAGCAACCCACCCCCCATGCTCATAAACCTTCAAACAAAACCAATTAAACAACGAAATGAACCGTCAACGAAATCAAAACTCATCCCTCAAGTTTCAAAAGTTAAACAATAAACAGGCATGCATAACCGAACAACTAATGGACATACATGAATCGTCAAACTCTAACTACCTCAACATGCAAAGCTAATGAAACCCAAACTCTAACTACTTAGAAAAGTAACTCATCCCTCAGCTTTGAAAGACTAAACAATAAACAAGCAAAGGAACTAAAACAATCAAGTGCAACACGAAATTTATAACCGACATACGTAAGAAGTAACAAACTATTAAGTAAATCATCAATCAACTAACAAAACCAAACAATGTAACTAGTGGACATGTATAACGAAACTAAACAAGAACTACTTCATATTTGAACATAAAAGCAACCCACCCCCCATGCTCATAAAACAAAACCAAATAAACAACAAAATGAATCGACAAACTCTAACTAGCTCAACATGCAAAACTAATGAAACTCAAACTCTAACTACTTAGAAAAGCAACTCATCCCTCAAGTTTGAAAAGTTAAACACTAAACATGAAAAGGAACTAGAACAATCGAAGATAGAAGTACGTACACCATTATTCCACAACTCTTTTAACTCAATCGAGGGTTGTAGATATACGTCAATTTCTTTTCCAGGAGACTTTGGTCCAGGTATAAGCAAAGACATCAAAAAGTTAGATTCTTTCATGCACTTCCAAGGTGGCAAATTGTATGGCACAAGCACCACAGGCCACATACTATAGGCAGTACTCATGTTCCCGAATGGATTGAATCCATCTGAAGCTAATGCTAATCGAACATTCCTTGGGTTTGAAGCAAACTGAGGGAACTCTTTATCAAAATGCTTCCACCCTTCAGCATCTGCTGGATGACACAACACACCATCAGATTCAACCCTTTTATCCTTATGCCATCGCATTTCAGAAGCAACATGCTTGGAGAAGAACAATCGTTTCAGTCTTGTTATGAGTGGGAAATGTCGCAATATCTTATGTGGAATCTTCTTACCTTTTCCATCATTTATTTTATATTGGGATTCACCACATATTGGACAACTTTGGCAATCGGCAAATTCTTTCCAAAATAAAACACAGTCATACTTGCAAGCATGAATGAGTTCATATCCCAAACCTAAGTCACTTAGCTTCCTCTTAGCCTCATAAAAGGAACTAGGTATAGATGTACCAGAAGGAAATGCGTCTGTCAATAATTCCAATAACATATCAAACGTTTTGTTACTACAGTTGTTGGGAACCTTGATATGCATCAATTTCACCAAGAAATTCAATGAAGAATATTTTGTACACCCAGGGTACAATGGGTTACGTGCTTCAGCCATCAAATCCTCAACAGTGTTTGAAGTCTCATTTTCTCTGGGCACATTAGTAGGCATTTCATCCCCAAAATCTTCTTCGTCATCTATATCGCCTTCCCCTTCTGCCATTGGTCCTTGCAAATCAGCTAGAAGATCGAACATTTCATCCTCATCATTGTGAGATTGAACTTCCTCCCTACTTAACCCATCGTCTACTGAAGAATTCGTGTCGCTTTGAAATCGAGCTAAGTTTGGGGGTTCTCCATGATAAACCCATTGATTGTATGAAGGAGATATCCCATACATAAATAAATGTCGTTCTACTCCGTCCAATGACTGTGACAGTGAGTTTTGACAATTTTTACATGGGCATCTTGTTTTTCCCACCCCATTTACATGAGACTTTGCCACTTCTAGAAATTGTGCAACTCCTTCAATGTAGTCTCTTGAGAATCTATCTTTCAGCTTAATCCAATCCTTATTCATCCTTCAATGTACTAAGGTGCATATTTTCAGATCTTGGAGGGCTTGTGTGTAAAGAAAAGAAAATAGCTGGAGTGTGACACTGGAACGGAGAGAGAAATTGAGTGAGAATTGAAATGACTTCGCAGCTGGTGAATGCAAACCTTCTAAATAAATGAAAGTGACAAACAACAAACAAACGGAAGAGAAATTGGAAATTTCAATATGAAAGGAGATTAGACTAGGGAGAGAAATGACATTTGAGAATCATAGGAATAGTTAAACACAAGAACTCTTTTTACTCCTAAACTTCATATCAAGGGTCTTCCCAACATTCAACATTGTGTTTAATAGGTTAAAAGACCTATTGGACTCAAAGTGAATGCTATGAAAAGTTGATTGGATTTCTTGAATTCTAAGGATGATTTTCTACTAACTTTCAAATAAGTCTATCGGTATGAGTGACACTCACTTGGGCAACAACAGTACTCAAGGGCAAGGAATCCAATTCAATTCACAAAAGACATAAGCCTAGACCATTATCTATTTGTGGCTGATATCATGTTTTTCATTAAACAACTAATTGGCACCCAGAAAAATTCGTTGGTCCTGAATCATTCTCATTATTCTACAAGCTTCTCCACTAATTAACATTCACCAAGAGTTCATAAACTAACTTTATAATTTAGCCAAGATTTAACATTCAATCAAAATTAACTTTAATTTATTTCCTGACAACTTCAAACTGTCATTGCCAACCCCTTCCATCTCATTGACTTAAGAGTCTAAACATGCAACCCCTTCCCTTTTCATTTCCTCATTAATCCTCACATGAGATCAGAGTAACTCCCATTTTTAAAGTTAAAACAAGTGTAAGAACAAAAAGATTCAAAGGTAAAGAAGATAAGAAAAGAAAAAGAAGCAACTTTTAGTACAGATTGACTACTTAATTAAACAATCCAGTTTTTGTTTCAAAGTCATTACTTTGAAACAAAAAAGACACCTAAAAGTCAATTAGCTATATTAGTAGCTCAAGAAAGATTAATGTGTATAATCTAAAAACTACTAAACCTACAAAGCCCTAGAATAAAAAGAAGAAGAAAAAAAATGACCAAACTTAAAAAAGGGTATCCTTATAATTAAATGTGTAATGAACATGATGCAGTGCATATGGAAATGTTGGGTTCTCAACTGGCTATAGATGCAAAAGACAAGTGAAACCTGATAGCTCTTGCAAAGATGCATGGTATGGATTCTCTGGAAGATGGAGTGGAAAGGGAAAGTTCATTCTCATTCTTGTCATGATCTTTGGAAGAATGAAAAGTTTTAGTATGCATGGTGGAAGAGCATGGAAATTCTCATAGTTACCCAAACATTTCACTTCTCTCTATGATAACTTTATCATTATTACTTCTTGTGATTAAGTTAGCAGATGGGACCTTTTACAGTATAAATTTTCTAAATTTATAATGTAGGTCAACTACGCAAAATAAGAGTATATTAAATGGAATAATACAGCCTCCTCAATCGCTTATCCTCTTATCACGAGTTCTAATAGATTCTACACTCCAAATAAGGTCAATGATACAATAAGAAGAAGATCAAAGGAAAATACACCACATGAAAACCAATAGCTCGGTTACGGTAATCCCTAAACCCAAGGACAAATTACATGAACAATTTGAAGAGTGTCAAAAACATCAAACAGTCCAAAGGTAACTCTATTGCACTAATCCCTAGAGAAACCAATTTGAGAAGCATCTTTCGTTACACATAATAGGAAACAAATATCAAGTACACAGGAGAACAACCACGAGACTAATAAAACAATCGATATATTTTGACAAAAAAAATCAAACAATCAAATGAAGAACTTCTCTGTATATCCTCTAAAGAGCACAAGAAACAAACAATATAGCAGTACAAATTCAGCTCCACAGATACCAAGATCATGCTGAAAAACATTAAAGTAATTTAACAAAAACCTAAAACACGAAATTCACCTCCATTTTCTACAGCAAAACAGAATTCGATCACCAAAATTTGCGGCAGCGACGATAAAAGAATGTTATTCACCAAGAACAACGACTAAATAGAGATGAAGGCGACGTGGGTGGCTGCCGACGCGTGCGTAGCTGTCGGCGTGAGAAAGGAAAACGAAAGGGAAGAGATGAAGGTGTGGTGGCTGTCGGCGTGAGAGGGAAACGAAAAAGGAGAAGGGACGTGAGAAGGAAGCGAAATGGGGGAGGCGGAGTGAGATGGAAACGAAAATGGAGGCTTCGGCGCGAGAGGGAAACGAAAAGGGAGGGCTTGTCGCTGAGAGGGAAACGAAAAGGGATTTAGGGATTCAGAATTTTTTGATCGGTTCTATGCCGATGCATCCGACATCGGCGTAGACCTTAAATATGCGTCGGCGTTGACGATTAAAACGCGTGTATTATTTTCCATATACGCCGACGTATATTGTTGCGTCGGCGTAGCGAAAAATTCTTGTAGTGTATTTATGAGGGGCTTAAGTTAGTATGTCAAGCGAATAACTTGTTTATTTTTTACAACTTATGTTATAAATACAATATGTTAAAAGTTGAGGGGGGGCTCAAGCTCCCAGGCCTCACGTACCTCCGTCGTTGGTTTGAATTTTGTTTCAAAACAACCATTGAAAACATTTTTTTGTTAAATTTATGGACGAAAAATGACGGGTTTGTATATATATTGTTGTTTGTGTGAATATATTTGAACATGTTCGTGGAAGAAACAATAAGCACATGCAAACACATCATTTTTCGTCCATATATTTAACGAAAAATGTCTCCAAACATCTTTTTAAACAAATTTCAAACTTTAGGGGTTAAAATGAAACATTTGAAAGTTCAGAGTATAATTGAAATCAAATATAGAGTTAGGGTATTTTTTATAATTTAACCAAAAAAATAAATAAAAGGAAAAAAAAAGGGTTACGTAGGTTTATTAAATTTCGTCAGCATGTCGGCATTTCCATCAACATGAGGGGTGAATCGATATTTCCATTATAGCGTAAAGAAATCGATCAATATAAAGAAATTAGTAATGAAATGTAACTTATATGGACATAATATTAGTAATAAGTATTTTGACTTATTTGGAAAATGTAAAATATAAAATATTTATTTTATTCAAAACAAATATTTAAATTAACAAATAAATGTTTTACACTTTTGAAATAAGTCAAAATACTTATGATAAATATTATATTCACATTAGTTACATTTTGTTATTATTTTGTTTACATTTTATCAATTTTGTATCTCACAAACTCACCCAAAAGTTCCTAATCTACTCAAACTCAATCCACGTCCCATAAACTCACTCAAACAAATTTCAAATCTCACAAACCCATTCAAACTTAACCTTTAAAAATATATATATATATATATATATTAAAAAAAAAGCTTTTGAATTTAACAAAACAGATGCATAGAAGAAATGTTTAAGTAAAAAAGCTAGGTATTCGAACCAACGAAAAAAACATTCGAAATTTTCATACGAGAAACAGGCATCATGTTCCACCACATAAGGGAAAACTACAACATATATATTAATGAAACATTCACTTCAAAATTACAACCATCTGTGGATAACAACAAACAACCAAAACTGGAAAAAATCACTATGCATTGGATGCACAAATCACACATCAGAAGCACAAACTTGGCGGGTGGGAAAAAACCACTAATGCCACTTGCGAAGTACAAGTATAATTCCCCCATAACCATAACCATAACATCGCATTTTAAGACCATTAAAAAAGTCTACAAGCTTTTGCTTGTTTGTCTTTCCGCACATGGAGCAGTGCACTTTCCTTTCCACATCTGGCTTCTTCTATTGCTCCTTCTTTTGGATTCCTTAAAAAAATATAACACTTTATGATTCATTATATTGCCATAGTTAGATAAAATTACAAAATACAAAAAACGTGTAACTTCTGCCACGATTACCTTTTGCTTCTTCTTTGACCGTATTCTCCCTCATTTTTTTCACGTTGTCATACAAAATTGTGACCATGCCTGCACCTACGCTCCCGATTATATTCGTTGTTGCCCCTCGATAGAATGCTTTCATTCATTCCCTCTGGTATATTTTTCTAAAGCAATCCGAGGTTCCATGATATGTCTTCTCCTTCAATTCAGCTTCCATCATCATTCGACTCTTGACCGTATCCAAAGGATACCCTATAAGTCCAATTGTCACATTTTGCAGAATGGTCTCAACGGGCAACATGCTTTCCTTAATAGGAATTGACCCCAAATCTTTTGCTTTCAACCATCCAGAGCTAAGTGATTGCACAAAAAATTTTGAATATAAAGAGGTCGGAAGCCCTCGATATGCTTTAACTCCTTGGCCTTTGTAGACTGTTTTGAAAAATTGGTAATGATGTCGAATGTTGAGGTTGAAAGCAAAAGATTTGGGGTCAATTCCTATTAAGGAAAGCATGTTGCCCGTTGAGACCATTCTGCAAAATGTGACAATTGGACTTATAGGGTATCCTTTGGATACGGTCAAGAGTCGAATGATGATGGAAGCTGAATTGAAGGAGAAGACATATCATGGAACCTCGGATTGCTTTAGAAAAATATACCAGAGGGAAGGAATGAAAGCATTCTATCGAGGGGCAACAACGAATATAATCGGGAGCGTAGGTGCAGGCATGGTCACAATTTTGTATGACAACGTGAAAAAATGAGGGAGAATACGGTCAGCAAAAGGTAATCGTGGCAGAAGTTATACATTTTTTGTATTTTGTAATTTTATCTAACTATGGCAATATAATGATCATAAAGTGCTATATTTTTTTAAGGATTCCAAAAGAAGGAGCAATAGAAGAAGCCAGATGTGGAAAGGAAAGTGCACTGCTCCATGTGCAGAAAGACAAACAAGCAAAAGCTTGTAGACTTTTTTAATGGTCTTAAAATGCGATGTTATGGTTATGGAGGAATTATACTTGTACTTCGCAAGTGGCATTAGTGGTTTTTTCCCACCCGCCAAGTTTGTGCTTTTGATGTGTGATTTGTGCATCCAATGCATAGTGATTTTTTCCAGTTTTGGTTGTTTGTTGTTATCCACAGATGGCTGTAATTTTGAAGTGAATGTTTCATTAATATATATGTTGTAGTTTTCCCGTATGTGGTGGAACATGATGCCTATTTCTCGTATGAAAATTTCGAATGTTTTTTTCGTTGGTTCGAATACCTAGCTTCTTTACTTAAACATTTCTTCTATGCATCTGCTTTGTTAAATTCAAAAGCTTTTTTTTTAATATATTTTTAAAGGTTAAGTTTGAATGGGTTTGTGAGTTTTGAAATCTGTTTGAGTGAGTTTATGGGACGTGGATTGAGTAGATTAGGAACTTTTGGGTGAGTTTGTGAGATACAAAATTTTTTTTGGATGAGTTAGGCATGTGTTTGGCTTTTAACCGTCAACTTAGGTGGGATCGTAAACTATGAAGTGAGTTAGACACGTTGGAGCGAAATTGTGAAATTTGAAGTGTGTTGAGGTGGATTTGTAGGATTTAGGAGTGAGTTTGTTGATTTATAGTGAGTTTAGACACTTTTAGGCCACTTAGAATATTTAACTTGTTCAAGTGTAATGTGATAGTGAACCTTAGGATGTATTTTAAACTCCGTGGTCAAGGAGGAGACTTTATGGTAATGTGATTGCTACCTTTCAATTAAGGTGATCATACTTTTGACTTAATTGTATTGTTCAAGTATAAGAGTATTCGATGTTTTACTTTATTGTATTGTCTCTCATAAGTAACTTCTTTGTCTTAATTTGTCCATTTTCAAGGTAGACTTATTTTGATTGTACAATGAAAACCACACAAAAGGGACCCTTCTAATCCTTTAATGTTATAAAAATATCATGAAAGTTATTGGAATTATGTGTTTGGTTGTATGTTGATATTTTGCCTTTTGTTTAATTATTATTAACTCGTATGACTGTTTAAAAGTTATTATAGCCATAGTTGAGTTTAGAAAGGTTTTTTCTCTTATGTCTTAGTTTACTTGGTTGTATGGATATCGTGCAGTTATGATACCCATAGAAATCAATGAGTTTGTTTGATTTGAATTGTGTTTGGATGAATTTATGAGACTGACCTAGAAAACTAGGTTGTTAAGGTAGTTTAAGCTTAATGGTCTTTCTCAATCTCCTCTCCATCACCAGGTATGTAGACTTATCTTTGTTATAATATTTGATTTGTTCGATTACTTGCTTTGCATTAGCAATGTCAAGCCAGCTCATTAAGTCTTGTGTTCGGCACGTTCTCAAGCTGTTAGTTGTTGTTAATTATTTTCTGTTGGTTTGTTTTGGAGTAGTGTTCCTCTGTTTTCAAATGTATGTGATTATGAGATTTACAGAAGTTTTTCTCCCTTCCTCATATATATTCCATTATCTCTTGAGTTGTAAGTAGAGAGAGATCTAATGAATACGGTGGAAGGGTTTCTCCTGTACATGACTTCTTCTTGATTTTCTTCTATCTTTGATATGGTATCAGAGCGGAAGTCTCACGACTAAATCCGATCCTTGAGAATTTGTGCGATCGTCTTCTTCTTCGCGCCAACAGTTTGGCGCCAATTCGTTCTCTCGCTTCCGAAAGTCTCTGGTTTTGAAATCGCTGGATCTGAGCATCGATGGATTCCTCGAGCACAGAAATTCAAACAACTGAAGATCTTGGAAATCAAGGCAATCAGATTGTTAATCCTGGTAATAAAATCTCCACTGTCAAACTTAACAATGACAATTTTCTTATGTGGAAGGTTCAAAAAGAGTTTGCCCTAGAAGGTCATAGTCTTGGAAATTTTATAGCAAAAGATTTTGATTCTCCTTTCGAAAGAATACCTATAAGTGAGGGCTCCTCTGCTACCAAAATTAATCCTGAATTTTTGAAGTGGAAGAAACAGGATAGTTTAATCTCATCATGGCTGCTTGGATCCATGTCTGATAACATCCTTGAACAAGTTATACATTGTAAAACAGCAAAGGAAATTTGGCACTGCTTATTTCAAATTTTTAATTCGAGGAATAGAGCTCAGATAATGAGATTGAAATCGAAATTACAATCTCTTCAAAAAGGATCTTTATCACTGAATGATTACTTCTCACAAATTAAAAAGTGTGTAGATGCTCTCTCTGCGGTAGGAAAGACTATTGATACAGAGGATCATATCATGTATATACTAAACGGATTAGGGCGTGAGTATGAATCTATGGTTTCTGCACTAACAACTTCTACAGATGATCAAAGTGTCCAAGATGTTATGGCGTATCTTCTTACCCATGAGAATCGCATCGAGAGCAAACTGAAGGCCGTAAACTTAGATGGAACTCCCCCTTCAGCCAATCTTATGACTCAGAATCATCCCCATACAGAGACTGATCTTCAGAAGACCAATCAGTCATATCAGGGAAATCAGAATTATAATTCTCGAGGGAGAGGTTGCTCGAATAAGGGTGGCAGATCTTGGAACAACAGAAACAAGCCACAATGCCAAATTTGCTTCAAATTTGGGCACACTGCCATGAAGTGTTACTCTCTCAATGGACGGT
Organism: Luffa aegyptiaca; assembly: GCA_017139565.1. Lineage (NCBI taxonomy): Eukaryota > Viridiplantae > Streptophyta > Magnoliopsida > Cucurbitales > Cucurbitaceae > Luffa > Luffa aegyptiaca. The sequence goes on along the minus strand of CM029399.1, from coordinate 7,063,053 downwards.
TTGATCAAAACCGTGTTGTTCCTCAACCTAATACAGCTAATTCTAACAATTTTCATCCTCAGTTTGGTGCAGGCTCCTTTTCACATAATCCCCCTCAAATGGCTGCTATGTTGACTGCAACTGACCTCAATCAAGACAATGGCTGGTATCCGGATTCGGGAGCTACCAACCATTTAACCAACAACTTTGGCAACCTTGCTGTTGGCACCGAGTACTCAGGAACAAACCAGATGCAAGTGGGAAATGGTACAGGCCTTCCTATCTCTCATCATGGATATACCTCATTTACTTCATCCAATCGTACTTTTCATTTAAAGAATCTTCTTCATGTACCACAAATAACCAAAAACCTAATCAGTGTTAGTTAGTTTGCAAAGGATAACTCAGTTTATTTTGAATTTCACTCTGAGTTTTGTTGTGTGAAGGACTCTCTTACTGGCCAAACTCTTCTTCAAGGTCCACTCCATGATGGACTGTATCGGTTTGATCTCTCCATATCTTCATCTTCACCTTCTCTGCCGAAGTATACCAACAACTCTCAATGTTTGTTATCCCATCCCTCCAATACATCTGTTGTAAATACCAATTTGCATAATTCTGTGTTGAATATTTGGCATCGTAGACTTGGCCATCCGGCCCTTTCTGTTGTTAAGAACATTGCTAAACAACATACCTCTATGCGTTTGAATAATCATACTGTTTTTTGTAATGCTTGCGCTATTGGAAAGAATCATGCTCTACCTTTTGATATGTCTGTTACACAATATACTGCTCCTTTACAACTTGTTGTTGCTGACATTTGGGGCCTCTCTCATACGGTATCTAGGAATGGTTTTAGATATTACCTTAGCTTTGTAGATGTCTTCTCGAGATATACTTGGATTTATTTCCTACAATCTAAATCTGAAGCCTTTCACACTTTCCTAACATTTAAGGCCTCTGTTGAAAAGTTGCTAGGCTACTCGATTATTCCGTTTCAATCCGATGGGGGAGGGGAATTTAAATCTTTTACACCCTTTCTCCAAAAGCATGGTATAGAACATCGTTTCTCCTGCCCCTATACTTCCCAACAGAATGGGATAGTTGAGCGCAAGCATAGGCAAATCGTTGATGTTGGTATTACCTTACTATCTCAAGCCTCCATGCCCTTATCCTTTTGGGATGATGCTTTCTCTACAGCCGTATACCTTACTAATCGTTTACCCTCCACAGCCATCAATGGAGTGTCTCCTTTTACCAAACTCTTCCATACTCAACCTAATTTTCTCTTTCTTAAGACCTTTGGTTGCCTTTGTTACCCATGTCTTCGCCCCTATAATTCTCACAAGCTAAATTTTCATTCCACCCCCTGTACCTTTATTGGCTATAGCAATAGACATAAAGGTTATAAATGTCTTTCTTCTGATGGGCGTGTGTATGTCTCTAGACATGTCACCTTTGATGAAATCTCTTTCCCTTTTGCTTCTCAGTCCTCTATATCAAATTCCTCTTCAAAATCAACTTCCTCTCAAGTTTCTCAGTTTTTACAATTGTTGTCCTCTAACTCTGTTCCTTCCAGTCCTTCACACTCACCTTCTTCTGCTCCTCCTGATGCCCCTGATCCCGTACCAGTCCCCTTGCAATCTGGTTCCTGTTCAGATACGTCTTCAGGGCCTCATCCTATTATTGCTCCTGATCCATCATCCAGGGCTATTGATTCAGAGCCTACATCATGTTCTGGGAATCTTAATATAACTGGTGGTGGTGCTCCTATTACCAACTCACACCCCATGATAACTAGAGGAAAACGGGGAATTTTTAAACCTAAGGCTCTCACTGTTTCTTATGACGAATGTGAGCCACCTAATGCTCGAGAGGCCATTAAACACCCTCACTGGAGGAAAGCAATGCAAGCCGAGTATGAAGCCCTTTTGGCTAATCAGACATGGGACTTAGTTCCAGCCACCTCTCATCAAAAGGTTGTGGGGTGTAAATGGGTCTTCAAAATTAAAAGGAACTCTGATGGTTCAATAGCTCGGTATAAAGCTCGATTAGTCGCCAAGGGCTTCCACCAGTCAGCCGATATTGACTACACCGAAACATTTAGTCCTGTAGTTAAACCAGTCACAATTCGAGTCCTCCTCACTCTTGCCTTAGCTCGTGGCTGGTCTATTCGCCAAGTTGACATTAATAATGCGTTTTTACATGGTTTATTAACTGAAACTGTCTTTATGGAACAGCCATTCGGCTTTGAACAACACACTTTGGTCCCTTCTGTGTGTAAACTCCGTAAAGCCCTATATGGTCTTAAACAAGCCCCACGTGCTTGGTTTGATCGTCTTAGTCAGTATCTTCATTCTCTTGGTTTTGTTTCATCTCGAGCTGACCCTTCTTTATTAGTTAAACATCAGAATGGTGAATGCTGCTACATTCTAGTATATGTTGATGATATTATTATCACTGGGAGTTCTACCTCGGTCATTACTCGCCTGATTACAGAATTAGACTCAAAATTTGCTTTGAAGGACCTGGGAACATTGAGTTACTTCCTTGGCATTGAAGTTTCCTATCCTCCCAGTGGAGGGTTGTTTCTATCTCAGTCTAAATACATACATGATCTTCTGTGTAAAGCTAAGATGGATGGTGCGAAACCTATAACCACTCCTATGATGAGTGGTTCTCTTCCATCTGCTCGGCATGGGGAGAAATTATCCGATGTGCGTTCCTATAGGAGCATTGTGGGTGCTTTGCAATATGCCACTTTTACCCGACTGGAAATTTCATTTAGTGTAAATAAGGCATGCCAATTCATGCATGCTCCGACTACTACACACTGGCAACTTGTAAAACGAATTCACAGGTACTTGAAAGGTACTATTTCCCACGGTTTGTTGCTGTCTGCTCCTAGATCTTTATCTCTGCAGGGTTTTGCTGATGCCGACTGGGCCTCAGACCCGGATGATCGGAAATCCACGTCTGGATTCTGCATATTCTTTGGAGGAAACTTAATCTCATGGGGATCTAAGAAGCAATCGATCATCTCCCGCTCGAGTACTGAAGCTGAATACAGATGTTTGGCCATGGCTGCGTCTGAACTCATTTGGTTAAATTCTCTATTTTGTGACTTACGAATTTTCTTATTGCAGAAACCTATTTTGTGGTGTGACAACCTTAGTGCAGTTCATCTTAGTGCCAACCCGGTTCTTCACTCGAGGACTAAACACGTCGAGATAGATATATACTTTGTTTGTGACTTGGTATTACAGAAGCGGCTTCTTATTCATCATCTTCCGGCTGCAGATGTGTTAACCAAGCCCCTGTCTGCATCTTCCTTCCTTCGGTTATCATCCAAGCTCAATGTTTGTGATCCTCAGACCATTGGCTTGCGGGGGGGTGTGAAGCCAGCTCATTAAGTCTTGTGTTCGGCACGTGCTTAAGCTGTTAGTTGTTGTTAATTATTTTCTGTTGGTTAGTTTTGGAGTAGTGTTCCTCTGTTTTCAAATGTATGTGATTATGAGATTTACAGGAGTTTTTCTCCCTTCCTCATATATATTCCATTATCTCTTGAGTTGTAAGTAGAGAGAGATCTAATGAATACGGTGGAAGGGTTTCTCCTATACATGACTTCTTGATTTTCTTCTATCTTTGATAAGCAATGTTTGGTTTGTTTGTGGCATTATCTGAATTGTTTTAGCTTAGCATGTTTGCTTTGACTTTTAGCCCGCTTAAGTACCTTTAAGCTACTTTTATTATGCAAGTATGATGAGTTATGTGGGTTCACTTTATGCATTTTCTAGTTTTGTTTCAGAGTAAAAAATGACCCTATAGGTCATTTTAAGCTAGTTTTTGGTATCAAAGAGGACTTAAAGTACCTTTAAGACACTTATGTAGGTTTAAGGGGGTGGGTTGAGTGCACTAGGCTTGCTTAGTCACGTTAAAGTTCATTTTAGTCTCCATAAGACACTTAAACACTTTAAGACACTTCTTAGCCACTTTGAAGGTTTGTGAGTTAGGCACATTTGTTTTTGCTTTTAAGGATTAGTTTGGTGAGTTTGAGTTAGATATGTTTTGTTGGTGAGTTTTAGACAATTTTTTTTAGCATTTAAGTAGTTTGAGTGAGTTTAAGCATGCTTGTGGAATTTGAGAGTATGCTTCGGTGAGTTTGTTTTGGATATGGAGTGAGTTTAGGCAAGTTAAATGTTTTAGTTTCAACCTAGGAAAATGACACTTGAGACTTTTAGACCACCTAAGTACCTTGGGAAAGACAAGACTTGGAAGATGAGGTATGTTGGACTGTTTTTTCAGGTAGTTTTATTAACTGTTTAGAATATACTTTTAGAACAAGGCTCCAAGTTTAATTAGTGCTTGTTGTTACTTATGGGTTTCTTAACATTTACTAAATGTAATTTTGTTGGTTTGTATTTGCAGCAAATTTCAGAGTTATGCATCGAGAGAAGCCAAATTTGATCTATGAACCAAAATAGAAGCAAAAACCAGATTTGGCAAGGTCGAGCACAACTCCCAGCCCTCACCAGAACAACTCAAAGAAGATTACATTCATGAGCGAGAAGAAGGGGCCAATCAATTGATAGCCATGAATATTTGGCAAAAGGGTAATCAATTACTCAAGCCATTAGTTATGTATTTGTATTACCAACTGCAGTTTAGATTTCTAAGACATGAGTTATCATTTTCTTAATTTATTTACTGTTGTATTATTTGTACTTATTCCGATTAATTGGGGAACTGTGAGGCCTCCAATAGTAAATACTTACGAACGCAGGGGTAAAAAGGGAAAAGAGCGAAATTTGGAGGCTGGAAATAACAGAATGGAAGAAAGTGGGGACCGTTAGCTGCCTGGGATCGTGGGCTTTCTCCTTGTACGGAAGATAGAGGCTGTCGAGGGGTTTATATATTGCAGGATGCTTTTGTTTTAGGGTTTTTGTACGTGAGCTTTTGGCTTTTGGGAGAGATTATCAGGACTCTCGAACTTCCTAATTGTTCTTGGTTTGGTTATTGTTCTTCTATTTCCTGCTTTAGACTTGTTATTGGGCTGTGAACTCTGTTATATTTCAGTATTTTCATCAATATAGTGCTGGAATATTGCCCAGTCCTTGTGTGTTTGGTATATTTGATCCATTTGCAGGAATATTACGTGTTAGATACCTAACAGGAACATTTATTTAATTTGTTTAGCTGTGAGGTTTGTTGGATTATTGGCCCCTCCCCTGGTAGTTTCTTTCTTTTCTATCCAAGTGAATTTTCCAAATTTTCTTTAAGTTTGATTTTAGTTTATTATAAATTTTGGGTGGATTATTTTAGTTTATAAGTGTGGAGTTCATTATGATTGCTTCATACCTGTTTCCGTTTTCAGCAAATCTTCTTGATTATATGACTAGCTTAGCAATTTTTAGGTTATATATGTATTGCTTAAAGAGCACTGTGCTGGGCTAACAATCAAGGAATTGGATGCTGGTAAGATGACTAAATTAATTGTTCACTTTCTTTGACTATGTTAGTTTCTTTTGTTGTTCTAACTTTAGTCGTCGTTTCTTTTATTATCAAAATTTTAGGACATTGCCCACATGATGAGCTACCCGAAGAAGTGAATTTTATCCTATGTGAATGGATAGTGAGAGAGGAAAGTAGAGTAAAGGAGGGTACTATTTTGTAATTTGCATCGACTGGCCATAACCAAGGTTTTAAATGTTGACGGTGACATTCTTAATTTTATTGAAATGTCGAGATCTTATGGCAATGTTGATGGGTATTGATAAATGTTGGCGTTGATGGATATTTTTGAAAAAATTATTAATATAAAATATTCGTAAAAATAATTAAATCACCGAATTAGCATTTCACCATTTTTAAATAAGTTTAAACTTATTATTAATATTTGGTCCACATTAGTACTATTTTGGTTTTTTTTTTTTTTTTTTTTTTTTTTTTTACTATATTTCGTTGATTTTTTCTTTGATATGATGAAATGTCATTTTTCTATGACATATGGAAATGTTCCATGTCGATAGAAATTTAAAAACCTTATATGAAAGTACTCTTAACAAGTATTTGTTTATAGTTTTTAAATAAAAATTAAATATTTCTTTAGGAGAATTGGAAAAAAAAAATATAATAATAATTGCTTTTGAGGAAGGTAAACTTTTCATCAACTAATGCATTCGGTTATACTGCCCAGGTTTTCATATTTAATAAAAAAATATGAAAACCTGGGCAGCAATAAACTCATTTTGAAAGCATTCTGAAATATATACCTTCACGTCAGCAATGTGTTAGTTTTTAATGGAAAATGAAATGAAATCCAAACTTCAGAAGCTAAATTGTTAGTTTGAAAATTGAGAGACTAAAATGAAACCTAACCTAAACCTCAAGGACTAAAACTGTATTTTTTCCAACTTTTTTTTTTTTTTTTTTTGACAATGTTAACCTTGCCTTTTTAACTATTACCAAAAGAATCCTTCATTCAAGTTTTTAAGTAACTTTCTACATTAAGAAAAAGAAAGAAAAAAAGGTAAAATTATTGAGTAATTACTTCCACCCCACTCCCAGGTTTATTGTCTATTTTGTTTGAATTTTTTTTTATTTTTTTTATTTTTTTCATTAATTTATTTAAAGTACTTTATTATTAAATGGTTGAGTTGTGGCTAACTATTGAAATTTCATTGTTAATTATTATTATAATTAAAAAGATAAAAACATGTGAAAAGATAGCATAGATTTTAGTCGTTCTATTTTTAATTTTTAATGACTAAAATATTGGAATAGATTTTACTTCATTTTTTTGACGATCAACATTCTATTTTTGATAGTTTTATAGATCTTAGTCATTTTTAATGCTCTTTATTTATTTATTTATTGTGTTAGGGTGTGTCTGCTCTACACATTCATTTAAGAGATTATATTCTTTCTTTCCTAGCAAATTTATTTTCATAGTAGGCTTCATTTTATCTCTACTATGCTGCTCTGAAGGCCAAAACTCAGAAAACAGTTTCTCAATTTTAAAACATTCACAACAAAGACACCTAATTTAATAATCAGAACCCTTTTTCTCTTTTGTCTTGAAAGCACAAGTAAAAACATCAAAATATCCAAATTCAACCTTAAAAATAAAAACATCAAAATCTGACCAAAAAAAAAAAGAAAAAATCACAAACAACATATGTTGATTGTATCACAACTCCACGTGTCGATCAACCATGCAGCCATTTGTTTTTACATATCCACATGTAGAAACCTCCAACCATTCTTGAAAGCTCCTCATTCTCCTCTCAACACCTGTAAAAGAAGTCTCTTACAATCCCATGTATATATATGTGTAATATACACTCATTTTTCAATTTCACATTACAAACAAAATTTCAACCGAGCAAAACAAGACCAACAAAGATGAGCCAAGGACAGCCTCAAAGGCCCGCCGGCGACCACCAGGATCCGATCAAGTACGGCGACGTTTTCGACGTCTCCGGCGACTTGGCCTCCAAGCCCATCGCCCCTCGTGATGCTGCCACCATGCAGGCCGCCGAGAATATAGTCCTCGGCCAGACTCAACGTGGTGGCCCTGCCGCGGTCATGCAGTCGGCTGCCACTCTTAACGAACGCGCCGGCCTCGTCGGTCACTCCCAGGTCACAAATGTTGCTCGAGACGAAGGCGTCGCCGTGTCTGAAACCGTCGTCGATGGCCAGCGATTCGTTGTCGAGTCCGTTGGCGGACAGGTAAAATTTAGATTTACTATTGTAAATGGAACCAACAAAGTTCGATAATTGATTATATATTTATAGGTTGTGGGGCGATTTGTTCAACCAAACGTTCCGATGAGAGCTCCCGGTGCAGCACTCGACCGTGATTCAATCACCATCGGGGAAGCTCTAGAAGCAAGCGTGGTCAGTGCTCGAGACAAGCCGGTCGACCAAAGCGACGCCGCTGCAATCCAAGCGGCGGAGGTAAGGGCCACTGGGAAAAACGAGATAACGCCCGGTGGCATAGGGGCAGAGGCCCAGTCTGCTGCCATGCTCAACGCCCGAGCAATACGCGACGAGGACAAGACGACGCTCGGCGACGTTCTATCTGTAATATTCCTTTTCAAAATTCGTTCATTTCTGGAATGTCTTAACTACTGAGTTATGTCTTCCTGATTTTATCAGGATGCAACCGTAAGACTACCAGAAGACAAGACGGTGACGAAGGAAGATGCAGATAGGGTGATAAGTGCGGAGATAAGGAACGAGCCGTTGATGGCGACCACGCCGGGAGGAGTGGCGGCGTCGGTGGCATCCGCGGCGAGGCTTAACCAACGGGGATAGGTTGAATAATGAGTGTCATATATACGGGGATCCTTTGAATCATGTGTGTGTATAGTACTGTGTTTGTTTTTCTTTTGGTGAGTTTTTTGGGAGTTGTAAGGGAATGAAGAGAGATGTGTAATGTTAAGATATTGAATTTTAGAGTGTGTTTGGTTTAACTTTTCAAGTGTTTAATTTTGAAAATAAATCATTTTGAAAAAGATTCTAGTGTTTGGCAACCACTAAAAATAACTTATTACAAAATGAGATTAATAAATAAACCATTTCGAGAGAAACACTTGAAACCAACTTTTTAAAAAAGACTTTCTAAGTAAATAAATAACTTGTGTATAAAAACATTTGTGAGGAAATGCAACCAAACATTCTTAAAATGCATTCTTGAAAAACATTTAAATTAAAATGTATTCCAAACGGACCTTTAAAAAGTGTTTCTATCAGCTTTGTTTGGTATATGGCTTAGGATGTGTGTGGATTGGATTTTGGGCCAAAATTGGTCCAATGGGCTAATCTAGTTTACATAGGGTAGTTGCAAATTCAACAAATATTCCTCCAAGAAGGAAAAAAATCAAAAAAATATTATCAATAAATAAATAATTTATTATTATTATTATTATTATTATTATTATTATTTTGTTAATAACCATTTGAGTTTTTGGTTTATAAGTTTTTAAAAATAATTTCAAAAAGAAGTTTCTTATGAATTTAAGTGCCTTTAACAATAATTTCAAAAACTTGTTTTTTTCATGTTTTCTTTGGTAGGTAGGGAATCAACATTTAAATTTTTTTTTTCATTTTCTACTTATTTTCTTTGTTGATTGTTGTGAGGACGAATTATTAGTTCTATAATTATATTTTATCATGAAAATTAGGTTGGGTATGTCTGAAAAATAAAAAATAATTAAAATTGAAATAATAAATAAAACAAAAACCTCTCCTCCTTCCCCTTCTCAACAAGTATTTTGTGTACTAAAAAAGAAAAAGAAAAAGAAAGCATTTAGGTAACTCCATCTATTTAAACTCATATCGAACAACACATTTATTAATTAAACTCCATACTTTTATCTTCCACCCAATATTAGAGAGAATAACTTTTTATATACATATACATATTAATATTAGAGCAAGTACCATACTAATATATTGAGTTTATAATCTCAAAAAAAATGAAGAGAGCAAACAAATCTAGATATACAAACAGATAAGAAGTTCAAAAAAAAAAAAAAAAAAAAAAAAAAACCTTAATGCCAGAGAAAGTACAGTGAATGTTGTTGGAGTGAGATTGGAAGCTAATTAAAAGTACAAATAATTCAGTACAATTGGAACCTTTTTGTAGATTCATTCAGTACATATTCAAAAGAAAAAGAAAATTAAAAAAAAAAAAGAAAAAAGAAAAAAAATTCATTTAGTACAAGTTGTAGAATATATGATTAATACAAGTATTTGCTAAGGCTTTGTTGTTCCCAATCACAAAAGACAAAAGATCTACAGCTAAGATCTAAGATCTTCAATATATATTAATAATCTCATTTAATTTCATCTTTTTCTGTGCCTCAATTAATTGATATATATATGTTTTTCAAAAAAATAAAAATAAAATAATTAATTGATATATGGCAAAGTTCCCTTTGGTTCATTGGAAACTTCTTGGCTTTGTTGTTATTGTTCACTGAGCTAGCTAATGAAATCTTTAATCATTTTGTTTGGAAAATGCATTATGAGATTTGGTTTTGTTTTTAGATTAAATTATTGGGTCTATTTAGTCCACAAGTGGGTTTCAATAATCTAATTCTTAAAATTTCAATTGGGTTTATCTTTAATTTTATGCTATATTAACATTGGTTGGCAGAATTATTGATGTGGGTAGTGTGTGAGATTTTTTTTTTTTTTTTTTTTGGATGAAATGATGTGATTTGATAGCTAGTTTACGACTCATGTACACGTTCCAATCAATAATTAGCCAAAATTTTAACCTGTCTCACATCCATCTCCGATAAGTGATAGCACATATTGTGAGCTATTTTTGAAGTTTAATTATTGCTCGTCTTGATAGTTAGTTAGTCATTTTTATATTTATATTTGTCTATGTTGTAGAAATCGAGCATTTGGAGCAAAATAGAGATTTTAAAGAAAATATTGAGAAAATCGAGTTTGTCTGACATAAATGAAAAAATTAAAGAGAGGAAAAGAAGAAAACTAAGCTTCAGACCCGAGAGATAAGCATCGTAACACTATTCAACGACGTTGTGATGCTAGCTGCAAATGGACGTGGAGAGGTAGCATTGAGTGTCTCGATGCTATAGAAAATGCAAGTGCATGCCTTTATCTGTTCACCAAAACACACACTTCTTTGTTTTGTTATTTCTATTCGTAGCATTTTTTTCATCACCATTAATGAAAGATGAAAGTCTAGAGTACAGAAATATATGCAATATTCAAAACATATCGATAAAATTTTGTAATTTGTTAATTTTTTAATTGTAAGATGTGATTAGAATAGAACTCTTCTTTTTTTTTTTTTTTTTTTTTTTTTTTTTTTTTTTTTTTTGAGTTGTATTTTAAAAGATTTCAAGCAAATTCATTATAACTCATGATTTATTTAAGGAAATACAGCATGCGATTTTGATTTTTCTTTGATAATCAAGAATCATGATCAGGTGATTTGAACAAATAAATAAATAAATCTTTTTTCTTTAAGATTTTCAAGAAAATGCATCATAATATGTGGATTTGAACAGAAACATGTTGAGATTTTGTTCTTTGATAATTAAAAAATTATTTAAAAATAAAAAAATAAATAACACATATTCAAGCACAATTTTGTAACGTGTTGCACATATCACTCGAATGAAATAATGGAACACAGTCCGTATAATTTGGAGATAAGTTTTGCTCCCCTTTTTGTTTTTGTTTCTGTTTTTCCTTTTATTTATTTACTATAATTTTTGTCTTTAATCAGAGTTTCAAATATACCCTTCAATTATTTTTTTTCTAATTGAAAGTTACCTCCTTCAATTATGTAAAAATCACGTTTTGAATCAATGCCCTTAAACACCGTTTTTTTTTTTTTTTTTTTTTTTAATTTGGAGATGAGGAGATTCAAACTTCGGATCTCTTGATCAATGATACATGTCAATTACCCGTTGAGTTATGCTCACTTTGGCCAACATATCTAGTGTCGCCAATTATATTTTTCAAAGAAAGTTATAAAAGAAATAGAATGGAAGGACAATAATATGGGAGAGATATTTTCAGGGTGACATTGATTTCTCACAAACCAAAAGTTTTTGTTGTTCTTTCCCTCTCATCTCACATCACTTGCTTGCTAGATACAGTGTTTAAGTACAAAGCCTTTTTCAAAAGTTTTATCACTTTCTTCTCATTACATCACATACCTCAATAGAAATCTTGACATTTTTAGGTTATTTTACCAAGTAGATATCAATTAGAGAAGAGAGAATTTATCATATATGATAAAAAAGAATTAATTAATTCAATTATTGTAAGGATCAGATGGAGAGCTTAATCATCAAATAGGTTCAATTTATGTCCAAATTGATATTCGAGAGAAGTCAAATTTAGAGTCATGATGTAAACAAACGTCTCACAAAGAATTAGAGGGCAAATTTAAACCAACCGTCGTGAGAGAATATTTTTTTTAAAAAAATCCTATTCATTTTTCCAAAAGTGAGATATTTTTGTGAGAGATCGTATTTCCTTTATCCTCTCAATGGAATATAATGTCTAGGCCGGTAATCTATTTCTTTCTCTACTTCACTTCTTTTACTTATATTCTTGTTGTTTGTTGTCATTGTGGAATGACAAGTTTAAAAATCCTTAAAGTTGATTTATAATATATGAATATATGGTTGTTCTTTCCTGAAATCTAATTGTGACCGATCACAATTAAAAGTTAACCTAACAAATTTAAAGATTAGATTACATGACTAAGAAAAGATCGTTTGAACAAACTCAACCAAAGCATATTCTACTCATACATTTTCGAGTTAAGTAATGTTTGAGAAAACTTTTTTTTTTTCCTCTAGATTACTTAATACACTAAATTTTGGAGGGAGAGATGTTTCATAGACTTGGGATTAAGGTGGGTACAACAATATTGTTGGGTGTTAGATAAGGTGGTCTTCCACACCCATGTGCTATAGGAATGGCTGTTGAATTTTTTTTTTTTCTTAATTAGAAGGAGAAAAAATATATATTATCCTTATTTTATTGTAAGGCGACCACACCCTTGGATTAGAAGTAAAGTGAAAGAAGTTTACCGTATGTTAAAGTAAGAACAATGTTTCTATTGATGAAAGGTCTTTTAAGTGAAACTAAAAGTAAATTCACGTGGAGTTGGATCTAAGGGTATATAACGTTTTACGGGTACTATGTAAATTGGAGAGAGATCAAAAGGATAAGATACGGATTCAATTTAGTGCATAGATATGTGTGATGGAAGAAATTTTATGGATGAGTCAAGCATGGAAAACATTAATAAGTTTTAATAGCATAAATCCGCCGACAAGAAAAGTTAGCTAAATGCAAATTTTGAAGATTTTACTTATCCTTTTATGCAATCAATAAATATATATATATATACGCCAAAGTGAGCTTAGCTTAGTGGTAATTGACATGTATCCTCGACTATGAGGGCAGAGGTTTGAATCCCCCACCCCCAAGTGTTGATATACTTAAAATATATATATATATATATTTTATATATGTATATAACCATTCAAGTTATATTTGGGTAAATTCAAATTATTATTTTTGTGTAGCTAATTAAACATTTTTTTTCTCTTTTCTTTTTTTAAGATATTCTATTAATAATGAAGAGACAACAATAATTATTAAGTCTACCAATATTACTTCAACTTGTGAACAAAATAAAGAATAAAAGGTGGGAATGTGGCAATTAATCTGAATTTCTGAAGAAAAATCAACAAATTGAAGTGAATGTGAACACAATTGCCCAAGTGCTTTTGCTTCTCCTTTTCATCTTGCTGTTTATTGAAACTCTTGCAAGGTCATAGTCGTAGGACCAATTTTAATATACCAAAAAAAAAAAAAAAAAGTGTACATAGGATCTTTAAATTATTTTGTTTCATCACACTCTCATAGATATTATTTATATTCAAATTATATGGCATCCTTAATTAATGAGTCAAGGGTCAATCTATTTTTAATTTTTTAAAATTTTATTTTAGTTTATGCTATATACTTTATAGATTATATAATTAATTAAATGTTGGATAGATGGTTGTAGATGGTAGAATCTATTGTCAAATTTCAAAATGTTGCGCCATTTAGGGATTTTTCGTCAGCTATGACTATGAGGAGTTGATGACTATTGACATATGCTATAGACTAGTTTTCCCAAGTTAAATGTGAGTAAGCCAATAGTACATGGGCTATTTGAAAAGTAGAGGGTAATGGTATCTCATCGTGCCAAAGCATACATAGCTCGATTATATGTGCATCAACAATGACATGCTTAACAGTGTAGCAACCAAGTGTTTAATTCCATTGGTATACTAAATTCAATTTAGAGAAGAGAGGGAAACCATGATATTTGTTCAAGCAATGAAACATCAACCAAGTGATGAGCAACCTATAACGCTTGTCGTGTATTCAAGTGCTCGATGAAATTAGAATAATCAATCGAGCTAAGAAAATTGTGATAGGTTAAAAAAAACAATTTTAATCAAGTAACAATTTAATCCCTAAACTCCAATATCTAATTATTAGACCCTTAGATCCTTTTAAATTTATAACAATTTAGTCCATAAAAAAAAAAGCACCCCTATCATGAAAAGTCTCATCAAGTTAAAGTATTGCTTTTTTTATTATGTACCAATTTTGTTCCTATAATTTACAAATACTTTTGTTCCCTAAACTTTGTTAGAAAAGTTGATTAAATCTTAACAAACAGATAATATCTAAATCCTTACAAGGATTAAAATGTTTTTTAAACATAGTATGATATTATTTAATTTTTCAAAAAAAAAAAAAGATATTATTTAAAAAAAAAAAACTTAAAATAAAATGAGTGTGAAACTAAAAAATTAATAATTTAAAAAATTAGAAATTTGAGTGGACAGAAAAAGAAAGAAAAACAATTCTCCAACCACCAGTCTCTGCATGTGCGCCTTGCTTCCTTTCTACACAGAGCTCTGGGCTTACTTATCTTTTACTTTACCCACGCGCATATTGGCGCGTGTACTACTGATGCATCTTAGTGGAGAAATTGGAACTAAAGCGCGTGGTGAATATGCCTGTGAATGCGCGTGGTACTAAAGAGTACCGAGTTCGTGAAAGGCATTAAATGAACCGGTTTGACGAGCTCAGGCTGTTTGGTCAACATTTTGTACATAAAGAACTAACTTACAAATCACTCCATTTTTTTTAAACCATTAAATTTCATTATCATAATCATTAATTATTAGCTTAAATCATTTTCTATTACTTCTTATTCTTATATTTGTGGATTTGATATTTTAATGGTTTTAAATATATAACTTAATGTTTAAAATATAGTTTTATAAAAAAAAAGTTTAAAATGTAGTTAGATGTACAATTCTCTTCGTTGTAATATTAAATTATTTGAACCTATTATCTCTTAAAATAAATAAAAATGTTTAAGTGTATATGGTATATTAGAACTTAGTTTTTAATATATATATTTTTAAATTTAATTCCTAAGCTTCAAATTTTTATTTATTTATTTATTTTTACAATCAAGTCCTTATTATTGTCATGTAACAATAAAATTAATTGAAAAAATGATGATATAATGTCAAAATACAATTTATTAATTTAGATGAAAATACTCTTTGTTTTAATAGGATAAAATAGACATTCAACACACTTATGGTTGTCAAAGCGAGCATAGTTCAACAGTAATTAGCATGTATCATCGACCAAAATGTTAGAGGTTCAAATCTCCCACCTCCAAATATTGATAAATTAAAAAAGAAAAAAAAATTATCAAAAAAAGAAAAAAAGAAAAAAGTTTACTAATTTTATATGACTTAATCTATGTAAATACACAATTGCTTGTTATTATAGAAAATTGAAAATTTAAAATGTTGGAATACTAACAATTAGTAACTTTACAAAAATTATTACTTTTAATATCATATATCATCATTCTTATAAAAAAAAAAAAATCAACACATAAAAAAGATGAAACTAAAACTTTTATGTAGACAATATGAACCAAATTGGGGAAAAAATCAAGAATAGCATCAATTTGATTAGTAAAATATTAAAAGATTAATTAAAGAGAAAAGGGAATCAAATTTATCTTTTTTAAAAAAAAAAATCAAATCAAATTTATCTTAAGAATGGCAACAAGACCACCTCAAATTGTTTGGAATTTAGTGTAGTTTAGATTAAATTAACTTTTTGGAGAGATAATTGGTTCTATTGTGAGTGGGTTTTAAAATAATTTCTTAGGAAATGACCATCTAGTGTTGCATCGGAAAAAAATTATTTCTGATCCCTGAACTTTGTAGGAGTAATGATTTATTCATACTACTTTCAATTTTGTATCGAGACTAAAGTTTGGTAGGTAGCAATTTAGTTCTTAATCATGAAATATATAAACATTTAATGAGATTGCTTACATATGCACATCGATAATCTATTCAGAGATCAAATGTGTTTATAAACAAATTTTACACAACAAAAATTGACGCTTAATTTTAATGGGATTTTACAATTAAATTGTTGCAAAAATACAAAAGCCAAATATTGTTATATACTAAAATCCAAGGATTAAATTGTTACAATTTTGAGAGTACAATGACTAAATTGTTAGAAACTAAAATTTACGTAGAATAGAATTTTAGGGATTGTTTTTTGACCTAATTTTAAAAGGATGATTTGAAAAACTAGGCTACTTTTGGATTAGATTACCAAACTATTATGTATTTTGAAGGTATATATTTCAGAATGCTTTCAAAATGAGTGCTTTACCAAAAACATTCCTATTTTCATTTGGTTCTAATATTAATCAAAACTATTTTTGATCTCATATACATTTTTTATGGGAAAAAAAAATTAAAAAATCACCCCCAAATTATAAAAGTTGTTACAATTAGTCAATCATACTTTTAAAGTAATTTCAATATAATCAATCACACCCTCCTTAACTTACAAAAATTATTACAATTTAACCTTTGAGCATTACAAAACATACAAATCACTCCTAAACTCTAAATGTTATTTCAATCAAACTTCTTATAAAGTACGATATATCTGAAAATCAAATTCTTTTTAACCGTTAATATTATAATTTCAAAATGTATAGAGTTAAATAAATATTAAGTTAAATTGTAACAATTCTATAATTCGAGGATTTAGATAGGAGGATAATAAATCTTGTAGAAATAAAATACCAAAGATTAAAAAATTGTCATAATCTCTCACTTGCAACCATACTCTCTCTCTCTTAATAATAAAGTTGTGTTTCCCATATAAAGAGATGAACTCCTCGCATTGGCCATTTTAAATTCACACAGCACACCAAAAAAAAATGCCGACCAAACTTGGAAGAAACTATTTGAATCTCTGTTTTACAAAGATCAAGAAGCAGCCACTCTCCCCTCAATCTTCTCCGATCACTCACACGGCGGATCGCCACCGTCCACCCCGCCCATTCTCCTCCTCCGCCTCCTCCGCTGCCACCTTCATCACAAACTACAACTCCCTCTACGAGGTCACCACCTTCGACACCACCAATTCCACCTCCAAACCATTTTTCGCCGCGACCAACGACGGCGCCGATCCCGACGCCTACGTCGCCGTTGACTTCATCACCGCATTCACCTCCCATCGCTTCTTCTTCTCCTCCCCCGGCCGGTCCAACTCCATTATAGAATCCTCCACCCCCACCAGCACCGCCGTCGGATCCACGACGACTTCGCTATCTTCCTCCTCGAGCGCCGCCTCGGATGACTCCGGTGGCGAATTGCTCTTGAACAATAGCATGGCGATCCCCACCTACTCGCCGGATCCGTATGCGGACTTCCGGCGGTCAATGCAGGAGATGGTGGAGGCGCGTGAGGATATGGAGGTGACGAAGTCGAGTTGGGAATTCTTGCATGAGCTTCTTTTATGCTATCTTGCGCTTAACCCTAAAAGCACTCACAAACATATCCTCAAAGCTTTCGCGGACCTCGCGAGGGGAATGAAACCGCCATTGCCACCGTTGCCACTGCCAGAAGCGACGGAGAAAGGCGGGAGCGGAGGTCGGGAAGCTGAGTCAGCGGCCAACCACGGCGGATGTCAGATCTCCGGGCAACAAAATGATAGAGATTGGTGAAAATTGATTAGATAATGAGTTTGATATGATTTAGAGTTTATAAATATTATATATTAATATATGTGTGGGGGAGGAAAAAAATGGTCCCTCAAGACTTTGGTTTTTGTCACCTTAATTATTAGATCAAACCCTTATCTTTGATATTTTCTTCGATTTTTGTCCCATCCTTGTTTACATTTTTTGTATATTTTTTGTTGCTACAAGACAGAGTGAAATGACAAGAGGATTAGAGTAATTTATCTTGCTTTTATTTATTTGTTTATTTATTTATTATTTTGTTGGGATTCTAGCCAAATTTTGGAACTTACAGAAAGAAGTTGAAAAATTTTGGTATTTACTTTTAAAATTGAATAAGATATATATATATATAATAAAGACGATAAAAATGAAAAAAGAAATAATATGTTGTAGAGTATATTAAGTTATCCAATTTGGCTTTTAGATAACTTTTTTTTTCTCCTTTTGAGTACAAGCTTTTTAGATAATTTAATATAAATTAAATTTAACTTTAACCTATTCGCCACCTTTCAAAAAAAAAAAAAAAAAAACTATTGACTAAAGTTTTTGAATCTCTTAATAAATTTAACATGTAAAAGATAAAAAATTTATTTAATTTTTATGGAGCCTTAATTATTGAGTTTTTATCAGACACCATCTTTAACACTATTAACTAAATATGACGTGACATGTTTATTTAGAAAACTTTGATTGATTTGACATGATATGGTAATTAAACAAATGATAGAAGGAAAAGTGAACTGATAGACAAAAAAGAGTAACACAATGATCAATTAAAGAACCTTGATATACAATACTTCAAAAGGAAGGTTTGTTAGTTCCATATGCTGTTTTATTTTACTGCTCATCCAAAATTCTATTCTTCATCCATTTGTCACTCCCTACCAAATCCAACCAATATACATCCAAAAAGGACATGTCACACCTTCATTTTAGTTTAAGTCGTTAAAGACTACACACGATCACAACGTAAGATTCAAAAGATGCCTAAGTTGAACTAAAATTCTCCCAAATACTAAATTTGTAATTTAACCTAAAACAAATACAAAAACTAAGATACCAATAAAGATGATATTTAAACCCGCTCACTCGATTATATATAAATACGTGAAAAGCTAGAAAGAAGACAACGATGAAACCAAATGGCAATGGAATGAGCAACCAAAACAGGAAAACTTGGAAGAGCACCATACATTTGTGTGAAATTTGATGGGAAGCAACACATGAAAAGAAGCACTCAACTGTCATCATCATATCATAGAAGAAAAAAGGAAAGCATATATAAGAGAATTAGAGATAATTGCTTTATTTCTCATTTTTGTCCTCCTTTCCCACAACAAAACAAACCCAAATTTCCATTTTTTCAGCAGAAAAATCACATGGCCACCCCAAAAAATAGTGTTACATTACACATGCTAATTTTAATTTTTTTTTAAAAAAAAAAAAATAAATTTGAATGGGCCACATGGATCCACTCCAAATGTCTTGTTCTTCACCCCATGAAAAAGACAGTAAACAATGATAAGTTACAGTGATCAAAGGACAGTTTACAGAAAACAAGAACAATATAGTAATGGTTTTTTGAGCTAGGCTGTCCAATGTTGTGGAGACAGATGATGGCTGTACTAATAACATTACATTGGGCCAAATGGGAATCTTTGGATTGTAAAAATTTATTTATTAATGCTGCCAAATTGGGGAATCTTTATTATTATTTTGTCTCCATTTTTATTTGTTCTAAGTTTCAAAGTGAGTGGGTGGGTGGGTGGATTCATATGCACTCATGAGATTCAGTGAGTTTTTTGCTTTAAACAAGTGGGATACTTTAGCTTTGTGGAGTAGTTCTTACTTAAATCTATTTAGTATTTTCCACTATTTTTCATGTGATGGGTTTCATGATCATAGTGAAATTTTGGGTTTTTTTTTTTAAAGAAAAAAAGAAAATTGATTTGATTGTGAAGTTTCTCCTTTTTTGAGGATGGTATATGACTTTTGTTGAAGGGAATTGATGGGAAGTGCAATTTAGTTGTAATTGGTTGAACCCATTACATCTAGTTTGTACTTTGTAGTAGTTAAAGTTGTTGTGACTTAGTTTTTTTTTAGTAGAAGTTGTTGAGATTGTCTTTCTAGAAATTATTATGGTATCTAGTTCTTTTAAGAAATTGTAATGATAGCTAGTTATGTATGGTAGGACAATTCTATAAATTGTAGGCTAGATATAAAGTTATGGTAGTTTTCAACTTTTTTTTTTTTTTTTATAATTCTTATTTTTCATCTTTTTAATCTTCTAGAGCCAAGGTTTAAAAAAATAAATAATGTGGATCGTCTAATCAATAATTTTGATCCAAACGAAGTTAAAGCTCGAAACGAATTCCAAAAATTGTCACTTATGGCATACGAATGTCGCCACGCAAGAGAAATTAGCATAAGGGCAAAAAATAAAAAAGAAAAAAGTTCTCCAACAAATATGGTGCAAATATGGAGAAACAAGAGTGAATGAAATCTCAAACCACAACAATGAAGAGAGTTCTAAGATGGCGTTGAAACTCACTTTTGCTTGCAAGAAGAAACCTCTTGTGCTACAACAAGGGAACCATCCAAATAGAACACTTGAGATATCTCAAGAGGCAATTCCATAAATAATATCATTGAATCACTTAGGCTAAATTAAGAGAAAACAGAATCCTCAACTCTATAGCAAGTTATCATAGAGAGCTCATAGTTGAGAGAATCAAACAAATGATAACTAAATCAATATGCTCTTCTAATCTAATATATTGATTATTTAGAAGTAATCACCGAATTGCCCTTTCGAAACCTATGATGTCTGAGGATGAATGCTGCTCTATCTTACTTATCTGAATATGGGGGTCTTGTAGAGAAGGCAGCACAAAAAAACTAGTCAAACGGTTAGATACTCACATGAAGAACCCTTTTGGAAAGAAGTGCCTGGAGCTGCAGCCACTACTTTACAGTTTACATACATATTTTACCATGAAAACAGTGTCTAAAATTAGAAAATCATGTTAGTAATTTTAAAAATAAGCTTTTCCAGACCCACTTAATCAAGTTCTCTGTTCCAAGTCTTATCTGCCACAACAAAGCAACAAGATAAATAAACAACGAAGAGAAGCTGTACAAAGGCAATACCATTTTCAGAGTAAGCCAACTAAACTTTAAATTTACAGTA
This sequence comes from Luffa aegyptiaca, assembly GCA_017139565.1. Taxonomy (NCBI): domain Eukaryota; kingdom Viridiplantae; phylum Streptophyta; class Magnoliopsida; order Cucurbitales; family Cucurbitaceae; genus Luffa; species Luffa aegyptiaca. The sequence goes on along the minus strand of CM029399.1, from coordinate 7,042,219 downwards.
AACAAGGAGGCTTCAAAATGCACAGCCCTTTCGGGCATTTTCGTAACTAAGAAGAGAACTTACAGTGCTTCTCCAGAACTGTATGCCAGAAACAAAAACGGGATGTACAAACCATTCTACCCCAGGTTAGATGAGCATGACAAGATCAAACTTCCCCTAAACACTCGCTCAAAATGCACCATCAAAATCTAGAAAACAGTTCTTTTTGGGGGGGATCAGGGGGCGGGGGATATCATCATCCATCCCAAAAAATGGCACAATTGGTTAGTAAGACCAACAAAAAGAGTTCTGCAGCACTCCTATAACGGTAGCCACTGAAGATGCATCGTTTCGAGACCAAAAGGATACGAGTAGCCTGGTTTGATAGAATCGTACCTTAGGGTTACCGGAAGAAAACTACCTTCATCTGAGCAATGGCACAAAGAAAAGCCAAAGCAGAAGCAAAGTTTTAGTAGAAGAGTGATCTATTTTACAGTGTGGCATGTGTGTATCTGTGAACCAGACTCCTATTGATTTGGTAACTGTTCATCTGAATTCTCTAAGGAACTAAATCTGCTTCAGAGGTGGAGATTAGACTATAATCCAGTCATCACTTCTTTCTGCTCAGCATCGTCTCCCGAGTACTTGCTGAAATCCCAGTGATGCAGGTCATCTGCCTAAAACAACGTCCTCCGTTGGATGGCAATTAGAAGAAACTTTAGCGGAGACAGCATGGGCATTAAGCCTATCACCTTCAGAGGGAGAACTAGCTTTATTGTCCGGTCGCAAAGTGGAATGGCAACCATTCACAATTTCTGAATCAAAGAGAACCTTCTGTCCATCGTGTACAGTAGCAGTCTCTTGCGGGTTACTAGAGCCAACTGTGTCTGATTGATTTACATGCACATCATGAGTAGACTCACGTCTGTCACTAGGAATACCAACTTCTGCAGTCTCCTGGCAATCAACACTTGCAGTTCCTTTTGGGCATTCCAGGCTCGACTTTTGATCAATTGCTGAATTTCCATCCAATTGTCCATTTAGTTCAGAGGTCCGTTCTTCAGGGTCTGAAATGGTAGAACCAAGAGAGGTAGTTTGATATTGGCCAGCCTCTTTAGCTTCCTCACATGTAAGGCATGTAGAGCACAGTGAGTTTTCAAAATTTTGGATCCTTTCCTCCAAATTATCATTCATAATCTCCCCATTATGGGCTGCAACATTGTTAGTAGGATTATCTATTTCATCGTTCAAGATCTTATCATTTGGTTTAACACTGGATTCAACAACTGCATGTTCACCAGAAATCCCAAATCCATCATGTGCAGTGCCCTCGCTGCATGAATTTAAACAAGGCCCAGGAGAATGTCTCTCTTCAGGAGAGGTTGCACCGACCTCCACCTTTTGTTGTTCTGCAAGTTGAGGGGACTCAGAACCTACAAGAACGAAAAAATAAATTATCTGTAGCCCCACCAAGAATGTGATGAGTGCACAATGAGCACGAATCCCTCATAGTTGATACCTTCTGCAAGAGGTGTACGTTCCATCTGAAGATGATCCTTCAAAAGTGGTTTCTGCAGCATTTCTACACCAGGAAAGACCAACAGGCTCATGCTCCTCATCCTTTGCTTGCTAGTCTCTTCAAGGGGCTTGAAACCAAAGGCAGAAGTCCATGTATCTCTTAGTTCAGATATTGCGGGAATGACCAACTTCTCAACATTTAGAGAGGACAAAGCCTGACAGAGAAAGGGATAACAAAAAAAAACCGAGCATGTATCAGTAAATCAAATTGGACAATGATATGAACTTTAATAACCTTAATATAAGTCAGCTAGGAGCCCAAAAAGTCACATATACTATTAATACACATGTTTGCATGTCGAAATTAGTTTCTTTCCTTCTCTGTGAAATTACCGAATGTCATCATTATCAAGCCTCTCCAGAAGGAGAGAACTACTAACACAAGGAAATATTTAAATTCGACTATAACAGATTTAAATGAGTACATCTAGAACTAATACAAGTTACTGTGGGCAAGGGGTGTGGTCAACTTAAGAATTCTTTTTTGCCATAATAGACGTCAAAGCACTATTTTGATCAAGATGGCTACTCCTGCCACTAACTGGAAAGTCAATATACAAGATCCTTCACCGATATGACCCAACACCGTATATTTATTTGATACCTAAAATTTTTTAAACCTTCACTGTTCATCAAGTTCTAACCTTACACGATTTAGAATTCGGTAAACTTGATAACGATTTTGACTTGTGGCCACTTAGCTAAATTCAAGTCCTTTTTACTGCTACATCCTATTTTTGGCGGACTTGTTTTTTGTACGCCCTCTTGTATTCTTTCATTTTTTTTCAATGACAGCATGGTTTCTTATTAAAAAAAAAATTAAAAAAAAAAGGTCTTTTTTACTGCTACGCCAATCTGTCTATGCCACACCCTAGTAATAAAAACATGGAAAAACAAAATGAAATCTAGAAGATTGATCAGCACTAGTAATTTATTGGACCACACAGAATCCACAATAACATGAAGGTACAATAAGACAGATTATGACCTACCGATTCAATCGCACCAAGAAAGCGACGGCACATTCCTTGACGCCTATACATATAACGAGTTCCAATGAATGGCATCTCCGCTAGTTCATTTCCATGGATCCTATTTTCATCAATCAGGAGAGAATTTCAATGTTAGAGGTTTAATAAATTCATATGAGTAAATTAAAAAAAAAAAATTTTAAAAAAGACTAAAAAAAATTGTTCCCTCCCATAACTAGAAAGCATATATAATATATATTTAATAGTATAAACTCAAGAGATCACGGCTTTAATAGTAAGGCTTATTCAAGTGGTTGGTGGTCCCTTTGACCTTAGTAATCATGTTTCAAGCAAATTATGCATCTGTTTATTTTTTATTTTTTTACTTTTTTATTTTATTTTATGAAAAACCAAGCTTTCATTGAGAAAAAATGAAAGAATAGACGAGTGAACAAAAAAAACCAGCCCACAAAAAGAGAGGCCCCATTAGATAAAGGGGCTCCAATCCAAAATAATGAGAACTATGGAATAATTACAAAATAAACGAGTCACCGACGCCCAAAGAGAAATGTTATATTTAACAAGGGACCAAACCTCAGATGAACCCCTCTCCAACCCTCTAAAAGTCCTATTGTTTCTCTCATTCCAAATCCCTCAAATAATAGTGCAGATCCCAACTTGCCACAAAAACTTTCCCGGATCCCAAAAAGGGGGATAGGAAAGGAACTCCTCAATCATCTCTCTAAGGCCTCTGTGTCTGGCAAACTGCAAGCCAAACAGGGCAAAGAACTCATCCCACACAGCCGTAGCAAAATCGCAACTCTACAAAATATGGTTGAGGTCTTCCTCCACCATCCGACAGAGAATGCAACAAAAAGGTCCAATCAAACAAGGAATCTTTCTGGAGAGTCGATCAAGAGTGTTATCTCTTCCATGGATTACCTGCCAAATAGAAAACTACACTTTTTTTAGGACTTTCACCTTCCATAACATGGAAAAAATGGACACATCGGTAGGAGAAGGGTCCAATAGGCATTGGAAGAGGGACCAACAAGAGAAGCCAAGAGAGGAGTAGGGACTCAACCGAAAATCCCTCCTAGTAGCACTAAAAGTGATCTCCCCAATCAAGGAAAGGAGAGTCAAGAGGTCTGTAGTTTCTCTATCAGACAACGGACGCACAAAGCCAGAAGAATAGGAGAGAGAACTCCCAGTTGGACTCAAAACCTCAACCACGGAGTGAATTTTCATAGAAGATAAATGATAGAGTCAAGGAAAGATAACGCAGGGAGGTCTTTCCCCCACCCACTTGTCTTCCCAAAAATATGTATCCTCCTCATTCCTTCCAACTTGCAAGTTTTTTCCTCACCTTATCCACCATTGGGTCCCATAACGAAACTGATCTCGATTTGTGCCCCAACGACAAACATAAGTAGGAAGACGAAAACGAGCTCATGTCACAACCAACTATCGTCGCCCATCTCCTCACCTTACTAACCTTGCAATTCAAACCCAACATTCGACATTTACCCCTATTGATTTACAGGCCAAACATGGATTCAAAGAAAGCCAAGATGTGGTTCAAAACTAAGGACTCCTCTTTTCCAGACAAAAGAAGATCGTGTCATCCACAAATTGAAGGTGGGATAATGGAACCCTATTCTGGCCCACCTCGAAACCTTCAAAGAGTTTACCCTCCACCCCTCTATAAACGATTCTACTAAGGGAGTCCACAATCAGGAGAAAGAGGAAAGAAGATAGGGGGTCGCCTTGACGAAAGTCATGGGTAGCTCAAATCCTCCCCTTGGGTCTACCATTGATGAGAATCGAGTAGGTCACCGATTTCATGCAACTCCAAATCTAAGATCTCCACTTATACCCAAACTCTTTCTTTTCCAGAATCTTAAAAATCACTCCATCTCGACCGCTCCCTCGATAGTCCTCAACAACTTCGTTAGCAATAAGGGTTTGATCCAAGATTTGTCTTCCTTCAATAAAAGCTCCCTGAGCCTCTGTGATAGTGGAAGGGACTTTTTCCAGCCTTTTAGTGAACACCTTAGCAATGATCTTATATACGCTTGTGATCAGGCTAATGGGTCTGAAATCTTACACCCTATTTGCTCTTTCTTTCTTAGGGATGAGGCACACATTTGTTTCATTCAATGAACTGTCCAGAATGTCCCATTCAAAAATTTCTTTAAAAGCCCGCTCCAAATCCCCCTTAATCTCTTTCCAATTGTCTTGAAAAAATGCCACAGAAAAACCATCTAGACCTGGGGCTTTATCTCTATCACATTCAAAGATCGGCTTTCCTAATTTCCTCCATTGTGAAAGGAGAATCCAACTCATTTTTCTCCCTTTCTGAGATAGGGCTCCAATCAATCCCTTCTACAAAGGGCTTAGGGGACACCTAAGGGGCATAAAAATTAGAAAAGAAAGATACAATCCCCTCCTCAATCTCATTCTCCTCATGGAGCAACACCCCTATGTTATTTTCTAAAGGGACAGTTGTGTTCTTACTTCTTCTACCACTAGCCAATCTATGAAAAAAGGCTGAATTGCAATCACCATCCTTGGCCCATTTAACCTTGGCCTTTTGCCTCCAACTAATTGTCTCTTTCTCGACTAGCTTAGCAAACTCAATTTTGAGAGGGAGAGGGTCTCATCCAAAAGTCCATCCTCTTCCATAATATCAATCTCTTTGATCCTATTCAACACTTCCTGCTTCTTCACCCTAACATCCCCAAAGACCTCTTGATTCCACGATTTATGAGTTCTTCTTAGAGATCTTAACTTTTCCATAAACCTATAGCCTTCTGACTTTCCTAGAACCTCCACATTTTCCCACCTTCCCACTTTCCTCAATGACATCTTCATATGATAAAAGACTCGGACTCACATAGCACAAAACCAAGAGAAATACTAATGACCCTGAAAATTTTAATTCTTATCTAAATCCTAGGAAATTTTTTTCAGTAAACCAACTTAACTTCATGGGCCTTTATATAGGGAGTGGTGGCATTCAAGTGGAATAGAAGTATCGCTATCAGAGACTAGACAACCCGAGAAACCCCAAAAGATTTACAAAACTCCCAGGCCAGTTGCATTGAACCGAAGTTTCGTAAAAGAAAAATTAGCACCATACTACCATAGTCAAATTGTTAACAGATTGCCTTGCAAAAAGAAAATACAATTTGAGAAAACAACAGCAGGAGTGTTTTAATCATTTTAAAGAAGACTCAAGTTAGGCACATATTTTAAGTTTTTACTGCAGGAGTTCGCATATCCAACATGCTTAAAGAAGGGTTAACCAACAAAACATCCAGCATAATGTTGAGTCCACAATAGTGTGATTGGTGCAAGAATGCATCGAAGAACTTGAGCATGTACTTTGGAGAGGTAGCTTTGTTTTCTCAATTTGGGTTGCATTGTTGGAGTCTTATGATGCGTCCTTAGTCTGCAATTGCTCTTTTCGTGCAATGGCTAAGGAGATGTTGTGGAGATTAGGCTTTTTAGCAATCTTATTAAACATCTGGCTCAAGATGAATAAGAGTACACTTAGGGGGAGGAGAGACTATGGGCGAGGTTTGGTTTACAGCTATACTTAATCCTCCCTTTGAATGTAGTAATTATCTTTGTTTCTAGTTTTTAACCATTGGAGCTATTTCCTTTAATTGTTTGGCATTTACGGTTTTTTAGTCTTTGCTCCGCTGGTTTTTTGCATGCCAATTTGTATATCCTTTCATTTGAACTATAAAAGTATGGATTTTTCCAAATAAATAAATTTATGTGGAAAGCTAAGAAATATCAGGCAAAGCCCAGGTGTAAACAGTAAAAAGGAATCTGGTAGTACTTTTTTTACAATATAAAGGAACTGGATTTTTCTCTCAAAGTGCTCGGTGTCACAATCGCACTCTTTTTGAACTCGTAAGCGATTGTGCGGCACTTACTCTCGCCCACGAGTAAGTCAGCCAACTCGTTTTCGGATCGCCGGTGGCACAAAGGGCCTATCTCGCAACCTCCACCCCCGTTCTTGGAAAACGGTTTTAGAAAACGGGGTTAGAGAAAAAGCTTTTGGAAAACGTTGGAAAACATTTTGTAAGAATATTAGTTGTGCGGACTACCAAGTAAGCAAAGGGACAACAACAGCTTGATAGCGAACAACTCTCGGGTAGGAAGGTTTGACAACTAGTCGTACCCCCCTATAGTATATTATTAAGCATTTTAGCCTTGGCAGGCTTGAACATGAAAATCACGAGGAGTCATACACTAGAAAAATGCAAGGGAAAATAAACAAGCGATACAAAGGAAATACATATAATAAAAGCATGAGGGGAATGGGTTGACATGGGCATGTGGCTATGGGCAACACGCCCTGGACAAGCATGACCGTGACACTCGACATCCTCTTCTCAGGTACTCCAGCTTTGCCTGCTATTTCTTTTAGCAATTTCCTAACCTCATTTGAAGGCTTACTTTGGTTGTTCTTCTGATTGTCGTTTATTGTCTAGCAACAATACCAAGTCACTAGGTTGGCATTGGTATTCGACCCCTAGTTGTTCGTTCCTCTAGTATATGTCAATTGTCATTTTCGTTGAATATAATCACTTTTTTGTAATTATAGCTTGCTTATGATTATTAACAATTGGCAAGCTCTTTTGAGATAGTTTTTGGGCGGGGCGATCTCCACCCGGCCCTTAGTCCTTTTTGTGAGTAATACATATCCTTTAATGTTTCTTATCAAAAAAAAAAATAATCACTTCTTTCCCCAAAAAAAAAAAAAAAAAAAGCAAAGAAAGAAAGAAGTTTTGATAGTCCACACCCACAGATACTACAAACGTAACTAGCTTCAAATCAAAATGAACACTCCAACGGTATAAGAAGTTGAACATTCCAACAGTATAAGAAGTTGAATACTCAGATAATACAATAAGATATTTTACAAGCTATCCAAACTCATTCTCCGAGTATGATAAATTCAATAGAGTTAGCAATGAACTCAAATGGGATTTAAGCACCATGATAAACAAGACACATACCTTATGGATGCAGCACATATGATCTCGTCATCCTTTTCAAGAATTGCAGTGTAAAAGCCACTAAAATTTAGACGAGTAAAATTTGACCTGAAAAAGGAATTTAGCACTTTTAAGTACCGATGCACTACTTCCGTTGCTTTAGAAAATAACACGGCAAACACAGAAGTTGAAGGAGGTTGAAGGTATTTAGAGGCTAAAATGCATGTCCAAAACAACTACAAGAGTTATTGGACTAAGTTTAGTTTACATGTGGAAAATTTACAGGTTATTATTAATGCTTTTGAATCCAGTTATTTTGCCTCATTTCACCATATTTATATCCAGGCATGTCATAATAGAAGAAGAAAAAATGGCAACTTCTGTGATGAAGGATAGATGCCTTAAGCTGACAAAATTAAGGTCCTAAGCACATAAGACATTCCAGTCCTAAATATTATGCTCTTGTTTATCTTCATGCACTCCTCCCCATTAAGCTTAGAGATCCCATCCTTGGCTTTTAGGCCGTTCTCTTTAATATGATGTTTAGTGATGTTTTTGGAATACAGTTCCAACTTTCAACCTCCTTAAACAGAAAATGTCATCCTGGAAAATGAGGCTTCATTCCTGGCTAATAATTTTTTTTCTTAGTTTCTCTCATGTATAAACACTAGCTTTGCCAGTGGTGCACCAATGACTGTGTACCACCATAAAACAGGAGAAAAAGAAACTAAGACAACTATGAGCTAGTAAGCTAAAAAGGTGGAAGAGATAACAATAGAATTATTGCTTCCATCTTCCTCTCCAAAACTAAAGCTCCCATCTCTTTTCAATTCAAACATCAACGTGAAGAAAAGCCAATGCACAACCTTGGTTCCCATGTTGAACATCAGTTTAGAATTTAGATGTGCTGCAAATAAAATCATCATTGACCAACATGCAGCTTGCCTAGAAACATCCAACGGGTTCTCACTAATTGGGGAAAAAAAAAAAAGAGCAAAGCCATATTCCCATCAGTTTAAAAACCATATTTGGTTAAGAAAAAGACACTTTTTTTGTGGATTAGAGCACTCCTTTGACCAACTCATGGACAATGTCAATTATTTCATATAATATGTATCTTATTTTGGTGCGGCCATATGTATATACACACACATATATATTCCCATCATTTTAAGGATCTCAATGTCTGCATCAGAAGCACCTAACAACTACAAGTAACAGGTGTTTTCTAAGATGAATTTCAAAAAGCTAAAATGTAAAATTAAGTTACTGGTCAACTAGAATTGTACATTCATTAGTCAAGAGACGGCAACTCCTCTGAGAATAAACTAACGAAGAAAGAGCGAAAACAAGTCCATGGACATTTATCATTCTAACAAATTGGTATTTGCCACATATATTGCATGCTTAGAAACCAAGCAAAGAATGAAAATGTGTCTAGTTAAATACCCTACAACCTCAAGGGCTAGTTGCGGGGGCAAAATTATGTCAGACATGGACGTAATTAAACAAGTAGTGCAAATTTTGTACGCAGACAAAAAAAATCAAGTAATTAGTAACTCAGAGTTGAAAGATACTTACCCACAATTATAGAGAATATTATGAATCAAATTGATGCCACTTCTGTGGTCAATGATAGGTAAAAAGCACTCATCCATAACAAACAAAGCAACTGCAAGCTTGGAATTACATTTAATCTTCTGTGCTACTTCACTGCAGAGACTAACATCTGAGCCAACGTCACTTCTACGAATAAGAGTCCATGAAAATCCTTCTTCCATATTCTGCTTAACCCCAAGAAGCATTTGTAGCTTTTCATGTAACTGGAACAACATCATATAGTTCAACTGATTATGTGAAAGTAGAATCAGGTTAAAAAAACATTCTTAGGGGAAACTAAGGAGGTTTTTTTTTTTTTAATTTGAAAGGAAAGAATTCAAAAAAAAACATTCCTGGAGAAAAGGAATAAGCTAGCTTTGTTCCAATTTGAGAAAAATACAACCATGTCAAAGAATAATTAAACTTAAAGCTGTGGATAAATAAATGTAGACTATGCAGCATTCCTAAATGCTGCATAGTGACTTTACCCAAATTAAGAATACCAGAGGTTTTTCAGCATCATAATGTCAGGGATAAATATCCAAACAAAACTCATAAAAAAGTTAAATATTTCTGTCTGATTATTATAACAAATAACTGAAATATTACCATTTGACATTTCTTTCCGCAAAACAATGGGTTATTCACGTCATCACCAGAAGCATCATTCGTCTGTACACATATGGGATGATCTGCAGATAACAATTACTTATTCACAAATCAGTTTACAGTCATCAGATTTCAAATTAAAACAAATGCAATGAATCGTTAAAACGATAATTATTTGATGTTATATTACTATGTCAAGTATAGCATTGATGATATGATTCTAACAACAAGAAATGTTGCTAAGAAAAAAGTAACATAACTGCATAAGCATTGCAAAAGAATAAAAGCGAAATATCTAGAGGCAAAAGAGATGTAAGATTCATTACATTTTTCCTCACAGAGATGGCATTTACTTAACACAGCTGCATCTGCCTCATCATTATCATCCCTTGGAGGTAAACCCCTTGTGACTTGTCCACATGATTTGCATGAACAATACAAACAGTGCCAGGGACCAGAAGGAAACTTCTGAAAGTTAAACAAAACCGTTAGAAACCCAATGCCTTAACAGTTTAAATTTTTGTATGAACTTTGGTACATCAGAAAAAAAAAAAATCAAATGCCACTTAAAAACGACAATAAAATTCATGTCCCAGATAGCTTTAGAGACTTTCACTAAATAATCACTCATAATTTGATGCAATATGCCAGACTAAAAATTCTTTGACCTGGCAGATATATTGATTCGTCATCACCTGTCTAATTCTCTAGGCAGAAAGGACTAAACAGTTCAGTGACAGGAGTACCTTCACAATATTAACTGCTTACACATAACTTAATAACTTAATAGTCTAAAAAGGACCGAAAAATGAAAAAAAAAAAAAAAAAAAAGGTTTTTTAACTTAAACAGAGTTAGGGTAGCCCAGACGAAGGGCATGAACCCAAAAGCATCATTTGTTTGCAATTGAATGTAACTCACACACACCAATATTACGGTGAACACTTACCTTAATATCCAAGCAACTTTGATGAAACGTAGATGGACAACTATCACAACAAATCAAGTCTCCCCCATCTCCACAAATTCCACAAGTATCATCATTAGGATCTTCGACATCAACATCTACAAAGTTATACCCTTTACATTGTGGTTCATTTTGTTTATTCCATGATTCCAACAGGCATTGGAGGAGGGAAGAACCAGTTTGTACACATATGCTTTCAAGTGGCTGACCAAGTTTGCTTCCTGCATGCATTTCAAAATTTGAAATTGTAATAACTTCATCACAGCAGTTGCAATGAATTCCATCTCTTGTAAGTCTACCCTCAAGCTTCACCCGTGTCTTTCTTTGGTTCATGTACTGTACCTTCTCATCAAGGGACAAAATCCCCGAATCTATCATCCAAGCAATTAGTGTCCGCTTCCCAGTATATAGTAAATACCCATCATTGCATGAATTGGCGCTTTCCTCTGTGTTTCGAACCAACAAAGCACATCGCTTTCTATTTTGGGTCCGACGTGAAATAGGAAATTCCTTTTCTAGGTTACGGTCTGAATTATCAAGCTCCTGATGCAACATATCTTTTTTCCTCTTCCTCTTAATTGACTTAGAAACTGGACTCCTAGCTTTTGTCTTTTCAATGAACCCTCTCATTTTTAATTTTCCATTTCTCCTTTGATTCTTCAATTCTTCGTTCTTCCTTGCTCTTGTAACCCTTGTTAGTGTCTTGATTTCTTCCTCTGGTATTGGAGTAAATATAAAACCAGTCTTATAAACTCTAGAATCACCATCACCTACTTCATAGTGCTTTTTAAGCACATTATAAGCCAAGGTTATTGACCAGTGAGTTCGTCCCTCTGGACTCACATAAACTGCATCCTTGTACTCTCGATTAAATCTGGGCCTATACTGAATTGTCCAACCAGCAGTTTTTAATATTTCAGTAATCCTCTCTCTCAATAAATTCTTTGCTATAGATCTACTGCATTGATCTGCTTTGATCTTGGGCTTTTCAACTTTCTTCACTTCCTTAATCTTGTCATCACAAGTAATCACCTTTGAACTTGTTGGTGCTGCCTCTGGTTCTTGTTCCTGAGATAAATCCTTTTCAGCCGGCGAAGTTTTTTTCATGTTTATTACTTTCCTAATATGCCTCTTACCTGAGGATAAACGATCACTTGGCACATTATTCCTCACCCTGTTTCTCAACTTCATACTTAACTTTCTTGCCAACCTGACCTTTCTTCCCTCAGTAGGCTCATCCTTCAGAGCTCCATTGCTTTTTTGCAACTTGGGTGGTCTTCCACGCCTAGGTTTCAAGGTATTCAATTCACCAGAAAATGGATTATCATTTTCCTTTTCAGTCTTGGGTGGTCTTCCACGCTTCCTTTTTAACTTCTCCGACCCACAGACAAATTGATGGTTGTTTTCACTCTCCAACTTGGATGGTCTTCCAGGCTTCCGTTTCAACTTCTTCATAGGGCTTACTTCCACAGCTTGCTTTTCCACCTTTCGTGGCCTCCCACGCTTTCTTTTTACCTTCTGATCCCCAGACAACAATTCATCACCACTTCCCCTCTCCAACTTCACTAATTTCTTGCCATACCTACTGCTCCTACAACTCTGCACCACCATATTACTGTTATTCTCTTCACTATCAGCTACACTATTGCACTCTATCTTTACTGCAAAACTCGACCGCAAAATTCGATCACTACCCCTTAGTTTATCAGCCATAAGTTTTCTTTTCACTTTCCCCACCACCTTTTTACTTGTATCTTCAATGTGGCCATCATCCACCTTCCTCCTTTTCCTACTCCTATTTTCCACTTCAGCATTTTCCCTACGCCCCATATGTACATCCACCATTACTTCCTCAACTCCCGCCCCACACCCCTTCTCGATTTCCATCCCCAACGACTCTCTCTCAGAATCACAGCTGATAGAAACCGAATGCAGATTTTCCTCACCCTCTACATGAAGATTCCTCAACGCTTCATTTCCCTCCTCATCTAAAACTCGATCAAAATCAAAATCACCCCCCTTCGCCTTCCTCAACAGCTTCTCAGCGCTCAACTCCTCCTCCATACCCCAAGAACACCCAAAATTCCAAAATGCTCAAACAGAACCCCCCGAACCTAACCAAAATTCCCACAATACAACACCCATAAGAAAACAACGAAGAACAACACAACCCCCACCCCTCCTCCCACCACAGCCAAACCCCCAGAAAGCAAAATGATCCAACCCCAAATCAAAAAAACACATAAGAACAAAAAAAAACACAGAAATTGCTGAGAGAAAAAACCAGATCAAACCCCGGCCATGGCAACAGCGAAGAACATCCTTCCAATGCAGCAAATTCCGAGAAATTGCAGAATCGTGGGACTTGAAGAACGATATTGAGGTCAACAGGTGTGTGATTCGGTGACAAAACTCTGCATATTTGCGAATGAAAAAAATTGTTTTTGTTATTTTGGGTTTAAAAAGGAGAAAGAAAGAAGACGGGTTTAGTCTACAGAAGAGGGGTAGAGTCGTTGGGTGGCTTTTTTATTAAAATCAGTTCATAGAAGGGTAGGTTCGTACGTAATTATTGAACCTATAGAGGGGTATAATCGTCATTTTCTCATTTACGATTTCTAATTTTCCCTCCATAAAGTATTTCCAAATTAAAAAATTATATACGTATACCCCCAACAAATTGGGGGAAGAGAATCGAATTAGGGTTTTTTGGGGAATGAATTGTTAATTCCTTGTTAGATTTCCAATTCCCTCTCAACTTTTGGGTTTTTTCCCCTTACTTTTAGAAGAAAAGTAAAAAAAAAAAAAAAAAAAAAAAAAAAAAAAAAAAAAAAAAAAAATTGTATTTTATCGTTATTTTTCTTTTGTTTTTTCCTATTAATTTCATAAAGATGAACGAAAATACATTTGGTGATATTTTCTTGTTTTTGTAAAGCTTTTCTTCTTACAGAGTTGGGAGTTCCAACTTGAAAATTAATTTGAGTAAATATCCAAAAATTTTACATCCTTTATTTTTTTTTCTCATATACTGTATTTCTAAAAGAATTTTTAATTAAAAATAAAGTTTGGGTATTGAACCTTTAACCTTATACAACAAAGTAATAAGTGTTTTATCTATCTATAATTAGGTTGATAATTGATGGGACAAAAGTAGTAATTTTAGAATAATATGAAGATTTTCATTTAGTGCATGTGTTTTAAAATCTTTATCATTTAACCCTTCATGTATCAAAAATGCTAAAAAGAAAATTGTCCTCATTCCTAATTCTCTTTATTTTTCTAGAATAATATAACTATTGTGAAAGTGGAGGTTTGAACCGGTTATGGATTTCCTTGAATGTTAAGCTGCGTTTAAATTTGACATTAAACTTTCATGAAGTCACATTCAAAAAATAACCATAACAATGTAACATTTTTTAAAATTTGATTTTAATGTTTTTTTTTAGTACATCAACATTTGGGGGTGGGAGATTCAAACTTATGACCTCTTGATCGATGATACATACCAATTACCGTTGAGCTATGCTCGGTTTGACTAATTTGATTTTAATGTTGGTAGGGCAAAAACAGTTAATTTTTCTACATTATTCTTTTAGTTTTTTTTTTTTTTAAAAAACTTTCTTTTAGATATTTTTACATTATTGCTTAATGTTTAAAGTCACATTCCAAATAACAATAATATGTTTAAAGTCACATTTCAAAGAACAATAATAATTCATTTAAGAAGAAGACCCTAATCTCTCAATGCAACTCTCCTCCTTCTTCTTATTCGAAAAAAAAAAAAAAAAAAAAACTTGTACTCACATAGGAGTGTTTTATACAAGATTATATTGTTAGTTCTACTTCTATTTTGAGAAACGTCTCAACGTTTTACCATCCATACAATTGTAAAATGTAAATAAAGTTGTATGTTTCAAAAAGTTCATATATAAAGTTTGAATTATTACGTAAATAGACTCTTCATACTATGGTGTTCTAATAATTATAACCAAAAGTCTAAAGAATAACTTTAAAATAGTTTAAAAAAAACTTTAAAATAGTTAGAGAAGTGTAAAGAGAGAAATGTTATTTTGTCAAAGAGAAAGTAAATACTAGGGGACATAGTCAAAATTAAGATGATGTCAAATTAGAATCATCAATGTTTTGTGAATCTCTTGATAAAGGGTTTTGAGGGACATTGAAACTTTTAAAGTTCTTGAGACTATATTATCAATATGGATAAGTGGGAATGTTATTTAGAATTATTCTACTCGAGAAGTCATGTGTAATCATGTTGTGGTATAAATAAAGTCAAAATAAAGTAAGGTAAAAGTATATTTTTAGTTTTTGAGATTAAAGATAAAAGAAAAATTTTCAATTTGGGTCTAAATGATTTTAGAAGGAAGGAAGGAAAAAAAAAAAAAGAAAAAAAAACTATGAAGTTTAAGAAATTGTCCAAATTGGTCTTTCAAATTATTTGTTACACTAGTTATACTAGAATGAATGTAATTGTGATTAAATAAAAATAATATAGCAAGTTTAATAAGTAAAGTTGTGTTTTTGAAAGGGCTTTTATCAAAGGCATTCTAATTATAAACATTTTTTTAAAAAAAAATTGTGGTTCATGATGAATCACTTTAATAATTTTTTTATATTCTTAAAAATACTTTTGATATGCTTCTCGAACAAGGTATCAGGGTCAATATTCTATTCAAGCTTTCTCACAAAATAATGATCAAATGTGTTCGACTTTTTTTTTTCAAAACTTTCTATCTACTATTCTAAAGTAAATAATACTTTTGTTCGACGAATATGATAAAAACTTTCAAAATATAGCATAATCGTTCTATTGCTAATACATTGTTAAAATTGTTTGTGAGTACTACTTAGACTCCAAGAAATATGAAATATAATAATAAGCACAATATGCTATAAAAATTGACCATATATAACAAAAAGCCACTTAATCTTTATTTAAATTTTCCTTTTTAATAAAAAAAAACCAACAACTACTACTACTTAACTTATATGATCTAAAATTATTTTAAGAACTCTCAGATATGCAAGCATTGGATTCTCATTAGTATATGCATTATTTTGCTTTGAGTGGTACTTTGTCAACCACTCAGGTAGGTGTTTCCATCTAAAGTGGAACGCTCTTTTATTGATACATTTTTACATCCCACAATTTTGGTAGATCGCTTCGTCCCATAATCCAAAAGGTCAAGAGAATACTTAGATAATTGATTTATATATAGATCTTTTTTTTTTTTTTTTGTGGTATTGTGACTACACATAAAAACGACATTGCACTAAATTGACAAGGTAATAGTTCACTAATGAAATAGTAACTATAGCAAATTTGAATAATTTCTCAAAGCTTAAGAAGTTAAAATATGCCTTGTCTTTTTCTTTTTTAATTTAGAGACTAAAGTGAGATATTTCTCCAACTTCAAAGACAAAATTATACTTTTATTTCAATCTTGTATATTTCAACCTTATGTAAACATTTGTGTAAACTCAAACTAGCATCTACTAATATATTTAAGAGGATTCCTTTAGAGATGCAATAGAAATATTCTATATTTACACATATACATGTGGTTCTTTAATTTTTTTTTAATTATTTTTTTTGAGACAACAGTGTCATTCGCTTCAAGATTTATCATCAATTTTTTTAAAAAAAAAAACAAAATATAACATCATAAACATGTGATGAAGATTTAAACATTCGACTTCTTATACAACATATTTTAGTCATTAAATTACATTTTAGTTAGCCACGCCGACTTAAGTTATTATTATAATTTGTGATGTATAAATCTCCACTTTAAAACTAAATGAAAATGAAAGAGAAAAGATTATTATAATTTTAACATCTTATGGTTCTTTTTAAGAAAAAATTTTATGAAATTGTGAGTATGTATTTATATATTATGAATTGCAAAATTATATATATTCCCCAAGGCTAAGCCGAGGATAAGGGGAAGAAACAAGAGGCAGAGGGGAATATTACAAAATGTACAAAGTAGTCGCCGGCCACCAGAACCGCCGCTGTACAAGAACCACCATCTCTCTCCGCTGCAGACGGTGGAGGTTCGCTACACATAAGGCTGAGAAAAACTCGGTTCACGGCGGCGATGGCGTAGTAGAAGGCGAGCTCGACTCGACGAGAATGGACCAAAGCATTTGCACATCTTCACAGGGGCAAGACTTCACATCCTTATACAAAATGTAGATCCCTTTCCCTGTATGCAAAAAAACCAAAACATCTCGTAAGTATGCACAAACCCGAGCGAAGAAGGAAGGAGGCAGATAATTGCATCTTTAATTATTAAATCTTTGGTCCTACTCATTGGATGTTATTTTTTCAATTTAGTTCTTATTATTTAAAAATTTTCAATTTGATCTTATGTTTTAATATCATTCAATTATATTCAATTATATCAATTTCATCGGTGAATATTAAATATCAACTTATTGGATGTGATACTCAATGAGTTGATAGAAATATTGAAAATAGAAATTTCTACCCGCAAAAGCAACTTAGAAATTTGAAATAAGCATAATAAATTTTCCTATTTTTAGTCATTAATCATATTCCTTTTTTAAATTTCTATCCATCACTACTTTTAATTTAACCCCTCACTAACACAAGAGACTAAATCGAAACATTTTAAACAATAAGGACTAAATCAAAAAGTAAAATAAAAATAAAAATAAAATAAAATAAATTATTCAAACAGAAAAGATGAAAACATATATATTTAGCCAC
The DNA here is from genome assembly GCA_017139565.1 of Luffa aegyptiaca. Taxonomy (NCBI): domain Eukaryota; kingdom Viridiplantae; phylum Streptophyta; class Magnoliopsida; order Cucurbitales; family Cucurbitaceae; genus Luffa; species Luffa aegyptiaca. Next base: position 7,024,752 of record CM029399.1, on the reverse strand, counting down.
ATCCTTAAAAATATATATATCTAACTCTACCCCTCTACATGAACAACCTCCTACAGGAAGCGTTGTATAACATGATCACGAAATAGATGCACGAATCAACATCAACGATACACAGATCATAGACCAATCATCGATGAATTTCGATGAAGCAATGAGAGAGAGGAATTGAAGAGATCAAGATCGAGAACACTTACGATTTCTATGGGGCGAGTGAAGACGATCCCAAAGCTTCTTCAATGGTGAAATGAGGAGGGATCTAAACCATCCCATTAGGAAGAAGAAGAAGGCAGAGTGCCTGTGGGATGAGTTTGGCTAGGTTTGGTTCATGGTTGGTGAAGAAGGTGAGAAGGAAAAAGAGAGGCTTTAGAAACTTCAAAACTACTAATCTATGGTGAGAGTTTGCTTAGGGGTTGAGACTTTAATTTGTTTGCTTCCTATATATATATAGTTGATATAAAGGACACCATGAGTTTTTTTATTGTTCACTTTTTTGATCTCCATGACCAATAATATGGTGGCATTTTTAAATCAATATATAAAGAAATTGTATGAAAATATTGGGACATTTTAACTTTTAGTGGTTTTTATTTATGTATTTAAAAAATAAATAAATATATTAAGTGGTGAGAATTCGAACATGTTTCTCAAAAGAGCGAGGTATAATGACAAAACTTTTCGACGTGCCATACAAAATTTCCTATTGTTCATTATTAAATGTTTTATAGGTTGGAGAGGGGAAAATTTCTAGTACTTCGGTAGGTACTACGATAGTACCTATCCCCTCCATTCAGTATTTGAGGAAAATTTTTCATACTAGTATTATAAATTTTTTCGGTTGGAGAGGGATGAAGTACGTATTTTGATAAATAAAAAATAAAAATGCATCTCAAACATTTAATGAAGAGCAGTTGAAATTTTTCGTTGTTGTCGAGTTAATAAAGAAGTCTTGTTGAAAATATAATTAGAGACAAAGGTATAGAAGAAAAGACAATAATTGTCACTTTAATTAGTTTGTCTTAAAAGATTAAAATAATTTATAGAATTTTTTAAAAAAAAATTGAAGATTTTCTTTTATTTGTTCCTTGTATTTTCAAAATGATTCTATCTATATACTATATTCAAGTTTTATTTGAAAAAAAAATTATTGAATGATGCAATAGTACTCACTTTTTTTTTATTTTTTTTTTATTTACAACATGTAAGAGTGGAGATTGGACTTTTGACCTTTTGATCAGAATACAAGCTTTATGTTAATTGAGTCATGTTTTCGTTGGCTCTAATTCACTTGAAAAAATGAACTTCAATGGAAGAGATTATATCAACTAAATTCCAGATACTTTTTATACACGAAATATTATTAGTATTAGTATTCATTTATAATGGACTTATCTTCCCTATTGGTTGTCGGTGTATATTTTAATAATAATAATAAAAAAAATAATTGCAGCCACCAAGATGTGGAGTTGTCTCCTAAATAACCACTCATTGCATATTCAAATTTTATTTTAACAGTTTAAAATTGTCGGTTACATTATTACAATCTAACGAATAATCTCTCTTAAAACTATATAATATTTTGCATCTAATGGATGTACGAAAATCAGCCACATTATCGATTAAATTTTATTAAAGAAGTTTGGAATGATTGTACCAACAATTTATCAAATATGTTAAATGTTCATGGTGTATTATTATTGCATTTATTACAACTAAAATGTTATATATTAATTAATATAAATACATAACATAAATTGTATATAATGTTAATATTGGTGGTACGATCCATGCTCTATTATTAGATTTTGGTAGGAACAATGGATATGGTGTGTCTTTATATTAAGGATTTATGTATTTTTACACACGTGTCATTTTTCTATATTAAATTATAATAATACACGTAAACAAAATTAGAAAAATAGTGAATCTTTTAAAAAGATTTAAAAATCATTATTATTAATACAATATGTGGTTTGAGAAATTAAAGGTCACTAATATGTGGTTTGAGAAATTACAAATAATTATTATTAATATAATTTAATGTTTCAAGAATTACAAATGTTTGTCCAAAAGTAAAATTGATATTCGAATGAGGTTAATATTTTTGAGAAAAATTATAAAACACATATATATATTATTACAACTCGAAACACTAATTTATATAGAGAGAGGGAACAAACAAAAAAAAAAAAAAATTAAAACATGTAATTATACTAACTCTTAGGTTTCTTGTTTCCATAATCTTTCTAGAACATAAAAAAAAATAATAATAATAAAAAAAAAAAAAAAAAAAAAACTTATGCTCTTATCATGTTTTAACTTGCAAATTTAATAAAAACATATGACATAACAATATCTTGAATGTTTTATTTTTAAAAATTAACTTTGACCTTTTTTTTTTTTTTTAAATTTAAGAAATATAATGAGAAGCACTATTTTTATCACATTTGTCATGGAGAGAGAAGGATTTTACCAAAATGGTTTTAAAATTATCATATTTGGCCTAAAAGAAGCATATTACACATTAAAAACAAATATTCATGCTAACCTCCACAATTATCTAAACTTTTTACATGCGTTTATATTTAAAATTCCTCTCTCCTAATTGTCAAAAATGTAGTCGTGAATAAGAACATAAAATGTCTACTGTCTAGTTAGCAGGAAGTATTATTGCCAAAATTTCCACCGTTGCGCTAGAGAGAAATATTTTACAAAAATGGTCCAAAATTTCACACGAGTGTTATAAGGAGAGATGTTATATTTGCTTAAGCTTGTAGACTAACTAATATTTTTCTTTTTCCTAAAAAAGAAATATTATTTTGCTTTCTAATAATTAATTCTAACAATGACATTGAATTATTGCAAGAAAAACATGCAAATATTTTTGGTGTCCTGTCTTCATCAAAGATCTCTTTCTCTCTAACCCAATTTTGTAGAAAAACAAATGTGTACAAATAGTACACCTCACCATCTCTCAACCATATATAATATATAAATAAATAAATGTATGTATATATATATAATTTTTTTCCATAGCCAAAAAGCTTGAATTTTCCTTAGTATTCTCTTACAAGCTTCACTTTTTGATCAATTTATCAAAGTCATCAAGCAATCTTGTATCTGCATGCTATAACAAATTAAATCTAATATAAAGTCAATATTTTTATTGATTTTTTTTGTAGATAGAGGATTTCAACATCAATATTATGAGTTAATCGAAATTTACTATATATATCATTGAAAGATGAATGAAATAGCTAAAGCAAGCATAACTCGGCGGTAATTGACATATCATCGATCAAGAGATCAGAGGTTCGAATCATCCACCCCAAACGTTGACTCATTGAATATTACCATATCAAAGGTTAATGGTTCGATACTCCATAAAAAAGAAAAAAAAATCTTAAAGATTGTTTATTTTGCAACTTGTTTAAGAATGGTAAAAAGGACTTACTTATTCATACATTCAAATTGTTTTTGTTTATACAATTTTTCATTTTCCATGAGTTTTTTCAAGATTTGTTTTACCATAGTTTTTTTTTTTTTCAGAAATATGATCAGGGTTGACATCAACATTTTAAAAAGATTTTCACCGACGTCTTTATAAAATCGAGACTTTGACATTTATGTCGACATCACATTGGATTTTTAATATAATAAATAAATAAAAATAAAGTCGTTATATTTTATTCAATCCAATAACTTGTACTTAATGATCAAATGTAACACCACATCAACAAAATAATTTATCTCGACATCCACGTTGGATTTTTTATATAATAAATAAATAAAAATTAAGTTATATTCTATTCAATCCAATAACTTTTACTTAATGATCTAATGTAACACCACATCAATAAACAAAATAACTTATCTCTGTTTTTAATATATGATTAATTGTTCCATTTACTTTTACTTATTCTTGTGTTTCAAGCTCAAAAGATATGAAATTTCAACTAAAAGCTTCATAAAATCTTAAGGTGGGATATGCATATAGCTTCATGTTGAAGAGTTTTTGTTGTGCTGCAATAATAATTAATTTATTTCTATTAAATGGGAAGAGGCAAAATTTCAAAGATGGGCTAAACCATTCTATATATATGTATATATTAATTTTGGTGTAAAGTCTAACATTTTATGACAATGAAAGATCAATTTGGTGAATTTGCTCCATCATAGGAGGTTGGATTTGTGACTTTTTACTCTCTCAATATATAATAATTCATTCAAACTTGGCTATAAATATGATAACAATAAAATTGAAAAATAAAATGTTTTTTTTTATAACATGTGAGGGTAGGAGATTTGAACCATAGACCTTTTGGTCATTAGTTCAAAATTTATGTCAGTTGAACTATGCTCATGTTGGCAAATGAAAAATAAAATGTTGATGTATCATGAATTGTTTTTACATGAGCTAACATTTTTTTTCTATCAATAATTGCAGAGGTGAGAGTGCATCCATACATTTTTTTTTTCTAAGTTCAACCATATGGAGTTGGGAGATTCGAACTCTTGATCTCTTAATCATAAGCATATATATAATGTTTAATCATGCCAATACCATATGCTCTAGTTGGCGTGCATCCATTAAGCTATATTGTTGGCATGCCAACATTTTTTAATGTTAAATACTCACTTCACCTTATCTAATTAAAAGACTGATTAAATTGATTCCTTTTACACAAAGATTTGTAATCCTCTTCACAATACTTTCAAACTAAAATTTAGTCAATAATGTGAGCAGAGCTCAACTAACATAAAACAAGTATCATTGACCAAAAGGCCAAAGGCTCGAATCTCTCACTCCACGTATTGTCAAAAAAAATAAAAAATAATAATACAATGATTTCTACTAGACCATTAAAATTCACTTAGAAGGATGCAATCTCATTAATATTATTATTCAATATTTTTGTTTAACTTATTTCAAAAAAAAATATATTTTTGTTTAACTCTATTGAATTTTTTAAATAAATGATTAAGCACGTCAATAGAATATTCACATTTGTTTTCTTCAAGATCATGACAAGCTATATATCGATTTAGGAAAGCTTTTACATTGCGTGACAAATGAAGAATGATGGTTGTGTACACTAGATAAAGTTGATTTAATAATAAAGAATTTAATCTAAATATTTTTAACATTTTTAGTGCGTAATAAAATTACTCAATGTAAATTTAACTTTAAGATATTGAAAAAGCATTATTTTACACGAATGACAATAAATAAATAATAAGAACGAGGATAACATATTCAACTCCCATGAGAATGACTTTAGAATTGCTTATAGGTAATGCTTTTTTGAAAAAGATATTTCAAAATCATGGACAACATTAAACCACATTTAAGCATAAAGTTTCTAAAATATAAACTTTAATAAACATAGATTGTTGCATTCATAAATCATAAGGATTCTGCCTCTAACCATCACAAGGATAACTAAACGAGTATACAACACTCCTTAATAGAGTATATTATCAATTCTTCTTTGTAGCCGTTATTCAAATTCATGCAAACGTGTCTACATGACTACATCTATATTGTCTCGACGAGGAATTTATTCACACGAAAAACACAACCTCCACATACTTAGGAGCACCCCGTCCTACATTTACATACAAGACCAAACCCGAGGTAGGTGGGTTGAGGTTAAGGCACCCTCTGCTGAGTACCATCCCAGAAAAAGAAAGTGCATCATATACCACATTAATGTACAAAGAACACAATACATGAAATTCAAACTAAGGTCTATCATATAAGATCAATACATAGGCAGAAAATCACTTTCTGATGTGCTTTATGCACAACAATTGTCAATGCCCCCTAAAATCCCATCTACCTACCATGAAACAAGGTGATGAGAATCATTGTGGAAGAAAAAAAGAAATTGTAACCCCCAGGAAGGGTACGAGAGCACAACTCAACCTCTTAACAGACATATCGATTCATACTAGAATATAATCATAGCTTTGTACTCGAACTCAAACTCGAACTCACTTGAAAGTCTCCTACTGCTATTTCCACATTTAGGTCCAAGAGGAGTACGAAAAGTTTGTTCAAATCCAACCTGTATGCAATACAAATAGCAAGAATGAAGTATGTATAGTCACAGCCTAAGCACCCCAACAAACTTTAGGTCATGAAGTCCTGAACTAAGTAGTTCATGACCTGTACATGATTCAGATTCATGTGCACTTATATGGATGAACATAAATACCACAAAACCATTAAATCTAATTTAAGGGGGTAAAAAAAAAGATAGATTAGTCTTATTTGAGAAACCTGGATACACTACTACAAAAAAGACTTTTAATGACGGACATGCATTAAAGGATTTTAATGTCGGATGGTGTACGTCATCTATGCAAGTGACATCGTAGCCTTTAATATCGGTCGACTTTTAATGACGGGCAATGCCCGTCATTAAAGTCCGCCCGATATTAAACGCTACAATGACGGACACCTTTAACGTTGGTCATTTCATGACATTAAAAGCGTCTGTCATCAAATGTTCGTCATTGCAGGAGTATTTTATGACTAAATGTCCGTCATTAAAATTGTCTGTCATTAAAGGTCCGTTATTAAAAAGTCCGTCATTAAATGTCCGTCATTAAAAGTGCGACATTAAATGTTCCATTTTTTTTAGAAGAAAAATGTTCCAATTTATATAAAAATCAAATATTTGTTTAATTTTATTCCAATAAGCAAATTAACCAATTTTTTTCATACAATTTTTGTTCATACAAGTTTGATATAAAAAAGTAAAATTACAAAGCATCTACACTTAAAAACACCTATGATTAAAAGCCTACTTAAGAAAAACAAAAATTTCTCGTACATGCAGCTTCCATTCTTTTCGGCATAATCTTGCAAGTGTACATCGATTGTGAAGAACCTAAGAAAAACAAATTTCAATTAGATTAAACCGAAACATCTCTCGCTTTACAACCGAAACAAGAACTCACATAACAAACATTTGTCCAACAACTTGAAGAACCTAAGAAAAACAAATTTAGTTCACAATAAAATATAGAAAAAAAAAATCAATCTCAATGAGTATCAAAAAAATTTGTTAGCAAACCCAATAAACTCCAAAAGCTTACAAACTTCGAGAGATCAAGTTTAACCCCTTCAAAGAACCTGTAACGCTCTAGGTTTCTATACTTAACCTAGCGACATTACTAAAGCCTCTATCCTAATTCTAATCGGATGCTCCGAAAATTTCGACAGTATAACGACATACATATTGCTAACCCAAAAAATTTTAAACCTGTTAAACAAGAGAAACACACTTCTATATGAAAAACTGTCCAACTACTGCCTCACAACACTTCAAGTTCACAACAAGACTCCAGATATTCTAAAACTAAGTAAGTTAGGTCTCGCATCAAACACAATCTAAATGTAAACAATCATTAAAGGACATTGCAATCAAACAAACTTTATTAGACCTTAATCGTATCATAGCCTAAAACACACACCCTTTAGCTTGGGAAGCAAAGAAGCTATATAAACCCGATTGGTAAACAAATAAGCTATATAAACTTGATTGCCTTCTGAGATATGACGTGTCTTTTGTTTCAAACTCAAATGAGAAGTAATTAAACATTCTAGCTTCCTTCCCTGTGTGCAAGAAAGTCAGCAAAATAATATCAAACAACAAATTACAAAATTGTTAAAATAACAATAGGAATGACGATCAATTAGTGTGCCACATCAATATTTAAATTATAGTGTTAAGGGTATGAACTAATTAGCCAGCATAACCTCTAAATGCTGTAAGTGACAAGTATAGTTTCTCTTTGCATTTCAAGATTCATAGCACACATCAACAACATCAGGAACAAAAGAATTTCTTGAGGAAAATATAAGAGTAAAAGCGGACCTGGATGCTTTGGGTGCATTGGCATTCATAGCTACCCACAGCCACGAACAACTATCCACGACCACGAACGAATAACCCCTGGTTCAGATCTCTACTGTTCCATGCCCACAAACATACCCACAACCACGAACAACTACCAGAACCACAAATAATTAACCCAGCGTTAAGATCTACAAACAAACAACCCACCATGGAACTGGAACAAGCTGAATTTCTCAAGGAAAAATGATACCACAGTTTGGTGCTTCACACAAAACTAAATAAAAAGGGCCTAAATGCAAAAATTATGAGCGAAGCTTAGGAAGATAGTTAAATGCAATTCAAATGCACCATAGTAAGGAAGATAGTTAAATGCAGATATTATTTAGGCAAGATTAAGTAGGATCTTTTTGGATAACTATTATACTTCAATTACAAACTACCTCAATGAACCCCCACACAAAACCCCACATAAACACCAACGGAACCAAAATTATGCTGCCATGAAAGTTTGAACCAACTTTTTTTATAGTTCTTCCCACATGAGCTCAATCGTTTACAAATCTGTCTGTTATATGACTTGACACAAAATCAGATGCTAGGTACCCATTATCAGAACAACCACCAAGCTGACATAATAAACCTTTGAACATCTCTAGTTTTCTTATAATTCTCAGATAGAACCAGAAACCTTATAAAAAAAAGAGCAGTCTATTCTAGCTAGAACTTATATATTTAACATTCATGTGTTCTTTAAGGAAATGTGTACAATTCAATCATTATACCTTAATCATTACTGGATAGCCAATTTCCTATACGAGTTTGATTGCTTCTTCGATGAAGAGGAAAAAATAGAAATCAGGGAGAGAGAGCGCTAAAAAAAAAGGCAGTGTGAATGCACCTTTTAATGACAGGCAATGCCTGACATTAAATGGTGTTTATGATGTCAGATGGTCATTTCAATTTTTTTTGGCCCAATCCAGCGCGTTTTTTCTTGTCCGTCATCGTTTTTTTTTTTTTTCCAGTCCGTCATCAAAAGCTTAATTTGTAGTAGTGATATCCCTCAGAGTTTGAAGAACAGTACTAAAAAGTTTGGAAGTCAGAAACCAAGAATCCATCCATATCTCACATAACAGTCTACTGCATATGCATTAGTTACCTGTTTTAAGCCTTTCCAGAAACTAATCCGAGCTGATTGCAAATGGCATACACACAAGTATTTTTTTTGTTGCTTTTTTTAAAAGAAAGGAACTCGAGAGTCGAGAATATTCTCTGGTACATACAGTTCCTTGGTCAATTTTGTGATGGTGTCCATTTACAGCCTCAAAGTGCAGTACTTAACACATGTTTTTGTTATATCCTTTCTTTTATCATCAACTTGGATCACAGGCCTTTCATCTAATTCCTCATCCTTTGACATCGGGACACCATGACCCGATGACTTATGGATCATCTATTGGTTTTGTTGGTTTCAATAAAGTTTTCCATTTCTTACTCTATATATATACAAGTATTCTTGTCGTTCGGAGGGTTGTGGCAAATAATGGTGAAACAGATGAATTTAAATGGTTTATTATGGCTACATAATTACAACATAGCCATAGAACACTAATGTTATTTCAAAGGAAGAGAACAAGTAAATATACAGGTATTATAGCTTCAAGATAGCACTAGAATACAAGATTTTTCCAAAAGAATAAAACAAAAAACAACTATTTTGAGCTGCACAAAAAAAAATTCTTATAAAAAAAAGCATATAACTATAACTATCATAACTACAAGATAGCAATAAAATACAAGATTGTTATTACCTGAGGTATATTGATTGTTATGGTCTCAACTTTTGGTCCTACAAGCTTCCCTAGGCCAGCAACTGGAAACAAGTACAGGCTAGAAAGTCAGTCATTTGATCATAGTAACATGAACAACATTCATAACATTTATAAAATAAAAAAGGCAAACGAATTGAATGCAAGAACCACACCTCATTCTGGCTTCATATATATTAATTGTGAGATGGAGTTCTATCCAAGTCATGGAAATGCAGATTTTAGCTGAGTACCAGGGACAGTCCACAGGCTTGACACCAAAAATGAGGTTCTAAATAATCATCAGAACAGCAAAGAATTAGCAAAATGGTAAACAACCAAACGGTAATGTACGTAAATTAACTTTTGATAAGCAGCAAAAACAAAACGTATGGAGGCATGATACGAGAATATACCAGCTCAAAGAAGATTTTAACAATGCAAAGACCTAGTCTGGTTCAGTTAGAGTAGCCATGGTATGCATTGGGTCCTAGTGAGAAGCCTCTAAGCTTCGGGATAGACCGTGCTCGAATTTTCCTAGACATGTTCGCTATACCATCAATATCCATTTCTACCTAATTGAATCAAGAATCCCAAATCTAAACATGGAAACTACTAATTAACGTTGTGAGCAAAAGCCTTAGTTGCAGAGATTGAGAAAGTGCCTGAAGGCAGTTATGCAGTAGAACGTACATGCAGCCTGGAAAATCTACAATTCTCCGGGTAAAGCTGACAAGTAGCAGCTGCCAAAGAGTAGGATTCAGTGAATTTGAAGTCTGAGAGAAAGAGTAAACAGGGTATAAGATTACGACTATAGGCAAAGAGGAATGGACTGGCAAAGGAAAAGGAGAACATACATCCTCCCACATCCTCCTTTAATGTGAAAAAGAAGAACCCAAGTTCATCAATGATTGTAGAACAAGGCCATCTTACATCCCAATTATACATACTTCATTTTACCTTTTACAAACATCGACCAATGTAAACTTGCCAAGCAAAAGGTAAATGAAATTTAGCAATCTTCTCTCCAGTGGCCCTGTAGAGTAGGCTATTATGTTGGCAGCACGATTTCACATTAAGCAAATCTCTCTCTAATTTCCATCCTTGTTATGATGATGCAGATATTCAACCAGTAGATGTGGAGCTGAGGACAGCCTCTATAGTTGATAGACAGCACCATCCACGGTTCCTTAGTAGTAGATTATTCTGTCACAAAAGTGAAAGAGTGTTGAGAGCAAACATTTTCACCGAAAGAGCTAAAGAGAGAAGAGAATGAAACTCTACAAAACTACGAAATGATTCTATGACTAGTAGAGAAAAGATGGGCTTCATTATGCTTACAATTGAAAGCATGAATCCCCATTGTTCTGTGTTCACCCCAACTTGAAAAGTCCAGAGAGAGGATTGTAACTTGTAGCTTTACAAAAATATCAAAAAAAAGAGTGGACGGTTAGTAAACTACAGTACTTTTACATACTTTTTTCAAAAAAAGAAAAAGGTTGAAGTAAAGTTGACAGTTAAAAAAGAGAAAAATTGACAGTTTACAATGTCAACTCCAATGGATATAAAAATAGATAGTTTTTAACTGTTCTGGAAAATCATGCATTTAAAACTTCCAACTGAACAAATTCATTACGAAAAACAGACTAAATTAATCCAACTCAGCTAACAGACATGCATCTCAATTTGACCGATGATTGATATTGACATTTAATTACACTTATTTTACTAGTATAATAAACAATATCAAGTAAAAACTATTCACCTTTGAATTTATGACTTGATACAGTCCAGATCCAGATATCTTAATGAGTAGAATAAAACAAAATAATTAGGGTAGAATATTTGCTTGATCAAATGCATATTAAAATGTTTACTTGATCAGAAAATTTAAGAAAAGCACAAATATACATTGTTGCAACTCAATTTAGTTTAAATTATTGGAAAATAAAACTACAGAAGTATCAATTTATTGTTTAAATAATTATATATCATTTCAGCCACTCAAACAGTTCATACACATTAAATTGAACTGTTTTGAGCAGATAAAAGAATGATTCAATTTTTGTACCCCTAGAAACCATAATGCTTCTACTATCCATGTGGGAAAAAAATTCGAAAGTGGTACCTCAAGGATATCAGAGTCAAGTTTGAACTTCTGAGCTTGTTTCCCTGAAGAGACCTGCAAAAAAAAAGTGCCCAATTGTAATAAAACCAGAGGGCAACTGAATTCAGTTTCAATGGTAACCAAATAATGCTCTATTATATCCAGTATGGGCTGTTAAAGCAGATGACTGGTTTGAAAATTCAAGTTGTTTCACAGAATACAATTCAAGTGGATTGGAATTTTTGGACAAGATTCTTGAGAAGAAAGAGTTTGAATACTAATGGAGATCTTGGATTTGGAGTTGTACGAGATTTGTGACCATCAATGGTAGGCATAGGAGGAGGATTCGGGCTTCTCGAGGCCTTCATCAAAGCGATCCTCTTTCCCCCTTTCTTTTTTTGTTGGTGGTGGATACACTTAGCAGGATTATTTACAAAGGAGTGGAGGGGAAGATTTTTGAAGGCTTTGAGGTGGGTTAGAACAACATTAGTTGGTCTAACAAAGAGGAGAGTTGTTTCTAATTTTGAATCATATCTTGGCTCATTTTGAAGCGATGTCGGGGCTAAAGATTAATAGGGGTAAATGTCGAATCTTGGGTCTTAACAGTGATGAGAATAAGGAGAGAAGGTGGGCTACGAGGGTTGGTTGTGAGGTTGGATCGTTTCCTTCTTCCTATCTTGGGCTTCCACTTGGTCACAACTCGAAATCCTCTCTATTCTGGGAGCCGGTGATAAACAAGGTTAGGAAGAGATTGGCTAACTGGAAGAGGAGTTTCTTTTCAAAGGGTGGTAGATTGGCCCTCATTCGGTCTTTGCTGAGTGGGATCCCGATCTATTTCTTTTCCCTTTTTAGAGCCCCCAAACTTTGCCAAGCGATTGAGAAGCTCATGAGAGACTTCTTGTGGGAAGGGATCGATGAGGGGAAAAGCACTCACCTGGTGAGTTGGGATACTGTGGGGAAACCCTTGAAGCTTGGAGGGCTTGAGGTGGATAATTTGAGGACTCGCAACAAAGCTTCGTTAGCGAAATGGTTATGGCGGTTCTCCACTGATTCCAACACCCTATGGCATAGGATCATTTTTAGCAAATACGGTTCTCATCCTTTCGATTGGGTGTTGGGTGGGATCAAAGGCACTTCTAGAAACCCTAAGAAAGAGATCTCTTTAGAGCTCCCTTCTCTGTCTACTTTTATTTCTTATTTTGTGGGAAACGGAGAGGAAACTTATTTTTGGGAGGATACATGAGTGGGGGATAGACCTCTTTGTACTACTTTTCCTTGGCTTTATCATTTATCTTCAATGAAAAACCAATTTGTGGTAGAGGTTCTCAATCTTTCTGGGGGGGCCTACTTATTCTTTTGGCTTTCATCGTCTGTTAACCGATAGGGAAACTACAAATATTCTGGCTCTCCTTTCTTTGATAGGGGGAGTCACCTTTAGATTGGATAGAAGGGATTGCCGTTTGTGGAACCCTAATCCCTCCCATGGCATTACCTGTCGCTTTTATTTTCATTGCCTCTTGAACCCTTCTTTGGCCGAGGAGTCAATCTTTTCTTTGAAATGGAAGGTGAAAGTCCCAAAGAAGGTACAGTTTTTTATCTAGCAGGTTCACCTATCACTACCTTCTAAGTTCTAGTACATAAATGGAGGAGGAATTTGAGTTTTACCTAAATGGAAGGTTAAAGTCCCAAAGAAGGTACCTTTAAGTTAAACCACATAAATGGAGGAGGAATTTGAGTTTCACCTATCACTACCTTCTAAGTTCTAGTACATCAAATATTTATTATAACCAATTATTTATTTAGTGATCCATGAGATTACCTTGAAAAGAACCAAGTTTCTTTAGTCCAGGAACTGTGATGGTTGGAGCAAGCTTCCTCAGTATCAAATACAATAAACCGACTCCACAATAAAATCCATAGAGAAGCCACATCACCAAAAATCATTACATGAGCAAGCACCACTCTTAAAATGGTGGAATCTATGAACATCACGAACAACTATTTCCCGATTGGTGATACTTGATAAAAGCTTCATGACGTCATGGCAATCACCACAAATACGGAGATTTTTTAAAATACGAATTTTTTTCATTGTGTTGGAACTTATAAGTGCAAAAGCAAGGGCCAATCTTTCACTGTGAAATCGAAGGTATTCCCTTTTTTCTGTTTCTCCAACATTATGAAGCACATATTCAGTTTTGGGCACATATCCTATGGAAGTCAGTTCTTTATCAAGCTCCTCTAGCTTTAGATGTATTTCCTGAATTTGTGGATGTGAAGAATCATGAGACACAAATGTGTGAGCTTGACCGTTAGCCTGAACCCAGCTACATCCTGGCTCCTTTTTAACTCCTTTACTAGACATCAAAGTTCGAACTCTTTTGACATCATCCCACCTTCCTTTGGTTGCAAAAATATTTGAGAGTAATATATAATTTGTCTCCTTCTCTGGTTGAAGCTCAAAGAGTTTGTTTGCAGCTTTCTCACCCAATGCCAAGTTGCCATGCATTTTACTAGCTCCAAGGACGGTCTCCCATATCAGTGCATGTTGTGATAGTTGCATTTTTTCAATGAAATCTTCGAGCTCATCAAATTTTCCCACACGGCCTAGGATATCGACCATACAAGCACAATGGTCCATGGTAGGAGATATGCCAAAATCACTATACATAGAGTTAAAATGTTTTTTCCCTTCTTCAACTAAGCCTTGGTGACTGCATGCAGAAAGAATGCCTATGAAGGTAACCTCATCGGGCAATATGCCTTCATCTAACATCATCTTAAAGGCCTTGAGAGCTTTATTTCCTTGCCCATTCTGTGAATATCCACATATAATGGTGTTCCATGCAATGGTATCTCGCCAAATCAAAGCTTTGAATAATGTCTCAGCTTCTTCCATACAACCACATTTTGCGTACATGTCAACAAGGGCACTACCAACAAACATATCACTTAAAAGTCCACTCTTAAAAGCCATGGAATGAAGTTGTTGTCCACCTTCTAGAGAAGCCAAAGAGGAGCAACCACTCAAACAGCCAGCAAGAGTGAACTCATTTGGCTTTACACCTTCTTGTTGCATTTGTCTGAAATAATTAAGAGCTTTCTCTCCCTCGTTTGTCCGTGCATGGCTAGTAATGATAACAGTCCAAGTAAAAAGATCTTTAGCACTTAACCTGTTGAAAGCTACATCAGCATCTTCCAAGCACATACACTTGGCATACATGTCAATCAGAGCTGTTTGAACAAAATCATTATCATCCAGTTTATTTTTAATTATATGGGTATGCACTTGCCTTCCAAAGTGCACATGTAAAAGACATGAACATGATCTTAAAATACTAATAAAAGTATACATATTCGGTGAAAAACCTTCCTTTAACATGTGACAGAAGATATTAAGTGAAAGATCATACATTCCAGAATCATGAAGTCCAGATAAATATGTATTCCATGAAACCAAATCTCGGTCAATCATTGACTCAAACAACCTTCCACCCTCATGCACACATCCACTTTTCATGTACATTGTGACCAATGCATTGCTGACAGAAACATCAGTTTCAAATCCATATTTCCAAACACAAGCATGGATGCTTCGGCCATATTGCAAGTCTCCCATATTTGTAGCAGAACTTATAAGGCTGCAAATAGTATAATTATTCGGTCTAGTACCACTCAACCTCATTAAGTGGAATAACTTAATCGATTCCTCACTTTGTCCTTGCTGATCTAGGCATGTAATCATGGCACTCCAAACCACTATATCAGGCTTTTTGATCTTCTTAAATACTTCTAATGCATCAGCTGCAAGCCCACACTTCGAGTACATATCAACCAAACCACAACCTAAGAATTCATCGCCTTCATACCCATATTTGATAATCAAGGAATGGATTACCTGCCCCTGTCTTAAATTTTTGGAGTTTGCACAACCCTTGAGAACGGTAGTTAAAGTGAATTTGCTACACTTCACATCTGATTCCATCATACCACAAAATAATTTCAAGACTCCTATCCCATCACCCCCTTGAGTGTAACCATTGAGTAGCACATTCCATGTCACATCATTTTGCTCAGGCATGCCAAAGAACATTTTAGACGCAAGTTCCACCTCACCACATTTAGCATAAAGATCAATAAGTGCAGATCCAACAAACAAATCTAGTAATAATCCAAGTTTAAAAGCTTGGGCATGCATCTGCTTTCCAAGATCTAAGGCCATGCACAAAGAACATGCTTTTAATCCAGTAGCTAGAGTGAACTCATTGGGCATGATTCCTTCATTTTGCATCTCCTGAAATAAATAAATACTATCATTAGCAAATCCTTCTGCTACAAGACCTTGAATTAATGCCGTCCAAGAAACAACATCACGATCAGGCATTTTAGCAAGCACTAATCGAGCATATGCAGAGTACCTACATTTTGCATATACATTCACCAATGAAACCCACAAATGGGAATCTGGATTAATTACATCCTTCACAACAAGCCCATGAATGGCTTTTGCAACACCCAAAGACCGTTTTGATGCACAATCATGCAACATCCTTGAATAATATTTCAACCTCTCCTTGCTATTCAACAAGCATACTCGATTTTCCATGCCATCTTCAGTCTTTTGATGTTCAAAGTTATATCTATATGGGAAATTCTGAACCGTATTCTTAATTTCATGACCAAATTGACCTTTTGACATTGAAATTCCATTAAAGTCGGAAGGATACCTGGGATCTAGTAAAATTTTGAAACTACTCCGTCGAATGGGAAAGAACAAAGATCTAGTAGTATTTTGGAACTTGTTGGGGAATTGAGTCGAACCGTGCAACCAACTAGATATCAACAGATTTTGAAACCCAAGAGGTGAACCGTGCATTCTCATAGCAATGAAGTTTCGTTCCATCAATTCAGACCAAATGAAATTACTCCTACAACAAAACCAAATTCATTAAACGTCCATTTTATTTAAAGGACAGATATCAATACTTTTAAGCAGACACATATGTGAAAGTAATTTCATTCAAGGAATAGGAATTAGGAAGAAGCAACATGAAGTGAAATTCTTGTCAAAAAAGAAAGAATATCATTGTCATCCTAAAAAGACCCAATCAGAGAACGACGATTTGCAAGATTTCAAAGAATTATTTAGCCTTCTCTCTGCTAAAATCGTTGATCCATCCGACGTTTCTTCAAGAAGCTCATTGCATGCTAGAAAATCTATTGAAAGAACACGAAATTCCAAAACCTTCAATAGCGAGGTACAGAGATTACGAAATGCAAATGAAAAGCCTGCATCGGAAAGGAGTTCTGAGGTAATTGCACTTCTGGCAGAGAAGACGTTTGTATGGAACCAGTACAACATTATGGAGAATGACTACAAAAGTAAATTAGGGCATAAGAGTATAGAAGTTGAGCTAGCACGTACAAAGATTGAAAATCTTCTTGCTAATATGGAACAACTTCAATCTTCGAATAATGAAAAAGATTGCACAATTGCAGCTTTAGAAAGTAAGTTGGAAAAGATGGAGGTTGATTCTAGAAAATTGAACGATGACATTGCTAGAATCTCTCATGAGTTGGAAGTCTTGAGAAAGCATACTGGCGCATCAGTTACACCTGTGTTGAAACGATGCACATCTGGCCATAGAACCTGTGGCTTAGGATTGAAGGAAAAAGAGAAGGGTAGTGGTAGTAACATCAATGTGAGGAAAAAAGCATCTTCTCCACAAGCACCTTGTGGCAATAGACTCTAGAAAGTCGGAAGATGGGAGTTTAAAATGAAAGAGAGACGCTATAAGTGAATCAAAGACCCCAAGATTGTGTACATCATCTTTCAAACCTCCCAAATTGAGGAGCAGTATGTATGTGTAAGTTGGTACTCTACTCTCATGACGTATTAGTGGAATTACTGAGAAAGTAGCAGTTAACCATGTAAGTCTAAAAAGACCCAATCAGAGATACTCTCGGAGTAATAACAAATGCTTGTCAATAAAGGACTGCATGAGCCTAAAATTCATAATTGAAAATGTAATAACTTTCTAACATATGATTTTCTTGATAGAAACTCCAAACGTAACAATGAGGAATATACTAATGGTAGAGTAGATAGCAAACACTTTTGTCAACTGAACATAGCCCAATTGATTAAGAAGTTAGTAACTTCATTTCAGCAGTTCATTAATGGGCATAGCAAACATTCAAATAGTTGCAGTACTTTTCATGGTAATATCAAGCTTTCAACTTTCCTAAACAGTTTCCAGGAAATACTGAAAATTACCTTCTCTGCTATGATTCCAGAAACCAAATAAGCCGGACTAACATCAATAGCAGAGATACCAGATGTATCCACTAGCTCCTCGAGACCTCCACGAGAGTTCAACAACTCCTTGGGAGACCTTTCTTCTACAATGAAGAAAAGGGTAGGTTGTAAATCGTGAAATAAGAGGGGACATGGTGGTTTTAACCAAAGAAATAGCGGAAGTGAAGAATGAAACTAGAGATTGGAGGAATCAATAGAGCAGAAATCAAATATATGAAATTTAAAACCTTCAAAAACTTACCAGTCCGAGGAGTACGAAAGAAACAATGGTGAGACGAAAACTTGAGAGGTGGTGTCCAATCCAGACATCCAGTGGTGGCGGTGGTGGCAGTATTATCTACCATGCGAACGAGCCGAAGCTTGAATGGAGGAAGAGAGGGAAATAAGTACGGATTACAGAGATAGGACTGAATTTGCTGGAGATATTATTAACAACAAGTGACATAGCAATTTTCAAAGAAAAAAAAAAGTGACGTAGCAATAGCATTGGCTTGAATCTCGACCAATTTCCCACTCAAATATTGTTTTTTTTTTTTTTTTTCCTTACAAAATGTGGGATGGTAGGATTCAAATCACATATTATCAACAAATATTGTCACTCCAACTCCATATTGGATTTAAAAGAATACAATAATGATTAAGAAAAATGAAATTAGTAATTAGCCACAAGTGTACTCTTTTCAATTAAAAAATTGCATGCCAATCTAAATATAAATATAGTGTTTAACCTTAAGATAATTAGAGTGTTATCCACCAATCTGGATCGAAAAATATTTTTCGAATGTTTCTTAAAAATATTTTCGACGTTTTTAAATTTAAGATTTTTCTTACACGGGTAAGAAAATCATCGATTTTTAGAAGGGGATAATAATGGTCTCTCTGCAACCAAGACAAATGGAAGCATAGTCTATACTTTTCCAAACCGAACCGGCCGGTTCAGTCTTTCATTCGAACCCGATTGCGAGATAAACGATAGCAATCCAACATTCTCACCGAGGTAAAACCCTATATCGATGTGACAGAGATTAAGGGAGCAGCCGGCAGCATACGGCGGCGGAAGTGGTGGTTCGATCCGCGGCAGAACCTTGCTGTGGCCGGCGGCGTCGGGGGCAGTCGGAGACTCGGAAGAGCAATTTTATAATGTAGAGCCGCCGGATTGCAATGTGAGAGAGAGAGCTCGAAGGGACGGTGGCAATCGACCAGCCGGCAGAAGGCTGCTGTTGCGTCTGCGACGTAGGCGGCGGCCGGCAGAAGAACTTGGTTTCGTTGGCGGCAATGGACTGTATTGCAGCGAAGGAAAGTGACATTCCCCAACTAATAAAGTGGGCTGGTGAAACCGGCTACCAGTGGGATTTGGGCTTGGCTAGCCCAAATCCAACTATTAATTGGGCTTCAAAAACTAGCTACTAGTGCTATTTGGGCTCAAGTAGCCCAGCCCACATAATCAAAAACAGTTTTTGCTTTCTAACCAGCTTTTACGAAGCCCTTGTATCAAAAAGGAGAGTGAAAAGTCTAATTTTCATGTTTTTTTTTATTTTAAAATATCTATTTAAGTAGAAATTATTAGGTGCTCCCAGTGTAATGCTCTGGGTAGTTTTACTTCATTGGATGTAAGAAAGAAATTGTAAAAATACATCGATTTTGTATCTAACTGACGAATTTGAAGATATACATCCAACGGTGTAAAACTACCAAAAGCATTGCACCGGGAGTAGCTAATAACTTGTCCTATTTGAGTTTGTGGCACAAGTGCATTCTATTTTAGTTCGTAAACTTTCAAATGGCTATTTTAGTACTTTAGTATCTATATTTATTTTGTTTTTAATAAATATAAGATATGTAATTTTGAGAAACAATTTATTTATCAAACGAGACCTAAATCGTTTTGTTTTAGTGATAGATTCATACCAAATTTATCTTTTTGAGAAACAATTTATGTAGACCACAAACAAAAAGTACATTATTGACAATAATATGAATAATGTTGAATAATTGTGGCTATTGCCTATTGGTAAGAGATGTTTGATAAATTTCACTATCACATTCACATGCAGCTTCATTTCTTTGAATGAATCATTGCTCCAAGTAGCCATTTGGTGTTATCTTCATTTTTTTAGTGTGCTTCCATGCATAAGGTGTCAAAAGACAGATTCATAACAAAATTATCTTTTATATTTTTTCTCCTTTTCTTTTAATTTAATTTATCATTATTTGCCCGCTTATTTTGATTTTAAATGAAACCAAAGAACACCCAAAAATTTATTGTGTTGATTTTAGAACATAACTTATTAGGAGATTTAAGGGGAAAAAAGTTTTTTAGGTTACTTTCTCCCAATTCTTTATCTCTTTTTTTTTTTCTCTTTTAAATTAAGAAAACTTTATAGATAAAATACGCTTTTTAACTCCTGAGATTTGAACTTAGTCGTTTCTATTTAAACTTAAGGACTTTAGGAATCAAATTCAAATCTTGAAGACCAGATATATGTCACTTTTGAAATCTCAGAGATCAAATAGAAACAAAATTCAAATCTTGAAGACTAAGTGTTATTTTCAAAAACCCAAGAACCAGATAGAATCGAAGTTCAAATTCTTGAGATGAAAAGTGTATTTTACCGAAAATCTACTTTTGACTTGATTTTGTTAAAACAAGCTAAGTTGTTCTATGTTGGTGTTGTCTCACCTCTGCAAAAAAGAATGTTGAGAGAAAAGACAAGAAAGACTAAAGAGTATCAATGTAGAAGAAAGCTAAATATTGGTGTAAAGCTATGAAATTCTTTGATGCTTAAGTCCAATCAAAATGTGTGAGTTGGCAAAACTATATGGTAAGGAGTATTGAGTAACCTAAACAATATTCATCCACTATATTTAAAGTGAGAAGATAATGAATACTTTTGTCATAACTACAATACCTAAATGATAGATACAATATTCTAGATGCTCAAGCATACGTGTTGTCCCTTGACTTGTTGGGTGTGAAAGAAAAAACAATAACAGGGTAGGAGTTCGTCGAACCTTCGACTTTTAGATGTTAACTACTATCTTATCCAATGATGCACTTGTTTAATGGATTTGTGAACTCCGAGGAGCATATTAAGTTCTTTTGGTACAAAAGGAAATGTCACACTTAAAATGAGCTTATATTACATATATATATATATATACGTATACACATATGTATATCCATATATCCATATATCTCTTCCATCTGGTTAGTCTTGGCGTAGTTCATATTGTTATGTTCTTTTGTAGACGAACAACTATTATATTAGATTTCATCTGGCCGATTCGTGCATAGTTTATTAGATAAGGTACCGATTACCATTTCAAAGGTCGATGATATCGATCTCCCACCCCTACAATTGTTGTACTAGAAAAGATCATATGCTCATCCTTCCTTGCTTTTTTTGGGACATGCGTTGTTGAACTTTGTATGTGTGCTCACTTGTCTTATTAGGCATTTATGTGCTCTCATTTAAACGTGTACAAAGTTGTATGGGCCAAATGGATATTCATGACGCTTCATTATACTCACATGATATATATAGTTGATAAATGACACCTGACCATTTAAATATTTAAAATTTCCTCCCATATAACAATGATAAAAAATTGAAGAGTTCAATTTAATTGTGAGAATGCACCAACTATTTCATGGATGTAAATTAAAGAGTGATGTTTTTATTTTTATTTGTTTTAAAAGCTACACATTCTAAGATATCAATTTTAACAAGCTTTTGGATTTAAAAAACAAACAATTTCAAATTCATCTTAATTAGATTCAAGTGAAATAAATCTCAAATAACCATTTGTACATTCTCGAATCAACTTCATCCACCTATCATAAATCATCTCAAACCATTCGTACATCATCTATTTCATATCACCAAAAAATTAACCCAAAAATACGAATTACAAAACACAAGACAAAGAGAGAAACACCAAAAGAGGAAGCACAAGATCAAAATTATATACCTTCCAAAGGCAAGAGCAATTAATTAGTTTGACCCAAAACAAATGTAAAAGGAATCAAAAACAAGGAAATATATATGACAAAAAAAGAATAGCATTTAACTTGACTATACACAATTAGAAATAATGGGATAATTGACCCATAAATTAAAACTAAGTTGTTGATATTGTCATAAAGGTAATAGCAAATACAAAGGCACATAAATGAGAGTATATGAGAGATTTTTATTTATTTATTTAATTAAGAGAGGCCATCCCCTTGAAGAAATTGAATGGCACATGACATGTTGAGATGAGAGAGAGGACTTGGAGCTTTCATTCACATGCAAAGCCAGATGTGATATGAGCTGTGTGTGTTTGAAAACAAATTTTGTGGGGTTGGGGGAAAGGCTAAATGCATTGCAACTTTCAACTTTCAACCTTCAACCAACTTATGGGTTTTTTTTTTTTTTTTTTTTTGGGTCAATAATTCTCTCTTTTGTTCGTCATGATTTCGGTTCGAAACTCGTTTGATTACAAATCTTTTATCGTGATCCATAAGTTTAAGTTGTTTTGATTGTTGTTGATCTAACTGGTCCAGCTTGTTTTTGTTGTGTTGATTGTGAGAAAGAATGAGATTCAATAGTTGTACAGTGTGTGATCAATTTGTAACCCTTCCAACTAGAAAATTTTTTAGCACTACTGATTCGTTACTACCTCGATTTATTGTTTGTCATAATAGCAACAATTTTTCTAGAGTTTGACGTAGAGAGTGCAAAATTTGAACCTCTAACCTCTTGATCCATGGTATATATGTTTTTTTATTTACTTATTATTTGTTTTTTTTAAAGAAAAAGAGTTTTCCTTGAATTTAAAGAAAATGGGGGATCTTCATGAATGTGAATGATGGAAGACTTTCTTGAATTTCAAGTGTGTTTGTAAACTTTATGAGAGATGTTGTTAAAAGATGCAAACAGTAGTCAAAATTAATTGGGTTTCATGAGGAAAACAAATAAATACCCAATATCTCATTATTGTTGTTTATGGTTCAAAATTCAAAGGGGATTTCAATTTTTTTAAGAAAAAAATGAAATTTCAAAAAGAAAAATCAATTTTTAAAAACTTTTTTACTGGACTTTTTTTTCCTATATACAAATGATCATGTACACACAAAGAAAACTTAAAACTATTTTTGAATTTATAGTTTGTAAGAAATTGAACTTATTTACACACCAAGAAAGCTTAATTTATAATCTACCTTCTAAAAAATTTTAAATTATGTTATGATTTTCTGAAATGTATTTTAAAATAGGAATATTCTTAATCATCAAACTTAATTCTTAAGAACACAGAACTCATTACAGAGTCCAATAAACTAAACTTTAGACTTTATTTTTAAAATAAAACTAAAAAATACCTTTGAATTTTAGACCTTAAAATTTTTTTATGTAAAGAAATACAATTTTAGTGTGTCCAGTAAAAAAAAAAAACTAAAATATATTGCAATTAAGCAGTAGGACCAAACAAGTTTAATTATTTCAATCCTTATCCTCTTTTCCTTTTCCAATCAGATAATGATTTTTTCATATAATTTTTTTTCTAAAAAAGAGTTTTTTTAATAGTGAAAATATAATTTCTTGGGAGTCTTTTGTCTGTTAGTATCTGTGAACACAATTAATTATTAATTAATAACTAAAAGCCAAGAAAACAAAATTAGATAGTGTGCAAAATTGTTTAATCAGTATAAAAATCTACGGTTTAAAATAGTTTTATATTTCTTTTAAGTATTTTTTTTAATAAATGGATAACTCTTTTAGGTAGATAATGTTTTTTTAAAAAATAGTTTTTTTTTTTTTTTTGGGGGGGGGGGGGGGGGGACAGAACACAGTATTTGCTGTTGTTTCCTTTATGAAAAAAAATGTTTGTTTGATGTTTTGTCCATTAATTGTTACATATGATCATCAAATTTTTTTTTTTTTTTCACTTTTCTCTCTTTCTCTAAATACTGGGTTCACTATTGCATGCTCTAGAAACTCTCAAGGTTAACAACAATGGGGTTATTTATGTCGTTTCAATACATGCTCACTCACTCAACACACATCGATACACATATTCGAAACCAGTAATCTACTTGTTACACGATCGAAGACATAAAAATAATAGATATTTGAATAAACTCAAAAGTTTGATAGCTAAAATGATATTTCTATCTATAAAATTGCACTAACATTTACGCTCAATTTATAGAGGAAAAAAAAGATGATTCTAAAAAATAAAACCCCACCACTATATCAAACAATACAACTTTGACATAAATTCATATCAAAGTTTTTGTTGTCAACAGTAAATGAGAGGGACATACATTTTCATATAAACGGTACGTGTAAGTTACGAAATAAATTAAAGAAGGATAGTGTACAAATATAGAATGAATGATCTAAAAAATAAAATCCAACCACACATTACAAATAATTATTGAATTGAATAAAAAGGTTAAAGAAAAAAAGAAAAGAAGGGAACTATTTCATTAATTATATGTACTAATTGAAGCCCACATTGAATTAATTGAATTAGTTGAATGAGGGAAAGGGATTTGAAGGGTGTGGCCCATTGAGAGTGTGTTGATGGAGAGACAAAGGTCACTGTGCCTTTGCTAAGATATGAGGGATTCAACTTCAAAATTTAATGTTGATGCTTAAGGCTGTCCAATTTCTAGAGAGAGAGAGAGAGCTTTGTTATTTCTTTCTCTCTCTTATATGAATGATATGATCAAATTGATGCTAAGACTTGGTCACTTATGGTCGGGAAAATGTTCGAATCGTGTTTCGAGTAGTTTTCAGGAGCGGGATGTTTTTAAATGAAACACTTTTTAATAAGTATTTAAAAAGAAATATTGTTTGGGTGTTTTGGTACAATTTTTGACCAGTATTGATCAAAAGTACTTTCTTTCTGTTAAAAAAAAAAAAGTGAATGTTGTAGGATATACAAATAAAAGTACTTTTGAAAAAAAAAAAAAACGAAGACGCAATTGGGTTATATATGAGAGTACTTTTAGTGAAACACAAATCTCTCAAAATCATGTTTAAGAGTGTAAAATTACTTTGAAAACAAAAATTAAAACTACTTAAAATATTTTGTGAGAAAGCACTTACAGTGTACTTGATTTGATCAAGAAGCACTTCATAAATACTTTTGAGAGTGTAAAACCAAATATCAAATTAACCGTGATTCCTTATTGAACACTTTAAAACCGTTTATAATTAAAATATTATTTTTACTCAAAGAACTTATTCTAAAAGGACTCTAAAGTACACCATAGAGTGAGTCTAGAATGACTTTTGAGATCAATATATTGTAAAATCATTTATTTTTAAGGAGGGAAGCGACTAATTTTAAAGTTCATTCCATGTGTTTTAATTTTTAAAACATTTTTACCTATAAAATTTTGAAAAGTACTTTTAATTAAAATAACAAATTTTTTTTTCTAAAAACAATGATTGGGAAAGCATATTATATTCCTAAGCCATTTTAATAACCTAGTTGTGAAGCACATCATTAATGAGTTGCATTGATATGACCTAAGTTCTCCCATGCAAAGGATTTGAATGAGCTAAGTTAAATTAGGTGAAGTTGCCCCATCTAATGCCTTAGACTTGGCTCAATCAAGGACCACACACAAATAGGAACTTCCAATGCTAACCTATGTTGCTCATTGCATTTGTTGTTACCTCTTAAAAGAGTCTTAAAAAATTCAAAGATATTTGTTCTCGTACATCTTTTCAGAAGTAAATTTTGGGGTTTTTTTTTTCTTTTGGTGAAAACAGGGTGACAAGTTTATTAAAAGTCATGAACTTGTGAACAGATGTGCGATAATTATAATGTTAGAAGTCATCCAATCATAATTCTTTGGATGGACTTTGAAAGAATAAGTTTAAACTCCTGAAATATATTGAAACTATAAGATGAATTTATTAACAACAAAATGTTTTAAGTTTAAATAGTTGTCTTATAATGTTAGTTAAGTTGCACACAGACTAACACATATACTCACAAAACATGAAATGATATGATTTTTAAATTGTGAAAGATTAAACAAACTTAAGTTTTAAAAACATAAAACTAAAATTAGAATAATTATCAAATGGGTCTAAATTGACGTGATTATTTATTAAACACTCTTCAATTACTAGAGTCATTCTCATGTATGAAATGTCCTTCCATATTGCTTTAAAAACACTTTTAGCCTTTACACTTGCACTTTCTCTTTGCAACTTTTTGTTTTTTGAATTCTTATTTTTCCCCTTTTTTACAACATTGACAAAGGTACATTGAGAGCATGAGATCGAGAAAATTAGGATTTAGTCATTCCGTTGATTTTGACAAACATCTCGCTTTACTAATCAGCTTTTTTACAATTATTCTTTTTTTTTTTTTTTTTTTGAAAAATTTTACAATTATTCTTTTTGAAATTTAGCCATCAAAACTTTTGAATTGAGATGTATAGATTGACTTTTCAATATTTTCGTCGTGCCAGTTTTTGTAACAATTTATTTTATCAAGTTTTTGGTATTAATATATCTGTCGTTGAGTTAGGGTGTGTTTGATTTAACTTTTCAAGTGTTTAATTTTGAAAATAAATCATTTCGAAAAAATTTATAGTGTTTGGCAACCACTAAAAATGACTTATTAGAAAATGAGATTGATAAATAAACCATTTTGAGAGAAACACTTGAAACCAACTTTTTGAAAAAGAGTTTTTAGTATACAATAACTTATGTATAAAAACACCTATGAGGAAATGCAACCAAACATATGAGTGTTTAAATTCTAAACAATTTTTATACAAAATGTTTTTTAAAAAATGCATTCTTGAAAAACATTTAAATTAAAATGTATTCCAAACGGACCCTTAGTTCTTTTTAATCCTTTTTTATTTTTGTTACATTGCACTAACTTAGACAAAGATTAATCTAATACGCATACCATATTGTGTATTTGAATTTTTTTTTTTTATTGTGAATGAAAGCAAAAAAATTAGAATAAAGAAAGAAAATATCTTTTTTATGTCTCATCTACAAAAAGTAGAATCTAAAATTGAGTTCTATTAACTAAGAAGTTAGCCTTTTCTTTTCTTTCTTCTTCTTTTATATCTTTCAATGGTTAAAAGAAAAAAAAAATAAAAAAAATAAAAAAAGTGAAAGAGAAAGATAATCACTAATCAATTTTTTTTCTCCAAAATTTATTTATTTTATTTTATTTTATTGAAAATGGACAAAAAGTCATAATCTTTTCTGTTCTGTTTTAAATGTTATTATTATGTTTTTTGTTTTTTTTTTTCCCTGTACTGGGAAACCATAGCAATCACTACATCTAATGGCAGATTATTGAAACTTCAAATGGTGGGAAAATGATGAACTTTTTTCTTTTCTTTTCTTTTTCAAGATTGTAAATTATTTATTTCTAAAAAGAAATTTATTGTAAAAAAGCAAAAACTATTTTGAAGACTATTTTCCAACCACCTTTTAATAGGAGTGCAATTTGAAAATGAGTTGTGTTACTTGATTCAATTTTATTAATTCAAATTTTAAAATTTTAAAAGAAAAAAATTAGTTGGTTAGTTGGTTTGTTTTAAAAAAATTTTGTCTAACTCAAACCAATTCACTAGTCAATTTTATCAATTTCAATGGCTTGATTATTAAGGGCCCGTTTGGTAACGTTCTCGTTTTTTTGTTTCCGTTTCTTCATTTTTAATAAAGAAAAATAGAATTTCATGACCCTAACACCTATACATTCAATAATAATAAATCTATATTCTTATTTAAGTTTGGAAAAAGTTGGAAACGAGAACAAAAAAGGAGAAACTAGTTTTAGTTGTTCCCAAAAGTTCTATACAAATTTTGGGAGTGTTTCTAAAAAATGAAAAACAAGAAATATACATAGGTATTAAATGCTTAGATTTCTTAATAAAATTGAAAACAAAAACAAGAAACGAGAACGTTACCAAACGAGCCTTAAAATTCTCGTTTTGATATTGATTTTGTTTTTATTTTGGTTAAATTGGGTTAGGATAGTTGTGTCTAATTAATATCTAAATTGTAGAAGAAAAATTGATTACGTCTCTAAACTTTGAATTATGATTTTAGGGAGCTTTCATTATAAACAACATTGGAAGAAAATGTACAGTAATACAAAATAGAATGAAACGATTTATAAAAATTTATATGTTAATTTAAGTTCAAAAAATGGTATTTGTACGCTTCACTTGTAGTTTTGTCTAGATGTTGTCACTTCTTTCTCTCATTTTTCTATTGCAAATCAAAGACATATCATGTCATCGTCGAGTAGAAATTTAGTAAAATCAAAATAGAATAAGTCAATTCAACATTAATTCTAGTGGAAAAATAAAATAAAATGAGAATTGACTCAACTATACCTCTAATCCTCAATTACTCGACTATAAGGCGCTAGTAACCTTCCATAATTCCATCGAGACAACAAAGATTTAATCCACATTCTTATAACAACTTGAGCATAGGTCAATGCATCAATAACCTTTCTAAACGTCGTCATACGTTTACATCCCCAACCCACTCAATATCTTAATTTAAAAAAGAAAAAAAATCCTCAACTTTTTTTTTTTTTTTTTTTGAGTTCAACTTATATACCTTCGTCAAGTTCGAATCCACACTCTGGCATGTTAAACTAGAAAAAAAATATGATGTTCGAGGATCGAACAATTTTTAATTCTTTTTAGTTTAACAACATGTGAGATAGGAAGATTTGAATCTTTAACTTTGATCAATATATATGTTTTAACTAGTTGAACTATGCTTAAATTGACGATGATTGAACATTGACAAGAACTCGAATCCGCTAATTATCAATAAAAAAAAATTATGAAAGAAAATATTAGTTTATGAGTTGTTAGGCACGCTTTAAAGCAGTGATTTTGAAGCTTTGAAACTGCATGTGTTAATGTCAGTTAAAGAATGCCCATAATCATTCCATTAATTATTCTCTTAAAAAAATTAATAATTTTAAAAATAAATAAATAAATAAATAACTCCCAATTCCTTCCATTTCCTTTTCATTTCATATAAATCTCTCTCTCTTTCATACTCTCTCTCTGAATCTCTCTCATGGCTGAAACCCCAAAATCAGATTGAACAATTCAGAACCTGATCTTCAACAATTTCAGCATTTCCAGTTGATTTCCAGTTGATTTCAGCTTCAATTTCATCACAGCTACAATTAGTAGCGGCTGCATTCTGAATAATCCAACTCAATTTTGGGTATCTCCGTTGTTATTATGAAGGATTTTCCTTCTTGTTTCGGCGAAAATGGCGTCCAAATTGCAGATTCTTCCTCTTCTTCTTCGTCTTCGAGTGTCAGTAAAGCCGCTCAGAACCTAGTCACCTGCGTCTACCAGTGCAAATTACGCGGCCGATTGAGCTTCATCGTTCTAACATGGACCAAGCATTTGATGGGACAGGGCCTCTCTCTTCAAATCGAGAATTCCACAAATCAATGCCTCGGTAAGGTCGACATTAAGCCATGGCTGTTCTCGAGGAAGAAAGGATCTAAGATCGTCGACGTCGAATCGAGCAAAATGGAGATACACTGGGACTTAACAAACGCCAAATTCGGCTGCGGACCGGAGCCGGAGGAAGGATTCTTCGTCGCGGTGGTGTTCGACCGAGAACTCATATTCCTCGTCGGCGATTCGCCGACGGAAGCTTCCAAGAAGATCGCGGGCGCGTCGGGCGCGGCGGCAACAGCGGCGACGGCGGCGGTGTTCGTGGCGAGGAGAGAACACGTGTTCGGGAAGAAATTGTACTACGCGAAGGCTCAATTCAGCGAGAAAGGGGAAACGCACACTCTGTCGATCGAGTGCGATACTAGTGGTGGATTGAAGGAACCGAGTTTGGTGATTCGAATCGACAGCAAGACGGCGATGCAGATCAAGAGGCTGAAATGGAAGTTCAGAGGGAATCATACGATCGTGGTGGACGGAATTCCGGTGCAGGTGATGTGGGATGTGCATAATTGGCTGTTTGGGAGTTCCGCCATGAGCAGTGCTGTGTTCATGTTTCAAACGCATAAGAGCAGTGGAAGCCATAGCCAATCGTCTCTGTTAAATTCTTCTTCTTCTTCTTCTTCTTCATACTGTCAACAGATTAAAGATTCGAAGTTGCAGGGTTCGGATTTCTCCTTGATTTTATATGCTTGGAGGAATGAATGAACAGAGAAATAGTTTAGTGTGAGTTTTTTGTTTTTTAATCTTTTTTTTTTCTTTAATGGAGAATCAATCACTACTAAACAAAGTGGTTTTTTTTTTTTTTAATTTTTTGGTATAAATTACTTGTACACCTTAAATGGGGTGTTTGTTATATTCTTTGTTTTCTTTTTCCATACATGATATCAAAATTTACTTGAGCTTTGTTCCATCTTAAGCCACATTCCACCCTTTTTTTTTCTCTACCCTTTTTGAAATGGGATATTTTTCTAATTTAAAATTTGGAAAATTTGATTTTGATGACCAAATAAATTATCATTTATGCAATTTGAAATAGAGAAGTATGAAGAAAAAACAATTGGCATGTTGGGTGAAAATTTTGATATGGTATATTTGGGATAGAAAGAATAAAGAGTTCTAAATTCTAATATGGGTGAATTTGAATTTGAGATTGGAAATGAAGTTAAAGTGATGTAAATTGCATACAAAGCGCCTAGTGAGTTCGAGTTAAGAGATTTGAATGAACAAGTCAATAAAGGAAAATTCAAGCCTCACTCTTTCAAAAGATTATCAATATTGAAATTTAAGTTTAAAGACCAAAGCCCTGCCTCGAACACACCAACAAAGGCCAAGATTCAAAAGACATCGTTTAAAGTTTGAACATGCAACTTTGGAGTAGGTGTTATTCAGAGAACACACCTTATGTGATGTAAATGTAAATATTATACATAGAATTTTTTTAGTTCAACGATTGCAAGGTGAGAGATCGAAGCATCAACCTTTGGAGGAATGGTAGCTGGTATCTTGTCCAATGAGCTATACTCGGATTGGCAGCAAAGCTATTCTTTTACTGTACCCAACTTTTAAAAACACCATCACCCAATATATTCTTTTTCCTAAAAAGAACAACCAATACGAAAGAAGAGTATTACTATGTCTGATTTTGAGCTAAGAATGATTGAAAACTATCTTACTATCTCAAGTGAAATCTCATCCCATCGCTTTGTTGCTTTTCCTCACCAAATATAATCAGATTTTCAATTCAACATTTAAGAATACACACAATTTTATGTAATAAAGATCAATTGTCACAGGAAAAGGACAGTGAAACTCTTTACCTGTGTACATATATACAAGCTTCCAGTGAAATCAATTCTCGATGCCCGGTTGCCCGGTACATGTCGAAAACATTATTCAGCATCATCAGATTCATAAAACATCAAAACGAAACTACATCAGAAACTGTTACAACTTGTACAACTTCTCTTCCTGTTTTGTTTCTTTTAACTTGCCTTTAGTTATTGATGATTTAGAGATGTGATGAAAGAAGATCTGGCCATCTGGGTTTCATGAATCCTGAACCCACACCCTCACTGATCTATCCCCATGAAGTCCTGCTGATGCAATCTTGTTCTCAGTTGGGTGGCAGGACACAGAAATGACAACATCAGTGTGACCTTCAAGCTTCTGAATCATAGTTTTCTGCTGTAGATCCCATATATACACACATTTATCCTCCGATCCGCTAACGATGTATTTTCCGTTGGTGACAGAAAATGTGGACACGATGCAGTGGACTCTATTCACATGTCCTGTATACATCTTCAAGAACTTCCCAGCCGAGTAGTTCCATAGCTTCTGCACTCCCAAATACACTAATATGTTATAACAAAAATGTTGATGTCTAACCAAAAAATAAACTAATTGTATCAACTACTGTTATAGAGTTGCAATTAAGTCAATTAAATCTATGGATACAAAATTATAACGAGATCTTTGATGTAATCATAATCACTACCAGAGTCTAACTGTGACATCCTCTCCCAACAAAAGTCCGTAGTTTTTGCACACACCAACTAAGTTGCAATGAAGGGCTAAAATTTGATCTAGGAAACAGAACATTCTAAATTGAAAATTCTAAGTAGGGTGAACCAAGTCAGTGGTAAGTCACTGAAACCAAATACTCGACCTTGCTTCTCACTCTTTCTTATAATTAAGAAAAAGCATATCCTTCAGGCCTTGTCATTCTGGGTTTCAGCCTTTTTTGTGTGGTTAATTTAGATGTCGGGCAGCTCCTTTTGTTCGGCTCTTTTTTCTTTTTCACCCTCATGAATTCATTCATTTTATCTCAATGAGAGCTGGTCTTCTCATAAAAAAACCAAATAGTCGGAGCTACATACCACACATGGTTCATAGACTTGTACCACAAATTAAGACCAGCATAATTGCAAATTTTCAAATTGACTATAGGCAGGATATAATTTAACTAGATTTTATAGAGTCAACAGATCTGTATATTCCTAAAATGTATACCAAATCTATTGTGTATGAAAATGCCTGTAAATTTTAATAATCTTATATCTAGCAAATATAATAAGAAGTTTGGAAAGATTTCAGAATCTTAGGCCCCGTTTGATAATCATTTGGTTTTTGGTTTTTGGTTTTTGAAAAATAAGCTTATACACACCTATTTCCCTCTATAGAGGATCTCTGTCTTAGTATCTACCTTCTTCCTTGTTTTCAAAAACAAAATCAAATTTTAAAAACAAAAAAAAAAAAAAGTAGTTTCCAAAAACTTGTTTTTGTTTTTAGAATTTGGCTAGGAATTCAAATAGGTCCTTAACAAAGATGAAAACCATTGTAGGAAATTTGGTAGAAAACAAACATAAATTTCAAAAACCAAAAACCAAAAACGAAATGGTTATCAAACGTAGCCTTAATAATTTAGGATATTCAAACGTCCTATGGAACCTCACTATCCTATGCTTCTAATCGCCTGGATTGAAATCAAGGATACGAAGGGATTACTCTTCGTCTGTGCCAAGTTGAAACCCCTGACCCTGAAATGTCAGGGTATGACTCAACTGACTTAAGCAATCACATCACTGTACATTTTTTTTATCACTCCTCATCTAATTTCACTAAGGAGTTAGAAACTTTAAGAAGACTAACAGTGCGCCAATGCTAGAAACTTAACCAACCCAAAAATGGTTCCTCCTTCGGTATTCAAAGAAGGGCTTCCTTCAAATGCCTTCAGTTTTCTTCACCCGAAGTGGATTATCAGATCGTGGCGAAGGGATGGGAAGGCGTTAGGAAATGAAATATCCTGAATAATTTTGTAGGTGAAGTTTGCATTTTTTGGGCTTAAGCTGGATTTTCAGGGTAGAATAGTTGTTTTGAAGAAGCCTTGTAAAAGGAAAAATAGGCGAACGAGAAGACCATGCCAGCATGAATCAATTGCACACGCTTATTCTAGATTGCAAAAACAGTAGGAGTAGGAATGTTTATGATCCGGAAAACCCCCCAAGTTAGCTCGCCTGTTCCTCTTTCCTCATCAAATTCCATTCTGAAAATAGCATTTCGGCATTTCCAACAAGTTTCAATGATCAATCGGCCAACCAGCATCATATCATCAAGAAATGAATTTCAAAACTCCAAAAACTAAAAGCACAAAAAGCACAAGATCTCAGTCCGAAAACTTACAAGGGTATCATTGAGAGTAGCAACAAGTATAAACTTGCCATTGGGCGAGAACTTAGCAAAAGAGACAGCAGGGACCTTATCATCAATAAGAGTCTTCAAACAAGTCCCAGAAGAAGCATCCCAAATCTTACACGAACCATCATGACTACCAGAAACAATAAGCGAACCATCACGATTAAAATGAACAGAAGTAACAGGCATAGTGTGAGCCCTTATAGCATGAAGGCACTTGCCCGTCTTCACCTCCCAAATCCGAATCGTCTCATCAAAGGAACCCGAAACAATGAAATTCGATTGAGGATTGAAATTGACGCAGAACACAAAATCGGAATGGCCTCGTAGGGTTTTGACGCACTCACCGGTGGAAGAACGGGCGTCCCAGATGCGGAGAGTGCGATCGTCGGAGGCGGAGCAAATGTAATGGGAATCGGAAGACCAGGCGAGATCGGAGATGCCTTCGGAGTGGCCGACGAGGCGGTGGCGGAGGGTGAGGGAGGAGGAGGACCAGATGATTAGGGTTTTGTCGAGAGAGGCGGAAGCTAAGAGAGTTCCATCGTTGGAGAATTTGACACAGGAGACGGCGCGTGTGTGTGCCGTCAAGGTTTTCAGGTGCCGGTAGGGTTTGTACTGTTGCTGTTGATTTCCGCCGCCGCTTGCCATGGAAGAGAGTCGTCGAGCTGGCCGCTGCGGAATTTGAGCACCATTTGTATTTATAGTTTTTTATTTAAAAAAAAAAAAAAAAAAAAAAAACCTCAGCAATCTCTCGATCGATTTCACACCAACCAGTTCAGCATAAAAGAAAATTTGATTTGATAACTATTTGGTTTTTGGTTTTTAAATCCATATTTTTAAAAACCAAGTAAAATTAAAAAAAATGTAGGTCTCGTTTGTTAATCATTTAATTTTTGTTTTTTGAAAATTAAACTTTTTTTCTTCTAATTTTTTTACCATGGTTTTCATCTTTGTCAAGAACACATTTGAATTTCAAGCCAAATGCCGAAACAAAAATACGTTTTTGAAAACTACTTCTTTTAGTTAATAAACTTATATGTGGAAAGTGGTTTTAATTCAAAGCACAAAGAAGCCAAAGTGAGCAAATTCAAAATACAAAGATTAACTTCAAATGGTTTAGGATTGTTATAGGATTGTTATGTGAAAGCAAAAGATTTGAATAACATATGGCATATATACCATATATGCTAATGTCTCAAAATTATCTTTTTTTAAAAAAGGTATGGTTTATAGATTCATAAGCATTTCAACCCATGATGGCACTCCTAGAATAATTAGTGATTTATTTGAACACCACAAGTGAGATAAATACTTGGTCAAAACCCAAACAAAAAATTCACCCACCCAACCAATAAACCACACAGAATCCAACCAACAAAATGCTCAAAATCAACAAAAGATTAATGTTTAAACTCACTCATAAAAATACTCAAACTTAATCACAATGTCAAGCAGGTAAAAGATTCAGCACCACTGCAACAAACTACTAGTAAGAACATCGCCAGCATGAACATAACTCAACAATTAAAGTATCTATGTTTTTCATTGAGGTTGGAAGTTAAAATCACAAGAATACTCGATATATAGAGAGATTTAACCAACCAAGCGAGCGCATATAAATTTAAAAGTTGCCGAAATTCGTTTATCGAATCAAGTTTAAGACAAACGACTTTCTCCTATTTTCAGTCATAATTGCGCTGGAAGAAGATACAATACAATCGGGAGAGAAAAGAAGAGACGAGCCAATACCAGCCAGCAACCACCTTACCAAGATTTGCTCTTTCCTTAAACCAAAGGATACAAAGAAAGGAGAGCAATAACTGCATTCATCAGACAATGCTATAATTTGAATTGCTGATGCATACAAAATGCTTTTCAATTAGAAGAGTAACTTCCAACTCCTATCGAGTTGGATCAGGATACAAATGCACTACAAAAGCAATGGTATAACAAAATTTACATTCATGGCAGATTAACATCATCTGGAACTAGAGCTCTCTATGAAACAACAACGACGACGATGTGAACGGTCATCTATGATATAATAACGAGGGAAGGGGATAGGGGGTACACTAAATCTCCACTCTTCCCTCTTATTTTTGTATTTCCTCTTCTAGAAAAAGGGTTGGAAGGAAGGAGGCTAGCTGGATATAGCTTTTGGTTGTATCTCAGTAAATAAATGGGGATGTCAAGTCAACCAGGCAACTGGTTCAAAATTTTCCAATCTTCGGTAAATCGAAGCTCCAAATCACTCATGCCGGCACCCAATGCCCACCACAGATTGTATTGCGTCAAAGCATCCTCCCTACATGGAAAACTATCATTAATGCTGAGTAACTTAAGAGCACATTCCAAGAAAAAAAAACAAAGGGTAGATTACAAATTTAAACTCCAAAGTTTGATGGTTGTATTTAGTCCCTAAACTTTAAAAGGTCTTATGTTTTGTGACTTTTATGATTCTATCCGTTAGCTAAATAATGACATTAGATATGACATGCCTACTTACAACATTGACTAATTTGACACGTGTAGACAAATGGCATAAGGAAGTTTATAGTTGGAGAAAATGAAGTGGTTTGAGCATCATACCATATTTTTTAAGCAATGCATCAAATTTCTTTATAGACCATGCCACCTTCTTTTGTTTAGGCATCCACATTCAATGTTGTATTAATGGCATAACCGTGTTAATGTTAGGGACTACAAAGATCAAAGTTCAAACTTCTAGGACATAATTGAAATTTATTAAAATTAAGGGACTAAACAGATACCATAGTCAAAATTCAAGAAAAAGTCTGTAATTTACGCAAGAAAGAAGAAGAAAGCCCAGAACTGAAGACAACTCAATTTTGGTGCATTAGCAGGATATTCTCTCCCATTTTCAATCTGAATCCACTTAAAAGTATATCATTGTCAACAGTTAATATACAGAGACAACATTCAGACCCAAATGATGTCTTACTAATTCCTACGATTTGGTTAACCACACGCAAAACTACCCGCAAGTACAAAACTAGGAAGAAGGAAATCCTTGAATGGTGCAAAAATTTTGCCCATGCAAACACAGATGACATCCAATAAATATTGGTATTTATCCACACTAGGACAAAACAATTAAAGACAAGAAGAAAATTACAACTAGTATCACCATCGTCACCAAATAATTAATGGCAAGCAAATATTGTTCCAGGTAAAGAGGGTCCACTATTGTATAAAATAAACGTGTGCATGGATGTACTCGTAAAATTAGGAAGGAGACCATCAATTGGACATCAAACGTACACTTTTATCGTTTTCAAACAAACAAAATCAATTTTAGGTGTGGCGTTATATAGAAAACATGTTTTTTGCTCCTCATAGTGACCGGCTATCGTGTGTCAAAATGGGTACAGGGTGTTAGACTATTCTGACAAGTTTTGACTCTCCTTGCAAGCTATTTAGATTTTTCCTACCTCCCCAATTTTTTTTCCAATTTTTTTCCTACCTCCAATTTTTTTCCCTTACACATTTCAAGCCCATAAGCATGACATACTGGTAAATCCTAACATAACTAACTCACAGAATGGGTTTCTCTAACCTCTATTCTCACTCTTCTTCCTCCTCGAATTTGTGAAGCATATTGGAAGCCCATAAACTTCTATCAACACCCATCGACCATAGTTTCACCTTGTCCTCAAGGTGAAAGCCTGAGAGAATTGTTGTGTTATGAGGTCAATATCTCCCAAATTGTGTCATGCTCATTCTGTCCTTCCAAATGGATTTAAACCTCCACTTTTTCCACAGTAGAATGAGTTAGCAGTGTGTCAAATTCCAATGATAGCCAGAACACACAGGCTGCCATGAATTCACTCGAGATTTATGCATTCTCAATACAAGTCGAACGACATCCTTTTACATGCCTTCAGTTTGTCTAAATGCCCCTAAACTAGACTACTGTGGCACTCTTGAAGTATAGGAACATGGTTGGAGAGCTTTCAGGAGTCATGAATCTGCCCTTGATCTTGAATTACCCATATTCTAAGGTTGAGGACCTGCTATCCTTCCCAAATGAATTACTTAATGTGTGATTAAAAAGGAAATCGTGATCAATTTGTTGAGATATATGGAAATAAGGAGGTAGTCCTCTTGCATTACTAAATTTGAGGTTAGTGTTACATTGGGTGAATATCATGAGAGAGTATTGACGGTTTTATTTTCCAACCACAAACAGGTACTGGATTTTAAAAGTATATAATAAAAATTGGATAAACTAACATTGTTGCTCAATGCTTAACTTAAAAGCTGCCTCCAACGAGTTTTTTAGACTTTTTTAGTCCGTGCAGATGTGAACTTCCTTTCCAATAAAATGGTCTCCACTTTTGCATTGCAATGCAAGTAGAATTGTCATTAACTACTTCTCAGAAATAGACTATAAATGGACTTTGATTTGATAGAACTTGACCGACATAAGAAATAGTTGATAGACCACAATTGTTGCTTAAGCACTGCCTCCACTCCGTACCCAGATGCACTAGTCTCCACTACAGATTCTTCATTAGAATTAGGAAGAACCAAGACCGTCACAGAGATCATGGCCTCTTTGAATCGCTCAAATTCACTTCCACCTAGTGTTCCAGCCAAATTGATCTTTCTTTAATTGTTTCGCAACGGGCAACAAGATACTCCAGCTACAAAATTTCTGTGGCAGACCAAGTCCTAAAATACTCTGAAATTCTCTTTAGAGGTGAGCATCTAAGACCGAAAAACCGATCCGACCGACCGAAACCGACCGAACCGACGTCGGTCGGTTGGTTTTCTAGCAATTTCGGTCGGAGACGGTTTTTCCTTAAGAAAAACCGACCATTCGGTCGGTCGGTGGGCCTAAAAAGGCCCGAACCGACCGAACCTTAATTTTTTAAAAAAAAAAAAAAAAAAAAGTTATCATAAATTTTTTTGAAACAAGAAACAAAGATTTTCATTCATTGATATAATGAAAGAGACTAATGCTCAAAAATACAAACACCACCAAAGAAAGACGAAGAAACAACTCAAGGAGAAAGAAGAACTAAAAAAAGTTATCATAAATAATAAAAGAAAAGCCGGTTGCATGTCAAAGCCATCTCCATTCCGATTGCAATTCCAATGTGACAAGCCTTTACATCTTCCTCTCTCTTCCTTACACCTAATAATTACCTATATATAGGTAATCGTTACTTATTTTTAAAAAATATTTTTTTTTCCCACCACCGGGCCTTTACATCTTCCTCTCTTTTCTTCCATACTTTCAGTTTTATTCTTCCCCTTCTTTCTTTTTCATTCTCATTTCCATCCTTTTCTTTTATCGTCGAAGGAACCAACCAGCTGCTTTCTCACTTCGCCAGAACAACGTTCTTCGTCGGAACAACGTTCTTCGCCGGAGCTTAGCGCCACCACGTCCGGCATGTGTTTTTTTTTCCTTCATCTCTTTCCCCGTTTTTTCTTTGCTTGTAAGTAGCATCAACACTCTCTTCTCCATTCTTTATTTTTCCTTCGCCTCGCCGGAAAACGTCTTCTTCTCACCAGAAGTTCTGAAACCGACCGACATTTGCTTTGTGATCGGTCTGTTGGTTCCATAAAATCTCCCAAAACCGACCTCCACCGACCGACTAAAACCGATGTATCGGTGGTCGGCGTCAGTTTGAGCCCAAAACCGATGTCGACCGACCGATGATCACTCCTAATTCTCTTAATGTTTTAGGATCCTTCATCATAGTCTGAATTTTATTTGGGTCCAACATCCACTTAAACTCTCCCTTCCCAAACACCACATGCCCCATACCACACGCAGCAACATTCTTTTCATTCAAATACAACTAATGCTCCTCTTTTTTTTTTTTGGATAAGAGACATCAAAGATACATATTAATCACAAAAAAGGGGAAACAACCTAGGGGCCGAGGGTGGAGATCGCCCTCGCCCAAGGACTAATACAATAGAGCTCGCCAATCTTTAATAATCGTAAGCTGTAATTACAAAAAGAATGTTTGTGAAGAGATATCCACCAAGAAGCCATATTTTGGACATTATCACAAAAGCTATCTAAACTAGACGCTCTGTCTTCAAAAGTTCTCGAATTCCTCTCCTCCCACAAGAGCCATAAACCAGCCCTAAAGGCACAACCAGCAATAATCTTGGCCTTTTTCTTCAAATTCCACGCATACAGCCCTTCTATTAACCAGGCATCAATATTATAAGGCAAACAGAAAGATATACCCAGGAGGTTTGCCACAAAACACCACACCTTCTTAGCAAAATCACAGTGAATGAAGAGATGATCCAAATGCTCCTCTGAATGAAGACAAAATCTGCAGGCTGAGGGATAGGCTACGGTACGCAACAAACCACAAGAAAACTTTAACTTTTTTCGGGCTTTTATGCTTCCAAATTACCGAACAAAGAGGCTGACTAATTTTAGGAGAGCATTTAGTAATCTTCTTAAACATGGATTTAGTCGTGTACATACCTGAGCCTTCAAGAATCCAGCTGACCTTATCATGACCTTTATCCAAATTTAAGGCACTAATCTTCTCAACCAGAGCCATCCAGCTACCCATTTCCCTTTCGAAGAGGCCTCTTCTAAAGCCCAAGTTCCAAGACTGACTGTTAACATCCCAGCATTCCGCAATCATAGCTTCTTTTTTGTTCGAAATCAAAAAGAGGTTTGGGTATATGTATTGAAGAGGCTGATTATCGCACCATCTATCTTTCCAAAATTTAGTAGAATTGCCACTATTAACAATGAATCTAGTAAATTGATCGAAAGAAGGGTAGTTGGCCGCAATATCCACCCATATTTTGTTACCTTTTTTCCCTTTAAACGGATTAGTTTTCCAACCTTCAGGGGAAGCACCATAAATGCTAATGATGATTTTTCTCCACAAGGAATTCTTTTCTTGTGTGAACCTCCAAAGTCATTTGACCATCAAGGAGAAATTTCTTTGTGCTAGGGAGCCCACTCCCAGCCCACCATGAGAAATAGGCAAAGAAGACCAATCCCATTTAACCAAATTCGCCCCTTGTTTATAACTGCCCCCGCTCCAGACAAAGTCCCTAACTATTTTTTCCATGTCTCTAATGGTGGATTTAGGAGCCTTAAGTAACAAGAAAAGGTATAGGGGAAGGCTATTGAGAATCGATTGGGCTAGAGTAACCCTTCCCCCTTTGGATATCAGAAATTTTCTCCAAGTATCGATCTTCCGGTTGAATCTCTCTAATAGGGGCTCCCAAAACAATTTCCTATGATAGTTTCCACCGAGAGGGAAGCCTAGATAGTTAATAGGCAAAGAGACCGCTTGGCACCCAAGAAGGTTGGCCCACTTAGTCGTATGAGGGAGGTCTACATTAATCCCTATTAAAGCAGATTTCATCAAATTCAAAGAAAGCCCAAAGCCAGCCATAATCACTTTGAGGAAATCCCACCACTTCATTAAATCTTCCTCATTATCCGGACAAAAAATAAGAGTATCATCAGCATATTGCAGCAACGAGACAATAGTCTTTTGATTCCCAATTTCCCAGCCCTTCAACATCTTTCTTTCAATACAAAATTGGATTGATTTGCTGATGGCGTCCCCCACTATGGTAAAACAAAAAAGGAGATAGGGGGTCTCCTTGTCTCAAGCCTCTAGAAGCCCAAATCTTACCCCTAGGTCTACCATTGATTAAAATCGAAAAGTTGGTATTAAAGAGGTAGCCTTTAATCCAATTTCTCCATCTAATACCAAAGCCCTTCGGAGCAAGAATCCCATCGAGGAAATCTCAATTCACGATGTCATAAGCCTTCTCAAGATCTAGCTTTATAAGAAAGCCTTTATCTTTTCTCATCCTGACATCTTCCACTGCTTCAGTAGCAACTAAAATGGCATCAAGAATCTGTCTACCCTGAATAAATGCCGCTTGGCAATCACTAATCGTATGGGGGAGAACTTTTTTCAACCTCTCCGCTATCAGCTTGTAAGGAGAAGTAACTAAACTGATCGGCCTGAAATCTTTGACTTT
Source organism: Luffa aegyptiaca (assembly GCA_017139565.1). Taxonomy (NCBI): domain Eukaryota; kingdom Viridiplantae; phylum Streptophyta; class Magnoliopsida; order Cucurbitales; family Cucurbitaceae; genus Luffa; species Luffa aegyptiaca. Next base: position 6,982,958 of record CM029399.1, on the reverse strand, counting down.
AGCAGCATTTTTCTTCTTGGGAATTAAGCAAATGTAGGTTTCATTGGTCCGTCTATTGATTATACCATTGTGGAAAAATTCTTGGAACACCTCTACTATATCGGGCTTCAAGATGTTCCAGAAATTTTTCCAAAATTCGCCTGTCATGCCATCTGGACCCGGGGACTTTTGGAGACCCATTTCCTTTACTGCTCTGTAAATTTCTTCTTCACTAAAAACCTCTTCCAAGCTATCTCTGTTCAAAGCATCTATAGGGGACCAATCTGGCCCATCAATGACAAACCGAGGGTTCACATCTTTCTCATAAAGATTCCTGTAAAAGCTCAAGATTTCTAACTCAATGTCTTCATCTTTGGTGAGAATGTCCCCTTTATCATTTTCCAGCATAGAAATGAAGGCTTTATTCCTCATAGTCGTAGCCCATTTGTGAAAAAAACTTGAGTTTTCATCCCCCTCCTTGAGCCATTTTAATTTACATTTTTTATTAATACTTCTCTGTTCGCTGAGGGTTAATTCAAGCAACTCTGACTTGAGGTTTTTCCTCTCTTCAATCTGCGAGGCTTGGACATTGTTGCATTCTTCCAGTCTATCTATGTGCTCAGTCTTCCCCAGGATATCTATCTTCTTTTTACACAGATTAGTTGTATACTCTTTGTTCCATCCCCTTATCAAGGTTCCCAGCTCTTTCAATTTAGCCATAAGCCTGAAACCAGCCCAACCGCTAGGCTTAAGATTGCCCCACCATTTTTCAATCATCCTTTTAAATTCTGGGATTTCTAACCATAAGTTTTCAAATCTAAAAGGGGTGGGACCCCATCTAATCGCCCCAATGGCCAACAGAATAGGAAAATGGTCCGACGTGGGCCTTTGTAATCTGTCAACTTTAAATTCCGAGAATTTGTTACACCACGATTTAGAAATTAGAAATCTATCGATTCTAGAGGCCGCCACCCTACATCCCATTCTAGACCAAGAGAACGCGCCATTGCTCATAGGAGGGTCAATCAGCTCTAAATCATCGATGAACCGATTAAATTTGTTCATGCTTCTCACAGAACTGCTAGCATTTAGCCTTTCCTCAGACCATCTAACCATGTTAAAATCCCCTGCAATACACCATATCCCCTGACACAGCCCCTGGAGATCATATAATTCCTGCAGAAAATGACTTCTCTCCTTATAATTACAAGGACCATACACCCCTGTAACCCAACCTTCTGCCTGCCCCTGGAATTTACACTTAATGGAGATGGAAAAAGCACCCAAAACCGAATCAAACACCTCGACGGCTGGCTCTTTCCACATAATGATTATACCATCTGCTGAATTGGACGCCTCCAAGGTCAGCCACTCTAAGTGTCTAGAGCTCCAAAGAGACTTCACCACACTTCTATCTACCTTGTTCAATCTAGATTCTTGCAAAATAACTATATCAGGATAAGATATCTTCCAAAGTTTTATTACACACCAGCATATCATGAAGTAAGTACCAAAGAAAATTTTCTCAAGACCTCATTCATTAATGCCAAAAATGTAGAAAGCGCATTTGTGAGGCCAAAAGGTCTTATGTCCTTCAAGATTTCTAAATGCTATATTTGGCATGCTTCCAGGATACCCTAACTTGGTCCTGCTTCATGAAAATGGTGGCTTGATAGAGACCAGAGATTGCAATATAAAATAGAATAAAAATAATAAAGAAAAATTTCAGTATCCTAAGCAGTTTTGAGTGGCCTAGACTCTTCCATAAACCATTACCCAAAACATGCTTGCCTCCGAACCCCCAGTCCATTGTATTTGCTAATGTGCCCCTAGTATCTTAATAATGTGTCCTTAATATCTAATAATATCTCTAATATTTCCCTAATCATATTTCTAACAACATATATATATATATTGTGGGGACACTGTGCACTTGAGTTTTGGGTTGGAAATGGGGGTTCTATCCCTTCTCTGTCATTCTTTTCTCTTCTACTCTGTGTGTGTGTGTGGGAGGGGCATCAATTTCACAACTAAAAAGTGTAAGTTAATAGATTTAGACCTAATTGCATATTCCAATTACAATTGAGAACAATTGTTAGTCACCCATCTGTGGCTTGCTTTTGCAAATTTCAACAGGACAACTTGCGGTCATGAAAAACTGACGGGTAGTTTCCTTTATTTTTCTGGTGAAGGGAAGTAGACAAAGTTCAAAGTTTGTTAGCAGTTCAGTATCACCTTGACTAATATTTACTGAAACCCAATTCCAAACTAGAATTTCCTGCTTTGCTTATATTCAAGTGTGTCAGTGTGTATTGGAGATACTGGAGGAGAGAGTGTGTCTTTACCGTATTCATTTGGTTACAGCAACTACCAGCTCTTGCTTAAAAATTTTCCTCCTACAGGGCAAGAAAATCCACCTCGTCTGAGCTCTCCTCAAATATTACATAGCTAGCATCTCGACCATCCTCATTGCCACTGCCTTGATCGCTGTTATAGCTGCTTTCTGAAGAACTTATAAACATTGAATCAGACGTGTGACTGCTCAGCTGTGATGGCAGACTAACATCACTGTTTATTTCACTTTCCAGCATCTGTTCAATTTCAAAATAACTGCAAAGAGATCCCAATGAAAAACAGAAAAGGTAAACACACAGTTAGAAGCGCTTCAAGGATGTCAACCATAAACTTCTAAAGGAAAGATGATAGAGGGCGGAATATGAATAGAAAATTGTGAGAAAATGTTGATTCATATTAATATGGGAAGAGGAAATTACAAGGAATTCTTAAGCATTTATTCGGCTTCGTTCTCTTCTAATACTATTCCCATAATCTGCCCAATCCCAATCCCACTTCCTCACTCTTTACTATAACAAACTAACCAATTATTATGACTATTAGACCCTCAAATAACATTACGCCACCCCTAAAACCATTGATTCCCAGGCCAATATGTGCCCTCATTATGGTAGTCTTAGCAATTCTGAACTGCTCCTGAAATAATCCCCATACTTACATCAACAATAAGAGGGCCTAGATCCAATCAGATCATCCCTAACCATAGTCAGATCAACAATAAAGGGTTCTGCCCCTTATCCTTTTGTGTTCATCCCTCACCCCACCAAAAGTGTATCAGTAAAACCTAGCTGCTCGATTCATTAATTTCAGCTCTCTGAAATCCAGAACCCTGTACAAAACTATTCTGATATATATATATATATATATATATATATGAGAGAGAGAGAGAGAAACGTATATTCCAAAAAGGAAACCCAAACAGTATGTACACCACCCAAAGGATTCAAAAGAAGAGCTCTTATCTCCGAACACCCAACTATTCCTTTCTTTATAAAGACCCCAAAGGAGAGAGCGAGTAGCACATCTCCAGAGGACTTTCCCTCTTCCACGAAGAAATCTCCCATCGAGCATCTCCAGAGCCAATCATCTATCATCTTTAGAAAGTAAAGATGATAGATGAAGAAATCATCCTCTTTGAAAATAGCTTGCCACCCTCTGGCCGCAAAAGGACAATGAAGAAACAAGTGGTCTAAACACTCCTCTTGAAAGCACGTGCAGCAAACAGAAGAAGAAATCATCCAATTTTGGAACTCTCTTTAAAGCATTTTGTGGATGTTCAGGCTTCTATAAGCTAGCGACCATAAGTCTATAATTGGCATTCTTTTTTTAATAATTATGCTTTTAACGATATTTGTCTTGAATCTTGATTGGGTTGTATTCATTTCTCTGGTTAGTTTCATTCTCTGGTTTCTTTCTCTCCCAATTGGAGATTGTATCCCGAACAATTTTTGCTCTTTTCATCAAAAATGAAAAGTTCGTTTTTTGTTTAAAAAAATTATTTTAAAAAGTTCATAAATGATAGAAACTCAGCTCTCTACCAAAACATTAACAAAATCTGCCTTAACCCAATTCCGCTGGTTCTAACAGACTCACTAATAAATATGACCATTATACCCTCAATAACAATCGTAACCAGTGAGGCGGTGATTACCTTCCTTCAGACGGAAAATCAGCCAGCAAGCATACATCAGGCCTTTCCTTCATTACTTGCTCAATTGGAATGATCCTGTCCATTAAAATAGTCAATAAGAACTAGTTGACGGAATCTCAGAGTACTGTAGAAGCCTAAACCAATATTTTCCTAATTAAGAGGGATGAAAGTTTAGGCCTCGTTTGATAACCATTTGGTTTTTGGTTTTTGGTTTTTGAAAATTATGCTTGTTTTCTGCTAGATTTCCTATCATGACTTTCATCCTAGTTAAAGTTGCATTTGAATTCCTAGCCAAATTTTAAAAACAAAAACAAGTTTTTGAAAACTACTTTTTTTGTTTCCAAAATTGGACTTGGTTTTTGAAAACAAGGTAGAAAATTGATACTAAAACCAAGAAACTTATAAATAGAAGTATGTGTGTATAAGCTTAATTTTCAAAAACCAAAAACCAAAAACCAAATAGTTATCAAACGGGGCCTTAACTTTCTGGGGAATATCCAAACAAACTGAGCCTTATGGTAAGGTTATTTTTCAATGAAATATCACCTTGAATTGTAGCATCTCTCATACCAATCACCCTCAGATGCCAACCCTTCCCTATTGGATATATCCTGTTTGATGAATATGGTAATTATTCAATTAAATATCATTTTGAACCTTTAACCAGATATTCAGAAGAAAATCATTGTCAATTTCCATCTACTCACTAGATGTCGAAGAAACTTGTAATCTCCAGCAAGTAATGATGTCATGAAACGAGCAACTTCCACCTGCATGTGAAAAAATTAAAGGCTTACAGCAATATTTGGAAAATGAGGTATCAAAATAATAAATGATCCTGACCTCTTTGAGATGCATACAGTCTCTTAAAATCAAGACCTCCAATAAATTACCACCTATACTGTTGCCAAGGTTTCTGAGGAAGAAAACATAGACGGTCTTTTAGTTATCCAAAGCATTGAAAATTATCATGGATAGGCACAACAAAGAAAACAATCCAAAGAGAACAGTTACCTAAGAAAGCTTCCAGTAATTGAGTAAGATGTTGAAAAGTCAACATATTTCAGCTTCCGAAGTCCCTGGACAAGTATTCAAAGAGATAAGTTTACTGAGACTAAAAATTCCATGGAATTACACAATACAACATTATTTGAGACAACCACCACCAACAGTGGCCAAAGAGATCATGAAAGAACCAATCTATACGAACAAATCAGCTACACATGTGATGTCTTTGGATGGATGATGACACAAGGAACCACGTGAATAAGAGTTCCAACTGTCTATTGCACTCTTGAGAGTAGTGTTGTTTTCTCAGATTAGTTTCCATTGTCCAAGATTTATGAGGAATGTCTCCTGGACCAGGTTTAATTAACGAAATTTGGAAAGCTAATGTTCCTAAGAAGATTTTTCCTTAGAGTCTTTGCTCAAGATTAGCTAAGCACCTAAAATAGAGTTCAAAGAAGGTTTCCCCATTGTGCCTGTCCCCTGACTGGTGCGTTCTTAGTCAAAACAATTCAGATGATCAAAACCACCTTTTTCTTTTCAAAGCTCCTTTGCAGCTAATTGATGAAGAAACAGTTTTAATCTTTTTAGCATGTGCTAACTGCTGATGCTTCTCTAAGAATAATAGTTTGGTTCTCAAACAACTCTTATACAGGCAGCCTTTCAAAGAGAAGGCTAATATCATTTACCATTTGGTCCAATGCCATTATGGCAATCCTATGGTCTTTGATTTGAAAGGAATCAAAGAATTTTTAAAGTAGCTTCCAGTGGCCTTTTTCAATAGGAGCTTTGCAATAACAAGTTCTAGCAGATTTTTGCCAACAGGGATTGTACCTAGGCTTTTCTGGGAGGCTCCTCATCTCCCTACTTTTTGTAACTCCTCTTTTCCCATAATATAAATTCCATTACCTATAAAAATATTTTTAAGAAATCTTTCACCTAATATTTGAATGATCTTCTTACCATTGCCTTTATTTAATTTTAAAAAACCTTCTACAGTAAGACTCAGAACCATTTTTATAATTTAATCATCAAGCAATGCAAAATAAAGTTTTAAAAAGCAATACCCTAATCATAAGACTAACATGAAAGAAAAGGAGTTCAATACTAGCCACATTCCAAACCACCATGGCCCCATATTAGTGATCTAAAAGCATTGACACAAATACACAACACCGATTGGACACAACTTAAGACGCGTAAAACCTTATTCTTTGTTTCTTCCATTTGTTAGAAAGAAATCATTTTCATTGATATAGTGAAAAGGACTACAAAAAAAGGGAGAAATAAAAGATCTAAACAAGATATTTCTAACATTTTTAAACATCTAGACTTGAAAGTTTTGCTTTCTTATATGAATATTCACTTTTGTGCCAAATTGAAAGTAAAGAACAGTGTCTTTCTCTCACCATGCAAGGTGCTTTTCTCTTTCACAACCCCCATAATAAAACATTAGTCCAAGTATGATAAGAGAAGGAGAAGACAGGATGTCTAGTTGAAGAATCCACCAACAATAGAACATATATCTAACTATGATAAGAGCCAAATGAGTGGGTGCAAGCAAACAAAAATACCACTGGTCACTATCAGGACTCAGAACTACAAGTAAATTGCAACTATCCTATAAGATGCACCAAATAATTCCAGAAAAAAAACTAGTAGGTAAATGAAAAGCAAATCAGCTTATTTGGATTACCTATTACATTCAAGTATTTTAAAAAAAAAAAAATAATGCTATACATAGCATACACTTCAAAGACAGCTTATTCAGAATAATTAGGCAGAGCAAAAGAATCTAAAATCAGCAAGGGAAATGGTTTTGCATGCGTGCATCACAAAGTTCCTTGTAATTGCAAAGAATACCTTAATAAGTATGCGAACTTTATAATCATGGAGTTTAAATCCTCTAAGGGCTAAAGATACTAAACGAGGACAGTTTTGAACTAGATCAACGCATGTCGGCGATTTCAAGCTGTCATCTCTGCCTGTCATTTTCAAAATAGCGATGAATAAGCAAATGACTAAAAAGACTGAAAAGAGGATATCAAAATGAGGTAGGTATTAAACCTGTTTTTGAGGATTCAAAGAACAAACGCTCTATCAATTGACAGTTTTCAATCACAGACATCAATGTCTGTCTCAACTCCACATGACTGTTCAATGAAGGACGTGGATTATTAACTACGAAACATAAATAAAAGGAGTAACCCAAGGCAGCGGACAAAAAAAGAAGCAGAGAATGAAATTAATTTTCAGAGAGAGCATTTCCTTCAAAAATCTGTTACCATTTATCATGTCCTTAACTGAACATTAAATCTCTCTTTTTTTTTATAAGAAAAAAAAAACTGAACATTAAATCTAAAGAAGAAGAAAAATACTATTATCCAGTTAAAAGCACTATACATCAAGAGAGCTCAAGAACCTATTGGAGAAAAAATATATAACTATATTTGTTTATGGAAAAAGCAGAAAGAGTTTATTGAAGAGAGAGAGAGTGAAAAAAAATTAATAAAGGAACCTTTTTTTGATAGGATAATAAAGGAACCTTTTATTATTGGAAAAATGACAAGAACAAGTATGGTGAATCAGTGATATCAAGAGAAAAGGAGAGACGTGTCAGGACAGGAATTGAAGAAATCTTAGTCCCCAATTTTCACAAAAGATTGAATCTAGACCACAGTTCACTAGTATCATCATTTTTTAAAAAATATCATCTTCCAGTTTAAACTATTAAAAAGCCAAAAAATTAGTCAACTAAAGAAAGAAACTTACAGGCCCACGATTTCCAGATCAAGGAGAGATGGGCAAGCAGATAATGCAACACGAAGAGATTGACTATCCATTCTTTCAATATTGTAAAGATGCAACGTTCTTAAGAGCATCCTGTAAAATGTAACAGTTCAGAAACAGAACTCTTATTTCACAATAGGCACATTATTCTCAACTTCAAAAGTAAGCCCATACCCAGGGGAACTACTGCCCCCACCCAAAGGGCTTAAGCAGGATCTTGTGAGAACTGATGACTCCTTCCCTTGTCTGGATCTTTTGTCATTCCATGAGAAGCTAGTAACATCTACAGAGTTTCTGAAAACCAACGGTTGGCAGGATCCTTGGGATGCCGTTGGGCCAGGAACTATACCAAGCTTAAGAGATCTGAAATTATTGAGGGGAACGGAATAGCCAAGTTAATCAAAGCTTAGAGAAATATAAATAATGCAATTCGAAGTGTTTCCTATCAGAGGGTAAAATGAATTAAGGATGGAGTTGATGTTCAATAAACTTAATTCATATGCCTTTGCAGGCATCTAGAACACATGTGGTTGGTAAATAACGCAAATAAACATTATAAAATAAACTTAAAACTATATGGGTGGGAAGATTCAGACTTCTTTTTCATCTAAGAAGTGAAAAGTACAGAATTTGGATAATGTCAGACCACAGAGGGGAATAATTTACGATCTTCCCCAGTCACAACATTACGAAGGAGATGGTGTGTGACACAAGATTAAGGACACAATTCCTTACCTCAGCTTAGACAGTCAGCAGAATGAGAATTGTGGTTCAGCTGGATTTCACAGTAATATTTGGGTAATGAATAGTCAAAATGTCTTATGCAAAATGTATGACTTATGTTGGCCAAAAGACACAATTCAAAGACTATATCACTAATGAGCTTAATCAAGTATGCATCCTTCAGTTTCAGATCCTCAATGTAAATACTAATTTGATAATGATCTTTTAACAGAAAATATCTTACTGAAGGGAGTTTCCAGCTCGGTGAATCATTGTAGAAACCACTGCATTATTAACTCTTGGAGAAACTGTTGTTAAGTCAATGTTGGCATAGCAGGAAGGATCCATTGCACACTTGTGAAACATTGAACAAGTAGCTGTTGCATAGCAAAGGCTCTGTGTGTCAAGCATGGAAAAAACCTGAAAAGCCACAGTTCGTCATCATGCACTCCAGCAAAACCCATCATTTTTTCATTAACCGTTATTGATGTTAGAACGCAACATGGAACCAACCATAAATAACAGGATGATGAGTTGAAGAGGTGGAACCTGGTAGTAACGATCTCCAATCTCTAAATGAATAAAATATAAGCATGACCATATTCTAACCTTTAACTCAAAATACCTTTGATATCTTAACCAAACCGCTCGATTACACCCATACAAAAATATGAACCACCATACGCATATTCTCTCCATCCTATTGCCAATGAACACGAACCACTAGGGCTCATACATCACCAAACTAACGTTCCCCTCTCAAAACACATTCCTGCCTACATACTTGCTTAGAGTTCGCTCAATTTCAGCACATTTTACATTCGAAGCAACAAAAACGAACAACAAGAATCAAAAATTAAAAAACTCCAAATCCAACATTCGAGAACAGGAGCACTCATGTTCCAAAATCGAGAAATTAAATGCAATCACACCAAACAACTCCAATACGCGTCACAATTCAAACGATTTGAAATGTCTCGAATTACTAAACAAAAACGAACGAACATACTTTGATGGTGAGGTCAGGGGGGAGAGCCCAAACGACGGAGTTATGCTTGGTAGCTCGTTTCCGAGCGGAACGTTTGCCAGCCTCGAGCAAGAAGGTGCCCATTTTGAGGGCGCGATCGATGAGACGAGTCTGATCCAAGTCAGAGGGCAAGGCGTCGAGGAGCCTCTCGAATGAAAGGTCGATACAGATGGAAGAGGAGTCGGAAAGGCCCAAAAAGGCTTCGAGAAGAAGGTCCATCTGAGTGAAGGTCGGTATTCTAGGGTTTTGCGATGGACACGGCCGCTTCGCCATGGATGATGGAGCCGAGGTTTGGATTTGAAAGAGAGCATCCATAGCATCAGCGGGTGGACACGAGAGAGAGAGAACGAGAGAGAAAGAGAGAGAAGAGAAGAAGGAGAAGGAGGAATACGGACGAGCCTGTGAGTTCCACGTGTCCGGGCGAGTGGGGAACTAGGGCAGAGAAAGTAAGTGGCATGGAAGGAACGTGATACTCTGGGTGAGAGTATCGAAAACATCGGCTTCTGTGTGTTCTTTTTTTTTTCTTTTTAATATTGAGTTTTTTGGGGAAACAAGAAAAAATAATGAATATTTAAAAAAGAAAATTCTTAAATATTTGGAACATGACGTCACTGCCTATATTTTGTTGTTTCGAAAGTACAAAATAGTTATCTTTCTGAGGTAATTAGATTTGGCGCCCACATTATGCCACGTGGGCTCTAGTTGTTGCTCTGTTTTTATTTTTTATTATTATTAATTTCGTCGAGTTAAATATATTTCTAATTCATGATTTTTTTAAAAAAAATTTAGTCACTATTGTTAAAATTATTCTTAATTTGTTGTCAAGAAAAATCTCAATTTAGTCATTTTTTTCTTTTTCCAATTTATCAGTAGTGAGATTGGCATGCTTTCTATAAAAACATGTTTTTTCTTAAAACACGTTTACTAAAAAAAAATGTTTTAATTACAATATTTTTTATTTTATTACATTTTCTTACCAATGATTCTATTTATGAGCTTATTTAGTTGCACTACAGACGGTTGTACAAATTTTTAATTGTCAAGTGATTTCCAATCAATCACTTGAAATGTTTTTTTGATAATAAGTTTTGAAGTGTTTGTTCAAAAATTGGTTTTAAACTAGTTTGATTATTTCAAACCATGATTTTATTTTATTTTATTTTGCTACCAAATATTTTATATTTAAAAAAAAATACTCTTGACTCTCTAAAATCATTTAAAAAATTAATCCAAACATATTTTAAATGTTGCATAACATTATTGTTGATGGTCAAATCTGGACAGGGAAAACTCATCTGACATTCGCGTGCCACCAACGGTAAATTTGTTTGAGGAGAGAAAGACACGGCTTGCAATACAAGGTATACCTACACACCGGTGTGATGTTTGTCACACCGCCTCCGATGCTTTAATTCAGAAAGCTGAAGGAGGAGAGCAAGAGTAGGAGGAGAGAGTTCGGTGAATAGTTTCCTGGATCCCTTCTTCAGTGACGAATAAGGGTTTAAATACTTTTTTTCTGCCTTAGGGCTTTTAGGCTTTTAAAGACGATTCAGGCTGAAACAGGTGGAACCAGGGCGTCCAAAGGCACCATGGACCAAGCGAAGGTGGAAGGACTCGGCCCAAGGCCGAGGCCGACCGTGGGGGTTGGGCCAAGGCCCAATCCCTCCGGCCTTAGCCCGACCCTTTGGTCTGTTCTTCCTCCAAGATCCGTTTCCTAGCTGTCTCCTTGGGCTGGCATCGTGTTGTCCTCGTCAGCTCCTTGCATATAGGAGTGGTCCAAAATTACCTATAACGCTTATTATCACTTAACATTCTATACCAAAAAATAGTAATACATATAGAACTAAATTCACACTTTTTAAACCATAAAAATAAAATTAAAAAATACGATAAAAGACCAACTCGTGAATTTAGCCTTTCATTTTTCTTCCTTTTTTTAAAATGATAACTTATATCTAATTATACAAATAGATCCTAAATAAATATAAAAGCGGAATTTAATAAGTGGTTCTATCAATCACATACACATAGGGGCCTCCAATTTGATTGGTATATCATTAAAAAGGAAAAAAAAAAAAAAAAAAAAAAAAAAAAAGTCATTAGTGTTGATGATCAAAATTCGTCAGGTAAATTATCTTCGCTCCACGTGATAATCGACAGTGAATTTGTTTGAGAGCGGGGGAAGACGTGGCCTGCAAAAGAGAAAACCTGCACACCGGTGTGGTGCTAGTCACACCGCCTCCGATGCTTAAGTCATAAAACGGAAGGGAGAGTTAGAGAGCAAGAGAAGAGAATCGAGAATTGAGTTCGGGTCCCTTTCTTCAGTGGCGAAGAGGGGTATAAATACATGCTCATGCTCCTAGGGTTTTTAGGAATTCGGAGGCGTTTCGGGACAAACCAGGCGGAACCGGGGCGGCCAGAGGTAGGAGGGACCGAGCGGAGGCAAACGGACTCGACCCGCGCAAGCGGGCCGACCGTACGGGTCGGGCCACGTTAGCCCGACTCGTTGGTCCGGTCTTCCTATGGGTCGTCTCCTGGTCCTATCTCCGCCCGGTTGTCCTCGTCAGCTCCTTGTACACCATGGTGGTCCAAAAATACCTATAACAATTAGCACCATCATATTTCTAAAAATTGAAATTTAATTGTTAACCTTTTACTTGGGTTTCACGAGTATTTTCAAAATATTGAAATATAATATAGTAAAAAAAGACAAACAAACACACGACTATAAAATAGTCCATGTAAGCTTCATTTTTTAAAAAATACAAACACAAAATCTAATGGACTATCAAATTGGAAGGACTAATTTTTGTGAAATGTTTTTAAATATAATCAAATAATATTTTCCAATATTTAAAGCTCAAAGTAACATTAAATTGTTAGCAAACACATTTTTATTGTTAAAAAAAAAAATAGACACAATAAATACGAGTAAGTTTATATGTGTGTGTAATTTGTACAAGTAAACTTCAATTGGTATCGGTAGCAATACACTTTCTAATATATAGTCATCTAATTATTATTTTTGTTTTTTTGAGTATGTAAACTTTAATCATTGGACTTGTTGATATGCTTAGATTGGTCTCTAGCTAAGAAGATCCATCATCGACTTGTTAATCTTCTCATATTGACCATAGGCTCGTTGATTTACTTAGATGATTGGCCCTTGATCTTGTTGAATTTTATTAGGTCGACCCTTGGATTGTTGATCTTCTTAGGCTGATCATTGTCTTGTTGATCTTCTTATATGGGCTCTTAACTTGTTGATCTTCTCTCAGATCGGCCTTTGGTTTGTTGATCTACTTGAATCAGACCTTGGATTGTTAATATTATTGGATGATCGGTCCTTGGTTTGTTGATTTTTTTGGATCAACCAGTGGCTTATTGATTTACTTGGACAAGCCTTATGTTCTTCAAAGTCTTCAAGTACTCTGGAGAGTCTTCTATCTTATATCGAAGTTGTTTGAGTTTTTTTTGTTCTATCAAATGTCTTTGACTCGTGACATATCTAAGATTTTTTCTTGAATCTTGACTGAATCATTTCTTAATGAAATGGAGGTGTGACTCTTCTAGCCTATTTATAGAACTTTCTATAGACATTTTGTGGCTTTGGCCTAAGTTGGTTTTGGGGTCATAATGAAGATGCATGGTTTGATTTTTTGTTTGTAAATTTTAATTTAGAGACACTTGTGCAATTTATAATTGGTTTCAAAATCAATAGGGAAAAATACACATTTGATCCATGAGGTTTGGGTTAAGTTACACTTTGGTATTTGAGTTTTAAAACTCAACAAAATTACCCTGAGGTTTGAGATAAAGAGCAATTTGATCTATGCCATCTATTTTGCCGTTAAATACTAAGGAACTGCTGAGGTGACCACATTTTTTTAATTAAGAAAGTTATTTTTTTTATTATTACTTTAAAATAAAAATAAATAAAAACAAGAAAATATTATTATTTTTATTATTATTGTATTGTTATTTTTTATTATTCTTCAATCTCTCTCTTCTTCCCCTCTTCATCATCCTTTTCCCTCACCCTCTTCCTTCTTCTAAGTCTCCGACGGCCGGCCACCGCTCGCCGCTCGCCGGCCGACGACCGACGACTCTTTTTTTTTGTTCCTTCTCTTTTCTTCTCCTTTCTTATTCTCTCTTACCCCATTTTTCTTCTTTTCTTTTTTTTTTTTTTAAAAAAAAAGGAAGAAGAAGGAAGAGGGTGAGGGAATAGGATGATGAATAGGGGAAGAAGAGAGAGATTGAAGAATAATTAAAATAATAATACAATAATAATAAAAATAATAATATTTTATTGTTTTTATTTTAAAATAAAAAAAGATTTTTTTAATTAAGAAAATGTGGCCACATCAGCAGTCCATTAGTATGAGTTTTAAAACTCAGGGACCAAAGTGTAATCTAATTCAAACCTCATGGACCAAAAATATATTTTTTCCTAATTAATTATTATTAGGAAAAACAGAAAAGAAGGGAGGGGACATCACAATCAGCATCATATGCCTATGCTTTTCAACATTAAAACAAATCCCGCTCTGCTTGGCGCTTACGTGTATATTCCCTTCATAATTATTCCACATGTCCTCATCAATCATCAATCTTCTCCACTTTCATTTTTCAGTTTCCAATATTATAAATAAAACCCTATAGTTTGTAATAATTTCGTTATTAAAACTTTAATTATATATTTATATCATTTATGTATTGATTTATTTTTCCAATTTAATGGTTGCATTCACTAAATACACAAATTTAAAGGGTATCCTTCCAATCAAGCGCATTTGTCCCACTTCCCTCCCTATTTATCAAGTGATCGTACTAGAGACAGAAACAATCATGGATGATTATGAGATGACATCCTTCTAAATGGAATAAGATAATCCATCTTGTTATTCAGTATCATAAAATTTGAAAAAGGGTCTGTAGAAATAGTTCAATCATCTTGTTTTGATTTCTCGAATCGAAAGATCCATGAATCAAGATGCTAATACATATAGATACAAATGGCCCAATAAGAGCAAGAATTTATAGTAACATTTCATTTCTAAGCAGATCGATATTCAACCGATTGATCTTAGGTTATTGATACAAAAAAAAAATTGTCTGATATAGTTCAACTAAAAAAAATTGTAATTTAAATCACTTTTGAAAAATGGTAAGATATAAAAACATTTTGTTTTTATTGAATATTTTTTTTTTTAAAAGATGCTTAAACCAAGTACTCAAAAGAGACTATAAAACAAAAATGTCATATTATAAAACTCATTTATCATGTCCACAGACAATTTGTCACACCGATATTTTATTAGTCGATAGTAAAAACATTTAATATGGTAATCAAACACATCCTAGATTGATGAGTCTTGACATTTCCAAGTTCACAAGTTTTTGCTTTACTAATTATTATTTTTTTAAATAAAAAAACTATAGATCTTCAAAATGAAACAAGCATCTTTCAATTGGGAATCCACTACTGTGATATTGGCTTTCTTTATTCCTACTACACTTGTCATCCTACTCTATAAGCTTGAAATTGCAATCAATTACCTACCTTGGCAAAAAGTAACCATATATTAGGTTCTGAAGCACTGTTTCATATTGAAAAATGTTAATAGAAACTTCAATCTCAATCAGTACTCAGACAATGACTTACTGCCTACCAAACTATGTGCTGAAACTTCAAATTTAATATCATAGAGACATAATGAATGGTGGCCAGGAGAGAATCTTCTTACCAGGTAGCTAGCTTCCAGGGCGGGCGCGATTTGGAGTATTTCATAGGAACACACTACTTGCCTCGTCCAGATTTGCTTCCGCTAGCAGGGGCTGCACGGTCGCTACCGTTTGCAAAGCTGTTAAATTCTACTGCCTAGGACAACGTTGTTGGCTAGTGCTCATGAAAAGTTATCAATCTTCTGATCCACAGCAAGTATTTGACATTGACAGACTTCAATCTCAAACAGTACTCAGAATTTGACTGACTGACTATCGAACTATGGTGAAGAGCTTTAGATTACATATCATAAAGATCTTAGAGAGTAGCATCCAGGAGGGATATTCTTACTAGCTAGCTATCTTCTGGGGCGGGCATGATTCGCAGCCTTTCATCAGAACCTGGCTTACCTCCTCCAGAAACTCTCTCTTCTGCTAGCAGGGACTGCAGGTCGCTGCCATTTGCCAAGCTGTTAAATTCTACTGCCTTGGATGGCATTGTTGGATAGCGCCGTTGACAAAATGTCATCAATCTCTTGATCGATTGCAAGTACTTCCTTGTTGTTTCATCATTCATGATATGGGCCACACTGTTGGTGTAAATCTTCTCACGAGCTGAACGTTCGTGAATACCAACCATAGTGACACCAATAGGCCAGGGGGCATTTCCAATAGCCATCTTAATGTATTGATCCATGGCAGCTAGATAGTCTCGCTTCATGCAGCATTCGACAACTACCACCAATGCTTGTCGAATATCGTCGGGAAGAATCTAAAAGAAAATGTTAATAATATTTAATGAAAATTATCTGCTAAAAAGGAAATCTTACAAGGTACTCGATTGATTTCAGCAAACCCATATCACGGTTCTCTTGTTTCTCAGCTCTCACAAATGTCATGTTAAATGAAATCTACGGACGTAATTTTTGTGCAAGCCATAAAGAGTACTAAGCAAAAAAATTTATTGAAGATTAAAAACACGGCAATGCAGTAAATTCATTCCATATGAACAAGCATGTTTCATGACAGAAAATTTATCACGAAGGAGTACCATCAGATAAATAATTAGAAATTAAAAAATTGCTATTTGAAGTATATGTCTGTCACAAACGTAACATTTGTCAACTGATGTCAGGGTGTGTTTGCTATGAACAAGTAAACAACAAAACCAAGGCGAATGAATAAGTAATAGTAGAATTAAAAGGGAAGTTAGAGATGACACTTACATGTGGTAATACGAAAACAATACTTTAATTGAATTAATTTGATGAAAACAAAAAATATAATACTCATTCCTCAGCCATCCATAGGGGGCCAGCTTAAAAACGGCCGGCCGACTAACATCTAATGCTTATTATTCTCCAATGGGTAAGTTGTACTATATGATTTATTGGCTGGCTACCTTCACACAGGGCGCCAAGGGTCTAACTGAGAAGGCTATTAGGCCAAAAGTTAAGCATTCAGCTCTGCTAATAACAAAGCAGCCAGCAACCAACTATCTAAACGGCAAACCACAGACCTACACTGTAATTGTTAAAAAGCTGATTTGATAAATGAAGTAATGGCATGGCTTATTGTCAATATCTCCTTCTCTGCACACTCCTAAAGGCCATTGGTGACCTATTATCAATTAAAAAGAATTCATCTCCAATAGGATCAAAGTCTCGATTGGAATGACAAGAATAAAGCTATGGGAATGACTTTTGGATGGGTAATGATCCACTTTGCGAGGAGATGCTCTATCTCATATTGGAAAACTGTTTCAATCCAATACATTTTGAACCCCTTAGGACCCTGGTTTGAGATTTTTTTTAGAAACGAATCAATGAATGGATCTCTCACGTCTCTCCTGTACTTGCTCTCCTATTCTTCCAATAAATGAATCTGGCTGTCTGACAATACAGGGTTCTTTTTTTTCCTCTTGAAACTCCTCAATCTAGGATATTGTGAACAAACAATCTTTACAAAGTGATGTGTCAATCAAATATATCCAAAGAAAGTTGAACTTTTCTTCTGTGAGCTCTCTCATGAGAATATCAAGACAAATAACACAAATAAAAAAAAAAAAGGACTTCCAAATTGGTCCCTCTCCCCAAGTTGGCTTTATATGCATGGTCTTGGTCATGAAAGATGTTCAATCCCAAAGCCATCTCTTCCTCAAGTGCCAATTGGCTGAGGAACTGCCGAAGATATTCACATGAACTTCTAGTGGCAAGTGATTCCCCCCTTATTGATAACAACCTACGACTCTCTGTGGTGCTTGATGGTCATCGTTTCAAAAGAGATAGAGTTCTTTGGATGCAGTTTGCTAAAACTTTCTTTCAATTATTATAGCAAAAGATGAATACTAAAGCCTTCAGCAAGAAAAAGAAGTCCTTTAGCAATCTTTTGGATTCGTTAACTTTTATGGCTTTTAATTGGTGTAAAATCTACGCTACTTTTAACTCTTCCATTTATTTAAGTACTCTCTCAGCCACTTGGAGGAGCTATTTGTAATCATCTCTGACTTGGGCCTAACTTTCCTTCCCTATTTTGTATTTTTAATTTCATATTTTTCCACGAACTTAGTTTCTTACCCAGAAAAATAATAACATAATTGAAAGATTGAGTCAGAATAAAAACGATAGGCAAACATGGCTGAAGACTGGAGGTGAACGTCATAAAGGAAATTACACCTTAAATTTGTAACCGTTGCACAATAAAAGCTTGACTGTATGAAAATAAAACTCTAGCGAAAAAAGATAATTTGAGTTTCAAAAGATGCCAACCTATCTGTTATTCGTAATTACTACTTATGCATATAGAAAATATGAAAATGATTGAATAATGAAGAGACTAAAATGAATAATCTATCAATGAGTTCAAGACGAATCATCATGTACATGCTTATTTTCAGCCATCTCTAACAAAACACGAATTTTTCATCCCCAGTATCTGTTTAAGCCACAAACACCACTTTATAAATCTACATGCTCATAGGGGGAACTTTTCATCAGAACGAACAAAATAAGAAAGAAATAGCTCTGCCTATTCTCGAACCTACCATTAAGTCTTAAGATAACATAGTGCACAATCATCAAGAAAATGAAACATTCGACAAATTGACTATGTAACTACAGGAACAAAATTGTACCTTCTTCCTACAAAACTTGAACAGAGGATGCAAATAACGAGCACACTGCTTGAATGTTGCTACCATAGACTTCCCTTTGGCCGTCCTCTTTTCTGCTTCAGGCATTTCATCCAACTCCTGGTTCCACTCATTCAATAACCTCTTAAAAAACACCAATATCTTATCTTCCTCACATAACTCGTCAAAATTCGCTTTCATTCTCGTCAAATCTTTGTCAGTTTCGACCCCACTCGATCCCCCATCAGCACTTTCTTCATCAGCCCCACCCCCTTCTCCCTCTTCCCCAGCACCATCCTCCTTCTTCTGCCTCTTCCTCTCGCTCAAAATCCCCGTCTTTTGCCGCTTCCTCAACTCCGCAATATCCCGAAGAAAATCGTTTGTTTGCCCCTCGGTCAAATCACTATCCACCTCGAAAAGCCCCGCTTTCAGCACAAACTTCAAACGGTCAAGCCGAGCATCATCATCTTCCCCGAAAAGCGTGATGGGCTGTTTCAGAAACCGAAGCCTTCGGATCACTTCCTGTCTGGGAAGGACGAGATTGTCGATGTTCTGCTCGTCCGTTAGGGATTTCGAAGTGGTGGCGGTGGAGTTGATTGCAGCGGAGGAGGAAGTGGTGGAGGCCGAGGCTAATGGGTTGGATTTGGAGGATGTGGAGGTGGCCTCGGCGGTGGCTGCGGAGGTGGTGGATTGGCGGAGAGCTTTGGCCTCCAATTCACGCTTCTCTTTCTCGCGTAGCTGCTGGATGTGCTTCTGTTCGATCTCGGATCGCTTGAAGACGCGCTTGCCGCCGGTTTCGGTGGCTAGGGCTTGACGTTTCTTGAGAAGTTCTTGCTTGAGGAGATCCATGGCTCTGTTCTGGTTCTCTCTTCGCCGGAATCTTGTTAGGGCTTGCTTTCAGAGAAGGGGGAAAGCAGCGTCTATCCAAACAGACAACACTGCCGTTAATTGAGATGTTCGTCGGATCGTCTAGCTTCAGCTTAAAATATAAGTTTTAAATTACATTTTAGTCCTTTTCCATCGGATAAAAAAATGTCCAAATAGGTGTTTGAATTTCGGATTTATGTCACTTCAATAATAATAATAATAATAATTCAGATTTATGTCTATTTAGTTTCCGACTTGAGAGAAGTGTCTCAACTTTCAATTTTTGGTACAATAGATCCTAAATTCTCAATTACATAATTGATCCTGTCAATATTTTTAAAATTTATGAATTTATACATAAAATTAAAAGTTTAGGACATTATCAGACATGAAATTCAATCTTATATCTAATAGATTAGTTAATTTAATTTTTTTAATATGACGAGGACTTAT
This sequence comes from Luffa aegyptiaca, assembly GCA_017139565.1. Classification (NCBI taxonomy): domain Eukaryota; kingdom Viridiplantae; phylum Streptophyta; class Magnoliopsida; order Cucurbitales; family Cucurbitaceae; genus Luffa; species Luffa aegyptiaca. The sequence continues at coordinate 6,963,254 of CM029399.1, read as the reverse complement.
AAAACACCTTTAAACTTAAAACATCTATTCTATCAAAAAAAAAAAAAGTTAAAACATCTATTAAACACTTAATTCAAAACTCAAAAACTTATTAGACATTTTTTTAAATACAAATATTAAATAAACAAATCAAATATTAAATGAATAAATTATAAAAAAAAACACCTATAAACTATGGGGTTGGTATTCCTAAAAAAAAAAAAAAAAGAAAACTATGGGGTTGGCTTTAATCATACCACTAAACATTCAAAAGTTTAATTTTAGCCCTCAAATCTTGAAGTTTGTTTCAAAAAGATCATTGAAGACATTTTCTATTAAATTTATGGACGAAAAATGATGTGTGTTGTGTGTGTTTTTATTGTTTTTTTTTCTACATATATGTTCAAATATGTTCATGCAAACCCGTCACTTTCCATCCCTAAATTTAATGAAAAAATGCTTTCAATAGTTGTTTTGGAACAAACTTCAAACTTCGAGGACTAAAACGAACTTTTAAAAGTTTAGGTATAATTAAAACCAACTCTATAGTTTAAGGGTATTTTTGATAATTTCACCCCTATTAAATATAAACTTCAATTGTTTTTTGAGGATTAGAATGGAATTTCACATCCAAAAGTGGACCCCATTTTCTATTGGGCTTTTGGCCCATTTCAACAAATTACCCACAGTGGCAGCTCCGTGCAAAATAATCTCTTGCGAACAAGAAGAAGAAAAGCAACAGAGCACACGAAAGAAGTGATGACGACGTTGCGTAGATTTTGCTGCAATGATCTTCTTCGTTTCACTTCCGTCAATCTTGATCACCTCACTGAAACCGTAAATTTCTCTTTTTTCCAATTTCAATTCTTCTGATTTGGAAATCGTTTTCCGGTTTCTAAACGCACTCTGAATGTTGATGTTGATTCGGTGTTGATGCAATCTTCTTCGTTTTTCTTTTGCAGTTCAATATGTCCTTTTACATGACCTACTTGGCTAGATGGCCTGATTACTTCCATGTCGCGGAGGCTCCTGGGAGCCGCATAATGGGTTACAGTTGAGTCTCGCAATTTGTTTGTTTTGGCGTTATTTATTTTCTCGTATTATCTCTTGGGTTGGCTGAATGTTTTGTGCTCTCTTTCTCTTTGCTTGGATTAGTTTCATTGCTGGCTACTCTGTTTAAGGCTGAAGTATTGAACAAATGGAGCACCGGTTTAAAAGCATTATTGGTTAGGACAGAAGAATTGTTGGTTGTGAGAAAGCGTTTGGAACTTTATCTTTGAGATGGAACGTAGGTGTGGGTGTGGAATTAGTTTATTGAATGATTAGAGACACGCATAGACACAGCCACTTCAAATTTGTGTGGGATTATTGATTCTGTTGAAGTTGAGAGCCAGAAGTTTATGAAATATTTTGAATTTCAAAAAGCCAGTTAATTTTAGTCAAGTTCTCATGTTCATTCTCATTACTGAACTGCCAATTCACCCTCTGAATGGAACAAAGAGCTAGGTCAAATTATTAGATAACTGAAGTGAGTCCATTCAAAATATTGCTATCTTGTTGACCTTTATTTCGTGCTGTCTAAAATTAGTTGGTTTTGCTATGACTTGCCACTGCAGTAATGGGAAAAGTTGAGGGGCAAGGCGAATCATGGCACGGTCATGTAACTGCTGTAACTGTTGCTCCAGAATATCGCAGGCAACAATTAGCTAAGAAGCTTATGAACCTGCTTGAGGATACTAGTGACAAGATGTAAGATGGACTTGATTATAATTGTATATATGAGGAACGTTATTTTATGAAAAATAAGATGTAAAATGATAGTATAATAAAACCTAAAAAAAACATTTATTTCTGGCTTAAAACTTAATGTTTATTATTTTTTCTCTTCGCCTTGAGCTTTATATTTAATGTGAGGCGTTTTGCTTTATGGCAGTGATAAAGCTTATTTTGTCGATCTTTTTGTGAGGGCATCAAACACCCCTGCAATCAAGATGTATGAAAAGGTAGATTTTCTCTTCTTGGACAGCCAAACATGTTGGTCTATTAAAATTTTAAATTTGCAGTGTAGTTCAATATTTGATGCTTTTTTAGAAATGTGCTAGTGGAGTTGCAAGATACTGATACTGTGATACTTTGGTTTCTCAAGTCTTTATGAATACTTTAGTTGTGTCGAATTTGTATCTCGTCGAAGTAATGGAATGTTTAGTGGTACAAAATCTCCAGATGGCATAAGTCAAAGAAAGAACATAGTTACAAAAAAGACTGTTCATAACTACTCCATCAGAGGTTAGAAAAAAGCAGTCTAGCAGTGTTCGCCCATACCGTTCCTTCCCAGGAGATGAACACAAAGCATCATAGAAAGAAAGTTGGTAGGGCAACCTAGGAAATACCATATTTAGGCTGAAAATAGTTAAAAGCTTGATCGGGCACCAAAAGCTCAAAGTATCAATAGTCTCGCGTGCCTTCATACACAGGCTACAGCCGCTACACCAATCTGGGACAAGGAAGTTATAATTCCTTGCTTGAACTTGTTATAAAAACTGATGCCTGCTAGTGCTAGCAAAAGACTCCATATGAAGACCTTAGCCTTCTTGATGTATTTATGCTTCAATATGATATAATCTGACATAACTCTGAAGGAATACCAACCTTGACTTTCATTGAATACAAGAACAAAGATCTTGTTGTGAAACTAAGGCTGAGAAGTGAGAAATCACTTACCTTTGATATCTTGCTGGTTAGCAATCCAATAATTTTCCAAGTTTTACCTCTCTTTCCAATGGGAACCTTTGCAACCATTTAAGAAGGAGGTTCACATTTCTTTTCTTAAACTTTTAATGCCTAGCTCCATAATCTTTTGGTAAGGTAGCAACATTTCACCCGACCAAGTGGGAATCTCTATTCAAGTTAGGACCTTAAAAATATTTGAAAACATTTTTACAAGATTACGATACTGTAGTGATGGCTGATATTAGATAGATAAGGTAATGATATTCTTTGGGCCAAATAGCAAAACTTTCCACCTGTCCAAGTGAGAATATGTATCTGAGTTCGGTACTTCCTTTTCAAAGATTCACAAATGTCTTACAAGAACTACATCACTATGGTTGTTGACAACAAAAAGATGATAAAAAAACTAGGAAGAAAAAAAAAAACTTGTAAAAGACTATGCCTACTACTTCAAAACAAAGGGGATATCTACTTGGATTATTTGTTCAAGACTCTATCTGACAGTGGATCCCAGAAACTTCTCTAGTCTTAGTTGCTACCATGAAGGAGAAGCCTAATATAAACTAGCTGCCAATCTTAAATGCTGTAGCCAAACAAACCTGCCACCAATAGACTTTCTTCCTTAGAACAGTTTGTAAACACCATGGAAGATTCAGAGATATACTTTTAACCCACAAGCTTGTTCAAAAATCTTAATTTTATCAATCAAATCATTTACTGTTGGTAGTCAAAGAAGGACAATGTTAGGATTAATAGTAAGATGTATGAAAGGAGGGATAAGGAAGGGAAGGGAAAATTATCTGGTAGTAAGAAGAGAGAGATCATATTCTTCACTTTACAGGTGAATGTTGGAGAGAGGAAAAGTTACTCTTTCGGCAATTATTAGCTAGGGTGAGCAAGATCATCTTGTGATTGGCCTAGGTTACTTGTTGGGGCAACATTTTTTACCTATAAACAATAATTACTGGTTGGTTTGATACTAATGAAAAACAGATAGGGTATTGTCAGTCAAGTAAAAGTAAGTGATATGGAAACCATCTATACCCTATTTTAAATATACCACCAGCTGTATTTTCATTTTTTTTAGAGATTAACCAGTTGAGGTAGTTAGCTCAAACACTAATTAGAAGGGGAAAAGTGGGTCCTCTCTTGCCTAAGCCCTTAAGAAGCAATAATCTTACTGGTCTCCCATAGTTGGTGCTTGAAACACAACCGAGAAACCCTTTCTTTCATTTATTTCCAAAACTTTGTATCTAAAAAGATCCGGTTGAGCTTGTCATCAACTTTCCCATGATCAAGTTTGTAGACTGTTTTCCTCTTTCTTCTCTTACAATCATTAATAACCTCATTAACAACAAGGATGGATTCTATGATTTGCCTTTTACTAACAAAAGTTGATTGGAAGAATGTAAGAAATACTGGACTTATGCACGCTTTTGAGTTGCTTGGCAAGGGCTTTCAGTGTCAAAATAAGCACAAGTAAAATTGGAAATGTGAAATTTTTTCATATTAATTGTACTCATTCTATCTTCTAGTACGTATTCATTCCAGGCTAAAACTGCTATTCAGTTTCAACTTTCTGCAAGTGGTATCACGTTTATTCCAGCTTTACAATGACCTCAGAGTTCTTCCAAATGTTATGTAGTCTAGTCTCTAAAATCCTCATTTCTAATAAATTAATGAGTAACTTAAATAGAGATATTTTTTCTGTTCATTTTAAGAGGATTTCTCAGCTTTTTTGAGATCTTGCTTCCCACCCTCAAGTGTTTGGCTTTTCTGCAGATTGATTATATGGTCAGATGCTTCGGTAGCTTTTCACATTGAAATTCATTGTTATCTCACCTAGTTATTTGTTCTGTGGAGATGGTTGAGAATGGATGAAAAGATATTGAAGATTGCTGTAATTTTTCATGGAGAGGAGGTGGTGATAAATGGTGCTTCCGTCTGCCTGACAGTTAGGTTGCAGTGTTATAGTCTTTTCTCGTCATATACCTGGATTATCTTAGGATACATAGTTATGATGGGTCTCCATTTAATTATTGGAATCCTAACCGAGGATTATTTATTAGGTTCATATATATCCGTATATGCGGAATGGAAATCTACTATCTAAAATTAAAACTCTGGAAAGGCTGGTTTGAAGAAAGGTATTCGATAGAAAAATATGAGGAACTTCCGTGAGTGGTTTAGTGTCGATCTATGGGAGTCTTGTAGAGATTCCAGTTAGAATATGTGTTTTTTTGCCTTTTGGTCGTCTTTCTTCTTTATCAATCTATATGACAAAAAGCCTTTTATTTTGATGTTCAGTTGTGTTTTTATGAGTTCCCTTGTTGAAATGATTTTTCTTTCTTCATATTGAGCAAGTGATTCTCACCTTGGATGTTTTTTTTCCCCTTCCAACCAGCTTGACTATGTTATCTATCGGCGCGTGCTACGTTATTATTCAGGGGAGGAGGATGGATTAGGTGAGTCAACCCTACCCAAGCGGATGAAAGAAAATGGTTTGGTAATCTCTTAATTAACTTTATTCTGGTTTATATTCAGATATGAGGAAAGCATTATCGCGGGATGTCGATAAGAAGTCCATCATCCCGCTTAAAAGGCCAGTCACTCCAGACGAACTAGAATATGATTAACTTAAGAGAAATGAAGTTTGATCATTTGATGAAGAAGAAATATCAAGTGCTCATGAGTTGGGGATAGCGAGGTTAGCTATCGTCATCTTGAAAACGAGTTGTATGTGTATCCTAAATATGTTTCTTAACTTGTATTATCCTCATGAAAAATGAAGCTAAGCCTTTTACTTCAACATGTTAGTAGTTTCTTACTGTTGCAATGTAGTTTAACTCGAAACTGTTATTTCATTTAATTATTTTTCAATGATCACCTAATGTTGTTGGAATACACTTTTTCTGGACCTTCTGTTTTTAAGGTGAAGAATTCTTCACAAGATAGAAGAATTTCAATATCCTCAGAAGTTGCTGCCCTTGTATATCTTTAGGGTTTGAAATTGTAGTAATAGTTGAAAGTTAAGTTCTTTTTTAGTTAAACAATATTTGGTGGTGGAGGATTCAAATCTCTAATCTTTTGATCGAGGGTACATGTCAATTACCGTTAAACTATGCTCACTTTGGCATTTGGCAGTTGTCAAGTAGTTGATAGTCAATTGTTTGATATTATTATTATTCATGTATACATTCTGTTCATTATGGATCAAGAATCAAGCTTTTAGCTTGGATGCTTCACCAACAGTTAAATGTTATGTTGATGTTCTTGTATTTCGTCAAGAAGTTTGATTTCATTATTTCGTCAAGAAGTCGGATTTCATCCTCAAAATAGTCCTTCACTTCATGCAATTTCCAGAGAATCAAAGAGTCGATCTCCATTCGACTCCACTAGTCGGTAGCTTTATTGGTACCTTCCAACAATGTAGCTACTCTTTCAAGCTCTACTTAGTCTAGAAAGAATTTGGAATTTTTGTGACGATGAATAATCTCAGTGTATTATTTCTAGCTATTAGACTATTAATGCACGTTAATTTATCAACTTAGAATCTTATTAGATATTTTAAAGTTACAAAATCGAAAGTTTCAAAACCTATCAAACATTTTTATCCAACAAATCTTTATTTGACATTTTAAATTTTAGGTACTAAATTTGTAATTTAAGCTTTAAACTAAGGACATTTTCTTTAACAAAAACACATTTGTTTTTAGACAATAGTTTTTTTTTTTGTTGAAAAATTCAATAATGCCACTGATTCTCTAAAATGGGCCTGGGCTATTGTCTTTTGACTTCTGCAAGATAAGCCCATTTTTTCTTTGTAGAACTTAACACACGTGCCATACCACGTGGAGTCATTTTGGTTTCCTTTGCAATTTTTTTTGGTTAAATTATTTTTAAGTTTGTGTTTTCTTTCTAATAAATCTGTAATATATTTAAAAAAATTTAAATTAACATTTTTTCTGAACATAAAATTAAATTTTTTATCTAATAAAATAAGTCTCTTAATAGTAGAAAATAAATTTTGTAGTGTCTAATAAATTGGTAAATTTAAAAAAATGATTCTATTAAGTACAAAATTGAAAATTTAAGAATTTTTCCATTCTTTAATTTTTTTTTTTTTTTTTTTGAAAAATCCATTCTTTAAAATTTACACAGCGATGGACTGATTATGTAATTTAACCCACAATTTTTAATTTATCGACTAATTATGTAATTTATCCAAATTTTTTTAATTTAATTTAGTTTTTGCTTTCTTCTTCTTTGGTAAAAGGACACTGTTATGTATCAAACCGCCAAAAAGAAAATGGTATCTCTCCGCTTCCCATTCTCGTTTCCTCAGCCACCAAAGCCCCCCCGCCATAGCTTTCTCCGCCACTCCTACGCCGCCGTCGCCGCAGCCGCAGCCGCGGCCGGCGGCGCTGCGGCTGCCGCCGGATTCGTTGCTGCAACTAGGAATTCGACGAACCCACACTCCCCATTTCTCGAAAGTGCATTGAATTTGATCTTCTCAAATCATTCATCGCCGCTGTGGGCTTCTCTCTCACTGGCGGACAATTCCGCCGCCTCTTCAGTCGTCGACTCGAAAACTGGACTGTCATTTCCATCGGTAATTGGAGATTCTCAGCAGCTTCTCGGAATTGGGTTGCGGAGAAAGGTCATTTTGGGACTCAAGAACATCAATGTTTATGCATTTGGTATGTTATCCCACATTTCTACTTTTGGAGCAGTTCTCTATAATTTGATTGAATGTTGAATTTGTGCTGATTGAAGAGATGGCCATTTGTGATTTGTGGTTTGGATTTTCAGTATCAGGAAGATTGTAAATAGTAATGATGACTAATCATCTAGGGCTTTGGGAGACTGTTTTTGGATTTTTTTTTTCCCCTCAAAACTGTTCTTAGTAATGGCATTGGATGGCCCATGTATAATTTGATGTTATTTCTCATTTGAAATCATGATTTGAGTTTGAAAGGTGTGTAACATCTTCAATAGTTCTCAAAACAGATCAAACAAAGTGAAGAGAACAAAAGAAAACAAAAGGAATCTTTGAAAGAAAAAGAAAGCAAAAGAAGATAACTTGTACAGGACAGTGATTCAAATATGCTTACACTGGTTTTTTGTTTTGGAAAAAAGGAAGTTTGTTTTGAAAACCATCTCTAAAACAAACCACAAGATTTCCCATTGATAGATAATAGATTAGGAGTTTTATGTTATTCTCCTCTCTTATTCAAGTTTGAAAAAGTAAATTGAAGCTACTGTAGTGTTTATCTGTGAACTTTCTTTACAAAAAAAAAAAAAGTGAGTGTAACTTGATAAATTTCAGCTGAAGTTCATGGCTAATGGGGTATTTCTAGTTCAATCAGTTCATCTTTTTGATGACTAAGATTATAAGCTGTAGCTTGATTGCCTCTAACTCTGTGGGGAGTCATTTGGGCCTTAATAGAAGTCAGAAATGAACTGAGCTTTCACTTTTAATGAATGATAGCATTTTCAACATCTTATAGTCCTAGCTCTGCACCAAATCTACCATGGCCTCTAGAGAAATTCGTACATTTTACGTCATATGGAAAAACAATGGAATGAACTTCAATTGAGTTGAAGATGAAGGCAATAGTGGGTGGTCGAGATTCGCCATGGTCCATGAGTTACAATCTTTGTAAAGAGATAAAATTTCTTGATCTACCAACACGTATGATATTTTGAAATCCATTATGGAATGGTCAATATGCTTTTCTGTTTTTGTGATATTGAAAATCTTTGCATGTTAAGTTATTCAAATGAATGACTGCCTGTAGGTGTTTATGCTGATAATAATGACATAAAAGAGTCACTGAGTGATAAATATGGAAAACTCACCGTATCTGAACTACAAGAAAAGGACTTTGACAAAGATGTCATGGAAGGTGATATATGCATGACTGTTAGACTTCAAATAGTCTACGGAAAACTAAGCATCCGATCCGTTCGAAGTGCTTTTGAAGAATCGGTTGGAAGTCGACTCCAAAAGTTTGGGGGTCCAGACAACAAAGAATTGCTTCACAAGTGAGTCATTCTTTGAAACGATTGTGGTTTTTTGTTTCCATGTCATGGAAAAGCCACATACTCTATACCCTACTTCTTGTATCCTTATAGCTTGTTTCTTTGCAGATTCACTTCCCAATTCAAGGATGAGTATAAAATTCCTCGAGGATCCGTGATCGATCTCTCCAAAGAACGAGGCAACGTCCTCCGCACAATCAGTGAGATCTCAATCCTTATTATTGCAATGATTAATGATCCTATACAAAATTTTTGGGGAAAGAAAAGGCAGTAGAGAAGATAATAGAGAGGAAGAGAAAAGGATTCTAAATGGTAGATTGTATCCTATGAAGAATTACTCATCTGCATTTGCTTGGTGTGAATTATTTGTAGTTGAAATGTCACTTTAGAAACATCTCATTTCTGAATGCATCAGCCAACCAACTAATGAACATTTACACTAACATCTTAATATGGAATTTGTTTTTCCTTTTCTTTACCAACCTAAGCATAACTCAACTTGTTAAAGTGTTAAAGTATATTCCCTTGACTGAGTGGTTAGAGGTTCAAATCACCCCACCCGATATGTTATTGAACTTTTTTTAAAAAAAATGATTTTGATTTTTTTCATTTATATATAAATTTTTTGCAGTTGATGGGAAGGAAGTGGGAAGCATCCAGAGCCAACTACTCTGCAGAGCCATTTTAGATCTCTATATTGGTGAAGATCCATTTGATAGACAAGCCAAAGAAGACATCAGACAAGCTTTAACTTCTATTCTTCAGAAGTAAAAATAATTAGGCAATTTGAAGACCAAATAAGAGGGATAGAGAAAGGAGATTGCTGCTTCCTTTTTGTTTGACATTGCTGATGTTTAAATTGGACTGTAACTTTTTTAAAATTATTGTTGAAATAAATATATATATTTTGTCAAATTGCAGTTTGGACTCTTTTAACCTTAATTTTAATTTAGTTCAGACTTTTAAAAGACTTTATTACCATTCCCATCATTTGAAAAAAAAAAAAAAAAAATTAGAGTTATTTGTTACACTACTTTCAAATAGAGCATTAATTCAATTCAATTCATTTAATATGCAAGTATACATGTTGAAACTTTTGTCTATTCTTTACAAATGACAGAAACTTTTGGTAAACTTTAATTAAAAGGATAAAGACAATAAATTTTTAAAAATTTTAAAAAGCATAATTAAAGCCTATAAGTACTAGAAATATATTTATTGTTATTACCTTTCTTGTCTAAATCTAAAAGCTATTAAAGTGAAATTTAAAATTAAAAATGGGTACTTTTAAACCAACTTGTACATTTATTGATATTTATTAGTTGAGTTATTCTGCCATCAAATAATTAGATCACTCATCTGATTACCTAAAAAAAAGTAGACAAGAAGTTGTCACTTTTCCTGCAAGAAATGAAATTTCAACTCTGAAATCTCCTTTCTTCCATGTGCCTTTGGCCAATAATTTCCTTCTTTTCTTAGTGCATCTAACTGTATTATTTTCACAACTGAAACTGACAGAAATTTAGAATCCTAATGGAAAAGTTTTACACTATGATTTTCCTTTCTTTTTTTTTTTTCTCCCTCTTCAGATATTTTTCTTTTCTTTCATGTTGCAAACAAGAATTTAAATGAAGAAATAGAATTACCTAGTAAAAAAATGAATACTGTTTTTTTTTTTTCCAAGTATAATATCATATTCACAAGTCTGTCTAGCACTAAACAATATATAACCAAAAAATTGGCCCTACTAATATGCAATGACTTACAATATACATAACCTAACCAACCAAATTATAGTCACTGGAGTTAAACCTGAAGTTCTATGATTTTTCAACAAAAATCCATGTCCATCTGTCATTATGCTCCTCGACATGCCTGTGGCGAACCATGCATCAAAACGTCCTGGTGGTTGCAAACTTTTTGAGCCTCCGATCCCCAGAATGCCTCACTTCATCAAATCGATTCTCTATCGTCTTTTGGCAAGTTTGGAAAGCATCATGGTTTGAGCTCCTTAGAAATCCATGAGTGAAGGGAAACCAAATCTCTTTGGATGCTCCCATATGTGGTTCAACTTCCACTGGTCTTGAGCAGCCACCACTTGTGGGGTTGGGATCATCCGTCAAAACATCTAATGGGGAGGAGCTGGAATTAATTGAACTTGGTGTTAGTGTTTCTAAACTGCTGGAACAAAAAGGGTCTAGTATTTAAGTTCTGAGAGATGACTGGGGCATGTGTTCAAGATTGAAGGCACATTTCTACCACAGACAGGAGACGATTTCTGGCCAGCTCCGGTCGTCGACGAACCTTCATCTTGCTTTGGTTGAGCGGGAGCAACGGATGGACTGGTTTTACTGCTTGTGTTTCTTAATTTCCCACTGCTAGATGGAGAGTGGCTGCTAGTTGGAATGTGCTGCATCTGTGTAAAAGCTGGCTTGAAATCTCCCCCAAACGATATCTGGGTCTGGCCTTGAGGAGTACTTCCTTTTTGCTGGGTGGAGTTCTTATGGACTGCAGTAGAGGAAGCAAGATGGAGAGATGTCATAGGGACGCCGGAGGCCACCATTCTTCCTGAGTTCTTCTGCGCCGGAGACTGGATGGAATTGTCACATTGTATCAATGGTTGTGAGAAACCAGGAGGGGCATTATAAGGAAACTTGGTGGTAGCTGATGAAGGCAAGGTATTATTAGTTGGTACTTTAGTACGAGGAGCCACACGAGGCGCCATGGTTGCTTGTTGCTGTTGCATTATGTGCTGCTGGGGAAGCTGAAGCAGCGGTTGCTGCTGTTGGTGACCTGAAGAACTACCAGCAGGTCGGTTTGTTGTTGAAGCAGCAGATTTGGTGGAAGGGGATGGCCAGTTTACAGGGACAGAAGATGTCATGAAGTTGAGAGTCCTTGCAGAATTACCGAAAACTAGGGTCTGCCCAGAAGTTGCAGAAGGCTTTGCAGAAGAATTTCCAGTGTTCCTGTCATTGGTACCGGACAGAACGACCCCGTTTCTTCCTTCGGAAGTTTGGTGATTCTTCTGCTTTGTAGCTTGGGGTGCAGGTGCTACCTGAAATCCTGCCCGCTGCATATCAGGAAGATTCTGAAAGACTGCTGTATTTTGCGCTATCGGTGTGAAGTTGAGGTTCGATGGGGTACCATTTCCATTATATGAAGCAAAGGACATTGTGAGACCCTGCGAAGGAACCAAGGCAACTGTGCTCTTCAAATTTTGTGTATGAGACTGTTTCTTGTCACCATTATTTCCAGCATTGCCATTATTCATTGTTGCAGATGGCATTAAGGTGAAACCCAGTGCCTGAACAGGCAAAATGAAGTTTTGTCCATAAGCATTCTTTTGAACAGGAGCTGCCCGCTTGTCGGGAAGGGACGTGGCGTCTTCTCCACTGGTCTCACTCTCATGCTTGCGAGATTGATGATTAGACATTGGCAAATTCTGTTCTGTTGACTGCTTTACTTGCATGCCACTTGATGGCACTAGATTGTTCGCAGGTACATGCACACCCCACTGCTGCTGCTGAGATTGTGGTTGTTTATGGGAGCCACTTGGTTGGTGCTGTGATTGGGTTTGTGCTGGCTGAATCTGAGATGGATGGAACAGCTGAGATGGATAGAAAGATCCATTGAAAAGAGGCAAGGGTTGTGCATTGTTTGCTCTATACGTTGCACTCGTTCCTGCAGGAGTAGAGAAGGTGAATGGATAGCCATTGTTCTGAAGCTTTGCCAAGTATGGAGCTTCAATTGAAACCACATTCGGATGACTGTAGCTCATGTTACTAGAAACTGCAGGTAATGCTGGAAAGCTCACAAGTGTTCCAGCTTCTGGATTATTGAACGGTGATGTCGATTGGTTAGAAGATTTGGTGGACCCAGATTGATTTCCAGTGGCTGCTGTCGGTGCTTGATGCTGACCGATGGGGAATATGAATCCAGAACCAGGCTGCAGTAGAAAGAGAAGGAAGAGAGAATAAATTTTTTGCTGTTATCAACCGACCACCTACTGAAAAATGGATAGATTGAAGAAATTCTATGTAGAAAATAGTTAAGAAGATCATACCACCATTGAGTTACCAAATGATGCTCCCTGTCTCTGCTGAAATACAAGCTGCTTGCTTTTAGCCATATCAGCGAAGTTGGCAGCCTCAGGGCTCTTATCATTTACTACATTACCAGAAAAGTCACCTTCAGTTTGATCTCTCTGTTGCACAGAATTTAGGCTCACTTCCAAATGATTTCCGCCCAATGAATTACTCAAAATCGTGCCTTCTTTTGAGGACATGTTTTTGAGTTTGGCCTCTGCAAGAGATGAAGAAGCATCACCCGTTGGGTGCAAATAATTCGTCTTTGTAAATTGCTGGTGCAAGTAAATGTTTCGAGCAACGTCGTAATGGGTCAAGCATCGCTTTGACCGAGGGTGCGACAGAATGAAATTTGGATGCTGCAAGATTTTGAACATGCAACAGCAAATTCAGTGATAACTCCACAGATGGAGTAAAGATTTAGACAAATCCTGAAAAGTACCTGTAGTTTCGTTGATGATTTGTCAACACTATCCACGGGTAGCACTGTCCGGAAGGGGGGCATGTACCTGTATAGTATTATAAGGGGGAAAAACGAACACGTCTTACTTCAGTGTGAACAGGAAAATTCTTTCAGCAAAATACATATAACCAAGCCATTGGCTTAAGTACATAGTTCTAAAGAAGTGATTTCTAACCCGACAGGAGGGATTTCAGTAGTTGGCCAGCCACCCAGAATAATGGGCAAGCGCACTGAAGTGGATGATTCTGGGGAAAAAACAATCATCACAACAGTTGAGAAGACAGTTTGGCATATAATTGTATTTTAATCAACATATTGAATACAGTTTCAAGATGAAATGATGTGTACCATTTTTTTCAACTGTGCCGGCGGCTCCTTTAGGTTGCTGCTTTTGACTCTGTTCTTGCATTATGATGCAATTGCCATCTAATTGTGGTTTCTCCAAATCCAGTTTAAAGAATTCAATATTTTTCCCACTTGTCACCATCTTATCTTCATCGATCACTTTTTCCTTTTCCTTAAATCCTACAACTTCATTTTCAACCTTGTTTGAAGTCTCTTTCCCCTGCACCAGATTTTTAGGAAAAAAATGAAAAACCCATTAATCAAAAGTTTGAAAAGTAAAATCTATTATATGGCTAAAATTGCAAAAATCATATTCACCATTTCTATTCCCAGACTCAAAGGTTTAGCATCCAATACCATATCAGCCAACCCATCCCTTTCTGGAGATGTTGGAGGAGCCTGTTCAACAAAGGCACTTTTTAGAAATTTCACACTAAAAAATCAGAGGAAATCAAAATTGAAATTTAAAACTGTAGATCCTGACCATCAAGTCAAATTTGAATTTCTCTTCTTTCTGGGTCTCAGCCTCCGGAATCCTAAGGAAGCACACAGAATTATATTGAAATTAATCGTTTCAGGAACAATTGAAGGAAATGAAGATGTTTTATCGCTTACGATTTAGTTGGTGGTGAATCTTCAAGTTCGATATCCCCTTTGGCGCATGAAGCTACATCTTCTTGTGTCAACACGGTCTTCTTGCTCCCCTTATTTTCATCTCCACCAGTGTAAACTACCTTAGTTGGTTTGCTTTCCTCAGTTTTACGTCCATGGGAGCCAAGATTCATACTAAGATCAGATGCTCTTTCCAACTTTTGGGGGTAAATTTCCATCATATCTGCAGGCTGCTCGGATTCGCCTTTAGCTGCGCCATCCAACGAGTCGTTCTGAACCAGAGAAGACGAACTCTCCACTTTGTTCTTCTCCACAGCTACAATTCAAAATACAATGGAAATGGACATTATCAGTACAGGATAATCGGAATAGAGAAGGGTATAAAAGTTCCAATCGGAAATATTTGCTTTAGCTCAAGGATTTAGAATACCCACCAACATTAAGTAACAAATCAGAGATAGCACCATTCTTCAAAAGCGAAACAGATTTTTGGAAGGCAGTTTGTGAAGAGTTTGCCGTTGTAGATGCAACTGATGACTTGGTAACGTCGCGAAGAACACTGGAATTCTCTGTTTCTTGGTTCGATGATGGTTTCACATTAACTTCTTGTTTTTTTGAGCACTGTGGTTGTTTCTTTAGTCCAAACAGAACCTCAGCGATCTCAATCTCAATATCCCCCTCCTTGGCAGATGGAGAAGAACTCTTAGAGGTCTTCATTGATCGCGTCTTTGGTCCAGTCGGTTTCTGAAAATTCACGAGAAAAGAAAAGGACAAAAAAAAAAACTCAAAATCATATGTATTGAATGATGATTATAAGAGGAAGAAAATAAAAAAAAGCGACGAACTAACCATCTTCTTAGCCGAAATAATGGAAGTCGATGGCGAAACAACCTCAGCAGACGACCTCGCCGGAGAATCGGACAGATTCCGATGGCTGTGGTTGTCTGCAATGTCTTCTCCGGCTCCACCAACACCACTATTTCCTGAAACCGTGCAATCATGTGATCTTTTGACAGAAGCTGTACAAAAGAATTAAAAACAACTTCACCATCATGAAAACGGAACACGATTCGATAAAATACAAACATAGGCAACCAATCGTTTATTCTCTGTTTCTTTCTTCGCTTTGTACTCTACCTGAGCGAGCCTTTCTCGGAACAGGAACACCAATCATCGCGTCGTCAACAGCCTTCCATTGTTGCTTCGCAACTCTCGGCGGAAGAGAGTTCCTCCTCTGGTTCTGATTCGAAGCCGAAGAAGCCGTGGTAGAGGAAAGAATCCGAGAAACTCCTCCAACGTCTTCAACCTCATCACTATATCCATCAGCAACAATATCTTCAGCACTAGTATCTCCTCCTTCGTCTTCCTCCACCTCTTCTTCTCTATTTCCCCCTCCCCTCCTCCGCTTGCTCCGACTCGCAAACTCTCGATCCCGATCCCTCTTCCCTCCTCTATCCCTTAATCGCACCGTCTCCTGCAACTCCACCTGACCTTCCTCTGCAACAAACAACAACCGTGTATAAAAGAATCACACACAACAAAAAAAACCAGAGAAACGAAAGAAACGAATCGAAGTACGAACCAGGTAAGTCTCTGAAGGCCGTAGCTCTACTACGTCGCCGTGAGGATCCATTTGCGGCCACTGTACTCGACGAACTCCTCGCTTCTCTGCTTTTCTCCATGATCATGCGTCTCAATCATGAAATCAAACTCTCTCCCCGAAATGAATCGACGATTCCTCTTCACCTGTTGAAGTCGAATCAAATCCACCCTCGCCGGTAAACCACCATAAACTCCGGCGGACTTCCGATGATACTCACAGCAAAATCCTCTCTCTCTCTCTCTATCTCTCTCTTCTCTCTGTTCTTTGGTGTTTATTTTGTGTGCTTTTATGTGCTTTTAATCTAATCACTTTCTTTTACTTTTTTATTTTATTTTATATTTTTTAAAATTTTGTTTGGGGGAATTTGACACTTTCACGCAAAACCTGCTTGGAAAATGGACGGCTGAGATTGAAGGGAGGGGGCTGCCTAACTGAGTGAAATCATTGGAATGGAAAATGAATCGGACGGCTGTGATTGGCCGGTGCCAGCAAGGCAAAGGCGAAGAGGGTCGTTTTTCGATGGAATATTGCCACTTCGCACACATAAGCCACGTGTAACTTTATTTTATTTTATTGAATTTTTTAGTTATCCGAATCGAAAAATGTTTTTCTTCGTTTTTTTTTTCTCTGCCACTCCACTCACCACGCGCTTAAACGCGCGTGGAGGCTAATCTCTCTTCTCATTTCTCAATCCTCCCTTTGTAGGCGTGTGGTCCTTTCGAATTCGGTCAGAGGACGGTTCCACGGTTGCTGACGTGGACCTGAGACCACCAATTTCTTTTTCTCTTTTTTTTTTTTTTTTCCTTTTTTTCGATTAATTATTTGTTACATTTAAATCATATACTACAAATTATCTCATGAAAACTTTCAAAAAAAAAAAAAAAAATTATCTCCTGAATTTTTATTCAAAAAAAAAAATTATCTCCCCAATTTTGATGATTGGATTTATACAATCATCCAAGTTATAAAAAGTTTCGATTATGTTTCTAAATTTTTAAATTTTATTCTAATAAGTTGTCATCAATCATATTATTTTTTTTTTAATCAATCAATCATATTGTTACTTAGGTGATAAGTAATGTCTTGATTAAATTGATATATATATATTTTTATAATAACACGTGGGATGAGAAACTTCTGACTTTTTGGTCGATAATACAAACTTTATGTTAGTTTGTAAATTAGACTAACAAATTATGATTTTCACATAGCGACATAAAAAAGTAGGTTTTTTTTTTTTATCGAACTAAAAACAGAGTAATGTTGTTTGCGGAAAGAAAAAATGTAGTAAGCATGTAGAATATGTGTTTAGTTGTTTTACTCTCTTTATCACGTTGTGTTAAATTATCGTGCGTCAATAAAAAAAAAAATTATAGGTTAAATTAAAAGTTTAGTTTCTAAATTTTCAGTTTTGTATCTACTTCGTCCTTAAATTTTCATTTTCAAGTCTAGTAGGTTTCTTAACTTAATATACACACACACATCTACACATACTAGGTTCAACTTTCAATTTTGTATTCAATAGATCTTTGAATTTTCAATCTTGTATTAATAGGTTATTGACTTATTCAACATTTTTTTTTTTAATTCATGGATCTACTAAACACAAAATTGAACATTTTATGGTTTTAGTAGACATAAAATTCATTTTTATATCAGTAGATCAAAAATTAAAAAAAAAAATGAATATATTAAACATTTTTAAAATTAAGGGACCAATTAGACATAAAATTGAAAGTTTAGAATCTACTGAACACTTAAAGTTTAAGAATCAAATAGACACAAACTTTAAAATTTAAAGACTAAACTAATAATTTAACAAAATTTATAATACTATCAAGATTTAAGAATGGTGTGTGGCCCATGAAATAAAAATAATGTATCACCTAATAGTGTGTCATTGGTAAATAAAAGGAGTAGCACTATTATAGTACTAGAAATTTTAGGTTGCGTCGACATTTAAACAATAATATTAATGGCATGAATTTAATAGAATTAAAATTTTAAGTTCAACCATGCAATTTGTACTAAAAAAAAAAAAAAAAAGGTTCAACCATGCAATTAATTTTATTTTTAAGTTTAAAGACGTCAAGTTAAACTGTCAATGGTAATTGCCACGTACTCTCCTTCTCTCGAGGCCGGTTTCAAATTTTCATACTCCACATTGGTTGTACTAAAAACATGATTAAAATTAAACATAATTTAATCGATCAAGGTAGCTATAACATTAATTATAACATTTTTTTTCCAGAAGATAACATTATAACATTCTAATTAGCCTAAAGGTTTGAATTCAAATTCTGTAAGTATAAAAAGTTGGAAAGTTTCAAAACTGAAATAAATAATTAATATTCCATTCTTAGTACTTAAAATATTATTTAATTAGGACGATTCATCTAAGTTTCTCTCGTTTATTCGTTATTTTAATCTCACTAATAATTTTCAACGGTATCTTCAGAGTTTTTTTTTTTTTTTTCTTTTTGTTAGTTAATATATCCTTATGTGACGTTTAATTTTTTTTTTAAAAAAAATAATTACTGATTAGAAAATCTCACTATATATATATATATATATATATATATATATATATATATATATATATATATATATATATATAGGAATTCTCCTCAAAAAAAAAATATATATATATATAGGAATTGGGAATTTTTTTTGGTATCACATGAACACTCGTTGTGCCTATCTATATTTAAAATATTAAAAGAAATAAAGAAAATATATGCATGTTAAGATTTGATTTCATTTTTTTATTCCAATAGTTTAAACATTATGATTATAAAAAAAAAAAACATTATGATTTTTAAATACTATTTTCAAAGTTAATTTTTAGTTAATTAATGGTCGTGAAGCCAAAGGTGAGAGTGACACGCACGAGAGATTTATTTGTTTTTTTTTTAAAAAAATCTAAACTAGTTTAATAATAAAAAAAACACTAAATCAATAAAATCCATTATATAATTTATAATTATCCAGAATTACACAAACGTACGGTCCATATTTTACTTCTCCAAATAACTAATATATATCCTATTAAATGCTATTTTGGTTCCTAAACTTTTGAACCTTTTTATTTATCAGAATATGTAAATATGTTTTCTAAATTTATAAATGAAAAACTAATAGATTCTAAATTGATTTTGAGAAAGTTAACCATAAATTAACGGAAGATACTAATTTTAAGATTTATTGAAATTATAGAATCTAAATTTGAACCTTTGAAGATACTTAAACTGAAATAGAATAATTCCAAAGTATAAGACCTAAAATTGTATTCTAATATAACCTATATATTTTTAAAACTAAAAAGATTTGTTAATCCGAACATAGTTAATTGGATAAGACACTAATTATCATCTCAAAGGTCGATTATTTAGTCCTCCAACCTCAATGCTTGTTTAACTAAAAAATAAAAATAGAGGACCTTACAATTTACCAGAGTAACTTATGCTCCTAGTTAGAAGATGTATAATTTTTTACTTTTAACTTTAGTCTACCAGCAACCATGGTATAGTTTTACAAGGGCTCTATGAGAGGTGCAACTTTTTTTTATTTTCTTCACAAACATTCAATTCTCCCTTGTTTATAGCCATTTGTGAACCGATTGGGTTGGTCTCTTCGATTTTAACCAACAATATATATTTTCTATTGTTGATGTGATTTTAAAAAACGGATTTCGTTTTTAGTAACATGCAACTTCATTCATACATACAAATTGAAGTTCGTATCAGAATTAAAATAATAGAAATATATGACTTGACAAGTAAAGAAGTAAAGTATAACTCACCTAATTGTTAAATCTCAAAGAGGTTGAATGGAATGAAAAACATTTTCTACTAAAGAGAAAGTGGGGAGAGGAAAATTCTAAAATAGAAAAAAAAAAAAAATAGTGCATATTCCTCTTTGTAATCAACATATTCTTCATAGTTGAGCCTACAAAGTTTTTAAAATACAAGAGATGGCCTATAGTGAGACAAGTCAATATAAAAAATATAATTTTACATTTTCTTCCTTAATATGATTATTGCATTTACAATAAAAATAATTTCACACTCTTAAACAAAGAGTATAACAACCCATAAACAAAATGTGGAATTCAAATGTCATGGACTAATAGACATAATAATGTTCAAATATCCAAAGTACACAATTTACATAAGATCTAAGTAATGATAATAGTGTTTCTTAAAAGAGGTCGATTCGAATACGTATTAAAACCATGTTCTTCACATGTCATGCAATGGTCCAATATCATGTCAGACAAGTTGGTCTTATTGTGAACAATCGTGATTGACAACCAAGTAAGAATAACTCATACATTGATTTACAGTAAAAAAAAAAAAAAAAAAAAAAATTACCTCTTTAAACATCTATTACTCACATGTTACATCTATAATCTATAGTATAAAAACTCGAGACTTTGCTCATCTCAAACTACATGTTCAATAACCCGCTATAAAATTCATTTGGTATGCTATAGTAACTTTTATGCCAATTCACAATTTTAAAAGCTCACTTCATTACATAATCGAATTCAATGTTTTCCAATTATCAAGTTCATAAAAGTTGACCAAAGTGAGTATAGTTCAGTGGTAATTGACATATATTTCTGAGATCAAGTTGTCAGAGATTCAAATCCTCTCATTGTCGAATTCAAAAAAAGATAAAAAATCATAAAAGTTGAATTTATTATATTTAAAATTGTTAAATTAACCACGTTGACACCCATTGGCAGTTCATAGCATATATACATAAAGCAACCCAATCACAAGAATATTCCAACGTTCTCTTACAAATATTTATTACAATATTATTCTTGTTTTTTAAAAAAAGTAAAGAACTTTTCAAAAAAAAAAAAAAAAAGTAAAGAAAAAAGAAAATAGGACTGCCGTGAAAATGATATCCAAAAAATTTTTCACATTCGTGGCGTGAAAATCAACAGTCCAACAAATATCTCCACATCGGAAACAGGCGTAGCCGGTAGCCCGTCGCCCGTACGATAAACTTCGAACTTTTTCGCAAGCCACTGAGAAACAATCAAGTGGGCCCAGCTGACCGATCCAGCCGGTCAATTCCATCCTCAAAATCCCCACACGGACCCACTCGACAAGTATTAATTACATGCACGCGGGACCACCGGTTAACAACTAAATCAACGGACGAGATCACTTGTCGCGACAAAACCCACTTCCGGACCGTACGATCAGAATCCGACGTGGCAATATCAAATACTAAAAAAAATTAAAAATTAAATAAAGGTCTCTGAACTGGCAGCCACAACCACCTGCCTCCTCAGTGAATCAAAATTAAAAATTGTGGGCCCCGGTTGGTCGCCTACCGAGCCGTCTACCATCCGTCCTCACGCGCCCTCGAGTGCTGACGTGGGCGAGTGGAGAGAGTAATCGTACTCCGCGGGCGAGAGCATTTTAGGGCAGTGGACTTTCGTTGACATTGTGTAAGTCAATCTCGATCGGACGGCTGAGAAGGGGAGTGACGTGTCGGTGAATTGAAATATGTTGCCACGTGGAAGAAGCGACGGGGACAGAGGCGTCAATCACGACGTGTCGCTTTGACAGCATGGAAGCTAGTTGAGTGATGGAGTGTGTGCGTAGAAAGAAATTTTTTATTATTATTTTATTATTTTCAAATTTTCTATCGGCACCCCACTTTTGTATTATTTATTATTTTTCTCAAACTACTTTTTATTGATACTTCACATTCATTTAATTCAACCGCCTTCCCTTTTCTTTTGTCTTATTTCAATTCTTCAAACTGGCCAATCACGACTTGCCACGTCAGCATTCCAAAGCATCCTTTCTTTTTGTGTATTCCTTAAATTTTAATTTGTGAATTTTATATTTTCCATTCAAAGAACTTGAGTCACATCCCTATATTTCTCATCAATTAGATTTTCTTTTTCTTTCTAGGGGAAGAATCGATTAGATTTTCAAATTTATTATTTAAACATTTTATTTTGTTTTTTTCTTTAAGGGAACAAAATTTTAATGACCCTAGTTATTAATAAGAGATGTTAAATATAATAAAAAAAAATGACATGATATTAACTTGGTCAACACTTTTACAACACTCGAAACTATTAGAATAATAAATAAAGTTTCTTAGAATGGAGGTTAAATTAAAAATGTAACCCCTAAATTTTGATAGTCATGTCCAATAAATTCATAAATTTTAAAACGTGTATTAAAAAATTATATCACGTTGACATCATTTTGATACAAAATTGACAATTCAGTAATTTATTGAACACTTTTTAAAATTTAGCGATTTGTTAAAGTGAACATAGTCTAGCGATACGAGAAAAGGTCAAAGTTCGAATCTCCAATCCCAAATATTGTTGAACTAAAAAAAATACAACATTAAAAATTTAGGAATCTACTAATCACTTTTTAAGATTAAATAACTTTACCAGTACCTTTTAACTTAAAAATTACATAAATTAACCCATTAACAATATTTTCTATTTTGTGATAAATAAATTTGCTTATCCCTCCAATACATAAATCAAAAGGTATATTTAATTACTTGACTCCAAAAAAGATATAATATATATGCCATTTTATTGCATATTAATTTGATGTTTATGATAAGCTTGAATTAATCTAAGGCATATAAAAATAAGTATTTAATTGTTCAACAACTTTAAATAAGATGAATATATAAATAGAACAATATTTATTTACACAAGTTATATTCTAACAATACAATATTAAATACTCGAAACTCCTAATTTACGTTATCGTATCATCTTCTACTTCTTTTATTTAATTATAAAACAATAAACAATTTAAAAGTGAGTGAATAGAATAAAATTTAACTATGTTCATTCTTTTTCTTATTATTTAAATTTTAAAAAAGTAATGGCAAAAAACAATAAATAATTGGTTAGAGATTTTCGAATCAGTCAAAAATGATGACCTAAAAATTAAAAATTAAAATATAATATAAGAAAAAAGGAAGTTGTTAGCCTCAAAATATGCCTCGGAGAAAACAAAGTCATAGTTACAAAAAAATTAATAATAATAAAATAGAAGTATAAGAACTAATTTTTAGGATATTAAAATCTCAATAACAAAATAAGATTAGCTTTGACAATTTGTTTACTCTTAAAATAATATTATCTTTTTCCTTTGTCTTTTGGGCAATAAAAAATTGGTGACCAAAGAGACATTATTTTAATAATAGTATTAAAAAATTCATTATTTTATTCATTGATTAATATTAAAAGTACAAACATTATCTTTTCTCTTACCATGTTTCCTCTCACTAAAAAAAAATAATATTTTTTCAATTAAGAAAGGAAAAGAAAACAACATCCCATTAGGCTTTTAGATAATTTTTTAATATCAAATAACAAGACACTAGGCAAAAGAATCCATCCCCTCTCCCACTTGCCCAATTTTTAAAAATACTTTATTATAACTATCTTTTATTATTTTAATCAAAGATTTTAATCATATTTTAATAAATTTTCCTCTTTTTAGTCTAACCATTACCGAAAAATCAAACCTCACTGCGTGATAATAAGTGTCTTATCCATTGAATTATATTCAAATTAATTTTTATATCAACGCATATTCTTTTTATTTATTTACGGCATCAGTAGATATATACATAATAAAAGCTACGTGTAATAGATTATAGGGAAATGGTGGCAGATGGGTAGAAAAAAAAAAAACTCTCATTTGTTTTATGGCTAAAATAATTTCGAATTTAGAAGGATGACGTGAATTAATGAACAACCAACCGATTCTTTTTTCCCATTTTACCCCGATGAATGCTGTTATTTACAGTTTTGTCCGATCCAACTATCAATATTCAGTTTTTTAAAAAATCAACGTAAGGAGCTAAATTAACCTACTTGAAAATTCTAGGTTCAAAATAAAATAAGTATATAAAATATAAATATCGAAATAGAATATAAACAAATAGTTTAACATAATTATCCTTAAATTATTTTTTTCTTTTAAATTATCCTTAATTATTTTTAATAAAGGAGCTTACGCGCATCTTGATCAGATTTAATATTTAAATAGTAGATTTCAACTCATCTAAACGTGATTATTTACAAATGCCTTTGCTTTATTTATTATTTTAATAATGTAATCATTTCAATTATTTTATTTTGACCTAAGTTTGGTTTGGCATATTATTTTAATAGATATATAGGACTGGAAGGGAGTTTAAATATTTATATATATATATCAGTGGATGGAGACAAATTCACCATTATCATATAATATTCATTTAAAACATTAAAATATTTTTTTTGAACCAAAAATATTAAAATAATTGAAACTATAGAATAGCTTATTAAATTGTTAAAATATTATTAATTGGACCATAGCTTTGTTTTTTGGCTAGTTGTCTTGTTTGTTACCACACATCCATGGAGTACTCTACAGGGCTTTTTGAGAGCAAATTAATCTTTATTATAATTAGTTTAGTTTTTTATTTGGATGAAATTTACATGCCCATTCAATTCAACTTTGAGCTAAATGGTAATTGGCATGTACCCTCGACCATGAAGTCAAAGGTTCGAATCCCCCCACCCCCAAATGTTGATGTACTCAAAAAAAAAAAAAAAAAAAAACAACTTTGAGCTAAATTACTTTTTTTTTTTTTTTTTTTTGTTAAAATTAGTTTGTCTTTAATACTGTTGATGGTCAAATTTGGACAGGCAGAGCTCACCTGACCATCACGTGCCACCAACGGTAAATTTGTTTGAGAGGGGGAAGACGTGACTTGCAAGACAAGGTAAGTACACCGGTGTGGTGCTCGCCACACCGCCTCCGATGCTTAAGTCAGAAAGCTGAAGGAGGAAAGCAAAAGAGTAAAGTAAGAGGAAAGAGTTAAGGGAATGAGTTTCGGGATCCCTTCCTCGGTGACGAATAAGAGTTTAAATACCTTTTTCCAGCCTTAGGGTTTCTAGAATTTCGGAGACGATTCGGGCTGAACCAGGTGGAAACAGGGACATCTAGGGGCACTACGAACCAAATGGGGGCGGAAGAGCTCGACTCGTGTAGGCCGAGGCCGAGCAGGGGTTAGGCCAAGGCCCGATCCCTCCGTCCTTGGACCGACCCTCTGGCTTGTTTTGTCTTCGATGTCCGTTTTCTGATCCTATTTTCGAGCTCGTGTCAGGTTATCCTCGTCAGCTCCTTGTATATCGAAGTGGTCCAAAATTACCCATAACAAATACTATTAAGCTATTTGATGTGCCACAGTAACTTAACCTAAATTGGTCTAACAAATATGTTAAGTTAGTATTATATTAATGTTATTTTTTTTTTTTTTGAGAAAGAGTATTATATTAATGTTATTAACCATTAGAACTAAACAAAAGTATAATATACAGTTTAGGAGATATAATTGAAACTAAAGATAAGATATTAAATAAATACAAGGGTGAGGTGTTTAGATATTAAAATTATAAATTTATATTTAATCTTGTTTAGAAAGGAAAGGCTCTAAGTAATTTTCATACAAATGTTCCATTGTTAAATCACTATGAAATATTATTTTCCAAAAAAAATTAAATGAAATATTTTCGGAAAAGTATTTTTTTTAATTAGATTTTAGCAGTTATTGTAATTATAAGAGTTAAATTTAGAGGTTCAACCACAAGTTTTTGTTGGGGAGACAAAAATATAGAAAAAATAAAATTAGTGAATTAACAAGAAATAATCATCTTTTAGTTTCTAAATGTAAACATGTATATATGTATATGTGTGTATATAAATATTATTTGTTCACTAAACCCAAACAATGGTAGATTAAAATAGAATTAAAAAAAATGACAAAAACATGAATACTTTAATAGTCATATGATAATTAATTAAACCATAAATCTTAACATGTCAATCTTTTTCAATAATTTATAAATTCCAAGAACAATTTTATTTAAATAAAATTTTGCCAAAGTTTTCTAAAAGAATAAACTATTGAGTATTGGTCATTTTATTATTAGTATTTTGGTATGCAATGACTTGGGATATGGGCTAATAAATTTCATATTCAAATGGGGTAACATATTTTATTGGTATTATTTTATATTATATTCTAAATATATTAATATTCAAATAAAAATGATTATCTAAAGGCACAAAAAAAAAAAAAAAAAAGGTGGTGGGGCAAGTAGGCATAAAATATTCCATTTAAAAGTTAAATAAAAAAATAATATGATTCAAATGGTGATCTTTGGCCTCCCCTTATTATATTATTATTATATTTAAAGACCATATTGTTCTTAATAGTACTCCCTTAGAATATTGATTATTCAATAATTAACAAAAGAATTCAGTTACCATTAGATATATAATTTCTTTTATTGATTATAATTTGTGACCTTAATTTTTTATTACAACAATGACCCATGATTGCTTTATATATACCATAAGTTGATTAAAAATGTTGTTAATTAATCACAAATATTTTCTATTTCTATTTTTGTCTAATGTAATTTTGGACTTTTAAACTATAGTTAATTATTGTTATCATGTAGATATGACTCATATAGATTTTCAATAAATTGAATACAATATTTTTTATTATAAGAACCAAATGTGGAATATAGGAAATTTAGATGGGCAAAGTTTGAAAATTTCAAAAATTAATAGATTAAAATGTAGAGTGAGTAATACTTTAACCACCAAAAATCAAACTTAAAAAAACTTCATAAAATCCAAAGAGCTTTGCACATTCAAATATATATATATTTTCTTTCAAAATGATTTTGACTATACAACAAATAAATATTATGTAAATTTCAAAACCACTTGCTTGTTTTTATAGAACATGCTTATTGAAAAAATTATTTTAATAAAAGTACAATTCCAAAAAATTCTCTCAAAATATTCTAAACTAATAACTAAACTTTACCCATTGAACCATGGATGATGCAATGCAATAATTTTGATTCAAAAAATTATGATGCTTATCTTCTCTTACAAACTTTATTAAATCAGATATTTTCTAATTCAATTTTAAAATTATAATTGGACCAAATAAATAAATTTTCTTAGAGAGAGATCCAATTAATTTTATAAAGGGCTTTTAACTTTTAAGGAGTTCATTGATTAAATAGCTTTAATTAGAATTGAAGCAACTCAACACTTTTTGGTCATGAATAAATAAATATACCATCATTTGATTTATGGAAGCTTCCTAGGAGCTCCTCCCATTTCAAAATCCTTCTTCCAATTGTATTTTCATTATTATTATTATTTTATCTTCTAATAATTTATTTTTATTATTGATAGCAAAATTATTGTTCTTTGCTGATTTATTGTAATTTATTGTTGCATCTTCCACTTGAATATTTTTTGATATTTCTTTTGGTCATCTTACAAATTTGTATATGGAAAAATCAAAACTTATTTCCAAATAATTATAATTATAATTATAATAATAAAAAAGGTAAAATGATTGAGTTTTTAATGATGCCAAAATATGATACTCTCTACTTTTGGTAGAGGTCATATTCTTAGAAAAATAATGTCATAAAATATCAATCATATCCCATTGTAATCTCATTGTAATTTATGACTTAAGATTGTGTGTGAATGTGTATATAATCTTGAAACAAAAAGTTGTCCCTTCCTTTAGTTCAGCAAGTTAATTTTAGCATTGATTATTCAATTTTATCAAATTAAATCCTAAATTTGAATAAGTGCTGAAATTAATATTTCTTCAAAATCAAATTAGAAAATTGTTCAACATAACAACACCCAAAAAATGGCTAAATCTAGCTAGAAAAAAAGAAAAAAAGAAAAAAAACTTGAATTAGCCACAAGATTAGGTCGAAAAAAAAGCACATCAAACTCGAATTTGAAATACTCCCGCCCGACTAAAAAATATTAAAATAATTTGAATAACAAATATACTCACATAACTCGTATTCTCTTGCAAGCACAAGAATGTACACAACTTGCCACAAACTTTTCTTAAAGTTAAAAATTTTAAATTAAAGTCGACCAACCAAGTAAAAAGGTTAAAAAAAAAAAAAAAGCTTTTTATATATTGGGATGGAGGATTTAGATTCTAACCTAAAATGAAAAATTGTCATAATTAAAATACACTCTTTTATAGACTATGAGTATAAAAGGGGAGATTTGGACTTTTGATTTTTTTTTTTTTTTTTCCGATTAGATGAGAATATAACCTTTTTAACTTTTCTTTCCCTCCAATGTGATGTATTATAAATTATTTGATTTGATGTGAGTTAATAGAAAATTGCAATAAATTTAAGAAAAACTAAAAGTCATCGAACAAAACAATGAGATAAAAGACAAAAATATCTCACATTTTTCTTCAATATTCCTCAAGAAAATATTTGATTTGCAATAACACATAAAAAAGTAATTAAAAAGGGGAAAAAAAAAACGATGGCAAATCTAACTCAACCAAAAATCTTTAGAAGAAAAGTAAAAGAAACATCTAGTGTCGAATATCTCTTGAGAAATGACTTTCAATAGTAACACATTTAATATAAAAATAGTCGAACATATTCGTAAAAATATTATTTAAAAATTGTCACTTGAATATAGCTCAAATAGTTAAGAATCTTGTTTCGTTAGATTCTTCCCATATATATAGATTTGTGATTTTGTTTTATAAAATATATATATGTGATGTTACTATATTCTTTAAAAAAAAACTAAATATATAATTTAGTAACAAATATGGATATACCTTAAATTTTTAATTTTGTGTCAAATAAGTTCATGAATTCTTTATTTTTATCTAATAAGTTCTTGACTTATTTGATGTTATTTTTTAAATCCACGGACATAATAGACATAAAATCGAAAATTTAGGGTCATATTAGACATAAGATTCAATTTTATATCTAATACATCAGTGGAAATTGGGAAAGTCTATTGCTTTATAACCCTCCAATGAAATAAAAAAAGGCCAAAATAAAAACATAAAAATTCAAAGGATTAGATGGATTTAGAATCTCTCTCTCTCTTAGCATAATGGCTTTTCTCAGCATCAATTCCATTTTCCATGTTGGGAAAATCTCAAAGAGACAACTTTTGTTTTATTATTATTATTATTATTGATTTTGATTTTAAAATATAATTCTTTTGGATCTATGTATTATCTATTTTTTTTTTTTAACCTTGTTTGGTAATGGAATCATAACTTAACCTTGTATGGAATAATGAATGCCATTAAAGAAGAAGTGGAGGATATTTAGCCAATGGAGTCCAAACATTTTTAAAGAAAGTAAGTTTTCCCATTATGCATTTTTTTATATTCCCCTCTAAAGTAGAAAAATCCATGCTATATCTTCTTAATCATTCTATTTTCAACTTTACCTTTTTTTTAATAGATATTTTTAATTAGGAATTATTGTTAAAAAGTTGTCAATTTCATATATATATTTTTAAAAAACATATTTTTAAATTTATTTTTTCAATGAAAAAACGAAGCAAGTGTATTGATTAGGTATCTGAATTTTATTGCCTTAAAAGAACAACTCAATTGGAAAAATCTTATTCGTTACTATTTTATCATTATGACTACTGAAAAAACCCTATCA
Organism: Luffa aegyptiaca; assembly: GCA_017139565.1. Taxonomy (NCBI): domain Eukaryota; kingdom Viridiplantae; phylum Streptophyta; class Magnoliopsida; order Cucurbitales; family Cucurbitaceae; genus Luffa; species Luffa aegyptiaca. The sequence continues at coordinate 6,933,813 of CM029399.1, read as the reverse complement.
CATTTTTTTTTAATTACATGATCAATTTAGCCTTAATGCTTTGAATTTAGTTTTTATAGTTTTAAAATTTTCATTTTGGTTCATATGGTTTAGTTAAATCTTCCAAATCATATGTTGTTATAAATTATTGTCATATTGAATGTGTGATATATTTTCTACTTATGTGATAATGAATTTTTTTTTTTGACAATATGTGGGGGTGAGAGATTCGAACCACAAACATTTAGGTCATTAGTACAGACTGTTTTATGTTAGTTGAGCTATGCTCATATTGACTACATGACAATAATGAGTTGATGTTTTCTTTTGGTTGACTGATTAAAATTTAGGGCTAAATAAAAAGAAGAAAAAAATGAGGGAGATTTTGAGTAGGTAAATAATTGTTTAAGGACGATTTATGGGGTTATAATAGATATTAAATTGACATTTTTAAAAATGTATTAATCAAATTGAAATTAAGTCTAATGAACCTAAATTTGAAATATCATATATGAATCCCGTTCAAATGAGCACAAATAATTGGTTGTTTGAAGGATATATATATATATATATATATTTTAGATAAAATGAAAAATCCTCTCCTAAACTATTAGGGTCGTTTTTAATTTTCATTTATTATATTCTTTTTTTTTTTAAAAAAACATTTATTATATTCTTAAAGATTAAGGAATTTTGAACTATTATCTTTATTATTATTATTATTTTGCTTTAAGGATTTTTTTTTTTTTTGTACTATTATCTTTATTGTTAAGTCAGATAAATTAGCAAAAATTAATTCTTTCACTATTAAAGTAGGTACAATTTTGTGTTGACATTTTCAGAGAATGAAAGATAATTGTGATCTTTATTTTATGAGTTTAACAAATATGAACTCTTAGAAAAATAATAATTACCTTATCTACTAACTACTTGGGTTGGCCAGAGTTAACCGTGATTACTTAGTTTAGCCCTTGTCGGTTGATTTTATTCCATTTTAATCATTGTGCTTTCAAATGTTCAATTTTAATGTACTTTGAATAGAGCTTAAAACTAGTCTTTAGTTCAAAGTTAATCTTTTTCATTGGTTAAATAACCATCATAATTTTCATGTAAGAAAAGACAATGAACATGTTTTTAAAATTTAAAAAATAGAAAGGTACTACAAACAAACTTTTTTAAGAATAAATCAATCGACCTTTTCTATTGAGGCTTTTTTTTTTTTTTTTTTTTTTGTGCTTTGGCTTTTATTGTTGTATGTTTTGGTCCTACTTTGAGCCTTGACTTCGGGCTGTGAGGTCCTCCTCGTTGTTTTGTAATATATTACCTTCACCACACACAAAAAAAAAAAAGTGCATGTTAACAATAAATTATGAATAGGGACAAATTTTAAGCTTTATTCAAACTACAAGGACTAAAATTGAACATTTGAAAGTATAGAGACTAAAATAAAATGAAACCCAAAGTATTAAGTGTTTTAACCATTCGAACGTTGGTAAAAAAAAAAAACCATTCGAATGAGTAGGCAAAGTAACATTTAATTACCTAACAATCTAAATAATGAGAAGTCTAATAAATTAGTCAATCAAGGGATTTAACTCATTAAATAACATTAACACTCGAATTAATTCTTAATCTACTAATTTGTTTACCCACTTATGACAAACATTGGAAAATAATATACATTTATGCGAGAGAGAGAAGGTTTACTATAAGAAAATAAAAGAAATTGGTTGAAAAATAATAATACAAAAAAACGAAGGAAAAAAAAAAAAAAAGAAGAATCATCAATGGAGAATTGTTTGGGTGGATTTTTTTTTTTAAAAAGATAATTAAGAAAATAAAATAATTGAGCTAAAAAGTCTCTCCTCTATGTTTATAGGAGGACGATTGATTTAACTTAATTTGAGCTAAATTCGATGTCAAATTCATATTCATAAATTAATTTAGAGAAAGGAAATTCAAAATTGACTTTTAAAAATTGACATAACCAATCAAATCAACTAGTTGACTAAAAAAAATTAATAAGAACTGTACTAATCAAAATATTAATGATTTTTAAACAAAATCAAAGTAATAATGAAACTTAGTGAAAACTTAAATTTTATCAAATTTTGTTGTTTTAAAGTAAGTCTCCAATTTTCAGTTCCTCGACGTTACAATTTTCTTTTTGAATGCTACAATTAAAGAAATAAAAAACCGTTAAACAAATAATTAATGTTCTAACTAGTTGAGTTATATTTCCACGAGTAACAACAAAAATAAAAATTAGAATTAATATTCTTAAAGAAAAAAAAAATTAATAACAGAGTGAATTAGACATGAAAGATTTCAAGCAGCCCAAGGCTTACTCTAAGCTCAGCCCAAGTTCAGTTTTATTCTTCTTTTTCTATTTTTAAAAATTGTACTTATATATATATATATATATATATATATATATATATATATATTATATACACATTTTTTTTTTCTTGTCATTATTTTATTTTTAACATCGATTAACATTAAGGTATAGTTTGGAAAGGATTGGTTTTTTTTTTTTTTTTTTTTTTTTTTTTTTTTTTTTTTTTTAAAAAAAAACATAATTTTTTTTTATTAGCAATTTATTTATCTTCAAATTTACTTATTCTAATAAAATTCCAGAACCTAATTCCAAATTTAAACTAGAAAATTAGGGTTCATTCCATAACATTCTTGTTTTTTGTTTTCAATTTTTGAGAAAAAATATTTTTTTGGTAATTCTTCTCGGTTATTGTTTCTCATTTTAAAAAAAAAAATTCTAAAATTATGTACAAAGTTTAGAAAAAAACAAAGTCGAGTTTTTTGTTTCTTGTTTATGTTTTTTATTTTTTTTTTCTAAAATAGAAACAAAACATTATTTTATCATCATCAACTTATAATATGCATAATAAATATTTACAAATAAATATAACATAGAAAGTTTGAATATTTATTTTAAAAACTAGTTTTCCATGTAAAAGTTTTACTTCTTTAATTTAAAAAATTTTACCATATAAGAAATAAGAAATGATCTTCTTGCTTTTTTTAGAAAGAAAAGAAACAATCACTAAGCGTAATTATATTAATAAAGCGAAAAGGAAAAGTAGTAAGATATAATAAACCTGAATGTTACTAATCAGACCCTAATTTCTTCCCCTACTATCTCAAGCAATATATTTTTGTTTGAATTAAAAAATTTAGCAAACAATTATTTTCTTTAAATGAATATGTATTTGGGTAGCAAAATGTTCATCAAGTGTATAAATGGTTTATCACCATTAATATCATTTTTAAATTACTTTATTATTATTTTCTAAAAAACTTTTCAAATGCCACCAAATTCATATCTCCACTTTTAGTTTTAAAAATCAGGCCCACTTCTGCATAGGCCCAACAACCTATCCAGCTCAGCCCATCATGCCCTATTCAATCTCCATCAAGTCTACCTACGAATTAGGGCAACTAAAATAATGACATTGAAAAATATTTTTTTAAAAAAATATTTATTTTTTATTATGTTTTTTTAAAATGTAATTTCTAATTTTAGACTTCCTACTGTTTTTATACTTTTATTTTTAGCTAAATATATCATTTTCATGTTAAATTTTTTTTAATCAATTTAAATGTGCTTATCAATGTTTCGAAAGTTTTAATTTTATCATCGATATATTAAGTTATTTTTTTTTTGAATAAAATCTTTAATGATGATGTGACATCACATACATTTTATTAACTAAGTTACAATATTTTATATTTGTCCATTCAGATATAGTTAAGTGGATAAGACACATCTTAAATGTCAATGATTCAATCTTCTGGTACCACAATTATTGAACTAAGAAATGTACCTTATGTTTTAATTTATATTGATTAAGTTCTTCCAAAAAGATAAAAAAATCTATCATTTTACATTATTCAACAAGTAATAATTTAATAGGTCCATATAATCTATTGACAATCCATTATGAGTTATATCTTTTTAATCATAGACATTCTTTTTGACATTTAGTAAGGACTTGACTAAAAAAAAAATTAATACTTGAAAGATAAATTTAAAACTAAAGGAAAATTCGAGAACGCTACTAAAATATGATATGTACATCGATGTATATATATTCCTTTTGAATTCAACCATATTCGAGTGGAGAATTCGAACGTTGAACTATGTTCATTTTGACAATATGACAGGTATATTAGAGACAAAATAATATATATTTTTTGTCCTTTTAAAATTACTTTTGCTATGAAGTAGCATTTATTGTTTATTAGGTGAAAAAACTCCTTTGTACTACTATGTCTCATCAAGGAATCAAATGTTTAGTTAAATTAAAACGTCTCAATTTTAGGAGACTTGAATGATTAAGGCACGGACTCCTCCTTATCAATTTTTTCTTTTTTTCTTCTTTTTTTTTTAAAGAAAATCTAACAAGTTGAAGAATATGTTATTCGATGAGGTGAATGTAAGTAATCTAATTCTACTCCAGTTTATGATTTTGATGATTATGTTTATTTCATCTTTAACTTTTTTAAAAATTTTGTTTTTGAACTTTCCATAACCATTAACTTCCTGGCTTTAAATGTTGATCTAGCATATTGATTGGACTTACATGTGATGATCCGACATATAACATAAGAGAGTAGGTCATCCAGATAAAATAAATGTGGGAGGATCAGAATTCGATAAAACAAATAGGTGAAATATATTTTAAACCGAGTTTTTGATCCTCCCACCTTAAATTAAAAGTAATAACCTAAATAATTTTATGCCTCTAAATTATTGAAAGGGTGGTTGAGAAATTAAGTTTGTGGGGAAGAAGAAAGAGAATAAAAAAATATTGACTTTGACCTAATAACATATTAAAAAGGAAGTGATTCAATTGAGAAGGTTGGATACAAGCCTATGGTTTGGTTTTTTAATGAACAATTGGCTTAGTGGGCCTCTTTATGGGCTTTATTTGGGTTTGAGAATACTTATGAGCCCAAACAAATGATACAAGAGAATTTCAAAATAATTCAGTCCTTTATACCTACCCCAAGAATAATCTCTCTTTGGACATACAATTATTATTTTTTTGTTTCATTATTCACCTACATAACTTATCTTCCAATTAATACTCAAATTCTCTCTCTCTTCATTTTTTTTTTTTATGTGGTTTATCCAATTATTATCACTTTGTTACCTAAAATTTTCATATAATTTAAAACTTTAGTATTGTAATGGGTTTTTATTGAAATCTTATCCAAATTGAAAAAGAAAAAAAGAGCTAAATTTCAAAGAGAGAAAGATGGATATTTTACATCTAGATTATGAAAAAAAAAAAAGAAAAGAAACATGAAAAAAAAAATAGAATCATTATCAAACATACCCTAACTTATTGAATTTATTGAGTTATACTTTTCTAATTAGTGGGTCTAAACCCTAAACCCTAAACCCTTATAATTCACACTTATCTAAACACAACTTAACTAATTAGTCGAGACATTATGAGCCTCAAAATCCAAATTTCCACCCTCATTACGAGCCTCTAATATTCAGAAACAATTAATACTCTCTTATAAAATGTTTAGAAATCAGATCTATTGTAGAACGAATTTCAAATATTTTTCATATTTTAAAAACAAAAAGAAAAACCTTGGAAGTAGTTACAATTTGACTTTGGGATGAAAAAGTAAAAAAAAGGGCATACCCAAAAAGGCTAGAGGGAACATATAAGATAAAATATTTAGAGACTAAGTTAGAATAGGTTTTTGTGTTTTACCCTATGATCCTAGCTAGATGCCCTTGGTCTATATTGGGCAAATAAAACAGTCAATACACTGTTCAATGCTCAATGTGCATTATAATAAAAAAAGACACCCACATTCAATTGGCTGCATTATACACCTCTTAAAAGCTATGGCAGCTCAAGGAAAGTGTTATTTAAGAGCAAGTAAACTCTAAAAGGGCTTTTCCTTTGCTCAAAGGAAAACTTCCCCATGGAAATTCATTCCTTAATTGGTTTGATGGGAAGTTCTAGAGTGTGAGATGAGTTTCCCCTCCACATTTCTGATGTCGATGTTTGTAGGTAGCGTTCGTTCGAGTATAGAGACGTCTTGAATCTAACAATAGGACGTGAGTGTTCTTAGAATCTTTTTTTTTTTGTTGGCTAACCTTAACATAGCTCAACGGTTAAACACAGTGGTTTAGTGGCTTGTAGGAGTGGAGATTCGAACCTTCAGCTAATAGGGAAGGTTTGTAATCTGGATGATTTTTTTTATTTTTTTTTTCGATTTAATAGGTAATATGCAAGTCCAGGTTGTAAAATAAAAAATGGGGTATATTGAAAAATGGCTTCATTTGGGAAACTTAACCATTAAAAGGATACATTTTTGAAAATTTAAAACATTATAGATGAAATTGGAAAAATGACAAACATTAAGAACGAAGATAGATAGATATATTTAGCCAATCAGAAATTACTATTCAATAAGTAACCAATAACCAATAAAGGAAAACAACTTTCACAATAAAATTACTCAGATATCAAAATAGATATGAGAGTAAAGATTACCATTTTTGTTAGATGGAAAAAGAAAGAGAAACTAAATCTAAGATTTGAATGTTCTAACAAAAAAAAACTCATATGGGTTCTCTTTTAAAGCAAGAAAGTAAGGAAGCTAACAACTTTTTATGGAAACTTCATAGTCTTTTGGGATTTTGGTGGTTAAACTCATTTATCATGGAGACCTTGTGATAGAAACCAGCAAAAATGTTTTCAAACACACACCAAAAAAAAAAAAAAAAAAAAAAAATGAAAGTTGTGTAGTCTAAAAAAAATATAAAGAACAAAAACAAATTAAGAGTACAAGGCCAATGGTGGTTTTATTTTGATCTATCAACCTTAAAAAGTGTCTAATAAATCTCTAAACTTTTGAACTTTGTGTTTATTTCATCTCTAAATTAAAAAAAAAAAAATGATATGTCTATAAACTTTCAATTTATATTAAATTGGTCTTTGAATTTTAATATTGTGTCTAATAGATTCTTGATCCATTCAACCTTTTGTAAATTTTCTGAACCTACTAGACACAATTTAAAATGTGTAGAGATTTATTGAACAATTTTTAAAGTTGATAAATCTTTTACACATAAGCTTAAAAGTTAAAAGACCAAACTTATAATTTATTATTTTAATAAAATATTGAATATGTAAATGACCTATAAGGTTTAAAGTTAAATTTATAAGGTGATTCAAAAAAAAAAAAAAAAGTTAAATTTATAAGGTTTTGATTAAGATTTCTAGAAGGTGTAACAATGTGGTTGATTTTGTAGCAAAAAGAGCTAGATCTTTTAGATTAAATGAGTCCTGGTCGTATGACATACCGGGATGGCTCATGTCGTTGGTCGACCGTTCATCTATTGTCCACGAGGCGTAATAATATTTCTTCCGTTTATTTTTTTTTAAAAAAAGTTAAATTTAAAACTCAAGAATCTATTAGACACTTTTTAAATTTTAATGACCTATTAGATATAATCTTAAAAGTTTAGGGACTTAATTTCTAATCTAATCATAATATGGTCCTTCCATCTTTTATATTTAATGGGCATATGCCCTCAAATTTAAGTGACTAAACCTGTCTCTTCTCTAATTTAATGTTCATAAATATTATGCCTTTAATTCTCATATGCTGACTTTATAAATGTGAAATAAGACGTCAATTTTTTTTTTTTTTTTTCATTTTTAGTTTCTTAGGACAACATCAATAAATATTTTTGAATTTTGATTATATATTGGATATTTGTATTGATGAAATGATTTTACATTTTCATATGTATATATTGAAAATGATTTATTTTTTACCATTTATAAAAATTAAAAGGAGATTCCTCTTTCTATGCAATAATTTACTCAACTCCTTGAAGTGAGCCATTAATTGATTATAATGTTCATCCATCTTTATTGTGATGGTATTTTGGTCCTTTTTACTGTCGAAATCTTAAATTTAAGGCCGATTTTACAACCATCATTTGTCTTTTTAATTAAATACAATGGGTCATTGACATAAATGCCCATTTCATTTCATTTATTTTATTTTATTTTTAATAATTTGATACCAGAAATTAATAAATATCTGACCCAGCATGTTTATCATCTTGGTTTCCAACTTCCCATAATTCCATTTTTTTTTTTTTATAAAAAAGTTCAACCTTCAATTTTTATTTTTTATTCAATTAACTATCACGTTTATTGACTTAAATTAAATTTCAAAATAACTATTTTTAAATTTAATTTAGAGATGAATCGTCACATCATAAATATGAGGTGAAAAATGGAACTTATGATCTCTTAACATAAAGAAAGTAGAAATATCTTAATCATAGAGCCATGCTCATACTGACATAAAATGTCGTATTTGTTCCTAAATAATATACAAAATTGATAAAGCGATGAAATAAAGTGTGATGCATATAACATATCCTCGTTTTGAAGCAAAACGTATTGAATCCCTTTATAGATTGTGTCCAATTTATCTACACTTTCTTTTGTCGTTTATTGAAATTTACATCGTGCTAAATTATTGAAAATTTATTTAATGACATGTCATGCCATCATTGGAGTCAACAATATGTAATGCTAAACATCGAACCGTCACAATGTACGATCTCTACTTGCAACTTGCAAGTATAAGAGAGAAAAGGCTACGACGTTAGAGGATACTAGTGTGGTGTCCACTTAAGGAGTTGTAATGGTTAAGCATATATAGGAATTCTCTCTTGAGGAGAATGAAACTTAGAGAGACAATAAGTAAATAAGAGAATAGTAGCTAGGCATACCATACTTGGATCATTTGTTGGAGTGTATGCTACTTCTTTAATAACACTTAGGGAACGTTAATCATAGGAGACTGATCCATTGTATTACTCCACACAATTAACCATCCGTGACAAACAAAACAACAATGTCACGATGTCATAAGTTACATTGTTTGAGAGAAGTCAACACGCTTAAGAAACATGCCATATCTGAAATATCGAAAACACATATAGCCTAAATCTGAACCTTTAAAATCTAAACACACAGATAGAAATTACAAAATCACTCACTCACTCCTCCAATGGGCTGTTTGGTTGTTTCCTTGTTGTTTCGATCTCATTCTTCAGTTAAAATAAATAAATAAATAAATAACAAATAAATAAATAAATGAAAATGATATATATTATTTTTTAAATTTTTTTTAAAAAAGGTAAGAAGCGCCAGCCGAGCCGGCTAAAAAGCCGAGATTCGCGCTCTGTTAGCTCAAACAAAACACACGCCGAACACCACGTTTTAAGCCACTGCCCCCTATTTATTATTTTTAAAAAATTTAAAATTAAAAAAAAAAACCACCATATTTTTTTTAAAAAAAATAAATTAAAAATAAATATATGTATATATATAAATAGGCAATAAAAGGAAGAATATCCCGTCCCTCTCGTCGGCCTCTCTTAAACTTTCAACTACTTTTAACTCTCTCTCTCCCTCTCTCACTTCCCATTAGGGCTTTTTCTTCCTCTCTGCAACTCAAAAATCTCACAAAACCTTCTTCCTTCCGCCATTAATGGCTTCCACCTACAAATCCTGAACCTCCATCCACCATTTCTCTCAATTCCTCCATTTCCTCTCACTAATTCCCTTTCATTCCTCACTCACACGCTCATTTCCCCCTTTTTCCCCTGCCCTAATTCCCGATTATGGAGTTGAGCAAGGTCACCTTGGAGATCTTCACCAAGCTCGAGCAGCAATGGCTCTCCCACCACTGCGACGCCGCCAAGAAGATTCGCATTCTCAGCATCGACGGCGGCGGAACCACCGCTACCGTTGCCGGTGCCTCGCTGATTCATCTCGAAGACCAGATCCGCTTCAGGACCGGCGATCCTCACGCTCGTATTGCCGATTTCTTCGACCTCATTGCTGGAACCGGCGTCGGAGCGATTCTCGCTTCGATGATTGTGGCGGACGATGGCTCTGGCCGTCCTCTGTTCTCCGCTAGGGATGCTGTGCGTGCGATTTCGGTTAGGAATTCCGAGATGTTTAGAGTGAAATTCGGCGGTGGATTTTGCCGACGCCGGAGATTTTCTGGTAGGTCTATGGATGGAGTGTTGAAGGAGCTTTTTAGAGGTGAGAATGGTAAGGATTTGACTCTGAAGGATACTTGTAGGCCGCTTCTGGTTCCTTGTTTTGATCTCAAGAGTTCGGCGCCGTTCGTCTTCTCTCGCGCCGATGCTTCTGAATCGGCGAGTTTCAACTTCGAGCTCTGGAAAGTCTGCCGTGCTACGGCGGCGACGCCGAGTTTCTTCAAGCCGTTTCATCTCACTTCCGTCGATGGAAAGACCTCTTGCTCCGCCATCGACGGCGGTTTGGTCATGAACAATCCGACCGCCGCCGCCGTCACGCACGTGCTTCACAACAAGCGCGATTTTCCGTCCGTGAATGGCGTCGAGGATTTGGTTGTACTGTCGTTAGGTAACGGACCGGCGAGCGGCGGCGGCAATGGCAAGGTCCGCCGCAACGGCGAGTGCTCGACCTCCGTCGTGATCGGCATTGTTCTCGACGGCGTCTCCGACACCGTGGATCAGATGCTTGGAAATGCTTTTTGCTGGAATCGAACGGACTATGTGAGAATTCAGGTATAATTGAAATCCTCTGGTTTTCTACTTTCTCCGACACGCAAAGATTTTGTTTGTTTGGTTGCTGAGAAAATCCAAGAAAATAGACCCCAAAGTAAGGAACGGTGTTAGCTCTTTTGACCTCCAACTTTTTCTTTTTCAATAGCCAATTTCTTCTTTATACTTATAGCTTTTTTTTTTTTGAAACTGAAGAAATTCTTTATACTTATCGCCTATAGTTTTAAAATCATCAAAGTTTCATCGATCAAACCTTACCAATCCATTTTTTAAACAAAATTCAATAATGTCTTCACCTATTTTTTGTTCGGACTATAATATCTTGACTAGTTGAGTCCCAACTTTATCTCATTTAACTGCAAGAAAGGTTTTTTCACTATTAGAAAATATCCATTTATTGATAAGTTTTAAATATAGAATAACAAGTGAGATTTAAGGTTAACTAAATTGAAATTGAAATCAAATGACGTGGACTAAATTGAAACCACGTTCGTGAATATAACTCAATGGTTAAGGTACAACTTGTATACTCTTAATCAAGAGGTCAGAAAGGTTCAAATTCGGATGAACTAAAAAAAACTTTTGTTACTTAATCCGAATTCTTGAACACAACACCAAAATTGGTTATTTAACATTTTTAATCTTCTTCTTTTAATAACGGTGTTAAAAATAACGTGCAGGCAAACGGCTTGGTGGAAGAAGAAGGGGAGGTGTTAAAGGAGAGATGTGTTGAAACGTTGCCGTTTGGCGGGAAACGGTTACTAACGGAGAGTAACGGTCAGAGAATCGAGAGCTTCGTGCAACGGCTGGTGGCTTCAGGGCGGAGCAGCCTGCCGCCGAGTCCATGCAAAAATCCGGCCGCCGTCAGCCCACTTTCCGGCCGTTAGGTTCAAATAGTATAAATATATATTTTTTTTCTTGTTTTGGGAAGGAAAAAAAATTATTGTTATTATTTTTTATTTGATCTTTTTAATTTTAACATGTAACCCATCTCAGGTTCACATTTTAACCTGTCTTCAATTTGAGTTAGTTATCGAGTAGCGGCTAATTGGAGTAACTGTGTTAATTTCTTAATTAAATGTTGTCAAAAAAAATTGTTAATTAAATTTCCATTAAATTTCTTCGTATGAAATTTTAATACAATTCACTAAATTCACTGAAAGTTGAAAGCCTAAAAATTAAGTTAGAGTAAATCAAACAAAATGGAAGAAAATTATCAAAATTCACTCATTTCAACCAAAATTCTATTATAGGGTAAAAACTTTAGATTTTCCATTTCTTTAATTAAATTGAATTATATATTTGAGAAAATGTCATTTTAATTTTAGAAATTGAAAAAAAAAAAAAAAAAAGATTAGGGCAATAGAAGAGAAGAATAAAGGAAAAATGTCGGTGGAATTGGAGTGCAGACAGTTTGATTTATAATAATTATTATTATTTTCTGAAAAGTGTCGACAGTTTGATTTGCGGGAGGAGTGCGATATGAGGAATTCCCACTTTCCTTTTCTCTCTCTACTACCATTTTCTCTCTCTTCTTTTTTTTTAGTACAAATTTCTCGCTTTTATTTGTTTTGGGTTAAATTACAAAATGTCCTAAATTAGAATTTAGTTTTTCTGGTTTTTAAGTTAGAATTTTATTCTTATAATTTAATAAAATTTTGCTAAGGTGAACATAGTTCAGCGATAATTAACATGTACCTTTAGGAATGTCCATTTGCCCCGCGGGGTCGGGGAATCCCCGTTTAAGAGGGAAATGGGGGAGGGAGTGGGGAAAAAAATTCCCCGTGAGCTAAACGGGGACAGGGACGAGGAATGTATTCCCCATCCCCGTTCCCTGCTCCCCGCTCACTTTTTTTTTTTTTTTTTTTTTTTTTTTTTTTTTTTTTAATTATTAGTATTATTGTTATTATTATTTCTCACTATATATAAATTTAAAGTTTTATTGTTAATGATTTAGAAAATTAGATTGATTTGAATTATATAGTTTAAATATTTAAATTATATGTATAGATAATAAGATAGTTTGATATGAAATATTATTTTGTTTATAATAAGAGATTTAAGATTTTTTTTTCTTTAAAAAGAGATTTTTTTAAAGAAATTAACTATCTAAATGAAGAATTTATGTGAATAATTAACTATCTAATAGAAAATTAATGAACATTTTTCATGCAAAGTTAACTATTTTGAAAATTTATCAAAAGAATATTTGATTTAATGAAGACAAAAAAAAAATAAAATTAAATGGGGAATAATTTCCCGCGGGGAATCCCCACCCCATTCTTCGTGAAATTTAAGGGAAATTTCGCGGGGATGGGGATTGAAATGGGAGGTGGGGAAGCCATCCCCGTCCCCACCCTGCCCCGTGGACATCCCTATGTACCTTTGACCATGAGGTCAGGGGTTCGAATCCTCCATCTCAATTGTTGTTGAACTCAAAAATAAATAATAATAATACTAAAATTTTATAAATGGTTTTTATGGTTTGATAAAATCGAATGACTATTTATGAAGGTTTTATCAAATCACATGGATGAATTCTAACTTTTAAAATCATAGGAAATGAATCTTAACTTTCTCCAACATTATATGGACCAATTTTTTATTCAACCATATTTTTTAGTTCAATTATTGAGAGGGTAGAAGATATTCGACTTTCTGGATATTTAATGATAATGTGTGTATAATCCATTTGAGTTATTCTCGAATTGACCTCTTTTTGTGTTTAATATGGGCAAAGTTTGAAATCAAAGAATAAAATTAGCAATTAAAATATTAATATGTAGATTTTTCAATTTATAATTTAAACATTCAGATAGTTCGATAAAATCAATTGATTTTTCACTATATATAAGATTTAAATTCTATTTCCGAACTTTATTTGTTTATTCTATCATGGATCCTAAGGTTTGTTGATTTTGGTTATTCAAATTAAAAAAAAAAAAAAAATTCAACCTTCTACCTCCCACAACACTATTGAACATAAAAAAATAGGGTCATTATGAATTTGTTAAAAGAAGAATAAAGGTAAGATTAAAAACTAAAATTATTATTTTCCTAAAGGTTATAAATTGAAATAGACATTTTTAAAATTTCAACAAAAAAAAAAAAAAAAAAATCAGAAGTTTGAAACTCAATTTCCACTCGTTGTTGATGTCTCTATATAAAAGAAACACATTTTTAATTTTAACATCGAGAAATCAAAATAGAACAAATCTAAAACATTTTTTTTTTAATTTACAGACAAAAAATAAAACTAATCTAAATATTCAAAAACCAAAATCGATATTTTGAATATTAGACTAAAATAAAATAAATCTTCAATTTTGGAGATCAAAAGAAGATATGAAAGAAGATTTAAACTAATATAAGAATGTCAATAAGACTATCATTGATAGAATAATAAGACTAACCATAATTAATGAGATTTTCTTTTAAAGAAATAATTAATGAGATTTATAACTTATTTAACATGTGTAAAATACTTATTTTATTAATTGAAACACCTATAATTCTTTTTTAAGGATATTCGTCGATACATATGTTTTGTTGATGTTTGTCAGCCTCTGTAGCTTCAAGAAGCCAACTTGGAAACCCCGAAAACCAGGTGCCATAAATCCCATTCCTCATTGCTCGCGCCAACATATCAGCCACCAAATTTTGGCCTCGTCGAATATGCTTAAACTGTACTCCCACCCGAACCCCCCACCCCCAGCCTCCTTTAGCTAGGCTGCATCACAGCAAAGAGACCATATATTTGCCGGGGGATCCAAGCGACCACCTCAAGCAATTCCACTATCCCATGCGAGTCAAGGTAGTCATCCCCACAAGTCCTACGGGTAGTCGAGGGGAAAAACTCCCAAAGAGATGCATGAATAGCCTCCTTCACCATTCAATTTTCATTCTATTCGTGTTGTAATTCAATTTGCATGGGTTAAAGAGTTAATCATAATTCAATTGTTTAAGATATTATGCATGAGTAACTATTCGTGTTGTAAAGTTGAATTTTCATTCTATAATTTTTTTTTTAAAAAAATTAGATTAAGCAATATACAACATAAAAGATAAGTTTGATGCTTTTAAAATAGAAAAATAGAAAAGTATAATTAAACTAAGAGATAATTAGTTTCCTTAAATTTTGAATTGTTCACCAAATTTACAATCAATATGAAACACATGTTAATTTTTTTTTTTTCAATTTGAATTCCAAAACCTAATTTCAGATTCTAGCAATTCAATTATGATGAATAAACATAATTTTGTCAATGAATTAAAAACAACATAGAAAATTAAGGTAAGAGAATCCATATCCCCATAATCAAGGTGTCTCACAACATATCAATAATATCATATTTTTTTTTAAAAAAAAAAATTATGAGTTCCATTTTTTTTTTTTTAATTATGGGGGAAAAAAGAAGAAAGAGGAAGCAATATTTGATTTTCAATCATGGCTTTTTTTTTTTTTTTTTTTGAGATATTCTCTTGTCAATTTAATATTACTTATATAGATATATCTTTTAAACAATATAATTGATATTAATTTTAGATCTATTCCAACATGTCACAACTTTCATTGTATAATTTAATAATTTGTCTATCACCTTATATGATTTTGGAGAGCAATTCAAATATTGCAACTTCATCCTTTAGGAGATGCCTATGTAGATTAAAAAAAAAAAAAAAAAAAACCTAAAATTAGTAGTTTTTATTATTTTAAAAAGTTATATTAAACACACTCTTCATCGTTTGACTTTTTTTCGAAAAGCAAATTATGCTCAATGTTATCCAACTTTCAATTACTTAATTCTATAACTTGACTTAACAAAAACATTTACTCATATTTAAATTACGCATTTCATCTTTTTGTTTTTACATATCTGTCAATTTTATCATATACTTTAATTTAATCGTTTCACTGGTCCTCCCTACCAAATAAATTGTATTAAATTTAACCTAAAATAATAAGTATTTAATATAGATTGATGTGGCCCTAATTTAGTCAACAATGTTTTTAACACCCAATGCATGGTAGAAACCATATTGAAATCAACAAATTAAATTATAGAATCAAGATTGACACAAACATGAAAATAATTCAACCATTTGCATATAATATGTGACCTTAAATAATATTGAATTATTCATACCATTTTTGCCACTTGCTTCTTATTTTCTTTCCCTCCTATTTTTAAATTTTTAAAGAGATTTGGAAGCATTGGAACAAGTTGGGTAAATTTTAAAATATATAGTTGAGAGATGCATCCATTTGAATTTATCTTAAATTTATTGAAAAAAATGATTTATTTTTTTGGGTAAAGACAAAATTTTTAAACATTAACAAATTAAATGTATCTTTCATGTGAGTCCCCATCAATGACCTTAATTTAATTATACAACCTGGTTGATGTGGACAACCTCTTGCAAAATCCCTTATAACAAGAATCCTATGAGCATATATGTTTCTATTTATTATATGTATAAATTTTATTTATCAAAACTATAAATTCACTCTCGATGTATGGAATATATACCGTGTTTATTTAAATGAGTTCCTAAATTTTAAGATTTTTTAATTTCTCGTTGAACTTTAAACTATACTTCTGTTTAGTAATTGTTGTTTAACATTATTAATGAAATGATGAGTAATATGTTACTGACTAATCCATCCAAATGAAAATGACAAGTTTTCATTTTCAAGACTTTTTTTTTTTTTGGTAAAATGTATTTTTGAAGATGATATTTGCTAAGATGGAGAAATATATGATAACGACTATCGGATTTCTACAACGACATTTATTTTATGATTTATTTCAATTTTTTTGTTTTTTTTTGGATTAATATGTTTTCTAGTTCACATGCATACATTTTACTTAAAAGAGAGAACATGGCATTGAAAAGGAATAATGTATTTTTAAATATGTGAGCATTTTTATATCATTACAAAATATAGCAAATTGTTTCATTTTTCAGACATGACAATTGAGATGTTTTGGCTTATTTTCCAATTTGCATATTGTCATGTTTTATAAATTTAAAAATTGGTTACTACTTTTATAATATACTATATCTATTTGTACTATTTTTATAATTTAAATGGCTAAATATATAACTTTTTTCTTACTATTTGTTTCATTTTCATATTTTATTTTTAATTTAAAAGAATCTTAAATTTTATCCTTCCTTTCTTTCTAATCGAGTCCTTATCATTACTAAACATATAAATTAATTAATAATACATATTTTAACTAAATTAGAAATACTTCATATTTAATTTAATGAATAGGACATTTTCATAGATAAAATAAAAAGCGAGAATTTCACTTGAATCATCCTAGTAATAACTCTTACTCGCACGGAAATGGTACAAGTTACTATTCTAGCAAATGTACTCATTAAAAAAGCCATTGTTCTAAACAACTACCTTGACATTAAAGGAAAAATATCATTTTATAAGTTGAACGTCCAAATTCATGCCTACCATCATAATTATAATGTTATATTCTTAAAAAATATATTTACTATCCCATAAAGGCATAAAAGAATCAAATAAAAACTTTTAGAGATCGATATACATCACGACAAATATATTATATATATTTAGCTATTTCTTATTTACTTTAAACTACTAAAGTGGCCCAAACATGATTATTATTAAACAAGTTCTAAATTTTTCTAAAGTGGGCAAAAGCATTTCCCATTCAATTAAAAAAGCTAGATTCTATAGTAGAGAAGCTCCAAGCCAAGGCTTAATTAAATTAATAAAGCTTATTTTAGGCTTTTTTTTATGCCTAATTAAAATAATAGTTCATTAATGGCTGCAATGGTCAATATGCATATCTCAAACTTAATAATATAAATTAGACCAAAGAAAGAAAGAAAAAAGGAGAATAAATGAATTGTTTTAACATATATGGCCCTACACATGGTAATTGACATTTAATAGTGGATATTAAATTGGATACTTTCCTTTTTAAAAAAGCTGTTATTGAAATTAATAAAATTTATTACATTTCCAAAATATTCATCCATCATAGTAAACATTATCTCTGTCTGATAAGTGAAAACAAATAACTATTATTTAATTATATTACTTTACAAATACTTTGATTTTTTAAGAATTTAATTATTTTTAATTATAGAATTAATAAATTATAAAAAAACAAATATAATTAAAAAAATAAAATTTTAAGAAAAAAGTGGTGCGTAGGAACTTTATCTCTTAATCACACAAAATAAAGAGGTAATCGTTTAAACTGCGATTCATTGCTTTATTCGGTATAAAGAACGATCTTTACTCTTTTTTATTTTTATGGTAGGTGTTAAAATTTAACTTAGAATAGCCTGAAAAAAGGTATGAATTTTATAAATCAAACTCATGATTCCATGAAAACATTAGAAGCAAGAATAATTGGAAAAAAGGAAAAGAAAAAAAAAAAAACACAATGTGTTATTTATAACCCAAAAAGTGTTGTTCTTTTTCTCCAAAACAAGCATAAATAGGGATCATTTCATTTCAATCCATTGATCCCTTACTTGAAGGAAACAAATCAATGATTAAATGGACCTAACAAATTAAAGATAAATTTAGAGTATCATGTATTATTTCAAAAAAAAATAAAAAAAATTAGAGTATCATAATTTTTTTTATTTATTATTTTTTATTTTTTGAAACATAGAGTATGATAAAATTTTGACGTGTTTATTATGTTGAAAGTCAATTCACCTTTGAGTATGCTCAAATGTAAGAACCTTCCCTTAATTAAAGGGGTGGATAGTTTTAAAATTTGAATTGACTATTTTATTTTTAATATTTGAGTTTCATTTCGATCCTTAAACTTTTAAATATTATATGTTTTAGTCTTTCAACTTTCGAATATTTTGTTTTAATCTCTAAACATTATATAAAAAGTACTTTAATATTTGTTGTTAATTTTCCATTAATAATACAAATATGAATATGTTTTCAAATTTGAGACTTGAAGTATTGCAGGTATGACATCAAATATACTTATTTATATAGAGATCCACTTATCATGTAAATCAACAAAACAATTTAAAAATATAATAACAATAGCTTTTCTTTCTATATATTAAAAATTTGGTAAGATTTAAACCTTTATTTTCCTAAATATAAGTTTACATTTGATATGATTGGATAATCATAAATATTTTAATAACATGCTTTATGCTTTCCTTGTAATCATTTAAAATAATTTAGCTTTATATAAAAAAATATTGAAAATGTACATTTTTTCTAATGGTTTGATTAAGATCATTTAATTTTTAAAAAATAAATATTAAAAGTATTTTTATTAAAAAATATTTTCCAGAAAGATGGACAATAATATTATAAAAAATAGTAATCAAACAACCTGAATTATTTTAAAGCATATTTTGAATAAAAAGAGGAATTAGATTGGTTTTTCCAAGATGGTGGAAAAGTTTCTTTGATAATTTATAATATTTTATGAAGTTTAGCTATGGTCTCTGTGTTAGCATGATTTGTACTACATAATATTGTAACTGTGCCCACTAGAATGTCTAAATAATAAAAATAAAAATAAAATATATGTTTTTTTTTAAACTAAATAAAATATATGTTTGAAAAACATATAATATACAAAGATGAATGATATAATTCGTATGGGTTACTTAAAAAAATGTCTAACAGATCTTTAACCTTTTAGATTCGTTTCTATTTTGGTCACTAAACTTTAAAAAATGTTATAGCCTATTAAACTTTCAATTTTGTGTCCAATAAATCTATAAAAATCTTCGTTGTGTCTAATAGGTCAATGGGTTTTTAAACTTTAATTGTAGATTTGTTTCTATTTGGTTACTTAACTTTAAAAAATGTTAATATGTTCTTAAAACATTCAATTTTGTGTCTAGTAAAATCCTGAATCTTCATTGTGTCTAATAGGCCATTGACCTATTCAATGTTTTTTAAAATTTACACCCTACAAAAAAAAAAAAAAATTGAAAGTTTAAGGTTCTATTAGACATAAAATTCAATTTACATATAATATTGATCAGTTAACTTTTAAAAATTTCAAATATACTAGAGCTCGGTTCGACACTTTTAAAAGTTTATGGACCAAATAGACACAAAGACGAAAGTTCGGAAACTAAACTTGTAATTTAACTTTATTTCTATGGAGTCTTAGGCACAATATTAATTATCACTCCCCTTTATATAAATAAAATAAAATAAGTCTCATTTCTCAATAATTATCACTCCCCAAAGACCAAATGAGACTTATTTTTTCTAATTAAGCCCCATTTGGTCTTTGGTTTTTGAAAAATTAGGCTTGTTCTTTCTCAATTTTCTTACAATTTTTTTTTTTAAGAACCTTACAATGATTTTCATCTATGTTATGGAGACATTTGAATTCTTAGCCAAATTTAAAAAACAAAAACAAGTTTTTGAAAACTACTTTTTTAAGTTTTCAAAATCTGGCTTGGTTTTTGGAAATATGAGAAGAAAGTAGATAACATAACAAAGAAATTAGGTGGAAGTTGTGTTTATAAGCTTAATTTTCAAAAACTAAAAACCAAAAATCAAATGATTATCAAATGGGACCTAAATGTCTCAATTAGAGTTATAAAATTTGATGTCTTTGCATCCGCGATTCCAACCAACATAGTCATGATTTTATAGTGACTAGCAGTGTACTGAAATTATATTGAATTCGAATGAAAAATTATCTTAAATTTAGATTATTCTTTTAAAATGAAAAGATATTTCTAATTATTAAGCTCCGTTTGATAACTATTTGGTTTTTGGTTTTTGGTTTTTGAAAATTATGTTTGTTTTCTCCTAAATTCCCTACCATGGTTTTCATCATAGTTAAGGTTGCATTTGAATTCCTAGCCAAATTTTAAAAACAAAAACAAGTTTTTGAAAACAAGGTAGAAGATTAATACTAAAACCAAGAAACTTATAGGTGGAAGTATGTGTGTATAAACTTAATTTTCAAAAACCAAAAATAAAAAACCAAATGGTTATCAAACGGGACCTAAAAATTTGGATATTTTTTTTCTAATTTCTTTGAAATTAGAGAAGGATAACAAAGACGAAGATAAATGTACCTTTTTCTAAGTTAGGGACGAGGGAGTGCACATCTAGCCCATGGCCTATCTCAATGTCATGGTCTTGAATAAAGAATCTGACTAAAACAAATAAAAAAAAACATACATTAATCAAAATGTTGAAACTAGCAAAGTAAAAAATAATTAAAATAGTCTTTTTAAAAAAACAATAAAATAGTAAATTGACCAACTTTAAGAAAAGTTGAATGGCCATACACACGTGTGTGTCTCTCTCTCACATAGTCACACACACGTGCTGTCCCATGTAAGTGAAAGTAGCATAAATAAAAAATATAAAAAGATTTTATGTTAAGATCCTGTCTGGTTTTGTATTTTCCTATGTGTCTTTTCTCCTTCTTCTTTTCCCAATCCCACTAACTACACACAATCACATGTCTGGTGAGTGAGCATTATGTAGTGTATGGCTACTCAATTATAAAATCTATTTAATTCTTTCATATGCTTGCACTTACACATTAGTGTATGTATATATCCTTCACATGACCTTTTAGTTCCAATTTATTTCTCTTATTTTCTAAGATTCTCAACATTGTGAAGAAAAAAATAACTCTCATATTACATTATATTGATATTATATTTGTTGTGATGTTGAAATTTGAATCAAAGGTGAGTTTGTAAATTGTAAGAAAAGGGAGGATGAAACTAATCTAGGTAAAATAAGAGAAACTGTACACTAATGTCGTGTTAAGTCACCTACACACTCCGTCGCTTAAGTTAATATTTGGTTTGAGAACAGGTTAGATAGAAAAGAATAGTAGCATTTTGGACGTATCTCTTTGTATAACTGTATTTCTTTATTTATAGGGAGGTTTAGGAGAAAAATGAAAATCGTTGGTTTAATTGAGCCAAAAATCGGATTTTTGAGATGCTTCAATCAAGGAAGACGATTACGGGATCACAAAAAACTAGAGAATTAAGTCAAGAGTACAACTCCAACTGTAGCCGTCTCCACGGAGGGTAAGCCCTTTAGGTCTTGGCTAGACTCTTCATGGGGTCAGCCTCCCAACCCTTCAAGGGATCAGCCTTGACCCCATGTGGCCTTGGCTGACCCCTCAAAGGGTCAACCCATGTAGTCTAAGGGGTGAATCAGTGCCTTAGCCAAACCTTCGAGGAGTGAATCAACTTTTTTGTGCCTTTGGCCAGCCTACACATATGGAGTCGATTCTTTGAGTCTTATATGACTTTTTAGGTTTGGACCATTCTTAGACTCAAATTGGTCTCGAGCCTCTAACCTCACCTTTGGATCTTAAGCCTCTTGTGGATTTTGGACTTAGTCCAATAGAAAATTTCACCACATGTATCCAACATATGTAATACTTTCCTTCGCATATGAATTCAAATATTAATACAAAGACATAGCATCTACATTATTACACAATGTTAGAGGCTTTTGAATAATTCAAGACCTTTTCATTCGATACATCTATCTAATAACGCGAATATATTTCTAGATTACATAACACAAGTTTGGTTCTTGAACTTTGATGGTTATGTCTAACGGCTTTCTAGAATAATTAGAAAAACGTTAAATAAGCGTCTAAGCTAATTTTAATATTATATCAAATATGTTCTATAAATTTAAGTACTTAATTAAGGTCCCATTAAAAATCTTTTGACACAACTTCAAAACCTAATCTATTAGACACTTTTCAAAGTCTAGAAACCGAACTTGTAACTTTAACCATCTCTCGATCTTACGTGCACGGTAGGGGCAGGCACGTGAGGGGGTCACGTGCAGTGCAGAGAGTTGGAAAGCTGGTAGAACTAGATATATGGATATGGAGAAGGAGAGATAATATTAGAAGGAAGAGTGTGAGTGAATGATACAGACACGGAGTTATTTTCCCATCACGGGATTCCACAGTAAACCCCCACGTCTCTTTGTTTTTCCTCTCTTTCACCTGCAAAAAAATGCCCCTTTAATTTGTACCCTTCACTCTCACCTTAAACATTTCCCCATTCTTCTTCTTCTCCTTCTTCTCATTATCCAACTTATTAAAAAACACACACTTTTTTTAAAGTTGGGTTATGTGAGCTCTTTTAATTTGCCTATGTTGTCAAAAAATATTTGGTCCAAGAGCAATTAGAAATATTTATCGAAAGGGTTGAAAAGGCCAACATAAGTATAGTTGAGCTGACACAATTACCACAATCAAAAGGTTAGAGATTTGAATCTCCTACCCAACGTATTGTAGGGAAAAAAAAAAAGAAGATAAAAGGTTGCAGGTATATCTTTTGTAGGACTATGTTTAAGAATGATTTTTAGAATAGTATTTTAGTTAGCTAGAGTGAGTTAATTATAATTATTTTTGTAAAAGTGTAATTTTATTGTCTACATTTAGATTTTTAAATTAAAAGTGAATTGAGTTTAATTAAAGTGTTTTTGGAGGATTAATGTTTGTTTTTTTAAAATGATTTTAGAATCATTAATTTGTGGAGAAGGGCATTACATTAGCAAAAAAAAAAAAAAAATGATAGAGTGATGAAAAAAAATTATATGTAGAGAGAGAAAGTAAGTGTGGAGAATTTAAGAGAGGAGTTAAGAGAAGAGAAATGAAGTTAGAGATTGCCAACAAGAGCATAACTTAACTGACATAAAGTTGTACTAATAACCACAAGGTCTGTGAATCGAATCCCCCACCCCCACATATTGTAAAAAAAAAATGAAGTTAGAGATTGGAAAGGGTAAAAATGTTAGATAGAAACAAAATATTTAAAGAGATAAAATTTGAGAGATAGGCTAAAAGTTGGGAAGTATGAAAATAAAGTTAGAGAGATAAAAAATTGTAAGGAGAAAAGTTAGAGAGAGGGACAAAAATTAGAGAAAGAGTTTCAAAACATTTCAAAGAGTGTTTTGATTGAAAAGTATTTCAAATTACTCCAATAGATCAAAAGTTTTTCTTTTAACTAAAATGCTTATAATCAAAATGTTTTTTTTGTAAAGTTGAATTACAAAGTTGGTCCCTAATAGTTTGGTTATATAGTTTCAATATGTCATTATAGTTTGGGTTTTAATTTAATTTGGGTTCTTTTGAAAAATAAATAAATAAATAAAAAAGTGCCTTAAAATACTACGAAAAAAAACCTGTAGAAAGATTTGACAAAAAGCTTGATCTTAAAGTATTTCAAAAGCATTTTTTTAAAATCTAATTAATTTAGATTACGTAGTTATTTAAAATGGTTATACAAGAATTTTATTGCTTTAATGCTAAGTTAAATCGTATTATACGTTCACACATAGATTTGAGAGACTAAACTATTCTTACAAGTTACAATTAATAAAGTCAAAATGTTTAAACTTTAGATTTATAAAGACATTATTATATAATTATTTTTCATATTACACATAAATCAAGAGGTTACGTGTAAACTTTAAGGTATCTTCACTGTAACTTCAACATTTTCCCCCTTCTTTTCCTTTTAATTCTTCCCTCATTATCATTTTTTTTACATAGAAAAACAAATGCTATATTTATTTTCAAAAAAAAAAAAAAAAAAAAAAAAAAAAAAAAAAAAAAAAAAAAAAACTTTTTAACTTGGGATGTGTGAGCACTTTTGCCTATGGTGTCAAAATATTAGCTCGAGGAAGAGCAACCAAAAAGTGTTTTCGAAAAGGGGTCGAAAGTATAGTTCGAAAAACATTGGGAATTGAACATCAAATTTATTTATTAAACTTTTTTTTTTTTTATTGAGGTGCTTATAATAAAAATCTTTTTAAGGTTAAAATACAAATAATCTCTATTATTTGGGTATAGTTTCAATTTAGTTATTGTCGTAGAAGTTGTCTTTGAATTGTGTATTAGCCAAATAGGAAAAAAAAAAAAAAACTATATATTTTGTTATAGTTTGATTCAGTATTAAACTCTAGGAAAAAAATACCTTTTTGGTCCTATAATTTTGAGTTTTTAAAGTAGACCTTATTTTAGTCTATAAATTTTGAGAAATAGATTTAAAAGGTCCGTAAGTTTTCAAAATAAACTTCTTTAGTCCTTAAGTTTTGAGAAATTAGCTTAAAAGGTCCCTTATATTATATTTTCAAAAATTTTAAATTAATACTTTTAATTTTTTTTTTTAATTTTTAAAAAATTCAATATTAAAAAATAATTAAAAAATATTAATTTAAAAAAATTAAAAAATAACATGAGAGACCTTTTAAATCTATTTTTCAAAGCTTAAGGACTAGAAAAGTCAATTTTGAAAACGTAGGAATCTTTTAAACCTATTTCTCAAAACTTAGGGACTAAAAATGTCTATTTTGAAAACTCATGGACCAAATGCACCTATTGCTCGAAATTTAGGAACCAAAAAGATATTTTTTCCTAAACTCTACTCTAATATAGTCCATTGACATAGTTAGCTAAATAGATATATTAGTTCGTTGTCACATAAAACAAAAAATGTCAATATGGTAATAATATGGACAATTTGTAAAGTTTGACTACATCATATAGATCAAATTGAAACTATGTCCAAACTACTTCGATTAAATTTATAATTTAACAATTATTGTAATGACCAAATCAAAAGTATTTCTCACTCAAAAACATTATGCATGAAAGTAACATAAAAGTGAAAGCACTTCTTTGCGAGAAATCACTTCTAAAGAGTTCTTGGTGAAAAAGCTTGATCCTAAAGTGTATAAAAAACATTTAAAAATGCAAAATTGAATGTCAAAATGATTTGTTACCATGCACGTGTTTATTTTTTAAGTTCTTTTGTTACTACATGCATAATTTTTTATTTATGGCAAATTGTTCATTCTTTCTCTCTCTCTAATTATTTAAAATATTCACTCAAGATTTTATTGCTTTAATATAAGTTAAATTTTGTTGTACGTTTACACATAGATTTGAGAGACTAATAGAAAACTTTTCTTAAAACTATCAAAAGTCAAAATGTTGAGACCATAAATTTATATGAAGATTGTAGAATCACTTCTCAAACTACATATAAATCAAGACGTTACGTGAAAACTATCTTCCATACCTAGAGAACGATAGTTTAATTAACACATGTTTAGATAACTCTTTACTTTTCTCAAATGGTCTATTTGATAGTAAAATAAAAGTTTTTTTTTTTAAAAAAAATAATTGTGATTTTAAGTGTAATTTCTAACTGAATAAATCTATTCACGAGTCCATTTAAAGATAATTATATTCAATTTGAGATAAAGTTGTTCCATTGTCGAAAAAAGTATAGAACGAATCTCATCTAGTCCATACAATATGTTTAAATCTTCATACTTTATTTAAATTTACAATAGTTAAAAAAAAAAAAGTAATAATAATTAAATCTAGGAAGGTGCTAAGATCATTCTAAACTTCTAATTCAATCTTCTGTTATTTATTTATTTATTTATTTTTGTAGTGACACTTATTAATTTATTTTTGCTTACGGATTGTACAATTGAGCCGACAACATTAAATTTGACAAGTAAAAACATTAAAAATCTCCACGTACACTCTAATTAATTAAACTAAAACGTACTCAAAAAGAAAAAAAAATTATTTAAAATCTTTTCAAAAAAAAAAATAAAAATAAAAACTCAAACAATAGGGTTTTTTATTTTTTGTTTAACACTCATTTTTACTTTCCTAAAATCGAGAAAAGAAAAACGCGTGCCAAATGAAATAGTACGAACTATTTGTTTAAGACGGCGTCGTTTCCAATGTTATAGTACAGACACGTGGCGTCCATGCAGAGGATATGATCCACGTGTGCATGTTTTTATTAACGGGATCCGACGGCTGAGATTCGCGATTGACTTTTTTTTTTCCAACAAATAAGACAACTGGCATTGGGTCAAACGCGCTTCCAAGTTATCTAGAGAATTGCAAAAATTCAAAAAGCACTTATTTTTAAATTAATTTATTTGATTTCCCTATAAATCTAATTAATTAGCATTCATCAATACTGATTCCCAACAAAATCATGCTGCTACATTTTTAATTAATGTTGCTTAAAATCAACTGATTTTTTTTAAAATTTTTTTTTTAAAGACACTTTTATGTTGAAAGTTGAAACATTGGCATTTATTTGCTTTAGTGGTGCAAGTCAACATTGAAACAATTAAAAATAAATAAATCAATGAAATTGATTGATCTATAGGCAAATTAGTGATGATATTTCATTCAAAAGATAATTATTTAAACTTCTCAAGTTGAAATTGCCAAAAATGAAAACCAATAGAGGAAATGCATTGATTTTATAGGACTAGCACCAACCATTATGATCAACAATAAGAAAAAATAAAGAGGTGATCGTGGTTATGTTGGAACCTTCTCAACCATTCAAATTATGAATTTAAATTTACTCGAATTCAACTTTTTTTGGTCTAAGAATATTATTTTAAATAAGAGAATTGTCGATCTTATGATTGGAGCCGATGACTAATGCAATACTAACTAGACATGATCTCAAAAAAAAAAAAAAATTCTTCAATATTTATCAATTTGCATACATTAAAAATTAAACAATAGCCAATATGATTAAATTACTCCCATACTTTTAATTTCCAAAGACAACTAAAAACTACAAGGACAATAACTTCTTCAAATTTATAAAAAAATAATATGGTTAAATCTACCACTATCACTATCAGTAATTGACATATACTCCTAAACCAAGAGATCAAAGATTCGAATCTTCCACCCCAAATATTGTTGAACTAAAGAAAACTATCACTCTCAAAGTCAGTACACCAGTACAAAAGCCCATACACAAGCCGAATGCAACGATATCAAATTGGAAGAACAATTACTCAAATTCAATGTGTCCATAATACATTTTATAGCAACAAACACTATAGTTTACCCGTGACCTATATAAAAAATTACAACTCGAACATGAATTAAGTAAGGGTTAAATTACAAGTTTAGTCTCTGAACTTTCAAAATTTGTGTCAATTTGGTCCCTAAAATTTAAAAAGTGTCTAACCAAGTTCCCAAACTTTCGATTTTACATATAATAGATTAAATATAAAATTGAATTTTATGCTTGTTCGAATCATAAACTTCCAATTTTATGTCGGGTAGACCTATGAATTTAAAAAAAAAAATGTTGAATAGGTCAAGAACTTATTAGACACAAAATTGTCCGTTGGGAAACCTATTGAACGGAGAAATGAAAGTTTAAGGAACTACCTGATACTTTTTAAAGTTCAGTGATCTATTGTAATACAATTGAAAATTCGAAGATCTCTTAGACACGTTTTAAAGTTCAATGATCAAATCGACACACCTCTAAAAGTTTCCGAACAAAAACTTTAAATTAAGAAAATAAATAAAAATTGAATTAAATAGAAAAAATGAGTAGGAAAAAAAATATTAACGCTCGGGTGAGCAAGGGAACAAAGAGTAGTACTGTACTGGAAATTGGTCGGAAAGAGCAGTACTCTGGTGGTGGCAGGTACACAGTAAGGACGCAGTTCGTCACGTGGCCACTTCATAAGTTTTTTTCCCTAAAGCCAAAACCCTGTGAACCGTGAGGTGTAAAATATTAATTTAATATCAAAGATTTGATCATTTAATTTATTTATTAATTTATTATTACAATATAATATAATATAACATCTGATCTCGTGAACCTTTTGTTTCTTTCTAATTAATTAAATTTTAATCAATCCAACTCAATTTTTTTAAAAAAATTGGATTTAGTTGACTCAGTTCCAACACCAAAACGTGAAAGGAAACCCAACACGTAGCTTCTTTGTTATTAGATTTGGCTTCCATAATTCAATTTTTGTGTTTTTTTGTTTTTCTTTTGTCTTTGTTAAGGACTGTTTATTAATTAATTAATTTGTTTTTTCCCCTTTTAATTAGGTATGGGTCGAATCTACACCATCACATGAGTTCGTGGTTCGTATGAGAGTCAAATGTTGTGAGGTTTTATAATAAATTGGTATTGAATTAGGTAGCTGTCATTTGGATTGTCGTTTAGATAGTAAGATCAATCTTGGAAAAAGGTGATTAGCTTTTTGAGTATCTCTCTACCATGCTCGGTTTGATTCAAGTACAACTAGATTTGAGTGTGAGAATGCATCTTAATGATCTCGAGAGATATAGTCGTTAAACTAGGATGATCTTCGTGCGAGATTCGAGATATATAATGTGTGTTCAGTAGCCTAGTAAGCAAAAGTGTGAATATATATATATATATATTGATATTTCTATGGTTATGAAGATATGCTTCTAAGTTTTATGATGTCATATGCTTGAGGCCGTGTGAGCATTGCCAAGCTTATTTGTTTGCTCTCTATATCGATTATGGTGAGCTATGAGTATTCCATCTTCCACAAAATATATGAAACTTCTCAATCAAATAATTCAATGACTCGTCAAAGTTTGGTTTTCATAATCATTGTATATTTCATATCAGTATGGACTTTCAACTACTTTACAACATTTGTTGCCATTGGCGAGAAGCTTGTTATCGTGGTTAACAACTCGTTCGACCCTATAGATACCATATGGCTAATTCCAAAGCTCCGTATCAGCCAAGACTCTCAAATATATTAAGTATACTTAACAACCTCACGTCTATTTGAGTTGTCTAAACTTGACTTCATCTATGATTAACATTACAAGTTAAAATCTCTTACTCTTCTTTCTCCTTTTCCTTTTATGTTATATATATGTCCATCAACCACATACCCAAATATATAATAATACTAATAACTTAGTTCTAGCTGATTTTCATTATTTAAGGTCATTTATTACTTAAAAATAAAAATATATAGTTATCAAATAAGTCTATTTTGATAAATAAGAAAATTGTTAAATTATTATATATGAAAAGGAAATAACAATGAAAAGTGAACCTTGGATTCTAAATTTGGGTACATTTTTAAATAATCAAATAGGACAATTTTCTTTTGGTATTTTATGAGGAATGGGGTTGGGAGTGTTAGCCATTAGAACACAAGCAAACAACCAATAAAACAAAGTACAAAAACAAAAGGATAGCCAATATAAGACAACAATATCCATCAACCCAATTATTGAACATAAAAAGTTAAATTATTTAGATGCTATATTCCCAAGGAAAATATTGACAAATATATCACCAAAAAATGATTGATGGTTTAAATCCCTATTTTCTACTGAAAATATTAATTTCCTTTTATTTTGATTTCCTTGTTTTGTTCCTTTTTAACTTCTAAATATTTTCTTATAGTCTTTCTAATATTTACCTTTTAGTCTCTATTGTTAACCTTTTATTAATTATTTATATAAATATATATTTCAAAAAAAATTATTTATATAAATATAAATATATTTTTCAAATCTAATATTTGGTTTATCATATGTGAGTTCAAATACTACTTCTAATAAACTATTCATCAAATACAAAAACAAAATATGCGAACATATATGTGTATATATATATATATATGCACAAAGACTAAAATAACTTTTCATCTTAAAATTTAGGGGAATTAAAATAGAATATTTTCAAAGAAAGTTTTAATAGATAGCAAATAGGATTAACTGTGGTTGACCTTTTAAGTCATCAGTCTAAGGTTTATACCAGTTTAACTTTATGTTTTATATTTTTTCTTATATTTTTAATTTTTTTAGGGCAATTTAAATATTCTAAAATACAAATCATATCTGTACGAGTAAACCAAAGGATAAGAGAATAATTTATGAAATGTGGCTAGAAAAATAAATACATTTTCACTGAATTTCTGTTCCAATCCTACAAGCAAAAGTTCTTTGTAAAAAAAAAAAAAAAAAAAGAAAAACGTTGTTAGTAGGAAAAAGAAAAACTCAAAAAGTACATTAATGAGAATAAAAATATTTTATAATTTTATAAATAAATAAAAAAGAGAAAAAAATCAAGAGAAGGACAAGGACACCAAAGAGATGGTGTAGAGCTAAACCCTAAAACTTTAATGGGCCCAAACTTTTCAACTAAAAGCCCAGTGAGCTTCAAAGTTTTGGGCCAACAACAGTCAAATTTTACACAAAGATAAGGTGCAATGTGTTTTGGGTAACATATACAATAGTAGAAGACGAAAATTAATTGCAATTTACAATTTTATAGTAAAGTATTTACAACTTTTACACGTTGAAAGAAACGTAATCCCATTATGAATGAAGAATGAAAAATGTACTGCAATTTTAACTTTTAGTTTCAAACCACAATTTTTTTTAGAGGGAATTGAAATTATATAACTGTTGACACGTAACTTCGAAGATGGAGACGCGTGGAATAAATATGTAATTGTATTTATGTTGTATGCGTGTGAGTGTACAATCTCTAATGTTAATCCTCTGAGTCTCTCTCTTGTGTGTGAATATGTTTCACTCGAGGGCTGGAACGCTTGATCCCGAGTCTAAAGCTTCAATGGATTCTTGGAGCTTGAAGTCTTCCCGTCTTGAAGGAGTCTTCAGTCTTCAAGAAGTGTTGATGTCCTGTAGAGTCTTTGATCTTCAAGGAGTGTTGAAGTCTTGAAGAGTGTTTGGTCTTCAAAAAGTGTTCAACACTTGAACTTATGAATTGCAGAGAGTCTTCGGTCTTCAGACTTGGTGGAGTCTCTCTAAATTTTCTGGTTCTGCTTGAGAGCTTTAAAATTCTGAACTCTTGTCTTTGTGAGAGTCTAGAATTTCTGAACCTTGCAGAGGCTTCGATCTTCAGAGTCTTGTAGGAAGCTTCAATCTTCTGAATCTTACAGAGGCTTCAATCTTCAGAGTCTTGTAGGAAGCTTCAATCTTCTGAATCTTGGAGAGGCTTCAATCTTCAAAGTCTTGCAGAAAGCTTCAAGTTTTTGAATTTTGCAGAAGCTTCGATCTTCGAAGTCTTGCAGCAGGATCTGGACTTCAATCTTCAGAGTTCTTGCAGGAGGAGTGGAGCTTCAATCTTAAAGTCTTGTAGGAGGATTAGAGCTTCAATCTTCAGAGCCTTATGAGAACTTCAGTCTTTCTCTTCTTTCTTTCTTTCTGCTGCCCCCCTCAAATGAGCCAAGGCCTCCTATTTCTAGAGTTTTCCAAAGGCCTTCGTGGGCTTGGGCTTAAATTGGGTTTGGACCCATCCATAGGCTTGGATGAATTTTGGGCTTCAGGCCCAATTACCTAAATAATCTTGGGTTTAAATTGAATCCAATTTAACCTAACTTTATGAATTTAACATACTTTAATTTTAATTTCATGAACTTTAGGCTAAATGATCATTCGATCTTGAGTTTAATCATCGTTGGATTTGTTCAATACCATTAACGCAATTAGACGACCACAAAGAGGACACATGACCTTTCTTATTTTGCCATAATTAATTTTGAGATATGTATTAATTTGCGACACCCCAAAATTAAATAATGATGTGGCAATTTCTAATTGGTTGGAAAATTTCTATGCCAACAATAACATAGTTCAATGTTTTTATACATGAATTACATTCATACGCGAATGGATGCATCTATTTATGTATAACCACCCCCACTCATTAGTCGTGTCTTGTCGATATTAATTGCACACATTTGAATGAACAGACACATACACTTGAGAGTCACACATCATCATTTGAATAGTCATGTCTTACCAGTATACACTGCAACTACTCAATATTTCTCTCAACGGACACCTCAACTCGAAAAGTCATATCCCATCATTGAAGGACAAAATGGAAATTTATTAAAAATGTAATGGCATAATAGGAAGGTAAAGATTCTCCCCTCATAACCCCTTTTATATATAGTATAGATTTTATATATAGTATAGATATAGATTAATAGAGTAGGTCAAAAGTTTAGTTAGACATATAAACAAAATAATTATAAGTTAGTTGAGGAAACTTAAAAAAGATAATATACCAAATAAATATCAAAATTTATATATTTTTAAGTCAAGTTTCCTTGGTATGATTTCATCATTTATTTACCAACAAAAAAAAAAACAGGAAAAAAAAAAAAACCAAATCGCTTTGGTTGGTTTAGTTTGGTATGAACCTATTCAGTTCAATTTTGTACACTTACCAATCTTATGCATTCCAAAGAATAATTGAGCTCTAAGAATGTAGCTTTAACATCGCTTAAAAGAACCCTAATTACCACGATTTAAACATATAGTTCAAGTAGTCAAACATCGATACATCCCTAAATGATAAGTTCTTACAAAACTTTCATTCAATTTATATATAACACACACACTGGAGAAGTAGAAGAAGCACTGATTTCAAATCACAAGAATAAAAATTCCATTGAAATTAATCGATATCTTTCTCAACAATACAAATTTCTAAACGAATCAAATAGGAAGCAATGTAAAAAAAAAATAAAAAAGGTTGTGATTTTACATACAGTGGCTTGTGGTAAAAAAATCATCTGGCTATTGTGGAAGCACGAGATTTCTCTTCTTTATTTGACCAGCTCTCCTTGATCCTACAAGCTCGAATCGGGCGCTCGATCTGGCGTGTTTCGGTGCCTTCTTTTTCCAGTCGATGACAGTATCGACCGAACGTCTGTATATTTACCTGAAGTCTAAAGTCTATACTAAACAAGAACTTCATCTCCAGTTTGTTTAACTCTGCCGTGCTTACTCCCCCAACTTTCGCATAGTAGGCATTGTTGAAGAATCTGCAAATCAAGTTGCACGTTAGCACTCAAGAAAGTTACACAAAAACAGATATTGTTTTGATTGGCAGGCACTTACGCGTCGTCGATGAATTTTGCAGCGAGCATTATGCTTGTTATCAGTAGTCGATGAACGTTAAGAGAAGTTAACTGAATCTCTGTGCACTTGAGGAATCGATCGACGTAAATATTTGCAATGACGAAGCATGACGGGCTGCAGCCAAAGTACTTGAAGATCCGATCGATGTAACACCGAATACTCAGGGTAGGAGCTCGCAGACCATGAAACATTGTACGAGCATCTTTGACTTGTGCAGCCTCCATTAGCAACTCATTTTTTTTAACTGATCTTTCTAAAAGTGAAGAAAGAAGTGAGAGAACCCGAGGATTTCTCCGGATTCCTTTGCGCAATGACTTAAGTCCCAGATTAACATACACATCTGAGCAAACGTCTTCGGTTTCGTGTTCTGAAGCTGCCATCTCCGAGCTGCATATAGGAACATATTATGATGTAAGAGAAGGGTAGAACTTTGTTAAAGTCAGTGATTGAAGTAAGCCAAAGACAGCAATCTGAGTCTACAAACAAGTTTATTGATATATATTTGAACAATCATCAACAGAGGAAACCTGGGAAATCGAGGACAGGGCAGATCGACGTTCCAATTTTCGGTTTTCACTATTTGCAAAACACAATTAGCCAGAGACTGAGCCTTAAAGTTTTTGGTTAAATGCCTCTAGTGACTCCTCATTTCAGGATCTACCAGAACATTTTGCTCAATCCTCTTCAATATTCACACAAGTTTCAGTAAATTTCCAACTGAGAACGACTTGAAACCAGTCAAACAACGTAATACGCTCAGTTTAAACTCGAGTTAAAATGAGAACAAGTTTCCAGGAATCACAAGAAAAACCTGCAGATTGAAGGATCTAAGTGGATGACCTTCATTGTCAAGTATATGAACTATTCATCAAAGTAGAAATTCAAGTAAATATTATAGATCCAATCTATCATTTTCTTCTTTTCAATCCTGATGCCGGAAAGTCACTCCTCGCATTAGGCTCATGGCTCACCCTACTAATTTCACACAAGGCTTTGCCCACCCTAAATCCAACTCCAAGACACAAAGGATATCAAGTTATTAAGTTTTCAACTCCAACACTTCGCCTACGCTAAAATGTTCGAGAGACAACAAGGATTTTAAGTTATTAAAATTTCGACCTCAAGGCTTCGCCCTCACCAAACTACTCCAACAGACCACAAGAATTTTAAGTTATTAAGTTTTCAACTCACAAGAATTTTAAGTTATTAAGGCCCCATTAGATAACCATTTGGTTTTTGGTTTTTGAAAATTAACCTGTACACATCTACTACCACCTATAAGTTTCTTTGTTTTAGTATCAATCATCTTCCTTGTTTTCAAAAACCAAGTCCAATTTTGAAAACAAAAAAAAAGTAGTTTTCAAAAACTTGTTTTTGTTTTTAGAATTTGGCTAGGAATTCAAATGCATCCTTAACAAGGATGAAAGTCATGGTAGGGAATTTAGGGAAAAACAAGCATAATTTTAAAAAACCAAATGGTTATCAAATGGGGCCTAAATTTTCAACTCTAGGTTTCAATAGAACTTAGTATCTCCAATTATCCCAAAACTCTTATCCATGGGTAGTTCCAATCTAACTTTCATCTTCAAGAAGAAAAAGAAAAACAGGGAACAGGACCATCTTCAGTGTACTTTCTTCTACTAGAAGAGGTTTCAATATTGAAACAACTCAAGTTAATCAAGTTAACAAGAATCAACACACAACTCAACAAGCCAAAGAACCCTAATCCAAAACCAAATCCTAGCCTCACACAGTTCTTAAGTCCTACAAAGGTCAACACAAATTCAATCCAATTCAATTTCCACATCAAGTCCAGATCCCATAAACAGAAAATCCAACTAATCCAACAATTTCCATTAAAACCCAAATCAAATCTCACTAAACAAGAACAAAAGAAGCAACATTCTGAGAAACCCATGAGAAGAACACACTTACAGAAGAGGGGTTTGCAAGAACTGCAGATGGCAATGGCTTCTTCTTTCAGCTACATGAGGCAAAGGGCAAGGGGAAAAGAATCTGAGTGAGATGGAAGAGGGATTAATAATTTGTTAAGAAGCTTGTTTTCTCCTCTTTCTCTCATGTTCCTTCCCCCTTGCTTTTCTGCTCAACTTTTGCTTTTACAGAGAAATTGGGTTCTAGGATTCTCTCATTCTCTCTCTCTCTCTTCACATGGGAAGCTGGAAATTCTACACACAAGCACAGGAATAGGAACTTTCTCTCTCTAGAATGTAGAAGGAAGAGAAATAAATAATGTAATAAATCTTTCGAACAATCGCTGCTATTTAAGAAGCAAAGGGGCAAAGGGCAAAATGCAGAGGGCAAAGGTTTTTTTTTTTTTTTTTTTTTTTTTTTTTTTTTTTTTTTTTTTTTTTTAAATTTTAAATTTTGTCTTGTGCTGTAGAGATGGTGGCCAGTGGAATTGAGGGCCCCACCGACAGCTTTGCTTCTTTTCTTCTTTCAATTTCCTGTAATGACGACGGTGAGAAATTAAAAAAAAAAAAAATTAAGGAAAAAATCGCACGATAAATTGCTTGTTTAGTTTCAATTTTGATATTTGTGTCTAAAATGTCCCAAAATTTTAAAAAATGTATTAGTGAATAGGCAATTTTGTGTCTAATAAATTTTTATATATTCAAAATTATTAAAAATTAATTTATTTATTAGATATAAAATAGGATTTTATGTCTAGTAGATCCATAAATTTTCAATTTTGTTTCTAGTAGATTCGTGAATTTTAAAAAATGTCGAATAGGTCAGTAATCTATTAGACACAAGACTGAAAAATTTAAAGATCAATTAAATACAAAATTGAAAGTTTAAAAACTCATTAAATGTTTTTTAATGTTCAGGGATCCGTTGAACACAAAATTGAAAGCTCAAAGATTTATTGGACATAAAATTAAAAGTTCGGACAAAAAAGACTAAATTTATAATTTAACCTAAAAATTAAAAAGGACAAAACTAATTTCTTATTTTACTTGGGAATTGGAATTAACTTTAAATTAGGTTAAAAAAAACTCTTTGAAGTCCTACTTTCATTGAGTAACTACCTCAAATTTAGTTTGCAATTTAGTCTTTTTTTTTTAACAATTTAATCTTTTTCTGTGTTAGATATGTGATATTGTCTCGGTAGTTTATAAACATTTTTTTAGTTCAACAATTGCAGAGCTTCCGGATTGAAGCATCAATTTTTGGAATAATTAGTAAATTATCACTAAGTTATATTCGAACTCACTAGTTTATAAACACATTTGGTAATTAATCAGTTTACCGACCTACATGTATAAGAAACTTTATTAAAACTTAAAAGCATTTTTAATGGAAGAGACTAAATTGTTACAAATTTTAAATTACATGGACTATATTTACATACTAAAGTTTATGAATTAAATTGTTACAAACTAAACTTCACAAACTTAATCATTACTTCAGTGAAAATACACGGATAAAAAAGGTGTTTTTCAACCTTCAAAAACAAGTTTAGTATCTTTATCAATTTTATGTTTTTGTTGTTAATTGGTTTCAACGCTAAATTGGCACACAATGACACTTTATCGAAGGATTGTGTGACTGTAAGTTTCTTTCTTTCTTTATTTTTTTTTTTTTCAACTATGTTCAAGTTGGCATTTTATGTGTAAATTAATGGAGTTAACGATAGGGACCGATTTGACAAATATTAAATGCTTGTGGACATGTTATAATTTTTTTGAGGAGGTAGAATTAATTAATTAACGAGAGAAATATTGGTCTCCCAAAAGCTTGTTTGATATAAAGAGACTTAATATGGATATGGGGACAAGCTTATATTTTAACCTAAACTTAATTTTAAGAGTTTAGTTTTATTCTATTGAAATCTAATTTGGAATCAATGTTGAAATTAGAACCTTCTAAATGAAAATATTAATTTAGGATATGTGAATTGAGTTTAGTTTTAATACGGTGTCTATGAGCAAATTTGTCCTTATAATTTGGGCCCTAACTAATTCACGTGTATATATATATATATATATATATTTTTTTTTTTTTTTTGTTAGGTTTGGGCATATTTTTATCTTTATTTCGAGTATTTTGTTTATTGATTTTTTTTTTTAGTTTAATAATATGTGGGATAAGGAATTAAACCTCTAATATTTTAGTTGAAGTTAATATGACCTGTATTCATATGGGTGAATTTTGCCTAATTTATTAGTTAGTTGTAGAATATTATTTTAATTTAATTTTGGGAAGATATTGATTTTACTGTTTTTTTTTTTTTTTTTTTAGAATATTGCTTCGTCTAAGTTAAAGTTAAAACGGAAAGAAATTGAGATTTTTTTTTTTTTTTGAAATTTGAAATTGAGATTCTTTGACCCCAAAAAGAAAATCCTTTTTACCTAAGAAATTGATTTGTTTCCTTATCAAATGCAGGTTAAGGTTCAACTAAATTAAGTTAATTGTCATTTTCTCCTAACTATAATCAATAATTACCAACTTCCACTTCAAAACAATTCATGTCATTGGCCAAAGAAGTAGTGGTCAACTTCTCACGTATAATTATTTTCACAAATGACAGTTTAATTAATTAAATTGAGTTGATTCACATCACACAAATAAATTTCTCCATCTAAAAAAATAATAATAAAAGAACAATACTTAACTGCATATATGCAGGGATCTTCCTACATACTCCTTACAATTTTGACAACTAAGAAAGAGAAAAATAAAAAATGAGAAAACTTTTATGTTTTTCCTAGTTGTCAAAATTTTTATGGTGTGATATGTAAGGAGATCTCTAGCCAAGTTTTTCCCATAATAAAATTTAAGGGTCCGTTTGGAATACATTTTAATTTAAATGTTTTTCAAGAATGTATTTTTTAAAAAACATTTTGTATAAAAATGGTTTAAAATTTAAACACTCATATGTTTGGTTGCATTTTCTCATAAGTGTTTTTATACCCAAGTTATTGTATACTAAAAACTTTATTTAAAAAAAGTTGGTTTGAAGTGTTTCTCTCAAAATGGTTTATTTATCAATCTCATTTTCTAATAAGTCATTTTCAGTGGTGGGCAAACATTATAATTTTTTTCAAAATTAAACACGTGAAAAGTTAAACCAAACACACCCTAAATCTATCCATTCCTACTATTACTTACATATTAGGAAAAGAGTACTTCAATTATTATATATTTTATCAATTTTTAACACAATTTATTAATAACTATAGTTATTTAAAAAAAATTACAACTTCCTTTTGAATTATAACAATAAAATTAATACAACCTAAAAATAGTGATATAACAAGCTTTTTTCTCCATCATATTAAAAATAAATTAGTAAGTGATTATAATTATACAAATCCAAGTGGTTTAATTATAACTATAATATTTGGATGGTATTTTCTCTAAAAAAAAAAAATGAAGTATCCACAAAAGGACAATAAGGTATGACTTGTCCATGATTGCTAAACTATATTTCATACAAAAACTTTACTAAAAATTGCCGCAACTTAAGCCATAGTTAGTGGGTCACTTTTGCAATAACATTGATTGATAACCAAATTTTATTTTGGAAAATTAAATAGTTACACTTTTTTAATAGCCACCCACCCATTCCTTTATAAAATAATCTTCTAATTTTGATCACATTCATTATTTGGTCCCATCAAGAAGTATATTTTATTGTTAATTTTTGTTTAAAATGAATTAGACCTCCTCGATAATAAAGTTCCAATTTAACAATGAAAACATGGCGTGATATTCAAAATTTTCTTAATCAAAATTATATTTCAACTCATTAGTTTTGGAATATTGACGAGATTGGTGGTTTGAAGATCCTAAAACTATTTTCTTTATTTGTTTGGACTTGTATTAGACTTGTCGTACTATATAATTATATTTTTAATTTCAATAAATCCAACTATAAAACTCGAATAAGTAGTGTAAAAATACAAAAAAACAAAAAAAAAAAAACAAAAAGGTATGAACCAATTAATAAATCACACAATATACCACAAATAAAATACTCAAAAATTGCAACACCAATTAGAAAATTGTCTCTATTCAAAATACTAATAATTGAGTTACAAAATCATTTTTTTTAAATAGAAACTTAATTCATGGAAGATATTAATTTCATCCCTTATCTTGAATTTAGGGCTTAATTTAATGAAATAGAAAGACTATAATTATAATGGATTAGTGAGGCAAGAGTAAAAAATAAGTTATTACAAAAAAAAAAAAAAAAAAAAAAAAAAAAAAAAAGGGAAAGGGAAAGAAATATATAATTAATAATGTGATAGAATGATTGTTGCAATCAAAGCCTGCAATTATTGCAGCACCGCTAGTAATTATCATCTAGGAGTCATCCAAGCCATATATTATGATTTTTAATATTTTTTAAACATAAACAAGATTACCATTAAAAAAAAACTCCTTAATCAATTAAGACGTACAATAATGAGCAAATCAAATGGGAAGATTTTTTTTTTAATTATTAAATATAAATAAATTAATTCAATTTTGATCAAATGTCCTCATTGTTTTAAACAAACATATGTGAAAAATTTAAACATCCAAATAATATATATTTTTAACTAGCTGAGTTTTAGATTGACTTAAAATATTCTCTTTAAATTTTTAGATTTCTCATTTTGGTTTCTAAACTTTATTTATCCCAAGACTTAAATTTAAGAAAAACAAAATATTCATTTTCATTGTGCTTCTTAATTATTTAATAAATTGTATAACTTTGGATGTTCTTAGCATTCTAAGGGACATATAGTATTATAAATTATACTTCAACCTATGAGTTTATTTGCCAACATGAGTATAGTTCAACTGGTATAAGACTTGTCCTAATGATTGAAAGGTCTGTGGTTTGAATCCCCCTACCCCCACATGTTGTCAAAAAAAAAAAAAAAAACGCTATGAATTTATTTGTTTTATTATCTACTTTTTATAAATGTCTTTAAAGTCTAATCCAAGCTTAAAACTCAATAAAGTAATTTCTAAAATTTTGATTTTGTTTTTGAAATTTGGCTAAAAATTTAAATGTTTCTTTAAGAAAGATGAAAATTATTATAAAGAAGTTGTGTAAAAAAAATCATAGTTTTTAAAATCCAAAAACAAAAAATCATGAGGCTAAAGCCCCGTTTGATAGCCATTTGGTTTTTGGAAATTTAGCTTAAAAAACACTACTTCAACTATTGAGTTTCTAGGTTTTGTTACATACCTTATTCCCATGTTTTAAAAAACCAAGTCAAGTTTTGAAAACCTAGTTTTCAAAAATTTGTTTTTGTTTTTGGTTAAAAATTCAAATGTGTTCTTAACAAAGATAAAAACCATGATAAGGAAATTGAAAGACAACAAACTTAATTTTCAAAAACCAAAAATAAAAATCAAATGGTTATCAAACGGGAGCAAGTTATTTATTTTGAAATACAAATATGAAATAATTATTTTTTTTAAAAAAAAATCATACAAACTAAAATAGACACATCGGGAGCTTTGAAATCAAACTTCATTGCATTTGAAAGCTTAGAGAAGCTTAAAGCCCAAAATATTATTTGAAAGTTTTTGTTTAAAAAAAGAATAAAGAAAAAAATAATGC
This sequence comes from Luffa aegyptiaca, assembly GCA_017139565.1. NCBI lineage: Eukaryota > Viridiplantae > Streptophyta > Magnoliopsida > Cucurbitales > Cucurbitaceae > Luffa > Luffa aegyptiaca. The sequence continues at coordinate 6,892,820 of CM029399.1, read as the reverse complement.
AGCAGGCGACGGTGGAAGTGGAGGAAGAAGAGAGTGTTATAATAAAAACCCACATCACAGCTGGCAGCTGTCGGCCACCGACATCACCAAACTAAGCCACCTCATTCATTTTCGCTCAATCTTTAATCACCTTCAAAAACTTTTATTTTCTTTTCTTTTTATTATTATTATTATTTTTTGGTTATGTATATTTCTTTTCTTTTTTTGTTCCTAGTATAACAAAGGTGGAATATAGAATATAAAATTAAATTTTAAGTTGCCAACAAGAACCTGCTTTTGACCAAGAGGTCATGGATTCGAATCCATCTACCTCCAAATCTTGTTGAACTCAAATAATAATAATAATAATAATAAATTTTATATCTAGTAAGGATTATAAACTTTTAATTTTGCGTTTAGTAGATCAATGAATTTTAAAAAACATCAAATAGGTCAAAGACATATAAGACATTTTCTAAAATTCATGGATCAATTAGATATAAATACGAAAATTTAGAGACTTATTAGACACTTTTTAAATTCACAAACCTAAAAGTTCAAAACTTTAACCTAAAAACAATATAGTATTATTTTTTAAACTGTTTTTTAAAAATCATTTCACCCTATAAGATTTCAACATAAAACAAGTTTTTCTTTTTTCTACTATTTTAAAATTTAATTTCCAAACATGTCCATAACATTACCAAACCCTTGGTAATTAATATCTTTAACAAACTTCTATCATTTTCTAAATCTAACATCTTTCATAAACTTTTTATGGCTAATCTAATAAAAGAGCCATTGTGTTGTATGGTCTTCTAAACCCCCAAAAAGAACCAAAAGAAAGAAAACAAAAAGAAAGCTACACAGAAGTTGATGAAACAAGTATACCTATGGAGTTAAAAAAGAGCTGTAACCATCAAGAGGGAACCCATATTCAAAGTTCAATTTTGTCTAGTGAGCTTCTTTCTCTTGTTTGAAGGAGGAACTTCACCAGCATCAGGAGAGGCGACCTTGTCGAGTCCCGCTTGAGACGTAGCTTGAGTTGATTCAGAACCTCTCGAACCATTCGAGATCAAAATAACGTCCTTCAACTTCTCCAACATTTCAAAAGCATCGCGATTCCCATTCTTGTACTGCACAATTAAAGCCAAATAAATATAATCGTTCGTGTCTATGCTTAGTATGTGATTTGCTTATCTCATGCTATAGATTTGTTAATCACACAGATCATATAAACTCATGTTATATAAGCTCAAACTTATTAAACTCACCTTTTATACTCCTTACTAACTTTTGCAAAATTTTAAACCTACCAACCAAACATACGTTACACATATCTAAATTTATATAAGTTATTCTTTTCTACTGTCTAAACATAGATTATACAAATCCAGACTTTCTAACTTTTCCCCTATGATTCAAAAACTTTTTATGAAGATTTAAAATGTAACAATGAATCAAAGTCTATAACCTTTTATGGTTCATTCGATAATGGTTCTAGACAACAATTTTGAAATCAGAAATAGAAAACTACTTTTAAAATAGCATTCAAAAGTGGCCCTTCATAATTAAATTTTTTTTAATAGTCACTAAACATCATTTTGCTCAAAGATAACAAAGTCAACAACTTAAAAAGTCATAGACATGACATAATGTAGACATGGACATAACACAACATAGACCATTAGAAATGGAAACATATCATTTTCAAAAAATGATGCATGCACATTAACAATAAAAGGTTCAATAAGATTATATTCTTGAGAATATTTTGGTACATAAGACCTATTTCAACAAGATTATTATCTTAATCACTATTTTGTTTTCTCTCACATCTATCATCTCTAATATTAGAAATGGAACTTTTCACCCAAAAGAAGGCACGATAGTTTTTTTTTAAATTATCGATAACATTCATATAAAGTCGAAGTGTGCGCAAGCTGACCCGGGCACTCACAGTCACGGATATCAAAAAAAAAAAATCAATAGAATCCATATAATGCTAAGAAATGTTTATATTATTCTCATTCCTGAGGTTTAAAGGGAGATTCCTTAAATAATGACAGATATTAACACCATTCTTCAAACTTTAGTAAGAATTTGGCCCAAAATACAGCATTCTTTGTTGCAACAGAGAAATCTAGGTTATTCCTCACTTTTACACCTAAAGAGGGCTCTATTGAGTTGAAAAGGGTCCAAGCTTTCATGTATTGTTTGCCAAATCTTGTACCAATCATCATAAAAGCATTTTCTTTGTTTCTCTTAAAGAGTCAGTGCCCGCCTCTAGGCCCACACTTGGACTCTGGAGATATCATAGGTTTTCCTTATTAACCTCATTCGAAGATTTGAACACTTGACCTTTGAGTAGGGTCGAGGCTGACCCTTAGGGGCTATCATGGAAGCATTACCTTGTGATCACTATGGTCTTTTCCTCGTCAATCTTATAGAACTCTACTAACCATCCAACCACTTCTATGTATACAATGAAGGACAAGTTTTCGCCTCAATGCAATCTTTTGTTCTGGTTAAGAGATGCTTTGTAACGGACTTTCCAATAGCTTCAAGAACTCCTGCCTTATCCCTTTTTCCTTTCACCAACAGAGGTTGATTTCAAGTTCTCTTTTCTTCCATTGTTTTTAGGACTTCGATAGAGGTTCCCCTTTTTGTTGGAGAATTTATCTACCCAAAGTAGGAAGCTCGATTTCTTAGTCTCTATGAATTAGAGGGTCGTTAATAGCTTCCTTGAGAGTTGAACATTTGAGGATCTGCTCCTTTGACGCATTGTCCACAAAGAGATCAGGTCAATGGGCGTTCTCTATCTGAAATTTCGTATTCTAAGTTGCTTTTTCCACAGAGAGTGTAAGGGCTGATGATTTTTTTTCTCGATCTGACATGGGAATTACAAACCTGGAAGTGACTCTTTAGTCTTTACTCTTTACACTGGAAGCGGGACAGTTCTTGAGAAAAGATTGCTTCAACATTTTTATTTCGAGTAACGTCATTCTAAAGGAAGAGCTGAGTTGGTTCAGAAGGCTAAAATCTCTAGGAAAGTGAAGATTTTCATATTAACTCTTCTGCTAAGTGGGCTTACCATGGCTGACAAAAGCAGAGCAGGAACCATGGATTGCTTATTCCCCTCTCTTGGTGTATCTTGTGCCATTGTAATGGGGACTGTACTGCAATTTCCCTCCTTGTTTGTGGGAGAGACTATTGAGGAAATCCAATGTGTTTGGGTATTCAATATCAATGTGGAAGAATAATTTGAGCAACTTTATTGGTCATATACAGTGGAGGCCGTTCTTTGGAAGGTTTAGAAAGATTGAATCTTATTATTTTTTCATAGCAAGGAGAGTTTGGTTGTTACTTTATCAGAAGAGATTAGGATTTTGAGTTCTATTAGCAGTTCTTTTGTTCTCCACTTTGTTGGCAAGTAATGGTACCTGTCTAATTCTTACGAGCTAGGTTGCTCTTTTATATTCGAGAGCTCTTTTAGGAGATTTCTTATGTACATTTTCACTCTTTCAACAAAATGTTTCTTTGTTTCCTTTCCAAAAGGAAAAAAGAAAATAAAAATGTCCATGCAGATCATAACTATGATAGCAGAGATGGAATTCGACAATACATACTGCTTCAAATCGGTCAAGAGCATTTTCCAATTTTTGAGTAAGCACTCGATTTTCTTCAGCTAGTTCTTCAATCTGCACATAAGCAAATAGTCGTGGAAATAAAACACAGTTCTTCAGTGAACTCAAGTTGACGTTAAGAAAACGTGAAGAAAAGAATCAGAAGATGGAAATGACTATATATAACCTTCTTCTGGGATGCTATATACATGTTCTTGTACTTTGTATCAGGTGTAGGTACCGTTTCCATCAAGAAGGATCTCTTAGTAACCTGCCTTTCACCAATTAATGAGCAAAATCATTCAACCTAAAAATGCAACAGAAAACGAAAAAAGATCTGTACCTCGGTCTTTATCGAGTCTAAGGTATGCCCATGTGTTTCAAGAAGTTTTACAATATAGTCAATTTTCCCTTCAAATTTCTTTTCCCCCATCATTAACTCTGACCAATCATTCTCTTGGTCGGGAGGTGGCAAACTTTTCTCATGGTCAGTAGGCAACTCATCATCTTCATCAGTTTCACTTTCACTGAGAGTAATCTCTTCGATGACGCTCTGTATTTTGAGGTTTCGAGGTGTAGAATTTTGGATACGTTCAGATCGACGGACAGAGAACCTATTCACTTTCTTTTTAGAACTTTGACTGGCCAGGGATGATTTTACCTTCTTCAAGGATGGATTTGTACCTTCTGGTCTTTCAGAGGCAGTCATTGTGCTTTCTGGTGCTGCTTCTGTGTTCTGCGAAAACAAAGGATCTTTTCAGGCTTTGATTCTGAAGTACTAAATCAGCAGATGGATTCTAAACTTACAATTTACTCTACTACCTCAACTTAATGCAGACAAAAAAAAATTTACTTGATGTGAGCTAGAAAACATTGAACAAGATTGCATAAACACTTCATTTAAAAAAAAAAACAAAAACAAAAACAAAAACAAAAGAACTCATTTAACCTTTTGAACTCAACATAATTTCAGATCACAAATTAATGCAGAAATCAAGAGCTCATATAATGGTTATTATAAGAGTGCGGGTAAATTTTCAATAAACAAAACACAGTAATAACTGGAGCCATCATAGCAGTCTAGTTTGACATTGGCACTGCACATGACATCTTCCTATGTGATAACAGGTGAAGAACATACGAAAACATAAATGAAAAAATCCAAGTTGAACAAAAGTACGAAAAAGGAGTGCCCATCGCAAGCACAACCAACTCAGGGACTAGAAAAGGAAAATTTTAGAAAAGAATAATTTTCTGTGATAAGAGAGAAACCAGCTTTGACCTTTCCATAGTAAACGGAATTTGTCTCCGAAAGAAGACCCCAGCACAACTTCCTCTAGCATTGCCAGCAAACTCAAGCATTGAACCATAGAGATGTCAAAAGTATATCAAAGCAACACCATGCCTTAGAAGTATAGGAGCGTTGCCACAACAGGTAGTTCAAATCCTCATAAGCATGCATACACGAATTATATCAATAGGAGCCAAGGACGAAAGTCGAGACACTCTAAATAAAGTCTAAAGCATTGACCCTCCCAAACACAAGCAACCAATAAAGATTTCATAAGCAGGCTATCGATCAACATTCTTGAACAAAGAATATCTGAAAATGAAAAGGCCAAGTAGCATATAGAGCTATACTCCAAACAGAACCATGTAATGAAAATTTTGCACACTTCTAAGGGACACGCTCTTTCTTTTTCCAGAAAAGAGGTGGCAAAAAAATTGTTGTAGCAAAGTGAGGAGCATTTTCAGAAAACATTGTATATTGTAAATAGACAATTTATAACACATATGAAATACATAACTAGTCATGATTGTGAATACATCCTTTTTGGCAACAACATAATAGAAAATAGGATGGTTAGAAACATATGATCACGGTGAGCACCCTTTGAAGGTTCTTGCCATGGCCAGACAACATACCTTCTCATTTGTAATGTAAATATAAAAAATTGAAAATTGTGCCTTGTAAACCCAGCTGATGACTTGTACATCAGTATCAACCATGCATTAGAGAAGGAAAAACATATTAAAGATTTGAACCTGATTGGCTAATTTTGGTCCTCAGCTTAAAATTTATCAACTCATTTTACATGTGATCCTTTAGACTCAATGAAATGGAAAGCAACACATTTGAAATGAGCTGTCAGTTCAATCACAATAATCAAGGAACATTCAGCAGAAGTGTGATGCTTTCATCTAAAATGCTCTACTCAACCTTTTTCCAATTTACGCACAAAACCCAAATTCCCCACAAGAAAACTTCAGTTCACATCAATGGAAATCAAAAGTTTTGGGGGTTTTCAGATACCTCCAAAGGTTTCAAGCTCTCAAATTGAAAACTTGGCCCCTTTTGATAACCATTCGGTTTCTTAAAATTATGTTTGTTTTCTCCCAATTTCCTTACCATGGTTTTCATCTTTGTCAATGACACATTTGAATTCCTAGTCAAATTCCAAAAGCAAAAACAAGTTTTTGAAAATTCCTTTTTTAGTTTTCAAAAATTGGCTTGGTTTTTGAAAACATGGGAAGAAGATAAATAATAAACTAAAGAAATGTATAGGTGGAAGTAGTGTTTAGAAGCTTAAGTGCATGTTTGAGAGTGATTTTGAAATAGCTAAAATCACTTTTATCATATTCGAAATCACTCCGAAACATACCATTAATCATTTAAAATCGGTTTCATGTTTGCTTTTACACTTTTAAACATTATTTTCATACCATCAAAATTGATTTTGAATTATTAAAAGCATGTGTGAGAGTAATTTTGAATATGATAAAAGTGATTTTAACTAAAATCACTCCCAAACATGCATTAATTTTCAAAAACCAAAAACCAAAAACCAAATGGTTATCATTATCGAACAGGGCCTTAATAACTTAAACCCTTATTCGCTCGAAACTCGGCGAAACCTCTTTAGGAATCAGTGAGATAGATAGATAATGAGCATAATGCAAGAAGTGAAACCACAAAACCCCTTGTAGAAAGAAAATAACAAAAGAGTAATCGCCAAAACAGAACCAAACACAACTCAAGTCAAAGCAATAAGTGAAAACAACGAAGAACCATGAAGCAAATAGGTGAACTGTCAGAAAATGAGAGCATTAGTTACATTTTATAATCTATATTGACATCTTCACCATTACACTAATACTAATCCTAAAAACTAGAAGAACTATGAGATAGAAGACTTGAAACTACTAAAACAAGTTTTTATCTGCAACTTCAAATTTAAAACAAGTGACTCTCAAACACAAACAGCTTCAAAGTATAGAAACAAAAATGCATGAAAGAAACAAAACAAGAATAAAAGTAAGGTCATACCAATTCTGCATTTCCCCCATGTTTTGCTGCCTGAGATTTCTTCCTCATCTTGTGGCCCTAGAGAGAAACTTCTTTTCAAGAAAAATATCAAAACATAGAATTTTTCCCACCAAACTTTACGTTTCAATCGAATGAGAACGACCCATTTGAAAACGTGGGAGAGAGAAGAAGGAGAGCTAATTTATCATGGGGAATTTACAAACCCATTTCGATTTTCACCCAATTTACTACAGAAGAAAATCCAAAATAGTGCCTTTAAGAATCCCTTCTGAATATGGAAATTTTCAAATTCCAGAAGGTCTGAGTATTTGGAGTGCGAGCGCCACGATTATGCTGCCTCGAATAATATATTCGCTCGAGATTTTGGGTGGGTTTTAGTTTTAGGGGTTTATATATATATATATATTATAAATTTTCATAATATTTAGAGAATAATTTACTTTGCGAAAATCAACCTCTAATCTCTTATCTCTTGATCAAATGTATATGTTAATTACGATTGATTTATGCTCAATTTGAGGTCTTTTTTTATTTCCATTTGTAATGTATAGATTATTTTTTTTTAATTTTTGTTTTATATAAAACATTTTTATAGTTATTTTATGAAATTAATTTTCAAAATTTTCTAATTTTTTTTATAATCTCTGACCTCTCGATTGAGGATACATGTCAATTACCGCTGCTAAGCACACTTTGACTTGAAATTTTCTACTATGGTAAAAACTTAAATATGAATATTCTTTTATGGCTTTAATACTTTGCATATTGGCATATACTCATCTAATTAATTAATATTTCAATGATAACAATCATATTTGGTGCTAGTCTTTTTTTTTTTTAAATGTTAATTCAATCCTTCACCCTTATTTTCTTCCGAATCAAACTTAATTTGGATAAGTTATGAAGAGTATAATAAAATATTTAAACTTAATTAGTGTGGTGTGTTCCTAGAAGTACTATTGTGGGTTATTTCACCAAAAAAAAAAAAAGTATTATTGTGGGCTTGGGGATGAGCTTTGTTTAATAAAAAATAACAAAGATGGTTGTCATCATGACATATGACGTCATCATATCATCACATTATTTTTTAAATCAATTTTATCTTTTAAAAACAACAAAGTGGTTAATTATTTGGTAGTTAGTCTAAACAATTTTTTTTTTCAACAATAATAATAAATAATTATTTGGGAACATGCAAAATTTTTAATTTATATCTAATGACTACATTCTGAATACACTCTTGATAGTTGATCCTTTAGATTTAAGTTAGGTTTTCATTTTGGTCTCTAAGTTTTCAAACTCGACACTTTAACTTCGGAGAATTTGACTTTCTTTTATTTTAGTCCCTCTGTCCAATTTTTCGTTAATTACTAACCTTCTAATGACTATATTTTCTTTATCTTTTCCTCTTCTTTCCTTTCCTTTCCCCTTTTCCTCCCCTTCTTCTTCCATTTCCCCTTATCCATTCGACTACATCATGAATACACTCTTGATCCTTTAGATTTAGGTTAGGTTTTCATTTTGGTCTCTAAGTTTTCAAACTCGACACTTCAACCTCGGAGATTTTGACTTCCTTTTATTTTAGTCCCTCGGTCCATTTTTTCGTTAATTACTAACCTTCTAATGATTATATATTTTTTTTTTCTCTTTTCCTCTTCTTCCCTTTCCTTTCCCCTTTTCCTCCCCTTCTTCTTCCATTTCCCCTTATCCATTCTCATATCTGAAAAGACATCATATTTGGCAAGCACAGCGCACGTCTAAATGGCAACACCAATGCTGATTTCTTCACGCAAGAAGTAGGTGGGTTCATTTTTTTTTTTCATCGATCTTTCATGTGAGCAACACCACTTCTCCCCTGTCTCCAGCGCTCTCTCTCGTCGCCTCTGTTCCCCCCCCCCCCCCCCCACGAGAGCAGTAGCTTCGGACGCGCAACAACAAGCATTTCGCTGGCGTGTATAGAGTGGATTTCGGACTGTCGACCACGGGCAGTGGTTGCAGACTGATTATAGTGGTGAAGGTGAAAGTAAAGAAGAATAATAAAGGTTATGGTGGTTGTGGTTAAAATTTTTAAAAAAATAGTGTCACCTCACCAAAACGTTAGTAATTAACGAAAAATTGGATGGAGAGACCAAAATGAAACGAAATCAAAATCTAGGACTAAAATATGGACCAAAATGAAACCTAATCCAAAACTCAGAGACCAAAAGTAAAATTTTCCCTAAATTTTTTAGTTGGTGGCCTTCCAAATTATGAATAAAAATTAATGACGGTGACTAAACCATTTTCTTTTTAATCACGAATGTACTGAGACAAAAATAAGATTTAGATTTTAAAAAGGTAATAAACAAATAAATAAATAAAAATAAAAGAATAAGATATGTATTCTGTCTAAACAACTTACAAGTTTACAACTATAAATTAATAATATTACATAACCTTCCTCTATACAGAGGGAAAACAGAGACAAAAAATAATTACAGAGAAATTTTGCTCACTAAAACCTTAATTAAAAAAAAAAACTTTCCACCTTATTCCATCAAGACAAGAATGAAAGAGAAGAATGAACAAATCTCTGTCATGTTTTACAATCTATTTTGGTCTAATTTGGTAAAGTCTGTTGTACCAAATGGAGTGCATAATCATATGAAACATATCATACCTTTGAGGCCTTGCATGCCATAGAAAATGAGGCTGCAACTTCTTCACCCTCATCTGCATCTCCCTATACCTCTTCTCTGGTATTGAAAGGAGAATATTCTTCAGGTTTGGAATGTCCTTCTCCGCTACAAACACTGCAAACGATTCCCAGTTAAGAACCTCGAACAGCGGAGGCACGAAGTTGTCCGATATGATCACTGGAACACATTCATACAAGATGGCTTCAACGACTCGGGGGCTGTTGACTTCATAACCTTTTGCACAGATGCAGTATTTGCTGTTCTTCATGTGCCAGAGGTAGTTCTTTGAACCTTTGACCTTTGGCAATGGGCCAGAGATTTTCATGTCAGGGTCTTTTCGTTCCCAATATTCCAGGAGAATCGACCGTAAGTAGCCGTGCATGCTTCCTGCAAAGAAGGCGAGGATTGGCCTCTTTGATGGAGGATTGCCACCGACGTCTCTGAGAGGATTACGAGCAATGCGTACGAATGTTTCGGGGAGGGATACATCCTTGCCAAAAACAAAACCTTCTTTGACATCAGAGTTGCACAGAGCTCTTATGCACCTTGCCATATACTTCCTGGTTTCTGCAGGCGCCTGAGGTCATGGCCTATATAATTAGCGACTCGAGATAACGGTGTTCTAATTCAAGGTTAATTAAGCAGTTGGTATGGTGTTCGAGAGGCTCGGAACACGCTTTATTAATCAATTCAAAGCAGTCCTCTCTTCTCCTAGAGTATGCAAATTGTAAAAAAGAACTGGCAATTGATTACAAAATTGCAAAATATGGAATGCCATTTGAGTTTCGAGAAAAGATATCGAATGCCCAATTAGTTTCGAGAACATAAATGAATGGAATGAAGAGAGACATACCCAATCGTGACAAGCAACAAGAAAATGATCGGCTCCTCCAGTTCTGTTCCAGTAAGGATACTTCGCACCAATCAAGTCCAAGTAGTTCTTGAGGTGTTGTATGAGGTTCTTATGGCTGTGCGAGTCGCGGACGTATAAGACCTCTTCCAATTGTCGAGAGCTGAAAGGCAAGTAAAAGAGGTGAGCTTTTTTCGGGTCCTTCGTAACAAATCTTTTGTTTGATTCTAGAATCTTCATGAACCACCCCTCAGAAGCATAGATACTCTGGAGCGGACCCCGGTGAAAGATCGGTCTCTCTCCTTCTTTGTAGATGTACACTTTGAGAGTACTCTCCATTAGTTCGTAGCTCCTGCAAAATAGGATGCTGCATAAATCAACAGAAACAAGGTCTAGCTATCCGCAAAATCGAGTATATGTTGGAAACATAGTAATCCCACCTTTTGAAAATGGAAACGTTTCGAAACAAAGGAGCGTAAAGATTTGAGTCATTATCTATCATGGGCACGTTCTCAATCTGTAATTTTGCTTGTAGCAGTTGTTGATCGGCAGCTGAAGACCATCTTGGTACCTGCAAATAATTCGGGAAGTACACCAGAGAATCGTATAAGCCGTATGGTTCTTCGATTTTAAGAGAGACAATCATTAAGACAGACAATGTTTCAACACTTACAATCGGACTGTTGGCCGTGCGACTTTCAAACAACAAACTGTCCATCTCAGATATTGTATATACTCCTGAAGAAGGGGCTTTAGGCACTTTCTTCTCCTCAGAAACTGACTTGTTTTTTGCTACATTGAGATCACCGTGCAATTTCTCAGTTTTCTCACTCTTATCCGTATTTATTTCAACTTTCTCCCCAACAGATGTTTTCAATTTATCAGAAGTGTTAGGAGCGTTGGATCCAACGGAATTGTCGTGGCTTGATGTATTCGTAGCAATGTTACTTGTAGGTGGAACTGCAGGCGGGGCTGAAAAATTATCACCTGAGTGATTGCTATATCCTAACGTCGAAATGTAGCTTTCTGTCCCATTTATTCCTATTGAATCATTACGTAAAGAGTTGTCTTTTCCATCAAAGCTTTGATTATTTCCTCCCATACCGTCATTAATAGATTCATCAACTGTCGAATTCTCGACTGGCTGTATCAAATCCCCAGATGAAGAAGGCTTATCAGCATCATCATCCATGTCTAATTCTAACGACTCTTTCAGGGTATGATCTTGTTCTGGTATAAACTCATCATCTCTCTGTTCTTCAAAAACCTCAGTATAATTTGCCATCTTATCATTGGATGCCGTCGAGTTTATACTACTTGCAAGTGGGGAATCAGCAACAAGCTCGGTCTTCGATATTGGATCACCCGCAGGGGAAAGGGAACTGCCTTCTTCAGTGATCGGAACCTTACCGGCAGAAAGTAAAGAAGAAAGAGAAAACCCATATGGAAGTTCAAAGTACTGAAAAGCCAAAATCATAGCAAACATCAACCCCATCAGCCATAGCACTCTTTTTGTATCGATTCGAGGTATCGAAAAGAGTTCTTGACCCATATCAAAAAACTGTGTGATTGATCCTTTGATGACCTCTAATGACCATAATCAAACCTTGCAAATATTTTAAAACCCCAGGCCAGGATGGAAAACACCCTGTCACAAATATTAAAAAGGAAAACTATAATATGATTCATTCCTCTGTCAATATACCAAGAATAAAGACAGCAATGCAAGCATCAATGGAAGATAAAATCGAGCATAGTTCAACTAGCATAAATCACGTGCCATTGATCAAGTGATTAGATGTTCAAATCTCCCATCCCACGTATTGTTAAACAAAAAAAAAAGGAAATAATAATAGGAGAAAAAAAGAGTAGAGAGAGAGATTGAAATTATAACACCATTATGCACCAAAAGTAACAATAATGTTTCATTCAAGGCACTAGCACGGTGAATCTATTATCATTATGATGAAAATTGAAGTATAACAGAGGCTATAGATCTACTAGATTTATAGAATCTGTCTCACCAGCATCAGAAGAGTTTCTAAGTTGGATGAAACCAACTAAAACAAAATGCAAGTATAATTTGATTCATTCCTCTGTTATTATGATGAAAATTAAATACCCTGTCATAAATATTTAAAAGAAAAACTGCAACATCCTTCAAAGAAAGAAAAAAAAACTGTAACATGATTCATTCCTCTGTTAATATACCAAGAACAAAAACATCAATGCATGCATTAATGGGAAAAGGAAATCACAATAAAATCAATATTAATGTTTCAATTAATATTGGAATTCTAACTCCATCTAGCACTAAAAGCAATATTAATGTTGCAATTAAGCACAATAAAATCAATTGCCATATGGATCAGCAGAAAACAGAGGCTACAGATCTACTAGATCCATCTCACCAGCATCAGATAAATCTCTAAGTTGAATGAAACCAACTAAAAGAAAAGGGCAAGTATAATCTCAATCAACAAGAATTCAAAATACTAATTGGCTGCATTAGATTTCTGCCATTTTTTAATTTAGGCAAAGCATTAAGCTCTTTCATCGATATGCAAGCAAAAATCCCAAACATAAAACTAGAGAACCACAAAAAACAACAACAAAGATCACAGTGAAATCCATATTGAAATAATCAGATTGACGCCATTAAACAACCCATAATCCAGTTCATGCAAGAAGGCCAAAAAACTCCAATCAAATTTCCAAAGAACTAGACCCATCAACCCAAACCATAAATTCCAAAGAAATAAAAAGAGAACGAGATTCAAACCTCGGAAAAATTGAGCGGTGAAGTGATTCGAGAATCGCGACTCAGACCCATTTGAATTCTTTCTGGGATTCACGAGGTTTCTCAGGATCCAAACAAATAACGTAAATCGATTCGATTACCGAGGAGCTACGTGGCTTCTACGGGCTTCAGAAGCAGGTTGGAGAATGTGAAGAAATTGAATGTGTTATTAGGTGCTTTACTTGCAGCTTCTGCTACTGCTTTTGAAAATGATATTTAATCTTTTGGAAGAGTCACGGCCGGAGAAGGGAGGCCGTTGATTTGATGTTCGGGGAAATGGCGTAATCGAACGCCGGTCGCCGCCGCCGCCGCCGCCGCTGGTTGGTCAAAAGAGACGGCGGTATCTGTCGCCGTCATTTGGGCCTCAATAAACGGTTTTATTTCAGCTGCCCGTGTCTCTATTACTTACATGCTGCCGAGGAAATCGCTTTCTTTTTTTTCTTTTTTTGTTGGTATTTTTTTTTTTAAATTATTTTGTTCGTATTAATTTAGACAAAATACTATTGGTCTTTGAATGAGATTTTATTCTTTCATTTCATCTCGTACTATTCACACTAGTGACTTTTCCTTTTTTGGGTGGGGGGATTCGAACCTTTGACCTCATAGTCGAGGCTACATGCCAATTACCGCTGAGCTAAGCTCGCTTTGGCACTAGTGACTTTTCCTTGAAACAATTTAAGTTATAAGTTTTATAACATAGGTTCTGAAGATTACGCCAACCTGAACTAGTTAAGACATTTCTTCCATATCAATTTAAGAGATCGAATATTTGAATTTTCACTTTTACATTTTGTTAACTAAAAATTAAGGAGACTTTTTTTTTTTTTTTTTTTTTAATTCAACAACGACTGGGAGTGGGGGATTCGAACCTCTAACCTCTTGGTTGAGCTATGCGGCAATTAATAAGGAGAATTGATGCAAAAATGTGTATATATACTTATACATGTCACTTATATCTATTTGCAAGAGCAAGTTGAAAATAGAATAAAATACAATAACTTACTCATGTCTCTTTCTCTTACCTAGTTGATTAATAAACATGTCAACATCATTCGTATTATAAATTTTTAAAACATGTTTAGTCAATTATATGTGTTATTCCATCTAACTAAGAGAAAAGTAACGACAAAGATTAAATATATTTCAAAAAAAAAACGACAGATTAAATACAACTATTTTGGAAAATTCAATGTTAAATTATCACTCAATCCAAAAGTTTAAACCGATGGATTATGATAAATTTAATCTTCATTTAAATACATAAAATTTTATGTTTGAAAGGTCATGACCCAAATACATATGAAAACTAATTTGAAAATAGTTATATATTTTTATTTATTAAATTGACCATTTTTTATTTTGAAATTAAAGTGGTAATTTTGTATAATAATATACTATTTTTATGGCTATATGTATTCTTAGCCCAAAAGGAAGGAGTTGAGCCCAATAAGAGGTTTAGACTTGTTACCCTAACGCTGCTCTGGCATATTCAATGGGCTTTAGGCCCAATTTTGGGTGGTCTATGATCTAATTTCATTTTTAAGTCTATTGTTTTTACATTATTTCATGAAATTTCAAGTTCACTTATGACTCACATAGCAAATGGTTTGCCCATGAGGTTATAAGAATGATTTTAGGGTCCGTTTGGTTTAAGGTTTTATAGATGCCTGGGAATACTATGTCGGGAATAAGATTGCTGGGAATCAAACATAACTGTGTTTGGTTGTGCATGGGAATGTCATCAGGATTTTATGAGAACAAATTATGTATGTATTTATTTTTTAGAATTAAGCAAGTAAACTTTATGTAATTTTAATAAATTAATCAATAAAATAATCAAAATTAATTCAAACTATTAATAAAAATTAATGAAATAATAATCATGAAATGATTTTAATGGGATAAACTATGTTAATTTAACAAACTAAAATTATTTAATTAATTTTTTAATAAATATCTTTAACTACAATAATTTAATATATTGTATCCATAAAAATTAATTAGATAAATATTTAATAATAATATGATTATTTATTTATTATAAGGAAATTTAAAAAAGTAATTAATTGATTATAAATAATCGATAAGTAATTAATTATAATTATTGAAAAATGAATTTTTATACTAAATTCATTTAAATGATTTTAATTCAATAATTAAATATATTTTCGATAATATTGACTAATTAATTATAATTTTAGTAAACATGTAATTACATCCCTTTAATAAACTTGGACTAAGTATTTGTTTAAAAGTCCTAGAAAAAAGTATTTGTTTAAAAAAAATGAAATTCTTGACAAATTATTATTTAATCTAATTAAATAATTTATTATATTATTTTTAATTTAGTATCTATTAGTTAATTAATTAACTATATTCAAAATAAAATTGCATATAAAAATAAAAAAGAAGAGATGGGAAAAGAGAAAACTCATGCTTTTGCAAGGGCATAGAAAACCCTTGCTTATGGGCAAAAATGATGCCTGGGAATGCGTTATTTCCTGGGCCCACCACAGAAATCTTGAAACAAACAAGGGTATTAGAAACCCTTGCCCATTCCCATCTCCAAAAACCTTGTACCAAACGGGCCCTTAAGTTTGAGTTTTATGGGAATTAGAGCTTCTTCCATTAATTGAAAAAAAAAAAAAACCATCAATGTTTCTTTGTTATTCAGTCATTAAGTTAAACTTTCTTCTTGGTGGCCACTTATGTTTGGGAAGAGTGTTCCTATTGATTAAGATAGTTGTTAGATTGTCCAAACGAACATAGCTCAACGGTAATTGACATGTATCCTTGACCAAGAGGTCAAAGGTTTGATTCTTCGTCCCATCCACAAATGTTGTTGAACTCAAAAGAAAAAAAAAAGTTTTTGATTAGTTTAAAATTTTTGAAAAGTTATTCAACGAACTACCATCACTACAAGAAAGAAGCGTTTTAGCGACGAAATCTTAGCGACGAAAAACCAAAAGTCGCATTGTTTGCGACGAAATAACAAATTTGTCGCAGGATCTGCGACGAAAATCGATTTTCGTCGCAAGCTTGCGACGAAACTTAATTTACGTCGCAAGTCCTGCAACGAAAGCATCCATTTCGTCGCAGGGTCAAAATTTCAGCGCCAAGAATTTCATTTTCGCAAGTACGGTATGCTACGAAATGGTCCATTTCGTCGCAAGGTCTGCGACGAAAAGCCAATTTCGTCGCAAGATCTGCGACGAAAAGCCAATTTCGTCGCAAGATTTGGAAATGGAGCCTTTTTGGCAGCCAAGTTCTGCGACGATAACCCCGGTTCGTCGCAGATCTGCGACGAAACTGTAGTTTCGTCGCAAAGTAGGTTGCGACGCAATGAACATTGCGTCGCAAAAACCTTTTAAAAAATCGGTCATTTCGTGATTTGCTTCTATTTTTCCAGCTCCTCTCTCCAGCCCCTCTCGGTTTCGTGGGTAAGAAAAGAACGCCGTGGGTATCTCAAATCGCCGGAAAAGCACCTCAAACCGCCGGAAATGGAGCTCAAACCGCCGGAAAATTTCGTGGGTAAGTTTTCTTAAACCTCATCTCAATTTCTTTTGGTTGTGTCTTGCATTTTGGGTAAATTTCTCTTAGTTTCGGACAAAATAGAAGGGGAGGTGTGGGTGTCGTGCATACCTCAAATCGCTTGAAAACACCGGAACACGACCTCAAACCGCCGAAAAACATTCGTGGGTAAGTTTTCTTGAAGCTCATTTCACATTCTTTTGGTTGTGTTGTGCATTTTGGTGAAAGTTTTCCTTGTGAACCCATTAGCTTTGGGAGCATATTGTGGACAACGTTGTGGGAGTTTGTTCTTCAAGTTTGTTTTTCTAGATATTGATTTAGTAAAATTCGTGGAATGGAAGTAAATTTTGGATTGAATTTGTAGTTTTTTTTTCCATTCTAGTTTATTTTGTGTTAAATTTTGTTTTGAATGTTTTTTGTTACTTTTGTCTTCTAGAAATTTTGTTAATATATAAAGTTCTTGAGACAAGCTTTAAGAGGTATGTAAAATACTTGCATTATGTTTTTATTATTTTTGTTTAAGCTTTAAATTGTGTTAAACTTTTTGGAATGGTCTAGTTGTAATTAATTCTTATTGTTGGTTCAAATATCCATATGTTTTTCTTTATTGAAATGTATTATTAAGAACTTATATATTGTACATTTGTTATGTAGTTTTTGGATGGAGTATTGTATTTGTTGAATGAAACCAGTTTTGAGGCGAGGGAGAAGAAGAATAGAATAAATATAGTTTTCTTGGGGGGGGGGGGGGGTGGTGTTCATATTTGTTGAATAAATGTAGTTTGAGAAAGGGTGTTTATGTGCTATTATTGTAACTGAGACTGAAATAATTATGTGATTGAGTTTTTTAGTAGAATTATAGTTTGGTTCTAATCAAGGTTTGTTGAAGGTTATAATGTGTCTTTTATAGTTTGGTTATTTCATGAATTATGTGATTGAGTTATGTGCTTGAGCTTATTTCATGAATTATGTGATTGATTTTTTTTTAGTAGAGTTATAGTTTGGTTTAGAATTATAGTTTTTTTTCCTTTTCTTTTTTGAGTTCAATTCAAGCTTAGTTTGTGAGTATATTGTTGAAGGTTATAATGTGTCTTTTATACACTTGGTGTTAAATTAAGTTAATGATAAGTTGTCCTTTATATTTTCTAGGATAAGTCATGGATAAAAGTTGGATAAAACTTCGAAATAGATTATGCAAAGAGTATACTGATGGAATAAGATCGTTTATTAGTGTGGCAAAGAATGTTTGGAGAATCAAGTACGAGAAATGAAGGAATCAGAGGCTCGAGTGAAAGAACAAATGAAGGAAGAAATGACAGAACTATTGGCCATGCAGCGTCAAGAGTATGAAAGAAAATTTAGCCAAATGAATGAAATCTTAGAAAGATTCATTGGAGAAAATCCATCAGTTAGAAAGGTATAGTTTTCGTACCTTTGACATGTTCATACTACCTTCGTAAACTGATTATATATTTGTTGGGACTCTGGTTATTGTATGTGAGTTTCTTAGTAAATGTGTTGATAATTTGGGGGGGGGGGGGGAGTTATTATATGATATTGTCATGAGAATGTTTTTTTTAGGGGATGATATTTGTGTGATTGTAGTTTGGGTGAAAACGTTATAAACTTTGTGAATGAGAATGATTTGGAGATTTTTGCTATTTTCTTTATTTTTTTTTTTGGGGGGGGGGGTATATTTTTTAATAAGATTGATCATGGTTTGGAGAGTGGGGGGTGGGGGGAGGGAGATATATGTGTGATTGTTGGATTATACTTTGAGCTTGACACTCGTATTTTTTTAACAAGAATGTGATTTTTAATCTTAATAAGTAGTTGTTAGAATCTTAATGTGTGATTCTATAATTGTAATGATTATGCATGTAATTTTCTTAGGTGAATGAGGTTGATTTCGTGGTTTTTCTTTATATGTGTAATTATTAGATTATACTTTGTGGTTGAGGTTGTTTGTGGAGGATATGACTTTCTAAATTTTAAGTTGTGATACTAGTTGTTTGATTATTCCCATTGTAAGTTAACTTATACATATATATTTTATTTGTTTATGTGCAGGATTAATTGTTGATGGTTTGCTGACAAATTGTCGTTTTTTTTTTTTTTTGGCATTTTGGAGGCTAGTGTATGTTGGTATATCAACTTATTAGTTGTAATCACATAGCTTGATGTGAGAGTCCATTTTTTGTAACTTGATACTCTTAACTTAGGACCTTGTTAACTTTTTTGTAGTTTTGTAAATCTTTACAACATATATTTGACATATGACTAAGCAAAGTAATTTTTATTTCTTCTCATTATATTTACAACATTTTATTGTAATTAATAAATACTATCAAACAGTTAGTATAGGTTATAATCTTTTTATGTACAAGTTATTATACAGGATCAAAGGGGAAAATATAAATAAAAAAAATTATAAAAAAAAAACTGTAAAATTTGCGACGAAATATAAGTTACGTCGCAAGCGTCCAACCTGCGAAAGTTATCTGCGTAAGCGACGTTTAATGGGTTTCGTCGCAACTTGCGACGTTTGGTCCGTTCGTTGCAAGTTGCGACGTTTAATTGATTTCGTCGCAGGTTGCGACGGTTATTGTTTTCGTCGCAATGTGTGACGTTTGATCGCTTTCATCGCACGTTGCGACGTTTTAGGTATTTTCGTCGCAACTTGCGACGAAAATTACGAAAACGAAGCTGATGATCGTCTGCGACTCACCTTTTGCGACGTATTGTGCGACGTTTTTTTTTTCGTCGCTAATATCGATTTGAGACGAATTTGTAGGTTTTAGCGACGTTTTGTTTTCGTCGCTAAATACTGAAATTTTTGTAGTGCATGTCGCTGCTTTTACCACATGCCTACTAACAAAAAGTCATGTTTGAGAATAATGAAGTTGTGAATCTAAAGTCTTAAGTAAATGTATGACTAAATCAATAAATTATTCAGTAAAGAGCATACGATGTTTTTCATATATTGCTTCCCATATAGTTCAAGTTGAGAAATGATCATTTTGTTAAGAAGCATCGTCGTGTTTACGAAAGTTTGAAGAACGTACTATTGGTTAATTTGAACTTTAAAAAAAAATTTCACACCACAAATGTTGTTGAATTAAAAAACGTTATTCACAATACCATATGTTATATATGTTTTAGTGGCTAAAAATTTATCTATGATTACTATTAATACTTGCCACTAAATTTCTTTATAGAAGGCCAACCTTTGAGAATCTTTTTTACAAGATATTTACCGACTGTCAATAAAGGATGATATCAAAATGTTTCTTACATTGTGAACACATAACAAGGCACACATTGTGTATAAAAAAGAGAACCTATGATCAAGGTTGTTATAGCGTTCTAGAAAGGAAAACACTTATTAAAACCTCGTTCGATAACCCTTTTGTTTTTTAAAATTAACCTTATAAATATTACTTCCACCTGTGAATTTCTTTATTTTGTTATCTACTTACTAAAAGTGTTTTCAAAATCCCCAAACCAAGTTTTGAAAACTAAAAAAAAAAAGTTACTAATTTTTTTTTTTTTTTTGGTTTTAAAATTGGCTAGAAATTCAATTGTGTTTGCAAGAATGGTGAAAATATACCATAGAAATTGAAAAGAAGTAGGTATAATTTTTAAAAGTAAAAAATTCAAAACGAAATAATTATCCAACAGACCTAAACAAATTGGTTTTCAAAGAAAATTGGATGAACTCTTGAGGCTGCAACACCTCTTAGGGAGACAACATCACAACAACCCTAAATTTACTCATTTTCCTTGGATTTTAGAGCATTGGGATTTGTTGGACAAAGACATAGAGGTGAGAAAGGGAAGGATTTGAAATGTCTTAACAATGTTGGCCAATTGGGAGCTTAGTGAATGTAGAGTTGTTCTCTCTTTTTGAAGAATGGTTTAGGTGTGAGTCCATTTCATTGTTCAACTATTTTTGGCATCAACTTGCAATGACAAAAAGTTACCTTTGATATCTCTCAAATCTCTTAAATTGATAAATAATCTTAAGTTGATCTCTCAAAACAATTTCTTTTTAATTGTTCTTGTTTTTGTTTGATTTATATATGTTATTTCTCGTGTGTGTTATATGGTAAAACTTGTTGTTGAATTTTTCATTAGTCAAGTAATGAATCTAATGTCTTGAAATGACTAAAGGTGTAATAACTTTGTGTGTATGAGAGAGAATTTGAAGGCTAAAAAGGATAGCAAGAAACCATGCGGTTTAAATTCATCGTCCAATTAAGTAGAAAAGAAAACAAAGTAAAATATGTAGATTTTATTTTTTTATTATTATTATTATTATTATTATTATTATTTTTTGTAGAATGTCAAGATTTAACTTCATGATTCATGTTACAATTACAAATGGTGGGCATGCCCTATTTGCTTTATAGATGTCGGGTGTGTTTGGTTTAACTTTTCAAGTGTTTAATTTTGAAAATAAATCATTTTGAAAAAATTTCTAGTGTTTGGCAACCACTAAAAATGACTTAGTAGAAAATGAGATTGATAAATAAACAATTTTGAGAGAAACACTTAAAACCAACTTTTAAAAAAAGACTTTTCAACTATACAATAACTTGTGTATAAAAACACTTATGAGGAAATGCAACCAAACGTATGAGTGTTTAAATTCTAAACAATTTTTATAAAAAATGTTTTTTTAAAAAATGCATTCTTGAAAAACATTTAAATTAAAATGTATTCCAAACAGACTCGTCATTCCATCACCCCTCCCAATGCCTCTTTTGACTTCAATATTGTAAATCAAATTAGTTTTCTACTAATGACACACTTAGACCACTAATTCATAAACAAGAAGTCAACCCCCTTCACTTGTTTAGAAGGGGTTGTTTAATTTGACTTTATAAATGGTCAATTAGAAACCTAATTGTAATTTGTAAAATATATTGACTGGTTTATAAGAGAGGACAAATATCTTCATTGGTATGAAGTCTTAAGGTGAAACCAAAAGCAAAACCATATAGGCTTGTTCCCAAAGTGGACAATATCATGTGGAGATCTGTGGAGCACAAGTTCGACAACTCGGATTCTGTTTTGTGTTTTCTTATTCTCTAAATTAAGTGAATATGTGTTTGACAAATGTGTCTTTGAAAACTATTTTCGAATTTTATAATCAAAGTTGTATCCAAATTTTGAATTTAAAATTTTAAAATGTAGAACTAAATTAAAAAAGATAAAATTTTTAATAAACATAGTATTTCATGTCATAAACTCAATTCATTTTTATTAAATTAAAATATTTATAATATAATGTATTATAAATTATATGATACTCTAAAATAATAAGGGAAAAATACACTTTTGGTCCCTGAGGTTTGGGTTAAGTGACAGTTTGGTCCCTGAATTTTCAAACTCAACAAAAATACCCCTGAGGTTTGAGATAAGTAGCATTTTGGTCCCTGCCGTTAATTTTTCTATTAAATCTTAACAGTTGCTGACGTGGCACTATTATTTTAATAAAAAAAATTATTTTTCTAATTTTTTAAATAAAATATTAATAAATTAAATAAAAAAATATTTTATTATTATTATTATTATTTCTTTTTCCCTCTCTCTCTTCCTCCTCTTCTTCTTCCTCTTCTACTTCTTCAACCACCGGCCGCTGGAGACAACCAGCCGCCGCCGGCGACCGGCGGCTTTTTTTTTTTTTTATCTTCTCTTCTCTTTCTCTTCTCTTTCTCATCTCTTCTTCCTTCCTTCTTCTGTTTTTTTTTAAAAGGAAGAATGTAACGGGGAGGGAGGGAGGGACCTCCCTCCCACGATTCCGGCGCCGAAGACTCCTTCCAACGATTCCGGCGCCGGAAATGCGGGAGGGATTCTTCCTTTTTTAAAAAAAAAATAGAAGAAGGAAGGAAGAAGAGATGGGAAAGAGAAGAGAAGATTAAAAAAAAAAAAAAAAAAAAAAAAAAAAAAAAGCCGCCGGTCGCCGGAGCCGACGACGGGCGGCGGCCGGTGGTTGAAGAAGTAGAAGAGGAAGATGATGGATTAGAAGAGGAAGATGATGGATTAGAAGAGGAAGAAGAAGAGGAGGAAGAGAGGGAGGGAAAAAGAAATAAAAATAATAATAAAAAATATTTTTTATTTAATTTATTAATATTTTATTTAAAAAAATTAGAAAAATAATTTTTTTATTAAAATAATAGTGTCACGTCAGCAACTGTTAAGATTTAACAGAAAAATTAACGGCAGGGACCAAAATGCTACTTATCTCAAACCTCAGAGGTATTTTTGTTGAGTTTGAAAACTCAGGAACTAAACTGTCACTTAACCCAAACCTCAGGGACCAAAAGTGTATTTTTCCCAAATAATAATTATACAAAATTTATAACACATAAACAGATTTATAAATTAATTAATAATTTCTCAAAAAAAAAAATAATTAATTAATAATGATTTATATTCAACTTACTATGTACTTGATAACTCCACCTAGTTTATGGTTCACAAATACATTATCAAACAGATTTTGAATAATGATTTAAATTGTGATTCAATTTCTAAATTTACTATCAAACACATGTTTGAAAATATGAAATACAACTCTATTTTCATTGAATCATTTTTTCACATTTTATTTTCAGATCACGAACCAAATTACCCTTTTAACTTTCTCACTTTATCATAAGAGAAAAAGTTGAATTTCTGCATCCACCCACTTGCTTATGTCCTAATTACCCCCATATAACAAACATATTTGCTATATTTTTTCCTTCTTACCTTTTTGTTCCCTTTTTGTACATGTAGGAGAGAGAGAAGAGTTAAATTTTTTCCATTACTTTTTTTTTTCATTTCTTCACAATTTCACCTATAAATTCCTTCCCTCAGCCACTTCTTTCTTCATCTTTAATTCCCTTCTCTGTGCTCCACAAGCCAACTATCTTCAATTCCAACCAAAACCCATCTCATTTTTTTGTGTTCTGAGCTCATTTAAACTTCAAATTTGCAATCTTTTTGGCCATTTATTCATACCCAAATCTCACTCTTTCTCTACTCTGTTTTTGGAATTTGGATACACCAAAAAAATAATGTCGTCCAGTATCTATCAAGAGTTGCATTCATGTCTTGAGCCTCGTCTTTTCCAACCACGTGTTTTAAGCCTCAAATTGACTCCTTCCAAATCCAATCCTTCCCCGCCGGAACAAGATTCCGATCTCTCTGCAACTCATTCCGACCGACAAATTAAAACCCATCTGAAAATGGCGGAGAATGACGCCGACGGAGATTCTCCGGCCGACAATGGGCCAGCTGCGAATGGCGGCGGGAATGGCGTTAGTGGGTGGAACTTCCTCCAACCTCTGTCCAGTGTCTATGTTCATCCTCCGGCGAAGGAGTATTCTCCGGCGATGGCGCTCAGTGGGAAGAGCCTCGACATGTGCACCGAGAGCTTGGGCAGCGAGACCGGTAGCGACGGTAGCGAGATCGGTGGCGACGAGAAAATGTCTCTGTTTTTGTCCGACGAAACAGAGACGTCTCCGTCGTCCGTCTCCGGCAAAAAGCCTCCTCGATTTTCGAGGCTTCGAGCGAAGAAACTAACCAAGCCAAGGTAAAAATCACTATTGAACTCAAAAGCTTAAGCATATAAATTACAATATATTTAATCTTTTATTTGTATTCTAAACCTCATTCATCGCTAAATTATTAATACATTAAAATCTTAAGGTCATTCATTACTTTATATTTAATCATTTGTTCATATTCTTAATCTGCAGCTATCCTCCACCATTGACATCGATGAGCGGCCCAATGAGTGTGAAGGTGAAGCCATACCGGGAAGGGGGACGGCTGGTGCTGAAAGCGGTGTCGATTCGATCGGCGAAGCCGTGTTTCGAGGTGGAGCGGGGCGGGGGAAGGCTGAGGTTGAGATTGTTGAAGCATTGTTTATTGTCTAGAAATTTAGAAGAAGAGGAAGAGGAAGTGGGAGAGGGAGGAGAGAGGGAGGAGGAGAATAATGAGAGCGGCGGAAGACGGCGGAAGGAGAGGCGGTGCAAGGAAGGTGGCGGCGGAAGAAAGGAGTTGCTCAATTGGGAGCCATTTTTGGTGTCCACTTGAACAACTTTATTCTCTTTTTCTTTTTTTTTTTTTCTCTTTTTATTTGTTTCTGACTATGATGGCTATTATGATATATTTTGTACCTTTGATTTTGCAATATGCTAATGGCAGTTTTTATGGTTACTCTCTCTCTCACTCCATAACACCTTTTCTTTTGTGTATTGTGAACTTACCATTTGAGTAAAGCAATGGAATCATTACAAATTAAATCTCATTGTTACCGTTGTAATTGACCTGAGATGGTGTCAAAGCGAGCATAACTCAACGGTAATTGACATGTATCTTTCGACTAAGAAGCCAGAGATTCGAATCTCCATCTCCAAATGAACGCAACTAAAAAAAGACTTTATGGTTCAACTTAATTTTATAAAATAATATTTGACTTCAAAGTATGATTGCAACATGATTGATTTGATTATAATATATATATATTTTTTTAAAATGTGGTTTTGCTTAATCAAAAGATTTAGATTATAGTCCTGATAAGATCCTTATAATTATGCGGTGATTTTCTATGTTTTTGTTCTTTTAAATTTTTTATGATTATAATCTTAAAATTGATATCTTTTAAAAGTTATATTTTGAATGAATAAGCTTAAATTATAGTGGGAGCTCCAAATTAAATTTCCACAAGGAAAGTTTCAATTATTTTTCATAAAAGTAAATGATGTTATAACTACACAAACAACAACAACAATGATTTAAACGTTCTTTTCTTCATTTATTTTTGTTGATATACGAAAATATAATTAAGATAAAAAGAAAAACAAGTATAGACAAAATGTCTCTTAATTTCAAATTACCCTAAAACAAATAGTTTAAACAAGCAAAGTATAAAATATGGAGAAAAAAAAAACATAACTAGAATAACCATGAAAACATACAATATTTATACAGAGCATGAGAATCACATTTAGTGAATCCCCCAATAAAGAAGGATGAAGATCTAACTCTAAATTACATAGACCAGATAAAGTGTCACATAAAAAAGCAAGAATTGAAATCAGTCAATTTGGTTGGTTGACGAAGATACACAAGTGCAATACTATGCTCTTAATTAAGAGAAAACATCATCGAACGAACCATATACCCCGAGGTAGTATGGCATGTGCTGAAACTTGTAAACTAAAAAGTTTTAAAAATGTCATAATTATAATAATATTGGATGATCCTTGATTAGAATGTTGAAAGAAAGAAAGGGTAGTGGTCCAATAATAGGGAAGGTTTGGAGTTGGGGAAAGCCATAAAGGGAGAGCAAGTGCCAAGTTGTGAGGAAGGGAAGGAGTAAAAGAGAGAGGACAAAGTGAGTACATGCCCTGCTAAGTTTCATATGGGTGTAGGACCCTATTGGAGAGACCAAATTGGACTGAGTGAGACTGAGTGATCTCTGATCTCTCATCATCATCCATGTGCTTCCCTCTTCTTTCATATTAAGGTTTTCTAAGCCTACATGATATATAACATGTAGGCCTAGGCCCCCCTTCCCCTTCCCTCCCCCGATTCTCTCTCTACAATCAAAATCGATCTGAACCCATTCTTTTGATACCATATGGGTCGTCTCAACTTAAACTGAAAGAGACTTTTCTAAGAAGGAGTATCTAATCAAATGAACTTGAAAAATCTAATTGAAGTTCATTCTTGACTGTGTAATCCATAGAATATATACTTTAAATATTTTCTAAGCGAGATTGAGGGAAAGAAGAGTCAACAAAGAGTCTTCTACATTCATATGTTTTTGCACCGGAACTTATATCAAAAAGGCCAAGAGAACTCAGAAAAGATATGGGATAGGAACAAAGACATTCCGACCCAAAATACTTTAGTGTCTGGTAACCAAATGGTAGGGATGGGAGGGAGAGATAGAGGTGCGTAGTATAATAACACTAAACAGTTGAGTGTCTATATATCCAACCATTTAACTCAAACATTATTGAGTGTCTGGTAACCAAATGGTTCATATATATGAAATAAACTTCTATTTTAAATAAGATCATATCATCTCGTCTCAACTTAAATTTCGAATATATTTGTTTGTAATGTAAAAAGGATCCACAAAATGAACTTTTAAACCTTAATTAATCGATTCTTTCTCAAACAAAAAGATTCATTTTTAAGGTGTGGGTAACATTCTTTGAGAGGGCCTAGGAGGGAAAAGGGTTGTCCAAAATCATGGAGTTTAGGGCACAACTTTTATGGGGGAGTGGTTGCTTGCATAGGGAAAGGAAGGTGTCAACTAAAGCATAAATTGCATCATTGTGTCCCTAACATCATGTGCTTCAAGAATTGCCTTCCCTTCCATATGTATATGTCTTTGTGTTTGTACTTTTAGAGGGAGAGAGAGGACCCATTTTCTCTCACCAAATCCTGTCCCCATTAACCAAAAATCTTGAAATGTCATCTTCAGGTTTGTATGTATACACCTGCACAAAGTTGTTGTTTGGAAATGCACTATTGCAAAAAGTGAATTTAGTATTCGAGTTTGAGTTGAATAATATGATAAGGAAGTGCGTGTTTGGAAGTGATTTTGGAATTGTCAAAATCACTTTTGTTGTGTCTAAAATCACTAAAAAGAATCTTACAAAAGTGATTCTTGTTATTCTAAAACCACGCTCGTAGCATGTCTATAACATATTTGAAATAGAAATAAAAGTATAAAACATGAAATCTAATGTGTGTATTGTTTACCTCAATCTTCTCTACAATATATCTATAGGCACTAGTGTAATTGGATCTTTTTTTTTTTTTTTGACAACATGTGGGGGTGGGGAGATTCGAACCACGGACCTCTTGGTCATTAGTACAAGTTTTATGTCAGTTGAGCTATGCTCATGTTGGTTAATTGGATCTTGTTATGGGATTGAGAAACTACAATATTCTCTTTTGAAAAGTATATAATGAGAGAATAATATAGATTGCTCCTCAATTGAAGATGTGAGAAATAAAATTCAATAAGTAAAAGATTAGAGACTCTTTGAGAGTGTTTTGCGATTCGACCATTATGTCACGTTATCATACCGCATCAACTACCACGTCATCTACTACATCAACTAATCTTCAACTGTTATGGCTCCACTTCACTGACGATCTTCAACTGTTATGGCTCCACTTCACTGACACAAGAGAGGATTTTTCCTTCTAATCTTCTTTTAGCCATAACTTTCTCGTTTGAGATCCAATTTGAGCAATTCAAAATGTGTTGGAATCGTCTCGACAAGCTCTACACTATAGAAAGTTTGTAGAATCATCAATATTATATTAGAGCAAAGTGAAAACTTCTAAAAAGTAAGGAACAAAATTTGTTTACAAAATGTTATACATATTAGAGATAAAATATTATATTTATCCCCTTTAAGAAAAATGTAATTTGTGTTTTAAGATCATATTCTACACATTTATGGATCAATTTTTAGGTTAAGGAAGAGGTATCTTATATTAAAACCACTTTTTTTATGGAAGTTTTGATTCTTGGTACAATTACAATATTCCCCCTTGGACTTGGCCAAAGTTTTTAGCTTTACAAGATGACCTTAAGTTTGTGTGGCAATAGCTTGGGACACCTCTTAATGGTTTTGACCATTGGCAAAACACTTGGACAAATTTTTAATTGGGAGTATCATTTTCATATATATTCTTTGGATTTGACCTCTATGCCTTATTCATATCTTATTATTGGTTTATGATTCTAGAGATGTCTTTTTGTGTATTATCCAAAATTTCTCTCTTTTTCATATTTAATTTAAGATGTGGTATGATAACTATTGTATCTTTTCTCTTTCTTTCTTTTTTTTTTTCCCTAAAAGTTAAACTAGTTTATTAAAGGATTTCTTCATTTATTAAAATCTAGTAGAATTTTTTAAAAAAAATTAATTCTTATTTCTTTTATATGGTTAAAGTTATTTTTTTTTAAGTATTTTTAATATGTAATAACAAAATAAAAAAAAAATCAATAAACAAGCTTTTTATATATATATTAAATTTAGCCCTTCAATTTGGATGGTTGTGCCTTATTTAGTTCTAAACCTAAAAAATTCCAACCATTCATTCTTAAATTTTGTATTGTGCGTAATTCAACATATTTTCTTGCTTTTTTTTAACTTGACACTAATTGAGGTAGGGATTTTCGAACCTTTGACGACGTTAACCAGCATGACCTATATTACATTTAAAGAAGTTGTATTAGTTATATCTGTTAACTATTAGTTTAACAGTTAGTTTGTTGGCATCTGTATATCTAAGGTTATTTATACAAAGCCTTACATTAATGAAAAGTATGCAAGTTATATTTACTCTCTAAGTGTCAATATGGTATCAGTTGACTAAAAATCCTCTGTTATCCCTTGGAGAGTCTTCTTGCTTTTTTTTCCCATCATCTTGCCCAAGTTATACTGAAGTTAGCAGCTTTTCACAATCAACTAATTAATAGCTAAATGATGATGCACGATATGTTCATTAACCGAACGTGAGGACTAGTTTAACATGATATGATTTTAAATCCTCTGTTATCCCTTGGAGAGTCTTCTTGCTTTTTTTTTCCATCATCTTGCCCAAGTTATACTGAAGTTAGCAGCTTTTCACAATCAACTTATTAATAGCTAAATGATGATGCACGATATGTTCATTAACCGAACGTGAAGACTAGTTTAACATGATATGATTTAAAATCATCATCACCCGAGCCCAGCCAGCGAAACCAAATCACGAACACATGAGAAGATAAGAATTAAAAAACAAGGCAAAAAGACAACTTTTGTTGGGTTCTAAACACACCTTATGGCTTCTCTCTCCTTCCGTTCAACATCAAACTAAAAAGCAAATCCCACCACATGACACACTAAGCCAACAACTCTTCAGCTCTACAAATACATATTTATCAAAGCCAAAAGCTTTCAACTTTATTCTAAATCTCTGTGATTTTCAATGCCCAAGTTGTCCTTGTCCCCTTCTAGTCTTTGGATATGCCATACATATATTTACAGATTCATATATATTATGCTTGAAAAGCCCTCCACAAATATAAAGCCAATTTGTGTTATTGGATTAGGAAGCCTGCCCTATTCAGAATCCACACGCAAGAGAGAGACTTTGAAAAGTTTTATGTGGTGTCCTTTTTGTGTCACAATATTGTCCTGCGTGGCGAAGTTTAATGTTCTCCGCCACATCTTATGTGTATTGTAGGTGGGGATCCATGTCATCGACCTGATCCGAGTCATGTTTCGTTTTCATTCTCGTTCCTTTTTGTTTTATGTTCCATTTCTCTACGTAAATAAATCAAAGAAAAATCTCTAGGTAATCCATTTAAATATAGGTTAAGAGTATGATCAAACTTTTATATGTTGATTAGAATTAGGGTTTGATAAAAAAAATTCTATTTTGATTAAAAAATATTGGGATGTGATCAGTTCTACGTTGATTAAAAGAGAAAATATATTGAGGACATATATCAAAATTATACTCCGATAGGAGTGGAAAAAATCGTAAATTTATTAGTATAATATTACAACTATAAATAAAGAGACAAGACTGGTTTTTCTTTTTTTTTTTAATAAAGAAATAGGTTTAGTTTATATATATATAATAACTTTAATGTGCAAATTTGATAAAACAATCAACCCAACTACAAAATTATAAAAATGGTTTGATTTAAAATATAATTGACCTAAAAAGTACTAGTAATTTAGTCATTAATATCCATAAGACATTAAAATATAATTCATTAATAACATTTGTTTTAAAGGTTGTTTTTCAAATTCACACTATCACAACACATTGTCGAAGTAAAAAAAAATAATAATAAATTGACCAATTTAAACATAATTCAACTAGTTAAAGACATATACTTTGGATTCTTCAAAGATTCAAATTTTCCCCCCTCATATGTTATTGAACTGAAAAAATGAATTGATGATCTAACGTATTATTTAAATCAACTATAATTTTCTCTCGAGAAAAAAAAAAAAGAATCCTATTTTTCGAGAACTTAAATTGAACCATAATTTTCCATTACTGCTTTTTTTATTTATTTAGAATTTGATAGAAAAAATTCTATCCATTAGACATTTACATTTTTTAAAATTATATTGCGTATGATAATGCAAGATTTATAGAATCCAAGAAAAGGGCCCCACTTCGATTATTTTATATTCAAACTAGGCCACTTTTCTTTTTTGTTTATTGTTTAATTTCTTTCTCAGAATCTAATTTCTTGTCTTTTTGCAAGTTGCAATTATCATTATTCATCACATTTTCTTATTCTTGTTATGTTTTATATTTGTACCTCTTTTCATGTAATCATGAACTATACAAAAGAACATGATACAATATGTTACGAGAATCCAAAATTGACCATATGTAACATTTAATTGTTGAATTAATATAATTTTTTTTAAAAAATAAAATAATTGAAGTATTAAAATAATATAATCAAGTTGATATCGAAAAAAAAAATACATAGATATTGATTAATTTGTGAGAAACATGTATTATTTTTTTATTATATTTTAATTAATTAACATGGCAAATGCAAGAATCTTTTATTCTCAATCATCTTTACAAGGTCCTCGTCGACATTTACTACCAAACAAAATGCGAGTCTAACATATTCTTATTTTCATTGAAGCATCCTATTATCCATATAGAATCAAAGAACCATCAAAAGAAGCTTTTCTTTCACGTGTGGAAAAATGTCATCTTTAGATTAGCCTAAAATAGGCTCCAATTTAAGTCCTACAACACGGACAATACGTCTTGTTATAGGTAAAAATGGACCACTCCGAATATCGAGCAGACGAGGCCAGCACAGCGTCCACTTGGAGCAAGAGCCGGGTCATCAGGGAGCAAGGAATCAAGGGGATTGGACCTTGGCCGGGGCACGCCTGGTGCTCTTGGGGTCGAGCCTCTGAGGTTGCAGGAGAGTACATTTGGACCGGATCAGATCCTGAATTGTCCCAGAACGGAGGAAAAACCCTACCAAGCCTACTCAAGTATATAAATATCCTTCTTCACGTCTGGAGAAGGGTTTGAAACCATGATTCTTTACACTCCTTACTTCCTATTTGCTGACTTAAGCATCGGAGTAGGTGTGACAAGCACCACACATCGGTGTGCAGTTTCTGCTGGTTTTGCAAGTCACGTCTTCCCCAATCTCTACAAATTCACTGTTGGTGTCACGTGAAGGTCAGATGAGTCTTCTGTCCGGATTTTGGCATAAACACGTCTAATCCCTTTTAATGGGCTTAGAACTTACAAGTTCACCTTAATTTATAAGAACACTCAATTTTCTAATAAAAATCATTATTGATAGTCTGATTATGATGAATTAAATCTCACTTTAAGTCATTAAAGGAGAGACTCTCAAAATTTAAACTAGCACACGTAAGAGAGTCGCTCGTTTTATTTCCTTGTTAGATAAGGAAAATATAGTGAACATCGTATTCTAAAACTATGATCTTAGCCCTCTGTTTAATTAATCCTTCCTCAAAATAGTAGGCTTGTTGAATATACATTCTTGTCACTTTGAATTTCACCCAACTTGAGTCAAAAGACTTAAACTGATCTAATAAAACTAACTCATAAACTATACGATCAATTTGATTATCATAATCATCTTGGTAATACAAATTGCATCTCTCTTGGTTGACTATAAAAGATAACGACGATTATAATTAACCTTGTTCAATCTCATACAATATTATTGCATATCTGCACTCTTGACTCTCATTTTTTATACCTCCCTACGAATGGTCTAAATCATATACTATTAACAATACTCATAAAGTGGGTCTCATCAATATTGTAATTGAGATATGGTATCCCACTTTTTTGATGAGTTGTACCAAAAAAAAAATGAAAAGAGGTTAATATTTTAAATGGTAATAGACTTGACAATATAGCTTGGTTGAATAAAATTACCATATCAACAATGGTAATTATATCAGCTAAGTGGAAGATAAATCCTAGCCGTCCATGTTCCCTACATATCAGACAAAATTACCAAGGTCTGGGGATATGCAAATCTGACGGCTGACATTTGGACAAAAACTACAGAATTAATTTTCCCTCTGTGGTGACAACCAACAATAAAACCATATAAAATATTGTGGATTTTTTAGAAAAGTAGAAAAAAAAAAGAAAAAAATTGGACAAAAGAGATTGTTTCAAAAGTAATTATTTATTTAAGTTATTTAATTTATTTTTATTATTATATTATATTAAATATATTTTGTTTAATATTTTTCTATATAAATATTAGTTTTCATTTCTTTTTCCAAATAATTATATAATTATCGATAATTGTTTTTTAAATTAAAAAAAATTAAAGTTTTCATTTTTAATATAGGTCTATAATTTAAATGATTTGGAGTTTGATTTTTTTTTTTTCTATATCATTTTTTTAATACAGAACACTGCATAGTAAATTCAACTAAGGTTACGAATAGATTTTTCGAAAATTATTGTACATTAGTTCTAGGATTTTTTAGATAAAACTTTATATAGTTACAACATAATTAAATTTATGGTTACATAGAAAACACAATCACATTTTAAAAACTTAACCATTCTTAAACACATCTGATTCAATTTCAAATACAATTAATTTAAAAATAAGTATATGAATTTTTATTATATTATTGCATTTAAAATAAATATATATGGATTTATATCACAATGCAATGAATCGCTAATCTAAATTAATTATTTAGTTTACTAAAATTGCTAGTCAATAATGGTTCTTCTTAACAGAAAAAAATGAATCGTTATCGATTTTTAAATTAATCATACTTTAAATTGAATTGGAGATGTTTAAGAATGGTTAGTTTTTAAAATGTAATTATGTTTTCTATGTATACATAAATTTAATTATGTTGTAACTATATAAAGTTTTATCGAAAAAATACTAGAACTAATGTACAATAATTTTCGAAAAATCTATTCGTATCCTTAGTTGAATTTAATATACAGTGTTTTGTATTAAAAAAAATGATATAGAAAAAAAAATCAAACTCCAAATCATTTAAATTATAGACCTATATTAAAAATGAAAACTTTAATTTTTTTTTTAAAAAAACAATTATCGATAATTATATAATTATTTGGAAAAAGAAATGAAAACTAATATTTATATAAAAAAATATTGAACAAAATATATTTAATATAATATAAGAATAAAAATAAATTAAATAACTTAAATAAATAATTTAATAATTAAATTTTAAAAAAAATTTCGTTTAGTGCTGGGGGAGGGTGTCGCGTCTCTTGCATTATTCCGAATTACTTTTGAAACAATCTCTTTTGTCCACTTTTTTTCTTTTTTTTTTCTACTTTTCTAAAAAAAACCCCTATTACTGTCATGAATAAGGCTATTATAGGCTAAACTTTTTTTTTGGGGGGTTAAAAAGATTCAACTTTTGAAGTATGAGTTCACCTAGGGCTAGAGTGTAGAAGAATGGAAACAATAATGCCATTATAATCTTTCTATATGTAAAGGATCTTTCTATATATTGTATAAAGAAAGCAATCTATGTATTAGATATGTTGGTGGAAGTTCCCGGTGTCATATTTGAGAAAGTGTGATAGATCCGATTAGTTACAGGTTTGAAAAGCCATTGGTTCATTTTCAACTAGAGACATTAATGGAAGAAGCTCTTATACCAAATTAAATTAAAAAATTAAAAAGTGTAAGCAACTAAGATAATTACATACACGAAGAAATAAGTATAGCTCAGTGATATAATTGACATGTATCCTCGACTAGCCGGTCAAATGTTTAAATATCCTCACCCTCAAATATTGTAGGTTGGACACAAACATAGCGTGCAAAACAAGTTTAAAATAGACTTATGCAAGAAAAGAAAGTAAATATAATATTTCTTTTTTCCTTTTATAAAGTTCGTATTTGCCCAAGAAACAGACTCAGGACATCAATGATTTTGATTTGTATTAAGCTCATCTAAAGATTCGAACACTTAACTTGTTCTTAGGTAGCCAATCGTCTTATACTTAAGAGACTGTGTAGCTTGGCCAACAGAGTCATCCCTTGGAAGCTAGAAAGTAATTAGAATATATAAACAGAGGAAAAAAAACAATTAAATGGTTTCATTATATATATGTATCACAATTGACCATATATATCAACTGGTTAATATAAAAAGAAATGGAGTTTGCCCTTTTTTCTAAAGCCTCCTATTATTAGCAAATTAAGCTTGCATAACATAAAATCACATGATAGAACATGGATTTAAAGTGGTTTATTTTTGGACCATCTTCTTAAAACTCATTACTCAACATTAATAAAATGGCATAAAACTTACTCAAACACTAACCAAATAATCTAGGTTTTTCTTATTTCTAATATATATGCAATAGACCAAAACATCATCACTAAAATGAATTTGATGTGACTTTTAGAGGAGTAAAAGGTGAACTAATAAAAAAGTACTTTTTAAATCTTCCTATTGTTAATACTATCCTAAAAAAATTTTAAAAACTCGGTGCGTCTTATACGTTTAAAAAACACTCATGATACTTTCAACGTAATTAGCATTTTTTTCAAAAGAATTTATAGAAAAACTGTCATCTAAAAGTAATAATCTAAAAACTCATCTTAAACTCACTGCAATAATTTTTTAGTATTCAAAGTACACTATCAGTAACATATATACACTCTTGTTTAATTCTATATCACCCGACAGTCGATATTTCACCGATCATAAAGTATATCTATAAATCCTAATCGATTATAGATACAAATTTTTCCAAACAACAAATTAAAATGTTAGAAATATTAGGGTTATTGGTGTGTGGTGTGGTAGGTTGACAAAGCCCTAGAGCTACCTTCATTTTCATGTTTTTGTTTGTTACATTTAAAAGCTTGTTGATCTGAAAGGCATTATTTAGATGTGAATCCATCTAAAAAGCAACACAAAAAAATGGCTATTAAATATTTACTGTCTGAAAAGCTATGCTACAAAGAAATTAAAAAGATCTGAATTGGAGAACTACTCAGAAAGAGAGAGAGAGAGAGAGAAGTTAATGGTGTGGGGAATGATGGAGATGGATGAATTTTGAAGAGATTGATTGTGTGAGTGTGTTGTTTGTTGAGTGTGGAAGCCAAGATAGATTCTCAAGAATCCAACAATATATTTTGAAATTCCTTTTTCAAGGCATTGCCCAATGGCAAGTGGGATTTCATTGCACACAACAATCCAAAAACAATAATCATTCTTCCATTTGCATGGCTTGTATTTAGCCTTTAATTTTGTGTCTATACATTTCATGCAAGTCAAGTTTTGTATTTAGATATGGAGTGTTTTGATGTTGTCGATTGGAACATATCTTAACTGGTTAATACATTATATCATCAACTAAAATGTGAGAGGTTCAAATGTCCATCTCACACATCGTAACTTAATTAAAAAAAAAAAAAAAAGTACTTTTATCTTTAGACTAAAGGAGTAATTTGTGGTTGCATTACCAAAAGGAGTAACAAACACCTAGCGGCATTAGTAGTTACACTTCAAAATGGGATGACTCTACATTTTTTTTTTCAATTAATACAATGCATTGAAAATCTATTAAAAATTTTATGTATTCTTCAACTAATAAAAACCTATCAAATGCCCACCTATGTCATGAAAACAAAAAGTAATATAGTAAAGCACGTTTTTCACATCCACAAATAACTTGCGACATTGGTTGTTGTTATGATAACAGTTCACTAACAATTGTGACGATAATAATCACCCAAAAACTTATAATGAAAACATATAGTTAAAAATGTTGAAGCAAACAAATAAAAGGGAATGAAGTATGGATATGGAATAGAGAGCTTGAGGATGGGGCAGAAAAGGACACTCAGAAAGAAGCAAAAGAAGTGCATGCTGTATGTGCTTTTGCTAGATTTTGCAGAGTATTTGCTGAATTCAAAAGGCATTGCAGATTTTATAGTTGAAAATTTTCAGATATCATAACTTTTGGGCAAAAAAGTAGAGAATCTAAAGTTTTTTTTTTTTTTTTATATAGTCAAGAATCTAGAGGTGGTAGCAGTAATAATAGGTTTTTTGGTTTAAATCTTAATTTGGAGACAACTTATTTTTGCTTTTATTCCTAAACTTTCACATGTGTTATGATATCTGTCAATAACTAAACAATTTTTATACAGGGTTAAGGACCAACAAAATATTTGAAACTTTAAGAACCAAAATGAAATAAGCATCAGAGTTTACATTACCCAAAAACACCTTTAATAGAAAATTGAGGACATTGCTTATGTCATTTTACTAAGAAATACTTCTGAGTGACGTATACGAAGACATCGAACTCCAAATTGATCTTGAAACAGTAATTAGATGGAATTTTACAAAAACTTTACCACTTCAAAAACCTGGCCTTGAAATGGGTGAAACCTCCTTGAAAATTAGTCTAAAGTGGGTTATGAGTGTAAATTAAGGATATGTTTGGTTTAACTTTTCAAGTGTTTAATTTTGAAAAAAAAATTATAATGTTTGACAACCACTAAAAATGTTTTTTTCAAAAAATGCATTCTTAAAAAACATTTAAACTAAAAGATATTCCAAACTAGCCCACTTACTCAAATACTCTATCAGAAATCAATAAATGCTAAGAGAATTATGTTCCTAACTCACGATGATTCTAGTAGTTGATAATTGACTATCGGCACGATCTTCATTTTCTTAAGTAGAATAATTAAATGTGGAAGAATAGTATAGAATCATGAAGATCCAAAAATTCAGAATGAAAATAAGAGAAGGATCGACAAACTATTGATGGCAGCAATAGCCCAACATGAAAGAATCATGGTGGAAGAACCTGGAGATGGACACAGAGTTCAGATAAGGTTAAAGTAAATGAAGATGAAGGAAATAATACAGAACGTAATGGCAAAGAGAAGATTGGAAATATGAAAACAGCATCGCAAATTACAGCCAAAGCGAACCTAGCTTAACGGTAATTGACATGTACCCTCGACCATGAGGTTAGAGGTTCGAACCCCCACACCCCCAAATGTTGATGTACTTAAAAAAAAAGCATATGCAAATTACATA
Organism: Luffa aegyptiaca; assembly: GCA_017139565.1. NCBI lineage: Eukaryota > Viridiplantae > Streptophyta > Magnoliopsida > Cucurbitales > Cucurbitaceae > Luffa > Luffa aegyptiaca. Next base: position 6,854,876 of record CM029399.1, on the reverse strand, counting down.
TTTCGGTCCAAATTATGAAAATTAAAACTAGTTTTAGTAATGAACAAGACAAGTTCAGAAGAAAGGAATAGACACCCTCACTCATACTAGCAATTACTTCAACAGGATACGGTAGCATAAGTATAGCTCAACAAGTAAGATATCTACTTCTTCTCTCAATGTGAGAAGTTTAAATCTCTACTTCCATGTAATACAAAAATACTTTAACAAGATAAAATTATTAAGCAAGAGGATAGCACCTGGACGCCCAGCTGTTGCAGCCACAGGGCAAACAAAATAAGCAGCAGTTTTAGCAAAGATGAGAATAATAGTAAAATAAAATTAAAAAATTAAAAAAAAATCATAAAATAAAGCACAAGGCCGTAAAAATGAAAGAGCAACATCAATCTTTGCATTATTAAAATTGCTTTAAATAACATCAGTTACTTGGAGAACTGGTAGCCTCAACAAACTCGTTCCAGATACAGGACAGCCAGCCCTAAGTTCTCTTACAATTCCTTCTGGTCCATAAATACAAGTTAGACAAATAATCTGAAACAAATAACAAAAGTTGGAAGAATGGGATGTCGCGAGACATCGAGGTTCGGTGCGTATGAAATTTAAATCCCAACTTGGGAGAAATAGCAAAATATTCTTTCTATAAATAAGCAAATATGCTTCTAGATTACAACATCAGAGCATCGATTAGACAAAGACGTAGAACTGAAAAAAAAATAATAAATAAGACAATGTTATGGCAGTACTTAACAGCAACCGCATAAGTTGATTTCCTGCAGCTAATTTGAGGTATTTTTCCTGGCAGCGTATGCACGGCATGCAGCTAGTCCAATAACACCCACAGCAGCTCCAACTGTAATTTGAAACAGACGAGAACTCAGCATGATGGTAGATCAAATATTTGTAATGTATTTCCTTTTTTGAAAGAGATACGAAAAATATGTTTCTATGCTTGTTTTTATTTGCTGTTTTACGGGACATTTGACTTGAGAGAAATAATAATAGTATTTTTAGAGGAGTTAGAGAGATTTTGTTAGACTGAATGTCTCTCCCTAGGCTTCGGTCTCTGAGGTTTTTTGTAACTATCAGTTAGATTCTTTTGGAATTGAGCAATTTTTTGTGTGGTTAGCTTAGGTCATGCTTTAGCACCTTTTGTTTGCTAGTCTTTTTGTATGTCCTTGTATGATTTTTCGTTTTTCTCTATGAAAGCTTGGTTTCTCATAAATAAATATTTATATATATGGATGAACCACAAACATACCTGAGACAAATATCAGAGAGCGGTTAAACAGTTTGTGGTACCGTTTACGGTTCCTCCCTCTCTCTGTTTCTGGAATGCTTGCATGAGGATGTTCAGCTGCACTCAGAATTTTATTGAATACATTGGTCGAGTCACCTGATTTTGAGCTCATGGGTATAGGTGCTTCTATTCCCAATCCCTGACAAACCTAAAACAGATGACAAATGACTGAAATTAAACTAATATTCCCGTGAGTCACGTGCAAAATAAATATGTTCCCAACCCTCACTAACGTAAAGCAGAGAAGTTGAAGTGAAATTCTTTTAATCCGTTCACATTCGAGAGCAGGTACTTTGAATAAAAACCATGCATGAAAGTTTGAACTATGTGTATAACGGCAAGAATGGTAAGTATACCCTCACTGAGTCTTGTGCTGCAAGTGGAGATGGATCAAGATCATCCTTGGCAGCAATAACGATACAAGGAACTCCAAAGCCGCTTTCTTCTCCCTTCCTAGCAACCTCCACAAGTAGTTCTCTTGATCTATCCCATGAATTTTCATCTGAACTGGAGAGAGTAAATCAACATGGAAATGAAGCTTTATATTAGAGGAAGAAACATAATTGACAGTTCACACACAATGATCCACCTTGATAGTGAAGACTATATTCATCAAGAACCAATTAAATCAACACATGCAGTAGACAATTTTACATGTTAACTTTAAGATTAATGTTACTCATCGTTGTTAAGAGGACTACGGAAATTAGATGTATCAAATTAGGCATCAACGTATTAAAACTCACGTTTCTAAATGCCCGAGATCACATACATTTATGCCAAATACTAGCAAACCCAAATTCTAGTTGAGTAGCAAGTGTAGCACCTTTTTTTTAACAAGATACAGGACTTTTTATTGAATAATTGAAAAGAGACTAATGCTCAAGGATACAAACTCCACGAGGGAGAGAAAACAGAAAATGAAAGTAAGAAAAACAAATAAAAAAGAACAAAACATAGAAAAAAAGGAAGATCAAGTAAAGATGAAAGCTTCCCAATTAATGCAAATTTCTTGCAGCAGCCAATTTTTGACTTTTAAGTTACAGTCACCTCAAATGCAGTGATAGGAAAGTTTCATATTTTTGTCTGTCATGTTACCAACGAGAATCTAGTAAAAATGACATGTCACCTGTCATAGACAAAGACTGCAACATCACATCCTGCCAAACACTCTTCATTTGAAAGAAATTTTTGGACACCATCTTCAGGTATCTCTCGCAATATAAGTGTCTTCTGACCTCCCTAATAATGTAAACAGTATAATAAATATGATCAAAAAGGCAAATAGATTCAGATTTAAAAACTATAAAAACTATATTATAACAGGTAAATATGTAAATTTAAATATCATGAAAGCACTTCAATCTATGTTTCAGCTGTGAAACTTAAATGTGGATCTGTTTTTTCCCCCCTTTTGAGGGAGGATGAGAATAAGAGCACAAAATCATATGAAAACAAATCGTAGTCACCTGGGCACTTTCAAGCATATTCATAACGTAACTATCTTCAGTTGTTGAGTTATAGTCTTTTGAAAAAGGCCTGTAACGAGAAGGAAAAAAAATGTAAAGAGCAATTTGAAGATGGTAATAGTGAAGATATTATAAAAGGCTGTGCAATAATAACGTATGAGACCTTCGAATTAGGGTATTCAAGAGAGCAGATTTTCCAGCCTGTTTAGGACCAAAAACAAAGCATTGAAACACGTTTCTTTCTGTTTTTTGCTTTTTTCGATCAGCCAATCTTCTCCTAGTAACACGGAGTGCTTTAGCTGGATCACCACCATATCCAATGTATATTAAATTAGCCAAACTGCTTCGAGGATCCAATATTGTCATCAGAGCCCACTGCAGTCACATAATGTAGTTACTCTTGTCATAATAGATCAATATTTTTTTATGTCACAAAATATCATTTCATTGAACAAAATGAAATTACAAGGAGAGACATAACCTCGTGAAACTGTCAGGAATTTATTCTTTGGTAGAGAAGCAATAAATTTATTGATGGGATGAGATTAAAAAAGATGGGGAAAGATACCCAAAATCCCCAGGTCCCCAGCCAAAGAAGTTATCACAAAAGTATGTTGAGGATCCCACGTTGAAAAGATGAGAAGATCTCATAATCTTTGTAAGATAATAGGTTACTCTTCCTATTGCCAATTGGTTTTGAGATGGAACCCTATGTTTATCTAATATGTGCATAGAAACTATATAGTTAATTTTTTCTTTTAAAAAAAATAATAAAAAGAACTCTCAAATTGCCAATAATAGAAACGTTACAAGATAGTTATAGAAATAATTAGATAAAAAGAGCCCCTGAAAGAATAATATCCCGCAAACTTTTGAAACGTTTTCTAATTCCTCTCTAAAGCACTTCTGGCAGAATGGTCCCAGAGGCATTGAGCCAAAGAGTCATCACCTTGCCTTTGAAGCTTTGACCAAAACGGAGAAATAGTAAGGTTTTAGTAAATCTCAAAGCAAAGGGCAACCAAACACCAAAAAAAGTTAAGCAGCTTCCAACAAAGCTTAAGCACACAAGGTCAGATGAGTAAAAGGTGATCAGCAATTGATCCTGTTGTTTTGTTATTTGATAGGAACCAGAGAATTGAAGTAGAATTTAACAGAAAATGCTGTTGATATAATAAAGAAAAATTAAAATATCCCATCTGCTTCAAGAGGCCTAAACTCCCCCAAAACCATTCTGCAAAATTTGCTTACCTTTGAACCCCACAGCCTATTGTATTTATAACCACTGCTCTAACAAACTATATAGCTAATGAGTAATATACCCCTGATCTTCTAATAATAATCCTAACATAGAGATTTCTTCATTTAAGAATAGAGAACCAAGGCAGTAAGGCAAGTGAAAAGAGTAAAAATGACTTTGGAGGAATTAGTTCAAATCACGTAGTAGCCACCTACATAACCACTTGGCATATCCCATGGAAATGAAACCTTACTCTAGTTAAAACCGAGTGGCTGGTCATCTATTTCTGCCATTTCCTAGAAGTCCCTAATCAGCTGTTAGTACTCTTGGCAACTGAGCAAGGGAAAATAAAGACTTGAAAGGAATAGGCTGGGAGACTTGCTTTAGTGAGTGAGGCTCTCAACTTCACCTCTGGAGAACATAGATTTCTTCTTATTATTAAGACCAAAATCCTTTTTGTCATGCCAAAAATAACTTAAAAGGCATGAAGGAAGTGATTTTGGCCATCAGCCTGCTAGAAACTCCTTGCTTTCAAGGCTACCTTAAAGAGGAAAAAAATATTCAAGATACCATTCCCCCAACGCCACTCTAGCTATCTCTTCAAGGAAAACAGGATCAACACCAGAGCGAACAAAGAACTATAGAGAAACTCCGAGTCCGAAGTTAAAGTTTCTAAACAAGTTGTGAAGAAGTTAACAACTTCAATTTAATCCCCTAGTCCCACCAGTTGCCCACTTTCTCATCGCTTTAGAAGGTTAACTCTTCCAAGAAGGTCAAATTTTCTGTGTGGTAAGTTTTACATGGCAAAATTACTTTGGATCATATTGTGAACCACGCGTCATTTTTTATAGGGTTGCAGTATCGAATCCTTTCTAGGAAAGTGTTGAGGACCTATATCATCTCTTATGCAGTTTCTGATTTGCTTCTTCGAATTAGAATCATTTTTCTTAGACCTTCAATATTAATTTAGCTCGCCCTAGAGTTTGTAATTCTATGTTGGAAGAGGTTCTTCTCCCCTCTCCATTTCATGAGAAGGAGCAGTTGTTATGGTGTGTCAGCTTCTCTACAATTTTATGGGGGGTTTGGGTTGAGAGGAACAACAAGCTTCTCTACAATTTTATGGAGGGTTTGGGTTGAAAGGAACAACAAGACTTTCAAAGGGTTGGAGAGTTCTTGGGAGGAGGTTTAGTCTCTTGTCCGATTTCACAAGATTTCACATTTCTCTATGGGCATTAGTGTCCACCCTTGAGGTATTTTGTTAAATTGGACTAGTGGAGCCATTTTTTGTTTTATTTTAGCCCCTCTTATTGGGCTGTTTTTTGCGTATAATGTCCCTTTGTATTCTTTCATCCCTCTCAATGAGGAATAATAAGGTGTCCCCAACAATATATCAGTAGTTTAGAGGAATAGCACCATTGCCAACCTAAAAGCCTTCAATGAGATCTTCCCTCAAGTAGCCTACTAAAGACACAGGCAACTTGCATAAAGAGGGAGGTGGAAAAGAAATCTCCTTGCCTCACTTCCATCTAATGAAAAATCCTCCTTCTAGGTCTCCTATTAACGATAATAGAAAAACTCAGAATGGATCATTGTAAGCAATTGTAAAATTTTATTTTGGTTCAAAATATGGGAGCATGGAAAATCATATATTAAAGCTATCCTTGAAATTTATAGAGAAAATGGATGAAAAGAAAGAAATCCAACCTTAACAATATCGTTTGCTTCACACTTACCAACATACCTACAGGTTTCCAAGGTTGAACACTTTTACCATCATTTACATACAGAACGACAGTGCTTGTACTCACATGACATATAGAAATGGTTAGTGTAGAAAAATAGCTCCCATTAACATACCTGAGATAGAAACCCATTGAGAGTTAAATTTCCAAGAGCAGTTCTCTCTGCAGAATCCTTGTAAGGAGGCTCATCCCAAGGACTGATTTAAACAAGCAAAGTAGATGTGAGGATATGAAATGAGAAAATATTAGTAGGAGCAGTTTTTTTTTTTTTTTTTGAGAAATAGTAAGAGCAGTTAACATTACTAATATCTGCACATATTAGATATATAGATAAAAAATTAAAGCTTAAGCTTTGCACAGAGATTATATAATTTTTTATCAATATTTTTTTATGATATTAATGTTTATCAATATAGTAAAAGCTTGAGCTTTTGGCAGCCCGGCTCAAATGAGTTCGTCACCTCATAGTGGCCCCCAACCAATGTGCCTTCATTTCAAACAGACAAATCCTAGACTCCATCCTAACTGCAAATGAAATTGTGGATGAATCTTATAGCAAGTCAAAAGCAGGGTGGGTCATCAAGCTGGACTTTGAGAAGGCCTATGATAGGGTCGATTGGGATTTTCTTCTAGAAGTCTTACACAGAAAAGGTTTTGGTGCCAAGTGGATCTCCTGGACTAGAGGTTGTACCTCCAATATCTCTTTCTCTATCTTTGTGAACGGCAGGCCAAGAGGTGTCATTAAGCCTTCAAGAGGGTTAAGGCAAGGGGACCCCTGCCCTTTTCTTCTCTGTTCTTGTGACTGATGGGTTTAGTAGCTTAATTGATAAAGGAAGTAGCGTGGGTTTGCTAGAAGGTTTCAAAATTGGTAGAGATGAAAATCACATTAATCATCTTCAATTTTCCAACAACACTTTCCTTTTTGCTAGCCATGACAGGGACAAGTTGTGCAACCCAAGGCTGTTTTGTGTGCTCTTTCAACTCAAATCTGGCCTCAAGGTAAACAATGCTAAAATCACTTTGGTAGGTATTAATATCGAAGAGTTAGAAGTGGATAGAGTGACTGATTTATAGGGCTGCTCTAAAGGTAAATGGCCCTTCTCTTACCTTGGTAAGCCCCTGGAAGGCAACCCAAAAGGGGCAGATTTTTGGAGCTCTGTTGAAGAAAAGTTGGCTGCCAAATGGAAGAAATACATCGGCTCTAGAGGAGTCACTCTTTCTAATGCAGTTTTGTCCAGCATGCTCGTTTATCTCTTATCAGTCTTTAGATGCCCTTCAAAAGTTATAAAAAGGCTGGAAAAGCTCATTAGAGACTTTATTTGGAAAGGCCCTTCCAGAGAGAAAGGTTTGAACCTTGTCATTCCGAACAATACCTCCATGCATATTCAAAATGGAGGACTGGGAGTACGTAACTGTAACCTTACTGTGACGAGTAACCGTAACCTTACTATGATGAATATCAGCTTACTTGCTAAGTGGGGTTGGAGATTTTTTAATGAACGAAATGTGCTCTGGAGAAGAACTATTGCCAGCAAATACTCTTTGGAGAATTCGAACCTAGTACCCAAATTTTCTACCCGTTTCAAAGGCCCTTGGAAAGCCATTGCCAGATGCTGCCTTCTTGAGGAAAATGGTACAGTTTTAAGTTGGGAAAAGGAGACAAATTTCTTTTTTAGGATGAGCAAGGGTGGAAACACTCGCTTGAAAATCAGATTTCATAGACTACAGAGTGGCTAATTCCAAAGACTACTTTATAAATCAATGCTGGAAAGAGGATTCCACCTCTTGGGACATCTTGTTGAGAAGGAATCACATTGATGAGGAAGCAAATGAATGGGCTTTGATGATCCAAGCCTTGAACATGAGACCGAATCACTTGAGGATGTTAAGGTTTAGTCATGATCCAAAAATGGGGATTTTTCGATCAGCTGAGCCACTATTGCTCTCTCTAAGAAACATAAAAGACTTCAACCTTGATCTGAATACAATGTTATGGTCCATGGGGAGCTGAAATCCCTATAAAAGAATTTAAGGGCCTGTTTGGTAGACAATCCGGATTCTATTTTATGCTTTCGGATTCACTCAATTCAGTGAAGATGCGTTTGGTAGATGCGTTTTCGAAAACTGTTTTCGGATTCTGTGATCCAAATAGTGGAAATTCTGAAAACAACTTTTTTTGTTTTCAATGTATCTAGATTTTGAATTTGAAATTTTTAAATGCAGAATTAAATTTTAAAAACAATTATATTAAAATATATATATATATATATATATATATATATATTAATAAATATAATATTTCATGTTATAAACTCAATCCATTTTTATGAAATTAAAATTTGTATAATATAATAAATTATAAATTATATGATATTGTAAAATAATAATTATACAAAATTACATATTACATGTTTATAAATTAATTAATAATAGTTTACATTTAACCTAGTATATTTAGTTGACAACTACAAATAGTTTATGGTTTATAAATATATTATCAAACACATTTTAAACAATTGTTTAAATTGATATCCGATTTCTAAATCTGCTACCAAACACATATTTGGAAACATGAAATACAACTTTGTTTTCATTGAATCCCTTGTTTTCAAATTTATGTTTTCAGATCATCAACCAAACGCACCCTAAAGTGTTTCTTTGGATCCCAATCCAAGGTAAGTTACCATGGCTGAGCGGAACAACCAGAAAAAGAAGTGAAGTTAGAAAGTCGTATGATTGGTGGTAACTATCTTGTACGGTTCGGGAGGTAATTGGCGTACTCGTATCAGTGGGGGGGAATCTTTGGCTCTATCGAACATACAGGAAATTGGAGGTAGCATTCTACCAATGTTAAGTCATGGACTGGTTCCTTCAACCCTTTTTCTATGTGTTGGTGTTCTATATGACTGACATAATACTCAACTTGTTAGATATTACGGAGTTTCAGTGAGTACCATGCCGAATCTCTCTACTATTTCCTTCTCTTTCACTTTGGCCAGTATGAGTTTACCTAGTACTAGCACTAGCAGCTTTATAACACGAATGATATGCATCACTTTCGAACTTCTTCATCTCCCCTAATTGATGCATTCTTTGCAAATCAGACTCAGAAAGTCACGCTCACATCTCTGTTCACTGTTCTATAGCTTATGACTGATGGACTAATCTGCTCTCTGTTTTTGGGCTGAGATGGTGCTTTCCTAAGTCTCCTGCTTTGCTTAGTCAACCAACTTCTTTGTTGGTACCAATTTTAAGGGCGGTTCTGAAATTCTTTGGATTAGACTAATGCACTTTGCTCAGTGCTACGGCGTGTCTGATAAAAAAGGAATCACAAAATTTTTTAGGGGCCGGATTCTACAACTGCTGGTTTATGGGACCTTATTCGCCTCAATGCGTTATCCTGGTGTTCTCTCATGATTTTTTTTTTTTTTTTTTTTTTTTGTAATTGTGATTATTCACATCCTCGCTAATTGGGAGGCTTTTTCCTAACCTCTTGGCTTAGTGGAGATATCTCATTCTTCTTCTTTTGTATATTTTCTTCTTTTTGTAGGTTTGGACCCTTGTGCGGGATATTTTTTTGTATGCCCTTGTATATTCTTTCATAATTCTCATATGTGTATATATGTATATAAAGATTGGTGAATTAATTTTTTCAATGGAATTATAGCCATAAGATTCATAAGCAACAAAGTAAAATTGATCGTGATTAAATAGTCTGACAGTTGCAATAAAATATTTATCAAGAATAGTTTTGTGATAACCTTTCATAAAAATACAAAGTTTTTCAATTCTAAGATGGAACGAATATTTTGTTTAAAACAAAACATAAAAATTCAATCGCATGATCTGTCCATGATGAATCAGCACAAAATTGAAGTCTAATGGAGGACATGCCAATAACTGATACAAGGAACAGAACGAGTAACATTTAAATGGATGATATGTAACATGAGAAAAGGTTTCTGGAGTGAAAATGTCTACCTTTCTGGAGCAGTACTGAATAGTTCCTCAAGCTTTATTGGAGGCAAGGCTCCATCCTAGCAATCCCAAGCAAATGCATTTTGAGGTTCAGAAAAAGAAGATTAACACCGTTAAACAGCCTCAACTATCAAATATCACTGCAGTAGAAGAAAAATCATGGTGCAAGAAAGTCTGAGGGTACGCGAATACGCACATTATCTGTGTCGAGCAATTGGAATACACCACGCAAGAAATCCAAAGCTTCATTAGACAGCTCCATGCTCTAACAATAACATCCAGTGAGTATTTTATACACAAACATCTATTGAGTAAGTTGTAACAGAGGAAAAGACACCATAATTTACGGTAGTTACATAAAGGAAAAATGACGCTACTAAAATGATGCATTATTGAATTGTGGATTGCAATCCTATTGATGGATCCTCTGTTTTTTAATTATAACCAGCTCAACATTGGTCATTATTCATTTATTTATTTGTTTTTATGGAAAACAACAATTTTTTTATAAGAAACCAGCACTCCATTGAAAAGAAGAGGGAGAAGAACTTCAATACCAGAGAGATAAAGCATCCCATTCCAAGTAAAACAGGCCAACAAGTACCCCCAGTCTTTGTTCATGAAGAATGTGGGGTAATTACAAAAATCCTCGCATACGGCACTCCAACTAGAGGCTTTATATTATAAGAGACATAAAGCCTGAGGAGAGAAACCTCTCAAAAAGAGAAATGGAATAGTTCACCTCTAAAATCCCCATCCAGAAAGTATAACAAGAGGCCTACACAGCCAAAATATCAAGATACAACTACCCCACATTTTCATAAATTAATTCTGTGACACCCCATACGGCACTGCAATTGAAACTTACATTTAAAAACCCTTTGATGAGATGTGACCAACTCGGTGGTTTCCTCTACTGACTATTCTTTAGAGCACACAATTGGAATGCAACAAGACTTTTGGAGAACATAATGAGATTTAAGGCAGATCAGAGGCTTTGTTCTTTTTCTCTTTTTTCTTTTTTTCTTTTTTTTTTTTCTGGGAAAAGAAACCAATGGTATTCGTGAAATTATAAGAGGGGGGGAGGAGAGCCCAGCACCATCTAAAATAATAAACCAATTTTTATCTTTTGAAAGGGTGGTCGGGTGAAGAAAATGGAAGCTACCTGATCAGGAGCTTGCTTAGATGGAACTGGAAGATAATCCCCACTCAAATTTAAATCATCATCATAGCCAAATTTCCTTAACACTGCCCAAGTAGTCTCAAGGCGGCCTTTTTCTATGAATAGAGCATGAAGGAATAGGAACCCAGGAAGGGTAAGACCACGATCATTGACTCCTCTTGGTAAGTTCTCTTGCACAATTCTTTTAACGCCCACTATTTCAGCAGACTGCAATGGAGCATTGAAGCACTTAACCTGTTTAACAGTTGAAAGATGTCAGCTTCAAAGAAAGAGGGAGAAAGTGCAATGAAACCACCAGAGGGAAAACTGGAAATTTTTTTTCTTACCTGAAATTCATTCAGCTCTTCATCACTAAGGGCACCATCCATGTCACGATCACAAAGAGTAAATATCCTTCTCAAAGCATTTTTGCATCGGGGTTTCAAACTCTGTCTTTCTAAATCAAACAATGGTGCTGTTGGATGAAGCACTGCCCTTTGAGCATAATAAAAAACTTCAGGCACCTGTGGACAAGTAGTTTAGAGTTTCAAGATTCAAATTCACCAGGAACAAACCCGGAAGCACAATAGGCTTTTAATTCACAAAGAAGTTAAAACACTATGAGATATTTTAAATTATACTACAATAAATAGGGGTAACACTAAAAAAACAAATGGAAACGATAACGAGTGTGGTTGATAAGTTCCTTCGCTCTTCTTTCATTCCAACGCTTCTCTAATTTTTCGCTATTTGAACTGTCTTCTACAAAAACATGCAGTATATCAAATAACTTTCCAGCAAAAAATTTAACAAAATGGAAGAAGGCATCCATGGACTTCACTACAACTAGTGATAGCATTAAGGTGCAACTTACTGATACGAATAAATTGATGGTGGTTAAATCTAAGAACCACAACATAACAACAAATGACCGGGTAAGTTACTAAAGATTTTTTTTTTTAACAGGATCTGAACTTTTCATGGATAGATATGAAAAGAAACAAAAATGTTCCATGAATACAGGCTCCTAAAAACTGATTGAAGTTCACTCTTCAATAATAATAATAATAATAATAATTAAAAAAAAAACTAAGGTCATGTTTGATAACCATTTGGTTTTTAGTTTTAAAAATTTATGTTTGTTTTCTCCCAATTTCCTTACAATGATTTTCATCTTTGTTAAGGAAACATTTAAATTCTTAGTCCAATTCCAAAAACAAAAGCAAGTTTTTGGAAACTACTTTTTTTAGTTTTCAAAACTTGACTGAGTGATGTGTGGAAACTAAGGCTCCGTTTGATAACCAAACACTTAATCAAGTTTTGAAAACATTGGAAGAAGGTAGATAACAAAACAAAGAAGCTTATAGGTGTAAGTAGGGTTTATAAGCTTAATTTTCAAAAACCAAAAACTAAGATCTCATTTGATAATAATTCGGCTTTTGGATTTTGATTTTTGAAAATCAAACTTGTAAACACTACTTCCATCAATAATTTCCTTGATTTGTTATCTACCTTCCCATGATTTTAAAAACCAAGCCAAGTTTTGAAAACTAAAAAAAATAGTTTTCAAGAACTTGTTTTTGTTTTTGGAATTTGGCTAAGAATTCAAATGTGTCCTTGACAAAGATGAAAACTATTGTAAGGAAGTTGAGAGAAAACAAGCATAATTTGCAAAAACCATAATAAAAAACCAAATGGTTATCAAATGGAGCCTAGATAGTTATCAGTTGGGTATAAATAAATCAAATAAGCAAAAGAAGAAACCTTGAAGCAGAATAAATAAATAAAATACAAGAAAGAAAGGCTTCTCAACTACCTGAAGTAGTGTGGCCGCAGAGCATTCTATGCAAGTTTCAATCTCCCTGAACTGTTTCATGATCGGTGCCACAATATCCTCCATGCTTGTTGACTGGTGTTCGTCTCGCAAATCTAGCTTGCAACCGACTAGAATAACTGGTGCCTTCACCTCCAACTGGCGCAGCTCATTGAGCCAGTACGAGGTCAGACGGGTAAGTGTCATCGGTTGATCACATGCATACGTCAATAACACTGCATCCGCACGCTTCAGTTCTTCATAGAGCTTAGATTTGTTATCCGTGCTAATTATAGATAGATTATAAGTAATTAATCAAAAAATGAATTTGCAGCAAGAAAAGGAGTCGCTACGTACGGGAGAAATAAAATAGGATAAGATCACTACTGTGAAATGAAATTTTGAGGAAAGAAAAAATGGATGTCATTAAACATTAACACAAGACTGAAAAACATTCACGAATCTATATCAAATACGACATTCGAATCAATCAGAAGTCACAGATACAATAATATTTTTTTCATTTGACCGTGAAAATGAACTCTGAGGAAAGAAAAAATGACAGTTCTATTAAACACTAGCACTTCCTAAAACTGAAAAAATAAACGAATCCTTATCAGATATGACGACATTCGAGTCGCTCAGAAATCACAAGTACTCAAGCATTGTTTCGTTGAACCGTTTAATGAAAAATATTGAGGAAAGAAAAAATGAAAGTTACATTAAAGACTGTCACTACCAAAAACTGAAAAACAAAAACTAATCCATATCAGATATGGCAATCGAATCACTCAGAAAATCACAAGCATACAAGCATTCTTTCATTGAACCGTCGAATAAATTTTGAGGAAATAAAAGATGAGAGTGACATTAATCACCAGCACTACCTAAAACTGAAAGACACCAACGAATCCATATCAAATATGACACACGTATCACTCAGAAATCAGAAAACGCGTAAAAATTATTTCATTGAACCGTCGAATGAATGAAAGTTACATTAAACACTGACACTTCCTAAAACTGAAAAACACAAACGAATCCGTAATGAAAAGTGGCATCCGAACCACTCGAATATCACAGAACACAGAAATACGAACAGTGCCATACCTGGAAGAGGAGTCTATAATGGTGAGCGGGACGCCGTCGGGGTAGAAATCTGCGGGAAGATGAGTGGGAGGAAGAACGGAGGGAACGTTGTCGGGGAATGATTCGGTGGCGGCGGCAGCAATCAAGCTGGATTTTCCGGTGCCTCTATCTCCGGCGACCACGATTCGAACGCTGGTGCGGGCGCCGGTCTTACCTGCCATTGCAACAGAGAGAGAGAGAGAGAGAGAGCGAGAGAGAGAGGGAGAGATTCGTTCGTTGGATGCATAAGATTGAAGGTCGCAGCGTGGGAAATATTGGACCGAGTGCGTTTAAGGCAAATGCGCTGTGTAGCCAATATATTGCCAATTTAAAATAAATTTAATAAAATTCATACCACATCCCTTCAAACTAATTAAAATATAAATAAAAAAGTCAAATTACAAGTTTTATTTATCTCAACAAATAAAGTACAAGTTTTATTCCTCGAATTTCCAGAGTTATGTGTACAAGATTTTTCATTTTAGTTTAAGTGGTTTAAGTTTTCTTCCATGTAGTGTAAATTTGGTTCTTACATTGAGTTTATTGTTAAATTTTCTTTAAAAAAAAAAATAAATCCAATTTCTTTTAACCTTTCTACTTTCTTCCATAATTTTTAGAAATATGTTTACATTTTTTTCATTTCTTGTATTAAAATTATTGTTATTATTTAACCAATCTTAAAATTTATCCAGAGACTAAAATAATATTTCAACCTTTGTTTTTTTACAATACGTGAGGGTGGATGATCCAAATTTCTAATCTCTTAATGGATGATACATACCGCCAAAGCGGTCAACGGTAATTAGTATGTATCATTGAGCAAGAGGTTAGATATTCAAATCATCTCACCCTCAATGTTGGTGTACTAAAGAAAAAAAAATCAATAATACATAATGTCAATTAAGCTATGATAATGTTGGCGAGTTATATCGAATGAGTGAGCTTTGAAAATTTTTTAAATAGGTTTCAAATGCCACTTTTCGATAACCTTTTTTTTTTTCCTGTATGTTTGAACAATGTGTTTGTTTTCTCGCAATTTTCTTTCTCATTGTCATCTTTCGTACGAAAACATTTTAATTACTAGTCAATTTTAAAAACAAAAACAAACTCTTGAAACCTTTTTTTTTTTTTTTCCAAAACTTTGCTTGGATTTTGAAAATATTTGTAACAATAGAATAACAACTAAACAAATAAACCAAGTAGTGTTTATAAATTTATTTTTTAAAAGCCAAAAACCAAGTTGTTGTCAAACAATGTACATACTTTCAATTTTGTATTAATCAAGTCTATAGATTTTTGCCAATGTGAGCATAACTCAACGGTAATGGACATGTACCCTTCAACCAAGATGTTAGAGGTTCCGAATCCCCACCCCCAATTGTTATTAAACCAACAAAAAAAAAAAAAAAGTCCATATATTTTAAATGTTGGGTCTATCTGCTTGTTGGTATGTTTGACATTTTAAAAATTTTAGTAGATCTATTAGATGTAAACTTGGATTTTGTGTTTGATATAATTAACTTTCAACTTTTGATCTAATAGGTTCGTAATTTTTTTTAAAATGTTGAATATGTCAATAATTTATTAAACGTAAAATACAAAATTTATAAACTACCTGGCACAAAATAAAAAGTGGAGTGTATTTAGAAAACAATTAAACACAAAATTGAAAGTTAACAAATTTATAAGACACTTCACGTATCAATATAGGTAAATGTACTGGATGCGATATGTCGGAGATGTCTATTAACTAAACATAATCCAACATCAATGCACATGACACAAAACTCCTATTAAGGAGCATGAGAGGTTTTTTTTTAGTACGTCAATATTTTGAGTGGGGAGATTCGAACCTCTAACTTTTTGGTTGTTGATATATGTCAATTACCGTCGAACTATGTTATATTTGACAAGACACTAATAAAAACACATACACATATATGGTAAAATAATTGAGGCCAATGGATACTTTTAGGATTGGTTATTACCTACATCATCCATTGCCCAAGGAATGAATTGACATGTCAAGTTTACCGGGATCTTTTTTAAAGATTCATCACATTAAATTTTGAATCACGACACTTTAATAGAGAAATATGTATGATATGGTCAGACAAAGTTTAAATGAAATCGTTGTCAAAGTGAGTGTAACGTAGTTGTAATTGACATGCACCATCAATCAAGAGATCAAAGGTTCTCAATGTCGTTTAAAAAAAATGATCGATTTTGTGTTATACACATGTCCTGTAATTTATTGAAAATACATAACAACACTCGATTTATAATTCTTTAAACTATTATTTTTATCTTTTTGAGGTAATAAATGTTTTTATTTTCTCTATAATTCAAACAAAATTCTATTTAGTTCATATATTTTAGGAACTAACCTATGAGATTTCAAAAGTGATATATTCCGACTTGTAATTTTGAATTTAATTTTTATTTTGTCTCTAAAAGTTGCGTTGAATCTAAGATTGGGATATTTATTTAAGGCCAATGTCTAGAATGACGAAATTGAAAAAAGTTTTTCAAAAAAAAAAAAAAAAAAGAAAGAAAAAAGTTATAATCTTTTAAAAGAAAAAAAAAATTATAATAAAAATTGATTTTATTCCATTTTGTCTACAATCATCGCCATTTCGTCACTCACCCTCGTTTCAAAACTAACCACGATGCTTCGCTCACTGCGGGTATCTCCAACGACGGCCGCCACCCGCCGATTTTCCGGGGAAGCCTACGCGGCGGCGGCGGAGAAAACAGCACTAGAAGGCGGCGCCAGAGTCTCCGGCTCAGGCGGTGGTAGAGACACGTTTGGGCGAAGGCTCATGAGCCTCGTTTTCCCCAAGCGCAGCGCCGTGATTGCTATTCGCAAATGGCAAGAAGAGGGCCACACCGTTCGCAAATACGAGCTCAATCGTATCGTTCGGGAGCTTCGCAAGCTCAAGCGCTACAAGCACGCTCTTGAGGTATTCGATTCACATTTTCTTTCTATTACGAAACTCATGTAATGTAATGTAATTCATGGGCGAGATCATGTAGTTATACTGATTTTGGGACCTGAAGGAACTCGTATTCTACTTCAGCTGATGTTTGAGTGGTTCATCGTATCTAGTTTTTGTTTAATTTAATCTCAAACAAGTTGACTAGGTTCCAATAGGGTTTTCTGATGATATTAATTTACTACGGTATACAGAAGTTGAGAATTTAGGGTAAATTTATTAATATATTCTTCAGCAGTTGGAGGGCCTGGAAATTGGTTCAAGATACTGTAATATGAAACTGAAGGAATGGCTGCAAAAATGATATTGCAGTGATTTGTAGGACTCACTACCCTAATACTAGATTAAATCAAGACCATCCAAAAGCTTAGGTTGGTAGATTACGGTGAATTTAGAAATGCTGAAATATAATTTCAGTGAATGTTTTGCTTTATTTCCTATAAAAAACAAACATATGAATAAAATTCTCTGACCTGGCCTTTTAATTTTTGTTCATAACCTCAAATAACCATGTAACTTGTGTGATTTGAAGATGGCGTTGAGTAATCTATCTGGAACTTTTCCACTGTGCAGGTATGTGAATGGATGACATTACAAAAAGACATGAAGCTGCTACCTGGTGATTATGCAGTTCATCTGGATTTAATTGCAAAAATCCGCGGTCTGAATAGTGCAGAAAAGTTTTTCGAGGATCTCCCTGATAAAATGAGAGGTCAACATGCCTGCACAGCTCTGCTTCATGTGTATGTGCAAAACAATTTATCTGAAAAAGCTGAAGCTTTAATGGGGAAAATGTCTGAATGTCGTTTCTTGAAAAGTCCTCTTTCTTTCAACCACATGATATCGCTTCGCATCTTAAACAAGCAACTAGAGAAGGTTCCTGCTCTGATTGAAGAATTAAAGAAGAACACTAAACCGGATGTGGTAACATACAATCTTTTGTTGAATGTTTGCACTTTGCGAAATGATGTTGAAGGTGCAGAAAACATTTTCCTCGAGATGAAGAAGATGAAAATCGAACCAGATTGGGTTTCATTCAGCACATTAGCTAACTTGTATTCCAAAAAACAACTTACCGAAAAAGCAACATCTACTTTGAAGGAGATGGAGAAAATGGCATCTAAAAGAAGCAGAATCTCATATTCATCTCTTCTTAGCTTATATACCAATTTGGGGGATAAGGATGGAGTTTGCAGGACATGGAAAAAGATGAAGTCATCCTTCCGCAAGATGAGTGATAGTGAGTACACTTGCATGATATCATCTCTTGTGAAACTTGAAAAGCTTGAGGAAGCTGAGGAACTCTATACCGAATGGGAGTTGGTTTCCGGGACGGGTGATACTCGGGTTCCAAATATATTGCTTGCAGCGTATATCAACAAAAACCAAATGGAACAAGCCGAGAGTTTCTACGACCGGATGTCGCTAAAGGGAATTGTTCCATCTTACACTACTTGGGAGCTCCTCACATGGGGTTATTTGAAAGAGAACCAGATGGAGAAAGTGCTGCATTTCTTCAAGAGTGCTGTTGGCAGTGTGAAGAAATGGAATGCGGATGAGAGGTTGGTTAAAGGTGTTTGTAAGAAACTCGAGGAGCAGGGTAACATTGAAGGGGCTGAGCAGTTGTTGATTATTCTTAGGAATGCTGGTCATGTGGATACTGAGATATACAATTCTCTCTTGCGGACCTATGCAAAAGCTGGTAAAATGCCACTCATTGTTGCTGAAAGAATGGAAAAGGACAATGTTCAGTTGAATGAGGAGACTCGTGAGCTTCTAAACTTGACCAGCAAGATGTGTGTGAGTGAAGTTTCAAGCACTTTTTACAACGAAACTGACCAAACCAACTCGATTCAATCAGTTTGAAGTATACTCTTCGGTTGGTTCGCCTTTCTAAAGTATTAAACCAAGCTTATCCATTTGGTTTGCATAGATTTTGTTGGTTCATTTCAGTTTGGTGGTTAGTTGTCTGTTAGAGTCAGGTCAGCTTTAAAAAGCATCGGTTTCGGCCTCTTTCCTTTTATCCTCCTTAATCCAATTTGACATTGGCCAAAAATCTGACCAAGACCGACCCACTCACACCCTTGTTACTTGTAACTTTCGGAATTAACTCGGCCAGGTTGCAGAATCCTGATTCCTGAGAACACAGTTTTCCCTGCTGCAATAACAGCTTTGTGTGCTATCTTAGCCGTGTTTGCAAATGAATCATGCATTTACAACCAACTAAATTCATGAGCTGCGTGTGGATGATGCTGCCACAGCAAAAAGTTTTGATGTGCACTGGTCAGTACAACTTATTAAATCCTTTCCAAGTCCCTTTGATGTTATATTTAGATCTCAATTACTTGCAAGGATTGAATATTAGGATTGTTATTAATTACCCATCTTAATGAAGTTGGCTGGAAAATTGAGGATGTTTCTGAGAGTTCGATCTTAATTTTTGGATCACTTTTTCTGTTCTTTTATATTAATCAAACGTTGGGAATTGGGATCGTAAATCAATGGATTGGATGCCACTCTGAAATATTCTGGGTGTAAAATTTTTGGATTCTGATCTTCTGTACAACAGTGAACTTTTTAATTTATGCCATATAGCTGATGGAGAAGGCGAAGGCATTGTGTGGGATAAGCAGTGGCTTTTTCTACTCTCTGGTTTCTACACTGAAGCGAGCAACTGCATGCTTCTAGAGGGATTTGTATACTTATATATTGAATTCGACCCTAGTCAATTCGAAAATAGCTTAATGGATAAGAATTCAACAATATGTGAGGATATAAATTTCAGTTTTATAGCCTTTTCAATTTACAGTGTTTCTGTAAATGACTCTTAAAAAGTTATTTCTGTAAATAAGATCAGTGAAGTACTGTGCACATACAAAACCCCTATGCAGAACAATAGAAGAATCACAAATGATTCTAAACCACATGATTTGAAAACCTAATGTGGTATTGTTTTTTTTAGTTCAACTAATGTGGTATTTTCTTTTAGTACAACTAATGTGGTATTTTTAAGTAGTAGTTTTGTTTGGAAAAAAATAATTTAAATGAATTTGATTGTTTTTTCCTTTAAAAAGATATCAATTTTTACCATAAACTTTTTCAAGTTGAAGGTTAAGATTGTAATATTCATCGCCAACAAAAGCATAGCTCAATTGACATAAAACAAAAGATTGCAACACTTATCTAAGTTTGGAGTACAACAAATTAAAAATTTGTGATAAAAATTGGCACAACTTAACAAATTTAGTGGTATGAGTTAATTTTTTCCCCTTATTTTTCATCTTAAATAATAAACATACTTTTTCGAGGAGGAAGATTGTAATTTTGAAATCATGCAGAATTTGCCTATTGGTTTGAAATTTTTGTAAATCTTTTAATTTGGACATTCAATTTGGTTTATATAATTTTGATTTTTTTTTTTTTGACAATACTGAGATGAATATTCTAATCTCTAATGAGAATTATGTCATTGAGCTATGCTCATGTTAGATTGAAAGTTTCCATTTGGTTCCTTGGTTTAGGCTTATTTTCATGGGGTCCTTATGGATGGTTAAATCTTACGAATGTATCTAAATTATAATTTTTTGAATGGAAAAATCAATTTATTTTCTTCTATTTTTTACTTAATCCTAAATCCTACAAAATCATACATGAAAAAAAAATGTCAATACACAATAATGGTTGTGATAATTGATAAAGTTTGACTAACCTATAATGACCAAATTAAAATTTTACTGTCAAAGTGAGCATAACTTAGTAACAATTATTGTCTTTGCGATCAAGAGGTTGAAGGTTCAAATTTTCTGCTTCAATTGTTGTTGAATTAAAAATAAATTGAAATTAAAATTAAAAATTTCTCAAAATACATGGACCAACTTTGTAATTTTATCATATTATTTCCATACCCGAAGTTTCTTTTTTTTTTTTTTAAAAAAAGAGTTTATTAAAAAAAAAAAAAAGCGTGAAGGGGCAATTACGGAAATTAGAAAAACGCTGAGGGTACAATTGAAATATCAGTTTCTATCAGGTTAAGAACGAGAAATTTCCGAATATAAATAAAGAGCACTTATCACTCTTCGAAAACCCTAGAGCTTGAGAAAGGCGGAAACCCTAGTTCTGCGATCGGAGCTTTTGCCGGCCTTTGCTCACTGAATTCAACAGCCATGGCCACTGCTAGGACCGTCAAGGATGTCTCTCCTCATGAGTTCGTGAAGGCCTATGCCGCTCATCTCAAGAGATCCGGAAAGGTATCCATTTTGTTCATCTTTTTTCTGTTTTGGTGGCTGAGAGAACGTGATTTTCGATCGAAGAGAGTATTGTAGGATGTCGATTTTGAGAACGGAGTGAATGCTAAATTGAAAGTTCAAACGTTTCCCGCTCTGTTGTGTAGTGTGCTCGTTTCTGCATTGTTTTCCCGGCCTCCATTCTACTAATATTTTTTTTACCCATATCCATCGAACAGGCAGTTTGCTAGTTTTAGGCCGTAGACGTGCCGATTAATCTGTTTCTGATTTTTCTTTTGTTTTTCTTTTTTTAACCTTAATGGGCTGTTAAATTTTCTGCTCGTGCTTTAAACATGTGTCTTCTGTTGATTAAGCTTGTTGGTTGGGTATTATTTTCTCTTATTTTTTCTGGTCTTTGCCCTTCATACGAGAAATCGTTATTATTATTATTTTTTGTATTTTCTTGCACTTATACTTGCCCTTGACTGTTTCTCGGATCTTATACATTCTGTAGACATGTTTTCAGTGTAAGGAATTCTTTAATTATCAACAGAGCTATTATTTTTCTGGGATTTAATTAGTCTAAATGATTCTTTGGCCATAAGAAAAAATTTCTTGTAATTATCTATTATTCGGGGTTTGGCTTTTCGCCCGCTATTCTAATATTCCATACTACCAGTGAATGTTTTCCCATTTAAAAAGGAACATTTTAGAGTGTTTTTCGATACTCCCTGGTTTTGATTATCAGTTTTCTTAATCCTGATTTTGGTACCCATACTGTTCTTCAATTTTGATTGGTTAGAACTTTCTACATTATATGTTCCTTGTTCACTAATAAGCAATAACTAATTAATTTAACCTTGATTATCTATAACTTTTTTTAATCAATAAATCAATTATGATCTGTAACTTGTTTGGTTTTTAATTTATTCTCTGTGTAAATCATTGCCGAGCAGGTTGAACTTCCACCATGGACGGATATTGTTAAGACTGCAAGATTCAAAGAGCTTGCTCCTTACGACCCTGATTGGTATTATGTGAGAGCTGGTCAGTCCCCTTCTTTTCTTCTTTTGACTTCTCCGTATTCATATGAAATGAGCAAAACCAACTTAATTAATTGCTTCCGTTGTGTATGTTCTGTTTGTGTTATTTTTATGATTGCCTTTTCAAAATTATTCAGCATCCATGGCAAGGAAGATCTACTTGAGGGGAGGTCTTGGTGTTGGGGCATTTAAGCGGATTTATGGTGGAAGCAAGAGGAACGGAAGTCGCCCTCCACACTTTTGCGAAAGCAGTGGTGCCATCGCCCGTCACATTCTACAACAGTTGCAGGAGATGAGCATTATTGATGTCGACCCAAAGGGGTGAGTACTAGCTTTTTATAGTTAGCTTAGTCATCATTATAATTTCTCTATTTCCTCAAATTATATCTGATTTCTATTTCAACCATGACCAATTGTATTCAATGCAACCCCACTTGTGCTTGTGTTTTATGCTGCTTTCAAATCATTTATTACAACATTGTTATTATCTATTGATGTTGTTTTTTATATCTTGATGGGTTTTCAGTGGAAGGAGAATCACCTCAAGCGGTCGACGGGATCTTGATCAAGTCGCTGGCAGGATTGTTGTTGCCCCTTGATTGATCAGTTACCTGTTTTGTTAATTAGAGACTTATGTTTTGCTGATGAGATACAATTTCTTATGCGCCATTAAAATTTTGGATTTAGCTGTTGAAAGATTTTCCAGATGAAGATGGTTACTCATGTTTTCTCACGTGATTCGTTATAAGTTTTTTCTTGGTTTTAGTAAGATGTTTCCAATATTTTATCAACAGTGACTTTGATGCTAAGCCTACAGAATTTTTGCATTTAGAGATTGTTATCATCATCATTCTTATTCGTGGGGGTTGAGATTTTCCTGGTCTTTTTTTTTTTTTTAATAAGATTTTCCTGGTCTTTTTTTTTTTTAATAAGATTTTCCTGGTCTTTGTTTACTGAGGTATGTGAATTTTGATCCACTCTGAAATGTCCCGGGAGAGTTATTGGCAATTACGAATAGTAATCAAAACAGTTTCAAGTTTACATAATTGGTCAGCTTCAGGTTAGAGACCCAATTGTTACTTCTTTATTAAGGTCGGGTTTCAGCTTGGACTTTGGACTTTGGCATTTGAGTATTCGATACTAAATCCACGTTGGTTAAAAATCACTTTTTATTCTTGAACTTTCATGAAAGTAACAATTTGGTCTCTAACTTTGAATTGAAATGATTTAGGCTTTGTTTGATAATTATTTGGTTTTTTAAAATTAAGTTTATTTTCTCTCAATTTTCATATTATGGTTTTTATCTTTGTTAATGACATATTTGAATTTCTAGTTAAATTTCAAAAATAAAAATAAGTTTTCGTAAACGTTTTTTTTTTCCTCAAAACTGGTTTTTTAAAACATGGAATGAATGTATATAACAAAATCAAGAAATTCATGGGTAGAAGTAGTGTTTTTAAACTTAATTTTAAAAAATAAACAACCAAAAATCAAATGATTATCAAATGGAAACTTAGTTTACATACTTTCAATTTTGTAACAATTTAGTCACTGAGTTTTAATTAGTAACTATAACAATTTTGTACTTCCAAATTTGTAACAATTTAATCCTTATTGAACAAAATATCATCAAAATTAAATGTTGATCTTTATTATTTAATGATTAAACTTTGTAGCCTATAAACATATTGGATCCCAAATTAGTTTATTAAATTATCTAGTAAGAATACATATTTGAAAATTAGTATAAATATTCAATGAAATTTCTTAATTAGGGATTAAATCGTTGTAAATTACAAAATTGAAAGTAACAGACTAAATCGTTACAAATCAAAATTCATTGACCAAAACGTATTTCAAATGGATCTTAAGCCTCACTTGCTTAAGATTTAATGCTACGAATATAGAAAAAAGAATTTGAAAAACGAAACAGAGGTATTTTTTTAAATAATAATAATAAAATTATTATTTTTTTTAAGTTCAACAACATCTAGAGTGAGAGATTTGAATATCTCACTTTTTTGTGATGATACATGTAATTACTATTATCTTGTATTAAATTCGAAAGATAATATTCACCATGAGCATAATGCAATGGCTCTCAGGTAGAATTGACATTAGTTGACCTAACAAAATGATGTTGGGGTAATTAACATGTTCGACTAGACAATGTTGATATGTATTTTTTAAATGAGTTTGAGTTTTTTTTAATAAATCTTTTAATTTTTTATATTCAATAACCTATTGATTTTTTTTTTTGTTCTTCAAAAAACTGGCCTATTGAATTATTTAATAATAATATATATTTTTTTTTATACAACATGTGGAAGTGAAGGGATTCGAACCACATACTTCTTGTTCAATATGTCAGTTGAGCTATGCTCGTGTTGACGGGTCACTTTAGTAGTTTAAGTAAAGAATAAGTAGCTAAATATATAATTTTGTTTGTCCATAAGTATGGTTCTATAAAAATTTCTACTCGATTTATTTATGTCTTCAACTCTTCGTAATATAGTAAATATATAGTCATGGGAGTGTGGATTTGAACTTTCAACCGATGAAATTAAATTAGCAATTGAGTTATATGGAGATTTTAAAACTACATTTTTTTTTCCTTTAATGTCATGGGCAATTGTTAGCACAATAGAATTTTTATACCTTTTCTAAAATAGTAACTTGACCCATTCCCATTTGAGTAAGAGTTATTATGGGATGAATCAAGTTAGACTTATCAAGAAAATTCTTTTATGTAATATAAAGCAAAATTTGGCGTTAATAATTAATTTATTAAAGAAATATGTTGATATTTTGATATTATAGTATAAATCATACAACAGTTTTATTTTATTATTTTTATACTTTCATTTTTTTCATGAAAAATCGTCTATACAATACAGAGTGAAATATACATTTTAAAATTGTTTACATGGTCGTGTCCTTTGTACAAGGCTAATAATTTATTCATAAATTTTATTCAATAACTTTCTTTTTTTTTTTCTTGAAAAATCTTCTATACAATGCAAAGTGAAATATATATTTTAAAATTGTTTACATGGTGGTGTCGTATGTACAAGGCTAGTAATTTATTCCTAAATTTTATTTTTAACATATAAGCATTCAAAATTTTAATGGTATTATTGTTGTAAATTATTAAATAATAATTAAAGTAAGGAAAAAATACACTTTTAGTCCATAAAGTTTGGGTTATATTTCATTTTTGTCCCTGGGTTTTCAAACTCAACAATGTAGCCACTGAGGTTTGGTTTTAGTTTCATTATGATCCCTCCATCTATTTTTCTGTTAAAAATTAATGGTTTGCTGACGTAGCACTATTTTTTTAATTAAAATTTGAAAATATAAATATATTAAAATAATAAAAATATTATTATTATTTATTTATTTCTCTCTCTCCCTTATTCTTCTTCAGCACACCGACGACGACCGACGACCAACCGCCACCGTAGATTTTTTTTTTCATCCTTCATTCCTTCTTTTATTATTATTCTCTTTTCTCCAACTTTTTTTTTGTTTAAAAAAATAGAGGGAGGGAGGGAGGGTGGAGATACCTCCCTCCTCTTCCGTTTCTGTCTGAACGGGGAGGGAGGAGAGTCATCCTCTCTTTTCTATTTTTTTTTTTTTTTAAGTGAAGAGAAAGAGGAAGAAAAGAAGAAAGAAAGAGAAGAAAGAAAAATCTAGTCGCCGCCCAGCGGCAAGGTGATGGTAATGGTGAAGAAGAAGAAGAGAGAGGGAAAGACATAATAAAAGTATTATAAAATAATAATATTTGTATTATTTTAATATATTTATATTTTAAGAAATTCAAAAAATATTTTTTTAATAAAAAATTAGTATCACGTCAACATTCTGTTAATTATTAACAGAAATTTAAATAGAGGGACGAAAATGAAACTAAAACCAAACTTAGGGACTAAATTGTTAAGTTTGAAAACTCAGGGAAAAAAATGAAACATAACTCAAACCTCATGGACTAAAAGTGTATTTTTCCTTGGGGTAAAATAAATTAATTAAATAATATAAATTTAAATGGAAAAAAGAGTTTTTGCAATATTTGTGTAAGTAGAAAAAGTCGGAGATCCGGACGCTGGGCGTATTTGGGAAAAAGCCCACTTAAAAAAACTGAGGTTCGTCTTATTGGGCGTGTTTGTGGAAATTGAAGAAGCCCAAATTAATCAAAGCCCAGCATATTAAAATTAAATAAAATAATTATTAGCTTCGTCTCTACGCAGGTAAACGGCTATATTTTGGATCTTTCTAGTTTCTTCTCATCAGTCGACAGTCATCATGCGAACTCTGCCGTTTCCGTTTCTCCATTTTTTCGATTAGCGCATGCGTTTCTTCCGAATCGATCGATTTCTATTAGGTTTTCGCAGCCGAATTTTTCAGAATGGGTGGATTTCAAAC
Organism: Luffa aegyptiaca; assembly: GCA_017139565.1. Lineage (NCBI taxonomy): Eukaryota > Viridiplantae > Streptophyta > Magnoliopsida > Cucurbitales > Cucurbitaceae > Luffa > Luffa aegyptiaca. The sequence continues at coordinate 6,828,366 of CM029399.1, read as the reverse complement.
ACTCCATATTATTTCGAGATGGAGTGTTTGAAATCGATCCATTCTGAAAAAATCGCCTGCGAAAGCCTAATTGGATTCTGAAAAAAGACTCCATATTATTTCAAACAGTGGGCTTGCTCTCTCCTTTCCCCTCCACCAACAGAGCTCGGCTGAAGAGGTGAGAATTTGTTCTTCATTTTTTATGGATATTGTTCTTGTGGGAAACATTAAATTTGTTAACGATTTGTTCGTTTGTTTGTTTGTTTGTTTGTCTTTTCTTATGGATATTGTTGATTTTAGATGTGAGAGTGTTTTTACAATCTTCGTCCTTTTTTGTCTTCTGGGTGTGTTTTTGCTGCACCATTTCAGCGATCAGCACATTCGTTTATGATAACATTCCTTTCATCTTTTTTCTGGATTTTATTTTTATTTATTTTTACTGCTGCCAGTTTAATCAGATGGGAATTTTGTTTCTTCTACTGATTTGATTGTTTTTTGTTTGGTTTCTTAATCATCGATGTAAGGAAATGTAAGTCTGTAAAGGAGATTTTTCATGAGTTCTTCACCAATTGAGCTCATTGCTCTCTGACCAGGGCTAGGTGAGTTCCCTTCGGGCCTACATCTTTTTCCTTGGTCTGATGTGCAAGTTCTTTAGGGACCACATTGAATTGACTGAATAGCCATTCAATTCGAATTTGGATCATATATCACTTGTGGCCAAAAAACTGATTGAGATTCCTTATCAATGCCTGTTGCTTTCAAGACTTGCAAATGGTGAACATGTAAAATACATAGACTAGACTAGATACTATAGACAATCTGTGCAAGATGTCAAATTCACATTGAGAGTCTATTGTCTCTCTCCATTTTTTTTTTGAAACCATTTTCTCTCTCCATTAACAAGTTTATCTATTTTTTATATCATCTATGTCCTCTCTCCAGTTATAGCTAGATGAATCAACATATAAAAATGTTTGCTTGTTTATAATTTTAGTGGATAAGTTAAAGGCCATAGATTCAAAGTCCTTTATCATTCATAAGAGAATACTTTATTCAATTTCAAATAATCAAAATTAAGTCATGTGCCAAACACATTATTCCATCCCCTTATCTCGCCTTTCATTTTGGCATTTGAGTGTCCACTTTCTGTCTTTTTCTTCTTGAAGAGATGTATGTAAAGGTAGAATATGCCTCAATCATTATTTTAAATGCAAAGCATGATTGTAAGGATTGAAAGTTATTGCTAAAAACAAGAAGTTTTCAATTTGATTATGTTTGGGTTATATTGTTCCTAAAGCCATTGAGGCATGTGTAAAGTATCAAACTTCTTTTTCCTTCTTTTAAGAAAGAAACATTCCCTCCAGCTATCAGAATGATTTAGTGCCCCCCACCTGTAGATTTTGTTTGGGGTAGTTTTAATCCACCTCACTTGCCAAGTGTTTAAGACCTTGAAATTGCCTTACCCTTTTGACTGTCTATCCTTTTTTATAGCTGCTTATGGATATCAGAGAAAGTGACCTTTTTTATCACTTTTTTGTTATTCCCTTGATTCATGACCTATATTGTTTTTTTTTACATGAACCATTCGGGAATAGAAAAGAATAACTTAGTGCCAGAGTTTTGCGTTCCATGGTACATTTTTTCGTCCACTATTAAAAGTTGTGAAGGATCTATCTGATATAAAATTGAAAGTTTATGAATATGAATATGAATAGGTTTTAAAGTTTTAAGAATGTGATAGAAACAAAATTAAAAAATTTGAACTCCCAAATCCCAATTTTCTGGAAAATACTTGGCTGCTCCCTACGGTATGCCGTCAAGTATTGTTCCAATTTTCTCTTTCTTTTTGTTTTTCATGTTTGTCCAAAGTTTGGGTGAAAAAAATCTTCCACCTTGAGAGTTACTTTTAACTTTATTAATTACTCCACTGTGTGCATTTGCTAATTCAGCTCCTTTTCCCTTCCCCTGCCATTTTCATTTTGTTCTCCTTTCCCCCCCACCAAAGCTCGGCTGAAGAGTTGAGAATTTGTTCATTTTTTGTGGATATTGTTCTTATGGGGAACATGAAATTTGTTAACGATTTGTTTGTTTGTCTTTTCTTATGGATATTGTTGATTTTAGCTGTGAGAGTGAGCATTTGAGCAATCTGGAGTCTCTGCCTTTCCATTTTTACCATCTTCCTCCTTTTTTGTCTTCTGGGTGTGTTTTTGCTGCACCATTTGAGCGATCGAGACATTCGTTTATGGTAACATTTCTTTCCATCTTTCTTCTGGATTTTATTATTATTATTTTTTTACTGCTGCCAGTTTAATCAGATGGGAATTTTGTTTCTTCCACTGATTTGATTGTTTTTTGTTTGGTTTCTTGAATCATTGATGTAAGGAAATGTAAGTCTGTAAAGGAGATTTTTCATGAGCTCTTCACCAATGGAGCTCGTTGCTCTCTGAGCAGGGCTAGGTGAGTTCGATTTCGAGCCTTCATCTTTTTCCCTAGTCTGATGTGCAAGTTCTTTTAGGGACCACATTGAATTGATTGAACAGCTACTCAATTTGAATTTGGATCATATATCACTTGTGGCCAAAAAACTGATTGAGATTCGTTATCAATGTCTGTTGCTTTGAAGACTTGCAAATGGTGAACATGTAAAATACATAGACTAGATAAGAATATGTGCAAGATGTCAAGTTCACATTCAGAGTCTATTGTCTCTGTCCATTTTAGATAAGTTTATCTATTTTTTATATCATCTATGTCCTCTCCATTTCTAGCTAGATGAATCAACAGATAACAATGTTTAGTAAAGTGGGTAATTGCTCGTTTAGAATTTTAGTGGATTAGTTAAAGGTCATAGATTCAAAGTCCTTTATGATTGCTAAGAGAATACTTTATTCAAGTTCAAATAATCAAAATTAGGCCATATGCCAAGCATGCTATTCCATCCCCTTACCTCGCCTTTCATTTTGGCATTTGAGTGTCCACTTTCTGTCTTTTTCTTCTTGAAGAGATGTATGTAAAGGTAGAATATGCCTCAATCATTATTTTAAATGCAAAGCATGATTGTAAGGATTGAAAGTTATTGCTAAAAACGAGAAGAAGTTTTCAATTTGATTATGTTTGGGTTATATTGTTCCTAAAGCCATTGAGGCATGTGTAAAGTATCAAACTTCTTTTCCTTCTTTTTCCTCATTTTAAGAAAGAAACATTTCCTCCTCTTTCCCTACGAAAGCTATCAGAATGATTTAGTGCCCCCCACCTGTAGATTTTGTTTGGGGTAGTTTTAATCCACCTCACTTGCCAAGTGTTTAAGACCTTGAAATTGCCTTACCCTTTTGACTGTCTATCCTTTTTTTATAGCTGCTTATGGATATCAGAGAAAGTGACCTTTGAGCAAGAACTCGCCATATTAATATTAGAATGACTTATTTTGGAGGGAATGGCAGTTTTGAAGCAAACATGAGATATTAAAAACTTTTGTACAATAATACAAAATTGTTGGTTTGTTTTCCTAGTCAGCAACAACCAATAAAGCCACTCACTTTCATTTTCTAATTTGGCTCCTTGTAACAAATGGATGAGTTATCTTTTTTTCTTTCTTTCTATTTAAAAATGAATTAGCTATCGTAAGTTAATTTACAAATGGCTGATTGCTATGTCACAAATAGTTGTGAATCAGTAGATTCTTATATTTGCATAATTCTAAAGTTTGTTTGACAAAGTAGGAAGTTGAGATTGCTGAATTGCCGAGTACATTTGGGAAAAGAAAAGAAGAACTTAGTGCCAGAGTTTTGCATTCCATGGTTCATTTTTCGTCTACTAGTTTCTCCTTTGTCAATAATTAGTTTTCTTATGTTTTGACTAAACTGTAGTTATTAATTTCATTAACTTACTTCTTACTGTATGTTCGAAAGAAAAAGAACTAATAAAAACTTAAAACCAGTATGGGTTCAGTGGATATTTCTTTTTTGTACAAGAACCTTTTTTTCTCCCCATCTTCTACTTAATAATATATCACTTTCATGTTATTTCCTTCATTCAGGAGCTATTTTCTCAAGATAAAACCTATTCACTATTACCATTCCCTAAGAAGATAAATGGGGTTCAATCCTGGTTCGAACACCAAGGAAGCAGAATGCTTGGAGCATTTTCAAAGAATGTGGTCGGTATGGTTTTTCTCGCTTATTCAAAGATTCCTCTGTTGAATAAACCGTAGTGATTAATTTCGTTAACTTAATTATTACAGTATGTTCAAAGGAAAAAGAACTAAAAACTAAAAACCAGTAGGGGTTCGGTGGATATTTGTTTTTTGTACATGAACCCTTTTTTTCTTTTTTGAATCTTCTAATTACTAATATATTACTTTTTTGTTATTCCCTTGATTCAGGACCTATATTGTTTTTTGTACATGAACCATTCGGGAATAGAAAAGAAGAACTTAGTGCAAGAGTTTTGCGTTCCATGGTACATTTTTTCGTCCACTATTAAAAGTTGTGAAGGATCTATCTGATATAAAATTGAAAGTTTATGAATATGAATATGAATAGGTTTTAAAGTTTTAAGAATGTGTTAAAAACAAAATTAAAAAATTTGAACTCCCAAGTCCCAAATCCCAATTTTCTGGAAAATACTTGGCTGCTCCCTACGGTATGCCGTCAAGTATTGTTCCAATTTTCTCTTTCTTTTTGTTTTCATGTTTGTCCAAAGTTTGGGTAAAAAAAATCTTCCATCTTGAGAGTTACTTTTAACTTTATGAATTACCCCCAATGTGTGCATTTGCTAATTCAGCTCCTTTTCCCTTCCCCTGCCATTTTCATTTTGTTCTCCTTTCCCCCCACCAAAGCTTGGCTGAAGAGTTGAGAATTTTTTCATTTTTTGTGGATATTGTTCGTATGGGAAACATGAAATTTGTTAACGGTTTGTTTGTTTGTTTGTCTTTTCTTATGGATATTGTTGATTTTAGCTGTGAGAGTAAGCATTTGAGCAATCTGGAGTCTCTGCCTTTCCATTTCTACCATCTTCGTCCTTTTTTGTCTTCTGGGTGTGTTTTTGCTGCACCATTTGAGCGATTGACACATTTGTTTATGGTAACATTTCTTTCCATGTTTCTTCTGGATTTTATTATTATTATTTTTTTATTGCTGCCAGTTTAATCAGATGGGAATTTTGTTTCTTCCACTGATTTGATTGTTTTTTGTTTGGTTTCTTGAATCATTGATGTAAGGAAATGTAAGTCTGTAAAGGAGATTTTTCATGAGCTCTTCACCAATGGAGCTCGTTGCTCTCTGAGCAGGGCTAGGTGAGTTCGATTTCGAGCCTACATCTTTTTCCCTAGTCTGATGTGCAAGTTCTTTAGGGACCACATTGAATTGATTGAACAGCTACTCAACTTGAATTTAGATCATATATCACTTGTGGCCAAAAAGCTGATTGAGATTCGTTATCAATGTCTGTTTATTTCAAGACTTGCAAATGGTGAACATGTAAAATACATAGACTAGATACTATAGAGAATATGTGCAAGATGTCAAATTCACATTGAGAGTCTATTGTCTCTCTCCATTTTAGACAAGTTTATCCATTTTTTATATCATCTATGTCCTCTCCAGTTTTAGCTAGATGAATCAACAGATAACAATGTTTAGTAAAGTGGGTAATTGCTTGTTTAGAATTTTAGTGAATTAGTTAAAGGTCATAGATTCAAAGTCCTTTATGATTACTAAGAGAATACTTTATTCAAGTTCAAATAATCAAAATTAGGCCATATGCCAACACACTATTCCATCCCCTTACCTCGCTTTTCATTTTGGCATTTGAGTGTCCACTTTCTGTCTTTTTCTTCTTGAAGAGATGTATGCAAAGGTAGAATATGCCTGAATCTTTATTTTAAATGCAAACATGATTGTAAGGATTGAAAGTTATTGCTAAAAACGAGAAGAAGTTTTCAATTTGATTATTTTTGGGTTATATTGTTCCTAATGAGGCATGTGCAAAATATCGAAGTTCTTTTTCCTTCTTTTCCTTTTTTTTAAGAAAGAAACATTTCCTCCTCTTTCCCTACGAAAGCTATCTGAATGATTTAGTGCCCCCCACCTATAGATTTTGTTTGGGGTAGTTTAGTCCACCTCACTTGCCAAGTGGTTTAAGACCTTGAAATTGCCTTACCCTTTTGACTGTCCATCCTTTTTTATAGCTGCTTATGGATATTAGAGAAAGTGACCTTTGAGCAAGAACCATATTAATATTAGAATGACTTATTTTGGAGGGAATGACAGTTTTGAAGCAAACATGAGATATTAAAAACTTTTGTATAACAATACAAAATTATTGGTTTGTTTTCCTAGTCAGCAACAACCAATAAAACCACTCACTTTTATTTTCTAATTTGGCTCCATATAACCAATGGATGAGTTATCTTTTTTTCTTTCTTTCTATTTAAAAATAATTAGCTACCATACGTTAATTTACAAATAGCTGATTGCTATGTCATAAATAATTGTGAATCAGTAGATTCTGTATATATGCATAATTCTAAAGTTTGCTTGACAAATTAGGAAGTTGAGATTGCTGAATTGCCTAAGTAATAGGCTGAGCTTGCTAAATATGTAACCAACAAGTTAAGTTTGATGAATTTCCTCGACAACTTGTAGAGTATGAAAGAACATTCACCAAATACACAAGTATAGAAAGTTCTTCATCCAGTAGATTGTAGTTTTGTCTTTGGATTTTTGTTGTCTTGTAGTTTCGATGTTACACTTGCGGTTCTATGTTCTAGTTCTAGTTTATGCTTTTGGTTCTAATCCTACTTGGTGATATTGGTTGCTATCTGTAGTTCTAGTTTTTGGCATGCTTTTGACTTTGCTTCTTGTTGGTGAAACTGGTTGTATGGTTTTGGATCTAATTCTAGTTTGTGGGTGTAGTGGTAACTTATATAGTTATGGTATATAGTTTTGGATCTGGTTCTACTAAATTAAAAGAGAAATCAAGCTTTCGTTGGGAAGAAATGAAAGAATACAAAACAGAAGGCAACTGGCATATAGAAAAACAACCCAAACTAGAGGAGCTAACCAACTAACTAAACAAAAGAGGGTTATGATCCTCAAGAATAAAACTTAATAGGTAATTACGAAAGTTCTTGGGGACCAATAGAGGCTAAATTTAGTTATCAACCAAACCTCCTCTCAAGCTCTCTCCAAATCCCAAAAAATCTATTATTCCTTTCTAGCCAAAGACCTTAAAAGGACCGCAAAGAAGCTAGCTTGCCATAGAATCTGACCATTATCTTGAAATGGCTGATGCAAAAGGATCTCCCATAGAACCGCACTCCCTGCACCTTGCTAAGCAAACACCAAACAATTGGAAAAAAGACTATCCCAGAAAGAGTGGGCAAATTGATAATCCAAAAGAAGGGAATACATATAAAATTACAAGTTAATGATGCATAAACATTAAACATAGTTCTATGATACCATCTAGTCTTGAACATGCTCTAATTGTGTATACAAATTTAAATTGTTCTCTTCTCTCCCCAATCTCTATCATGTGCCTTTCCTTTCTATTGATAAGAAGGGTCTAGAAGTCTAGAGGAATTGCCTCTTTCGGCTTTTTTTTTTTCTTTCCCTTTTGATCACTTTACCCTTCCAGTGAACAACTGCGAAGGTGATGACAGTCAAGTGTAAAGGCTGAGTAGTGAATACAAGGAACAATATTGGATTTTCTTTCCTGTTCTACATCCTCCAAGGGTGATTTTTGCTAAAGTTATAATATAATGCATGAATATGACATATTCTCCTCGTATCAATATTTCTTGTTAGTCTCATACATGCACCTTAAGATCTAATTTCTGCTTTTCTGGATGCCATTGTATTATTTCATTTTTTCTCAATGAAAGCTCGGTTCTTTATTAAAAAAAAAAATCTGCTTTTCTGTCTGAAGTGTTTTTTTTTTCCTTGAGGTTTTGGCAATTTAAGATTGTTGTACTTGAATTGCAATTTGACATCAGGTCATTGATGTTGGTGGGAAAGAGTTTAGGTTCACATGGTTACGTGAAGTTGGTGATCTTTGTGACGTATATGAAGAACGTAAAAGTGGAGAAGATGGAAGTGGTTTGCTTGTTGAATCAAGCAATGCTTGGAGAAAACTGAATGTGCAACGTATCTTGGACAAATCAACTACAAACCATGTTAAGAAGTTGTCTGAAGAAGCTGAACGTAGATCCAAGTCTCGTAGGTATGTGATCATGTATTGGGGATGTTTATTGCTTCTCTAGCTTTTGGCAATTAGAATTAGAAACTCGCAAAACTTAAAAGAAAACTTACAAACTGAAATGTTTAGATCCAACCTAAAAAAGAAATTTAAAACATTAAATTGAAAATTAAATGTAAAAAAATAAAAACAAAATGGCCATGGATGAACGGGAGAAGAGAATTTTAGAAGTCTTTTAGTGGTTAAGGGAGAATTGTTTGCACGGTTCAAACTGTGGTTTGCCTCATGTTTCTGGGTTCAAAAATTAGTGTTTCTATACGGAGTTTAATTTTCCATGAACTTCTTGAGAGGGAAAGAAAATGAGGTAAACAATTAGTTTGTCTGATTTCGTCGTTTGTCATTTTAATAATGAAATGTTATGTAGTTTGTGTTTAAAAAAAAATTTCACTCTTATCTTCCAATCGGGATCAGGTTTCTATTAGAATACTGTACTTGGATTGTGATGTACTTCTTTTGGCAGCTACGTTGGAGAATTTTTGCTATCTTTGTTGGAGAAGTTAGACCCTTGGAAAAAAAAAGAAGAAGCTAATTTGATGTCGTTTGTGACTTTGTTTTGGTGTCTAGATTTGGAACAACATTAAGGTAAGCTTGTTATCTGAAAAATTAATATTTAACAACTTTCATTGCAAGCACAAGTATAAAATGTTCTATGATTATTTCCCTATGTCAGATTCACATTCAATGATGCTTGTTGGGGAATTTTATTTAGATGTTACTCAAAGGTATGTGCTCATTTTTCCCGACTCATTATTTCATATTCATTGATAATGCATGTAATTTTATTTTTTATTTTTATTATTATTATTATTTTTCCTTCCTTTTGTGAATGATATTGTTTTAGGATTTAGAAGTTTTAGGATTTAAGATAAGGTCAAGAATTTTCATGATGATAACCCTTCGCCTCATCGTGACTAAGTCTCTTTGCCTCAGCACGATTGAGCTGAGCTCACTAGTCCCATAGACTCACTGAGCACTCTAGCCTAGCCTTAGCATGACTGAGCTCACTAGCCTCAACACAATGTTAGGTATCCAAACTAAGAAAACACCTATATATTAATATTTTGCAATAACAAAAAGAAATTAAAATATAATGATAGCCTTTCGAGAGGGTTAACTCTCTCCTAAAGTCTCACTCCGAGACAATACCCAAAATTCTTCACACCCTCTAAGACTTTCCATTTTCCTATTTATAACCTAAACTTCTTAACTAATTACCAAGATTCCCCTAACTAAGGATTACAATGCCCTTACTACTATTCTACTAGTATTCCAATATCCATCTATTAGTACTCTGTTGGGTATCTTTCCAACTCCTATAAGTAAAAATCAACAAGACACAAGGAAACAGTAGACATAGAGCAAGGAAATCAGTCCACAATAGTTCAATAGCAACGATTACAAGGAAAAACACTAAGGATACTCACAAAACACCCAGGGAATTCGAGAGCCCGGGTAACCTCTCCCACAAGACACTCACACTCAAAATGAAAGCATAACGAAAAAGATCCCCAGCCACCCCTACAAAAGGCCCTTTCCGTACCCTGCATACCCACCACAACCCACAATCCTAACGGTCCCCACTCCTTTTTTCAGAGCTGCTGTTATTTGCATCTTCCTTGCCCTTTTTACCCTTTCGCACATAGGTCTTAGTTATCGGAGGTCTCACAATACCCTTGGGTGGAAGGACTCACCTTGTCCTCAAGGTGAAACTCAGGAAATTGATGTTGGATCATCTCCACTTCTTCCCAGGTGGCATCGCAAAAAGGCCGGTCATGCCATTTTTTACCAACCACTCTTTGTTTTCTTCCATATTCCACTTCATTCCCAATACTTCCTCGGGTTCTACCAGCCATTCGAACTTATCAGTTAGTGCAGGTGCTTTGGACTGTGCATTCTCCCATTCCCCTAGTGCCCTTTTTAGCTGTGAAACATGGAAAACGTTATGGATCGTAGTTGAAGGGGGTAATTTTAGCCGATATGCAACTTGCCCAATCTTCTCCAGTATCTCTTAGGGCCCAAAGAACTTGGGGGGATAGCTTTTCACAACGTCTTTTTTCTAAGGATTTCTGTCTGTATGGTCTCAGCTTTAGATACACCATGTCTCCCACTTCAAAGCTCAACTCTCTTCGTTTTGAATCAACATATTTCTTCATACGGTTTTGTGCTATGGCCAGCTGCTCCTTTAGGGAAATTAGAGCCAAGTCTCTTTCAATTAGCTGTTGTTCAACTGTGTTATTCACTGTCTTGCGATCCCCATAAGACAATTGAGGTGGAGGTGGTCTCCCATAGACAATTTGGAGGGGGGTTGTCTTGATAGCAGTATGGATATCCTAACCATGCTTCCCACCTTTTTGGCTGTTCTGTGCAAAAACATCTCAAGTAATTCTCGATACACTTGTTCACAATCTCTGTTTGACCATCAGTCTCCAGATGGTAGGCCGAGCTTCTTTTTAATATAGTTCCCTGTAGTTTGAACATCTCATTCCAGAAATTACTGAGGAAAACTTTATCCCTATCCGACACTATAGACTGGGGGTATCCATGGAGTTTGACTACCTTTTTCACAAATGCTGAAGCCATCTCCTTCGCGGTAAAAGGGTGTTTGAGCGGTATGAAATGGCCATACTTGCTGAATCTATCCACAACCACGAAGATAGTGTCGTACCCCTTGGATTTAGGAAGACCCTCGATGAAGTCCATAGATATGTCATCCCATATCTTGTTTGGTATTGGGAGAGGTTGTAATAGTCCAGCTGATGTTAAGGAACTTGCCTTGTTCATTTGACATATCTAGCAACGTTCCACATAAGCCTTCACGTCTCTCTTCATGTTTCGCCAATACAATTCTCCGATGAGGCGTTTGTATGTCCTCAAGAAACCCGAGTGACCCCATTATCATCATGACATATGCAAAATTGTAGGAATGAGAGCTGACTTGTTTGATAGTACCACCATGTTTTTGTACAACAATCTGTCGTGATCAATAGTGTACTTGGGATGCATCAAAGGGTCGAGTGTAAGTTCTTCGATGATTTTCTGTAGCTCAGCATCTTGATCAACTTCTTTCGGAATAATATCCAGATCCATGGTTGTAGGGACTATGATGGTTGACAATTCAGCCTCAGGTGGTATCCGAGAAGGCATCAACAACTTTGTTAAGCAACCCTGGATTATATCTGATCTCGAAGTCATATCCTAACAGCTTCGTTAACCATTTTTGATACTCGGGTTGTATCTCTCTTTGCTTGAGCAAGTGTTTCAGTGCCCTTTGATCCGTGAGTACCACAAACTTTTGTCCCAACAGGTAGTGACACCATTTTTGAATCGCTAACACAATGACCATTAATTCCCTTTCATAAACTGACTTCATCCTAGCTTGTGAGGACAAAGTGTGATTGTAATATGCAATGGGGCGTTGTTTTTGACTGAGCACAGCTCCAATAAAATTACTAAAAAAAAGGAAGGGTGGTTGTCTCGATCACAAAGGGCAATGAAAAGTCAGGGAGAGCTAGTACTGGAATGGTCACCATTGCCTGTTTCAGTTCATTGAAGGCACGAGTAGCTCCCTCATCCCATCGGAAAGAGTCCTTCTCGAGGAGTTGTGTGAGGGGGGCAGCCATAGTTCCATAATTTAGCACAAACCTTCGGTAGTACCCTGTGAGACCGAGGAATCCCCTGAGTTCCTTCAATGTTTTTGGTAGTGGCCAATTCACCATTGCTTGTATTTTTTCTTGATCTGCTTCCACTCATTTGGCTGGAATCACATGGCCTAAGTATGCCACTATTTTTCTACCAAGCACGCATTTCTTTCTGTTGGCATACAGTTCATTTTCCCTCAAGACCCTGAACACCACCCCTAGATGCTCGAGATGTGTTTCAAGATTGGAGCTGTACACTAGAATATCGTCAAAGAAAACTAACATGAATTTGTGAAGGTAGGAGCAAAATACCTGATTCATGAGAGAGATTGAAATGTGGCCGGTCCGTTCATCAATCCGAAAGGCATCACCAAAAACTCATAATGCCCTTCGTGTGTTCTAAAGGCGGTTTTCGGTATGTTGCTCTCTTTCATCCTGATTTGGTGATATCCAGACTTCAAATCTATCTTGGAGTATATACTCGATCCCTGTAACTCATCAAGTAGTTCTTCAATCACTGGAATAGGGAACTTGTTTGGGACCGTTACCTGATTCAATGCTCGATAATCCACAAAAAATTGTCAGCCCCCATCTTTCTTTTTGACCAACAACACTGGGCTGGAATATGGGCTCTCACTCGGTCTGATTATTCCGGCTAACAACATCTCTTGCATCAACTTTTCTATTTCTGACTTTTGTACATGGGCATACTTATACGACCTCACATTTACTGGTCCTTGGCCTTCCTTGAGCACAATTTGGTGATCTACCTTCCTTTGAGGAGGCAGTCCGGATGGAAGCTCGAATACATCTTGGAACTGTGCTGGCATTTCTTGTATCTCCTGCAGTTCTTCATTTGCATCCTCAGTCTGGTCCTGGTTCACCTCATCTAGGCTGAGATCTCTCATCTCTACTATGAAGCCTTGATCATCCGCTTGCCATGATTTCACCATCATTTTTAAGGAGACTTTGACCCTAGTGAGTGAGTGATCCCCTCAGATAGTTACCTTTTGACTCCCAGTCTCGAACGTCATGGTTAACGCTGACTAGTCCACCTCCATCGTTCGCATAGTTCTTAACCACTGCATATCTAGTATGACTTCCACCCTGCTGAGTTCGAGTGGTAGGAAATCTTCAGTGATGGTAATCTCTGGCAATGACAAAACCACTGCCTTGCACACACCCCTTCCTTTCGATGCTACTCCGTTTCCTAGCACTATTCCATAATGGGTGGTGTTGACGATCGATAATTCTAACTCTTCCACCACCTTATGCGAGATGAAATTATGTGCAATCAATCAGGACGAGGACCTCCCTTTCACTAATCTTTCCCATCAACTTCATCGTTCCTAGGGTACAGAAACCAATAACCGACTTTAAATCTAATTCCACGTCGCTTACCTCAGGAACGATTTCTTTTGGCTCTTCGTTTGAGAAGTTTCCTTGCACAATTTCGATTTCGTCTGCTCCGTTCACCAACACCACCCTCAGCTCCCTCACTTCTCGGCTTTTACATCGATGGCCTGGGCTGAATTTCTCGTCACATTTAAAGCATAATCCCTTTTCTCTTTTCGTTTGGAACTCGACGTCAGTCATCTTTCGGTGATTTAGGTCTCTTTTTCCCAGAATTCCCTTATCGGGTAAAGTCACGGATCTTGTTGCCGTGCTTTCTACTTTTTTCTCCATGGATTTGAATCCCCCGCCACTCGCACTTTTACCTGAACTATTAGGGTTAATTTTCCCATCCATAATGGGTCGTTGTTCGTTGCTTTCGCAGGCCTTCTGAATCGCTAAGTCACGATCCTCAATTAATTGGGCTTCCAACATGATTTCTTCTAGCCCAACGGGCTGCCTACTAACCACTGCGGCTTTGAGGTCTGGTTTCAACCCATTTAAAAATGTATTCTCCAGCACTGTCTTCGGGAACTCCGACAACGGGGCGAAATACACTTCAAATTTTTTCTGATACTCAGTCACGGTGTCTTCTTGTTTGATAGCTAAAATCGAGTGCATAGGCTTCCTTCTTGAGAAGGACGAAATCGCTTAAACATCCGAGCTTTCAGATCTTCCCACGACCGTATCCTTTTTCAATTGTGCGACCAACGGTACCAATCGACAACATACTCGTCAAAACTTATGATCGCCGTCATAATCTTCTCCCATTCAAGACCATCTCACTCGATCCCACTGTCGCTTCTTTACGAACGTTGCCTTGACACCATCTTTAGTTCTTCCTCTCCAGCTAAACACGCATTTGTCGTTGGTAATGACCTCTGTCTGCCTCCCCTTCCGTTCGTTCTCCATCTTTTAGTCGGTGCTTGTGCTTCCAAGTCTTTTTCTCTAACCCACTTAACCTTCATTGCCCGTGATGGTCTCCTTTAGCTGCTCCCCTCATTTTGTCAACCAGGCGACTTTGATTTTTGTTCCCCTACTCAATAATCTTTTATGTTGTCGGCGTCTACCCCGAATTTTCAGCAACATTCGTTGTTGAAATTCCAACTTTATTACCTTGAACATTTTTTTAGCTTGCTTCTTTGTATTCTGACAGAAGACCAATCGATGTGCCATCAATCACTTTCCTCTAATCGTTTTTCTCGATTGTCGTACTAGCTTCGTTTTCTAAACAGTCTCACTCTTTCGCTCTTTACTTTTTTTCCACCGGCTTCTTTTTTTCTCCAATCTCTTGCACTAAGATGATTCATTTTCATTGACGACCACCCATTTCCACGATTCTCCCTTATTTTCTGCCATCTTTTGTTTGTGAGTTGAGCTTGCAGTCATCGCGACGGTTAATCGAACCTTGCCATTGAAGCTTTCAGACATTATTATGGGTCTTTGATTCTCTATTTTTGCAGTTAACCGATCAAGGTTCTTGGCCATCCTTTAGAATGCTTCTTTGATTTCAACCACATCATTCTCTATTCTTCCCACCCTCTCTTCTAGTTGTCTTTGTGTCATTTTCCAGGATCAACGTGCTCTGATTCCAATCTGTTAGGTATCCAAACTAAGAAAAAGTCCAAACACTAATATATTGCAATAACAAAGAGATTACAATATAACGATAGCCTTTCGAGAGGGCTAACTCTCTCCCAAAGTCTCGTTTTGAGGCAATACCCAAAATTCTTCACACCCTCCAAGACTTTCCACTCCTCTATTTAATCCAAGACTCCTTAACTAATTACCAAGATACCCTTAACTAACGACTACAATGCCCTTACTACTATTTTACTACTATCCAAATATCCCTCTATTAGTACTTTCACACACTTCTGAGTCCCTTAGCCTTAGCACGACTGAGCCCCACAGCCTCAGCAAGACTGAGACATTTAGCCTCCGTAATATTGAGCCACTTAGCCTCCGTAAGGTTGAGCTCTATCGCTTGAGCAAAGATTGAGTCCCTTCGCCCTAGCAAGATCGAGCTTATTAGCCTCAGCACGACTGAGCCTCTTAGCCACAACAAGACTGAGCTCAACAGCCTTAGTAAGACTGAGCCCACTAGCCTCAACAAGACTGAACCCCTAAGGCTTAGCATGACTACCCTTAGTCTTAGTTGGATTGGGCTACCTAGCCTCAGACCGAGCTCCTATAATCTTAGCAAGACTGAGACAACTAGCCTCAGCTCGACCGAGCCCCTTAGCCTCAGTACGACTGAGCTCCTCTAATCTTAGCAAGACTGAGCAGACTAGCCTCAGCACGACTGAGCCCCTTAACCCTACCAGAACAGAGTCCTTTAGCCTCAACACGATTGAGCGCTATTGCCTCAGCTAGACTGAGTTTACTAGCCTCAGTAAAATTGAACCACTTAGCCTTCGTATGATCGAGCCACTTAGCATCAGTAAGACTGAGCTCCATCGCTTAAGCAAAGGTAGAGTCCTTCACCTCAGCCAGACTGAGCTTACTAGCCTCAGCAGGACTGAGCTACTTAGCGTCAACCCATTAGCCTTGGCAAGACTGAGCCCCTAGCCACAGCATGACTGAGCTCAGCTACACTGAGCCCCTAGCCTAGCATGACCGAGTTGAGCAACACTGAGCTCACTAGCCGCAGTAAGACTGAGCCACTTAGCCTGAGCTAGATTGAGCTTTATCACCTCAACAAGACTGAGTTCACTAGCTTCCGTAAGATTGAGCTCACTATAGCCTCAATACGACTGAGCTCACTAACCTCAGCACGATTGAACTCTTTAGTTGAAGCACGACCTAGCTCCTTAGTCTCAGCAAGACTGAACTACTTAGCCTCAGGAAGATTGAGCTCCATAGGGAAAATTTGGAATAGGTTTTTGGATTTGGAAAAGTTTTTGGAGAAGCGTTGGAAAGAAAGGATCAAGAATTTTAAAGACAACGTTTGAAATAGGGAAAATTTTTAGAGAAGCGTTGGGAAGAAAGAACTAGAAATTTCAAAGCAAACGTTTGGAAAAGGAAAAGTTTTTGCAGAAGCGTTGGGAATAACGGACAAGGAATTTTAAAAAGAATGCTTGGAAACAGAAAAATGTTTGGAGAAGTGTTGCGAAGAAAGGACAAAAAATTTCAAAGGAAACGTGTGGAAAACGAGATGTTTTGGAGGAAAGTTAGGAAGAAAAGACCAAGAATTTCAAAGAGAATGTTTGGAAAAAGAAAAGTTTTTGGAAAAGAGTTGAGACGAAATGACCAAACTTTTCAAATAGAAGGATTGGAAAAGGAAAGGTTTTTGGACAAGAGTTGGAAATAAAGGACCAACAATTTCAAAAAGAACGCTAGGAAAAGGGAACATTTTTGGTGATGCGTTGGGAAGAAAGAACCAAGAATTTGGAAAAGAAAAAGTTTTGGAGAAGTGTTGGGAAGAAAGTACCAAGGATTTCAAAAACAACGTTTGGAAAAAAAATAATTTTTGGAGATGCGTGGGGAAGAAAGGATGATGAAGTTCAAAGAGAACGTTTGAAATTAGAAAAGTTTTTGGAGAAGCGTTGGGAAGAAAGGACCAAGAATTTCAAAGAGAACGTTTGGAAACAAAAAAGTTTTTAGAGAAGTGTTGGGAAGAAATGACCAAGAATTTAAAAGAGAACGTTTGAAACAGAAAAGTTTTATTTGAAGCGTTGGGAAGAAAGAACCAAAAATTTTAAAGGGACTGTTTGGAAATGGAGATGTTTTGGAGAAAAGTTAGGAATAAAGGACCAAAAATTTCGAAGAGAACGTTTGGAGAACAAAAGGTTTTTGAAGAGGAGTTGAGAATAAATGACCAAGAATTTTGAAGAGAACGTTTGGAGAAGGACAAGTTTTTGGAAAAGCTTTGGGAAGAAAAGACCAAGAATTTCAACTGAAACGTTTGGAAAATGAGATGTTTTGTAGAAAATTTAGGATAAAAGGACGAAGAATTTCGAAGAGTGTTTGGAAAAGGAAAAGTTTTTTATGAAGATTTGGGAAGAACCAAGAATTAAAAAGAGTTTGGTAAAGGGAAAGTTTTTGGAGAAGCGTGGGGAAGAAAATACTATGAATTTCAAAGCAAACATTTGGAAAATGAAAAGTTTTTGGAGAACCGTTGGGAAAAACGGACCATGAATTTCAAAAAGAATGTTTGGAAACAAGTGTCTAGCGAAGCTTTTGGAAGAAAGGACCAAGCATTTCAATGGGAACATTTGGAAAATGAGAAGTTTTGGTGAGAAGTTAGGAATAAAAGACTAAGAATTCCATAGAGAACGTTTGGAAAAAGAAATTTTTTTTGGAAAAGAGTTCGGATGAAACGACCAAAAATTTCAAATAGAAGGTTTGGAAAAGGAAAGATTTTTGGGGAAGCCTTAGGAATAAAGGACCAAGAATTTCAAGAGAAACGTTTGGAAAAGGAATCGTTTTTGGTGATGCGTTGGGAAGAATGTACTGAGAATTTCAAAGAGTACATTTGGAAAAGGAAATGTTTTTGGAGAAGAGAATAAAAGGGAAAGTTTTTGGAGAAATGTTGGGAAGAGAACGTTTGGAAAAGAAAAGTTTTTAAAGAAATGTTGGGAAGAAATGACCAAGAATTTCGAAGAGAACATTTGTAAAAGGACAAACGTTGGGAAGAAAGGATCAAGAATTTCAAATGGAACATTTGGAAAGCGACATGTTTGGTAGAAAAGTTAGAATAAAAGGACTAAGAATTTCAAAGAGAACGTTTTGAAAAGGAAACATTTTTGAGGAAGATTTGGAAAGAAATGACCAAGAATTACAAAGAAGAGTTTGGAAAAGGGGAATTTTTTTGGCAAAGCATTGGGAAGAAAGGACTACGAATTTTAACACGAATGTTTGAAAAAAGAAAAGCTTTAGGAGAACCATTGGGAATGGACCACAAATTTCGAAAAGAATGTTTGGAAACAAAAAGTGTTTAGAGAAGCATTGGAAAAAAATAATCTAGCATTTCAAAGGGAACATTTGGAAAACAAGAAGTTTTGGAGAAAAGTTAGAAAGAAAAGATCAAGCATTGGGAAGAAAGGACTACGAATTTTAACACGAATGTTTGAAAAAAGAAAAGTTTTAGGAGAACCATTGGGAATGGACCACAAATTTCGAAAAGAATGTTTGGAAACAAAAAGTGTTTAGAGAAGCATTGGAAAAAAATAATCTAGCATTTGAAAGGGAACATTTGGAAAACAAGAAGTTTTGGAGAAAAGTTAGAAAGAAAAGATCAAGAATTTCACAGAGAACATTTGGAAAAAGAAAAGTTTTTGGAAAAGAGTTGGGATGAAACGATAAAAAATTTCAAATAGAAGGTTTGGAAAAGGAAGGGTTTTTGGAGAAGTGTTGGGAATAAAGGACCAAGAATTTCAAGGGGAACGTTTGGAAATGAAACGTTTTTGGTGATGCGTTGGAAAGAAAGGACTAAAAATTTCAAAGAGAACGTTTGGAAAACGGAAAGTTTTTGGAGAAACGTTTGGAAGAAAAGACCATGAATTTCGAAGAGAACATTTGGAAAAAAGTTTTTGGAGAAGCGTTGGGAAGAACGAACCAAGAATTTCAAAGAAAAAGTTTGAAAACGGAAAAGTTTGTGGAGAAGCGTTGGGAAGAAAGGACCAAGAATTTCAAAGGGACTATTTGTAGAAGGAGAAGTTTTAGATAAAAGTTAGAAAGAAAAGACAAAAAATTTCAAAAAGAACGTTTGGAAAAAAGGTTTTTGAAGAAATATTTGGAAGAAAGGACCAAAAATTTCATAAGGAACGTTTGGAAAAGGAGATGTTTTGTAGAAGAGTATGAATAAAAGGACTACAAATTTCTAAGGGAACGTATGGAAAAGGAAAAGTTTTTGGAGAAAAGTTGAAAAGAAAGTACCAAGAATTTTCAATGGAACTTTTGGAAAAGGGGATGTTTTGTAGGTTAAAAGGAGCAAGAATTTCAAATAGAACGTTTGGAAAAGTAAAAGTTTTTTAAAAAGATTTGGGCAGAAAGAACTAGAAATTTGAAAACGAACGTTTTGAAAAAGTTGGGAAGAAAGGAAAAGTATTTCAAATAGAACGTTTGGAAAAGAAAAAATGGTTGAAAGAGAACTTTTGGAAAATGAGTAGTTTTTGGACATGCGTTGGAAAGAAGGGACCAAGAATTTAAAAAAGAACAGTTGAAAAAGGAAAACTAGTTGGAGAAAAGACCAAGAATTTCAAAGAGAACATTTGGAAAAGGGAAAGTTTTTGAAGAGAAGTGAAAAGAAAAGACAAAAAATTTCAAAGATAATGTTTGAAAAATGAAAAGGTTTTGGTAGTTATAAAGAAAGGACCAAAAACATCAAAGGAAACGTTTTGAGAAGGAAAAGTTTTTGGAGAAAAGTTGGGAACAAAAAACTAAGAAAAATGACCAAGAACTTCAAAGAGAACATTTGGAATTGGAAAAGTTGTTGGAAAGATATGATCAAAAATTTAAAAAATAACATTTGGAAAAGGAAGATATTTGGAGAAAAGTTGGGACGAAAGGACCAAGAATTTCAAGAACATTTGGAAAAAGAATTTTTTTTTGGAGAAAAGTTGGAAAAAAAGAACAAAGACTTTTGGAGAGATCATTTTGAAAAGGAAAGGTTTTTGTGGAAAGGTCGGTAAGAAAGGACCAAGACTTTCGAAGAGAACGTTAGGAAAAGAAAAAGTTTTTGGAGAAAAGTTGAGAAGAAAAGATTAAGAATTTCAAAGCGAAGATTTTGAAAAAGAAAAGTTTTTGGAGAAAAGTTGGAAAGATAGGACCTAGAAGTTCAAACAGAATGTTTGGAAAAGGAAAAGTATTTGGAGAAGTGTTGGGAAGAAAGGACCAAAAATTTCAAAAAGAACGTTTGTAAAAGGAAAAGTTTGTAGCAAATAGTTCGAAAAAAGAACGTTTGGAAAATGAAAAGTTTTTGGAGAAAAATAGAGCTAAAAGGACCAAGAATTTCAAAGCGAGCATTTGGAAAAGGAAAAGTTTTATTTTTCCAAACGTTCTCTTTGAACTTTTGGAGAAAAGTTGGGAAGACATGATCAAGAATTTCAAAAAGAACGTTTGTACAATGAAAAGCTTTTGGAGAAAAATTGGGATGAAAGGACCATAAATTTCAAAAAGAACGTTTGGAAAAGGAAAAGTTTTTGGGGAAGAGTTGGGAAGAAAGGACCAAGAATTTCAAAGTTGGAAAAGGAAAAACTTTTGGAGAAAAGTTGGGAAGAATGGACCACAAATTTCAAAGGGAACGTTTTGAAAAGATTCTTGGTCCTTTCTTCTCAACTCTTCTCCAATAACTTTTCCTTTTCCAAACGTTCTCTTTGATATTCTTGATCCTTTCTTCCCAACTTTTCCCCAAAAAATTTTTCTTTTCCAAACGTTATCTTTGAAATTCATGGTCCTTTCATCCCAACTTTTCTCCAAAAACTTTTTATTGTACAAACGTTCTTTTTGAAATTCTTGATCATGTCTTCCCAACTTTTCTCCAAAAGTTCAAAGAGAACGTTTGGAAAAATAAAAGTTTTCATCGGAGAGTTGGGAAGAAAGGACCAAGAATTGTAAAGAGAACCTTTGGAAAAGGAAAAGTTAGAAAAAAAGAAACATGAATTTCAGGGAGAACGTTTGGATAAGGAAAAGTTTATTGGAGAAGAGTTGACAAGAAAAAACCAAGAAGTTTAAAGAGAACGTTTGGAAACGGAAAAGTTTTTGTAGAATAGTTGAGAAGAAAGGACAAAGAACTTCAAAACGAACGTTTGGAAAAGGAAAATTATTTGGAGAAGAGTTGGGAAGAAAGGACCATGAACTTCATAGCGAACGTTTGTAAAAGGAAAATTGTTGGGAGAAGAGTTGGTAAGAAAGAACCAAGAACTTCAAAGTGAACGTTTGGAGTAAGAATATTTTTGGCGAAGAGTTGAAAGGAAAGGACCATGAACTTTGAAGATAACATTTGGAAAAAGAAATATTTTTGAAGAAGAGTTGGGAATATTGGACCAAGAATTCCGAAGAGAACGTTTGGAACGCATGGGAAGAAATCACCAAGAATTTCAAAAAGAACGTTTGGAAATGGAAAATTTTTTGAGATGTGTTGGGAAGAAAAGACCAAGAATTTCAAGAGCATTTGGAAAAGGAAAAATTTTTAGAGAATTGTTAGGAAGAAAGGACCACGAATTTCATAGGAAACATTTGGAAAAGTAAAAGTTTTTGGAGAAGTAATTGGGAAGAATGAACCAAGAATTTCAAAAAGAATGTTTAGAAACAGAAAAGTACTTGGAGAAGCATTGGGAAGAAATGACAAAGAATTTCAAAGGGAATATTTGGAAAACGAGAAGTTTTGGAGTAAAGTTGGGAAGAAGGGACCAAGAATTTCAAAGGGAATGTTTGGAAAATGAGAAGTTTTGTAGAAAAGTTAGGAAGAAAAGACCAATAATTTCAAAGAGAACGTTTGGAAAACGAGAAGTTTTGGAGAAAAGTTAGGAAGAAAAGACCAAGAATTTCAAAGAAAATGTTTGGAAAAAGAAAAGTATGTGGAAAAAGAGTTTGGATGAAATGACCAAAAATTTCAAATAAAAGGTTTTGAAAAGGAAAAGTTTTTGGAGAATGGTAAGTAATAAAGGACAGAATTTCAAAGAGTGTTTGGGAAAGGAAACTTTTTTGGTGATGGGTAGGGATGAAAGGACCAAAAATTTCAAAGATAACATTTGGAAAAGAAAAAGTTTTGGAGAATCGTTGGGAAGAATGGACCAAGAATTTCAAAGAGAACGTTTGAAAACGGAAGTTTTTGGAGAAGCGTTGGGAAGGAAGGACCACAAATTTCAAAGAGAATGTTCGGAAAAAGAAAAGTTTTTAGAGAAGCTTTGGGAAGAAAGGACAAATAATTTCAAATAGAACGTTTGGAAAAAATTTTTTTTTTTGGAAATGCATTGGGAAGAAAGTGCCAAATATTTCAAAAAGAACGTTTGGAAATAGAAAATTTTTGGAGAAGCGTTGGGGAGAAAGATCCAAGAATTTCAAAGAGAACATTTGAAATAGGAGGAGTTTTGGACAAAAGTTAGTAAGAAAGAACCAAACATTTGAAAAAGAACGTTTGGAATACGAATTTTTTTTGGAAAAGATTTGGGACGAAAGGAACAAGAATTTAAAACAGAACGATTGGAAAAGAAAAAGTTTTTAGAGATGCGGTTGAGACGAATAGAACAAGAATTTCAAATAAAACATTTGGAAACGAAAAAGTTTTTGGAGAAGCGTTGGGAAGAAAGGACCAAGAATTTCAAAGAGGGACTGTTTGGAAAAGGAGAAATGTAGAAAAGTTAGGAAGAAAAGACCAAGAACTTTGAGGAGATCGTTTGAAAAAGAGAATGTTTTTGAAAAAGAGTCGGGAAGAAAGGACCGAGGATTTCAAAGAGAACATTTGGTAACGGAAAAGTTTTCGGAAAAGCATTGGGAAGAGAGGACCCAAAATTTCGAATGGAACGTTTGGAAAAGGAGATGTTTTGTAGAAAAGTTATGATAGAAGGACCTAGAATTTAAAAAAGAAGGTTTGGAAAAGGAAAAGTTTTTGGGGAAGATTTGAGAAAAAATGTCCAAGAATTTCACGGAAAATGTTTGGAAAAGGGAAATTTAGGAAGAAAGAACCATGAATTTCAGGGAGAATGTTTGGAAAAGGAAAAGTTTATTGGATAAGAGTTGACAAGAAAAGACCAAGAAGTTTAAAGAAAACGTTTGGAAAAGGAAAAGTTTATTGGAGAAGAGTTGGCAAGAAAAGACCAAGAAGTTTAAAGAGAACGTTTGGAAACGGAAAAGTTTTTTTATAATAGTTGAGAAGAAAGGACAAAGAACTTCAAAACGAACATTTGGAAAAGGAAAAATATTTGGAGAAGAGTTTGGAAGAAAGGACCAGGAACTTCATAGCGAACATTTGTAAAAGGAAAATTGTTGGGAGAAGAGTTGGTAAGAAAGGACCAAGAACTTCAAAGTGAACGTTTGGAGTAAGAATATTTTTCGCGAAGAGTTGAAAGGAAAGGACCATGAACTTTGAAGATAACATTTGGAAAATGAAATATTTTTTAAGAAGAGTTGGGAAGAATAAACCAAGAATTTCGAAGAGAACGTTTGGAACGCATTGGAAGAAATCACCAAGAATTTCAAAAAGAACGTTTCGAATAGGAAATTTTTTTGAGATGTGTTGGGGAGAAAGGGCCACAAATTTCATAGGAAACGTTTGGAGAAGTAATTGGGAAGAATGAACCAAGAATTTCAAAAAGAATGTTTAGAAACAAAAAAGTGTTTGGAGAAGCATTGTGAAGAAATGACATAGAATTTCAATGAGAACATTTGGAAAACGAGAAGTTTTGGAGAAAAGTTTGGAAAAAGGGACCAAGAATTTCAAAGGGAATGTTTGGAAAATGAGAAGTTTTGTAGAAAAGTTAGGAAGAAGAGACCAATAATTTCAAAGGGAATGTTTGGAAAACGAGAAGTTTTGGAGAAAATTTGGAAGAAAAGACCAAGAATTTCAAAGAAAATGTTTGGAAAAAGAAAAGTTTGTGGAAAAGAGTTTGGATGAAATGACCAGAAATTTCAAATAAAGGGTAAGTTTTTGGAGAATGGTAAGTGATAAAGGACCAAGAATTTCAAAGAGAGTGTTTGGGAAAGGAAACTTTTTTGGTGATGGGTAGGGATAAAGGACCAAGAATTTCAAAGAGAGTGTTTGGGAAAGGAAACTTTTTTGGTGATGGGTAGGGATGAAAGGACCAAGAATTTCAAAGAGAACGCTGGGAAGGAAGGACCACGAATTCCAAAGAGAATGTTCGAAAAAAGAAAAGTTTTTGGAGAAGCTTTGGGAAGAAAGGATCAATAATTTCAAAGAGAACGTTTGGAAAAGAATTTTTTTTTGGAAATGCGTTGGGAAGAGAGGGCCAAATATTTCAAAAAGAACGTTTGGAAATAGAAAATTTTTGGAGAAGCGTTGGGAAGAAAGATCCAAGAATTTTAAAAGGAACATTTGAAATAGGAGAAGTTTTGGACAAAAGTTAGTAAGAAAGAACCCAGCATTTGAAAAAGAACGTTTGGAATACGAATTTTTTTTTGGAAAAGATTTGGGACGAAAGGAACAAGAATTTAAAACAAAACGATTGGAAAAGAAAAAGTTTTTGGAGATGCGGTTGAGAAGAATAGACCAAGAATTTCAAATAAAACATTTGGAAACGAAAAAGTTTTTGGAGAAGCGTTGGGTCATGACCAAGAATTTCAAAGAGGGACTGTTTGAAAACGGTGAAATTTTGGAGCAAAGTTAGGAAGAAAAGACAGAACTTTGAGGAGAACGTTTGAAAAAGGGAATGTTTTTGAAGAAGAGTCGGGAAGAATGGACCAAGGATTTCAAAGAGAACATTTGGTAAAGGAAAAGTTTTCGGAAAAGCGTTAGGGAGGAGAAGACCAAAAAGTTTGAATGAAACGTTTGGAAAAGGAGATGTTTTGTAGAAAAGTTATGATAGAAGGACCTAGAATTTCAAAAAGAATGTTTGGAAAAGGAAAAGTTTTTGGAGAAGAGTTGAGAAAAAAAGACCAAGTATTTCATAGAGAACGTTTGGAAAAGGGAAAGTTTTTGGAGAAGCGTTGGGAAGAAAGGACAAAATTACAAAAACAACCTTTGGAAAAGGAAAAATTTTTGGAGAAAAGTTTGGTAGAAAAGACCAAGAATTTGGGGGAGAACGTTTGGAAAAAGAAAACTTTTTGGAAAAGAGTTAAGAACATAGTAGGGTTGGGTTGGCAACCCGACCAACCCAACCCAACCACCCAAACTTTGGGTTGAGTTAGACTAAGCATCGATTTAGTTTGGGTTCAATATTTTACGAACTGACTGGTTAGGTTCGGTTCATGGGTTCAGAGATAAAATATTAGTTCAACCCGAACCGAACCGATTTTTTTTAAATATATACATACATATATATAAGTTTTAGGGGTTTGTCTTTTCCTCTCATCATTTTAGCCGCCTCCTTTCCCCTTTCCTCTTTCTTTAGCATCTTTTCTCTCTTCCTCTCTCTCTCCCAACACATGCATGCAGGCCTTTCTTTTGAACCCTCTCATCGTCGCTTTGGTGTAGCGTTTCAGCACACCTAACATAACACACCCAATCCATTTCCTTCTTCATTGATTTTCGCATCGTCGTCTCTCTCTTTCATTTGTCGTTCCTTTCCTTTCAATGCTCGTTGTTAATCTCTTCGATCGCCATCGTCTCTTTGAAAG
Organism: Luffa aegyptiaca; assembly: GCA_017139565.1. Classification (NCBI taxonomy): domain Eukaryota; kingdom Viridiplantae; phylum Streptophyta; class Magnoliopsida; order Cucurbitales; family Cucurbitaceae; genus Luffa; species Luffa aegyptiaca. Next base: position 6,802,861 of record CM029399.1, on the reverse strand, counting down.
AGAAAAACAACCTAAAGATCCAATTTAATCCAATCCGAAAATATCAGGGTTGGGCTGCTCTATCAAGTAGTGTTGATCGGGTTGGGGAACAAAATTTGGGTTCGCCGAAGAAAACTCCCTAACTAGACCCAAGAATTTCAATAAGAATGTTCGGAAAAAGATTTTTTTTTTGGAGAATAGTTGGAAGAAATGACTAAGAATTTCAAAGAGAATGTTCGGAAAAAGAAAAGTTTTTGGGGAATAGTTGGGAAGAATCAACCATGAATTTCAAAGCGAACGTTTGGAAAAGGAAATGTAGGGTTGGGAAGAAAGGTCCAAGGACTTTATTGATAACATTTGGAAAAGGAAAAGTATTTGGAGAAGGGTTGAGAAGAAAGGACCAAGAACTTCATAGATAAGCTTTGGAAAAGGAAAAGTTTTTGGAGAAGAATTGAGAAGAAAGGGCCAAGAACTTCAAAGAGAACGCATGGAAAAGAAAAAGTTTGGAAGACGGATCAAGAATTTGAAAGAGGACAGTTGGAAAAGGAAAATTTTTTGGAGAAGTGTTGGGAAGAAAGGACCAAGAATTTCAAACATAACCTTTGGAAAAGAAAAAGTTTTTTGAGAAAAATGGGAAGAAGAAAGGAATAAGAATTTCAAAGACAACGTTTGGAAAAGGAAAAGTTTTTGAGGAGTTGGTAAAAGGACAGAATTTTAAATAAAGCGTTTGAAAAAAGAAAAGTTTTTGGAGAAGAGTTGGGTAGAAAGGATCAAGAATTTGAAGGACAACGTTTGAAAATGGAAAATTATTTGGAGAAGAGTTAAGAAGAAAGGACCTAGAATTTCAAAACGAATGTTTGGGAAAAGGAAAAGTATTTGGAGAAGAGTTGGGAAGAAAGATCCAAATATTTCAAGAAGAACCTTTGGAAAAGGAAAAGTACTTGGAGAAGAATTGAGAAAAAATGACAGAATTTCAAAGCGAACATTTGGAAAAGAAAATGTATTTGAAGAAGAGTTGGAAAAAAAAAGACTAAGAATTTCGAAGAGAACGTTTGGAAAAGGAAAATTTTTTGAAGAAGAGTTGGGAAGAAAGACCGAAGAATTTTAAGGAGAACATTTGGAAACATAAAAGTTGAGAAAAAAAGGCCAAGAATTTCAAAAATAAGTTTGGGTGAAAGTTAGGAAGAAAGAACCAAAAATAGGAAATTTTTTTGGAGATAATTTGGAACCCAAGGACCAACAATTTCAAAGAAAAAGTTTGGAAAAGGAAAAGTTTTTGGAGTAGAGGTTGGAAGAAAGGAACCTAGAATTTCAAAAAGAACATTTCAAAACGGAGAAACTTTTGGAGGAAAGTTTGGAAGAAATGACTAAGAAATTCGAAGAACTTATATATAAGTTTTCGGGGTTTGTCTTTTCCTCCCATCATTTTAGCCGTCTCCTTCCTCCTTTCCTCTCTCTTTAGCATCTTCTCTCTCACTTTCTCTCTCTCCCCCAACACATATATAGGCCTCTCTTTCGAAACCCTCGTTGCCTCTTTGTTCACATTTTACGGTTGTAAACTCTAAGGTTTGAGAGAATCTCAATCATCTTTTCCATTCACATAAAGATATATATATATACAAGTGTACAAGGTTAACCCTAAGTAGGAGAATGTAAAAAGACAATAAAGGACAACTCTATACAATTACACTTATTATACTAATATAATAACTCTAACACTCCCCCTCAAGTTGGAGCATATATATTCGTCATGCCCAACTTGTTAGAGAGATAATCTATTCGAGCTCCATTTAGTGCCTTTGTGAAGATATCTCCTAATTGCTCTCCAGTCTTCACATATCCTGTTGACACCAAACCTTCTTGTATCTTTTCACGTACAAAGTGACAGTCAACCTCAATGTGTTTAGTCCGTTCATGAAATACAGGATTAGATGCAATATGAAGAGCGGCCTGATTATCACACCACAATTTTGTCGGTGTTGTGATATCAAATCCCAATTCAACAAGAAGTTGACGTATCCAGACTAATTCACATACAGACTGTGCCATTGCTCTATATTCTGATTCAGCACTTGAACGTGACACCACATTTTGTTTCTTACTTTTCCAAGAAACCAAATTACCACCCACAAATACACAGTATCCTGTAGTTGATCTTCTAACTTCTCTAGATCCTGACCAATCCGCATCTGAGAAGCATTCAATGTTCATGTGTCCATAATCCTTATATAATAAACCACGTCCAGGAGTTGCCTTCAAATAACACAAAATGTGTTCCAATGCAGCCCAATGATCAACTGTAGGGGAAGACATAAACTGGCTCACAATACTCACTGAATAAGCTATGTCAGGCCGAGTCACCGTAAGATAATTGAGTTTTCCTACTAACCTTCTATACCTTTCAGGATCTTTAAGTAACTCTCCCTCTTTCGTAAGCTGTAAGTTCGGCATCATTGGGGTACTACATGGTTTAACCCCTAACTTCCCTGTTTCAGTCAACAAGTCAATTACATATTTTCGCTGTGATAATAGGATTCCCTTCTTGCTCCTTACTACCTCAATTCCCAGAAAGTATTTCAACGCTCCTAAATCTTTTGTATGGAATTGACTATGGAGAAAGGTTTTGAGTGCTTGGATACCTGATGTGTCATCGCCAGTAATAACAATATCATCAACATACACAACCAACAAGATAACACCATTTGCAGATCGCTTATAAAAAACAGAATGATCTGATTTACTTTTCCTCATTCCAAAATTTACAATCACCTGACTGAATTTTCCAAACCAAGCTCGGGGACTCTGTTTTAATCCATACAAGGATTTAAGAAGACGACATACCTTTCCATTCTCCCCCTGAGCAACAAACCCTGGTGGTTGCTCCATATACACCTCTTCTTCAAGATCACCATGAAGAAAGGCATTTTTAATATCAAGCTGATGCAGGGGCCAATGATGAATGGATGCCAACGAAATGAACAGCCGAACAGAAGCCAATTTAGCAACGGGAGAAAAGGTATCAGAATAGTCAACTCCATAGGTTTGTGCATAACCCTTAGCAACAAGGCGAGCTTTCAAGCGAGCCACAGATCCATCTGGATTGACCTTGACCGCAAATACCCACTTACAACCAATAGGCTTCTTTCCTGCAGGAAGAGAAACTAAATCCCAAGTACAATTGTCATCTAAGGCATGCCCTCCTCAGTTCTAAAGGGTGAGATACCTTATCGTATTTTATGTCCCACACAACCTTCATTCTCTCTCCTCTACATACATCAAATATCCGACTGATGTTTCCTTTCCCAGAGTAAAGAAAATCTAAATATTCCAAGAGCTCCTTGACAGAATTACAGTGATTAACGAGCCCAATGATGTCACTTTCAATAGAATTCTTGATTTGTAGAATAAGTCGAGACTCGTCCCGTAGCCAACTCTTCTTAGTATCATTGTTTGGCGGGGATTCTAAAGTCAGGTGGTCATCCATATCAAGACTACGAATATAATGGTGAATATTCGACCGCCAAGCATAAAAATTAGAACCATTCAACTTATGTTCCGTGATCTTGGATACCATTGGAATCATCTCGGACAGCACTAAAGCCTTCTTTTCAGCCATAACCTCAACAAAAACAGACCAAAAAATAGAGCTGAAATCTGAATCACACAAACCCTAAACCTCCAAACAAACTATGGCTTTCAAATATAACCAAACAAACCCGATATGGCCCAAAGCAACACACGACTGGAAGGAGAAGACCAAAACGAGCCGACCCACTAAAAAGGAGCAGAAAAACGGCGGCGCACGCGCTCACACGCGTCGGCGCGTGAGGCTGTCGCAGAAGCTAGTGGCGGCGCGTGAGGGCCACGCGCTGGGATTTTCGGCTTCGGATTTTGAGGATTAATAGATCGGCGAGTGGGCTACGTTTTGAGCTGGGCGGTGACAAAAAAATCCTCCGGTGACAGACCAAAACGGCGGCGGTTTCAGGCGGCGGCGGTGGCGGAATCTGGTGGTGGCGGCGGCGGTTTCAAGCAGCAAACGTTTTGGGCAACCCAAAACTCTCAAAAGGTGTTCCAAACCAAAACCCTAACCGTTCACAAATCTCCAACGAGACAAAACCCTAACCGTTAACAAATCTCCAATGAGACAAAACCCTAATTGCCCTAACGCTCTGATACCATGTAAACTCTAAGGTTTGAGAGAATCTCAATCATCTTTTCCATTCACATAAAGATATATATATATACAAGTGTACAAGGTTAACCCTAAGTAGGAGAATGTAAAAAGACAATAAAGGACAACTCTATACAATTACACTTATTATACTAATATAATAACTCTAACAACGGTTATCTACTTCTTCAACCTTCATTTTGTAGTCGTTTCAGCACACCCAGTCCATTTCCTTCTTCAACGATCTTCACGTTGCTGTCATTTGCAACTCTCCCTCCCTGATACTCGTTCGCAACTGATAACAAAGGCAGTACATTTAGAGGTGCATTCACGTTGTCATCGTTGTCCTTTCAAGTTGTTGTCACTATCTCTTCGTATCTTTCTCTTCAACTCTTGCTTCTCGCTTTTATTTGTCGTTCTTTTCCTTTCAACATTCATTGTTCATCTCTTTGCCATCGTCTCTTTGAAGGAAAAACACAACCTGATGACCAATCCAATCCAGCCCAAAAATATCAGGGTTGCGTTTGGTTGGGTTGCTCTCCCAAGTAGTGTTGATCGAGTTGGGGAGCTAAATTTGGGTTGGTCCGAGAAATCTCCCTAACCAGACCCAACCCAACCCAAGTACACCCCTAGAACAAAGGACCAAGGATTTCAAAGAGAACGTTTGAAAAAGAACGAGATTTTAGAGAAGAGTTGGGAAGAAATGACCAAGAATTTCAATGCGAACGTTATGAGAAGGAAAAATTTTTGGAGAAATGTTGAGAGAATATAAGAAGGTCAAAGTGAACGTTCGGAAAAGGACTATTTGGAGAAGAGTAGGGAACAAAAAGCCAAAAACTTCATCGAGAATGTTTTGAAAAGGAATAATTTTTGGAGTAAATTTGAGAAGAATGTACCAAGAACTTCAAAGAGAACGTATGGAAAAGGAAAAGTTTTAGAGAAAAGTTTGGAAGATGGACCAAGAATTTCAAAGAGAACAGTTGACAAATGGAAATTTTTTGGAGAAAAGTTAGGAAGAAAGGACCAAGAATTACAAACATAACGTTTGGAAAAAGAACTTTCCACACTACTTTTTCAATCAAGAAAGTCTTCGGGATGCAATCGACCATGGAAATTTTGAACGTTTGTAATAAGAACAATTTTTGGAGAAAAATTGGGAAGAAATGACCAAGAATTTCAAACATAACGTTTGGAAATGGAACTTTCCACGCTACTTTTTCAATCAAGAGATTTCCTTGATCATGTGATCAGAACTTTCCACGCTACTTTTTCAATCAAACGTTCCCTATGAGCTCCATCGCTTGAGTAAGAGTGCCATGGTGTTTGTCGCTGACGGTGGTTTTCCCATGAATAAAAAGTTGTCTAGCTGTGATGGGTTCTAATTTTAAAGTATATATAAACCCCATCAACCTTTTGAAGGAAATGGGCCTTACCATTTTATAAAAATCTAGCCCAAAATTCAACTCATAAATAATGATGCATCTTTTTCCAACCCATGGTCCCACTTCCTGACCCCTCACGTGATTAGCAGTCCCTTTTCCTACCTCTTCATACAATCTGCGTGGATGCCTTCTCCGAAGGTTTCGATCCAACACCCACCTACCTGCACCATTGACGTCCACCTTCAACAATGTCAGACACATATCCTTTCTTTTTCCATTTTGTTCAAGACCATTTCCCTCGATCCCTATGTCGCTTCTTCACAAACATTTCCTTGATGCCCTCTTCATACAATCTGGTAATGGTCTCCGTCCGCCTTCCCTTCCATTTGTTCTCCATCTTTAGTCAGCGCTTCTAAGTTTTCTTCTCCGACCCAACTAACCTTCGTTGCCCGTGATGGTGTTCTTTAGCTGCTCCCTTCATTTTCTCAACCAAACAACTTCAATTTTTCTTCCCCTACTCAATAATCTCTTATGTCGTCGACGACTGTCCCGAATTTTCAGCACCATTCGTTGTTGATTTTCCAACCTTGTCACCTTGAACATTTTTCCAGCTTTACTTCTTCGTATTTTGATGGAATACCAGTCGATGTGTCCTCAATTGCTTTCCTGTAGTCTTTTTTCTCGATTGCCATACTAGTTTCGTCTTTCGAACAGTCTCACTCTTTCGCTCTTTTACTTTTTTCATCGGCTACTCTTTTTCTCCATCTCTTCTCTTGCACTGAGATAATTCATTTTCATTGACAACCATCCATTTCCACGATTCTTTCTTCTCTTCTGCCATCTTTTCTTTATGAGTTGAGCTTGTAGTCATTGCAAAAGTTAATCGAGCCTTGCCATTGAAGCTTTCAGACATAATTATGGGTCTTTGGTTCTCTATTATTGCAGTTGGCCGATCAAAGTTCTTGGCCATCCTCTGGAATGCTTCTTTGATTTCGACGACATCCTTCTCTATTCTTCCCACCCTCTCTTCTAGTTGTCTTTGCATCATTTTTCAGGTTAAACGTGCTCTGATTCCAATCTGTTAAGCATCCAAAGAATAATGACGCAAACACTAATATATTGCATTAACAAAGAAAAATTACAATATAATGATAGCCTTTCAAGAGGGCTAACTTTCTCCCAAAATGTCACTTCGAGGCAATGCCCAAAATTCTGCACACCCTTTAAGACTTTCAACTCCTCTATTTATAACCGAGACTCCTTAACTAATTACCAAGATACCCTTAACTAATGACAACAATGCACTTACTACTATTCTACTACTATCCCAATATCCCTCTATTAGTACTCTCACACATGATTGACTCCCTTAGCCTTAGGAAGACTGAGCTTTATCGCCTTAGCAAGACTGAGACATTTAACCTTCGTAAGATTGAGCCACTTAGCCTCTGTAAGATTGAGCTCTATCGTTTGAGCAAAATTGAGCCCGTTCGCCTCAACAAGATGGAGCTCATTAGCCTCAACATGTCTGAACCCCTTACCTTCAGCCCCATAGCTGAAGCAAGACTGAGCTCAATAACCTCAACAAGACAACCTTTTAGCTTCAGGAAGAGTGATCTCACTAGCCTCAGCAAGATTGAACCCATTAGCCTCAGCAAGACTGAGCCACTTCGTCTTTAGCTAAACTAAACTACCTAGCCTTAGTAACAATGAGCCTCATTGCCTCAGCAACACTGAGCCCCTTGCCTCAATACGACTGAGTCCCTTAGTCTCAGGGTGATCGAGCTCCTCTAATCTCAACAAGACTGAGCAGACTAGCCTCAACATGACCGAGCCCCTTAAGCCTACCAGGACAGAGACCCTTAGCCTCAACACAACTGAGCTGTATCGCCTCAGCTAGACTGAGTTTACTAGGCTCAGTAAAACTGTCCCCTGACTTTGGCAAGACTAAGCTTCATCGCCTCAGTAAGATTGAGCCACAACCTTCGTAAGATCAAGCCACTTAACATCAGTAAGATTGAGCTCCATCGTTTGAGCAAGACTGAGCCCTTCGTCTCAGCAAGACTGAGCTCACTAGCCTCGACATGATTGAGCCACTTAGTGTCAACCCCTTAGCTACTTGGCCTCAGTAAGACTCAGCCACCCAGCCTCAACTCAACTTTATCACCTCAGCAAGATTGAGTTCACTAGCTTTCATAGGACTGAGCTCACTCTAGTCTCAACACTACTGAGCTACTAACCTCAGCATGACTAAGCCCTTTAGTCCAAGCACAATCTATCTCCTTAGTCTCGGCAAGACTGAGCTCCTTAGCCTCAACAAGATTGAGCTTCATAGGGAAAGTTTTGAATAAAGAAAGTTTTTGGAGAAGCGTTGATAAGAAAGAACCAAGAATTTCAAAGACAATGTTCCAAATAAGGAAAGCTTTTGGAGAAGTATTGGGAAGAAAGGACTACAAATTTCAAAGCAAACGTTTGAAAAAGGAAAAGCTTTTGCAGAAGCGTTGGGAAGAACGAACAAGGAACTTAAAAAAGAATACCTGGAAGTAGAAAAATGTTTGGAGAAGCGTTTGGAAGAAAGGACCAAAAATTTCAAAGGAAACGTTTGGAAAACGAAAGATGAATTATAAAAATAGATTGTTTCGAAAAAAGATTTTTTTTTTTTGGAAAATAGTTTGAATAAAACGACCAAAATTTTCAAATAGAAGGCTTGGAATAGGAAAGATTCTTGGACAGGAGTAGGAATAATGAACCAATAATTTTAAAACGAACGTTTCGAAGAGGAAACGTTTTTAGTGGTGCATTGGGAAGGAAGAACCAAGAATTCGAAAGAGAACATTTGAAAAATAAAAAGTTTTGGAGAAGCGTTGGTAAGAAAGTGCTAAGAATTTCAAAGAGAACGTTTGAAAAACGAAAAGTTTTTTTGGAGAAGCGTTGGGACTAAAGGACCAAGAATTTCAAAAGGGCTATTTGGAAAAGGAGAGGTTTTAGATAAAAGTTAGGAAGAAAAGACCAATAATTTCAAAGAGAACGTTGAAGAAGGAAAAGTTTTTGGAGAAGTGTTGAGAAGAAAGGACCAAGAATTTCAAATGGAACTTTAGATGTTTTGTAGAAAAGTTAGAATAAAAGGACCGAGAATTTCAAAAAGAATTTTTGGAAAATGAAAAGTTTTATAGAATATTTGGGAAGAAAGGACCAAGAATTACAAAGAGAGTTTGAAAAGGGAAAAGTTTTTGGAGAAACGTTTGGAAGAAAGTACTATGAATTGCGAAGCGAACGTTTGAAAAATGAAAAGTTTTTGGAGAACCGTTGGGAAGAACGACCCACAAATTTCAAAAAGAATGTTAGGAAATAAAAAAGTGTTTAGAGTGGAAGAAAGGATCAAGCATTTCAAAGGGAATGTTTAGAAAACGAGAAGTTTTGGAGAAAAGTTTGAATGAAAAGACCAAGAATTTTACAAAAAAAAAAACGTTTGGAAAAGAAAAGTTTTTGGAAAAGAGTTAATATGAAAAACCAAAAATTTCAAATATAGTGGACCAAACATTTCAAAGGGAACAATTGGAAAACGAGAAGTTTTCGAGAAAAGTTAGAAAACCAAGAATTTCAAGGGGAACGTTTGGAAAAGGAAAGTTTTTGGTGTTGCATTGGGAAGAAATGACCAAAAATTTCAAAGAGAACATTTGGAATAGGAAAAGATTTTTGAGAAATGTTTGGAAGAAAAGACCACGAATTTAAAAAAGAACGTTTGGAAAAGCGTTGGGAAGAACGGACCAAGAATTTCAAAGAGAACGTTTGGAAATGGAAACGTTTGTGGAGAAACATTGGGAAGAAAAGACCAAGAATTTCATATGGACTATTTGGAACAGGAGAAGTTTTAGATAAAAGTTAGGAAGAAAAGACCAAGAATTTCAAAGAGAACGTTTGGAGAAGGGAAACTTTTCGAAAAAGTGTTGGGAAGAAAGGACCAAGAATTTCAAAGAGAAAAGGAAATGTTTTTAGAGAATAGTTGGGAACCAAGGACTAAGAATTTCGAAGAGAATGTATGGAAAACGAAGGTTTTTGGAGAAACGTTGGGAACAAAAGGCCTTGAATTTCGAAGAGAACGTTTGAAAAATAAAAGTTTTTGGAGAAATGTTGGGAATAAAGGACCAAAAATTTCAAAGGGATTGTTTGGACAAGGAGAAATTGTAGTGAAAAGTACGGAAGTAAAGACAGAATATCGAAGTGAACGTTTGGAAAATGAAAAGTTTTTTAAGAACAGTTGGGAAGAAAGTACCAAGAATTTTCAATGGAACGTTTGGAAAAGGGGATGTTTTTTTTTTTTTGAAAAGGAAACAATCTTTTCATTGAAGAAATGAAAAGAGTGTAGGATAAAAGGACCAAGAATTTCAAATAGAACGTTTGGAAAAGTAAAAGTTTTTTAAAAAGATTTGGGAAGAAAGAACCAAAAATTTGAAAAAGAACGTTTTGAAAAAGTTGGGAAGAAAGGAAAAGTATTTCAAATAGAACCTTTGGAAAAGAACAAATGTTTGAAAGAGAACTTTTGGAAAATGAGAAGTTTTTGGACATGCGTTGGAAAGAAGGGACCAAGAATTTCAAAAAGAACGGTTGAAAAAGGAAAACTAGTTAGAGAAAAGTTTGGAAGAAAAGACCAAGAACTTCAAAGAAAACATTTGAAAAAGAGAATTTTTGAAGAGAAGTGAAAAGAAAAGACCAAAAATTTCAAAGATAATGTTTGAAAAATGAAAAGGTTTTGGAGAAAGGTTATAAAGAAAGGACCAAGAACATCAAAGGAAACGTTTTGAGAAGGAAAAGTTTATGGAGAAAAGTTGGGAACAAAAAACCAAGAAAAATTATCAAGAACTTGAAAGAGAACGTTTGGAATTGGAAAAGTTGTTGGAAAAATATGATCAAAAATTTCAAAAATAACATTTGGAAAAGGAAAATATTTGGAGAAAAGTTGGGAAGAAAGGACCAAGAATTTCAAGAACGTTTGGAAAAAGAATTTTTTTGGAGAAAAGTTGGGAAAAAAGGACCAAGACTTTTGGAGAGATCATTTTGAAAAGGAAAAGTCTTTGGAGAAGAGTTGAGAAGAAAAGACTAAGAATTTTAAAGCGAAGATTTTGAAAAAGAAAAGTTTTTGGAGAAGAGTTGGAAAGAGAGGACCTAGAATTTCAAACAGAATGTTTGGAAAAGGAAAAGTATTTGGAAAAGTGTTGGGAAGAAAGGACCAAAAATTTCAAAAAGAACGTTTGGAAAAGGAAAAGGTTGTAGCAAATAGTTCGAAAGAAACGACCAAGAATTTCAAAAAGAACGTTTGGAAAATGAAAGTTTTTGGAGAAAAGTAGGGCTGAAAGGACCAAGAATTTCAAAGCGAGTATTTGGAAAAGGAAAAGTTTTATTTTTCCAAACGTTCTCTTTGAACGTTTGGAGAAAAGTTGGGAAGATATGATCAAGAATTTCAAAAAGAACGTTTGTACAATTAAAAGTTTTTGGAGAAAAGTTGGGATGAAAGGACCATGAATTTTAAAGAAAACGTTTTTAAAAGGAAAAGTTTTTGAGGAAGAGTTGGGAAGAAAGGACCAAGAATTTCAAAGTTGGAAAAGGAAAAGTTTTTGGAGAAAAGTTGGAAAGAATGGACCACAAATTTCAAAGGGAACGTTTTGAAAAGATTCTTGGTCCTTTCTTCCCAACTCTTCTCCACTAACTTTTCCTTTTCCAAACGTTCTCTTTGAAATTCTTGATCTTTTCTTCCCAACTCTTCTCCAAAAACTTTTCATTTTCCAAACGTTCTTTTTGAAATTCATGGTCCTTTCATCCCAACTTTTCTCCAAAAACTTTTCATTGTACAAACGTTCTTTTTGAAATTCTTGATCATGTCTTTCCAACTTTTCTCCAAAAGTTCAAAGAGAACGTTTGGAAAAATAAAAGTCTTCATTGGAGAGTTTGGAAGAAAGGACCATGAATTTCAGGGAGAATGTTTGGGAAAGGAAAAGTTTATTGGAAAAGAGTTGGCAAGAAAAGACCAAGAAGTTTAAAGAGAACGTTTGGAAACGGAAAAGTTGTTTTAGAATAATTGAGAAGAAAGGACAAAGAACTTCAAAGCGAACGTTTGGTAAAGGAAAAGTATTTGGAGAAGAGTTAGTAAGAAAGAACCAAGCATTTCAAAAAGAACGTTTGGAATATGAATTTTTTTTGGAAAAGATCTGGGACGAAAGGAAGAAGATTTAAAACAGAACGATTGGAAAAGAAAAAGTTTTTGGAGATGCAGTTGAGAAGAATAGACCAAGAATTTCAAATAAAACATTTGGAAGCGAAAAAGTTTTTGGAGAAGCGTCTGGAAGAAAGGATTAAGAATTTCAAAGAGGGACTGTTTGGAAAAGGAGAAATTTTGGAGCAAAGTTAGGAAGAAAAGACCAAAAACTTTGAGGAGAATGTTTGAAAAAGGAAATGTTTTTGAAGAAGAGTCGGGAAGAATGGGCCAAGGATTTCAACGAGAACATTTGGTAAAGAAAAGTTTTCGGAAAAGCGTTGGGAGGAGAGGACCAAAAATTTCGAATGGAACGTTTGGAAAATGAGATGTTTTGTAGAAAAGTTATGATAGAAGAACCTAGAATTTCAAAAAGAAAGTTTGGAAAAGGAAAAGTTTTTGGAGAAGTGTTGAGAAAAAATGACCAAGAATTTCACAGAGAACGTTTGGAAAATGGAAAGTTTTTGGAGAAGCGTTGGGAAGAAAGGTCTACAATTTTTAAAGGGAGCGTTTGGAAAAGGAAAGGTTTTTGGAGAAACATTGGGAAGAATGGATCAAGAATTTCAAAAAGAATGTTTGGAAACAAAAAAAGTTTGTGGAGAAGAGTTAGGTATAAATAACCAAGAATTTGAAAGCGAACGTTTGGAAAAAGAAGTTCTAGGAGAAGAGTTGGGAAGAAGGGTTCAAGAATTTCAAAGAGAACCTTTGGAAAAAGTTTGGAATAAAGGACCATGAATTTCAAAGAGAACTTTTGTTAAGTGGAAAATTTTTGGAGAAAAGTTGGGAAAAAATTACAAGAAATTTCAAAGATAACGTTTGAAAAAGGTAAAGTTGGGTCCAAGGACTAAGAATTTCAAATAGAATGTTTGGAAAAAGAAAAGTTTTGGATAAAAGTTGGAAAGAAAAAACCAAGAATTTAAAATGGAAGTTGTGGATAAGGAAAAATTATTGGAGAAAAGTTGGGAAGAAAGGACAAAAAATTACAAAAACAACCTTTGGAAAAGGAAAATTTTTGGAGAAAAGTTTGGTAGAAAGGACTAAGAATTTGAAGAACGTTTAGAAAAAGAAAACTTTTTGGAAAAGAATTAGGAACATAGTAGGGTTGGGTTGGCAACCCGACCAACCCAACCCAACCCAACCACCCAAACTTTAAGGGTTGGGTTGGGTTAGACTAAGCATCAATTTAGTTTGGGTTCAAAATTTTACGGTTCGTGGGTTCAGCACACCTAACATAACACACCCAGTCCATTTCCTTCTTCATCGATTTTAACATCGTCGTCATTTGCAACCTTCCCTCCCTGATACGCAACTGAGAATAAAGCCAGTCCATCTAGCGGTGTCTTCACATTGTCGTCACTATCTCTACGCGTCTTCATCTTCAACTCTGGACTCTCTCTTTCATTTGTCGTTCCTTTCCTTTCAATGCTCGTTGTTAATCTCTTTGATCGCCATCGTCTCTTTGAAAGAAAAATACAACCTAAAGATCCCAATTTAATCCAACCCGAAAATATCAGGGTTGGGTTGCTCCAATCAAGTAGTGTTGATCGGGTTGGGGAACAAAATTTGGGTTCGCCCAAGAAAACTCCCTAACTAGACCCAAGAATTTCAATAAGAATGTTTGGAAAAAGATTTTTTTTTTGGAGAATAGTTGGAAGAAATGACTAAGAATTTCAAAGAGAATGTTCGGAAAAAGAAAAGTTTTTGGGAAATAGTTGGGAAGAATGAACCACGAATTTCAAAGCGAATGTTTGGAAAAGGAAATGTATTTGGAGAAGGGTTGGGAAGAAAGGTCCATTGACTTTATTGATAACATTTTGGAAAATGAAAAGTATTTGGAGAAGGGTTGAGAAGAAAGGACCAAGAACTTCATAGATAAGCTTTGGAAAAGGAAAAGTTTTTGGAGAAGAATTGAGAAGAAAGGGCCAAGAACTTCAAAGAGAACGTATGGAAAAGGAAAAGTTTGGAAGACGGATCAAGAATTTCAAAGAGGACAGTTGGAAAAGGAAAATTTTTTGGAGAAGTGTTGGGAAGAAATGACCAAGAATTTCAAACATAACCTTTGGAAAAGAAAAAGTATTTGGAGAAGAATTGAGAAGAAATGACCAAGAATTTCAAAGCGAACATTTGAAAAAGAAAATGTATTTGGAGAAGAGTTGGAAAAAAAAGACTACGAATTTCAAAGAGAACGTTTGGAAAAGGAAAAAATTTTGTTAAAGAGTTGGGAAGAAAGACCGAAGAAATTCAAGGAGAAAATTTGGAAACATAAAAGTTGAGAAAAAAAAGACCAAGAATTTCAAAAATAAGTTTGGGTGAAAGTTAGGAAGATAACTTGGAACCAAAGACCAACAATTTCAAAGAAAAAGTTTGGAAAAGGAAAAGTTTTTGGAGTAGAGGTTGGAAGAAAGGAACCTAGAATTTCAAAAAGAACGTTTCAAAACGGAGAAACTTTTAGAGGAAAATTTGGAAGAAATGACTAACAACTTCAAAGAACTTATATATAAGTTTTTGGGGTTTGTCTTTTCCTCCCATCATTTTAGCCGTCTCCTCCCTCTATTCCTCTCTCTTTAGCATCTTCTCTCTTACTTTCTCTCTCTCCCCCAACACATAGGGCCTCTCTTTCGAAACTCTCGTGGCCTCTTTGTTCACATCTTACGGTTATCTACTTCTTCAACCTTCATTTTGTAGTCGTTTCAGCACACCCAGTCCATTTCCTTCTTCAACGATCTTCACGTTACTGTCATTTGCAACTCTTCCTCCTTGATACTCGTTCGCAACCGATAACAAAGGCAGTCCATTTAGCGGTGCATTCACATTGTCATCGTCGTCACTATCTCTTCGTGTCTTCGTCTTCAACTCTTGGTTCTCTCTTTTATTTGTCGTTCTTTTCCTTTAAACGTTCATTGTTCATCTCTTTGCCATCGTCTCTTTGAAGGAAAAACACAACCTGATGACCAATCCAATCCAACCCAAAAATATCAGGGTTGCGTTTGGTTGGGTTGCTCTCCCAAGTAGTGTTGATCGAGTTGGAGAGCTGAATTTGGGCTGGTCCGAGAAATCCCCCTAACCAAACCCAACCCAACCAAGGTACACCCCTAGAACAAAGGACCAAGGATTTCAAAGAGAACGTTTGAAAAAGAACGAGATTTTAGAGAAGAGTTGGGAAGAAATGACCAAGAATTTCAATGCGAACGTTATGAGAAGGAAAAAATTTTGGAGAAATGTTGAGAGAATAGACTAAGAAGTTCAAAGTGAACATTCGGAAAAGGAAAAGTATTTGGAGAAGAGTAGGGAAGAAAGAGCCAAAAACTTCATCGAGAATGTTTTGAAAAGGAATAATTTTTGGAGTAAATTTGAGAAGAATGTATCAAGAACTTCAAAGAGAACGTATGGAAAAGGAAAAGTTTTGGAGAAAGGTTTGGAAGATGGACCAAGAATTTCAAAGAGAACAGTTGACAAATGAAATTTTTTTGGAGAAAAGTTGGGAAGAAAGGACCAAGAATTACAAACATAACATTTGGAAAAAGAACTTTCCACGCTACTTTTTCAATCAAGAAAGTCTTCGGGATGCAATCGACCATGGAAATTTTGAACGTTTGTAATAGGAAATTTTTTTGGAGAAAAATTGGGAAGAAATGACCAAGAATTTCATACATAATGTTTGGAAATGGAACTTTCCATGCTACTTTTCAATCAAGAGATTTCCTTGATCATGTGATCAGAACTTTCCACGCTACTTTTTCAATCAAACGTTCCCTATGAGCTCCATCACTTGAGTAAGAGTGTCATGGTGTTTGTCGCTGACGGTGTTGTTCCCATGAAGAAAAAGTTTTCTAGTTGTGATGGGTTCTAATTTTAAAATATATATAAACCCCATCAACCTTTTGAAGGAAATGGGCTTTACCATTTTATATAAATCTAGCCCAAAATTCAACTCATAAATAGTGCTGCATCTCTTTCCAACCCATGACCCCACTTCCTGACCCCTCACGTGATTAACAGTCCCTTTCCTACCGTTTCATACAATCTGCGTGGATGCCTTATCCCAAGATTTCGATCCAACAACCACCGACCTGCACCATTGACGTCCACCTTCAACAATGTCAGACAAATATCCTTTCTTTTTTTCCATTTTGTTCAAGACCATTTCCCTCGATCCCTCTGGCGCTTCTTCACAAACATTTCCTTGACGCCATCTTCGGTTCTTCCTCTTCGCCAAACACGCATTTGTTGTTGGTAATGGCCTCCGTGCGCCTTCCCTTCCATTTGTTCTCCATCTTTTAGTCAGCGCTTCTAAGTTTTCTTCTCCGACCCAACTAACCTTCGTTGCCCGTGATGGTGTTCTTTAGCTGCTCCCCTCATTTTCTCAACCAAACAACTTCAATTTTTCTTCCCTTAATCAATAATCTCTTATGTCGTCGACATCTGTCCCGAATTTTCAGCACCATTCGTTGTTGAATTTCCAACCTTGTCACCTTGAACATTTTTCCAGCTTGCTTATTCGTATTTTGATGGAATGCCAATTGATGTGTCCTCAATTGCTTTCCTTAGTCTTTTTTCTCGATTGTCATACTAGTTTCGTCTTTCGAACAGTCTCACTCTTTCGCTCTTTTACTTTTTTCATCGGCTACTCTTTTTCTCCATCTCTTCTCTTGCATCGAGATGATTCATTTTCATTGACAATCATCCATTTCCACGATTCTCCCTTCTCTTCTACCATCTTTTCTTTGTGAGTTGAGCTTGCAGTCATTGCAAAAGTTAATCGAGCCTTGCCATTGAAGCTTTCAGACATAATCATAAGTCTTTGGTTCTCTATTTTTGCCATTGGTCGATCAAGGTTCTTGGCCATCCTCTGGAATGCTTCTTTGATTTCGACGATATCCTTCTCTATTCTTCCCATCCTCTCTTCTAGTTGTCTTTGCGTCATTTTTTAGGATCAACGTGCTCTGATTCCAATCTGTTAGGCATCCAAACTAAGAAAAAGCCCAAACACTAATATATTGCAATAACAAAGAAAAATTACAATATAACGATAGCTTTTCAAGAGTGCTAACTTTCTCCCAAAATGTCAGTTCGAGACAATGTCCAAAATTTTGCACACCCTTTAAGACTTTCAACTCCAACCAAGACTCTTTAACTAATTACCAAGATACCCTTAACTAATGACAACAATGCATTTATTACTATTCTACTACTATCCCAATATCCCTCTATTAGTACTCTCACACACGACTGACTCCCTTAGCCTTAGGAAGACTGAGCTTCATCGCCTTAGCAAGACTGAGACACTTAGCCTCTGTAAGATTGAGCTCTATCGCTTGAGCAAAATTGAACCCTTTCGCCTCAACAAGACTGAGCTCATTAGCCTCAACATGACTGAGCCCCTTACCTTAAGCCCCATAGCTGAAGCAAGACTGAGCTCAATAGCCTCAACAAGACAACCTTTTAGCCTCAGGAAGAATGATCTCATTAGCCTCAGCAAGACTGAGCCCCTTCGTCTTTAGCTAAACTGAGCTACCTAGCCTTAGTAACAATGAGCCTCATTGCCTCAGCAAGACTGAGCCCCTTACCTTAAGCCCCATAGCTGAAGCAAGACTGAGCTCAATAGCCTCAACAAGACAACCTTTTAGCCTCAGGAAGAATGATCTCATTAGCCTCAGCAAGATTGAACCCACTAGCCTCAGCAAGACTGAGCCCCTTCGTCTTTAGCTAAACTGAGCTACCTAGCCTTAGTAACAATGAGCCTCATTGCCTCAGCAAGACTGAGCCCCTTAGCCTCAACACGACTGAGTCCCTTCTCTAATTTCAACAAGACTGAGTCCCTTCTCTAATTTCAACAAGACTGAGCAGACTAGCCTCAACATGATCGAGCCCCTTAACCCTACCAGGACAGAGACCCTTAGCGCCTCAACACAACTGAGCTCTATCGCCTCAGCTAGACTGAGTTTACTAGGCTCAGAAAAACTGTCCCCTGACTTCGGCAAGACTAACTTCATCGCCTCAGCAAGATTGAGCCACAACCTTCGTAAGATCAAGCCACTTAACATCAGTAAGACTGAGCTCCATCGTTTGAGCAAAGACTGAGCCCTTCGTCTTAGCAAGACTGAGCTCACTAGCCTCGACATGACTGAGCCACTTAGCGTCAACCCCTTAGCCTCAGCTCGACTGAGCTCACTAACCTCAGTAAGACTAAGCTACTTGGAATAGGAAAAACTCAGCCACCCAGCCTCAACTCAGCTTCATCACCTCAACAAGACTGAGTTCACTAGCTTTCGTAGGACTGAGCTCACTCTAGTCTCAACACGCCTGAGCTACTAACCTCAGCATGACTGAGCCCTTTAGTCCAAGCACAACCTAGTTTTTGGAGAAACGTTGATAAGAAAGAACCAAGATTTTCAAAGACAACATTTGGAAAAAGAAAAGTTTTTGCAGAAGCGTTGGGAAGAACGGACAAGGAACTTCAAAAAGAATACTTGGAAGTAGAAAAATGTTTGGAGAAGCGTTGGGAAGAAAGGACCAAAAATTTCAAAGGAAACGTTTGGAAAACGATGAGTTTTGAAGAGAAGTTAGAACGAAAAGACCAAGAATTTCAAATAGATTGTTTCGAAAAAGAATTTTTTTTTGTGAAAAGAGTTGGAATAAAACGACCAAAATTTTCAAATAGGAAAGATTCTTGGACAAGAGTAGGAACAAAGAACCAAGACTTTCAAAACGTTCGAAACGTTGTTAGTGGTGCATTGGGAAGGAAAAACCAAGAATTTGAAAGAGAACATTTTAAAAATAAAAAGTTTTGGAGAAGCGTTGGTAAGAAAGTGCCAAGAATTTCAAAGAGAACGTTTGAAAGACGAAAAGTTTTTTTTGGAGACGCGTTGGGAATAATAAAGGACCAAGAATTTTAAAGGGGCTATTTGGAAAAGGAGAAGTTTTAGATAAAAGTTAGGAAGAAAAGACCAAGAATTTCAAAGAGAACGGTGAAGAAGGAAAAGTTTTTAGAGAAGTGTTGGGAAGAAAGGACCAAGAATTTCAAATGGAACTTTAGATGTTTTGTAGAAAAGTTAGAATAAAAGGACCAAGAATTTCAAAAAGAATGTTTGGAAAATGAAAAGTTTTATAGGAATATTTGGAAAGAAACGACCAACAATTACAAAGAGAGTTTGAAAAAAGAAAAGTTTTTGGAGAAGCGTTCGTAAGAAAGTACTATGAATTGCGAAGCGAATGTTTGAAAAATGAAAAGTTTTTGGAGAACCGTTGGGAAGAACAACCCACAAATTTCAAAAAGAATGTTAGGAAACAAAAAAAGTGTTTAGAGAAGCGTTTGGAAGAAAGGATCAAGCATTTTAAGGGGAACGTTTAGAAAACGAGAAGTTTTGGAGAAAAGTTAGAATGACCAAGAATTTTACAAAAAAAACGTTTGAAAAAAGTAAAGTTTTTGGAAAAGAGTTGGTATGAAAGACCAAGAATTTCAAATAGAAGGTTTGAAAAAGGAAAGGTTTTTGGAGAAGCGTTGCAAATAAAGGACCAAGAATTTCTAGGGGGAATGTTCAGAAAAGGAAACGTTTTTGGTGATGCGTTGGGAAGAAACGACCAAGAATTTCAAAGATAACATTTAGAAAAGGGAAAGATTTTGGAGAAACATTTGGAAGAAAAAACCACGAATTTCAAAGAGAATGTTTAGAAAATGAAAGCATCGGAGATATCGGACCAAGAATTTCAAAGAGAGTTTGGAGAAGGAAAAGTTTTCAGAAAAGCTTTAGGAAGAAAAAACCAAGAATGTCAAATGGAACGTTTGGAAAAGGAAATGTTTTGTAGAAAAGTTAGGATAAAAGGACCAAAAATTTCAAAGATTACGTTTGGAAAATGAAAAGTTTTTTAGGAATATTTGTGAAGAAATGAACAAGAATTACAAAGAGAAAGTTTGGAAGAGGAAAAATTTTTGGAGAACCGTTGGTAAGAACGGACCACGAATTTTAAAAAGAATGTTTAGAAACAAAAAAGTGTTTAGAGAAGCATTTGGAAGAAAGGACCAAACGTTTAAAAGGGAACATTTGGAAAACAAGAAGTTTTCGAGAAAAGTTAGAAAACCAAGAATTTCAAGGGGAACGTTTGGAAAAGGAAAGTTTTTGGTGTTGTATTGGGAAGAAATGACCAAAAATTTCAAAGAAATCGTTTGGAAAAGGAAAAGATTTTTGAGAAATGTTTGGAAAAAAAGACCACGAATTTCAAAAAGAACGTTTGGAAAAAAAAAGTTTTTGGAAAAGCGTTGGGAAGAACGGACCAAGAATTTCAAAGAGAACGTTTGGAAACGGAAACGTTTGTGGAGAAACATTGGGAAGAAAAGACCAAGAATTTCAAAAGGACTATTTGGAACAGGAGAAGTTTTAGATAAAAGTTAGGAAAAAAAGACCAAGAATTTCAAAGAGAACGTTTGGAGAAGGAAAACTTTTCGAAAAAGTGTTGAGAAGAAAGGACCAAGAATTTCAAAGAGAACATTTGGAAAATGAAATGTTTTTGGAGAAGAGTTGGGAACCAAGAACGAAGAATTTCGAAGAGAATGTATGAAAAGGGAAGGTTTTTGGAGAAACGTTGGGAAGAAAAGACCCTGAATTTCAAAGAGAACGTTTGAAAAAAAAAAGTTTTTGGAGAATCATTGGGAAGAAAGGACCGAGAAATTTCAAAGAGATTGTTGGACAAGGAGAAATTGTAGTGAAATGTAAGGAAGTAAAGACAGAATAATCGAAGTGAACGTTTGGAAAAGTAAAAGTTTTTTAAGAAAATTTGGGAAGAAAGAACCAAGAATTTCAATACGAACGTTTGGAAAAAGTTGGGAAGAAAGGAAAAGTATTTCAAATAGAACGTTCGGAAAAGAAAAAATGTTTAAAAGAGAACTTTTGGAAAATGAGAAGTTTTTGGACATGCGTTGGAAAGAAGGGACCAAGAATTTCGAAAAGAACGGTTGGAAAAGAAAAACTAGTTGGAGAAAAGTTTGAAAGAAAAGACCAAGAACTTCAAAGAGATCATTTGGAAAAGGGAAAGTTTTTGAAGAGAATTGGAAAGAAAAGACCAAAAATTTCAAAGATAATGTTTGAAAAATGAAAAGGTTTTGGAGAAAAGTTAGAAAGAAATGATCAAGACCATCAAAGGAAACGTTTTGAGAAGGAAAAGTTTTTTGGAGAAAAGTTGGGAACAAAAAACCAAGAAAAAGGACCAAGAACTTCAAAGAGAACGTTTGGAATTGGAAAAGTTGTTGGAAAGATATGATCAAGAATTTCAAAAATAACATTTGGAAAAGGAAAATTTTTGGAGAAAAGTTGGGAAAAAAAGGACCAAGACTTTTGGAGAGATCGTTTTGAAAAGGAAAGGTTTTTGTAGAAAGGTCGTTAAGAAAGGACCAAGACTTTCGAAGAGAACATTTGGAAAAGAAAAAGTTTTTGGACAAGAGTTGAGAAGAGTTGGAAAGATAGGACCTAGAATTTCAAACAGAATGTTTGGAAAAGGAAAAGTATTTGGAGAAGTGTTGGGAAGAAAAAACCAAGAATTTCATAAAGAACGTTTGGAAAATGAAAATTTTGTAGCAAATAGTTCGAAAGAAATGACCAAGAATTTCAAAAAGAACGTTTGGAAAATGAAAAGTTTTTGGAGAAAAGTAGGACTGAAAGGACAAGTATTTCAAAGCGAGCATTTGGAAAATGAAAAGTTTTTTTAGAAGAGTTTGGAAGAAAGGACCAAGAATTTCAAAGTTGGAAAAGGAAAAGTTTTTGGAGAAAAGTTGGGAAGAATGGACCACAAATTTCAAAGGGAACGTTTTGAAAAGATTTTTGGTCCTTTTTTCCCAACTCTTCTCCAATAACTTTTTATTTTCCAAACGTTCTCTTTGAAATTCTTGATCCTTTCTTCCCAACTCTTCCCCAAAAACTTTTCCTTTTCCAAACGTTCTCTTTGAAATTCATGGTTCTTTTATCCCAACTTTTCTCCAAAAACTTTTCATTGTCCAAATGTTCTTTTTGAAATTCTTGATCATGTCTTCCCAACTTTTCTCCAAAAGTTCAAAGAGAACGTTTGGGAAAATAAAAGTTTTCATCGGAGAGTTTGGAAGAAAGGACCATGAATTTTAGGGAGAATGTTTGGAAAAGGAAAAGTTTATTGGAGAAGAGTTGGCAAGAAAAGACCAAGAAGTTTAAAGAGAACGTTTGGAAACGGAAAAGTTTTTGTAGAATAGTTGAGAAGAAAGGACAAAGAACTTCAAAGCGAACGTTTGGAAAAAGAAAAGTATTTGGAGAAGAGTTGGGAAGAAAGGACCAGGAACTTCATAGCGAACGTTTGTAAAAGGAAAATTATTGGGAGAAGAGTTGGTAAGAAAGGACTAAGAACTTCAAAGTGAACGTTTGGAGTAAGAATATTTTTGGCAAAGAGTTGGGAAAAATGAACTTTGAAAATAACATTTGGAAAAGGAAATATTTTTGAAGAAGAGTTGGGAAAAATGGACCAAAAATTCCGAAGAGAACGTTTGGAACGCATTGGAGGAAATCACCAAGAATTTAAAAAAGAAGGTTTGGAAAAGGAAAATTTTTTGAGATGTGTTGGGAAGAAAAGACCAAGAATTTCAAAAGGAATGTTTGGTAAATGAGAAGTTTTGTAGAAAAGTTAGGAAGAAAAGACCAATAATTTCAAAAGGAACGTTGGGAAAACGAGAAGTAAATGGGCCTTACCATTTTATATAAATCTAGCCCAAAATACAACTCAGAAATAATGCTGCATCTTTTTCCAACCCATGGCCCCACTTCCTGACCCCTCACGTGATTAGCAGTCCCTTTTCCTACCTTTTCATACAATTTGCGTGGATGCCTTCTCTCAAGGTTTCGATCCAACACCCACCTACCTGCACCATTGACGTCCACCTTCAACAATGTCAGACACATATCCTTTATTTTTTCCATTTTGTTCAAGACCATCTCCCTTGATCCCTCTGTCGCTTCTTCACAAACATTGCCTTGACGCCATCTTCGGTTCTTCCTCTTCGCCAAACACCCATTTGCTGTTGGTAATGGCCTTCGTCTGTCTTCCCTTCCATTTGTTCTTCATCCTTTAGTCAGCGCTTCTAAGTTTTCTTCTCCGACCCAACTAACCTTCCTTGTCCGTGATGGTGTTCTTTAGCTGCTCCCCTCATTTTCTCAACTAAACAACTTCAATTTTTCTTCCCCTACTCAATAATCTCTTATGTCGTCGACGTCTGTCCCGAATTTTCAGCACCATTCGTTGTTGAATTTCCAACCTTGTCACCTTGAAAATTTTTGGGATTTTTGTACGGATGACCCTTTTCGCTGGGCGATAATGGAATATGACCCGCCGATGTGTCCTCAATTGCTTTCCTGTAGTATTTTTTCTGGATTGTCATACTAATTTCGTCTTTCAAACAATCTCAATCTTTCGCTCATTAACTTATTTCATCGGCTACTCTTTTTCTCCATCTTTTTTCTCTTGCACTGAGATGATTCATTTTCATTGACAACTATCCATTTCCACGATTCTCCCTTCTCTTCTGCCATCTTTTCTTTTTGAGTTGAGCTTGCAATCATTGCAAAAGTTAATCGACCCTTGCCATTGAAGCTTTCAGTCATGATCATGGGTCTTTGGTTCTCTATTTTTGTAGTTGACCGATCAAGGTTCTTGGCCATCCTCTTGAATGCTTCTTTGATTTCGACGACATCCTTCTCTATTCTTCCCACCCACTCTTCTAGATGTCTTTGTGTCATTTTTCAAGATCAACGTGCTCTAATTCCAATCTGTTAGGCATCCAAACTAAGAAAAAGCCCAAACACTAATATATTGCAATAACAAAGAAAAATTACAATATAACGATAGCCTTTCAAGAGGGCTAACTTAACGATAGCCTTTCAAGAGGGCTAACTTTCTCCCAAAATTATACTTCGAGACAATGCCCAAAATTCTTCACACCCTCTAAGACTTTCAACTCCTCTATTTATAACCAAGACTCCTTAACTAATTACCAAGATACCCTTAACTAATGACAACAATGCATTTACTACTATTCTACTACTATCCCAATATCCCTCTATTAGTATTCTCACACACGACTGACTCCCTTAGCGTTAGGAAGACTGAGCTCAATCGCCTTAGCAAGTCTGAGACATTTAGCGTCCGTAAGATTGAGCCACTTAGCCTATGTAAGATTGAGCTCCATCGCTTGAGCAAAATTGAGCCCTTACGCCTCAGCAAGACTGAGCTCGTTAGCCTCAGCATGGCTGAATCCCTTACCTTCAGCCCCATAGCTGAAGCAAGGCTGAGCTCAATAGCCTCAACAAGACTGAACCTTTTAGCCTCAGCAAGATTGAACCCACTAGTCTCAACAAGACTGAGCCCCTTAGTCATAGCTAAACTGAGTTACCTAGTCTTAGTAACAATGAGCCTCATCGCCTCAGCACGACTGAGTCCATTAGTCTCAGGGTGATCGAGCTCCTCTAATCTCAACAAGACTGAGCAAACTAGCCTCAACATGACCGAGCTCCTTAACCCTACCAGGACAGAGACCCTTAGCCACAACACAACTGAGCTCTATCGCCTCAGCTAGACTGAGTTTACTAGGCTCAGTAGACTTCGGCAAGACTAAGCTTCATCGCCTCAGCAAGATTGATCCACCACCTTCGTAAGATCAAGCCACTTAGCATCTTTAAGACTGAGCACCATCGTTTGAGCAAGACTGAGCCCTTTGTCTCAGCAAGACTGAGCTTACTAGCCTCGACACGACTGAGCCACTTAGTGTCATCGCCTTAGCCACAGCTCGACTGAGCTCACTAACCTCAGTAAGACTCAGCCACCTAGCCTCAACTCAGCTTCATCACCTCAGCAAGACTGAGTCCACTAGCTTCCGTAGGACTGAGCTCACTCTAGTCTCACACGACTAAGCTACTAACCTCAGCATGACTGAGCCCTTTAGTCCAAGCACGACCTATCTCCTTAGTCTCAGCAAGATTGAGCTCCTTAGCCTCAACAAGATTGAGCTTCATAGGGAAAGTTTGGAATAAGGAAAGTTTTTAGAGAAGCCTTGATAAGAAAGAACCAAGAATTTCAAAGTCAATGTTTGGAATAGGGAAAGCTTTTGGAGAAGCGTTGGGAAGAAATGAGTACAAATTTCAAAGCAAACGTTTGGAAAAGGAAAAGTTTTTGCAGAAGCGTTGGGAAGAACGGACAAGGAACTTCAAAAAGAATACTTGGAAGTAGAAAAATGTTTGGAGAAGCGTTGGGAAGAAAGTACCAAAAATTTCAAAAGAAACGTTTGGAAAACGAGGAGTTTTGAAGAGAAGTTAGAATGAAAAGACCAAGAATTTCAAATAGATTGTTTCGAAAAAGAATTTTTTTTTTTGGGAAAAGAGTTGGAATAAAACGACCAAAATTTTCAAATAGAAGGCTTGGATTAGGAAAGATTCTTGGACAAGAGTAGGAATAAAGAACCAAGAATTTCAAAAGGAACGTTTCGAAAAGGAAACGTTTTTGTGGTGCATTGGGAAGGAAGGACCAAGAATTTGAAAGAGAAAAATAAAAAGTTTTGGAGAAGTGTTGGGAAGAAAGTGCCAAGAATTTCAAAGAGAACGTTTGAAAAACGAAAAGTTCTTTTGGAGAAGCGTTGGGAATAAAGGACCAAGAATTTCAAAACGAATGTTTGGAAAATGAAAAGTTTTCTAGGAAGATTTGGGAAGAAAGGACCAAGAATTACAAAGAGAGTTTGAAAAGGAAAAAGTTTTTGGAGAAGCGTTCGGAAGAAAGTACTATGAATTTCAAAGCGAAGGTTTGAAAAAGGAAAAGTTTTTGGAGAACCGTTGGGAAGAACGGACCAGAAATTTCAAAAAGAATGTCAGGAAGCAAAAAAGTGTTTAGAGAAGCGTTTGGAAGAAAGGATCAAGCATTTCAAAGGGAACGTTTAGAAAACGAGAAATTTTGGAGAAAAGTTAGAATGAAAAGACCAAGAATTTTACAAAAAAAACTTTTGGAAAAAGAAAAGTTTTTGGAAAAGAGTTGGTATGAAAGACCAAAAATTTCAAATAGAAGGTTTGGAAAAGGAAAGGTTTTTGGAGAAGCGTTGGGAATAAAGGACCAAGAATTTCCAGGGGATCGTTCGGAAAAGGAAACGTTTTTGGTGATGCGTTGGGAAGAAACAACTAAGAATTTCAAAGATAACATTTGGAAAAGGGAAAGATTTTGGAGAAACATTTGGAAGAAAAGACCACGAATTTCAAAGATAATGTTTGGAAAAAGAAATTTTTTGAAGAAGCGTCGGGGAGATCGGACCAAGAATTTCAAAGAGTGTTTGGAGAAGGAAAAGTTTTCAGAAAAGCTTTGAGAAGAAAAATCAAGAATTTCAAATGGAACGTTTGGGAAAGGAGATGTTTTGTAGAAAAGTTAGGATAAAAAGGCCAAGAATTTCAAAGATTATGTTTGGAAAATGAAAAGCTTTTTAGGAATATTTGTGAAGAAATGAACAAGAATTACAAAGAGAGTTTGGAAGAGGAAACTTTTTGGAGAATTTTTGGTAAGAACGGACAACGAATTTCAAAAAGAATGTTTAGAAACAAAATAGTGTTTAGAGAAGCATTCGGAAGAAAGGACCAAACATTTCAAAGGGAAATTTGGAAAACGAGAAGTTTTCAAGAAAAGTTAGAAACAAAATTTTTTGGAGAAACGTTGGGAATAAAAGATCAAGAATTTCAAGGGGAATGTTTGAAAAAGGAAAGTTTTTTGTGCTGCATTGGGAAGAAAGGACCAAGAATTACAAAGAGAACGTTTGGAAAAGGAAAAGATTTTGGAGAAAAGTTTGGAAGAAAATACCACGAATTTCAAAAAGAACGTTTGGAAAAAAAAACAGTTTTTGGAAAAGCGTTGGGAAAAACGGACCAAGAATTTCAAAGAGAACGTTTGGAAACGGAAACGTTTGTGGAGAAACATTGGGAAGAAATGACCAAGAATTTCAAAGAGAACGTTTGGAGAAGGAAAAGTTTTCGAAAAAGTGTTGGGAAGAAAGGACCAAGAATTTCAAAGAGAACATTCGGAAAAGGAAATGTTTTTGGAGAAGAGTTGGGAACCAAGGACGAAGAATTTCAAAGAGAATGTATGGAAAGGGAAAGTTTTTGGAGAAATGTTGGGAAGAAAAAACCCTGAATTTCAAAGGGATTGTTTGGACAAGGAGAAATTGTAGTGAAAAGTAAGGAAGTAAAGACAGAATATCGAAGTGAACGTTTGAAAAAGGAAAAGTTTTTTAAGAACAGTTGGGAAGAAAGTATTAAGAATTTTCAATGGAACGTTTGGAAAACGGGATGTTTTGTAGGATAAAAGGACCAAGAATTTCAAATAGAACGTTTGGAAAAGTAAAAGTTTTTTAAGAAGATTTGGGAAGAAAGAACCAAGAATTTCAAAAAGAACGGTTGGAAAAGAAAAAATGTTTGAAAGAGAACTTTTGGAAAATGAGATGTTGTTGGAGATGCGTTGGAAAGAAGGGACCAAGAATTTAAAAAAGAACGGTTGGAAAAGGAAAACTAGTTGGAGAAAAGTTTGGAAGAAAAGACCAAGAACTTCAAAGAGAACATTTGGAAAAAGGAAAGTCTTTTAGGAAGTGGAAAAAAAAGACCAAAAATTTCAAAGATAATGTTTGAAAAATGAAAAGTTTTTGGAGAAATGTTAGAAAGAAATGACCAAGACCATCAAAGGAAACGTTTTGAGAAGGAAAAGTTTTTGGAGAAAAGTTGGGAACAAAAAACCAAGAAAAAGGACCAAGAACTTCAAAGAGAACGTTTGAAATTGGAAAAGTTGTTGGAAAGATATGATCAAGAATTTAAAAAATAACATTTGGAAAAGGAAATTTTTTGGAGAAAAGTTGGGAAAAAAGGACCAAGACTTTTGGAGAGATCGTTTTGAAAAGGAAAGGTTTTTGTAGAAAGGTCGTTAAGAAAGGACCAAGACTTTCGAAAAGCGTTTGGAAAAGAAAAAGTTTTTGAATAAGAGTTGAGAAGAAAGGACTAAGAATTTCAAAGCGAAGATTTTGAAAAAGAAAAGTTATTGGAGAAGAGTTGGAAAGATAGGACCTAGAATTTCAAACAAAATGTTTGGAAAAAGAAAAGTATTTGGAGAAGTGTTGGGAAGAAAGGACCAAGAATTTCAAAAAGAACGTTTGGAAAAGGAAAAGTTTGTAGCAAATAGTTCGAAAGAAATGACCAGGAATTTCAAAAAGAACGTTTGGAAAATGAAAAGTTTTTGGAGAAAAGTAGGGTTGAAAGGACCAAGAATTTCAAAACGAGCCTTTGGAAAAGGAAAAGTTTTTTTAGAAGAGTTTGGAAGAAAGGACCAAGAATTTCAAAGTTGGAAAAGGAAAAGTTTTTGGAGAAAAGTTGGGAAGAATGGACCACAAATTTCAAAGGGAACGTTTTGAAAAGATTTTTGGTCCTTTCTTTCCAACTCTTCTCCAATAACTTTTCCTTTTTCAAACGTTCTCTTTGAAATTCTTGATCATTTCTTCCCAACTCTTCCCCAAAAACTTTTTCTTTTCCAAACGTTCTCTTTGAAATTCATGGTCCTTTCATCCCAACTTTTCTCCAAAAATTTTTCATTGTCCAAACGTTTTTTTGAAATTCTTGATCATGTCTTCCCAACTTTTCTCCAAAAGTTCAAAGAGAACGTTTGGAAAAATAAAAGTTTTCATCGGAGAATTTGGAAGAAAGGACCAAGAATTGTAAAGAGAACGTTTGGAAAATGAAAAGTTAGGAAGAAAGGACCATGAATTTCAGGGAGAATGTTTGGAGAAGGAAAACTTTATTGGAGAAGAGTTGGCAAGAAAAGACCAAGAAGTTTAAAGAGAACGTTTGGAGACGGAAAAGTTTTTGTAGAATAGTTGAGAAGAAAGGACAAAGAACTTCAAAGCGAACGTTTGGAAAATGAAAAGGAACTTCATAGTGAACGTTTGTAAAAGGAAAATTATTGGGAGAAGAGTTGGTAAGAAAGGACTAAGAACTTTCAAAGTGAACGTTTGGAGTAAGAATATTTTTGGCGAAGAGTTGGGAAAAATGAACTTTGAAAATAACATTTGGAAAAGGAAATATTTTTGAAGAAGAGTTGGGAAAAATGGACCAAAAATTTCGAAGAGAACGTTTGGAACTCATTGGAAGAAATCACCAAAAATTTAAAAAAAAACGTTTGGAAAAGGAAAATTTTTTTAGATGTGTTGGGAAGAAAAGACCAAGAATTTCAAGGAGAACATTTGGAAAAGGAAAAAATTTTGAAGAAATGTTGGGAAGAAAGGACCATGAATTTCATAGCAAACATTTGGAAAAGTAACAGTTTTTGGAGAAGTAATTGGGGAGAATGAACAAAGAATTTCAAAAAGAATGTTTAAAAACAGAAAAGTGTTTGGAGTAGCATTGGGAAGAAAGGACATAGAAATTCAAAGGGAACGTTTGGAAAACGAGATGTTTTGGAGAAAAGTTGGGAAGAAGGGACCCAATAATTTCAAAAGGAATGTTTGGAAAATGAGAAGTTTTGTAGAAAAGTTATGAAGAAAAGACAAATAATTTCAAAGGGGACGTTCGGAAAACGAGAAGTTTTGGAGAAAAATTAGGAAGAAAAGGCCAAGAATTTCAAACAGAATATTGGAAAAAGAAAAGTTTGTGGAAAGGAATTTGGATGAAATGACCAAAAATTTCAAATAGAAGGTTTGGAAAAGGAAAAGTTTTTGGAGAATGGTTAGTAATAAAGGACCAAGAATTTCAAAGAGGGTGTTTGGGAAAGGAAACTTTTTTGGTGATGGGTAGGAATGAAAGGACCAAAAATTTCAAAGATAACTTTTGGAAAAGGAAAAGTGTTGGAGAATCGTTGGGAAGAAATGACCAAGAATTTCAAAGAGAACGTTTGAAAAAGGAAGTTTTTGGAGAAGCGTTGGGAAGAAAGGACCACAAATTTTGAAGAGAATGTTCGGAAAAGGAAAAGTTTTTGGAGAAGCTTTGGGAAGAAAGAACCAATAATTTCAAAGAGAACGTTTGGAAAAGGAATTTTTTTTTTTTGGAAATGCATTGGGAAGAGAGGGCCAAATATTTCAAAAAGAACGTTTGAAAATAGAAAATTTTTGGAGAAGCGTTGGGAAGAAATATCCAAAATTTCAAAAGGAACGTTTGAAATAGGAGAAGTTTTGGACAAAAGTTAGGAAGAAAGAACCAAACATTTCAAAAAGAACGTTTGGAATATGAAATTTTTTTGGAAAAGATTTGGGACGAAAGGAACAAGAATTTAAAACAAAACGATTGGAAAAGAAAAAGTTTTTGGAGATGCAGTTGAGAAGAAAAGACCAAGAATTTCAAATTAAACGTTTGGAAACGAAAAAGTTTTTGGATAAGTGTTGGGAAGAAAGGACCAAGAATTTCAAACACAACGTTTGGGGAAGCGTTGAGAAGAAAGCACCACGAATTTCAAAGAAAACGTTTGGAAAATGAAAAGTTTTTGGAGAAGCGTTGGGAAGAAAGGACAAGAATTTCAAAGAGAACTTTTGGAAATGAAAAGTTTTTGGAGAAGCGTTGGGGGAAAGAATCAAGAATTTCAAAAGGAACGTTTGGAAAGGGAGAAGTTTTGGACAAAAGTTAGAAAGAAAGGACCAAGAATTACGAAAAGAATGTTTGGAAAAGGAAAAGTTTTTGGAGAAGAGTTTGGATGAAGGGACCAAGAATTTCAAAGATAACGTTTGGAAAAGGAGAAGTTTTAAAGAAGAGTCGAGAAGAAAGGAGCGGATTGGTGGTTTGAAGAAAAACAAACATGAAGCTTCATTCCTCACCAAAGTGTTTACTTCTTTTAAATTAGGTTTCATTCAATTTGTTGTGGATTGGATGATGGAAAAGCCAGCAAGACGCTTTATCGAGTTTACAAGGTAGGCGCAGTGAACTGTAAATGTGTGAAGGTCGGAAGATCTAGCCCAAGAAGGTGATAACCCTGTAGATTCATTCCCATGTTTCGATCCTTCTCAGTAAAACGTGCAGTTCTGATCGCTTTTACGCGAGAAAGGGAGATTACCCTGTAAGCCTAAGTATTCCTCAATGACTGATAGTGTACAAGTACCGTGAGGGAAAGGTGAAAAAAAACCCTATTTAGGGAGTACAGTAGAGAACCTGAGATCTGATTCGAACAATTAGGTGAAGGAGCGACAAACCTTTACTTGAGATTCTCTTAGTAAAGTGCACTCACTCTATAGGCGTACTTTTTGCATGATGGGTCAACGAGAAAATGGGAATAATGACTTAAGCCTTCTCTTTAGCTTTTCCTTGGCCTTTAGAGTTAGAGCTACACTTTCCACATCTGATGCATTGAGATTTCATCTTGGATTTCGAACCTCAAGCCGTATCAAGTAAGGGATTCTTTGTTGGATTCGTTCAAGCTATTGCGAATAAACAATTAGTAGAACTTTGCAACTTGTTAGGAGTAGAAGCTTTCTTGTACACATTTCTCCTCCCTGTCCTAGCAAGCTAAGTGAACTCTT
This sequence comes from Luffa aegyptiaca, assembly GCA_017139565.1. NCBI lineage: Eukaryota > Viridiplantae > Streptophyta > Magnoliopsida > Cucurbitales > Cucurbitaceae > Luffa > Luffa aegyptiaca. Next base: position 6,771,569 of record CM029399.1, on the reverse strand, counting down.
TAGAACAAGCTTTGGGTCTAATCGAAGGGTAGAAATTTATCATGCAACCTCGATCCCATCTTGTCTTGTCTCATGTACTTCCTTTTGTCTTCTGTTGACGCCTTACTTGGACTTGATCCCACCAAATTGAGGCATGATCCGTGCTCAGGAATTTCATCTTCACATACCAATCAAAGAACTCTTCCACACTACTTTTTCAATCAAGAAAGTTCTCGGGATGCAATCGGCCATGGAAATTTTGAACGTCCACTTTGATCCCATGATCTCCGTTTTATTGATGCCGTTCTAAATTAGAAATAAGAGACCCACATTAAAAAAAATCTCAATCGAAATGGTTGAAGCTTCTTCTTCATGAATAGTTCCTTGATTATGTGATCCGATCTAGTCAATCAAATTTGAATCGGAGTTCTTGAACTAAAGTTTGTGAAAGACTCTTTCCGCCTCTTTCATTTAAGCCATTTTTTATTGCCCCTAGCTTCTTCTTCTTTCTTTTACGAATCCGGCAAGCTAAAATCCTTTCTTATCTTGAGTGATTGCTTGAGGTAAGCCTTCTTGACTTGTTTTGAGTCCCGATTTTCAATCCTCGAATGATCTTTCGGGTCCTAGTACAATGGATTCCATAGGCGTTTTCCATGCTCTTTTGAAAGAAGCATCTGGAAATTACTTATTATGGGCATATGGGCTGAAGAATTATTTACTCGAGACACGATTGATCCCACTAGCCTTAGCACGACTGAGCTCCTTAGTTTTAGCTAGATTGAGCTCACTAGCCTCATAAGACTGAGCCCCTTGGCCTCAGCGAGACTAAGCTCCATCGCTTCAGCTAGATTGATCTCCATCGCCTTAGTAGGATTAAGCTCACTAGCCTCAGCACGATTGAGCCCTTTAGTCTCAACTAGACTGAGCTCACTAGCCTCAGCAAGATTGAGCTCCATCGCATCAGCTAGACTGAGCTCCATCGTCCCAGCAGGACTAAGCTCGTTAGTCTTAGCACGACTGAGCCCCTTAGCCTCCGTAAGACTAAGCCACTTAGCCTCAATAAGACTGGGCTCCATCGCTTGAGTAAGAGTGAGCCACTTCGCCTCAACAAGACTGAGCTCGATAGCCTCAGCACGATTCCTTAGCCTCAGCAGGACTGAGCTCACTAGCCCCAGCAAGACTAAGCGGAGATTTAACATGATTGAGTCTCTTAGTCTGAGCTAGACTGAGCTTACTAGCCTTAGTAAGACTAAACCTCTTGGGCTCAGCAAAACTAAGTCCCTTAATCTCACCTAGATTGAGCTCACTAGCCTTAGTAAGACGGAGTCTCTTTGCCACAACAAGACTGAGCCACTTGGTCTCAACTAGGCTGAGCTCACTAGCCTCAACACGATTGAGCTCCAACGCCTCAACAAGACTGAGTGGAGCTTCAACACGACCAAACCCTTGGCCTTAGCACGACTAAGCCCCTTCGCCTCATCACCACTGAGTCCCAGCAAGACTGAGCTTACTAGCCTCAGCAAACTAAGTCTCTTAGTCTCAGCACGAGTGAGTCCCTTAGCCTCGGCAAGGCTAAGCCCATAGCCTCAACCAGGGATGGCAATGGGGTGGGGTTGGACCGAGGACACTCTCCATTCCCGTCCCCAAAAAAGATCCCCGATTTGACCCTCATACCCGATCAAACTAGGGATTCCCAGTCTCGTTCGGGATAGGGCCTCACAGGGACCCAACCCCGCAAGTATTTTTTCCATCTCTAGCCTCAGCACGACTGAGCTCTATTATTTCAGCTAGACTGAGCTTATTAGCCTCAGTAAGACTAAACCCCTTGGCCTCAACAAAATTGACCTCCATCGCTTCAGCAAGATTGAGCCATTTAGCCTACAAAAGATTAAGCCACTTAGCCTTAGTAAGATTAAGTTCCATCGCTTGAGCAAGATTGAGCCCCTTCGCCTTAGACTAAGCGCACTAGTCTCAGCAGAACTGATCCCTTTACCTTCGGCTCCTTAGCTATAGCAAGATTGACCTCAATAGCCTCAACAAGACTGAGCTCTTTAGCCTCAGTAAGAATGAGCGGAGCTTTAGCACAATTGAGCCCTTTTTCCTCAACACGACTAAACCCCTAAGCCTCATCACCAGAGCCCCTTCGCCTCACCACGACTGATCCCCTTAGTTTCAGCATGACTGAGGCCATTAGCCTCAGCACGGTTGAGCCCTTCTAATCTTAGCAAGACTAAGCCCCTTAGCCTCAACAAGACTGAGCATACTAGCCTCGTAACAACTGAGCCCCTTAGCCTTAGCAAGACAGAGCCTGTTAGCCTCAGCATGACTGAGCTTTATCGCCTCAGTTAGACTGAATTTAGTAGCTTGAGTCCCATCGCCTTAGCAAGACTAAGCTCCATCGCCTCAGCAAGACTGAGCTTCATCACTTGAGCAAGACTGAGCCCCTTCGCCTCAGCAAGAATGAGCTTCTCTAATCTTAACAAGACTAAACTCACTACCCTTTGCACGACTGAACCCTTTAGCCTCAGCACCTAAGAAGCACGGACACAGGCACGGGACACGACAGGACACGACAACACGTCAATTTCTAAAAAACTAGGACATGGACATGTTGAGGATACGCTTTTTTAAAAAAAAATAGTATATATATAAATTTAACATAAAAAATAAAAAAAAATACTAAAAGTACACTAAAAAGCATGAAAATGCCGGTGACGGCGGCGAAGACGGTCGGTAACGACGACGGAGCTGGCGGCGAGGCGATGGAGGGAGATTAATGAAAATGGCAAAGAGAAGAAAGAAATGTTGAAGTTAAATGTTGGTTGCGTTTTCGTGCGATGAAAACATCGGCCCACTTTGGGTTTTACATTTGGGCCCATTTCCATCGATTTTTTTTCCTTCAGTCGTGTCCTTGGCGTGTCTGATGCGTGTCCCAGCGTATCTGAATTTTTTTAAAAAAAAAATTATGGACACACAAATTTGTGTGTCTGACACTTGTCCGGCACGTGTCCGAACGTATATGTGTTCGACACAGATTCTTCCCCAATTTTGAAGTATCTGTGCTTCATAGCTCAACATGATTAAGCCTCATCATCTCAACAAGATTGAGTCCCTTAGTCTCAGCACGACTGAGCTTCATTACCTTAACTAGAATTAGTCCTTTGGTCTCAGCAAGACTGAGCTCACTAGCCTCAGTAAGAGTGAGTCCCTTGACCTTAGCAAGACTGAGCCACTTGGCCTCTGCTAGACTGAGCTCTATCGCCTCAGCATGATTGAGCTCAATTACCTCAACAATATTGAGCCTTTTCTCCTCAGCATGACTGAGCCCCTAAGTTTCATCACCACTGAGCCCCTTAGCCTCAACATGACTTAGCTCGTCTAATCTCAACAAGACTTGGCTCACTAGCCTCAGCACTACTGAGCTAATTAGTCTCGGCAGACTAGCCACCTTAGCTTCAGAACGACTGAGCTCTATCGCCTCAGCTAGATTGAGTCCGTTGGCTTGAGCAAGACTAAGACACTTTGCCTCAATAAGACTAAGTCACTTGTCTCAATAAGATTAAGTATTAGAATAACAAGAACTTGTAATTAGTTCTAGTTTAGTACAGTTAGTTATCATCAGTTTATACTGTTATGGTTGTTATTCTTTAGCTAACTGAATATTGTATTCTTTGGTGCCTATTTATAGGCTTGCTTCATTAATGAAAGACTAAGCAAGATTATTTACTCTTGGAGTTTGATATGGTATCAGATGATTTCAGATGATTTCCTAAAACCGTAGAGTGGATCTTGCCCAGTTTTTTTTTTTTCCCGTCTCTTTGCCCAAATTCTTTCATGGCCGGAGACTCGAAAAACTCTTCTTCCCCAAATTCGACTTCCTCTGCAAATCAAGCGGCTGCTCAACCAACACATCAATCGGTTATTGATCTTTACGATAACCCTTATTATCTTCATCATTCAGATGGGACACATTTGGTGCTTGTTTCTGAACATCTTACCGAGACTAACTATACATCATGGAGTCAAGCTATGATTCTTGGTTTGACTGTAAAGAACAAGTTGGGCTTCGTCGACGGTTCCCTTCCACAGCCTTCTGATAATCTGCAGCGTTCTTGGGTCATCTGCAACAACGTGGTAAAAGCATGGATACTCAACGCTTTGTCAAAAGAAATCTCTGCGAGCATTAATTTCTCGGATTCGGCCCAAGAAATGTGGAATGATCTTCAGCAGAGATACCAACGAAAGAATCGCCCAAGAATCTTTCAATTGCGTCGAGAAATTTCCAATTTGTCTCAAGAACAACAATCTGTTACCCAATATTTCGCCAAATTAAAAACCTTATGGAACGAGCTTGTTTCTTACCATCCCTCTTGTTCGTGTGGCCGTTGTACCTGTGGCGGCGTCAAGGATTTGGTTCAATATTTTCAAACGGAGCACGTCATGGCATTTCTTATGGGTCTTAACGACTCGTTTAGCCAAGTTCGAACACAGTTGCTTTTAATGGAGCCGGAACCATCTGTCACTCGCGCGTTCTCTCTTGTTGCCCAAGAAGTGGAACAACGAGTCTTTACTGTTCCAAATCCGACTGTCTCAACTGATGCCAGTGCCAATGCCGCTGCACTTCTTGCCAAAAGCTCACAGTCGAACACTTCCAGCCGTTCTCAAACTGCGAAGAAGAAGGAAAGGCCACTATGCTCTCACTGCAATGTACTGGGTCACACGGTTGATCGCTGCTATAAACTTCATGGTTACCCCCCTGGGTACTGAGCCAGAAAGCCAACACCGCTACTTCGCCTTCCACGGCATAGACCGAATCCACCCTGCCCACTTTATCTTCAGAGCAGTGTCAGGGACTGTTAGCAATGTTGCAATCCCACCTTGCTGCTGTCAAAATTGGCTCTTAATCTTCTTCCGCTGCCAATGCACATGTAGCAGGTACTTGTTCTCATCTCATACCTGCCTCAAATAATTGGGTTGTCGACTCAGGTGCTTCCACCCATATTTGTTATTCTAGAGATTTATTCTCCAAGTTATCTCCTGTCTCCGGATTCACTGTTACATTGCCGAACCAAGATCGAATAGCTGTTGAATATGTTGGCGATATTCAGCTTTGTGGTTCACTTGTTTTAAAGAATGTTCTGTTCGTTCCTTCTTTTCGGTTCAACCTCATTTCTATCAGTGCATTGACGGCTAATTCACCTGTTCTCATCTCTTTTGTTGGTGATTTTTGTCTAATCCAGGACAAGTACTCCTTGAAGATGATTGGCAAAGCTAGACTATGGCAGGGACTTTACTTCAACAGGATATTTTACCTTCTTTTAATAAAGTTGCTTGTAACTTTGTTTTACAGTGTAGTTCCTTTACTTGGCATGACCGTCTTGGTCACCCTTCAATCAAACACTTGAATGCATTGAGGAATATTTTGTCCATCTCTTCTTCAACCTGTTGTTCCCAACCTTGTTTCATCTGCCCTCTAGCTAAACAACGCCGATTATCATATCAGTCAAGTGCAAAAATTGCTAATAAGCCCTTTGAGTTAGTCCATTGTGACACATGGGGCCCATATCAGACCCTTTCACACTCTGGTTACAGATATTTTCTAACGGTTGTCAATGACTTCTCACGGTACACCTGGACATTTTTAATGAAGCAGAAATCAGATGCCTTAGCTATCATTCCACGTTTTTTTGCCTATGTAGAAACTCAATTTGGGCTTCCTATTAAGTGCTTCCGTTCAGACAATGCCCCCGAACTCTCCTTCACAGATTTTTTCCAGTCCAAGGGAGTAGTCGTCCATCAATTTTCCTGTGTTGAATGTCCGGAGCAAAATTCTGTTGTGGAGAGGAAGCATCAACACCTTCTAAACGTTGCAAGGGCACTCCTCTTCCAGTCCAGGATACCAATCAAATTTTGGAGCGAATGTATATTAACTGCTTCGTTCCTCATTAACCGAACTCCTTCCTCAGTCCTAAATTGGCAAACTCCCTTCTATCGTCTATACAACAAAGATGCAGATTACCAACAGCTTCGGGTCTGTGGTTCACTTTGTTTTGCTTCTTCTCTGACTGCTAACAGGTTGAAGTTTCACCCACGAGCTGTCCCATCTGTCTTTGTTGGCTATCCTCAAGGTATGAAGGGTTACAAGCTCTATGACATTCAACATAGACGCTTGTTTGTCTCTCGAAATGTGGTGTTCTATGAAAATATATTTCCTTTCCATCAAACTACACTTGAGGAAGAAATTGTTGATCCCTTTCCTGACTTGGTATTGCCGAAGTCATTTGACTATTGTGGGATCCACTCGCCAAGCGTTGCATATTCTCAACAGAACATTCCTTCAACTGATATGCCTATGTCAGCTGAGCAACATCCAATTTCCGAAAGTTGTAATGATCAACCTGCCACTTCTCAGGAGGATCCTTCTCCGTCCATTGAGGTGCCCTTGAATCCTCCAAGAAGGTCTACTCGGCAAACAAAGCAACCTTCTTATTTGAAGGACTTTCATTGTAGTTTGCTTGAAACCAATACGTATCCTAAGACTTCTAACAAGTTTCCTTTGCAGAAATTTCTGTCTTATGATACATTGTCGCCAGATTACAAAAAGTCTGTACTTAATGTTTCTTCTTCATACGAGCCTCAGTATTACCACCAAGCTGTTCCTTTTGAGCAATGGAGGAAAGCCATGGATGCTGAGTTGAAAGCCATGGAAGTGAATCAAACCTGGTCTGTTGTACCATTGCCTAAAGACAAAAGATCGATTGGGTGCAAATGGGTCTACAAGATCAAACACAAGGCCGATGGGTCTATTGAGCGATACAAAGCTCGTCTTGTTGCCAAGGGGTATACACAACAGGAAGGCATAGACTATATCGAGACATTCTCTCCTGTTGCTAAGCTTGTAACCATCAAGGTTCTTTTAACACTGGTTGTGTCCTATCAATGGCCGTTAATCCAGCTGGATGTCAACAACGCTTTTCTTCATGGTGATCTACTTGAAGAAGTGTACATGGACCTACCCCTCGGATACAAACATGGCCAGGCTTTATCTCAAGGGAATCGCTTAGTTTGTCAACTACACAAGTCGATCTATGGCCTAAAACAGGCCTCTCGCCAATGGTTCGACAAGTTCTCCTCGGCCCTCCTCTTACTTGGTTTCAAACAATCCAAATCAGACTATTCCTTATTCATTAAAGGCTCTGGTGCTTCCTTCATTGCACTTTTAGTCTACATGGATGATATTATAATTACCGGGGCGTCCTCTGTTGCCATTGAGAAACTGAAGGCTCATCTTCATGAAACATTTAAGCTTAAAGACTTGGGATCACTAAGATACTTCTTAGGCTTAGAGATTGCTCGTTCAGCCAAAGGTATCTTTCTTTCCCAACGGAAATACACTCTTCAACTGATTGAGGATGCTGGCTTGCTCGCTTCCAAGCCTTCTGTTCTGCCTATGGACCCGAACAGTAAGTTACAAGCTGATGTTGGAGATTTACTACCAGATCCGACTGTATACCGCAGAGTCATTGGTCAGCTTCTTTACCTGACCATCTCACGCCCGGATATTACTTTCGCTGTCCACCGCCTCAGTCAGTACGTTGCTAAGCCAAGAACTTCTCATATGCAAGCTGTGACTGTTTTACTGAGGTACTTTAAGAGTTGTCCAGGACAAGGAGTTTTATTGTCTCCAGCCGCTTCTCTTCAAATCCGTGCCTTCGCTGATGCCGATTGGGCATCATGCCCTGATTCTAGAAAATCCACCACTGGATTTTGCATATTCCTAGGAGATGCTTTGGTCTCTTGGAAGGCAAAGAAGCAGAACACTGTGTCTCGATCTTCAGCTGAGGCTGAATACCGTGCTTTGGCTGCTGTCTCTTGTGAGATTATATGGCTACATCAACTCCTCAAAGACCTTCAGACTCATTCTCCCGTGCCGTAATCTGTGTTTTGTGATAACAATGCTGCAATCCATATTGCGTCCAATCCCATCTTCCATGAAAGAACAAAACACATTGAGTTAGATTGCCACTTTATCCGGGAAAAAGTCCTTCAAGGTGTTATCAAGCTTCTACCAGTCCGATCAAATCATCAATTGGCAGACATCTTCACCAAAGCCCTTCCCTTGACTTCATTTTCTTACATATTATCCAAGATGGGAATTATTAACTTCATGAGTCCATCTTGAGGGGGGAGTATTAGAATAACAAGAACTTGTAATTAGTTCTAGTTTAGTACAGTTAGTTATCATCAGTTTATACTGTTATGGTTGTTATTCTTTAGCTAACTGAATATTGTATTCTTTGGTGCCTATTTATAGGCTTGCTTCATTAATGAAAGACTAAGCAAGATTATTTACTCTTGGAGTTTGATATTAAGCTCCATCACCTCAGCAAGATTGAGCTCACTAGCGTCAACAACACTAAGCTCACTCTAGCCTCAGCATGATTGAGCTCATTATCATCAGCAAGACGGAACCTCTTAGCCTAAGCAGAACTAAACTCTTTAGACTCAGCATGATTGAGCTCCATCGCCTCAGCAAGATTGAGCTTCTTAGCCTCAGCAAGCTGACTCCATCATCTCAACAAAGATTGAGAGGAGCTTCAGCACGATTGAGCCCTTTCGCCTCAACACGACTAAGCCCCTAAGCCTCATAATCATTTAGCCCATTCGCCTCATGACGACTGAGCCCTTTAGCTTCAGTACGACTAAGTTCTTAGCCTTAACACGACTGAGCCCCTTCACGTCAGCACAACTGATCTCCTCTAACCTCAGGAAGACTGAGCTACTAGCCTCAACACGATTGAGCCTCATCGCCTGAGCAAAATTAAGTCTCTTAGTCTCAACACAACTGAGCTTCATTGCCTTAGTAAAACTAAGCCCCTTGGTCTCAGCACAACTGAGCTTACTAGCCTAAGCAACTGAGCTCTATCAACTCTAATTGAGCCCCTTGGCTTCAGCACGACTAAGCCTTTTCGTCTCAACATGATTGAGTCCCTTAGCCTCAGCATGATTGAGCTCTTTCGCGTTAGCAAGACCAAGCTCACTAGCTTCAACGAGCCCCTTTACCTAGCACAACTGAGCCACTTAGTCTTAGCAAGACTGAGCTTCATTGCCTCAGCAAGACTGAGCTCCATGGCCTCAGTAAGACTAAGTAAAGCTTGTGCACGACTGAGTCGTTTCGCCTATGCACAACTGAGCCCCTTAAGACTGAGCTCACTAGCCTAGCAAGGCTGAGCTCCATCACCTCAGCTCGACTAAACCCTTTTGTCTCAACACGATCAAGCTCTTCTAATTTTAGCAAGATTGAGCTCACTAGCTTCAACACGATTGAGCCTCTTAGCCTCAACACGATTGAGTCATATCGCCTCATCAAGATTGAGTCCCTTTGTCTCAACAAGACTGAGTCCCTTAACCTTAGCAAGACTAAACTCCATCGACTTAGCACGACTAAGCTCACTAGTCTCAGCAAGACTGAGTCCCTTAACCTTAGCAAGACTAAACTCCATCGACTTAGCACGACTGAGTCCTTTCGTCTCAACAAGATTAAACCTCTCAACCTCAGCACGACTAAGCTCCTTAGCCTCAGCAAGACCGAGCCCCTTAACCTCAACACGACTAAGCCCTTTAATCTCAGCATGATTGAGTTCCATCGCCTCAGCAGGACTGAGCTCCCTAGCCTCAACATGCAGATAGAAGCTTTTGATGGCTGAGAAAAGTGATTTTGGAGAATTCTTCACCATAGAATTATTGGTCAAGAAGGTAGATATAGGAAAATAATTGTGATTGGTCAAGATTTATGAAAATTTAAGAAGGGAGAGATTAGATTTATGGGAATTTGTTAGGATAAAAAAAAGTTTTTGGCTAAGAATGAGATGACTTTCAATCTCTATTGATAAAGAGTTTTTTTTTAGAATTCAAATGATTGATTTAGAAAGTAATAAGGGTTGAAAAAATTAGAAAAGTGGATGAAGCATTGTGATGATTTGACCAAGATACTTTTGGTTTGCCTTGAACTTGTATGTTAAGATAATATTAGATATTTTCTACTTAAATTGGAAAAAGATACATCTTATTTTGGTGGACGGAGATTATGTTCAGATCGACATATTAGGACCCATGATTAAAAAAAATTTGGAACAGTTTATTTTGGAATAAGATTTTATATGCCAATAAAAGTGGGAAATGTTTTAGATTTGCGTGGAAAGCTAAGATATTTAAAAATCACTTCTATTTGGTAGTAGTTCATTATTTTCCTTGAACACAAAGTGTTCAAATTGGATATCTATTGATATAATACAAAGACACATTTTTAGAATCATAATTTACTTTAAAGTGGTGGAGAAACTCAAAGTCTAAAAGGAAAAATTGAGGGAAGGCAAAAAATTTTCTTGAAGGAATATTTATCGATGGAAATACTAAAATAAAATATGTTAGGGCTATTGGATATCAAAGAAAATAACTGTAGAATGTTTTTTTTTTTAAGTTCCTTTTAGTTGGTGTAGTTGATTATATTTCTTGGATTGTATTGGTTTAATACAATCCAAGTTATGACAATGGGGATTTACTTCCACTTTGTCGCGTACACATTGAAATTAAATTTCTCCATAGTTCATGAACTAAATTGAATCAAACAAGAAAAACTATGTTTAGAGTCCAGCAAGAGTCATAATAGCTGTCTTGTCTTCAATACAAACTAGTGTTGATTTTGCACAAGTGCTAATACCATATTCGGAAAAAACTTATAAATTTATAATTTTCAATTTGTTAATGACATTTTTGTGGATGTTTACATTGTATATTTGTATTAATCAGACACTCTCATCATACTAATCTATGGATCTTGCTGACATTCATAAATGTTCATGCATTGTCAAGAATTTCTTCAATGTAGGGTGTCCGTGTATGATTTTTTGTTTACCAAGAACGTCTTCAATAAAACCAATAGGTACAAATAACTTGTAACTTTGTTTTTCCTTTCGTTGCTAGTTTTTTTTCTTTTTATAACCTCTTAGAATTAGTTTGGGTGGGCTATTAGATGGCATTGATGATATTATGCTATCATAATTTTTTCATCTTGAAGTGTTGTTTCTTGGATGATATTTGATTATATTATTGGTGTGTATGTATTTTCATTTCTGAAGACTCGCCTACCTCAAGTGTATAGAGTATATGTTTTTGCATTTCTTTCGATTGCCTATATATGTGTGTGTAGTTGGTATTGTGCTCATGATCAAGCTTCTTATCTACAAGTTTATATTGATAGCCCGCAAGGGTTATGTTAGGCTAATAGCTTAGGCCCCGTTTGATAACCATTTTGTTTTTGGTTTTTGGTTTTTGAAAATTAAGCCTATAAACACTACTTCCATTAATAAGTTTCTTTGTTTTGTTCTCACCTTCCCATGTTTTCAAAAACCAACTCAAGTTTTGAAAACTAAAAAAAAATAGTTTCCAAAAACTTGTTTTTGTTTTTTAAATTTGGCTAGGAATTCAAATGTGTTATTGACAAGGATGAAAACAATTGTAAGAAATTTGGGAGAAAATAAGTTTAATTTTCAAAAACAAAAAACCAAAATCGAAATGGTTATCAAATGGGACCTTAGTTGCTTTTTTGCATCGTTGTTCAGCTGATATTGGGGATGTGATAAACTTTTATAACTTATTTCTTTTCCAATATTACAAGTTGTGTTAAGTTTATGAGGAAAAAAAGATAAGATAACAAAAATAATTGGAGATTGGTGGGAAATGAAAATAGGCGTTTCATATGGGAATGAAATAATATGGGCTTTAGTTCTTTCCAGTATTGCATTTTTGGAGCTCTTTCAATGTGTTTCTGAGGTCGTTTCCTTGCTTTGTAGGTCACTATGTAGGATTTTGTTTTGGTGAGTTTTCCATTGCCTCGATACTTTTATTTCCAATGCCTTGTTTTGTATTTTCTTTTCTCGGTGATCCATCTTTCTTTCTCTAGCAGATGTTGAGGGGATCGAGTTTTAATCACTTGGATTGCTTTTCGATTAGACTTAATACTTCTTTATGGGCGTCGGTTTGTCGTCCTTTTTGTAATTACTCTTTGGGGCTCATTCTTTTGGGGTGGGATTCTTTTTTGTAGGTAGGTTGTGGGGTCTTGATTCTTAGGCTGGTTTTTATCTTCTCGGGGCTCGTTTTTTCATGCCCTTGTTCTCCCTTTCATTCTGCTTAATGAAAACTTTGTTTCTCATAATAATAATGATGAATCAATTGGATTGCTTTTTGGGATTTTTGGGAAATGGAAATGTGCTAATTCTTTTGGTGAGTTTTATTTGCATCCTAATCCAACTCGGGGTTGGGATGATTATGAATTGTATCTATGATGTTTTTGAATTTGATGATTGGCATCGAATGTGGAATTCAAGTTTCATGGTGGAGAAAGAAACCTTTTCTGCGATAATGGAAATTTGGATTGAAGTAAAGAGTCTAGACTTGAGTATGTATTTAAAGAGGGATTACTTTATGGAAATAAGTAAATTTTAGATTAAAGAATGAGACTAGGTAACAATAGAGATTATTAACAGAATGAGGAGAAATTACAAGTAGTGTGGTGGATAGACTATGTATTGGAATAGACATTAAAGTTCAAAATGGATGAATTCTTTGAAAAGTTTGTTTTCGAATAAGATGACATTAAGATATTCCGTAGTTATCCATAATTTTGTTGAAAGCTAAGACATTTGGGAATCACTTTTCTAAGGAGAATGAGTTGTAAAGTTTAGCAAAGACGGTGGAGTATTAAAGATGATTTTACAAAGATTCATTGATTGACTCATGGTGTTTGTGTTGACTAATGAGGTGACAATAGAGATTTTATTTACTGAATGATAAAAAAGTATAAGTAGTGTGGTGGATGACAAGCTCTGTATTGGAATAGACATTAAAGCTGAAAATTGATGAATTCTTTGAAAAGTTTATTTTTGAATAAGATGATAATAAGATTTTGAGTTTAGGTAGGCTATTTCTTCGAATTGTCCACTTGAAATTTTCTTTTTTAGATATTGATGCCATTGATGATATTGTGTGATATCATGATATTTTCATCTTAAAATGTTAGTTTCACAGATGGTATTTGGTTATGTTATGGGAGTGTATGTATTTGCATATGTTTTTGCATTTCTTTGAACGGATGGTATTTGGTTATGTTATGGGAGTGTATGTATTTGCATATGTTTTTGCATTTCTTTGAATTGTCTATATATATGTAGTTGAGATGTTTTAGTTCTTTCTAGGTATTTTGTGCATCATAATCAAGTTTCTTATCTACAAAGTCTTAGGGCAGCTGCTAAAGAACTCGTTTTAGTTGGAGTTCAGTTACTCAAATATTGAGATAAGTAAAATAGATGAATATTGGAGTGCTCAGGTACAAAGGTCGAGGATCGATATTCGTAAATGTGTACAGAAAATATTGAGGCACATGGGTACGAAGGCCAAAGATCTATATTCGTTGCAAGTATATTAGAATATTGAGGCATCTAGGTACAAAGGTCAGGGATCAATATTCTCCTTTACCTGTATCGGGGTGCCTGAGTACAAAGGTCAGGAGTTGATACGCAGAGATAGTTATATAATTAAGTATGAACATCAAGGCGCTCGGGTACAAAGATCAGGGATCGATATTCATATTGGATTGCAACAAATATCGAGACATCTGGGTACAAAAGTTAGGGATCAATATATGTTACATAAGTACAAGGGAGATATTGGGGTGTATGGATACAAAGGTCAGGGGCGCCTAATATTTTTCATATACAGGTATCGAGGTATCTGGGTAGAAAGGCCAAGAGTCGATGCATTAGAATGTAGAGCAAATGAGGCTCTTGTCAGACTAAGAGTTGTGCTAGAGTCAATGTCTTGAATACAAAGGTCAGGAACTGACTAGTTGAGCCATGTGATTGTTGGATTTGTGAATAGTTGAGGATGATCCGATAGAATTATGTTGATGGTGTTATGATTGATCTTGAGATGTTTTGTGTGATTATGATGTTTGAGGTGAATATGATACTTATGTACTTATTCTTCAGGTTTAAAGAGCTTGATTTTTGCCTTATGTGTTGTATGTTGTTTGATGGTTCCTCAGGTGTGAGCCACTTATTCAGTACCGTAGTTTGTATTGACCCACCACCAGGTTTTGCACGTGATGAAAGCTTATTCAGACTTGGTGATGAGGAGGCGGCTTGAAGGAAGAAACCTTTAGATAACTAGTTTTTTAAATTTTATTTTTGTGTTTAATTTCTGATTGGATTTTGTTTAAGCCGAAGTGGTTGTAGGTTAATTTGTTTCGACAGTTGTAATGAACCAAAAGCTTTTAGTTTCTCTTATTTAGGATTTTATCAATTAGTACTGGTTACAAGATCTTACTCATATTACTTAGTTTTTATTGTACCAAGTATGTTGGGATGTTGGTAAGTGGTGTGAAGGTGGTGCTCTAGTTTTAGGAGTGCATATCTCAACTTTTTCAGATGTTTAAAATTTTTGGTTAGTTATAGTTACGATGTTATGTTGCTGGATTTTTTGGGGCGTTACAAAAATGAGAAGATAACTGTAGGGATTATGTACTAAAGAAGTAAAAAGTACATATTGTATGGTGGATGGATGATTATGAGTTGGAATAGACATTAAATTGTTTATTGATGAATGCTTTGAAAAGCTGATTTTTGAGAGATTACATAAAGATGTTATGTAATTTTATATTCTTTTGTTGAAAGCTAAGTCATTTGGAACTCACTTTCATTTGGCCAACGTAATTGAGGATTTTTCTTAAATACAAACTGTTTGTAATTCCATCTATTGGTATATGATTTTAAGTTCTACAAGTTCTAGGACAAATGGAGGAAAACCTAACTTTAAAGGGAGCAACTAATGGATTAATAAAGGAGGTTTTAGGGTATTTGGAACAGTATGAAGCATTAGAATAAAAGATACCAAAGCAATTTGGTGTTAGAAAGAAGTATTGTATTGTTCAAGAAGATGGATAAAGGACAAAATTTTAGATCAGAGTTCTATGGATTTTGTATTTGAGATGAAGACAATAACTTTGGATCGAAGAAAAAATCCAAGTTTTATGGGGGGAGAAAAATATTTTGTTACAATAATGGAATATTGGGTCAAAGAGAAGAGACCAAACTTGAGTTTCATGGTCATGTATTTGAAGAGGGATTACTTTGTCAAGATAAGAGAATTTTGGATGAAAGGATGAGACTAGACTTTGATCTTTCTTCCAAATAGTTCTTTTAAAGAGTGGATAAGAACTTAGATATTGGTTGAGGTACTTAGTAAATGAGTTTGTTTTGAGTAGTGAGGAAAATGAGTTGTAAAGTTTAGCAAAGTCGATGAACATAATAACTTTAAATTATTGTTGTCTCTTGGAGCTAGTTTGGGGTGGGCAAAGGCCTATAGGTTGAAATTTTAATAACTTAAAATCCTTGTCGTCTCTCAAAGATTTAGGGTGGACAAAGTGTTGGAGTTGAAAATGTAAATAACTTGATATCCTTAGTGTCTTGGAGTTGGGTTTATGGTGGGTGAAGCCTCGTGTGGAATTAGTAGGGTGGGCAAGTCGAAAAAAGAGATGAGAGAATTCATATCTTGCCATTAAAATGACGAGTTGCCTACTATCAATATGAGGAAGTTAATGTCGTCCTTGATTGGGCCGCGCTTGGACCATAATTCAATTAGGGATCCTTCTAATCCCCTTCACAATATAAACACAATATAGACTATTTTCAAAACTATATTTCACAAATGTCAATTTTCTTGAAAAATTTTAGTTTTAGCTTGGATAAATTTTCTACAGCAGTTTTCTTACACAACTTTACCATTGGATTTTCTGCATATCTTTAAATTTATTTTGTATTTTATTTTGTTTCCAAAAGTAGAAAATTATAAGGATTCATGAGGATGTGGACCCAAAATAGGGATAAAAAATCATTCATCCTCCCGTGGAAGAACTTTTGGGATAAAACTAATAGGAACGAATCTTTTTTATAGTGTTTAAAGCTCATCACTTCCTGTTACCTTTCAAATGTGATTTTTTTTTTAGTACATCAACATTTGGGAGTGAGAAATTTGAACCTCTGACCTCTTGATCAAAGGTACATGTCAATTATCATTGAACTATGCTCGCTTTGGCTTCAAATGTGAAATATTTTGGTGTCAATATTGTGGGATAATCCAAAGGTGGAGAAAATGTCAAACTTTCACAAACTAAGGTAACACTAAAAAAAGACAAATTTCAAGAACTAAAAGTATATATTTAATTTCAATAATTAACAGTTGTATATTATTTTGCCTTCAAACCATTCTCATCTAATCTAACACAATAAAGTTAAAAGAAAGATTTTTCTTCTGTTTTTTTTTTCCTTATCCACTTGAACCTACTATTTGAACTTCAAACACTTCTTTTCTTTGGAGAATGGACAATCCTATTTGTTAAAAGGTTGACCTACTCCAATTTAATTGGTTTGGTTTCATAGTTTTGGACTGAAAGGCCAACTAACATTAATATACCTCAACCCAATTCTTATTTCCAACTTTTGTCCCTTCTTCCAAGTACATTGTTTAATCAAATAAGACCTACATTTCATAAAGTCAAACCAATTAAAGAATTCCTCAAGTTTTCAAAACATAATGACAAAAATGTCAAAAAATTTAAATCGCATACAATATCTCCATATTCTTATAATCATATGATATTGTTTACGGTCTGTTTGGAATACCTTTTAGTATACTTTGAATATAAAGTCATATGAATTTGATCTTCTTTTCTTCTAACTTATTCATAATAATAATAATGTTGTCCTTACTCATATATCGTGAATATTTCACTTTTTAGCTAATAATTGGAACATTGTTCGCATTACCAAATACTTGATTTTTTTATAAAAAAAAATTGTAGCAAAATATGAAAATGAACTAAAACCATAAATCAAATATATCTAAAATATAAATTGATGGAAGCTGGAAAAAAAAACATGATTGGATTAGATTGTATGCAAATGAGTCCATTATTAGTAATTTAAAAAAAAATGTCAAATTTTAATTTGAAAAAAGAAAACCAAATCCACCATACCTTAATCCTCTATTCCAAACTTGGTAACCTATAACAACTACAAGTTGCCACGTGTCCTCTAGACACCCAAAAAATACATTAGTTGACCAATAGTTAAAAAATTAAGAAAATTGATCATGTGGGTCCAACACTCATATTTTATTATAATTTGAATTCCTCGAGACTGAATTTATTTTTAGATGATACAATATTACAATTGCAAGGTAAAGAATCAAACCTCCCATCTACAAAGTTATGGATACTTTAATTATTCAATTATGTTCATTTGGAAATTCTACTTTTCTACTCTTGAAAATATAATTATAGGTTAAAAGTCACTTTTGGTCCCCAAACTTTTATGAAAGTAACAATTTAGTCCCTAAACTTTGATTTGAAACAAGTTAGTCCTTGTATTTGCAATCTTGTAACGATTTAGTCCTTATACTTTAAATTTTGTAATAATTTAGTCCTGAACTTTAATAAGTAACAATTTAGTCTCTGTACTTTCTAATTTGTAACGATTTAGTCCATATCGTGAAAATTAATGTAAAGATTTAATGAAGTTTCTTACATAGATAGATTAATAAACTAACTTGGAACCCAATATGTTTATAAGATACACGATTTAATCATTACAAAATAAAAATTGACATATAATTTTGATGGTTTTTTTTTTCGAAAAGGATTAAGTTGTTTAAAATTTGAAAGTATAGGGACCAAATTGCTACTTACTAAAGTTCAGGGACTAAACTGTTATAAAATTGAAAATACATAGACTAAATCATTACAAATCAAAGTTCAGAGACCAACTTGTTACTTTCATGAAAGTTCAGTGACCAAAAGTGATTTTAAACCTATAACTATATTATTCTTATATAATTAATTATAAATATAATATTTACAAATAATTATATATAGGTTTCTAAAACATTGATCCATTGACTTGGATGATAGTAGTAATTGATTAATGACAGTAAAGTAATTACTTACTGACTGCATGTTCTTCTTTTACTAATTATAATTATAATTATTTCATAGACTATTATTATAACATTTCATCTGAGTTACATTTATGGCTATGGCAATTTGCCAATTAAAAACCTTAGTCATTTTCAAAATATATATATATATTTTTTGCTTAATGAAAATTGGGTTGGGTTGGGTTGGGTTGTTTTTGTTGAGAAGAAGTGACTTCTAATTAAATTTTAATTTAATTTAACTGAGAAAGAAAATTGAATTGGAAAAAAAAATAAATAAGTAAAATATTTAATTTGGAGGTTAAATAAAAGAATTAGTTAATAATTATTATGGAGTAGCAAAATGGCTTTACTTGTAGAATAACTGCACCAACCAAAATGAAGGGCAGGTTGGTTAGCCTAACCCAACCCAACTCTTTCTACTTACTTCTTTTTCCAAATTCCAATTTTGCCCTTTATTTTTTTTACTCATTTATCATCCATCACTCCTATTTTGCATAAATTTCACATTTTCAATTTGGTTGTTATCTTATGATGTTTTGATTCTCCTACTTTTTTTGTCTGTCATTAGATTCTTAGAAATATAATAATTAAATAATTGAGTTATAATTTGTTGCAAAAGATTCGATTGGAAAACAATTTAGGTATGAGATATGAGCAAGCATGAATATTCTACCTATCGAATTATAAAATTTGTTATGATTTTATCATTTATAGCAAGGATCTAGAAATTAGTCTATGATTTTAGTTATCAGGTCATATCACATCATTTTTACGAAAAATTACCGTTTTTGTCCTTGAAGTTTGAACAATAGGTCGTTCTTTAGAAAATACTCTATTTTGGTCGTTGACATTAAGATTTCGTTTGCCAATTTTACAAAAAAAAAAAACTTTATTTAAAAGTAGTTAATGTGGCGTTTTATAAAATAAAAATAAAAATAAACATAAAATTTGAAATTTAAAATTAATATAATTACAACCAATCGATGAAAGTGAGTTATTAGACACAAAATTAAAGATTAAAATATCATAGAAATTTCTTAAAGTTTGACTAAATAGACCCAATCATAAAAATTATTGACCAATTTTTTAAGTTAATCATTATTTTTAGTTAAATTACAAGTTTTGTTTCTGAGAAGTTCAGTCTAATTTAAGTTTTTAACTTTAAAAAGTGTTTAATAATTTCTTAAATTTCCAATTTTGTATCTAAGTCTTACTACTTTCAATTTTGTATTTAATAGATCTCACACCTTATTATACATTTTTTTTCTTAAATTCACGGAACTTTTAAACATACAATTGAAAGGTAAGGATTCTAGTAATAAAAAAATTAGGTGAATTTGAAGTGTAAAATAGATCAAATGTCTATTAAATACAAAATAAAAAGTTTAAGAGTGGTTCTTAAAAAAAAACAATAATAATAAATAAGAGTGGTAAACTTGTAATTTAACACACATGTAAAAACAATCGGCATCATTTTTTTAAAAACAAAATTAACAATATTTAGAAACAAGAGGTTCAAACCTCTCTTATTTAGGCCAAAATGAAAAAATGTGCTACTTTTCAATTCAAGAATATATGTCCTTTTGTTTACCTCATTATCCTAGCAAAATTACCATTTTACTTGAATGCAAGAGAAATGAGGGAGAGAGTAAGAAATTTTAAGGAGAAATTGGAGAGGAGCTTAGCAAGAGGTTAGAGCGAGAGCGAGATTGGAGAGAGAATGAGAGATTGGAGTGGAAAATTGGGGAGAGCGAGATTGAAGAGCGACCGATATTGGAGAAAGAGAGATTGGAGAGGGAGAGATTGGAGAGAGAAATTGGGGAGAGCGAGTGGTTAAAGTAGTGAGTAAAATGATAATTTTACATGTTGAAAAAGTGGAGCATTTATCATTTCTACTTATTTTAGGTTATTCGTATGAAAATCTCGAGTAACAAGTCAATTACTTCTAAAGTATACTCGCTTTGACAATAGATTCAAACATCTAAACTCTTAAAAAAAAAAAAAAATACATGCTAATCACCAATGAGCAAACATTTGGCACCAATCAAGGTCAATTCCAATCCATGTTTAAAGTTAGTTTTTTTTTTTTTTTTTTTGGAAATGCTATCCATGTTTAAAGTTAAAAAGGAAAACAAAACGTCGACGTTGGATAAAATTGAAAAAAAAAAGAAAAAAAAAAAAAGAAAAAAAAAGTAACGGTTTTATCTGGAAGCGCGTGAATTAAAATATGAAATATAACTTTTTGAATCATATTTTGTCCATTATACCCCTCTCTTCCTTCTCCACGTAACTATATATTTAGTTAAGTAACAGGTAAAACATTGTAGCTCAACTCTCTCTCTCTCATCAATTCTCTGATCTAGAGAGAGAAAACTCGAAACTGAAGCCAAAATCTCTCTCTCTCTTCCATGGCTGCCGAGAACAGAGAACTTCGTGTAGAAGAAGCACTGCCATGGCTTCCTAGTCAAGTTCTTCACGAGGCTTGCGATATCAAGGTTCTCTCTACTTCTACTTCTACTTCTCTCAGTTCCTTCGCTTCGATTTTTCAGTTCTGTTTCTATCTATGCTTTCTGTGTGTATTTCTCCGCTTTCTCCCTTCATTTTCTGTTTGTTTCTCAGGAAAGCATTTTACTAGAAAATCTTACATTCGTTTTTCTTTGCCGCCTCTTCTGATCAGACGTACATGAGGCAGCACCAGCAAAAACCTTACCTCCAACGGCAGCGGCGCCACGATCGGCCTCTACTATCGCCGTCGGATTTCGCTCTTTCACCGGTACTGCGTTTTGATCTCTCGATTTTACGTTTTTCAAGCCCTAGGTTACGTTCCTGATTACGGTATTGTGTTGTCGAAATGCTGTATTATATTGACGATTTTCTTTCAATTCGGTGAAACCGAATTAGAATCAGAAACCGAAGTACGGCAATATCTCTTCTCGGCCGCACCAGCGGCTGAAATCGGAGTCTGCGGCGGCGAATTGGACGGCCGGAGGACATGGAATGCAAGCGATTTTCCTCGATTCCGGCCGGAAATTAGGCGGCACCGGCGTTTTTCTTCCTCGCGGAACAGGCGGCACTGGTTACCAACCAAACAAGAAGCCAGGTGCGATTCCGATTATTCTTTTAATTAACATTTCTTTAATCAATTATTTTTCCATCGATAGATTTAAAAATGAACAAACAAAGAACTCTGTATTCGTGCCTACCTGTTTCTCTCTCGCTCTCTGTTTTCAATCAATATATGGAAACGGAAGAAGAGAGAGAGGAATTTGGCTTTTGATTGCACGATGTGTGCAACTCTTTCTAGTTTTAATTAATCAAAATAGTATTTAAAAAAAATAATCAAAATAGAATATATTGTTTTTTTTTTTTTTTTTTTTTTGAGTACATCAAATAGAATATATTGTTGATGTTAAATTAAAAACGAGATTTCTGAGAACTGATCAAATGAAAATCAACGAATTCAAAATATAATATATGTATTTTGAATGTTATCTTATAGTTATATCGCCTTAATTCCAACCTCAAATTTGCTATTGTTAATATATTAAATGAGTTTATTCTCATACTATATACGTATCTTTTGCAAAGATAAATACGAGTTGCAGTAACAATTACCATATAAAAGTGTTTTTGTATTGATTATATGTCAACAAACTCCTACCATATAAGTTCGGATTACTATATTTAATAGATTTAGATTTAGGCTATGTTTGGAAAGTCATGTTTTAAAACAGTTTTTTAATTAATTAAATAATTTATTATTGTTTTTTTAATATTTAACAGAAAACTTGTTTTATTATGGTTTTTACAACGATAAAAAAATTAGAAATCAATTACACTTCGTAGAATTGATCGTTCATAGATAATTTTAATTGTTTTTTCTAGTGTAATTTGATTTGAATGTGTAGTACTTTTTTTTCCGATAAAATATGGACGATAACAGCAGATATTCCGAGAAAATATAACAACAGATACTTTTTAAATAATTTCTTAAAAATTTTAAATTTTAGAATGTTAATCGACAAAATAAATTAACTATATTGAAGAAAGTTTCCTGAAGCTTATTTGAAAGACTATATTTATACAGCTTTTTGTTTCTTATAATACACAATTTTAATAAAAACATATTCAGAAAATAATTTCATAACTTTAAAAAAAAATCCCGAAATGACGTTATCTTAAAAAAAAAAAGGAATAAAATTTGTAACGTCTTTCTAAAATTACATGCATGCATGTGAATAACGATTTAAAATGTACAGTAACCTTAAATTGGTTTGAAATGAACCAAATTTCCTGATTATTAATTAATATTTAAGCGCGTGTGATCCACACTTTTTTTTTTTTTTTTTTAATTAATTCCTATATTTGGACTTAAAATTGTGAATTTTTTTGCAGCTTGCTCCATGGTTCTCGTCCCTGCTCGTGTAGTTCAAGCTCTTAACCTTGATGTTCAAGCATTAGGATTGCAAATTTCCCCCCGCAAAGGTATGGCAATATATTATTTCTTAAAATTCCTTGTTGCTTTGGCTAAAATAATAAAAGTATGACGTAATATATTTAAAGATTTTTTTAGATATTAAAATATCTAATATAATCGCCCTGTATAAGACAAATTAAGGGGTAATTGCATTCTCATTCCCTCATTTTTTTATTATTTTTTATTTTTTGGCTCTATCTCTCTTACCATATAGGAATATTCTGTATCTCACTTGATTAAAAAAAAAATTGTCATCCAACCAATAGAAAATAATATTTTAAAACATTAGATTCTGAATCTTATTATATAATTTCAAGTGGCTATAAGTCACAACTCTGATGAAAGTTTTATATTGATATAGACCCTTCTATAGTAAAATTAAAGACTTTTAGAATATTAGAAACAAAATTGAAAAATAGTAAACAAAATATTAGAGAACTAGTGCACATGTAATGTAACCAAATTTGTTCTCGTGGTGTTATAGACTTATAATACAAAATTACCAATGATTATTGTGAATTTGGGACTTTATTATATAAACAAAAGCATATTATATAGTTATGACTCATAAGTTTTTTTTTTTTTTTTTTTTCTTCTTCTTCTGGGGGAAGTCTATGACTTATGAGTCACGAGCGGTGAAAAAGTCAAAAGATTTTAGAAAAACAATTCTAAACATGTTCTATTTGATAAGTTTTTTGTTTTTGAAAATTATGCTATGTTCTCAATCTCCTCACAATGATTGTCATACTTAGTATTTTTTTTAAACAATTATGTGAAAATACTTTTTTAGTCTATGTGTTGATAAACATTTTTTTTTTTAATAATTATACTTATTTTTCCAAAATTATTACTATCGTTTTCATTTTTCTCAATGCCACATTAAATTCTTAGCCAATTTTCAAAAACAATTTTTTGAAAACATTTTTTTTTTTAATTTTCAAAACTTGATTTGATTTTTGAAAACACGAGAAAAAGATAGATGACAAAACAAAGAAACTTATAAGTAGAAGTAATAATTGTAAGTTTAATTTTCAAAAGCCAAATGATTGACAAAAGCATTGGTTTTCAAAACTTGACTTGATTTTTGAAAACAAGGGAACAAGATAGAGTAACCAAACAAAGAAGTGGAAGCATTGTTTGTAAGTTTAATTTTCAAAAACAAAAAACCAAATGATTATAAAACGGTTTTGTAATATGATAATAAGTAGACTATTGTTTTTTTATTGCAATTTTTTATTTGTTTTTTTTTTCAGAGTATTGCAAATTATCTATTGACAAAAAAAAAAACTATTTGATATGACTTATTGTAGATCCCAAAAGCAACCAAAAGGGTAGAGAAGGCAACTCAATAGTTAAAAACAAGAAGGGCAAAGATTTAACTTCCACACATTGCTCCTTCATGTCCCAAAATCAAACCAATTCATCCCAAGAGATATTCCTTCCCAAGGAATGGACATATTAATGTCCAAAGCATTCATATTTTACAATGTATGAAAACTTCATAATGCAAGCTAGGGGCTAGCTCTTCATATGCTTTCCTTCTAATGTACATTTGAATAATATGTCAATTGCAATGCTCATTTTTACGACAAATCAAATATCATTTTCATCCCTTTTTATTTGGCCATTACACTTTCACATACTTATTCTATTTTGACCATTTTTTAATGTCACTAGTCTCTGGCAATTTTCAAAATGTTTTGTTTTTGGTTTCTAAACTTTACATTGAAGTTTATTTTGATTATTGCAATTAATTTTATATTAACTTTAATGTAATCCCAAATCTCTTTAGAAGTTCGACACCTAATTTACTACACGTAACTCTAAATATACCCATTGGTTGAAGTGTTATCGTTGGATTTCTATTAACTAGTTTATTAAAATAAACGATAAATATTAAAATAATTGGTATATAAAGGTTAGAGACCCAAATATAATTTAAAAAAGTTTAGGGATAATCAATGATGAAACAAAAATATGAGACTCCAAACTAGAATATGATCTATTAAACATTTTTTAACCAACTTTTTATTGTGTCATTCATCATTCACTAAAAATTGATCCTGATTTTATACATGCTTAAAAAAAAATAAAAAAAAATCATTTTAACTGTCGCCATCTGATTATTATGATACAATAAACACAATAGAAACCATTTTTATTTTATTTTTGGTTTAAATCCTATTTTGGTCCCTAAACTTTAAAGATTATTCCATTTTGGTCCTTCAACTTTCAAAATGTTCAGTTTAGTCCTTGAACTTTCAAGTTTGTTCCATATTGGTCCCTAAACTTTTAAAATGTATATTTTAGTCCCTAAACTTTAAAAAAATGATTATTTTAATCCTTACTTTTATTTCAATTTTAACAAATTAATGACATAGCTTTGAGTATGTGTATTAGATTGTTAATATGAGCATGATTTCAAGTCAAATAAATTAGAGACAAACATTAGGGAAAGCAAATTTGAAGTATAAAAGTAACATAACAAGGACCATAATGATTATTTTTTAAAAGTATAAGGACTAAAATAGACATTTTGAAAGTTCAGGGACTAGAATAGAACAAATGTGAAAGTTCAAGGACCAAAATGAACGTTTTGAAAGTTTAAGGACTTAAATAGAACAAACTTAAAAGTTCAGGGACTAAAATGAGATTTAAACCTTTATTTTTTTATTGGTTACCCTAATTACCTCTCTAGTCTACAAAGTCTAAAGGTGCGCTTATATTCGAAGAGTGTTAATTAAAATTGGTTAAATAACAAGTTGAGTCTTCAAACTTTGTGTCAAATGGGTATTTGAACTTTAAAAAATTTGTAAGTAGGTATTTGAACTTTTAATTTTGTGTATGGTATGTCGGTCAATTAAAAAAAAAATCTAATAAATCCCTAAAATTTTGATTTTGTGTCTAAACCATTTCATAAGTTTGGGAGAAAATAAGTGTTCAAATTGAAGATTCAAGGTGCAATTGTATTATGCACCAATCATAGTCTTTTGTATGATTAAATAACAAATTCAGGTCAAAGTGAACATAGATCAGTGGTAATTGGCATGTATCCTTGATCAAAGTCAGAGATTCGAATCCACCCACCCCAAATTGTTATTGAACTTAAAAATAAATAATTAAATAACAAATTCAGTTTCTAAACTATTAAGCTAATAAGACGCTGAAATTTTTATTTTGTGTCTAATAAGTTCCTGCTATTTGATACTTTTTAAAATTCACAGATATATTAGACATAAATTTGATAATTTAGACATAAAATTTAAGTTTATACGGTTAATTCAAAAAAATTTCAAATATGTTGAAAATCTATCCAGACACAAAATTGAAGATTTATAGATGCCCATAAATTTAAAAATCTATTAAATTATTGAAATTATATAGGATAATTGTAATGGGTGGCAAAATTAGGGTAAATAATTGCAATTTTAGCAATTTTTTAAAATATTTGCAAATATGGCAAAATTTTTTAATTAATTTTTTATATCCCTATTTTGCCCTTGCCCTTGCGCGCGCATCTGGTGGTCTCCTCTATTTTTGTTTTGGTAGGTTTCTATCAGTGATAGAAAAACTTCTATCACTGATGGAAAGTGAATTCTATCACTGATAGAATCTATCAGTGATAGAAACTTCTATCACTGATAGAATTAACTTTCTATCAGTGATAGAAAACTTTCTATCAGTGATAGAAATTTTTCTATCACTGATAGAACGCTTTTCTATCACTGATAGAATCTATCAGTGATAGAAAAAAACACTGATAGAATTAACTTTTTATCAGTGATAGAAATTTTCTATCACTGATAGAATCTATCAGAGATAGAAAAACGTTCTATCACCGATAGAAATCTTCTATCAGTGATAAAAAAAAACTTTCTATCAGTGATAGAAGTTTTCTATCCCTAATAGAAAGTTTTTCTATCACTGATAGAATCTATCAGTGGTAGAAATCAGTGATAGAAGTTTTCTATCACTGATAGAATTAACTTTCTATCGGTGATAGAAAACTTTCTATCAGTGATAGAAGATTTCTATCACTGATAGAACGCTTTTTCTATCACTGATATAATCTATCAGTGATAGAAAAACGTTCTATCACTGATAGAATTAACTTTCTATCAGTGATAGAAAATTTTTCTATCAGTGATAGAAAACTTTTCTATCACTGATAGAAACGTTTCTATCACTGATAGATTCTATCAGTGATAGAAAACTTTTCTATCATTGATAGAAACTTTTCTATCACTGATAGAAAACTTTTCTATCATTGATAGAAATCTTCTATCACTGATAGAAAAATTTTCTATCAGTGATAGAAAGTTAATTCTATCACTGATAGAAACTTTTCTATCACTGATAGATTCTATCAGTGATAGAAAAAATTTCTATAAATGTTGTATTCTCATCTAAACCTTCCCTAACAAGATTTGATCGAAACACAAAAAAAAAAAGGAAATTGCTGGGATAGGCACTTTCCCCACCCCGGAAAGTTGTATAAGTTGGATTACAATCGACGAATCCCAGCAAAACCCACACTCAGTTGTTCATTTCTTCCCCCAAAATCCCCAAACCAAAACCCACAACAATAATAATGAGCTCCAACAATGAGCTTCCTCAATCTAACTCCGCCGCCGCCGAGCAACCAAAGAAAATCAAACGCATCAGAAACAATTCCAATTCCAATAAGAGTAGTAGTGAGTCGAACAACAACAACAACAACAATCACCCAGTGTACCGAGGCGTCCGCATGAGGAATTGGGGCAAATGGGTGTCCGAAATCCGTGAGCCTCGCAAGAAATCCCGCATTTGGTTAGGCACTTTCCCCACCCCGGAAATGGCCGCCCGTGCCCACGACGTCGCCGCCTTCAGCATCAAAGGCTCCTCCGCCACCCTCAATTTCCCCGACCTCCTCCACCTCCTCCCCCGCCCCGTCTCCCTCGCCCCTCGCGACGTCCAAGCCGCCGCCGCCAAGGCCGCCCACATGCACAACCTCGACCTCGACGACCACCACTCCCACGTCGACGACGACCTCACCGAGATCATCCAACTCCCCACCCTCGGCTTCCGATTGCCTTCTTCTCATTTGTTCCTCGTCAATCGTGGAGGATTTGTCTGTATTGGTGTAATGTCGCTGGATGGAGATGACCGGAAAAGTAGAGAAGAAAATAGAAAGGGCATTTTAGTAATTTTACCTTTTAGATGGCAATATTTTGCCATTTTTGCAAATAGTTTCAATGGCTGCTATTTTTGTAATTATTTTGGGCCGGTTTGCTACTTTTGCAACCGGCCCAATTATATATCTATCAAACACCCATGTGAAAGTGCTCATACTAAACTCTGTTTGAAATACATTTTAGTTTAAATGTTTTTCAAGAATGCATCTTATTTTTATCATTTCGTATATATATATATATATTTTAAATTTAAACACTCATAAGTTTGGTTACATTTTCTCACAAGTGTTTTTATACACAAGTTATTATATGCTAAAAACTATTTTTAAAAAATCTGCTTTCAAATGTTTATCTCAAAGTGGTTTATTTCACAAATTTATTTTTTAATAAGTCATTTTCAGTGATTATCAAACACTATTTTTTTTTTTCAAACTGATTTTTTCTATTTGAAAAGTTGAGAAGAAAAAAAAGAAAAGAAAAGAAAAGAAACGTTCCTTCTTCTCGAAACGTCATCGTATTTCTCTACTTTACACAAACCATATTGACGATATTGTCCCTCCAGTGCGTTCCTTCTTCCCGCCGCATTTTCATTTCAAATATACAAACAGAAACACATCCCTCTCTCTCTCTCTCTCTCTCTTCGAAGTTATCGGAATGGAGGGAGAAGGCAGCTCAGAGATGGAGTATATGGAGATCGAAGCCGCCGTCGACTCCTTCGATAGCTCCATACTGTACAATATCATCAACGATATCTCCGCCTTCGTCTTGTACATGCACCAACAAGTCCCTTCGTAAGTTACTCCCCTCAATTCTAACATAAAATTTTGTTTGGTTACCTGTAAACTGCAAGAAACGGCTGGGGAATCCATTCAGGTTCGATTTGTGATGGGAAATGCGTGATCGCGAAACAATCGAGTGATATACGTTAAGTTTGGTTCATCCTTGGCGCCTACGATTGAAATTTTTGGTTTGGGAAGTTTTGAGTCGATTGGAGTTCCTGCCTGATTTATGCGCATGGTTGGATTTCGTTTCCTCAATCACTCTGTTTGAAATTGTGATTTTTAGTTTGGGGAAGAAAAATTAGGAATTCTATGAACTGTGAGCTTTGTTCAGTTGCAAATTTATTGCGGCTCTTTCGCTCTGTAAGATTTGGGAAGTTTAGATGCTCATTATTGGTATGATGAAATTTTCTTGCTGTAATATTTTGTTTAGTTGACTGGTTTTTGTTATTTATGTGTTGCTGAATGTATAGAATGAAAAGTACTTTTAAATTGTTATATAACAGTAGTGATTTCTTTCAAGGATTTGTAAATTGCAGTGGTTGTAATTTAAAAATGCGTTTTGGTTGAAAAAATAAATAGAAGAATGGCAACACGAGCCTAGTTTAATTGTTAAGGCATTTACTCTTTCTTGAGATCAAAGGTTCAAAATCTCCACTTTTGTTGTACCAAAAGGAACAATAAATAGAAGAACGATGCTGAGCTTACAGTACATTTGTTTTGCCTACTTTTGCTTAATTTCTTCTTCTTTTTATCTGTTTTGAAGTGTGTTCTATGATTTTTGCATCTAGATTGTGTGGCATGTGATGCAACTTTTGTGTGATTTCGGAGAAAAGGATCGCCCATTAAGAAACACGTGTTACCGTACTGTGAAGAAACGAAAATACGTAGCTTTTGTTAGTTTGAGACTAAAATTTAGTATGCGGAATACCTTTTAGTCTTGAAATGAAGACAGTAATCTGCCTTCTAAATATACATGTTTGTAGAGCCAAAGACTTCTCTTTTTAGTTTCAGTAGACATCGGTTTTCTGATTCATTCCTCAGTAATTCACTTGTATGGAGGGAGCCAAAAATTCATTAATTTCAAACAACTCCTACTCTTGCTCCTCCAGCTTGCTTTAGACTATATAATTAAGTGATTAATGAAGATTTAACATTGTATGAGATATCTATTTGGTATGTCTGTACCTTAAGTACTAAGGTAAGGTGACTTATGTGCAGAGTCCTACAAGATATGAGCATTGAATTTGATACTTTGCATGAAGAATACAAAGAGCTGGTATGTCAGCCGAGAACGGGTAGTTTCCTTTTCACTTTTTTGCTTCAATTTGAGGATCATAAGACATGTCGGTTTTAGGGAAGTGAATTGGCAAAAAATGAACTAAAAGCATCATCACGAAGAAAGCATACTGGCAGAATGAGGGAGGTCAGACAGGGAATTAAGAGAATGGAGAAGTTAATGAATTCAGTCTCTGGTTTTCAAGCTGCCATCAAATTGTTGATTAGCGAGACTCCTAACATCCAGGAAGTCTTATTAATTCTTGGAGCAACCCCACTACGACCTCAATATGTTTATGAGCTGTGCTTTTTAAATAAAAAGGTTGTGGTGAGAGGTGCAGATGACTTCGACAAACACAAAGCAGCAGAAGTTCTTTCAAGAAAGGTGTTCGTGAATTGTCTTACCTTTCTTAAAATTCTTCACTATTTGATTCAAATTTCATTGTTAATAACAGGCTATTCGAACATTAATCTCGAAGGATGCTGGCTCTGCCTCGTATCCAGGTACACAGCTATGCGTGTTAAAGCATAATGATCAAGTTGCGAGAAGAATTCTCATCCTTGAAATTTCCCTCATTAAGAAATGATAACACATTGTTTTAGGCCCTACTAAGTTGTTTCTATTGGTGAAGGCCCCTTCTTTCAATCTGCCATTGCACTTCATTCCAAAACGTGAGTTCCGATACAGCAAAAAGGTAAATATTAGACGTGTCTGCTTTTATTTTGATCCGAGGATATTAATATGAGATCATCTTGGGGCTTCTACGACCTCTCTCTCTTTTTCATTGAAGAGTGTTTTATATTGCTTCTGGTTAGACCAATAATTAATGGTAAAGAGAATCTTCTTAATTTCAGTTAGCCGATGGATTGGAATGAATACCAATCAGTCATCTGACAAAAAGAACATAGTATATCCTTGTGTGACAAAAATCAGTTATTTGTAGTTCCATAAGAATTTGACTACTTTAATATTATATGCTGCATCACTTTTCATTTATCAACATCATCTGGCATTAGATCTTTCAGTTTGATCCAAATGCATAATCTGAGGTCAAAATAGGGTGTTGATCATCTTGATTGTCCAAACCATTAAACTCCACTGTGTACATCTTTCTTAGTGCATTAGATTCCGTTAATCAATTTGATATCATCTAAAAAAAGATCTTTGATGCAGATAGTGCCTTTGAAACTACGGTTTAAGTGCAAAGCCCAAATCCAGCAGATGAAAGCTTCTGATCGTGAATCTCAAGTTGGAAACTCTGATGACTTAACCAACTCTTCAGTAGAAGATTCAATCTGGTATGGAATGCTTTAATCTTCAATTGTTATTATGATTTTTTGCTATAATGCTATTAATGTTCAAAGTAAAAATGATTGGTTAAGTATGTTATGAGGGACATTTAATACAGTGCCGTTTAGGCATTAAAATGGTGTGGTGTTTTGTGAGTGTTTAAGTTCCCTCTTAAATTGTTGCAGATATCAATTAAAGGAGGGTGTTAAGAAATAAAGTTGGTTTATGTACAGTATGGAGTCAATTGTCCACAGGCAGTTGATTAGAGTCGGATCAAGTTTGTGATCGCACATACTTTTTGTTTTGGTGCCTTTTCATATTAGGGCCATTTGACAACATTTTTGCTTTGAGTTGTTTGTTTTTAAAAATCATTTTTATTTTATTTTATTTTCAAGATTCAGAGTATAATTTCAAGTGTTTATTATAAGTGAAACTAAAGACAACAGAGGTATTCAGAATTTTTCTAAACTTAATTTTGTAAAAATAATAAACTAAACTTGTCATTAAATAATGAAACATTATAAGTTTGTCCTAAAGGTCGGTGTTTCAAATCTCACTCTCACGTATTATTGAACGAATAAAAATAGACTCAACCATCAAATAGCTATATTTATATGCTATGTTGTTCATCCTTTTATGCAACCATGTCGATATTTCATTCATAATTGTTGCATTTTCAGGTTTCAATGTCGACATGCAATCAAGGGGCTAGCATTCAACAGACCTGATGAAGATTGAAAATGCCGACTGTCAAAGATACAAGTAAACACTGACCTGTAAACTTGCAAATGAATTGCTTCTAATTGTATTTTGTGGACCAAAAATCCTTGACCTTGGAGAATTTAGCTCTCCCTATGCAGACAATCTGGAATAGGATTTAGATCCTTTTAGCTAATCACAGTGGTGGTGACCTTGATCTTATTCAAAATAGTTCTGATCGAAGGAAATTTCAATTCTGTCTTTAATCTTCTAAAATGGTCCATTTTCCTCTTCATATGTTATAATCTTTTTTTATTAGGTCATTCCCAAAAAGGTGTTTTCAACAAAATCTAGAAGGGAAGTTTGAACCTTTCTTGGGAGGCTTGAAATGGTAAATCAAGTTATTGTAATCTCAATTAGTTTTTGACAACATGTGGGGTGGATGATTCAAACCACAAACCTCTTGATCACTGGTACAACTTAGGTCAATTGAGTTATGCTCATGTTGGCTTGAATTTTGTATTTCTAACTTGAACATAGTTAAGTGTTTAGGGCCCGTTTGGTTTAA
Source organism: Luffa aegyptiaca (assembly GCA_017139565.1). Classification (NCBI taxonomy): domain Eukaryota; kingdom Viridiplantae; phylum Streptophyta; class Magnoliopsida; order Cucurbitales; family Cucurbitaceae; genus Luffa; species Luffa aegyptiaca. The sequence continues at coordinate 6,739,276 of CM029399.1, read as the reverse complement.
GGTTTTATAAATGTCTGGGAATACATGATGCCTGGGAATACTATGCCTGAGAATAAGATTGCTGGGAATCAAAGATAACTGTGTTTGGTTGTGCATGGGAATGTCATCAGGATTTTGTGAGAACAAATTATGTCTGTATTTATTTTTTAGAATTAATCAGGTAAACTTTATGTAATTTTAATAAATTAATCAATAAAACAATCAAAATTAATTCAAACTATTAATAAAAATTAATGAAATAATAATCATGAAATGATTTTAATGGGATAAACTATGTTAATTTAACAAACTAAAATTATTTAATTAATTTTTTAATAAATATCTTTAACTACAATAATTTAATATATTGTATCCATAAAAATTAATTAGATAAATATTTAATAATAATATGATTATTTATTTATTATAAGGAAATTTAAAAAAGTAATTAATTGATTATAAATAATCGATAAGTAATTAATTATAATTATTGAAAAATGAATTTTTATACTAAATTCATTTAAATGATTTTAATTCAATAATTAAATATATTTTCGATAATATTGACTAGTTAATTATAATTTTAGTAAATATGTAATTACATCCTTTAATAAACTTGGACTAAGTATTTGTTTAAAAGTCCTAGAAAAAAGTATTTGTTTAAAAAAAATGAAATTCTTGACAAATTATTATTTAATCTAATTAAATAATTTATTATATTATTTTTAATTTAGTATCCATTAGTTAATTAATTAACTATATTCAAAATAAAATTGCATATAAAAATAAAAAAGAAGAGATGAGAAAAGAGAAAACCCATGCTTTTGCAAGTGCATAGAAAACCCTTGCTTATGGGCATAAATGATGCCTGGGAATGCGTTATTTCCTGGGCCCACCACAGAAATCTTGAAACAAACAAGGGTATTAGAAACCCTTGCCCATTCCCATCTCCAAAAACCTTGTACCAAACGGGCCCTTAAAGTATTTATACCTTATTAAGATTAAAGGTTTGATTTACTTCCAATTTGTTGAACTAAAAATTGCTTATTTCTTTTTCGTGGACCAATAGTTTTGAGTTCAATTATCTCAAAGAAAAAATAGCCAGATTTGAAGAGAGGGAATGGGTGGGATCATTTACAAATGCATTAAGATACTCATAACAATTTTTGCCTTGGGTTCTATATTTACTCAATTCACCATCCAGTTTTAATAAAAAACTATACAAGAATCTCTCAAGATTTACAAAATTCAATAAAAATCAAACCTTCTAGAAAATTAAATTCCGTTTAGGGATACATCTCTCCAAACTCATAAATAAAAAAAAAAAATCAACTCTATTATTTGTTTTTTCTTTCTAAATTTGATCTAGAAATGATTTAAAATTCTTTATCTCGTTTGAAACGAAGAATATTTAAAAATTTATGTTTGGATGGTGATGAGAAAAAAAGAACGAAAGAAAAAGTTTACTAATATCGATTTTTAATTTTGATTTATTAATAGAAAATTAAAATATGATAGAATCAAATAAATAAGTTAACTCTAAATCGAAATATTATATAATCCTTCAATTTTAGTTGGAAAACCTCCTTACTTAAAAACAAGATTTGAAATCATTTTAGATATCACATCTTGTCATAAAAATAGGAGGTTCCATAAAGAGCATTGGAGAGTAAAATTTAAGTGAGGATAAAAATTGCAAAACTTATTTAAGGAACTCTAATTTGATTGAAATTAAAATCTTAAGATATAAATGGATGCACGGTGTTTTTTTTTATTTTCCCCTCAATTTAAACGCAAATAAATAGGATTCATTGATCCAAAAAAGAAAGAAAAAATCGGGTGAAAGAGACGGAGCCTTTGTGAAGTTCGGGCAAAGTCCAGTTCGCGTGAAGACGAAGTCACCCTCAGCCAGACCTCTGAAATCTCCCTGCCACCGCCGTCGTCGCCGCCGCTCTGGTTATCCGCCGTAAGCTCGTCACCGGCGGAGCAAGCACCATGAAGTTCCAATTGGAGGATGTCACAGTCTACTTCCCTTACGATCACATTTACCCGGAACAGTACGCTTACATGCTCGAGCTGAAGCGAGCTCTCGACGCCAAGGGCCATTGTCTTCTCGAGATGCCCACGGGCACTGGAAAAACCATCGCTCTTCTTTCCCTCATCACCAGCTACGCCCTCTCCAAGCCCCAAAACCCCGTCAAGCTCATCTACTGCACTCGCACTGTCCACGAAATGGAGAAGACCCTCGCCGAGCTTAGATTGCTCCATGATTACCAGGTTCAGCAGGTTGGCCCTCGCGCCCAGATCTTGGCTGTTGGGCTTTCGTCCAGGAAGAATCTGTGTGTCAATCCGAGGGTTTTGGCGTCGGAGAATCGGGATTCTGTCGACGCCGGTTGCCGCAAGCTGACGGCGAGTTGGGTTAGGGCCATGGCGGCGGAGAATCCAAATGTGCCTAGTTGTGAGTTCTTTGAGCAGTATGAGAAGGCGGGTTCCAGTGCGGTGTTGCCGCCGGGGGTTTATACGTTGCAGGTACTGGTTAACATTTGGACTTTCATGAAATTGAGAATTTCCAAAATTTTCCCCCCTAATCAGTGACGGTGGTTTAAATTGTGTAGCAAATATTAAGGAATTAGAATGTGTATGTCGTCGTTATTTTCATATTTGAATGGTCTGGAACAGTATTCTTTGTTTCTTAGAGAAGTTGCCTCATGAAAATTAAAATTCCAGTCTTTTCTTTTGGTTGCAGCTAGTGAAATAGGTTTGAGATTCTGAGAGCTATCAATTCCTTAGCCATTTAATTTGATGAGGGTTGCTAGGTAAAGTTCTGAGTGGAGTATCATCTACGGCTTTACGTCTAATGTTGTATTATCATGACGAATTGTTTCTTAAATCAGTTATATATGCGGAGTTATATTTACCATAAATTTTCTTTTTATTCATTTTTTATAGATGGATACCGTTTGTAACTTGAATAGTTTATTCATGTAATTTCACCACTGGATTAATAGGATCTGAGAGCTTTTGGGACAAAGAAGGGTTGGTGTCCTTACTTCTTGGCACGGCATATGGTACAGTTTGCAAACGTGGTAGTCTATAGTTATCAGTACTTGCTTGATCCCAAAGTGGCCAGCATTATATCCAAGGAAATGCAGCGAGAGTCTGTTGTGGTGTTTGATGAGGCACACAATATTGATAACGTGTGTATTGAAGCTCTTAGTGTTAGTGTGAGGAGGCAGACAATTGAAGGTGCCAGAAGAAATCTCAATAAGATGCGCCAGGAGATTGAGAGGTATAATCAGATACTAAGTTGCTTTCTCTTAATCTCATACCATATCTAGAAATAGTGCGTAACATGGCACTTGCCTCATCAGTGATAGTGTAAAGGCCATGGTCCAATTGTTTTCAATGTTCTTAAGAGTTAATGTGGCAATGTCTCTTATTGAGAGATTTACCTAGGTCTCTCTCTCTCTCTCTCTCTTTTGAGAGGAAACATATTACCTAGGTCTCTTAACTCCTTTATATGACATGTCTCTCATTTAGAGGAGCATGTATACGAATAAGTTGGTTGATTCTGTGCGTTGTCTAGGTATTTATGTGTTTCTGTTACTCTTGAATTGCTATTTAATTAATATTTTCCTTGATATGGTAGGAAGGTTCAAGGAAACTGATGCAGGTAGACTGCGTGCAGAATATAACAGGCTGGTTGAGGGTTTGGCACAAAGAGGAAACCTACCTAGTATGTTGTACATTATTGTAAATGAAACAAGATTGCTTGATTTTTTTTTTTTTTTTTTTTTTTTGTGCATGATTTTCTTTTTGTTGTAAAATATCCTCACCTTTAATTTTGTGATGCAGTCTCGGATACTTGGCTCTCAAACCCTGCCCTTCCAGATGATATTTTGAAGGAGGCTGTGCCAGGAAATATACGCCGAGCCGAACACTTTATACATGTACTGCGGAGATTGGTTCAGTATCTTGAGGGACGTTTGGACACTGAAAATGTTGAGAAGGAAGGGCTGGTTACTTTTGTTGGCTCTATTGGTTCACAGGCTGGAATTGACCAAAAAACCCTCAAGTTTTGTTATGATCGTCTCCACTCCCTCATGCTGACACTTGAAATTACTGACACAGATGAGTTTTTGCATATACAGACCATATGTGACTTTGCAACACTTGTTGGGACATATGCACGAGGTTTCTCAATTATAATTGAACCTGTTGATGAGAGAATGCCACATATTCCTGACCCTGTTCTGCAGGTTAGTTTATATTTGCTTTAATTCTCATATTATATATGTATATATATTTGTTTCTTGAAAGCCTTTTGGAATTATGGTAGATTTAGATGCTCTCTTGATGATAGAGAGGTGTTTGAGTTGGCTTCCTTTATAAACAAGGTCTGGTTCTTGTATTTAGCAATGGTTTTGATCTTGAAGTGTGGAGGCTTCACAGTTCAGGAGATTCCACACATAACTTTTCGATTCCTTTTCTCTGGGCTGGAGGCCATCTTCTCTACTGCTATTTGTCTTTCTATGCAAGTTTTTCTTAAATATTTATTAAATAGTCATTTATTTTCTCCTCAGCTTAGCTGTCATGATGCCTCACTTGCTATTAAGCCTGTGTTTGAACGATTTCAATCAGTTGTAATTACATCTGGAACTCTGAGCCCAATTGATCTCTACCCTCGATTGCTCAATTTTAATCCTGTTGTTAGCAGAAGTTTTACAATGTCCTTGACCAGAGACTGCATATGCCCAATGGTTCTTACTCGTGGCAGGTGTGTGGTTGAATTGAAATATATCACCTTTTCTTTCTGCATATGGATGTTGATATTTTCCTATTCTAATTTTTATTTTCTTGGTAGTAAAGTTGTATTTCCTGTACTGAACATTGTTTGTCATGCCACTTCAGTGATCAGCTTCCAGTTAGTACTAAATTTGATATGAGAAGCGACCTTGGTGTAGTAAGGAATTATGGCAGGCTCTTGCTTGAGATGGTCTCAGCGGTTCCTGATGGAATAGTATGTTTCTTCGTCAGTTACTCATATATGGATGGGATTGTAAACAGTTGGAATGAAACTGGCATATTAAAGGTGAAAATACTTGACTTGGTTACAGCTTTTTGGTGGAAAGTAGTCTTAATACGTTCTACCTGATCATACTAAACAGTTGAACACATTATCTCAGGAAATAATGCAGCATAAACTTGTGTTCATTGAAACCCAAGATGTGGTGGAGACTACACTGGCTCTTGACAATTACCGCAAGGCTTGTGATTGTGGGAGAGGTGCTGTATTTTTTTCCGTAGCCAGGTATCCTGTTCCTCCGTCTATGCTTTCCTTTTTCCTTTTCTTTTGTCCTTCATGAGGTTTTATGTTTCTCTTTGGGCTTTGGTGATGAAGTTTTTCTTTTCTTTTTTTGGTAATTATCCTTTAAGTTCTTATTTTACTTGATTGATGCCCATTTCTTTAGTTTGACTTCTTTTTTGTGGACTTGATTTTTTTTTTTTTTTATATATATATATATATAGAAAAACCAGCTTTCATTGAGAAAAAATGAAAGCATGGAAACTCGATAAAGACCATACATCACCCGGGCTTCTAACTATCCCCATAAAAATCCTGTTATTTCTCTCTTCCTTGTATTCTTTTATTTTTTCTCGATGAAAGTTCTGTCATTCGTTAAAAAAAAAACACAAGTTAGCAGAATAATGTGGTCCAAGATGGGTCGTATGATCTTTATCATACAAGTACAAGTGATACATTAGATTCCACCTTATATATCCCTCTAGACAGGGGACGGAGGATTGACAATGACTGACAAGTCTATGATAAGCCTCGATCCATTAGTTGAGAGAAGCAGAGTTTTCGAATAATGAGATTGATAGGCTCATGGAATGCATTGGGGCGTCTTGAGAGTCTGGATTTATAATATGGTTTTTGGATAGTGCGATTGATAGGCCCCATGTCCCCAAAGTGTATACATATAAGAAAGAGAGAAAGGAAGTGATTTGTAATGAGTAAAGGATGTGTGCTGCTGTATTTGTCAGAGTGTGTTGCTGTGATTTTCTGGTCTTGCGGAATATTGTTAGTTAGAGAGTTTGTGATGACTGATGAGGTGTTGTTGGAGGGAGGTTTTAAGGGTGTGGACTCTTTTGAGAGTGTTCTGGAGAGAGGAGCTATAAAATCTCCCTTTTGCTTAGGTCAAAATCATTCATAAATAAATCAGGGTAAACGTTTTGGAAGAGAAGTTTGCAGCGATGCAAGTAGGAGTAGAGGAGGAGATTGATTGGAAGTTGCAGCGATAAAGATGGGTGTGGAGGAGAGAATTGATTGAAAGCTATCTCAGTTCTGGAATTGATTTGATCTGTTTTGCAATCTTTGGTTAGAAAGAATGACACAATTGATGCTTCAATGATATAGAAAAAGACGTAGATATCTTTCTTGAGAATGTAATTTTTGGCCTTTCTTGGTGCATAATATATCCCCACTTTAATAGCTATAGTTTATGTCATCTACGTACCTAATGGGATATTTTTTGTAATCTTAGTTGGTTTGGGGCTTGGCTCTTCTCCCCTTTTAATTTCATACCATCTATGAAATAATTGGTTTCCTTTAAAAAATAGTGATCTATGAATGAGTTGTGGGAGACGGTTAGGTTTAACGTGTCTCTGTGAGCTTTGGTTTCTAAGCTCTTTTTAATTATCAACTAGGTCTTATTTTTTTTTGGATTGGGACCCATTCCTGTAGTTTTGACAGATGTTTTTGGCGGGCTTGTACTTGTTTTTTTGTATGCCCTCTTGTATTCTTTGAATTTTTTCTCAATGAAAGCGTAGTTCTTTTATATAAAAAAAATAATAAGATTAAAGAAGAATGATGTGGATGTAATTTGGAATTTAATCTATGTTAATGCAGGGGAAAAGTTGCTGAAGGTATAGATTTTGATCGACATTATGGACGATTGGTGATAATGTTTGGTGTTCCTTTTCAGTACACATTAAGCAAGTAAGTTCCTTCTCGTGGCTTTCTGATGTCATAACTAGTGGGTCAGAAAGTGATTAATCAATGTAACTGCGTTTTTTTATTTATACATTTTAGTCACACTATATGGCCATTGTCTCTGACTCTCTATGTTTAAGGAAAACAGAATCTTGTGCGCTTTTGAATTGATTTTTAATTGAAAGTTGAGTGTTCCTTACTTTTTGGGCCGATAGACGTTCATAGTTATCATTATATGACCATTATTTTTAAACCTTACAGAAACGACACCTTGTGTGCATAAGAATTGATTTTTAATTGAAAATTGAGTGTGTTCCTTCTTTTTTCCTTTTGGGCGGGCTGGTGTCCAAGCAGGTGATGGTGGGGCCATTTTCCTTTGCATTTGGTTGTTTCTGACACTGACAGTATGGATAATGATTTTGTTTTCAGAATTTTGCTTGCTCGGTTAGAATATCTACGAGAGACGTTTCAAATTAAGGAAGGAGATTTTTTAACCTTTGATGCTTTGGTAGGGTAACTTGCTCTTCTTACTCTCTATATAGAAGCTCCTTTTGGTGTATGGTGGATATAATTGCTTCTGACAATTTGAACAGAGACAAGCTGCACAATGTGTTGGACGAGTTATCCGATCAAAGGCTGACTATGGGATGATGATATTTGCTGATAAAAGGTTTGATCTTTCCTTTATTGATAAAACTGTGTGGTTACAAGTTACAACTAATTCCTCGATTACAAAACTTGTTTTCAGTTATAAGTGCAAGAAGTTCACAAATTACTGATTCATTGCACAGAAATTATCTTAGTGAAATATATGAGTTCATTCATACTGATTCAACTGTACCTTTTCAACTTTAAAAGTTGTAAATCACAAGTTACGTGGAGTCGCAATAAAGTTGTCATCTGAATGAACTTGGTACTTAAATAAATAAAACTATAAAAAAATAAATACACAAAAATTCTGAAGAAATAAACATCAGTATTTAAGAACAAACCTTTCAGTGCCCTAACAAAAATTAAATCAGTAATTAAAGAAAAAGAATTTACAACATAAATTATCCTGAAAGAATTGGAAAAAACAGAGGGAAGGAATTAAGAAAAGGAAGACGAAACGGCCTAGGACACAGAGAAGCTAGTGAAGTAATTAAATCAAATCGTACAACCACATAGTATACAGGCTGACCAACTAGTAAACACCTATACTTGATCAAAACTCAAAGGACTAATAGATGTTTCATATAAATGTAATGAAAAAGAATATCTAGAAAATATGTCTGATAAAAAAAATCTAGAAAATTATGATTTTTTTTTGGTCAAGAAAAGTCTTTGTACACTTGTTGATTTTTTTTTTTTTTAAAACTTTGTGCAGGTATAGCCGTCATGACAAGCGCTCAAAATTGCCTGGATGGATATTGTCACATTTACGTGATGCACATTTGAACTTGAGCACAGACATGGCTCTGCATATAGCTCGGGAGGTTTGTACTTGTTACCGTCCTAAGTTTAAGATACTGACATTTTTTTCATGGTTTAAATCTCACTTTAGTTCCCAAACTTTCAAGTTTATTCTATTTTGATCCCTAAACTTTCAAAATGTCCATTTTGGTCCTTAAACTTTCAAATTTGTTCTATTTTAGTCCCTAATATTTCAAAACCCTAAACCCTGACAAAACCTTGCAAGGAGGAATTCAGAAGAATAGATTGGTGTGAAGTGATAGTGATAACCAAGAGAGACTTCCATGATGATTGGAGACGAATTCTTGACATTCTACAACACCAACTGATGGTCCCGCTTGACCATTTTCAACCTGACAAAGCCCTTCTTAAATCCCTTCCAAGGATTTGGCAGAGTTATTAACTAAGAACTATGGATGGGTTAACTTTGATTCGATTATTTCAAAAGTTGAAAAATGGAACATAAGAATACACAGTCGAATCAATTTAGTGCCGTGCTATGATGGTTGGGTGAAAATTAGAAATCTCTCGTTGCATTTATGGCATTCGAAAATCTTTGAAGCCATAGGAGATTGTCTCGGGGGATTCTTGAATATTCTGGAATCAACTCTATGCTCATCGATTGGGTGGACGTGGGAATAAGAATCCGTGATAATTACTGTGGTTTCATCCCTGCTGAAGTGAATATTGTAGAGGGAGACATGAACTTTAAGGTGCATATTGGTACTTTCCAAGATGGTAACAAGCTCGTGGACAGAACCGTCGGAATACATGGAAGCTTCTTGTTGATGGCATCCATGTTTTTAATAGAGGACCGACAGATCCCAACTTTAGCCCAGTGGATAAATGGAGAATAGAAAATGGTCTTGAGTGCCCAACGGTTAATACCCAGAAGTTACTCACAGATATAGATAATTTTGACAAAAAGCTGGAAAATGACCGATTAAACTTTGAATTATATTGCCATAATGCGAAACATTTGGATTGTGGGCCTTCTGCATCCCCAGATGAGATAGTGGCGGCCCAGAAAGGGGAAGGCAAGCAAACTCAAGAAGATAGCCTCACCTAAAACAAGGAGGTCCCATCTCCCAGGCCAGAAAAGAAAAAAGGGGTTACGTTTGCTAAAGAGGCCCAAATAACCTTATTCAAAAAAAGGCAGGATACATTTCACAGACAAAAAAGAGGGCCCACATCCTCAATTGGTTGTAATCGAACAGAATGGAGAGGGAGAAGAAGGTTCAGATTTTTCCGTTTCAAGTCCTAGAAGTGGTGACAACGAAAGATCGTCTGAAGAGGAAGACGAAATTGAGAACATAATAGTGGATGATTTTCCAGAGGATTTTTAGAATTGCTTCAGAGAAAACAATGAAGAAGACACAGAGGAAGACACAGAGGAAGCTTAAAAAATGGGTGCCATGATTGAGAATATATCTTTGTTTTTATCGATGGGCTACTGTCGTGAAGAATAGAGCTTGTATTTTAGTCCTTGAAAGTGAGGATGGTAATTTCTTATCCACGAAGCTGAGACAGAAAAAGAAATTTTGGATTTTTATAGGAAGCTTTATGAGAGAGATAATGGTCCTCAGTTTACTATAAATGGTATTGATTGGGCCCCTATTGGTCATCAAAGTAGCATGAATTTGGAGAAGCCTTTTAGGGAGGAAGAGATTTTCAAAGCCATTCAAGGCATTGGTAACTTAAAATCTCCAAGTTCGGATGGTATGGCAGGGGAATTTTTTACAAACTTCTGGAACATCTTGGAACCCAATAGAGGTGTTCCATGAGTTTTTTGAAAATGACATCATCAACAGGCGCACCAATGAAACTTATATTTGCTTAATTCCTAAGAAGAAGAAAACTTCCAAATTAAGGGACTTTAGGCCGATTAGTTTGGTTTCTTCCCTTTATAAGATCATAGCCAAAATGCTTGCTTAGAGATTGAAAGCTTTTTTGCCCCAAACCATTAGCGATTAGTGGTGATCATCGATCGGTCGGCATCGGTTTTGGGCTCAAACCAACGCCGACCATTGACACATCGGTTTTAGTCGGTCGGTGGATGTCGGTTTCAAGAGTTCTGTGAAACTGATTGACCGACCATAAGCAAATATCGGTCAGTTTCAATCAGTTTTGGAAGTTCGTCGAGTTGGGAAAATACAAAAGAAGGGTGTGTTGATCGAAGAAAAGTTTGATAAAACCAGATAATAGAGAGAATGGAGAAGAAAAAAAAACATAATAGTTTGTGGCGGCGTTAAGCTCTGACGAAAAAAAAAATGTGGTTCCGACGAGGTGAATACGCTGGTTTTGCCAACAAAGATAAAAAGAGAGAGAGAGTGAAAGGAGAGAAAGAGAACGAAGAGGAAGAGAGAAAGTAAAGAAGAGAGAAAGGAAGAAAGAGATATGCATGTGAGAAAAAAAGAAATAATAAAAAGGTTTTTTTTCAAAAATAAATAATGATTACCTATAACTATATAGGTAATCATTACCTATGAAAGGAGGGATGATGTGTCAGTGGCTGCAAATTGCTTTTTCCTTTACTTTTCTTTTTAAATTTTAAATTAAGGGATATTGGTCGGTTCGGTTGGTTTGGGCATTTTTAGGCCCACTGACCGATCGACTAGTTGTTTTTTCTTATAGAAAAATCGACTCCGTCTGAAACTTCTAGAAAAACGACCGACTAACGTCAGTTTTGATCGGTTTCGGTTGGTCGGATCAGTTTTTCGATCTACCTTGCTCACCTCTATTTGCGATTGCCAGGTGGCTTTTGTACAAGGAAGGCAAATCTTAGATGCTATCCTTTGGCCTCAGAAATAGTGGAGGATTGTAGGCTTAAGAAAGGTAAAGGTGTTTTATTTAAGTTAGACTTACAGAAGGCTTATGACAAGGTGAGCTGGGAATCCCTTGATGCCATCCTTGAGTTTAAAGGTTTTGGTAGGTTATGGAGACAGTGGATTCAAGGCAAGGAAATCCCGTATCTAGGGGCAAGATTTGGGCTTCTAGAGGATTAAGGCAAGGAGATCCCTTATCTTTTTTTCTCTTCACCATTGTTGGGGATGCACTTAGCCGATCGGTCCAATATTGTTTGCAAAGAAAAATTATGAGAGGCCTCCCAGTGGGCAAGGATAAGATTGAAATTGCCATCCTCCAATATGCTGACAACACAATGGTGTTCTGCCTCAATGATGGTTCGATTATTAAAAGATGGTGGGAGATTCTGAATCTATTCATGGCAGGGTCGGGTTTGTCCTTAAACCTTAGCAAAACGTCGATGATTGGGATCAACATGTGCATGGAAAATGTGACAGCTTGTGCAGCTAAGTTTTGAGTGTCAAGTGGAATCCTTACCGATAAACTACTTGGGCTATCCTTTGGGTGGAAATCATCAAAGGAAGATGTTTTGGGACCCTTTGATAGACAAATTTAGAGCCAAGCTAGATGTGTGAAGATGCTTCCTTCTATCCAAAGGGGAAGAGTAACTTTGGCTCAATCGGTTCTTAATAGCTTCCATATATTACTCTCTCTTGAAGACTCCTAAATTTGTGATTAAGTCGATGGAGAAGATCAGTAGAGACTTCATATGGAGGGGAGACAACAATAAACCGGGATCTAACCTGGTCAAATACCATGGGGGCCTTGGAGTGGGCTCTCTGGGGTTGTGGCAATTTACCCAAGAGGGAAATGCTTTGTGGAGGAAAGTCATTGCTAGTATCTATGGAGTGTCCCATTTCGGATGGAAATCAGGACAACTTATTAAGAGGAAGGGCAAAGGGATGTGGTCGGACATTGCCAAATTATGTCCTCTTTTTGAACAATTTACTAATTTCCAAGTTAGATGCGGGGATAAAATTCAATTTTGGAAAGACGCTTGGTGTGATTTGCAGCCCCTAAATAGATGTTTCCCTGATATCTTTATGATCTCCAATAAAAGGGATGCCTCGATGACTGTTGGGATAATCAAAATCAGACTTGGAATTTCAGAATTTGAAGAGCTTTGTTTCACAGAGAACTTGGTAGCTAGGTAGCATTGATTGAAAAGCTTAATGCTGCGCGCTTGGGTTCAGGCTTGGATAGAATTATTTGGAAGCTGGAAGGTTTAGGAAGATATTCTAGCAAATCGATGGTTCATAACCTCTCGGTCGAATCCTCAAAGATCAATTCTGCCTTACCCGGTTTGATTTGGAAGCATAAAAGTCCGAAGAAAGTAAAAAAAATTTTGTGGTCCTTGGCTTATCGTAGCCTAAATACCGATGAGAAGCTGCAAGGAAGGTTTAAAAATTGGTCTCTCCCTTTGGCTGCCGTTTTTGCCTAAAACATAGTGAGAATATTGATCACTTATTTCTCCATTGTGAATTCGCCTATAAGACTTGGAGCTTTGTAGTTGGGCTGGTAGGGATTTCATTTTGCATCCCGAGAAAGGTGGATGAATGGCTTTTGGAAGGGCTTCGTGCTTGGCATATGAAGAGAAAGGCTAAGATTATTGCTAGCTGTGCTTTTAGAGCAACTCTTTGGCTTTTGTGGAAGGAGAGGAACGCGAGAACGTTTGAAGACACGTCCTCCCGTATTGATTTTTTTTTGTAACCATGTACAAAATATGGCCTCTTGGTGGATTACATTACATAAAAAGTTCTTTTGTAATTAATGATTGGCAGACTCTTTTGAGATAGATTTCGGGAGGGGGTGATCTCCACCCTTAGCCCTTGGGTTGTTTTTTTAATCCCTAAACTTAAAAAAATAACCACTTTTGGTCTTTGCTATATTATTTTTCTACTTTAAATCCATTTTGTCCAAGTTTATCTCTAACTTATTTAGCTTGAAATCATGCTCATATTAACATGCTAATACACATACCCAAAGCTACGTCTTAAATTGTTAAAATTGAAATAAAAGTGAGGACCAAGATAGTTATTGTTTGAAAGTTTAGAGACTAAGATAGACATTTTAAAAGTTCAGGGACTAAAATAGAACAAACTTGAAAGTTTAGAGACTAAATTGGACATTTAAAAATTCAGGGACCAAAATAGAATAAACTTGAAAGTTTAGGGACTAAAATAGGATTTAAACATTTTTTCTTTCATGCACATCTACGAATGTTTGGTGTTCAAATCAATTCCTTCATGTTCTAATTAATTAGTGGAGCCTATGAAAGGCTGTTGAATAGTTTTGGAGTTACCTTCTCCCCTTTGAGCTTGTGGTTGGAAGCAAAGATCCAGTTTATCATCTGAAATGCATCTTTTTATACTAACTCTTTCGTTAGTTAACTTCAAAATTGTGAAGAATGTCTACGCCACCCTTTTAAAATTCTTTAGAAAATTCATTGAATTCAAACTCTAAATCTGTGGATGCAGTTCCTTAGGAAGATGGCACAGCCCTATGATAAGGCAGGGAGCGGTGGTAGAAAGACATTGTTGTCCCAAGAAGACTTAGAAAAGATGTCTGAAGCCAACATGAATGAGATGTTGAATTAAGGATGTCAATACCTGAAAATGGACTCACTCCTTTTTAGTTCAGAGTGCTGTTTCACATTCTTCTTCAGTCCTACCTACCCATGTCCTTCATTTGAAAAAGAAAATCCCTTCCAAGAATCCACTGAAAAAGAACTCAGAATTTGCATGCTGCCTGGTTGTGGAATTGAATGGGGTTGAGAACCTTCTGAAGGGATTCTCCTAAAAAGAAAATTTTGACAAATAACTTATAGTATATGTATATAAGTTATACCTTGTTCCCTTTTGACTTGTAGTATTGCTCATTTTTCTGGTTTACCACTAGGCTATTTATCAACAAGTTTATGGTTACTTCCTATTTGAACAGACTGTCTGAACTTGATCTGTTATCAATTGATTTGTTATACTAGGGATGGCTGATTTGTTTTTGAAAATGATTAGTAAAGAGATGAATGTGGGGGAATGGAATGGAAAGGAGACGTGTGCATCTTTCAAGTATACTTTTGATCCATGAGTTGCATAGGGACATCATTTTTAATCTTGCCTTGGTCCTTTGACTCATTGACTCATCTAAAGTAACACGAGCGAGTTAATGTAAACGTTACATCAAGATGATCCATGTTCGTAGTGTATTCATGTTTTTATATAATCATTTAGATGAACATCTAGACGTCTATGATACTTCGAACTAGTAAAGATGAAATTTTCGTTTAGTATTTTCCTCAAATTTTCAGCACCAAAAAACCAGGATTAGAAGATTATAAAATGTCTTTGGAGTTGTTGAAAAGAGAGTAGCAGATGAGATTAATGAAAAACTTGGACCATTTTGGCAAAGAGAATTCAAAATGGCACTTAGTGGAAGTATTATTCAAAGATTAAAACCAAGAAATACACCTTTTTGGCTCACACACTAAAGCGAGAGCCTTTCTCATCCTAATTAACAATGATACACAACTAGCTTCCCACTCTTGAATACGAAGTTGCATTACAGTGTTTAGTGTTGAAGTGTCCCCCTTCTCTTTTAAACACTGTCAATTTCCCTTGGGGCCTAGTCAAACCTATCAAAAGAGGAATCCAACCAAATGCAAATATATATAAGCAGTGTTTTTACATGTGTTTTGATGTGATTCATTATTTCAATTCCTCATATTGAGTTTTGTGGAGTCCAAATCATCAAAGAAACTTGTTGGAATGCTGTTTTCAAGCTTGGATTGAAGGAAATGGAGAAAGGGAGCAAAGAAACGATGCAGAAGAAAACTGAGCCGTCTGGAAGTGGTGTTTTGAGTTTGGAGTGCCATGGTGCTCCATAATATATATAGAGTCATGTTGCTAACATAATTTTCTTTATGTTTATGTAAACCCTAACCAACAAACGGTAGAACCTAAGAGGTCTCCTATATATATATATAACCTTATATTTTAGGTCATTAAGAGTCAGAAAAAGAGGTTGTAGAGAGAAAAGTGTGACGATATATATATATATATATAAAGAGTTGAGATACACGACAAAGTGTTTAGGTAGCTAGACCATTGTTGTGGTACTTAGAGAGAGCTTTGAAGATTGGTTATGAGTTTTTTTTTTTAGTGAGAAATAGTGAGTATTATTTTGGAGCACTTGAGAGTCTCCCATTGTAATCTTCTCAATACTTTAGTAGAACTTGTAGTTACAGAAGAATGGACATAGTGTCATAAGCCTGCGATGAGCAAGTATAAACCCCCAGTATCAATTCTTATCCCTATCTTATCTCTTTTTGTTTATTTAAATGTGATTTGCTTTATCCCATAGAACTCTTTTCTTACACCTATTTGGGAGTGAAGAAGGAATACCTATCCTCCTCTTTGTTTATTTTTCTAATAAAATTTTCATTCCAATTTTTGTCTTCATTTACAAGAGATGGGACAATACTAACTTTTCTACATAGAGGGAGGGTTTAGGTAACTTTGGAGGAATGAACTTATAAAATTGACTTGTCATTATCATAGATGTAGATAAGGTTTTTGTCCCCCATTCTTCATCTAACACCTTTGGCCAAAAGCTCCATACTCCCAAAGAATACTTTTTTAGGCATTAGAGTTATTTAATGGAGACTCTAGTGCTTGTGCAGTTGTCTCCAATCTAAGACTAGTTATACATTTTGTCAACTATAATAAGTAGTTGTGACCACAGGTAGCAGTGATCATTGGTTAGTCGACGTTGGTTTTGGACTCAAACTGATGCTGACCACCAACATGTCATGTAGTCAGTTTTGCTTGATTTTAAAGGAGTTGGTTGGTTGGTTTCATGATTCCAGCGAAATAAATGAAGAAAAAAGATAAAAAAAAAAAAGGAAAGAAGAAGAAGAAAGAAAGAAGATATAATGGAAAGAAGAAATGAAGAGGAGAAAAGAAGGAAAAAAAGAAAGAGAAAGAAAAGAAGAAAAAGAGGAGGAAAAAAAATCACAAAGAAGAAAAGATGAAGGAAAGAAGAAAGGAAAAAGAATGAGAGAGTAGAAGAAAATGGAAAAAGAAAAGAAGAAAATGAGAAAAGAAAAATGAAGAAATGAGAGAACAAAGAAGATGAGAGGGATTAAGAAAAAAAAATTAATTTTTTTTTTAATAATTTCCTTAGGCATCTTTCAAATACTAAGAATTGAAAATTTTAAAAATTTTCATTTTAAAAATTTAAAAGAAAATTAAAATAAAATTTATGATTAAATTACAAGTTAAATGTTTAAAAAATGTTTGCAACCGTGTGATTTTTAACATGTAAAACTTTTTTTTAAAAAAAAAATATTTTTGGTCGATTCTCGAACTGGCCAACTGACAGGTCAATTTTGTATCTTGACCAAAACTATAAAAGAACCGATCAATTGACATCAGTTCAGTCTCGGTCAGGTTAATTTACTCACCCCTAAACACAGATTCGAGGTGAATTTTTTTTAAGAAAATCTAGATTGAAATGGAGCATAATAAAGTTGATTATTTTTTAAAATATATTATATTTATTTCAGTAGTACAATTATCTATGAATATCACAATAAATTCTAAATCAAATAGTGAATCTTATATTATATTTATTTATTGAAAACCTGACTATATATTTATAAAATAGAACAATAATAACAGCCAACTTGGCTATTTTTTTTAATTTTACTTTTCAGGTAGATTTTTATTTTTATTTTTTTTTATTTTTTAAAAGAAATATTTATGTATTATGTTTTCCGAGGTTTGTGCATGAATTGCGACCCCGTGCTTTATGCTTTCATATTTAAATACTATGTATTATGTTTTCCGAGGTTTGTGCATGAATTGCGACCCCGTGCTTTATGCTTTCATATTTAAATACTATTTTAATCAATAAACTCTCATATTTAGAAAATTTTAAGTTTAGTTGGGAGTATTTGATAGATCTATTAACTTAAAGTTGTGTTACAAGTCACTTAATTTTCAATTTTGTGTTTATTAAATCATTTCATGTTCAACATTTTTTAAAATTTACGAATTCATTAAACATAAAATATAAATCTCATGATATTAGAAGACCAAGTTGAATTTCGTATCTAAGATGTTTGTGAATTAAAAAAAAAATATAACCTTTATTTATCTAACTTGAAATTGAAAGTGCACGAATTTATTAGATGCTTGTAAACTCTAGGACAGATACAAAATTGAAAATTCAACTACTAAACTTGTGATTTAACCAAAATTTTCATTTAATAACTTTTGAATTATCTATTATTTCTAAAATTTTAACTCATTCTACTTTGGTGATTTCTAAATTTTTAAAATATCTAGTTTAGTTATTGAACTTAAACAAAAAATAATAATAACAAAAGACTTATCAGACACAAAATTAAAAGTTTAGATACTTACTAGACAATTTTAAAGTTTTAACGTCTATTAAACACAATATTGAAAATTTATAAACTTAATAAACACTCATTAAAATTTAGAAATCTAAACCAAACTCTTTAAATGTGTTAAGGTCGTTATATAACTTTTATTTTTGTTTATTTTATAGTTTAACATCATGTGGAATGGAGAGATTCGATCCTTATACCGGGTATATATGTCTTAACAAATTGAATTATTCTCAAATTGACTGGTAAGTTGTAACTCAACTTTGCCTAGTCCTATTTGTACGATTTTATCTTATACATAATGGTACTCTCATGCAACTGACCATGCTTCTTCGATGAACTGTATCCCACTTGTAATGTAATCTTGGACTCGTTTGGAATGATATTTCAAATACTTAAAAAAATATTAATAAAATATTTTTTTAATTAACATTATGTGCCAAAGATATGACAAGTTTTTAAGATATGACAAGTTGGAAGAAATGGAGTGACATGATTTGTGAAAATAATTTGATACGCTGCTTAGACGGTTTATAGCAAACTAACAAAAAAGAAAAAAGAAAAAAAGTAGGTATTAGATCATTGCCATGTATTATTGATCAAGAAGTTAGAGGTTCAAATCCCCTTGTCTCAAATGTTATTGAACTAAAAAAAAAATCATAATTTTGTTAATAGTGTTAAGAACAAAAATTTGATAGGATAGATGTATAATGCCTTAACTAGTTATGTTATGCTCTAGTTTTTTTGGGTCAAAATACCATTTTGGTCATTATATTTTGGATTCCATCTCATTTTAGTAGTGTACTCTCAAATATCAAAGTTTAGTTCTCTTGTACTTTTAATAAATTTTAAAATTAGTTTCTACTATTAGTTTAATGAGAGTACGAGGGCTGATTTGGACATTTGAAAGTATATAGATTAAAATGCAATGAGTTTAAATTACTCGGACTAAAATAATATTTTCACTCATTTTTAGTTGAAGTTGTGAAAGTGAAAGATTCGAACCTCTAATCTTTTGAAAGAATATTTGCTTTGAACTAATTAATTAACGTTCTTTTATAAAAAAAAAAAGAAAAAAAAAACTAATTAATTAACGGAAGCGCGTTGTACTCACTACTCAGAATAGAATATTAGTTTTAGAATACATAACACACGTGTAAAATAAGTTGTACTTTAAAAAATAAGTTGCATAACTCCTTGTGGGAGTAAGTTGGCTCTCCTTTTTGGTTTGGTCCATTACTCAACTAGTTTTCCAATTATGATATTTTTGACTGGCATTTTTTTTTTCATTCTTTTATGTAGTTGTAAAATCCCTCATTTGAAATTCTTGAATAAAACTTCTCTCCCGTGTTTGAAAGTGGATGTATACCCTTTGTGGTGGAACCACTATAATTCTTGAGTGGCTGTCAAGGAAGCTATTTGGTTGAAAGGAAGTATATCAGCAATGCTAAATGACCTTTGTAATGTTACGATCCATTGTGATAGTCAAAGTGCTTTGGCTTTACCAAAGAATCCGACTTTTCACGATAGAACCAAGCACATAGACGTGAAGTTCCATTTTGTAAGAGAAATTGTTCAAGAGGGTGGTGTGAAACTTGCTAAGATCAATACTATTCATAACCTTGCTGAAGTGATGCCAGCCAGCAGGTTAAACTATTTGTGTGAACTTCTCAAACTTGACTATGGCTGATATACCTATTGTCTATTTCGATCAAACACTAGGAGATGGTTTTAAACTTGATATAATCTCGGGTCAAACAATAGATATCAAGAGGGTGATTGTTGAAACTGATATCTATATGTTTAAAGAGGGAGTGCGCCACTCACGTGCAAGTTAGTTAAACTGAGAAGTTAACTATCAATTGGGTTATAAATCCTTCACTCTCCTTTGCTTTGGTTGTGTGGTGAAAACCAGAGAGCTGAGTGACTGTGTACTTCAACTGATATAGTTGAACTTGTAAAATCCCTCCTTTGAAATTCTTGAATAAAACTTCTCTCCCTAGTGTTTGAAAGTGGATGTACACCCTTTGTGGTGGAACCACTGTAATTCTTGAGTGTTCTTCTTCTTCTCCTTTGTTTAGTTATGTTCCTTGGGTGAATTACATTCGTAAATCAGTAGACTACTGAGCTTTTGATTTCAGTTGATAATTCTCAACAGTAGTTTATATATATATGTGTGTGTGTGTCTAAAATTGAAGATAAACTTAACTTTAGACATTAGTTGATAACAAGAGCATGACTCAACTGGCATAAAGTTCGTATCCTGACCAAGAGGACTAAGGTTCAATCTCCCACCCCTACATGTTGTCAAAAAGAAAAAAGAAAAAAAATTTAGACATTAGTTAGTCCAAGGTATATATATATAAATCATGAGAGCATAAGACGCTATCATTATTCTATTTACAAATTTATAGTGATATTTTAATAAATAAATGCAACATTATCGTCACTATTTGACTGTTAGTGTGATTTGCATCCATGGTTGAATTCATTTTTAATATTTAATGTCTAAAACTACTTATATACCACTTCATAATTGATGCTGCCTTTTATTTTGTTGGTCTATAAGTTGAATAATGCATGATAAAAATTCTAAGCATGATTAAAAAATAGCCAAAACTCATATAACAAATCAATATGGTAAAATAATATTATCTTTAAGTTTGATGATTCTTTTTGTACCAAAAATAATAATAATAAATATGCAAAGGTAAGATAGACAAGTTATTTATTTATTTTGAAAAAGAGATAGACAAGTTATTAAGTTCGTTAGGTTTGTTTTTTGATGCATGATCTTAAATTTAATGCAACATTTTTTTTTTTTGAGAAATAAATTTAATGCAACATTTGACACGTACTTAATAAATCTTAAAATTAGTATTTAATGTTAGTTTATAATAATTTTTTCCAAACAAAATTGGTTTCTATTAGCCTTCCCTCTTCAAATTTTGGAGTGATATTCACATTGTCTTTTTTAATGAAAATTATTATTTTTATTTTGCCAAATTCAATGAAAATTAATTTTAAATCTAACAATAAGAACTAATTTTAAGATTTAATGGAATGAAACTAAATTTACACATTTGAAATTTTAGAGACTAAAATGAAACAAGTCTTGAAGTATAATTAACAAAATAGTATTTTTTTTAACTAAGTTTTAAATTTTAAATATGAACAAAATATTGATAATGTAGACGTAAGAGCAATGTATTAAATTTCCATCGACATGTAGATATTTTTCTCGACATTTCCACATGTTGTAACGAAACGCATGGAGATAATATAAATAATAAGTATTTTAAAATATTTATAAAATGTAAAATATTTATTTATTAATTTAAATAATTTTATAAGAATATCGACATTTTACCGACATTTCCATAAAATTGAAACCTCACATTTTGATATATCAATATCGATATTTTAACCTTTGCCAAAGAGGCTGACCTTAGTATTTTTTTAAAAAAAAAGAGGCTGACCTTAGTAATATAGTAAATTTAAACTTTATTTATTTTGGGTGAAATTTTTATTTGTTAATTTAAATACGTGATTTAAAGCATTGTAGGATTATAGGAAACTCTGAGCAGAAGTGAAGTTAAAGTTGGAACACGAAGTTCCCTTTAGCAACGCCGAAGAACTGAATCCAAATCTGTAATTTTCGAGATCAAACTGCAGCAAATGATCCTCCATTTGCAGACCTCCGATCACGATCGGCGTCCTCGGAAATTCTCCGCCATTGATGAATCCCAAGCACCACGCATCCACTCCGTTCTTCTTAATCCTCACCATCGAATTCCTGCCCCCCAATTTCCACACCACTTTCCCGTTCTCCATCACCAAATCCACCGCCGGCGCCATTGGTCCCGCCGCCGCAAAGCACACGCCGAACGGCTCTACCGCATTCGTCAGCGTGAAGTTCAGCGCAGCCGCTTCCTTCATGAATGCCGTCGCGAAACCTCTGTAAATGGAGGTCTGCAGCAGCGCGTAAGTCGTGGAGGTGCTGATCTTCGTCCCGCCGCCGCCGTGAACCGGCTCAAACGCCAGCAGAGAAGTATTGAACGGCACCGCCTTGCTGTTGATTCTGATGGCGGACAGTCCAATGTAATATTCATAAGACGGTAACCACCAAGTGTAAATCGAGCCACTCACCGGATTGAAGAGCAGCGGAGTGTAAATTAGGGATTTCGAAAGGTCGACATTGGGGAAAAATCCGTACGGTCCTCTCGATCCAAAGAAAGCCACACCAGATCCCGATCTCGTTCCCGATAAGCAAACCGCGAAGATCCTAGGGCTATTGAACTTCTCGCTGATCATCGACGGAATCGACTCGTTCGAACGGCCGAGCGCCGCCAGGCCGATCACATTTCTGGCAAGTCCTCGGAGGAAATCGGTCTTGGCGCAGGAAAACGGAATGTCCGAAATCGGACGGAGTGGACCTGAACTGGAGCCGTCAGTGGTGGAGAGAGCAAGAACATCGGTGATCAAATTCTCGGAATCCGTGAGCTTCGGGTGATTGTAATCGACGTATTGATCTCGAATCGACGGTTTCTCGGGGTAGACGTCGCAAAAGATGGTGTCGTTAGCGCAGATTGGAGCCGGAGCTTCGACACAGGAGCCACAAACTTTACTGTCCATGGAGTTGCAGAGAGCGGAATCGCATTTGACGAGGCGGTAAGAGGAAGAATTGTAACGGTTGTAGCAGTCGATCCAGGAGAAGGCGCCGCCGAGGTCGAGGTGGAGGTTGGCCGGCCGGAGCGGAGTTTTGAGGTGGACGGAGATGGAGTAGAGAAGAGAGTTGTGGTCTTTGAGAATGGGAGCGACGAAGGCTGTTTGGAGAGAAAGGAAAGGAAACGAAAGGAGAAAGAAAATGAAGAACAAGATAGAAGCTCGAGTGCCCATTTTTGTTTTCAGTCCAAAGCTTGCATTTGGCATGTTTGAAACAAAGCTTTCTACTTATAGGAAAATCAAGGGTAATTTGCAACTTTAGTCCTCAATTTTAGCGTTATGTCAATTTGGTCCATGATCAAAAAAAAAGGAAAAAATCAAATAGGTTCCTCAACTTTCAACAAATGTACGTGAGTTTAAACATCAGTTCTAAAAGCAATATCTTATCTAGATATATTCTTTTAATTACAAGTTTAGACCCTGTTTGATAACTATTTGATTTTTTGGTATTTGGTTGGCCCCGTTTCTTAGTTTTGTTATACACTTCTTTCCCATGTTTTCAAAAACCAAGCCAAGTTTTGAAAACTAGTTTTTGTTTTTGGAATTTGGCTAGGAATTCAAGTGTGTCCTTCACATATATGAAACCCATGGTAAGGAAATTGAAGGAAAATAAGCTTAATTTTCAACCAAAAATAAAAAACCAAATGGTTATCAAACGATGCCTCAATTTTTGAACTTTAGAGCAAATTTAATTTCCGAACTTGAAAAATTTTCAAATAAGTCATCGAACTTTTAATTTTGTGTCGTCCCTGAATTTTAAAAAGTATCCAGTAGGTCTTTAAACTTTCACTTTTGTGTCCAATAAGTCCCTCAACTTTCGATTTTGTTTCTAATAAATTATTTTCAGACATTTCTTTTTAGAATTCATAAGCCTACTAGATTCAAGATTGAAAGTTTAGAGTCCCAATAAGCATAAAATTCAATTTTATATCTAATAGATTGAATAATTTTTACAAATTTTAAATATGTCAGGGGCCTATTAAACACAAAATTGAAAGCTCAGAAACCTATTAGACATTTTTTAAGTTCAGGAACCTAGCTATTAGATACAAATTTGAAAGTTCAATGATTTATTAGACACTTTTTAAAGTTCAGCGACCAAATTGATATAGTCCCGAAAGTTGAGGAACTAGTAATTTAACTATTTTTTCTCTTCTCAAAAAAAAAAAAAAACCATTTTTAAAAAAAATATGATTTAAAACTTTGAAAATTAGATCAAGAATACGCACGTGAGTATGTGAATGCATTTATAAATGTAGTGGCTCCATCACTATGTAAATGAGTTGAATATAATATAATTTGAAAGAATGGAGACGACTTATATAGTTGAAACTTTGGTAGTCAACTCAAATTGATTGTTCATTTTAAAAAGCAATTTTAGATTGAAGTCATGTGACATATCTAACAACAAAATAAACTATAGTAAATAATTATAGATAATATTATCACTTAAGTATTGATATGACATCTCAATTAGACTAATAAATGACATGCTATTAGCCATGGGTGAGATTTTGTTTAAAATGCATGACATTTGAAGTATTTTGACCAACTTCTTTTTGTCACATCTCCTCAAATTATTAACCATTCTTTTACCTAACACATTAATCTTTTTTTAACATGTCGACATTTCGTCGACATTTCCACATACTCATGGATTCAATATTGTTAGGATCCAGACCCATACGACGTTGTTTTCAGGAAATTTACCTTGAGGTTGAAATGGTGTCGTTTCCCTTAGTCTGGTAGATTGTTAGTCTATGTATATGTGGCCATTGTTTAGAGGGAGAGAAACTTTTATTGTTACTCATCCCTTCTATTTATTATTTCCTGTATTGCGTAATAATCTGAGCTGAGCAATATACAATCTATTGAAATCCATCTCTGTAATTCTTCTCCTTTGTTTCTAATATCAACATGAAGAGTGAATCGACATTTTCATCCTACTCTAAAAAATAATGGAAATATGTTAATAATAAGCATTTTTTTTTTTGAAAATATGTTAATAATAAGCATTTTAACTTATTTAATAAGTTTAGAAGGTTTATTTACTAATTTAAATATATATATTTTTTATAATTCTCTTATTTTAAATATTCTTTTAGAAATATCCAATTGATATTTTAATTTATCCAGATTGCTTTTACTACACATTTTCTTGCTAACTTTTAAATTCCAAATATTTAATATTTAAAAGAGATTTAAGAAGAAAAAAAATTCACTCATTTTTTTGCATTTTTAGAGCTTAAATTTTATAGTAGTGGTAGGAAACTCTTTTTCTTTTAGTACATTATTATAGCAAACTTTAGGATATATTATTTACGTTTTTTAAAATTTAGACACTAAGCCACACAATCATGTTAAAATTGTAAAACCTTACAAATATAGTGTGAATTTATTTTTTCCAAAAACTTTATAAAAGAACAAAGATTTAAATATAAAAATTTGTTTGTTAATTTTTTTTTTTTTTTTTTTGTTATTCTTTAATTTCATCACAATTATTACAAGTCTTTTCTAAGGTAATTATATTGAAGAAACGCACAATTATATTACTATTTAAATAATGTCTAAGGTAATTATTACTATTTAAATTACTATTTAATTACCTTAGACATTATTACTATCCACATTATCCACAATTATTTAAATAGTAATAATGTCTTTAAATAGTAATATAATGTGGATAGTAATTTAAATTACTCTATGTCTATGTCATTATAAATAGTAATTTAAATAGTAATAATTAAATAGTAATTACTATCCACATATGTCTAAGGTAATTATAATTGTGGGTAGTAGTAATTATATTGAAAGTAGTCCCGAAGAACGCACAATCTGAAGTTATTACTTAAAAAAAGTAATGAGATTCTGAACACGTTTATGTATGTGGTGTTCGTTAAGCACACTTTAATTAATGTGATTAAATCAGTTCGAGTATTTTAATTAAGTTTGATAACAAGTTAACGCATATTTTAGAATATGCCTCAATCTCTTCTTTATTTTAATCATCACTTGTAGTTTCACAAAAAAGTTATTAGTCACAAATTTAGCTAAGACATTTGTAATAATGTACTACAAGTGACTTTGATGTGATAGGTTGATCACTAAAATCGTGTAATGGTATATTATTAAAAATCTTCGTTTCAATAGTTGATTTCTAAAAAAAAATAATCTCATTCAAAGAGAGAATTCTTAAACAACTTAAAAGAAATAAAATAATATTTCAAATCAAGTTATCTAATTATCCATATATTCCCTTTAATTATAAATGGTAAGATTTAAATTTAAGATTGGTTTAATGATTTAGAGATATCGTATAGATAATTTGCTTTTGAACATTTAACTTTTTTTTTTTCCTTTTAATTTCTTCTCAAAAAACAACCTATTTTTAGAATAATTAAAATAATAGTCACAAAATTACCTTAACAAACGGTCCGATCACTATTCTTAAAATAAAATTTCTTAAAAGGAAAAACACAATGAAAAAAAAAAAAAAAAAAAGCGTTGGAGGTCAGCACATGCGCAAACCCTTAAAATAAATTAAAATAGAAAGCACAAATATTTATTTAAAGAAAAAATAGATCTGAATTCTGACCAATGATCAACGCTACTGATGAAATAAAATTAAAACATATAGTCACGTTTTTAATAAACAAATGTATATAATATTGTTGTCTTTTGACTGTCACTGCAGTGTGATTTTGCATCAAATATTGAGTTTCTATGTATTTCTTGAGTATTTATTTAGTCTAATATTCTAAAATTGGTTTTAATTAATCTTTTGTTTTAAAAGTTTGAATTTAAGTCAATATAGTTCGATGACTTTGTTTAAATTATCTGTATTTTGTTACTCGATTGAAATGAATATTTGACATGTTTTTTTTTTTTTTTTAATTTTTTTATTTTCATAGTAATATGTTAATGCATTTTTATTTAGTTTACTATATTAGTTGATTGTATTAAGATAATAATCTTGTTTCTTCTTTTTTATTTTAAAAAATTGAGATTTCCATTTGACATTGATTTTGTTTTTAAGAATTGATGGAGAATTTGTTATTTACACAATTTTCATTTTTATTCTATGTTTGGAATAATTTTTTTTAAAAAATATAGTTTAATTAAATCAATTTTTTATAAGCATATTTGAAAAAAATAATGATTTAAAATGTGTTTAGCGTTGTTTCTTGAGTAATTTTAGGTTATTGAAAGGTGGAAGGTTTTAATCTTCCATCTGCACATATTGTTGAACTAATTAAAATAAAAATAATAAATAATAAATAAATAAATGAGTACTCTTCCAAATAAAAATTGACTTGATTCGGTAGTTTGGATCCGCAAAATGTTTATATGTTGTTTGAGATAAAAGAGTAGATTAATTATAGGTGTCATATTCTATTTGATTTGTTTTCTTCTATTATTTGTCGGTCATATTATGCAAAATCAACCGATGCTTATTTGATAGAGATGTCATGTCATCATTTAGTTAACAACAAAAATTATATAGAACTGCAGTTAAATATTAAAAGTTTAAGGGCTATATTTATAATTTCAATGAAAATACGATATAATGCTTAACTTATGTCTTAAAATATCACAAACGATAATAGTATCCAAAATTCCAAATACAAATCCATCGCCCAAATAGAGTAAAACATTGCACGAGAATAAGGATTTGACGAGGGCGAGTAACATAATTCAAAGTTCTCATGCACAATGAAGAAAATATTTAACATTGATCCAACACAAAAGCTTAAACTAAAACAACACCTTCCATCGTAGTAATAGCTTTTCCTCGTAACAAAACTCTTTGTTTTTGCTCGTCTAGGTGGATGTTCAATATTCCACTTCGAGATGATGCCTAAAAAAAAAAAAAAAGGGGTAGGGTTATAAGAAAGGGACCCTAACCTACAAAATCTGATCAAATCCAATTCAAATTATATTAGATTGAGTTGAGTTGTATGCTCATTTGAGTTAGGTTGATCTCAAATAAATTAAAACTCTATGAGTTTGGTTGGCTCCTTAAGTTATATAAAATTAGTTAAACTTGAACCAAACCATTTTGCACATATTATTCTTTTTTTAAAAAAATACAAAATCTAATAAACCCAACTCAAACCACATGGAGTTTAGGTTGAGCTGAAAACTAATTTGAGTATTTGGGATGGTTCAAAATAAATTGAAGCTTTTCTAAGTTCAATTAATTCATAATAAAAAAGAAATCTTAGCTTTTATTTTGTTTAGGGTTAATTTACACATACTATGTATACATTTGAATTCTATTTCATTCAATATAGTTTCTTTTAAGTCTTTTAGAGCATTCATTTTCTTAATATACAAAAGATGGTTATTCATTAGTTATTCATTTTGGTTCAATAATAATATTTGAAAATAAGTAATAGATAGGCAAAGCATGCAATGAACATTATTTCAAAACTATATTGAGAGAAGAAGAGAAAGAGGAGAGAGAGTACCATATAGGCAACAAAATCAGATTTCCCCAACTTTTTGGCCCAATAGACAGCCAAAGCACAATGTGCACTACCACATACATAATCCTGAATATGCAACAAAGGTTCAAGATGTTATATAAAAAGAATTTACTTTGATAGTACACTCAAAAGACTTAATCTTATAAATTATGAGGTTTCCATTCATTTTTTCAACGTGAGATCTTTAACATCTAATACCTCTATTTTGTGTCCATAGTTGGATACGTCCAGTTCACATTAAATAACTTATAAACGTTGGAAGAAAGGATTATAATAGCTAATCTCATATATGTTTTGCCTTCATAGTTCATAAACAAACGAAGCTTTATTCTCAACATTATGACATTCAATAACGATTGAGGACTTCGTACCTCATCGAGTCCAAGTTTTGGGCAGAAGATTCGACTATAAAAATCGAATTTGGACTCAGCATGGGGTGCTCCAGTTATGATTACTCCATTTCCGGGACACTTTCGTATCTCATCAAAGTTAGGTTGAAAATCAAGCACGTCTTTTTCGGAAGGAAGAACAACCTGCAAAATGTTGTTATTAGTTAAAGGACATTAAAGATCCCTCACTTGAAAACATACAAAAATGTCATGATCCAAAGGACAAAAAGGAAGGGCTTAATTACCAAGAAAATATCGAAATAGACTTTATACATCACGATGTCAACTATAGAAGAAGCAACATTATTCAAGGCTTTGAAGATTGAAGAAATATCAGAAGAGTTGACATCAACCAAAGGGATAGCTGGCAAATCCAATTCAATAAAGTAACTGTCTTGTGCGTTGACCTCCGGAACCGTTTTAGCAGTTAGAATTCCACAAAGTGTGGAGAACTCAACGATATTCGAATTCACTAAACCGTAAGAGAAGAGAATGTGAGCAGCCGCCAACGTTCCATGGCCACACAGCTCGACCTGAAAACAGTTGGCTGTCTTAATCAGAAACAATAACAAGATTTAGGATCCGTTTGGAATGACTTTCTGAGTGAAAAGATAGTGGAGAACTCATAATTTATAAGATGTACGAGTTATTTCACTCATTATCAATTGGTTTTGAGATAGAACCCCATGTTATCTAATATGATATCAGAACCCACGAAACCCAAACGGATAATCGGCCCAAAAAAAGAAATTGGAGTCCAATCCAAGAATGGTAAATCCAAAGATGCACCATCTTGAGGAGGCATGTTGAGGATCTCACATTGAAAAGATAAGTGGATAAAAACACTTTTTTAAAACAGTTAGAACGTCGTTCCAAACAGACATTCAGACAAAATGAGAGACATTTGTTGGAAACCTCGACAAGAGGAGTGAACCATCTGAGGCTAAACTTGGGTGGGTTGAGCGAATCTTGTTCCTCGTTAATGGGAATCAAATAACAAGTAATGGGAATATTGAACTCAGCCGCCAAAGCTTGCAGCCATTTCTCCTCTGATCTTTCTTCCTCTAACAGACAAATGGCAGCTGGATTTCCCTTGAAGGCCAAGCCAGTGAATGCATCAGCCTGTTTCATTCCAAAAAAGAAAAAAAAAATCAAAACTTGACTGGTTTTTCTTAAACAGATCATTCCTATGAAGAAAAGAGATATAAGGTTAAATACCACGAAATACTTGACTGGTTTCTTAGCCATTGTCGAGGAAGCTGAGAGAGAAGAACAGTGAGATCTGCGGTTGCTGGAGAGAGAAGGTGTGATTATGAGCTTGAAATTATAAAGTTCCCATCACTTTTTCTATTTCCTTGTCATCCATGTGACTTAATTTGTAGCTATTTGTGTAAGGGTAATATTGTAAACTCCTATTGAGATGGTGGGTTGGAATTGCTGGAGGAGTCGGGAAGTGTAATGAGGGAGAAACTTCTAAGTGTTCCCGGTGCAATGAGCCCGATAATAAAGAGAGTTGCCTTGATCCATTACATCTCAGTTTATGAAATTTCAAGAAACAGACAACTTTATTTTATTTTCACTAATGGACAATGCAATGACAGAGAAATATATATATATATATATATATATTTTTTTTTTCAAATTCAAATTTGTATACTAAAATAAATAATGAGTTTAAATCCTGATCTAGTTTAATTTCTGTACTTTTATATTTTGTTTATTCTAGTTTATCATTTTGATCTCTATTTTACTAAAATTTTAAATAATTTTTTTTATCATTTTGTTATTGGACTAATAGGAAATTTCTGCAGGCATGAGTCCGTAGTCCTCGCAGTCATATTATATACTTGGATTTATTTATTTTCCATTTTTATATTACTATTTTCCCTATCTTTCGTTTTTCGATAATTTTTTTTAAGAAAAATACACTTTTAGTCCATGAGGTTTGAGTTAAGTTTCATTTTGGTCCCTCAATTTTCAAACTCAACAATTTAGCCCATGATGTTTGGATTTCGTTACATTCTTGGTCTCTCCGTCAAATTTTCTGTTAAACTCTCACAGAATGCTGACGTGGCATTTTTTATTAAGAAAATTGTTTTCTTAATTTTTAAAATAAAATAATAATAAATTAATTTTAAAAAATATTATATTATTATTATTCATTTTCTTCTTCTTCTCCATTACCCTCTCTTTCTTCTTTATTATTATTCTTTTCTTCTTCAACCCTAACCCTAACGGCGGCGGCTAAACTTTTTTTTTCCTTTTTTTTCTCTTAAAAAAAAACAAAATCTTTGGAAGAAAGGAGAAGAAGAAAATAAGAGAAGAAGAGGAAAAAAAAAAAAGTTAGTCGCCGTCGGCTGGCCGCCAGTAGGGTTAGGGTTGAAGAAGGGAGATGGAGAAGAAGAAGAATAATGGAGAAGAAGAAGAAAGGGTAATGAAGAAGAAGACGAAAAAGAATAATAATAATAAAAATATTTTTTTAAATTAATTTATTTTAAAAATTAAGAAAATAATTTTTTTAATAAAAAAAAATGTCACGTCAGCATTCCGTGAGAGTTTAACATAAAATTTAACGGAGGGACAAAAAATGTAACGAAAACCCAACCTCAAGAGCTAAATTGTTGAGTTTGAAAACTGAGAGATCAAAATGAAACCTAAACCCAAACCTCAAACGCTAAAAGTGTATTTTTCTCTCTCTTTCTAATTATTGTTACAACAGCGCGAGATGGCAGCACATGCGCAAATCTTAAGAATAAATTAAAATAAGAGGCATAAATATTTATTTAAGAAAAAATAGATCTGATTAAAGTTGAAAAATGGTCAATGCTACTCATGAAATAAAATTAAAACATATAGCCATGTTTTTAGTAAACAAATATATATAAGATTGTTGTCTTTGACTGTCAGCGTGATTTGCATCAAATATTGAGTTTACTTTTAATTTAATTTTCTTCTAATTTTAAAAGTTTTAATTTAAATCAATATAGTTCGAGATGACTTTGTTTAATCCTTACAAATCATCTATATTGTCACTTCGTTGAATTGAATATTTGACATTTTTTGTTGTGTGACAATAAGTTAATGCATTTTATTTAGTGTACTATATTAGTTGATTGTATTAGAGTTTAAGGCTTCTACGAAGGATTTTCCGTAAAATTTACGGTTTCATTCTATAATAATCTTGTTTCTTTATTTATTTATTTATTTATTTTTAATTTTAAGATTGAGATTCCATTTGATATTAATTTTGTTTTTAAGAATCGATGGAGAATTTGATTTTACATTCCAAATCATCCCTGGTTTCATTCTTATAGTGTGTTTGGAATAAGTTTTAATTTTTTTAAAAAAATACCCTTTAAACAAAATCAATTTTTATTTAAGAATGAACAAAAGTCATCTTGAAGCTTCAACACGATGGTATTTTTAAAATACATGACAAATAAGTAAAGTTTCTCACTAATTTTCATGGAGGAAGAATTTGCACAGGGAGAAAGAAAAAAGAATAAATGTTTTCCAGTAAGAGTATTTTTTTAAATTTGCTGATCAAAGGTCAAGTGTACTATTAATGAAACTGAGATTTTAACGTTTTTCATCCAAAATTTAATGATAGAGGTATTTTTTTTTAACATTTTTTAAAGTTCAGGGGTATTTTTTATAATAATTTAGCATAAATTTAAGATATAATAACATTTTATTGAAAATATTTCTTAAAAAAGAGCTTAAACTTGAAGGTACACCACACACACACTTAAACTTCCATATTAGATAATTTCTTCCCCAAAGAGGGTTACATAATGTTCTCTAGGTTCATTTTTTCAGTCCTTTTTCTTTGATCTAATAGAGTAAAGGTTCTAGGTCATTTCTTAGAGCGAAGGATGATAACTTTAGATTTTTTTTTATATCTATTCACTTGTAAGCTAGATTAAGATTCATGAAAAAATGTCAACTCGAGCATAACTTAGCTGATTAAAATATAAACTCTCACCTAAGAGGTAAGATGTTCAAATCTCTCGTTCCCATATGTTGTTGAAAAAAAAAACTATTATAAGTGCCATCCAAATAAAAATAGATCATGCATGTCACTCTATTTGATCATTTGTCCACTTTCTTGTATCATTTCTCTTCTATTCCTGTCTCTCGTGTTGTGCAAAATCAACAAATGTTTTTTTTTTTTTTTTTTTTGGTAGAAATATTATGTTATCATTTATTAACAACAAAGTTTACATTGAATCATAGTTCAAGAGTAAAGTTTAAGATCTAGATTTACAATTTCATTGAAAATATGTTAGAATGCTTAATTCCTACCTTAAAAACATTGTTATAGGCAATTTTGGACCACCCGACGCACAAGGAGCTGATGAGGACGTCCGGGCAAAAATAGGACTGGGAGACCGGCCCAGAGGAAGAACCGACCAAAGGGCCGGGCCAACTTGGCCCGACCCATATGGTCGGCCTCGGCCCAAGGCCGAGGCCGACCATTCGGCCCGCTTGCGCGGGCCGAGCTCGGTCACCTCCTCTCGGTCCCTGATGCTTCTAGCCTCCCCGGTTTCGCCTAGTTTGTCCCGAAACGCCTCCGAATTCCTAAAAACCCTAGGAGCACGAGCAGGTATTTATACCCCTCTTCGCCACTGAAGAAGGGGACCCGAACTCAATTCTCGATTCTCTTCTCTTGCTCTCTAGCTCTCCCTTCCGTTTTCTGACTTAAGCATCGGAGGCGGTGTGGCTAGCACCACATCGGTGTGCAGGTTTTCTCTTTTGTAGGCCACGTCTTCCCCCTCATCTACAAATTTACCGTTGGTGGCACGTGAAGGTCAGGTGAGTTTCCTCTGACCAAAATCGACCATCAACAAACATCACAAATAAATTAAGTAAAATAGTGCATAAAGATTAATCACTCAGGCTTGGTCAGGGTGAGTAACTTAATTCAAAGTTCTGATGCAAAAGGGAGAAAAAGAATTTAACATCAATCCAACTCAAAAGTTTAAACTAAAACAACACCTTCCATCGTAGTAATAGCTTTTCCTCGCAACAGAACCCTCTGTTTTTGCTCGTCTAGGCAGATGTTCAATATTCCACTTCTAGGCGATGCCTAACTCAAAAAAAAAAATACCCTTTGAAAACTTTTTCTTTAAGTCTTCAAGAATATGCTTTTTTCATAATACATAAAGATGGTTCATTATTTATTCATATTGATTCAATGGTTGAAAACAAGTAATGGATAGGCAAAGCCCAAATATTTTGAAAACCATGTTGAGAGGAAGAGATCAAAGAAAAAGAGAGAGTACCATATATGCAACAAAATCAGATTTCCCCAACTTGTTGGCCCAATAGGCAGCCAAAGCACAATGTGCACTACCACATCCAGGATCCTGAACATGCAACAAAATGAACAAACAATCATGGAAGAGGAATTAGAATAGTCTGATGAATCCGAAAGCTTAAGCTAATGGGTTACAGTAAACTGAATTGTAGTCAATACTTTAACATAAACAATCGGGAAAACTGATGATTCAGTACCTCGTTCATCTCAATCAGCTTGGGACAGAAGTATCGACTAACAAAATCAAATTTGGACTTAGCATGAGGTACTCGGCCAGTTATGATTACTCCATGTCCGGGACACTTTCGTATCTCGTCGATGTTAGGTTGAAAATCTATTACGTCTTTTTCTGAAGGAAGAACAACCTGCAAAATATTGTTACATTAGGTTAATAGGTTAAGTTGACACGCATGTGTAAGGTAAATTTTTTAATCCACTCTCCAACCAAATTATCAAGAGATAGCCTCATTGAATAATTTTTTTCCTAAGAAGCACAGATACGAACACGAGACACAGATACCACACGACACGGACACGGTGACACGTCATTTTTAAAAAATCTAGGACACGGACATGACATGGACACGTTTAGTAAAATATACATTTTTAAAATATATATCGTTTTTATACAAGAAAGAAATTCAAAAATCAATAAGTTCATGCATTTGCATGCTTAAAAAAATGAGTTTAATGTATTTCACTCTTAAAATTTATTATTTTTGTCATTTAGTATCGTATCTATTTACTATACTTAACAAGCGTTTGATATGGATCTATATTGACTTTGTACAACTAGTGTTTGTCACGTATCAATTGTGTTAAGAAGTGTAGGATAAGTGTCCAACAAGTGTTGGAGTGTCCAAGTGTCCGACATGTGTCGGACACAGACACACTAGCCACACTTAAGTGTCCGTGCTCGTTGGTTTTGAAGAGTTTGTATTCTCACCTTATTTTATCTCTCTAGATGTGAAAATTAAATGGATCTTCAAATGAAAAATCCTCACATCATGATCAAAAGACAAATGAAAGGGGCTTACCAAGAAATTATCAAAGTTGACTTTATACATCATGATGTCAACTATAGAAGCAACATTCAAGGCTTTGGAGATTGAAGAAACATCAGCAGAGTTGACTTGAAGCAAGGGGACAGCTGGCAAATCCAATTCAATGAAGTAACTGTCTTGTGCGTTGACCTCGAGAACCTTTTTAGCAGTTAGAGTTCCCGAAAGTGTGGAAAACTCAATAATGTTTGAAGAATTTACTAAATTGTATGAGAAGAGAATGTGTGCAGCCGCCATTGTTGCATGCCCACAAAGCTCGACCTGAAAAAAGAGTTGTCTTAATAAATTAAATAACAACATTTACAGCAATTAAAATAATCAATTGCGCAGACAAACTGAAAAATAAAGCAATTAAAAAAAAAAAAAAAAAAAAAAAACTGCTTGATAAGATAATAGCCACAATTTTTTTTTTCCAAGTATGTTTAAGAGCGATTTTAGAATGACCATAATCAGTTTTGTCATTCTAAAATCGCTATTTTAAAATGGTAATATTTATTTAGAGATGAAAGATACAAGTGATTTTGGAAGAACTTTGACTATCACTTTGTTTTGTAGTGAAAGGATGTGAAAAGTTATTGATTAATTTTTTCCTTTTAAAATTTTGGTCCCTCTATCATTATTTATCTCTAATTTTTCCTACTCTATAATTTATCTCTTTCTAAAGTTTTTATAATCTCTAATTATAACTTTATTCTCTCTAATTTTTTTTTTTCCTTTTCCTCACTTTTTTTTTCTCTAATATTTTTTAAATCTCTAACTTTTTTTAGCTTTCTATTTTTCCTCTCTTCAATTTTTATTTCTCTCCTGATTTTTTCCTCACTCTATAACAACTTTTGCTCACCACCCTCTAAATTTGGAGAAATTTTTAGGTGCTTCCGGTGCGCCCGTAGTTTTGCACTGTTGGATGTAAGAGAGAGAAATAGCAAAAGTATCTTGACTTTGTATCTAACGGTTATTAGGAGCAGACAAATTTGGAGATTTGCATCCGACGGTTTTAAAAATGGGGTCTCCAGGAACAACTAATAATTTTCCCTAAATTTGATGATTCTAAAATTACTCTTGAAAACAAACACTAATCATTAAAAAAAAAACAATTTTGATTTAAAATCAAAATCTCTTTCCAAGTGTGGAATCAAATATTAAGACAATTTATAACTACACTTTTACAAAAATAAGTATAATCAAATCATGTAGGCTTAAAATGACAATTATTCTAAAGTCAACTCCAAAACATACCCTCAAATCATTTTTGCTAAAATCACTCCCAAACACGTAGAGCCAAACATTTAAAACGATTATATGAAAACCAATTTTAATAAATCACTCATAAACAAATCATTTTTGCTAAAATCACTCTCAAACATACCTTTAATTTTTTCAAAACCGTAATAAAAAAGAACAAAGTAGAAAAGAAAAACCTCAAGAAGAGGAGTGAACCATCTGAGGCTAAACATGGATGGCTTGAGCAAATCATCAGTTTGCTGCTCCTCATTTATGGGAATCAAATAACAAGTAATGGGAATATTGAACTCAGCCGCCAAAGCTTGCAGCCATTTCTCCTCTCTTTCTTCCTCCAACAGACAAATAGCAGCTGGAGTTCCCTTGAAGGCCGAGTCGCTGAACGCATCGACCTGTTTCGTCGTTCGAAAAATCAAAATCAAAATCGATCGGAATATTATTTCTCGAGTTCTCAGTAAGATTACCTAGGGGTAGAGAGAGATAGGTTAAAATAAATACCACAAAATACTTGACTGGTTTTTTAGCCATTGTCGAGGAAGAGATAAAAAACAGTGAGAATTGTGGAAGTGAAGAAGAAGAAGTGTTTTATATATATATATATATATATATGAGAAACAAGAGGAATATTTGATGAAAAAATAGCTTTAAGACAAAATGACATGAGACGCATTTCAAAAAAAAGAAAATGACATATGAGACTTATCCAAAGGAATATATATAGACAATGAGAATAAAGGAAAAACATCGATAAGATACAAAACAATAAACAAATAACAAGACAGTAAGGTTTACGGTTCGTTTACTTCAAGGGAATGAGATTCGAGAATCGATGAATATCATGAATGAGAATAAATTTTTTTATTCTCATGATGGTGCTTACTAAAATGTAGGAATGGAATTAATTGATAGTAATTTTTTTTTTAAAATTTAAAATTTTGTTTAATATTAAAGAATAATAACTAATGAAAATAAAATTACATCAACTAATCCTTTTTAGAGAAAAAAAATTATATCAACTAATTTTTTTTTTCATGAGAGTAACAATCATACATATAAGATAAAATTATGTTATATATTATTAAATTTTATTGTTATTATATTTAATAACAAATTATATTTTAATAATATATTTAATATTAAATAAAATAAATTACTTCAACTAAAAAAGATTAAAATGATTTTTTTATTAGAAGAATATATGCCAGTATTATTTAATTAAATAAAAATAATAATTTAATGAAAAGATTAGATGTCTTAAAAGAATAAATTAGTATGATTTTTTGTATTCGGAGAAAAATGATCAAAAGTGTAAATAAGGGAGGAAAAAAATGTAAAATAATTAATAAAAAGGTTGTGGACGGTATTTATAAATAAGAGAGAAATGGTAAAGATGTAAAATAATAAATGAAAATGTTGGGAGTCTACAAAATAAGAAATGTGAATAAGAATGACGAGGATTAGAAGAGAAATGACATCCCCTATTAGCAATGGATAATACCATCGATGTGAGAGAATAAAAATTTTAATTCTCATTCTCTTGAAGTAAGTGAGGTCTTAAATGTTGGTTATCATTTACTCTCCTTTGTTGGTTATCATTTACTCTCCTTTGTTTACGTTTGCTTTGAATTACGTTGGGGTTTTTCTTTATTCTCTATCGAATGGGCACACATGCATTTCTATATATTCCTTTGTATAAGCCCCATCACTTTCTTCTATCATTTGTCTCCTAATCCATATTATATAAAATTAACTATTATTTACTTGATAAGCAAGTCAAGTAATACTTTAGTTGACAACAATATTTACCTAGAATCCAAATTCAATCGTTAAAAAATATAATTTAACTAAAAATATGTTATAACATTTAACTCCATTTCCATATAGTACAATGGTGCATGAAAATAACTGTTTGATCAGGGTGAATAACATAATTCAAGTTCATATGCGGACGGGAGAAAAAAGATTTAACATTGGTCCAACAAGAAAGTTTAAACTAAAATAACACCTTCCATCGTAGTAATAGCTTTCCCTCGCAATAGAACCCTCCGTTTCTCCTCGTCTAGGTGGATGTTCAATATTCCACTTCTAGGTGATGCCTAACCACACAAAATAAATAAATAAATAAAACCTAGAGGCCAAAAAAATATTTGATAACCTAAAAAAAAATATATATTGACCCAATTCAAATTATATAAATTGAGTTAGTGTTGAGTGATTGCAAGTTTATTTGAAAAGGTTAGTTTCTAGTAAAATAAAACTACATGAGTTTGCATTAGTTTCTTAGTTCTAATATTAGTTTAACTTGAACCAAATCATTGTGCACATATTAATTTCAGTTGATTCAATGGTTCTAAAAAAAAAAAATCACTTGCTTAGGGTAAAATTACATACACATTCCCTGATAATTCTATTTCATTCAATAGTTTCTTCCATGTCTTTCCCTCCTCAAAATTTTAACAACTTATCAAGTCTTCAAGAGCAGACTTTTTCATGATACATAAAGACTGTTGATCAGTTATTAATTTTGATTCAATGTTTGAAAATAAGTAATAGATAGGCAAAGTGCAAACATTTTCTAAACTATGTAGAGAGAGAGAGAGAGGAGAGAGAGCGTACCGCATACGCTACAAAATCAGATTTTCCCAACTTTTTGGACCAGTAGGCTGCCAAGGCACAATGTGCACTACCACATACAGGATCCTGAACAAGTAACATTGGAGGCATAAGATGTAATGTATAGAGAGTTTCTTAATCCAAACTCACTTCTAGACCAAGGAAATATCCTAAATTAGATCTGAACATAGAAACTAAACTTGGAAGAACATCATTATTTGCATTTGAGGTTCCAAGACCTCAAATTTTGCCCATAATAAGTTATAAGCATGGAAGAGAGGATGGTATAGCTAATGCCATGCATTGCCTTCACTGCTCATGCATACACAATCTCTATCTCAAACATTGTAACATTGAGGGAAGATTGAGGATTCAGTACCTCGTTGATCCCAAATTTGGGGCAGAAGTATCGACTATAAAAATCAAATTTCGATTCAGCAAGGGGTACTCCAGTTATGATTACCCCAGTTCCGGGGCACTTTCGTATCTCATCAAAGTTAGGTTGAAAATCTACCACGTCTTTTTCTGAAGGAAGGACAACCTGCAAAATGTTACAACGGTTAACGAATTAAACTGTCATTCCCATATACTACTTTAGTGGTGATAGGAATGTGAAGCTTCCAATCTGGTTCACATATGCTAGGAGTGAGTTTAGAGCCAAGTCCAATCAGTAGAATTTGGGCCTGCTTTTTGGAGGCTTTTGGGGTTTGTTTGGCCCGTAACAAGGATTGTTGCGTTATGATAGAAGGGATAACAGTAGCGTACTCAGGAGTGCTGAGTTTTTCTTTTTGTTGTATTTTGAAGCATCAGGATTGAGATAAACACAATAGAATCTTTAGAGGTGTGAAGAAGTCTTTGGAGGAGATTGTTCCCTTGCTACTCTTTGAACATCTGTCTTCAAAGATTTTAGAAATTATTCGTTAGGCCTTATTCTTTTGGATTTCTTTTTTTTGGGTCTTGTTAGGCCATGTTTGGCTCCTCTTTTTGTTGGTTGTCATTTTGGTAGGCTCGTCTTTTGTTGCCTTTTTGTGTTCTTTCGTTTTTCTTAAGGAATGTTCAGTTTCTTGATAAAAATAGGAATACTTGCCAACTGTCCAAGCTTGTGCAAGTAGGGCTCATTTTGTAAGTAATGGACAAAAGATTTTTTTTTTTTAAGAAACAATTTCATTGATAGTACTTACAAAAGTGGGGGAGATCCCCAATCCAGGGAGTTACAAAAACCTCTCCAATTGGATAGTAAAGAGGAAAAACTACAGTAATGAAAGAACGGTGAGTATTTATACCAAGAGATTGTTAAGAGAACTATAGCATCAAAAAACCTAACAAAAACAAGAGCGTATTCCTTTCCTCCCAGAGCTGCCAAAAGAAAACCCAAATGAAGTTCAGCCGAAGGAGTTTCTTTTCCTTGGTAAAGGGATGACCAGTAAGCACGATTTTGACCAGAAACAAAACAATATAGTAACTTGTTAAGGGGGATATGGGCAGGGAATATTTAGAAGGATAGGCAAACGATAGAAGGCAGGTAGTTGATTAGTAGAGTTTTGACCAAGAGACTTCTTTAAAGAAAGAGAATCCAGGACGGACTCTCAAAGAGCTTTTGTAGAGTATGTAATATGTATTCTCTCCATATTTTACATATGGATGTGAAATGGGTTTAAAATCCTCACTTAAAAACATACAAAATTTCATGATTCAAAAGAATTAACCAATTTTCTTATCTAATAAGAATGAAAAGTAGAGGTGATAACAGAACATCAAAGACAATTGAAGGGCTTACCAAGAGATTACCAGCCATCTTTACGTCAATCATAGAAGCAACATTCAACGCTTTGGAGATTGAAGAAACATCAGCAGAATTGACTTCAACCGATGGGATAGATGGGAAATTCAATTCAATAAAGTAACTCTCGCATGCTTCACCGTTATGAACATTTGAAACCCCAGATGGCTTGGCCTCTGGAACCTTTTTAGCAGTTAGAATTCCTGAAAGCGTGGAAAACTCAATAATATTTGAATTTACTAAACCAGATGAGAAGAGTGTGTGTGCAGCCGCCAATGTTGCATGACCACAAAGCTCAACCTGGAAAAAGTTGTGCTAATCAGTAATAACAAGATTTACAGCAACAAAAAGATTATATTACCTTCATTCAATTACGCAGACAAACAAAACAATGAACAAAAATGAAAAAGAGCTACTTGATAAGATAATAACCACACCCCCACCCAATTTTTGTATAATCTATCAAATGGAAAGATATACTATACAATAACAAAGGAGTTAGAACTCATGGAATATCAGAGGTACTTAGACAATATTTGGAGATTTGTTAAATTACAAGTTAATGAACTTTTCGAGTTATGTCTATATAGGATTTGTACTTTAAAAGGTCTTGAACTTTCAAAATTGTGTCGAACACGGTGAAACGTCATTTTTTTAACATCTAGGACACGGATACGGCACGGACACATTTAGAAAAGATACATTTTTTAAAAAATATATATCGTTTTTATACAAGAAGTAAATTCAAAATCAATATGTTTATGCATTTGTATGCTTGAAAAAATGAATTTAATGTATTTTACTCTTAAAATTTATTATTTTTGTCATTTAAGCATTGTGTCTATTTAGTATACTTAACAAGGATTGGAAATGAACCTACAACTAGTGTTCGTCACATATAAATTGTGCTAACAAGTGTCTGATACGTGTCCAACAAGTGTCGAAGTGTCTAAGTGTCCGACACGTGTCCGACACGGACACGCTAGCCAAACTAAAGTGTCTGTGCTTCTTAGGTCTATCCAAACTTTTTACTGTCAATTTTATGTCTAAAAAGTCCTTGTTAAATCCTCTTACATGACATATTGACAGTATTAGTTGAAATTAGACTACTATCAAGTAGGTTTAAGCATTTGGTAGCCTAAGAGATTGGCTAGGGTCTTCCTCAAAAAGCAATAACTTGGTAAAAGATAATCACTGTTCCCACTTATACCATTTCAAATCAGTTTTCAGTTCAAGGTGTATTATGCTCTGAATTTCACAATTCGAGTTCAATTTCCATCTAAAACTAAAGCAATCATAATCAAACACAAAGCATTTGTTCAAAACAGACCACAATAAAAACGAAGGGGAAAATGAAAAACCTCAGCAACAGGAGTGAACCATCTGAGGCTAAACTTGGGCGGCTCGAGCGAATCGTCTTCGTCGTTCATGCGAATCAAATAACACGTCTCAGAGATATTGAACTCGGCCGCCAAAGCCTGCAGCCATTTCTCATCTCTTTCTTCCTCTAACAGACAAACAGCGGCCGGATTTCCCTTGAAGGCCGAGTCAGTGAACGCATCAACCTGTTCGATTACGAAAATGAAAATGAATCGTAATAGTTCTGAATCAGAAACCCTAGGAGAGAAAGAGAAAAGGTAAAAGGTAAAATACCACAAAATACTTGACTGGTTCTTTAGCCATTGTCGAGAAAGAGAGAGAGTAAGAGTGAGAACTGTGATCGCTGCGGAAAGAAGAGTTGGTGAATGCGAAGAAGAAAGAGGGAGAAAGTCGAGAGCCGCCTCCATTTCGTCACTGCTTACGATTCAGAGAACATACTCTGCAACTTCCTTATGTTGGCTAATGACCATTCCTTCCAAACCATACAAAAATAGTTTTTTTTTAATCATCGGCATTCGGCACGATGATAATTTGTTTGTTTGTGTTTTTTTTTTTTTGATATTCGTGAGTGTCCGGACCAGCCATGCGCACCTCGACTAATCTCACGGGACAACCACCTAACCCTACTACATTTGATTGTCAAGGAAACTCGTAGGATATTAAATCCTAGGCAGGTGGCCACCATGGATTGAACCTATTCCCTCTAAGCCCTTTAACCATTAGAGTCAACCCATGATGGTTGGCACGACGATAATTTGTAAGGAGGTGTTTGCACCACGGAAAATTATTAGTTGTTCCTGGTGCAAAACTATGAGTCTTGTTGCATTGAGAGTACCTGAAAATTTATGGTAACTATACAAATGGGTCAATAGTAGTCTATTTATTCCAAAAGTGTCTATTTTGTTATAATTTTACATGTTTGTCAGCTCACAATTGGATATTAAAGGAGTTTAAGAAACTCATTTAT
The DNA here is from genome assembly GCA_017139565.1 of Luffa aegyptiaca. Taxonomy (NCBI): domain Eukaryota; kingdom Viridiplantae; phylum Streptophyta; class Magnoliopsida; order Cucurbitales; family Cucurbitaceae; genus Luffa; species Luffa aegyptiaca. The sequence continues at coordinate 6,696,608 of CM029399.1, read as the reverse complement.
GTATTTGCCCGTACCGATTGACAGAAAAAAAAAATATAATACTAAAGAAAATTAATAAAATAAGAGTTACCAAATTAAATAAGGACATTTAGGGAAGAATAAAAATTGAATTAATGCATGAAATCTTACTATTGATTAATTTAAAAGATTTAGACAAATTTGAAATTAACGAGTTAAAAGGAGCTCATCCACCATAATTTCTGTAAAAATTTCTCTTGAAACATAGGAGTTAATAAATTTGTGGAGCCGACAACAAAGTGTTGTAATTGGTTAATAAATTTGTGTTGTATATTTTTGGGCCAAACAAATAGTTGGGTGGAATTATTAAGAGATATGTTTGTATTGACAAACACTTGAAACGATAATATATCTCAACTGGCATAAAGTTTAGACCGAGGTCAAAGATTCAAATCTCTCATCCTACATGTTATTAGAAAAAATTTGACAAACAGTTACTCATCGAAGCAATTTTCCACTTGTAAATGTATGAGGGAAACTGAAAAAACACTTCCAATTTCAATTACATACACATAAAAACCATATTGTAGCTTCATTAAATAATTTTTCATCCATGAGATTCCCATTTTCATTCTAGTTTATTCTGTTTTCTTTTCTTTGATTCATTTTAGTCATGGACTTCTAAAGATGATTCTATTTGTAAAAATTTCTAACATAAATTTTTCTTTGGTACAAAATTATGACATCATGATTTATTTATAATATTTTACTCAATCAAAAGTTTCAAAAGATATCACATTGTCAATGATATTATTGAAAATATGAATCCACACTTAATTTTACTAATTAAGACATAATATCCTAAAAAAGTATCTTCGAAAAAAACAATACTTCTTTATTTATTTATATTTTTTTTTTTGAAAATAACAATACTTCTTTAAAATTATATCAGAACATCATTTTTAATCTTTTCCCTCTAAAATATAGGGTCACAATATTTTGTTAAACTAAAAATTTAGTTGAATTTTAATAGTAATATATATTTAGATAATTAAAAAATATTGCAATTGAATTCATAAACTTTAAATTGTGAGTCTATATAATTTTGATCCTTCGTATTATAAACTAAATTGAATCCAAATTTCTTGACAACCAAATGTTATGGGATAAAAAGGTTGCCCCTAAAAATACTCAAAAATAGCAAAGAAAAATATCATTTTTACTAAACAAATGTTAGAACAAGACAAATAACAAATAAAATAAAGTGACATATATGAATGACATTTTGGCCATAAAAATGAGATTAGACATTACCCTTTGGCTTTGAAATAATTAAACTTCTTGACAATTTCATCCCATCTACATTAATTCATCCTCATAGTAGATCAATCCACAATCTTCCATTACAAAAGCTTGTCATCATTTGCCCACAATTTCATCAACATTTTTTTTATCAATCAGATTGGGAAGAGACATATCCATCGACACGATAACACTCGGTTGAAGTCCAACCAAATTTAGAAAAGGAAGGCATTTGTTGAATAATAGAAACAAGGCATTTCCCTGTTCAAATGATACAAATGGTACAATTGGTGCTAAAAGGATAAGGAAGAGATGATTTACAGTAGGTCAGTCCAGCAGCAGGATATGAGCAACAACTGTACAGTACCTGATGTCTAAATACTCTACATTGAATCCTTTATATTATTGTAATAAACATTAATGAAAGGACCTATCAAGTTTCTTTATCTAATGAATCGAAATTACCATGTTCCTTCTTTGGACATTTTCAGAAAATGGGTCAGAGTTATATTTGGGATCTCAACCATGGCCTTCTTCTTCCTTGTTATTCGAGTCATCTTCGTAGAGCCACCACTCTTCGACTCGGGAACAGTCACGGAGTCCAAGTTGTAGAACTGCCAAGAAAACAATTCATATGATGCCAAAAAAAGTCAGCTAAATAGAACTCAACAGTCCAACTTATGAGAAGTTCATCTTTAGGAATAGGCATCAAGAGCAGCTTCCTGTCACTTGTGGTTATAAATATACAATTTAGTCTTTAATATTTAAGTCATTTTTCAATTTCACCTTTTTATTTTGGTTATAAAAGTACAATTTAGTCTTTAATATTGGAGTCATTTTTCAATTTATCTTTACTTCTGTAAAAGTTCAAAAAGTATTACATCCTTAATGAACTGTTGTATATAGAAGCTGTGTGCGCGCATGCACGACACGTCACACGTGTCAATCATAGACCAGTGTGTATAATAACATTTTTCATAGGTCTAATTCCTATAACCATAAACCATTCCAAGTCAGATAAATTACAGTGAGTCAAGTCATATGAAGTAGGTATATTTTTTATTTCATGGTTGAGCAAGTTCATTTTTTCAAATTGAACCAAGAGGAAATACCTCACAAACTCCATGCAGCAATAATCTGTGGAATGGATCTTGAACCCGCAAAGTTAGGACATTTTCATTACTAGGGTCTGAAATGAATGATCTTATGCACTCCTGAAAAAATAAAATGCACCCCAAGTTATTAGTAGAATCGACTGATGCCTTGCCACTCTTCAACCAACATGCAGCTTTGTACAATCATGTAAGAACAATGATATACAGATGAACCCCATCGGATCTTTTAAATGTGTAGTTGTATATGTAAACATATATCCATTAGTGTTTTAAACCACCGAATGGGTAAGAACAGGGAGAGAAAATAACCTATCTATCCAGCAAATGCAGAACAAGAGTCTAGACTCGTGAACAACCAACATTTGGAAAACGAGCTAAAAAGATCAGAGTTTTCTACAAAAACATACCTCAAAACCCTCAACGAGCTCTGGAAGAAAACTACGGCGAAGTGCCTCTCTTGTTCGACACTCAATTCTGCGCCAGGCATTCAAGAAAGCCATTTTGTCAGCATCTATATGACCCTTTCTCTTAGGGGATGAGTTCTCCAAGACTCCAATGAACTTAGCCTAACAAGAAAATCACATATTCAGATTATGCTCTTACACATCTAACTAGGCTATTCTCTAATTTAAAAAAAAAAATCAAAATTAACATGAGTGAGAAAAAAAAACCTCTTTATCCATGTCGATACTCCTGAACTTGTCCCAGTCTCCTGCATTAGTCATGGAGAATGTTGTGGGCCGTACATCATCACCTACAGATTAACCTCAAACCATGATAAATCCTTTCACCAGTGTGAGGAATTTCTAGGCTCAAGTAAAAGGATCAATAAAAATTAGCATAGGAGAGAAAGGCGGGCAGATGTAGCCATTCCCTCTAAGAGTTAAGAGTAAAGCAACTAGATACAACAAAAGTGTCTATCACAAATCAACTCAAGCATGACCAGAATAACACCAAAAGGAGGGAGGGAGAATAAAACCCCCAATTCCTTACCATGGTTTTCATCTTTGTTAAGAAAAGATTTGAATTCTTAGTCCAATTCCAAAAGCAAAAACAAGTTTATGGAAACTACTTCTTTTAGTTTTCAAAACTTATTTTGAGAACGTGGGAAGAAGGTAGATAACAAAACAAAGAAACTTAACTTATAGGTGGAGGTAGTGTTTCTAAGCTTCATTTTAAAAAACCAGATGGCTATCAAATGGGGCCTAACATTTCTAGCATGCTACTCAAATTCTTACTGGTGCCAAGTTGACATTTTCAACTTGACATTTTCAATATATTGCTAGTAAAAATATCATTCTTTTTTACAGAAACAAAAACTGAATTTCCCCAAACTTCATAGTTTAGATCACTCTCCCAATAATACTCGTGATAACTTCAAAAAAATTCTTGATAGTATAAATCACTTTCGCAATAATCTTGTGATCAACACAACTTCACAGTTTAGATCACTTTCCCAATAATCCTTGGGACAACTTTAACAAAACTTCAGAGTTTAGATCATTTTCCCAATAATCCTTGTGATAACTTTAACATCTATAAAGTATAAATCAACAAAATATACAAGTGTATGATAGGAAGGTTCTGCAGGTCTTTTGACAGAGAAGGCAGAGCTCACGAATTCTCCTTGGTTGTAACTAGGTGCCTGACGGCTAATGAACGAACAGCTACTTCAATTTCTTACTTTGAATCCTATAATGTAACACGACACAAGGTGATGGAAAGCAGGCTCTAATTTCTGAGACATCTAGCATCTATATCACTAAGAAGTAACTCTCATCACAGCTTGGATAATTATATAATGGACAGATTCTTTAAATGCATTATACCCCAAGGTGGTGGAGCAAACAAGCCTCTGATTTCTTCAGCATTCAAACGAGGAACAAGCTCCATCAGAAGACGATCATTTAACCATCTGCGAGACTTCCTGTTAGTAACCTGAGAAGTGTAAAGGAAAAAAATAAAAAGTTAACAAAAAGGAGAAGTGTCATGGACAAAGACTAGCAAAAATTAAATAAGAAAGCTCAAACTGGAGCATTTTAATAAAATTTTGGGGAGTGAGAAGAATATGAACACAGGCAAATAATATATGCACTTTTGCACTTCATATCATAAGAGTGGTGTCACTCAGGTAGCACATTTAGCATTGAGATGAATATTTTCAATGTAATCCCAATTTTCAATAAGAGAAGAGATGGCAAATACTATACAATCTTGCTGCCACATGAAACTACTCCAAATAAAAATGCAAAATATGATCTTAAAAAAAATGAACAGAGGAGGTCACAACTTTTCCCTTAAAATGGTGCTAATAGTATTAGCACAAAAAAAATACAAAACAAAAAACCTAGATTGACATCCATAAATTTTAGTAAATACTCCTCATCAGATAACCATGTAATAAACTCCCATTTAAGAAGTACACTTCCACTTCATCCAAAGCACATTTCAAGAGCATATATCGCATCAACAAAACTACATCCAAGAAAAGCATGCAGTTCAAGAACAGTCCTGATGGAAATCATCAAGGTTTAACAAGAACATTTGTAACATTCCCAAACACCCCACCTTCCCAGTCAAGCTCTCCAAGAATTCAATCTTCTTCTCGATAGACATCCCCCGAGAATCCGCATCATCTGCGAAAATAACCCAATAAGACGACGGAGAGAAACACGAATCCCAAAGAAAACTCAACAATCACGTCACCGAAACAGCAAAATCATTCAAATGGGTATTACAAAATCTAAACAAAGGATCCTTTATCAATCAGCAGATACGATCGAGAAAAGAGAAGAAAAAGTACCTTTAAGTGGATCGCTGAGAGGGGAAAAGGTGAAACGATTCTGTTCTCGCTTAAGCACATCGGTGGATGCCATGATTGGAAGGGAAACAGAGAATCCGATCGAAACCCCAAGTCGTGCTTTTGGCCTGTCGATGGGATTGAAATTCCTGTTGGGAGGGTGATTTGAGCTGGATGAGCAGAGGGAAAGGGAGAATCGATGGAGGATGAAGATGAGGGAGATCAGAAAAGTAGGCAAAATCGAATCGAAGGGTTGGAAAAGGAGGAACAAACAGAGGCCTTAGAAATTGAAAGAGGAACAGCGAGAGGGATTAGATTCGGAAGAATATTCTGTTTCAGATGGGATTGAGAGACGTCTTCTCCGCCGCTCACCGCCACCGAAACCCATTTCTGAAATGACAAAAATGCCCTTCACACTGGGAATGAACTGGACGACCCGACCCGGTCCGACCTTCCACGACCGTTATTCAACCAATTTTAACGATATAGGTTATATTATATATATTTTTTTTTTGTTTTGACAACATTCGGAAGTGAGGATTTAAACTATAGACCTCTTGATCATTAGTACTGTCGAGTTATGTTCATATTGACGGTTAAATTATAATCTTCTATCTTTACCGGTCGAACTTTCAAACTTGTGTCTAGGTTTTTAGCTTTAAAATGTGTTTAATAATTCTTTAAATTTTCGATTTTATGTTTAATAATTGTTTTTAAAAATTTGTGTTTAATAAGACTCTAATTTTTTTTTTTTTTTTTTGAAAAATAATAGGACCCTAGATATTAAAAGGGTTTGATAAGGTAATGGGTAAAATAAAAAATTAGACAAAAAAGACCAAATTGAAAATTACATAATACATTAGAAACCATTTGGTATATTCATTGTTTAAAATTGTGAGTGACATTATCTTGAAATGTCGAGCAAGTACTATCATATCATATTTTTTTTACTTTAGTTTACTAAACTCTACCAAGCTATTATAATGCTTATCAAGCTTTATCAAGCAAGTGTACTTTGTTAACTAGGTACTTTTGAGCCCTACTAATGCATTTGGATGTCACCTTCAATATTGGAGTGTCTTCATACTTTGTTGCTTGCTCAGGCATGTTTATGAGAATCAACACATTAGTTTGTTTTTCAAAATATGACATTCTAGACATCCTCCATCTTGACATTATCATGGTATGACGGTTCTCACAATTCTCGCACTCATCCCTACTCATTTATGCATATCATGTTGAAGTCCAACCTTTTGTCTAAATTTCCAATCCATAGAAAGAGGCACAATTATGACAACACATCTATGTCACTCAACATTGTCCTTAGAGGTTCCCATTTTCATAAGAGAAAATGTTCAAGGTACTGTCCTGCAACGCTTGCTCATCATATCATGACACGTACATGTGTCAAGTGTCACAGAGTGGATCACTTAGGCTAGAGGTCCAGGGGTGGTGGAGAGCTAACACCATGTTTCCTTCTATAATACATTTTAAGGTATATTTAGTCTAACACTCATATGCACATCATAATGGCGATGTGCTAATCACTCACTAATGTGGAGTGCACGTTTGATTTTTTTTTAGATCTGAAATCTAGTGTGCTCACATATCTCTCACTTTTATACATCAAACTCCAAAGTTGTTCGTTGAAACTATTAATGCAGCCCCTACTTCTAAGGCCATGGCTTGGGCCCCATTTGATTCCACTAAACTTGTCAATTTACATCGTACCACTAACACCACTGTTGCTTCTAATCTTGCTTACACCTTAGCCAGGTATCCTCATGCATTTTTCTTGGTGTATTAGGTAATGCACCATCCTCTTTGGTTTTATCTCGACACTTCTCTCTCAATCTTTGACATAGCTCAATGGGTGATACACACATGTCACCACCTCTTGTTCATTTTGTGGGAGTCGCAACCTACTCTTTTATAATATGGTTGTGACACTGATTGTCCCAAAAAAATTCCTTAACACATATGCAAATATCAAGAGAACAACCCACCACCATCCTTAACACCACACGATATATGTCAAAAAAAAAAAATAAGATTAAGAAAAGGAACAAGATCATTACCTATGAACATTATGATTAAAGATTCCATTACTCGTCCAACTATGACGATTTCTTCTCTTGTTGCCAATGAAGAGATTTCTATAACAACAACTTTGTCCTTGCTGGTGTGGTTTTATTTGACTCTAAAAAAAATGAGTAGATATTTTAACCGCTGAACTATGCTCATGTTGACACTATTATTACAATTATTATATAATATACTCTTACTCTGATTGATCTCGTAATCTTTCTCATGTTTCCATAAATAAATTAGTTATAATGTGATGTCATTAAAATTAAAAATAAATAAAAGGCTAAGTATTTAGTATTAAAAAATGAGTCAATAATGGTTAAAGTATTGACAAAAGATTAAATTCAATGTATCTCATTAACTTAAGGATTAAGGATGGTTCAACATAGTATTAAACGAAAACATGTAGGACTAAATTCATCCTTATCCATTGGATTGGTTTTTTTTTTTTTTTTTTCTTGAAACAGTGGATTGTATAGTTTTTAATAATAGTGGTGCATATATATAGATATATTTTGAGAATTCCAATACATTCCAAATATTTATGTCTTCTTCTGAATAATTTGGGTTTTAAATGAAATATAACATATGTTTAAAGATGTCATTCAATAAATTTATTAGATAAACAATATTTTAAATTTGAAATATTCCATTTATGTATCTGATGATGTTATCAATGATCTCTTCCTCTAATAGGCTCTCCCCAAATGACTTTTTGTATTTTAAATTAAACATAATATAACATATCTTGAAAAGATGTCATTCAAATCTATCTAGATAAACAATATTTTAAATGAAATATTCCATTCAATGTTTTATATTCCAAAAATTTAAATATGATTCTCAACTCGAAAACTTATTATTTGTTTAAATTTTGGGTAAGTTATACCAAATATCTTAAAACTTTCAAGTAAGTTTTAATTATGTCCCTAAAATATTGAAATAAGTTTCATTTTTATCTTTGAACTTAGAAATTTGTTACAGAAAATACTCTTGAAAGTTTGAAGTTTGTCAAAGAAATATTTTTCTGTTAAAATATCAAGGATGAAAATTGACATGGCGGCTAATCTATAAAAGTTATAAGGTATGTGATATTATTTACAACTATAGAATATTAAGATCTTTTTACAATTTTTCAACAAGAGCATGACTCGATTAGCATAAACATATATATCCCGACCAAAAGGTCGGAAGTTCAATCTCCCACCTCCACACATGTTATAAAAAAAAAAAAAAAAAAAAAAAAAAAAAAAAGATCTTTGTTACAATTTTATTTCATCTCAAAAATATCGTTAAAATCATTTACATAATCAATTTTAACACATCAACTATCACGTCAATTTACGTAAATGATATCACACATCCTCCCAATTTTTTAACATTAGTCGTTTCACATCAGTTTCCATCGTATTAATGGAAAAAACTCAAATGATATCTTTGGAACAGATTTCAAAAGAGTAAAAATGATTTTTTTTTTTAAGTTAGGAACATAATTAAAACTTATGTTGGAAGTTTAGGGTTGTTTTTGTATAATTTAACCTTTGAATTTATTAGAGGTGTGGATTTGGTGTAAGTATTCATTTGAATTTGAAATCAGTTGGAATATTTGGTTTAGATGTACTTGTGTCATATTTACCAAATCAAATATCCTATAATTTTTTAATTTGTAATGTTGAAATATAAAGTTTTGGCAATTGGAAATCAAAATCGCCTATTAAATAGAATCATTCCAATTATTAATTACTTTTAAACAATTCTTATATTTATTTTATTTTATTTTGATTTCTAACTTCTAATATTATATTTTAGTTCTTTTATATATAAAACTATTTAAGTTCTCGTTATCAATATTTTTTTTTTATTAATTTTTAAGAAAGTTAAATTTTATTGTAAAATTTGTTATCTAATCTATTGACATCTTTGCTCCCTAAAAATTGGAGCTTTAGTACTAAAATTCAAAGAAGACATAAGTAATAGGTTAGAGCTTTACTAAATAATTTAATTTGATATATGTAAGAATGAAATTGAATCTTTTTAAAAAATTGAAACCAAACTGTGAAAAATGCCTAAACTTTAGAGACAAAAGTATATATTCGACCTACAATAAAATTGACTTTAGAGCGGTCTTTTCACATATTAAAATGCATATTTAAGGTACATTTTATAAAATTTGATCATATCTCAAAACCTTTAGCTATCTTTTCACAATTTCTTTTTTTTTTTTTTCTTTTGGTAAAAAGAACTATATATGCAAATTAAACAGCAATACAATTTAACAGAAGGGAACCTGTAGGGAAAATTTTAGACTTTAGGTGGATTTAGATAAGTATAACAAAAATCATTTTCCATTTTGGGTACCTTTTTGGAAGCCCAAATAAATAAACATAAAGGAAAACTAAACCATTCCCTCAAAAAATACTAATAATAATAATAATAATAATAAAATAACTGGCAACAAAAATTGGATTTGATCCAATTTTATTAATGTTTAGTGGAAAATTAATTTTTGTATTTGATATAAATTAATTTTATTTTCCAAAATGAAAATATTGTTTTTAGAGTATTGCATCCAAAAAGAGAAGAAAAATTAAAATTTATAGACCTATAAAAGCCTTACAACTTGAGTATGCTTGATGAAGTTGAAGGTTGTTTTTTTCGTTAAATTCATGAACGAAAAATGATGTGTCATTTGCACGTATATTTTTGCTTATGTGAACAAATTTGAATGCATACGTGGAAAAAAAGAATAAAGACACATGTAAACACGTTAGTTTCCGTCCATGAAATTAATGGCAAAATCTTCAGAGTCAGAGAGTTAAAATGAAATATTTGAAGGTTTAAGGATTTAGTTTTTCGGGATATTTTTTAATAATTTAACCTATATCATTTACCTAATAAATAAGATAGTTATCTTAAAAAGAACCCAAGTCACATCTAATAGATCAAGTTTTGAGTCCAAATAAATCAAGGTTCTTCAAAATAATTAATGAAAAAGTAATGAATTGATAGGAGTGAAAAGAGTTGTTGCATATCTTTTACTTTATTGAAAGTATTTATGAAGAGCAATTTTCTTTTAAAGGCATATTCATATATCTCTTTATGTTAATTTCATTCAGATTTGATCTATATATAAATTTGACAAATGCAATGGAGAAATTTAAATTAAGATCATTTTCTTTAAACTAACTTGGTCTTACTTGTTGTCACAATGAAATAGAGTCTTATTACTTTTCTAGTGATAGAGATTTCACATTCAAATAGGACATTACCATATGAATAAAGGAGATTTCTCTATTAACTTTATTAATTCTTATATATACATTATATGTGAACACGACGTAGTTAGAGAGAATGGTATTAAATTTCCATCGTCGTGGATGAGAAATAGGATATAGGACTATTCTTAGAGGCTAGAGTAGGTTATAAAACAATACTTATTATGGAATTGATTGTTGACATTTTCATATTATTCTACGAGTTTAACAATTGACATAATGGATTGAACCTTCATTTTTGTTAATTATACTATAAAAAAAAAATTGATAGACAAAATATATCTAATGTGAACTTTAAAATTTTAACTTGTTTAATTAATAAGCGTAAAATATTTTCTTTAATTAATTTTAATACTTTATGAATTTTTTGATTTCTTATGATTTTTTTAGAAATAGCTATTAACATCGACAATTTATCAATATTTTAATTAGCATTTCTATAGAATTAAGACCTTGACACATCTCGTCAACATTGATATTTAAAACTAAAAAATATGTCTTTGTTAATGAATCATAGGAAATGAAATTTTCATTCATGTAAAGTAATTTGAAAGATTTTTTCCATTTTTTTTTTTTAAAAAAAACCCACATATATGTATGGTTTTATGCATCCTATACCAGTGTAATTGTTAAATTAAAGTACCATTAAACTATGAATATTCAAAGCTTTTTTTTATATATAATTTTATCTTAAATTAAAACAAATAGTTTGGAGTCAAAGTAATTTCTTCTATTCATTAGTTTGCACCTTTTTTTTTTCTTGAAATACATTTTTTTTACAACATGTGGGGTGGAGGATTCGAATCATAAACCTCTTGATCATTAATACAAGTTTTATTCTTCAAAAAAAAAAAAAAAAATACAAGTTTTAGGTCAATTGAGCTACATTGCATTGAAATACATTAGTTTGCACACATTAGTGTTCTTACAGAATCTATACTTTATTTATTAGTATTAATGTTTAAAATGATAATTATTGCATCCCATGTTACAGAAGTATGTGATGTTTAAAATATTGTATTCAATATTCAATAAATCAAGATTGATTGTGATATATTAAAGTGAGCATAGTTCATGTACCTTCAACCAAAAGGTTACATATTTGAATCTCCAACCCTCAAATATTGTTGAACTTAAAAAAAAAAAGGACTGATTGTGATGCTATATATTTTGAAAAAAGAACTAAAAAAAAATCTTAAGAGATAGTATTCGATCTTTTATTCAATCATCAAAACTATTTTTTAACTGGTTACGACATTATCTCTGTTCTTCTAGAGGTGGAAGAGTTTCAAACCTCCCCACTTTTTAGTGAATTTTAAAAAAGAAAAAAAAAAGTTAAAAAGAACATAGGGTTTAATTTTATTTTTTTTAAGTAACTTGGTCAAGAGTATGCTTTTTTTTTTTTCTTGGACATTAAATTAATATTTGAATATCTACAAAACTTTATTGAAAAGTAGCAATTAGTTTTAGATTTTCATATAACTCATGCTCAAATTTCTACAATTCTACTTTTGGAAAACTTTATTTCTACTTTCACACACATGTCGAGATGAAATTACGGTCTTTTCTTTTTTCTTTTTCTTTTTTTTGACAAAGACGACTAGATTTGGAGAATTCGAACTCAAAATAGATCCTTTAACACTCCTTTTACTCTTTTCCTACTACATGTGGATTTCACAATAGAACAAGAAAAAATATTGTCATAGAAAAACTAGGGAAGCTTCTCTCTTTTAACTTTATTAACTCATGTATGTACATATATGAACACACCAATTGGATAAACATAAATTTCTCCTATTAATTGGTTAGAAAATTAATTTCCTTTATTAAAGTTTGAAAGACTTTGATTTCAATATACATGTGTACATTTTTGTATATTATCCCTTATATCATTGTAATGGTAATCATTGCATTCTATATTTTAGAAATATAGGATGATTTATTATCAAACAACTTTAAAAAAAAAAATTAACAAAGTAATAACACATTATTCTATTTTCAATAAATTAATTAAGATAGAATATGATATTATATTTGACCCAAAAAAAAATCACTTGGAGAGATGAATGTGATGTCTTTTTTTTTTCAAAAAAAAAAAATCATATCTACATTTCTTTAACAATCAAAATTAAGAATGAATAATACATTCCCATGAAAATTTATAATCAAGAGTGAGTTAATATTTTATGCAAAACAAAAAACATATCTAGAGTTTGTTGGTAGTTGCCCAAATATATAAATTCAAGTGGTTTTAATTTAAATGGGTATAGGTAGGTACATTGAATATAAAAATTTTGAGTACTATCTTGTCAATAATATACTTTAATTTTTAGATGTGAAAGCCTATCTAGATATGATCTAGATTAGTTTATGGCTATTGTGAGAAATAGCAATTGAATTGAAGTTCTAATTTGGGATTTAAATCTGTCCTAACCTAGGTGTATATCTTTCTAACAAAATGAAATCTAAAGGAAATCTATTCTAATTGACTTTTTACAAAATCACAAAGAAGAAAAACAAACAATTTTATCTATATATGGACTTAATTAGTTTAGTGAGCCAATTTTAATCTTTAAATTTTAAATTTTATTGAATTGAATCTAAACTTAAATAAATTAGGAAATTGATCTCTTTTAAAACTAAATAAGAATATTGTTAATAAAAACAAATGATGGCACCAAATGTAAGGAAAATGTAAACAAACATTTTAAGAATGCATTTTCTTTTAAACATTTTGTATAAGTGTTTTTATACACAAGTTATTATATACTTAAAAAGTTCAGCACTCCATTTTTTCCATGACCCTTATTGACCACTAGGACCAACTCATGATGGTTAACCACGACATATTTAAAACTAGTCATAAAATCAAGCAAGTAGAAGATCAGCATTCAAACTCATATGATCAAACCCAGACAAAAGCATCTATAACACAATAATATAAGAATGAGTAACAACACAAAAGTAGCCCGTCGAGTTACTAAAACACCCAATAATTGGAAAAACTACTCAATGTAGGTTGCCATTAATATTCAAAACACAAATTTTAAATTCCCTATCATACCTTCAACAGTATAAAAACATTGTTCCAGCTTCCTCTCAAATGATTCTTTCCATAGTTTGAAAAATTATCATATAAAACGAAAACATAACCGATAAAAAGCATATATTTTACCACTTAGGATTAAATTTGACAAAAAGTGCTTGCAAAAAAAAATGTGCTTCTCCCCATGAAATTATTGTTGAATACTATATGAAAAGTGACTAGAAAAATGAATGAGCTAAGAAAGCTAAGATTCACATTGGTCCTATTCCAAAAGAAGGCTAGCTAAGACCCTTATCCATATTATAGTCATCACTCTCATGCCCACACCTCTTTGCTTTGTGGGTTTGCCAAAGTTTTCTTCTAGGCATATATATTTTGGTCAATTGTTCCCATTGATTTTGTAATCATGAGCTATCATTAACACTTTATTTGGATAGTGATTGATTTGAAAGCCAATGCAATTACTTTCTTAATCATTGAATTCTCCAATCATTTTAAGGCTTTCATACATATAATATATAATTGGTATTGCAATCATTTGGCATATGATTTTTTTTTTCTTTAGTGATTTAAAATGCTCATATAATTAAGCTTGTTTAGCTAGTTTTGATTGAAAAGGTAATGATAATCCCAAGGAAAGTAGGTATGAATTGTGATAGATTGGAAACCACTTAAAAGCTCTCACTTTGGAGAAAAAAAATTAATGATAAATTTTAAGATCTTGATTATCTCAATATCTTTCCCACTTTAATTGCTTATCTAGAGAGCTATGGAACCTTCTTTTCTCTAGCATTTTGTGTTGAAATTTTATGGCTAAATTTTCAGCCACAAAACAAAAGAAAAAATAATGGGTTTTGTACCAACAAAAAAAAAAATAATAATAATGGAGATGAAGTTTTAACCTATTGAAAGGTGGATTCTGTTTGATAATTATTTCATTTTAGTTTTTTATTTTTTAAAATCATGCTTATTTGCTCTCCATTTTTATAGTATACAATTCATCATTCGTGAAAACACAGTTGAATGTGCTAACCAAATTTAAAAAATTAAAAAAAAAATCATTGCTTTGTGTAGTTTTTAAAATTTGACTTCGAATTTTTAAAACATTTTTTTTTAAAAAAAATAAAAGGTAGATAACAATAAAAAAAAAAAAAAACAAACAAACAGGTGGAATAAATGTTCATAAACTAAAATTATGCTTATTTTCTTATAGTATACCATTGATCATTTGTGTAAACACATTTGAATACCTAACCAAATTTCAAACAATAAAGTATTTAATAACCGTTTTGTAGTTTTTAGAATTTGACTTAGAATTTTGAAAATTTTTCTTTAAAAAAAATGTAGATAACAATTTTTTTTTAGATAGAAACAGAGCTCAAAACAACTACATCAGTGCATCGTTTCGAAGAACATTAGAAATATCACTAGGCTAGTCTTCAAGCCAAATACGATTACCATAGGAGAAGACAAAACTTGCTAAAGTCTGCGCTGCTTGATTGCCACACAGATGGAATAAATGCTCCTAAGCTAAAATAAAATTTAAAAAAATAGTTATAAAATGATTCAAATCTTCTTTTTTTTTTAAGTTGGAGCGGAGGATTTGAAACTCCGACTCCCTGATTGAGAATACATGTCAATTACTACCTAACTAGCTAGAGCTCACTTCGGATTGAAATCTATTCGTATCATAATTATATATTTAATTTGTTTATTCCAATAGTTGGTTAAATTGAATTAGTTGCATTAGTAAAGAAAAACGTGTGGTTGTTGCATACTTTTAGTTGGTCTAAATTGAATTTAGTGGAAGAAATATATGGAAAGTGAAACTTTTTCCCATTTTCTCAATCATTTTTAATAATTAAGCCAAATAGCTATCTCCTAATCATATTTAATTTTGTTTGGATTTACTTATATTCAATCCATAAATAATCTTTTAAATTACATCAAATCAAACCCAATTTTCAGCTTTAAACAATTGTATATGCTTTTAGTGATTATATTACTAGATAAATAATTTTATAATATGCTTTTTCAATATACTTTAAATTGCCCTTTTGAATATGTTATGGCAGAACCATATCTAGACGAGACATATCATGGGTTCTGTCAAAGTAACAACTTGGAGAGAAGGGAATCAAATGGTGTCTTACTCCCAAAAGAGAAAAAGAAAAAGAAAAAAAGAAAAAAGGAAAAAGAAGTTCCATTTGAGAGTCCATAACCCACTTACTACAATGACAATTGGTCATTTATGAACTAAGAATCTCTTAGAACACACATTGAACTAAATTGAAAAGATTGTCACACACACCCGCAATAACGTTATATACCTTCATCTAAAAATATTCAAGCACAAAGTATTGTACGTTGAAAGGACTTAAAATTTTCCTCAATTATCACGAATATGTGGTTAAAATTAGCCGATTAAAATTCTGATGTACGTTTCAAATCATATTGTTACATCTACCTCCAAAAGAACGAAGTGACTTTTGCTAATGATCGTCCGATCCTAAGCGTATCAAAATCAAATATAACTTTTGTGCTTTTAGTGTGTTATAGCTGTTGTAATTAGTGTACCTATCAATCCAGCACATGACAGAAGAGAAAAACCTTAAAGGTTTTGAATTAGCTTTATATAAGTAACAAACTTTCAATTTTATGTCTAATGTAAAAGATACCCTGACCTATTTAAGATTTTTAGATTTTATTGATCTTTTTAAAGTCCAACGACCTGAAAATTTTAGAACTAAACTTGAAATTTTACCAAAATCATATACATCAAAAGTATATAGTGAGCAAAGTTTTTGTGGTTATTAATAATGTGAGGAGAAAAATATTGGCATTAGTTTATGGCAATCACATCAAGAGATGGAATGTATAAAGCACTTCAATTTTTTTTATTTTTTTATTTTTTGAAATAAGTAAAGCACTTAAAAATGGTTTCAAGTCTATGGGGTTTTTGAATTATATCTTTGCCATTTTAAAACTCAATATTCCAAAGTTAGTGAAGGGCAAAAAGTCATATATTCTTATATGCAATTTGCTAGTACTCTACCACATATAGCAATATCAAATCAATCACACCAAGAACCTTTATTTTCAACCCATTTTCAATTTTCCCATTTTTTTTTAATATCAAGCCCATTCCCTTCCCTTTCTCTCTCAAGAGGAACACATTTTTTCTTTTTGTTTATTTTATAGGTTATTATTATTAAAATAAGCTTTTTTTTTTTTTTTGAAAAATATTAAAATAAGCTTTTGTACAAGATATGAAAGCCTCCAAAGGAATATCATTGAGAGAGAGAGAAAAAAAGTTGTCAAAAAAAAAAAAAAAAGAAGAGAGAGAGAGAGAGATCTTGACCCACATTACAAAATCAAGCCTATAAAAGGCATTGAACCATGAGATTTTGCAATTGTAATAATTTTTCTTCAAAACTTTGAAGAGAGAGAGTATTTGACATTAAATTAGCCTTCATAACACTTCACTTTTGCTCCAAGAAAAAACATACTTTTTTTTTCTTCTTACATTTCATCACCAAAAGACTCAACAATTCAAAGTCTATTTATTCATTTTCCAAATTCTCTCAAAAGGTGAGCCTTTTCTCTCTCTCTCTTTTTTCATATTCTTTAATTTGATTGGCTGATTTTTGTTTACTTTGATCATCAAATATATCAGATTTAAGCATGAATGTGTCCACCATGTTCATGAGCAAACAGATCACTCAACAACCATTGATAAATCTTCCCCCAGGAAGACTAAACACCAATCCTTTCTTCAACCTCAGGAAGCTGCAAAAAGAGAAGGTGGTGATTGTGATCGGCGCCACCGGGACGGGCAAGTCTCGGCTTTCGATCGACATCGCCACCCGATTCTCGTCGGAAGTCATCAACTCCGACAAAATGCAAGTCTACGACGGCCTCGACATAGTAACAAACAAGGTCACCAAGCAAGAACAACGCGGCGTGCCCCATCACTTGCTCGGAATTATCAATCCCTTCTCCGACTTCTCGGCGACCAGCTTCTCCGATATGGCCACGCTTTCCTTGGACGCCATCTCCAGCCGCGACCGCCTCCCGATCATCGCCGGTGGCTCGAATTCTTACATCGAAGCCTTAATGGACTCGAACTTTCGATCGAAATACGAATGTTGCTTCCTTTGGGTGGATGTGTCAATGCCTGTATTGCATTCCTTTGTATCCAAACGAGTAGACAAGATGGTAGCGAACGGAATGGTCGACGAGGCCGAAAAATTCTTCGATCCCGTCGGAGATTATTCTCGAGGGATCAAAAGGGCAATCGGGGTTCCCGAATTCGACTCGTATTTTCGATACAAATCATTGTTAGATGAGGAAACTCAAGATAAACTTTTGCAAGAAGCCATATCAAAAGTGAAGGAGCACACATGCAAGCTAGCATTGAGACAGTTGGGGAAGATCCAACGGCTGAGGAATATCAAGGGGTGGAAGATACATAGGCTGGATGCTACAGAGGCATTTACAAAGCAAGGGAAAGAAGCAGAGGAAGCATGGAACAAGGTCGTCATGGCGCCGAGCACCACGATAATCGACCAGTTTCTTCACCCGAATGTCATCACTGCCAAAGTCCCGACGAATTTAGCATCCCTCATCGGCCTGTCGCGGAAGAGAAGTGCAGCCATTGCAACTGCAACTCCTTGAACCATGGGCTGATTTATTAAGGGGTCAGGGTCAGGAGAGACACGTGCCTCCCTCAACTTATCCATTTTTCTATTTTTGTATGCAATGGAAATATTATTTACTAATTATTATTATATTTTTTACTCTTATTACAAATTGTTTTTCTTGCTTTGTTGGCATCAAAAGTTCTTTTCAATGGACAAGTCTTGGGTTCGACACTTGTTAATGAAAAAAATTACTAAATATTTCAAACTGAATTCTATTTATGGTATATTCATAAATAATAATTCAATATACTTTATATTTAACAACTAATATCATAATTGTTATGGTTTTATAATTAATATTACTTAATTTGAATAGATTAAATTACAAGTTTCATCATTAAACTTTCAAGTTCGTATCCAATTTGATCCATCCACATTAAAAAAAATATATATATCTAATCAATCTAACTTTCAATTTTGTGTCTAAGGTCATTGAAATTTAACAATGTCTAATAAGTTCTCGGAATTTCAATTTTGTATCCAATAAATTCAGAATTTTTAAAAATTAGTTTGTGTATTAGACACAAAATTGAAAATTTAAAGATGTAATATATTGACACCAAATTGAAAGTTTAAAGACAAGTTAAACACATTTTATTATTATTATTTTTTGATAATATGTGGGGAGGAAGATTCAAACCACAAACCTTGTGGTTATCATTACAAGATTATGTCAGTTGAGCTACGCTCTTGTTGGCACACTTTTTAAAATTTAGGAACCTATTAGACATGTGGGTGGTTATATAACCATTTAGATATGGTTCTATAGTATGTACTTATATATCATTCTTCTTCTAATATAATGAATTTTTTTTTTTTTGAGTACATCAACATTTGGGGTGGGGGATTCGAACCTCTAACCTCATGGTCGAGGGTACATGCCAATTACCGCTGAGCTAGGCTCGCTTTGGCTAATATAATGAAATTTTGTTCTTCTTAGTGTTATTTGGATGATTTCCTCTCCATTTCATTCCAAAATCATTCAGATTCATCATTATTGTCATTATCATTTTTATAGTGTAAGATATATGATAGAGATTGAAAAATATCTTCTAATCAGATATATCTAAGCATCATACATACGTGTAGCAGCCACACTATTTATTTTCTTTTGCCAACAAGAGCATTGTTCAACTGGCATAAACTTGAATCTCGACCAAGAGGCCAGATGTTCAATCTCCTACTCCTACATGTTGTAAAAAAAAACATTATTTATTTTCTTTTTTTTTTTCTTTTTTAGTTTCAATCACATTATAATGTTAACAATAAATGTTTGTTTCATTAATTTTTCAATGGAAATCTAATAATGTTTAACAATGTCTAACTTAATAAAAAAAAATCGATCATTTGCAATAATCCATCTTTATTTATTTATTTTTTCTCACATTCATACCTTTCAATTTCTTACATCTAGATCACCTTTTTTCCCATCCATAATAGTAATAGTTATTGCAAAGTAGAAACCACATTTCTAATTATTATATTGAAAGAAGAAGAAGATTAAAAAAAAAAAAAAAAAAAAAAAAAAAAAAAAAAAAAAAAAAAAAAAAAAACTTCACATCCTAATCTACTCATCAAATGATAATGGCAAGAATCTTGTCTTTGATTGCCTAGATTAAAAAAAAAAAATCTTTGTTTGATTGACATCTTTATCCTCATCTACTTTTTTTTTTCTTTTTTTTTTTACCATTGATGAGACATATCTTAATATCTACTCAATTTAATAACTCTCCAACTTACTTTTTTTTTTTTAGTTCAATTCTCCAACTTACTTCTTACCCATTATGAAGAATTGTTAATGAATAAATTGAAAAAAAAACCAAAAAAAAAAAAAATCATCAAGTTTACTTGTTCTCTTACTTGAAAAAGAATCTCTTCAGTCTAATGGTTGGTATCATTGCATATTATTATTTCTTCTCACTCCGCATTATAAATTCAAGCGTATTTCTTCGTCATTTGAATCAAAATTAGTATTCAAAATTAACACTGGATGAGTATTAATAGATTATGGCTTGTTTAGTTGTCTCAAACAATTTTGACATTGTTTAACATAAAAACATATTTGGGTAAATATTTTTAAAATTTATTTTCCATTACTTTGTTTAGAAAATATTTGAAGAAATACTTTTTCAAAAAAATAATTGCAACATGCAGAAAAAACATTATAAAAACAACTTTTAAATAAAAACAATGAAACATGTATTTTTAAAATAAATTTTAAAATGTTTTTATATCTATCCATTATTTTACGGTTATTCAACACATTCATACGAGTCTTATAAGAACAACACAACGGACAAAGATCAAGTGGTTTGAATGATCCATCTTGATATAAGTTTTCCAACCTCCAATTGCTTTATCAAAAGAAAAAAAAAATAGTCGTGGTACTATAAAATTATTGATTAGACACCTATATGTCTCTAAGTTCTCTATGATTTTTAAAAAAATTTTGCTCTCTTGTACAAAGTTAAGGAAGCAATATATAGAAGTGATCTTGTTCTCACATAGGAGTCTGATGAGATCAATAGGAAAATGACATTGATGGACTTTATCAATTATTGTATATCTTTTGGGACAAAAAATGTAAATGCACCCTGTCAATTTAAATTACATCAACTAGGTATAATTAAAATTTCTCAAAAAAAAAAAAAAAAAAAAACTAGGTATAATTAATTGACAAATCTTTGCTAGGCTACCCTATTTTTCTAGATTTTTTTTTTTTTTTTTAACTTTTGGAAAAAGAAAAGGTTCTATAAAGAGTACTATCATGATTTTGATAAGGTATATCGTACCTTCTAAAGAAAATAAAGGTTAAACTTCAATCTAATCATGTCAACATAATTAAGCATAACTCTGATTAAGATGTATACTTAGATGTCAGATGTTCAATTTCCCTCCTCTCACATGTTGATTAACTTAAAGAAAAAAAAAAAAAAATCTTTCGATGTATCCACAGTTTAATGTTATTTGCAAAGAATCATTTAGATCTTTTTGAAAATATATGAAAAAGATAGATTTAAATTTTGTTCTCTTCATTTTTACATACAATGAAGGGTTCTTTCTCACTAGAAAATTGAGAAGTTTTTTTTTTTTTTTTTAATATATAATTTTATTTTGTCTAAGTTGTTAGTATCTAATTTCTCATATATATCTATTCATAATTATTTTATGAATTATTATTTTACTATAACCTTGTAATAATAATAACAAACAACGAATAAACACATTTAAAACAAATACATTGCATTAAGAAATAGGGAAACATCTCTCTCAAAATCAACTCCGACAATCCAATTGACAATATTTTATATAATATCAACAAGTCAATCACTTCTCAATCAATTTAGAATTAACTCCTAAGTTTAAACTCCTAGATTTTCGCCGATTTCAAAAATATGAGAATCTATTAATAACACGTCGTCTCATTATCCATCACAAACTTAGATCCAAAAGTAAACTATAACCTAGTCTAATTAAATTGCAAAATGGCTTCTTTCAATCTAATCAATCCAAACTTTTTCATGTATCTATTAAAATATAGGTGAAGTTTGATACACAGTCCCCAAACTTCACCGTCAAATTTTTTGTCCTACCCATTTCTATTTTATCCATTTAATCTACTTTCTTAGGCCGCTCATTGCCACATCATGTCGAGTCATCTCGTTACCCAATCAACAGGGTAGAGCAAAAAATTTTAATTCTAAAAGAACGCGCTCGTAAGAAGTACAAATTTTAGAGAGAAAACCTCAAAATCTTATATTTTTTTTTCTAAATTTAAAACGTACTAATAGCTCTATCAAGGTGAATAGATTACGTGTATCAAAGTTATTTTATAATTTAACCTTAGAAAACCAATAACACAATACATGACATGAAAACAAAACAAATTGGTTTATAATAATAATAATAATAATAAATATAGAGAAGATAAAAAATCTTTATATTTTAAAGGCAAAAAGGTATTCTTAGATAAGAAGTTGGTATTAAATATAGAGAAGATAAAAAATCTTTATATTTTAAAGGCAAAAAGGTATTCTTAGATAATTTCCAAAAAAAAAAAAAAAAAAAAAAAAAGGGTATTGTTAGATAAGAAGTTGGTATTAAATGGTGCGTGTGCGTGGCGTGCGGCGGTGCGGCAGGAGGATCGAGTCAACACCACATGACGCAGCGCGCATGGCTCCGTGACCTGACTTTTTCCCTAAGCTAGTGGGCGGCGCTGTTTACAGTTGACGGTTTCAGTGCTCACTTTCGAACCAAAAATAATAATAATAATAATAATAATAATAATAATAATAAATAAATTCTCGAGAAAAAAAAAAAACTTGGTTGGATACCGATACACGTAGGAAGCATCATTAAAATGTCAACAACTACGAGAGATAAAAAAGTTTTCTCGTTTTCTTTTCTTCTCTTTTTTGGCTGTCAAGATTTTAATAGAATACGTAAAAAGATCTTTATATATCGGTATGGTATGCATAGTTCTTCTCATAACTCATTTGAGATTTTTCTTTTTCTTTTTTTTCTTTTTTCTATTTCTTCCCCAATTAAAATACAATTTTGGTTTTGGTACTTATAGTTTTGTTCTATTTTAATATTTTGTACTTTTAAATGTTCAATTTTAGTCCATGTAGTTTGAATGAAACTTAAAATTGGTATCTATATCATTGGTTTATTGCTAATTTTTTTTTTTTTTTTGTTTCTATTACTCTTTACCTCTTCAAATTTTGGAAACATGTTTATATTTTGTTTTTCTTGCATGAAAGTTTATTGTGATTTTTAATCGATTTTGAAAAAAAAAAAAAAAAAAAAACTTCAAACTAACCTTTTAAATAAGTTAAATTGGAAAATTTTGAAAGTACAATAACTAAGATGGACTGAGATTCAAAATCCAAGATTTAAAATGGTATTTTAACCCCTTTTTTTTCTTTTGGATTCGAGACTCTTAAAAGTACACATTATTTTTATTTAAAAAATACGTACTCAATGGTTTTAAAAAAGTTGAATTTCGTTTTCTATATAGTAATGTTGTTAAAATTTTGGGAATATGACATTTTTCTATGGGCTCTAAGGCATAGATTCCCTAATTTTGAGGGCAAAGGAGGAGGGGATGGAGGAAGAGTTGTTCCCTATTTTAATTTTAGGGACAAAGATGTGAGGATTGTCCATATCTCCATCCTCTATATATATATATATTATACAAAGTTACAAAGTTAGAAATCTTAAATATATATTTAAAAAATAAAAGTAAATAGAAAAAATTTGTCGAGTGAAAAACCTAACTTCTGACACGGGGAATCCCCACCTCATTCCATTGCAAAGTTTGACAGGGAACCTTTTAGAAACAAAAAATATTTGAGGGTGGGGACGGAGACGAGATGATTTCTACTCTTTCCACACTCCTTTTAAAATTACATTACAGACAAGTAATGTGATCGTGAAGCTTTTTTTAATCACCTCCCTCTCTCTCGTTCATGATGCTATGTATAAAAAAGAATCAACATCTTCTAACGATGTTTTCGAAATGCTACTATCATTTATTCTCGTCTAGAATTGTCAATTGAGTTTTTTAATCGAATTGGGGTATAGTGGATATTTAATATATTTAAAAAGTATTAATTGATTTTATCACTAGGGATTTTAACATTACAAAATTACAAAATGGCGTAAACTTCAGTTATGATTTTTTAAGTATTATAATTCAAACAACAACCTATAAGAGAGGTAATGTATATGGTTGTTCACTCTCATGAAAAGATGACCTCAGAAAAAGATTCTCGATTTGGATCTTCTCTAGATTGATGAAGTGATTCACGAATGGAGTGTTGAGGATTTCACTAGAGTTTTGTTGCATCATTTTCGTGTCTTATTGTTCTTTCCCATGTTTTATTTCAAAAAAAAAGTCAACCTAAAGCTCATAAGAGACGTTACTAGTGTCGTGTGTAGATAAGTCGTGATCAGGTCGACGCTAAAGAATATATATAAGTAATAATTAATATATGAAGAGAAAAATCAATAAAAATATATGTGGATGTGGAGTGAGGAACGTGGCCTTATTTGGTTTGAATAAGTAAAAAAGAAAAAAGATGGATTATCATGCTCTTAATCAATGGCTTTTATTATGTGGGAAAAGATTGAAAGATTTTTTAAAAGCAATTTCCTCTTTTGTCATTATTATTGTTAGGCAAATCTTAGATGCTTATTTCTAGTAGATTTTGAGGTAATGCAACCATATGAGAATGAGTGGATTGAGATTCTCTTTCATTAAACAACTTATTTTTCTTTTTTTCTTTTTATTTATTTTATTTTGTCAACATTTTAAGCCAAGAATTTAAAATATGTACTTAAATGATAATTAATCACAATTATTTTGTAAAAGATTTTATTTGTATTTGAATATGTTTTGATTGAAACAGTCTACTTTGACCATAATGATTCAGAAAAGTGGTTTATGAATTCATTTTTCTTTTGTTTCTAATATTTATAATCAAATTGATCATACATCTTGTAGGTATGTCGATCATTGTGCCTATAAATATGTTTAATTTGATTTTTTTTTTTTTTTGTTTTGTATTCTTATTAATTATCAAGTTATTTTTAACATTAAATTTGTCAACTTGCATTTTATATGTATAACTTATTTTATTGAAGAATGTACATAAAAATAAATAAAATAAAAGGTAAAATGTTGATATGATGGGGTTGGAAAATTGGACATTCACTATATGTAATTATGGTACAAATTAAATCAAGTGGCTTGATTTTTTTTTATTTTTTTTATTTTATTATATATATTTTTTATAATGGCTTGAAGCTTTTTACTCATGCTGCACTAAAAGATAGAGATTTCTAATGAATCCATTTCAATCAATCAACATCTTTCAATTGTCCCATCATCTTACTCTCATCTCAAGGTATTCCCTAATTTTATCTCTTAAAAAAGTTAAAATAATAGTTGTACCCTTAAGTTTTATTTTTATTTTCAATTGAGTTTCTAAAGTTCAAAGGAAAAATAAAATGAATACTCATCTCTTGAAATTTAACAAAAAAAAAATTTGGTTAAAAAACCATGGAGATAGATTGAACCATTGATCTTCGAGACAGTAATAGGTATCTTATAAATTATGTTCAGAATTGACAATGTAGTCCTTAATTTAATTTATTAGTTAAAAATCAATTGAAAAAAGTCGTGACATATTTTATTGTTATTAATATATTTGTATAATTAATAATTCATTAAGGATTGACATTAATATATGTACATAAATTGTTTGAAATTTGAGAAAAGAGGTGTTACCATATTTTTTTTTTTGGGGGAGGGGTATCAATAGTTGAACAAGAAGAAATAAGTTAGAAGATTTAAAGTCACAATAAATATTTTTTATTCTAAGAAAAATATCGTTGTGCAAAGTTTTTATGACTGGAACAATGTGTTTTTTCTTTTTGAGTGTATGACTATTTTATTAGTTAAACAATATGTGAGATGAAAGATTCGAACCTTTGATCTTTTGATCGATAATACATACTAGTTGAGCTAAGTTCATGTTGGCATGGTAATATATATATATTTCAAATAAAGCAGTAGCGATTCAAACATATAACTTTTGAGAGATTACTATATTTTGACTAGTTGAACTCTCTCTATGTATACAAGTGATTGTTAAAAAAAAAAAAATTATACCTTATAATTAACAGAAAAAGATCATCGTGACTTTCTAGATATTGTTAGACTTATTCTATGAATCAACCGACTTAATTTCATGGGTCAACTAATTTTTTTTTTATGAAATTAAAAGATATGGGGATGTTTGATAATAATTTTATTTTTATTTTATATTTATAAAAATCAAACCTCATTTTCTAAAAATATACTCATCAAAAGTTTTCATTTTCAAAAAATATCTTTTCAAGTATTAGTCAAATTTAAACACAGAAGTAGTTCTTATAATTTCTTATTCTTTTTTTTTAAAAAAAAAAAAAATTATAAGACAAAGAAAAATGTTGTTATATTGTACCAACATGATTCACGAAAACGAATAAAATTATTATCAAACCGACTTTAAAATACAACGATAGAAATGAACCCACGAATTTTAGATATTACAACTTGAATATTATCAAATCATACCAGGGATTTGTGCCTTGTTTGACAAATATCATTATATCAATACCACCCCTATCATGCACAATATAATGATAATAATTGTAAATATATATATATATATATATATATATATATATATATATTAATGTGAGCTTGTCAACATCCAATAATCATGGAAAATTCTTTGGTTATGTGTTCAATCAATTATTTTGATTTTTGATTTTTGATTTTTTCTATAAATAATTATGAATTTAATGTAGACATATTTGAAAAGTCTTCTCTTGTTTTCAATTTAGCTTCTTTTATTATTATTATTATTATTTAAGAAAATTAGTATAATAATTGGGCATATCAAGGATTGGTTTGTTTTTCACTTTGCATGTGGTTTTTTTTTTATTATTATTATTATTTTTAGTTTTAACTCCCAAAATGTGAATCATAATTTAAATGTAGAATAAGGATAGAATGATGTTTTTTCTTATATACAATTAAGTTTAATCCTAAGTATGGTATTGATATACAAAAATTCGATTTAAAATATTTATATTACATTAATAAGATCAATCTCACTAAACGTTACATGAAAATAACTAAAATTTTGTTTGATCAAAGTTAGATGGGTTTGTTAATAGTTTCTATGTTTTATTTTGGGAAATTGCAATGGGTAGCAAAAAATATTAGGATATTTGCAAATCTAGCTATGATTTTTTAGGTTTGCAAACATAGCAAAATTTTAAAAATCTGATTTCCGTTTTTTTTATTATTCCAGTTTTACCCTTGTTGGTATATCAACAGGTATATTAGTAGTATATCTGATATACTTTATATTTACTGATATACGAAATATAATGTATATCAGTGAACTAATATACCAAATTTGATATACTTGAATGAATACAATGATATACCTAATATATACTTGATAGGATAAGCATAACATTTGATATACTTGATTAAATGTTGATATATCAATGATATACTTAATATGTTACTTTCTTTACTTATATTTGTTATGATTTCTTTTCTCTTTATTGAATTATGTTGTGTTATTTACATCTTTTAAAATGAAAGGTCCTGTTATGAATGTTGATATACCATTGATATACCTCATTCGTTTTTTGTTTTTTTTAACTTACCTCATTTTTTTATACTAAAATAATTAATAACATTGATATACCTGATTAGGAGTAGCTAAATACATCAATGATAGACTTGTTATTAAGAAAAAAACCACTGATATATATTTTTAATTTTTGGTGTATTATGAAGGTCATGGAATGCAAAATTTGTTATAAGTATATCAATAAGATGCAATTTTAAGTATATCATTAGTGTATTAGTAGTCACTAAAAATGTAATTTAAAGTATATCATTAGTGTATCGGTAGTATATTATTAAGATGATGTATAATATATTGATGACATATTTGCCAAACATGAGCATAACTCAACTAGCATAAGATATACACATTCAACCAAGACCTTAGAGGTTTAAATCCCCTACCACACATATTGTGTCCAAATAAAACTAATATTTCTAATTCTTTATTGATGAAGTATATCAAAGATATCTAAAAAAAGCTCATGTGTATACTTCATAAATGAAGTATATTATATTCATAAAATATACATCTGATATACTTTATATTTAGTATATCAGTTGATTGATATACCCAATATCTAGTATATCAGAACACTAAATAAATGAATGATGTACCTGATATACAGTATATCAATAACACCATTGATATACTTTTTAAAATTCCAGCGTGTTTTAGGGGTTTTTTTGACTTTTCAACTTTAATGCTTAGGCTGGCCCACGTTTTTTTGCTATATTTGCAACATTAAAAAACTGATGACATGGTTGCAAATTCCATATTATTTTTTGCTATTCTTGCAACTGCCCCTTTTATTTTTAGTTTTCTAGAAAATGTTTTTGAAATAATAATTAGATTTTAAATAGAAAAACAATTATATGTCATTATTTTTTTTATAAAAAAAAATATGTATATGATTAAAAGAAAAATATTTTTTTAACAAAAAAAATTGTTATCAAACTACCCTAAATGTGTATTAGACGTACAAAGGTTGAATAGTTATTACACACACACACAAAAAAAAAAAAAAAAAAAAAAAAAAAAAAAAAAGGTACAAGCAGAGTGGAAGAATTTAGAGCTTTAGTTACATTGAATAAACTAGATTTTATCAGTTAAATCACCAATATATATTAGAAACGATAGTTTATATCTTAATAAAATACATAGAAAGCTAATCTGGGTATATAACTCAACTGGTTAAGACATACATTATCGACCAAGAGATCAGAGGATTTGAATCCTACTATCTCCATATGTTATTGAATTCTACAACGACGGAGAAAAAAGAAAAGGAAAAAAAAGTAGAAGACCTGAAAAATGTGTAAAAAGAATCTCTTATTGATTTGTGGATAAGAAAAACTATATTGATTGTCTAATGGAGGTAAGGCCTTACAAGCCAAATTAAAAAAATTTGGGTCTTAACTTTTAAGAACTTTTTTTTTAATAAACTCTTAAGAACTGTTAGCTCTTATTTGTTGGGTATGTTAAATTGTTCTTAGGCTTACAATTTTACAAATCACTTCAAGATATTTTTAAATTTTTTGGTTGAAAAATAACTGATTTCTTGAGAATGTCAAACTTGAAGGAGATAAAAAGAAAAAATGTTGACTTTATGAAGAACATTGATTTGACAAGTGACATGACTCTATCATCATGAATGAAGCAACAGTCAAAAACAAGATTTTTTGGTCAACTTCACAAGTCACAACTCGATTTGTTCTTTCTAAAAAAAAACACTAGCTGCCTCCATTAATGTCGTGAAGAAAACTTAACGTATTCAAGGAATACTATCCAAATCTAAAATAAGATGTTCAATGGCGAATGATTATAATTGTGGCTATGATTGTTTTTCTCCAAGAATAAAAGGATTAGTCTTATGGAGGAACCTATCCATTTTCATCATGTAATGAAAAAGTTCTAAAGTGGATAAATGAATAATAATAAGATCATCTCAAGGATCTTGTTCAATTATTATTACCAATAAAAAAGCAACTTATTGGTTGTAATGTTAGCGGATGTTTTTAACCAAGAGTGTTCAAAGCGTAATGTCAAAAGATACAAAGCATATCTTCGTAATGGCAGTACAGGTGCATCATGACAATAGTGGTACATTATGACATAAAATCATATCAAGTTAATGTAAGTCTAACATTCTAATCAGACATTGACGAAACCATTTATATAGAGCCAGAGAACTATGTCTTTAGAGACCCCAAATTCACCGTTCGCAAATTGGAAAAAGAAGAATCATAATGGTGCCACTAGTTTTATGAGACCATTACATCTTAACCTAAGATTACATGCTCATATAAGAAATTTGATAGTATAAAAGTTGGATTTTCTTATTCGGTTTTTCTAGATCTCCAAACATGATCTTTATATCGGAATACGTCTTTATGATAATTGAAGGAGAAGTGTCAAACAAATACTCTCAACATTGGCAACAAAATTTATACCATGTTCCTAGATATCATATCACAATATATGATAAAGGAACCCTAATATGAAAAAGTTATTATGTCCTTGACATCTTTGTGCATTTCCAAATTGCACTTGAACTAATAGGTTGAACAGACAGTCTAGAATCCATTCTGAAACTGCTTTAATTCACATTTGGAAGTATTTTTATACCATAATCCATTAAAACAACAGAAGAGAATTGCAAATATAAAGAGTTCTTAACAAGAACTAGAAAAGTAATATGACATCAACACAGCAAAGACAGGAAAAAACCCAACATTGAGAAAGATAATGGTGTGCCTGAATCACACTTTAAACTCAAGAACGAGCAGAAGAACGTTGCTTAGACTTTCATTCCTCCTCCGCAAGAGTATGTAGCATCACAAGAACCACCAACAGTAACAGAAAAGTTATGCTGAGGCCGCCCTAGAAATACAGGCAGGCGGGATAACAGCCCACATATGCATTCGCTATCCAACTGCTGCACCCATTTGCAACAATTCTCCTCCAATGGCGATAGCGGAATCTTGTGCTGGTGTCTGTGGTGGTGTTCGTGCCGATGGTTGTGGCTAGGGTGGTGGTGTTCGTGTCGATGGTTGTGGCTAGGGCGGTGGCTGGGGTGAGAACCTTGGCGTTCATGGCTATCAGAGAGTACCGGTGATGGAGGCGGAGGTGGCAGGACTGTGGAGTAAGGCAACATTGCACAGGCATAGTTTGCTAGTGCTATCTGGGAGGCGCAGAGTGGACGAGGAGCAACTTCAGGTGGCTGCCATTGACCCTCTGTGTCGGTAATCAGAGCCAAAAACAATGCTATTGAAAATAAAAGGATCTTGGATCTCCCCATTCGAGCAGGCTGTCTAGCTTTTCCTTGTCAAAGCAAGAACACAGAAACCTGGGAAGGCTTTGTGGCTGTTGCAGACTGATACCTATTGTATTTATACAGTCCAGAATTCATAAGATCCTTGGGTCAGTGTTTGTTTGCATCTTTTTTATTTTTCTCTCTTTTTTTGTGGGAGTGAAGTAAGTTACCAACAGGATGAGGTTTTAGGTTTTGTTTGGTTGGTATTTTGTTATGGCCTCATTCATTTTGAGACCAGTTTGTTAGGTGGAGCACAAGAGTTGAAATTAATCTCACAATGAGTGAATAACCTTCATCACAATCTTGTTGAGTTCATTCCTGCAATATACGAAATAAGCAAGATGAACTCTCAGAGAAAAGAAAGTACTTATTCTAATGCTTCAAAGAGTAAATGAAGCAATCATAAGAAAAAACGGGTCTCTATTTTGTGGGGTTACAAAACCAGTCTGAGAAATTCTCTTATTAGTAGTAATCAGATGAGAAAATTTTCCATCCAATGAAAACTTCATGAACAATATACTACCAGAATATGTCCTCCATCACTTACTTTGCATACAATGATGAAAAGTTTACTTGATTATTAACCTAATTCAGAAGCATATACAGACTAGACAATATGTTTACTTGCAACATGCAAGAGATGTGAAAAAGTCGTTCAATCTTTACTGGACCGGATTATTTGGTTGAGTAAACCCTGCCTAACTGATCATGTACTTCATATGGTCAGTTATATCATATATCATAGGGTATGATGGAGACCACTTCTGAATCAATAATTCTAAAAAATTGAGTGTAGATACCATGGTATATACTACATGCCAGAATGGTTTGAGGTGCAAGATTCAACCATAGAAGCAGTCCAGCTTAATGAATTTGGGAACCATTGCAGCCAATTTGTGAAAAATCCAGATGGGTTTCTCCTCTTCCAAAGAGATCAAAGACATTTCTGAAGGTAGTTTGATTTTACAACACATTTCTATTTTCTAATGTTGGGTATGAGACAACTATATGAGGGTTTGGCGGGAGTGAAATAGGGCTACCAAATTTCAAGCTATCTGTGAGAAACTGATTGATGATTCCCTTGTTGAACATCACCTTGAAATTATTTTCATTAAGTGCTCCGAGACAGATCATCATTTATGCCCATGAGGGTCAAAGATGAGAACAATTTTGATAGGCCTCCTATTAAGTAGGTGTATTCAAGAAGACGTAAAAGGGATGTACAGGCTGATGGTTAATGTTTGTTATTAATCTGTTTGGTAGTTATAAGCTGGAGGGTAAAGTAGTTAGAGGCAGAAGCTATATAGTTAGTAGTTGGGTATGAGAGAAGGTACCTTTTTGTCTAGTGAATAGAAGTGGGAGAAGGGGGAGAGATTGGGAAGCTCTCGAATACTTCCCAGGGTGTTTCACTTGTTGATAAATAAAGTACTCTGTTCTTATCATTTGGTATCAGAGCACTTTTTTTTTCCCTTCTTGATTGTTGATGGCGACCCGAATGGAATCAAGAATGGAAGCTCTTGAAACAACGTTGGCTGCGCAAATGAAGGAAATCGCTTCTCTCCAAAGTTCAATGGGAACCTACACAGAGATGGCTTTACAACTGAAAGCGGGCTTTAAGGAAGGATTTTCAGCGATAATGACCCAGATTGAGGGATTGAAAGCGGACAAGAACGAGCTCGGTAGAGAGCAGGGTAAGAGATCCGACGAGGCAGCCAATGCGGCGGCTCCGGTGGACGTCAATGCCTCCGACGCGCAGACCCAGCTTGCCAAAGCATTAGCCCCGGTTTTTGATCTCCGACTGCGAAAGCTCGAAATTCCAGTTTTCTCCGGAGCAGACCCGTACGAACGGCTTCACCAAGTCGAGAGATACTTCATGGTAAATCGCCTGGCTGACTCCGAAAAGATTGAAGCCGCAGTACTCTGCTTAAGCGGAGTAGCTCTGAAATGGCATTACTACGAGGAACGACGACGTCATATTGAAAGCTGGGAGGAATTTCGCCGACTCCTCCTGAAGCGATTCTTGCCGACCAAGGAAGGGAGTCTTCATGAGCGATTCTTTACTCTGAAGCAAGAAACCACAGTGGCAGCTTATCGCGAAAAATTCGAAGATTACTCTGCCCCTCTGGAGAACCTGGACAATGCGACCCTCGAAGGAAAGTTCATCGACGGCTTGAAGGACGATATCAAGATCAAACTAAGGGTGGCAAAGCCCGTTGGGCTCGATATGATTATGGAAACGGCCCAAAAGCTTGAAGATGAATTGCTGCATTTTGAAGAAAAGTATTATGGGACCTCTTGCGGTACAAGGTCCTCAGCCCAAAGTAGTTCTTCGGCCCAAGCGAAATCGGCCTCTTATGAACCTGGTTCAGCGACCCGAACCATTTCTGTCAATCCTAGTAAGCTAGGTGCCTCTGTACGAAAAGATGGGGGTGGACGACAAGCTGAAATTCCATTGAGTGAAGTGCGAATAATATGGTAACCACAATGTCCAGGTCTACTATCCACCATGTTATCAACCAAAATAACATGGTGGATAGTAGGGAGAAGTTGGCACCATTCAAGCACCATCACTTGACCCACACGCCTTGAGGAAAAAACGAGTTTTGGGAGCAAAACAATGGTGGGAATAATATGGTAACCACAATGTCCAGGTCTAGTTAGAGAGATGTAGTTTGTTAGAGCTACTTGTTCAAGAGGGAAGGTGTTTGAATAATTTGAAATTTCCAGGACTAGTTATCTGGCTCCTATGAAGGGGCTGAAAGGTGCCTTTCCCGGGGTCTCAGATTAGGAAACAAAATTGATTTGGATAACAGCCCAACCCAGGACGTTCAAGAGGGGTTAGCTCGCAGGGAGGGTGGCCTCTAGCTTCCACCTGTGTCTTACCCTCTTTTCAGGCCATAACATAATAGTTGCTTCTGATTAATGGATGCTTCCACGACGAGACTGGGTTTCCTCAGAGTGATACAGCAACCATTAAATGAATCTTCCTCACAAATTTGCTTCGTATTAGTTATTACTATTACAACTCTCAGCTCTAATCAAGACAAGTGGCCTGGACTAGCGATTCTACTAACAACTTTTAATTCTTAATGCTGAAAGAACAACTTGGGAGGCCTCTTATCTCAAAAAGTGAAAATATTAAGGGAAAAAAGCATTTTTAACCCTTAAACTTTGGGGGTTGTATCAATTTTAACCCTGAACTTTCAATTTCATCAAATTGGACCCTAAACTTAACCAGTTCTATCAATTTTAACCCTAAACTTTAAATTTCATCAAATTGAACCTCAAACTTATTAGATTGTATCGATTTTAACCTCAAACTTGCGTAAGTGTTACAATATATACCTTTAGTTAACTTTCCATTTGAACCGCCATATGTAATTGATTATTTCTTCTTTTTTTTTCTTCTTAATTCACATTGCACCTGAATTGACTTCTTATAAATAAAATATCGGAGAAACTTTATTTTATATGATTTTTTCTTATTGTTGAGAACTTTAATTGTGAGGGTTTTTTCGCTGCTATTTAAGATTACGAAAGCAAAGAAACTTTTGAGGTTTTTTATCTTCAAATATTTGCTGGTTTTTTTATTGTTGCTAAGAATTTTGTGAGATTTTTGTCTTCTTTTACGGTTTTTTTTCTTGCTAATCAGAAGAATGTACAAATGTAGGAAACGAAAATAAAGAAATTTTGATTTTTTATTTCTCATATTTGTTAGATTTTTCTTGTTGCAAATAAATTTGTGATTCTTTTTTGGATAATAATGAGAAGAATAGTCTAGGATATCTGATTTCTTCTGGTTTTTCCAAAAAAAATCTTACAAAACACTAACTTAGGTGCAATGTGAACTAACAAAAGAAAAGGAAATTGTCAATTACATGTTTTAATAGCAATTCAAATGAAAAGTTGACCAAATGTCTACATTGCAACATTTATGCAAGTTTGAGGTTCAAATTGATACAATTTGTTAAGTTTAGGGTTCAATTTGATGAAATTGAAAGTTTAGGGTTAAAATTGATAGAACCTGCTAAGTTTAGGGATAAAAATTGATTTTTTCCCAAATATTAATTAGGGAATTCCTTACAGAAAGTTTAAACTCCAGCGATAAAGTCCAAATAAGGGCCCTAAAAGCCATTTATCCCCTAGCTAGAGTACGATGTGAAAGGCAAACAATGAAATTTGTGATCACCTTTCATCGGCTGCCCATTAGCCTCTCAATTTTGGCAGATTTTTCTGGCCTAATCCAATTGACCCACTGGCAACTGCTTTTCCTGACAACACGTCAACACCAAAAGTCTCCTGCTTTAGAAGGCATTTTTTTAGAGCTTAAGTCATAACCTTTTAGTTTAATTCATCAGAAGTTCCCCCGCGGATATTTTGGCTAGAGAAACAACAATTTTTTTTAGAAAAAGAAATATCGTTCTCTATTTCCTATGAATATACTCTCTATATTGCAAAGCCCTGGCCCAAATTGTCAAAAGACTCAGGAACTCTCTAATCCTTATGCTAATTGGAAAAAAAAAAAATTAATAACTTCTTGGCTCCGGTTAAGGCTATCCTCCCCCATTTTATCCAATTTTCACGTTAATTTTTTTATAAAAAAATGAAAAAAAATAATAGTTCTTAGTCATCAAAAAACTATATTTTCTTTTATCAGAAAAACAAAGGAAGAAATTTTGAGGATAAAAAATATTAGGTTAAAATACTATTTTGGTACCAGTACTTTGGATTCCATTCCATTTTAATCTATTAGTCCAAATTAGTCCCCATACTCTTAATAAAGGTTTTTTTTTTTCCTTTTCTTCTATAAGAAACCAACTTTCATTGAGAAAATATATATATTTTTTTTTATAAAAAACCACGCTTTCATTGAGAATAAAATGAAAGAATACATGAGGGCATACAAAAAACAAGTCCAACCAAGAACACCCGCCAAACTACAAGAACAGGTCCCAATCCAAAAGAATAAGACCTAGGGGATAATTACAAAAAAACTTAGAAACTGAGGCCCACAGAGACGTATTAAATCTAATCGTCTCCCATATCTCACCTGTGGATTTCTCCACCCCTCTAAATATTCTATTGTTCCTCTCGGGCCAAATACCCCACAATATAGCAAAAAAACAAGACTGCCAAAGGATTCTCCCTCTGTCACGAAAAGGGGGATGCCAAAGAACTTCCTCAAAACTCGAGGAGCAATAATTGTTACGAGTCGAAGCAATCCCAAAAGCCTTGAAGAACTGGCTTCAAATAGAGCTGGCGAAGGAACAATCCCAAAGCATGTGGTTAAGGTCTTCCTCCTGACTCCTACAAAGGACACACCACTGCGGCTGCAACACGAAGAAGGAGAACCTTTGGATTCAATCCTGAGTATTCACCCGACCATGCAAGACTTCCCAGGCGAAGAACTTCACTTTCTTGGGAATTTTGACCTTCCACAAGGAGGAGAAAATGGAGGCTCCTGGAGCAGGGAGGGGAGAGGAGAGAGAATGGAAAAAAAAAGGCACAAGAGAAACCTTCAGAGGGCTTAGGGGTCCAGAACCTAGTGTCCTTTCTCCCAAGACGAAACAACTGGTTAGCCAAGAGGGAAAGGAGACTGACGACCTCAGTTTCCTCTCGATCAGTGAGGGAACGACGAAAGCCAAGGGAAGGGGAAGATAAATCAGAGCTGGGAAAAACGGAAGCCACCGAATATAGCTTATTATCAGACAGATGGTAAAGACGAGGGAACAACACGCTCAAAGGCTTATCCCCAACCCAAGAATCCTTCCAGAAGTAGGTATTGGAACCATCCCCAATAGAACACCTAACGAAGAAAAGGGGAAATCCCGAGACAATAGCAGACCAGAGGTTTTTGCTAAATTCTTTCAACCTACCACTAGAAATCCATTCGAAAGGGTGTGGACCATACAAGCTCTCAGTAATCTTCCACCACAGGGTGTTCGACTCATTAAAGGAACGCCACAACCATTTTCCTAACAGGGCCTTGTTGCGAAGTCTTAGATTACCAATGCCTAACCCCCCAACTTCATTGAGAAAATATCAAAGAATACAAGGACATTTAAAAAATAAAATAAAAAATAAAATAAAAAGAAAAAGAAAAAAGGAGACCCATTAAAATGAGGGACTTCAATCAAGTAAAAAAAGACCTAAACCATAATTATAAAATAACTTTGTACCAGACGCTCTTCTGTTAGTTTATTGACCTTTATTTTTAAAAAAATAATAATAATTTTTTTTTAAAAAAAAAATCTATTAGCTTTCTCTCTATAAATTTTGGAAATATATTCACATTGTGTTTTTTCCTGCATGAAAATTATTATTATTATTAAACCAATTTCAATAAAAAATAACTTTAAACTAGCATTAAGGATCAAATTTAAGCTTTATTAAAAGTATAGGGACTAATTTAAGATATTTGAAAATACAGTGACTAAAATGGAATGAAACTCATAGCACATAAACCTGGTATTTTAACCAAAATATTAACGTTAATGTGCAATGCCCCCATATAGACAGAAAAGGAACTTAGATCCTTAGTCCTTTACCACTAAGTAAAAGGCCATACCAATTTTGAACCCTATGACATTTTTATTGGCCCAATTATTCATAAACATAACATAATTCAAATAATAGTGGAAATCATATGCATATATTATATGTAATAATTACATCAATGAGAATGTAGTACGTCCAGAGAGAGCTCTTATTTAGCTTCTTGTGAGTAGGGGAACCCTCTTCTCTAAGCCCTTAGGCTGTCTCTCTTTTATTTCTATAATATACTTAAGTTTCTTATTAAAAGAGAGAGAGAGAGAGATTCCTGGTTCTTTATGAGTAACATAAAACATACGCCAAAAGTGGCTCCAAAAAATTTTATGCTTATATTTCCTATAAAATCATAAAGATTGAATTGAATTATAAAACTGCAATCCTAACCTGTCCAATCAGACATAGGAGTCATAGTCCAGTCTATGGAGAAAAGGGCAACTGGAATAATCATTGAGGCTATGCATCACAAGGTTAAATTCTTGACCCGAATTTGTTAAGCTTGCAGAACCACAGGTTCTCTACCTATACAATTTCAGGTCAAGAATTTAGCTTAGTGACACAAGGCCACACAGAAACATAGTAATGGAAGTTGCATTAATAAACAAAGAAAGAGAACCACTTATTCGAGATTATGATCCGACTCAATTAAATTCAGAGTTTAAAGTTAAATGGGATTTAAAATGAAAATATCCCAGAATCTTATTTACCTGGCGGGGTAATCCTCATCGCCATACTCAACCCTTCAAGTGAACAGCCCTTGCAGCCATGAATTCCATGTCCTTCTTGAGTTGCTTTGCCTGTTGCCTTCGCTGCTCAGCTCTCTCCCTCCATCCTTCTTCCAAAAACTCCACAAACTTATCTTTTATTTCAAGCAATGGATCACAATCAATCAACTGATCACCCTTATATGCCTCTCGAAGCATCGCAGTCTCAATTCCACCTTTCAAAGACATATAAAATATCCCAGAATGCCTTGTGAACACACTGGAAAATGCATTTGAAAACCGATACTCATCACTAAATTTCCCCAATATCGGCACTGGAATTCTCTTGAACAACGAAAGTGATAGCAATTCGTGAAAAACTCCAACTGTTCTCTTCTCCATCTCCGGAGAAGCTTGGGTCAAATGTGACATGTCTTCGTATGGCGATATGTAATCTAGTTCTAACCAATCTCTAACCCATTCTCTCATTTCCTTTCTTAAGAAGAATCCAGGAGGAAGCTTGTAGTCAAAATTGGGCCTAACACGAATGCCCGTCGTTATGAATTCATCCTCAGCTCTTCTCTCAATCACTGATTTCGCAAACTCAGGATTTCGAGAAACCAATTGAAGAAACGATTTTCCCTCACCGGGACTCCCAACAATCTGAAAATATTCAGGGTACTTCGGCACCAAATTGACCAAAAAATCATTCGGAAACCCGAATTCCCTCTTCACATGCACTAATTTATCCACACTAAGCACTTTATCCTTCGATATCATCAATAACTTACACAATTTCGACACGATCAACGCTTCGTTGTCGTTCATAATCCTCCTCTCCTCTTCGAGAAACTCCCTAAGTCGATCACTCGCGCGTAAGAACAAAACGGGTTCGGATTTAGGTTTGATTCTATCATAGTAAGTATCGAACAAACCTGGATTTCGACTGAGAAACGTCTCGATTTTCACATTGAGGCGCAATCTCTGTCGTCGTTTTTCCAGGTACCGAAGTGGAATCACCTGCCCTGGCTCGTTGAGGACCTCCCTCACGACCCGCGCGCATAGCTTGTAGCGCTTGTCGTTCTCGATGGCTTCGTCCAATTTGGAATCCTTGCGCCAAATTACCTTCAAACTCGAAATGGGTCTGATTTGGAAGACGATTTCTGGGCTTATGGAAGACGACTGAGCAGATTTGAAGGTCCGCAGATATGAGAAGAGCGTATGGGGCGTGGAGAGCATACCTCGAAGGAGAAAGCGAGCAATCGTTGTTGGGTCGGCGACGGCGAGCAATCGCAAGGGGTTTTTGAGGAGAATTGGGTAATTGTCAAATATAGGATAAATTAGGGGGCTAAAGACAATTAGGATGGTTTTTTTTTTTTTTTTTTTGATATCCGTGAGTGTCCGGACATTTGGTTGCCAAGGAAACTCGTAGGATATTAAATATATCTTAGGTAGGTGATCACCATGGATTGAAATCATTCCCTCTAAGCCCTTTATTTTTTCTATGGCCCTTAACCATTAGGGCCAAACCATGATGGTTATTTGTTAAGGCCCCGTTTGATAACCATTTGGTTATTGGTTTTTGGTTTTTGAAAATTTTGTTTGTTTTCCCCTAAATTCTTTACCATGACTTTCATCCTTGTTAAGGATCCATTTGAATTCCTAGCCAAATTCTAAAAACAAAAACAACTTTTTGAAAACGACTTTTTTTTTTTTTCAAAATTAGACTTGGTTTTTGAAAACAAGAAAAAAGATGGATACTAAAACAAAGAAACTTATAGGTGGAAGTAGGTGTGTATAGGCTTAATTTTCAAAAACCAAATGGTTATCAAACGGGGTCTAGATAGTAAGAAATTTTATTGCCAACAAGAGCATAGCTCAACTGGTATAAAGTTGTACTGATAACCACGAGGTTTGTGGTTCAAATCCCCCCACCCTATATTGTCAAAAAAAAAAAAAAAAAGAAATTTTATTAAATCTTAACATTAATTTTCACGATAGGATTGTTACTTTCATGAAAGTG
This sequence comes from Luffa aegyptiaca, assembly GCA_017139565.1. Classification (NCBI taxonomy): domain Eukaryota; kingdom Viridiplantae; phylum Streptophyta; class Magnoliopsida; order Cucurbitales; family Cucurbitaceae; genus Luffa; species Luffa aegyptiaca. Next base: position 6,656,529 of record CM029399.1, on the reverse strand, counting down.
ACAATTAAAGATTTTTAAACTTATTTTTATGGTCATATAGGATTTTTAAAGTGTGAAAGAACTATTTTGCCCTTCAAAGTAAAAATCTTCATTGAATATGTCTCAAAGAGTCTTAGTCATATAATGTTGGGACAAGGGAACAATTTTGGTGATTACATTCAACAAGAATTCTAGGGGTAAGTAAACCATGGAGGAAGGACAAAATTTGAGCCTTTATCTCATGATGAATTGGCAAAAATAAATGTAAGAGAATGAATGGAGAAGAGGAAGGATAAAGAAATAAATCTAAGACAATCAAACCTAAGGACTACCATTGTTTCTCAATAATTAAAGTTCTTACCTTTGATGATGAAAATTGTATTGCTTCACCTGCCAATGATTTAGTAGTGAGTGACGAAATCAAAGAGTCTTGGTCATATTCAAAATCTTCAAGATTTGTTTCTTCTTTGAGAGAAATCCCTTTAATTTTTGTACAACTCAACATTATTGGATTTTCGTGGACTCTGATACCATATTAGATAAAAATGGGGTTTCATCTAAAAAATAATGGACAATGACCGAAATAACACATTTATCTTATAAATTGTGAGGTCTTCACTCATATTTTCGATGTGGGATCCTCAACATATCTAAAATAAACATCTATAAATTGGTCCAATAAAATAGGTTAAATTATTAAAAGTACTCGTAGAATTGGTTTCTTTTCTTTTTTTTTTTTTTGAAAGGAATAGAATTGGTTTCTTATATTCCTAAACTTTCAAAAGTTTTATTTTTAACCTTTACCGTTTGTTATGAAATGACTTTGAAAGATTTTTTTTTATTAAATTCATCGACAGGAAATAACATGTATATTCAAATCTATTCACAAAAGTAACAATATATATGTAAACAAATGTTTTTCTTTTCATAAATTTAATAAAGAAAAGTCCTTACTAATAGTTTTGAAACAAAATTAAAATGAAACTTTTGAAAGTTGAAATATAATTGAAACAAATCATAGGGATATTTTTAATGATTTAACCAATAAAATATTAAAACTTTCAAACTACTTTATCTCTTCGCAAATTCTTTTATTTTTTAAATCAAAATCAAAGCTTATAAAAAAATAAAATAAAATAAAAAACAATGATCTCATTTGATCGAACCAGATTGACGATAATGTCCAATTCCTTGCCTGCTAAGTAGCCCGCGACTCTTCGTTAAACCCAATTGATCAATTTCCATTTTCCCACTCTTCGGATTCTCTCGCTCTCGATCACTGGTCAGTCTTCATCATCTCTTTTCTTCCATTTTCTGGTTGCCGAGAAAATTGCAAACCCAAATGCGTTTTTATCTTCTTACTCCTTTTCTTACCTCAGTTTCTATCTGTCTTTTGAAATTTCCTCATTTGGGCTTGAATTGTAGCTTCCATTTGCCCCTTTTCTTGTTCTGTGGCGTTGTTTTGTGAATTCAATTGCTTGGAGAATACGTAGTTATCATCTCAATTGAATTATCATGTGAATTTTTATCTCTTTGTTCGGGGTGTTTTTTTTTTCCCATACTTTCTTGTTGGAAAATTTTGGGTTTTTTGTTGATTGACAAGGCAATGTTTGCTCGTCTCATGCAGATTACTCTTTTTCGGAAATGGGTTTCGAGGACGTTTACAAGTGTCTGAGGGAAGTATTTCCGGAGGTATTATGTTGATATGATTTCGATTTGTTCGTTTGCTAGTTTGTCTATGTGACTATTGAAATCTATGAAATTATGCTCATAATTTGTTCATATGATGAGGATTTAGGTCCATTGATTTCTAATATGTTGATTCTCAGGTTGACCATCGGATACTAAGGGCTGTAGCCCTTGAAAATCCTAAGGATGTTCATGTAGCTGTTAATGATGTTCTCACGGAGGTTATCCCTCGTTTTCATGAAGAATCTAAGTTACCCTCGAAGGATCCTGGTGTTGAGTTTGCATCTAAGATAGAAGGTATTCCTTATTCCTAATTGAAATGTCCTGTTTAAACATTTCCAATTTCTCGGTAAAGTTGAGAATTTTGCCCAGTATTCTAACTTCTAACTGTGTGTTCGGTGTGTTGTTGAAAAAAGAAGAGTGTTTTTAAGCGAAGAACTTGTTATAAAAACACTTTTGAATGAAATTTAGTAAAATGCTTCCTCTAAATGCCTTTTTTAATTAGTTTTTGGAAATTTTCAAACCGCTTTGATTATTGAATATTCTAAAGTGTTTTTAGATGGTCGGAAACACTTTTTACCACTCTATACACTACCAATTTTAAGAAAAGCAAGACATGCCAAGCACCCTACCAATATCTTGTAGTTATTTTTTATTGGTTATGTGGAACGTGCAGTTGAGAACAAAACGAAAATGGATTCTTCGATACATGAGCATGTGGATATGGATTCTTTGGAATCAAATACAACTGGTAGTGAAACGTCTGATGACACTTCCCAAGAGAGTGGTGTGGCACATCTAGATGCAGCATTGAATCAATCTAGGGTAAATAATTATATTGCTAGTGATGTTTGTGAACAATCACGTGAGAATACTGAAGCTATAAGCCTCACCATACCAGCAGACGTACAACAAGACAGCAGTGAAATGGGATTGAATCATGCAACACCTAGAACATCAAATGGTTTGGTCCATGAAAATGGTGAACATAATAATCATGGACAAATTCATCAGATTGCCAGAGTCATGAACCGGGTTACTGAGGATATCAAACAGGATAAGACACTGTTTGATGGAGTCGATGGAAGGTTGAATGATTTTCTTTCTCATGCCATTTGTGACTTGAACACCATGCCCGTGCAAGAACATGCAAAATCAAATAATGACTCCTTTTCTTCGAATGAGAATTCTGATAGTCATATTGCTAATCCATCTATTGAAAACCATTCTACTGTTGGATCTGAAATCCATATTCTCTCAGAATCTGATCATCAGAAGTCAAATGCAAATGGCACTTCAAATTCTAGTCCCAAACAAGAGTGTTTTCCTGTTGAAATGAGTGTGATTGAAGATGGGTTGATGCGGGATACAATAATCACACAGTCAAGCCAATCATGTGATATCGCTGTTCTTGATCAGATCATTGAGGTTGCTAAAAGCAACAAGGTACTTACTCATTTGGTATTTGATAAATCTCAGATTGGAAGTTTAAATATGGTAATGCTCAATATTTTGGATTATTTGCACAACAGAGCCTTCACTATATTCCTTTAGTTTACTTGGTTCTGTTCATTTAGTAGGTTTGAATGAACCCACTTTATTTTGGTGTGTCATTTTTATACATCTGTCAAGAATTTCCATTTGAGATTGAGTACACAAAAGAAAATATTTGCTATACCTTTGCCAAGAAAAAAAAAATGTGCCATGCTGCTGTGCTGTTAGTTGTTTCATATTGCAAAAACTTTCTACTAACTTTAAAACATGATCAACTCACCTAAGGTCATTGGGATATGAAGGTATGTATCTATTAGTTGGTTACTCTGTCCAATTTCTTTTTCTGTCTGTTTTGTGTGATATTTTCTGGCTACCCTTGGGAGGACAGGAGAAGTTAGATACTAGCAAGAAAGTAAAAAGTTGTGCGATTAGTGATGCCATGTCCATGTCCTAGATTTTTAGATAATGATGTACACTAAGTTGTATCGTGTCCATACCTATGCAAATATGAAGTACTCACTATGTTATCAATTTAGCTCTCCATGTTGTGTGACCGGTAATCTGTATGTAATAAAATTGAAATGTAAGAAACTCAGATTGAGGTTAGGCATGGTAGAAGACTGCACTGCAAGGGCTCTTATGATGCATAGGATTACTGATATCAACTTATTGTTGTGTTCTAAGCAATTGACCTTTCTGCAGATAATGTTATTCTCAACAATGCAATTAGTTATTAATCAGATGAAAGAATTGGAACATAGGGAGAAATATGTTGAAAAAGTCAAAGAAGAAGCTGCCAATGGAGAGTTAGAAATGCTGGCCAAAGTAGAGGAAATGAAACAGACGATAGCCAATGCTAAGGAAGCAAATGATATGGTAGAGTCTTGTTTAGATTCTATAGGCACTGTATGAACTATGCTTGTATTTTTAATTAATGAGTGAAATTTCTTCTTCTACAGCATGCTGGTGAAGTTTATGGAGAGAAGGCGATTTTAGCAACAGAAACAAGGGAACTCCAATCTCGTCTGCTCAGCTTGTTAGATGAAAGATTTAAATCTCTTTCAATTCTTGATGAGGTGTTTCTCTACTTCAACGATGTGTTCTTGGTTACCATCTTATATGAAATTTTTTTGTCTTTGACTAATGTTTATAAGGATCCATGTCTTGGGAAGTCTTTGATCCGTGGGAGCTTATATAAAAAATAACAAATCAATTTTGGTTCTTTTTAATCAACTAGAATTCTTTGCATGTAAAAGTAAACTATTCTTTTTATGCATTTTTTTTAATAAAAATGTGTTAGATTATTTGATTTTTGTTTGGTGCCTTCTGAAAACTATTCCAATTATAATTTTTTATTTTTATATTTTTTCATGTTTAAATATAACTGTTCACCTTTAAGTTTTTAATTTTTGCAAAATAATTTTTAAGTAGCAAGTAAATTTTAAAGCCACAAAAAAAAAAATTTAAAATATACTTTTTTGGCTTTTCAAAATATCTCTCTTTTTGACCCTTTATGCATGCCTTATAGGAGCTAACCCATGTAGTTTTTTTTTTTTTTCTTTATCTCTAACATCTTTCCTTAACTCAAATTTCTCTCTCTTACATATTTCTCTAGAATTTTTTTTTTGTTTATTCTCTAACTCATCTCTCTCTATAGTTCTTTTTGTTTCTATCTAACATATTATAAATGTAAATATAATGATAAAGTTTGAAACGTATACTTAAAAAAAAATACATTTGTTTTTTATGATTAAAAAATGATTTTTTTAAAAATCTTCATATTGCTGATAAAAATAAGTACTACTAAATAAATCTTGTTTTTATAGAAAAAAGAAATAGAAAATGTTATCTAACATGTTTTGGTTTTTTGTTCTTAGAAAAATAATAGACTAAAGGTAGTTACCAAACATATTTAGTTTTTGTTTTCAAGGACAGAAAACTAAAGATGACTCAAGATTGAGTTATTTCTTGCCATGAGAGTCATTGCCTGCGAAAGATTAGTAATTGAAGACTAACTGGTAAAAGTTCTTTATCTTAATCATCCAGATGGATGAAACTCTTAAAGCAAGAATAGCTGCAGTAGATGCTATGCTGAAAGCAACCGAGGACGAAAAGTTAGCTAAGGAAGAACTTGCCCGAAAAGCTCTTGCCGAGCAAGAGGCCCTCATGGAGGAGGTCGTCCAGGAATCAATGATGCTACGAAAGGAGGCAGAGGAGAATTCCAAGGTAAACAACCATAGTTGTATATGTAGGGGTGGAGCCAGAAATTTTTATATAATATAATTTTTCATTTCTAAAAATTCAAGGGGTAAGCTAGAGAGAACTTTAAATTCTTAACTTTTTTTTGCTTAGTTTTTTTTAACATAAGACGAATGAAGAGGGGTAGCTTCTTCGCACCAGTGTATGTGTGAACCCTTCAGGGGAAGTTGATTAGAGACTAATGTTAATGATTTTTCTCCAATGCAGTTGCGAGAGTTTCTAATCAATCGTGGACAATTAGTTGACATATTACAGTAAGTTTTATCTTCTTTAATCTTCGGCAACTAAACGATGTTGTAGAGTAACTTTGTCCTTGTGCAATGTTGTACATCACATGAAAAACAAACAAGCTCGAACATACGACGAACGTTTGCATGATGAATATGAACTTGTGTCGTCTGCTGGATATCTCATTTTTTTCATGGTTACCTCTTTGATTACTAATTTTCGAGCAAAATTTTTATTGGGCATCACATGCCTTCCACCTCTTTCAGAACTATTATTGACGTCTTTATCGGTTTAATCTTTGCTCCTGCATTTTGTCCTCGAAACCATCGTTACTGCGTTACGGTTTCACAACTTCTATCTCGGTGGGATAATGAAACATTACACGGTATGTTTGCAGAGGAGAAATTTCAGTTATTTGTCAAGACGTGAGGCTGTTGAAGGAGAAGTTTGACTTGGAAGTACCATTGAGCAAATCTCTTTCCTCTAGTCAAACAAGCTGCATTCTAGCTTCATCAGGTTCATCTCTAAAAAGCACAGATTACGATTTGGCTCGTTCTTGCTTACCCCTAAAGGACATCATACCATCTAATCTAGATGCTGAGAAAGGTGCGTCGTCGAGTCCCGTAAAGGAAGGAAGTCGAGCATCCTCGGTCAGTAGCTCTCACTCGAACGTTCGTGAAGAAGAAAGAGGAAGAAACCATTTCAAAGCATTTTCAGATGATGGGTGGGATGTATTTGACAAAGATGCTGAGTTTGCTGAAGATATTTTGTGGATGCAAAAGAGTAAAGTTTGAGGGAGTTGTGAAGAGTCCACAAAGTGAAGATTGTTAGGTTAGCCTCTTGCTTTCATGTTTTATATTCTTTTTCTGCTTCACTTTTGTTTAGGATTTTGGTAGTTAGGAGGCCAAATAAATTTCAATCTCTTGTATATAGATGGAAACTTTTCTGAAGGGTCTGAGTCTTCAGGTTTATTTTTTTATATTGGTTTTGCTTCAGTAAATAATACAATGGGTTGGATATTTAGATGTTCTTTAGTGATCATAAATGTTTATAGAGCTAGTTTGGTTTTGCTCTGTCTGACATATATGTCAGTTCACTCAGCTTCAAGTCATTGGATTTTTTTTTTTTTTTTTTGGTTATTATTTGATAATTGATTCTTTTGGAATTCACCAAGAAATTATTTGATAATTGATTTTCTTGGTGGGAAATATTATTTTCAACGACTAGTGAGTTTATTTTGACCCCTATATTCCAATGAGTTTTTTTTTTTTTTTTTTTTCTTCTTCTTCCTCCTTTCTTTCTTTCTTTCTTTCTTGAGTCATTTCTACTTTTTGAAGGTACATGGAAAACTTCCAGCATTCTTTTTTATCCATTTTTCTTTCTTATATCTCAATTACGTCTTCTTTGACTTGAGTTTCTTAGATTTAATGTCCGAGACAGTTTTTTGCGAAGCTCGCCCATTTAAAGCTCTCACCACTTTTCTTCGTTCTAGTTTCCTCTCTTCGTTTGTGATATATTCTAAAGATTAGTAGCTTTCTGAATGAAAAATTACGAAGGGGGAGATTTCCGTTCATTGGAACTCAAGAATGGGGAAGGAACCCTCGAATTTTTATTCATTCAAACATCATACCACCAAAGTTGCAAATGAATAAAAGTTGGCCTATTTATGCCAACAAAAGAAACTCAAATGTTGTATTAATTAATATAACTATCACCGGTTTGAAGAAAAACTAGTTAAAGTCTTAATATAAGCAAACTTACGACTAGGATCAACAATGGCCAGTACCATATAATGCCAACAAGAGCATAACTCAACTGACATAAAATGTGTACTCTCGACCAAGAGGTTAGAGGTTCAAATCCTCACCCCACACGTTGTCAAAAAAATAAAAAAATAAAAAATAAAAAAATAAAGTATGAATGCAAATTAAAAGTCAAAATTCCTTTTTTTTTTTTTTTTTCAAAAATTAGAGAAAATTTGTTGTGGATAACTCTATTTAAGCCTCTAAATTGAACATTGTTGAAAACTTCTAAATATTTCGAATATGGTTAACCGAATCTTTGAAATACAAATTCTTGGTTTTGATTTTTTACTCGTTTTTAAATTTAGATTTGATTTTGAAAACAAACTTTAGATCACGTTTACATATTCTTTATTTGAATTTAGATTTTGTTTTTTAAATTTTATACATTCATATGTCATTTTTTAAGCATCGATTGATTTAGTTTTTGCAAAGTATACCCATTAAATCTTGTTTAGTATTTTCTTTTCCTTTATGCACAAATTAATTGTTGTCAATTTTCTCCAAATAAGACTTTTACCTTGTAATGAAATTGAAATGTGCTGGCATGTGCATTTATATTTACATGGTTGATTAACACAAATATAATATATAAATTTATTTGAAAAGGGGACATTAAAAAAATAGATATTAGAATTTTTTTAGTTCAAAATCAATCTAATTCCATCTAATTCCATCTAATATGTAGTCCACAAATTACTAGTAAACCGTACCGAAACATTACGCAGGCTTGTCATGGTAATTAAATTATTAGATGGGATTAGGAAGCTCCCTAGTGGATTGTAGCTCAAGCATGACAAAAAAATCACAAGATGAGTTGTAGTCTAGTCAAGTCAAACCAAAAGTCGTTATACTCAAGTGGGATCAAAAGTCAGCAAGTGGATCGTAGTCCTGCCAAGTGAAAGTAGAAGTCACTAGAGTGTGTCATGACCAAATCAATAGTCACTAGACCAAAGTAGATTATAGGTTGACCTAGTGAAGAACACCTAACTCAGACGGATAATGGATTACCACTCAATCAAGTGAGACCTAGAAATTGTCAGATAAGTCACAGCTTAACCAAATAAAACTAGAAACCACTCTACCGAAGTGGTTAGGAGCCTAGACACCTTAAAATAGGCATGGGCCAAACTTGAAACCACTAAACCTAGGTGGTAGTAGTCTAGACACCAAAAAGTAGGCCAGAGGTAAAACTAAATACCACTCAACCTAAGTGGTTAGTGGCCTAGCTAGCTAGAGACATCTTAAAACAGGCACGACGCTCCTATTCAGGTTACAAGAAGCTCATCACATCTTGTCAAGTGACATGACTGGTGGTGTGACATTGTACTCTATGCTTACCTATTGCATTTAGTGACAACATCAACATATTCTAGAAAATATAGTGATATCCTCATAAGTCATAAGTCATAACCACTAACAACACGTGCAACATGCTTGAAATATCCGAAGCAAGTCACAACTAGTTAACGATTGCTTTAACTTAAATTGTGAACCAACCACCAAAGGTTATAGCACACTAACTTCTCTTATATATAATATACATGAGAATGACACTTTTTACTAGATTGAAACTCTAGAACTGATTTAGGTATCAAATGGTGTTCATATCGCACCATGTGTCTAACACCTTTTTGTTTTGCAAGTAATATTTGATCGTATTTGATCTCCATAGCTACTCTTAGCACAAGTACCTCTCCTCTAACCACACAGACATACACACGATCAACCTTGTAATCAATTGTGGAACCAAAATCACACAAACAACAATAAAAAGTACTATGAAAACAAAATCAAACCATAGCACTTTTATTACTCCACCATCTTTCCATACATGTACAAAAGAAAATGAAACTATAACTTGAACAAGATCTCAACTTTTCCACTCCCCACATCAAGCTGACTTGACAAGAAGAAAAATAGAAAGCTGCCTTGGATTAATTAATTGGTCAATCACTCCAAGAAAGAAGAATAATTGCACATCTCCATATGATATAAAGCCTTCCTTTCTGTTGTCTCAGGTGCTTTGAGACTTGGCCCCATGAACAGCTCTTTCTTGACTGTTGCTCTCTCTTTGCTGCTGCCATTAGTGATGGGATGTGATGAAAGAAAGCCTCTCTTCTGTGGTTCCTTTGCTCAGTTTCAGCTCAAATATATAGTGCTTCTACAGCCCTTTTCATGTTTACTTTCATGCCAAATTGGACATCGACACCCGTCGCAATATCATCCAAATAAATCTTATTGAAATATCGGTCTTTCGATATAATGTCAGTCACAAGATTTCGATATTTTGATATGATCATCGAGTTCATGCTGACCCACATCAGAAATGAAAAGATCAACAATAGAGAAAAAAAAATCAAGTTGAAATAATGTGGGTTAACTAATTATATCCCAACCATTCAAACGTTATGTGGTTGGCTCGATACCTATCGTGACGTATCTTTCACACTTGTTTGGTGAGAAAATTCTTGTGGCTAGAGTTATCTTTCCCCTTCATTCAAGTAGCTTTTAAATGTCATATTCTTGCAATATATATATGCCTTCTCAATCTATTTAAGATGCCATTATGAGTATCAAACTTATGCAAACATCAACTTTGCAATTTATTTGAGATACTCTTTCCCTTTCAAGATGCTCAAATTAAATCTCAAACTTATGCATATATCTACTTCACAATCTATTTTAAATACTTTTTCCACGTCAAGTAGGAGTAAGTATCAAATCTAAATGTCAAAGTGAGCATAGCTCAGCGGTAATTGGTATGTACCCTCGACCAAGAGGTCAGAGGTTCGAATACCCCCACCCCTAAATGTTGATGCACTAAGAAAAAAAAAAGTATCAAATCTAAATAACTACTTAAGTCTAAGGGATCAATTGAAATGGACTTATGCTAATGAAAATTTTCTCTCTCTTTAATGATGTTTATTAAAAATTTTGGAATAGAATCAATATCAATAAGCGAGACCAGTCAACTACCAATTTTGACACAGCTTACCTCATGAGAAAGAAATAATCTCATTTCTCTCAAAAACTCAATCGATTTCATTCACATTCCTTATTTTATGGCTTCGCAATTTTTACAATTTTTACCCTTTCTCTCTCACCTATTAGTGAGATCACAATTTTTTTTTAATCAATTATTTATAAATTTTACCCTATCTCCCTTTATTTACATTACCAACCATTTTTCTTCTTATAAAGAAAATCATACTAATATTTTGTGCATATGATTTTTAATAAAATGACAATTTCCTATCTAATTTGTTAACAATTTAATTTTATTTAGTAATTTTTTAGTATTTAATTTTCTAAAATAGAATATTTGTTATTACATAACCTTAATTCATTTATATCTTTCACTATTAATTTTTCTTCCAATGATTCTAAGAGATCGTAATAATAATATTTTTCTAATTCCAATGAAAATTATACTAACTTTTTTTAGTTAATGTGGTTTTATTAAAAATTATTGCAAATTTATATTTAATTTATCAATTATTAGTTTTACTGGGTTATTATTTATTAACATCAATTAAATCATCTAAATAAAATTCATTTTAATTCAATATATACCATAACAATAAAATATAATAACATTTCATACCGATAACTATACCTTCCAATAAAAATATATATTAATCTTTTTTAGTAGATGTAATTTTATTTTTATTAGTTATTATTTTTTCAATATCAACAAATAAATTGTTAAAACATAATTTTTTATCATTAAATATCATAAAAATGAAACTTAATAATATTATATATCAATAATTTCTATTTTTATTTTAAAAAAAAAAAGCTTTTAAGTATTTTTTAGTTGATGTAATGTTTAATTAGTTAATATTTTAAATAATAAATAAAATTTTAAAATAAAAAATGCTACTATATATCAAATAAGATAGTATTTAAAATGCATTATTAGTTTCTGTTATTTTAATTAAAAATGATGAACATATTCTAGCAATTTCTATGGTTGTTATTGTGATTCTAAACCATTTTGAGTAAATAACATTTAAAAAAAAAACATTATTATTCATATTGTTTACATTCCAATCAATTTTAAACAGGGCTGAAATGTCCAACCCACGTGGACTTCAAAATTTTTCAACGATAAGGGTATGTTTGGAAGTGATTTTGTTATTTGACAAAATTACGACAGAGTCAAAATCACTTCCAAACATGCCCTAAATCATTTCTCTCGAAAATCTCTCTTTTCTCACACACACAACACGATACGTTGTTGTAACATGGGGCCGAACTTATGCGCTACTAAATATCTATTAAAGATATCATCCAAATCAATATAGATATTGTAAAAATGCCACATAAAAAAGAATAAAAAAAACATGTAATCTAGTGGTGTTGGAAGATAATATGAAAGTTAAGACTTAACGTATGGTGGCTGAGAGAATGTTGGTTGTTCAGTGGATCACAAGGCAGACAAAGTTGTCTCCTTGACATAGCTCTCATTTGAGAGTGACTTTTCATTAACCTTTGTCTCTAATTGATGGATGCTCATTCTTCTGTTCATGCAACCAATAATGTGCCTTTGTAGTCTAGCCATTCATACCTAGGTCCGACATGTCGGCCATTTATTGCAGGGAGCCAGGAGTGTTCGTGGGTTCGGTTGGATTCGGTTTACTGATATTTTAGATCTAACCCAGTTGTCATTCAGGTTGTAGATTTTTGTAATCCAAACCATCTTTGTTAAGTTAGAATTCAATCCATTTAGTTTGATTTTATTAGGTTCCAATTGAAATTCGCACCTCATAGTTATTCGGTAGAGCTACATCTCATAGCTTTCAAATATGCCTTTAATTTTAGTAAGATAATGTTCAAACAAGCTGACTACTTGAGAGTTCAAAGCAACTAACTAACTCATATGATTAGGGTTTGTCAAAATTAACTTTGACAGAGAAATAAAAATCTTTCTTGAAGTGGAAATAAATCTTAGGTTAACAATAAATTTACAAGATTTGTGATTACATATATTTGTATGTTGGATTGGGTTAGATCGATTCAGTTCAGTTCAGTAGATCCAATGATCAAACCAACCTCCATCTTTTTGCAAGAGAAGGAGGTTGTAGGCTTCTTTCATCAATTTTCTACTAATTGTTAACTCACCAAATGAAGGCTTGGACTTATCTTTTAATCTATTAAATATGAGAGTGTTGAGTTCTTTAAGTTAGAAGTAAAGATAGATCTAATATCATCGCACTCTTGTCACTATAAAGGATACTTGCAATTTGCATCAAATGACAATAATGAAATATGTGATTCAAAAGGTCACTTGTCTCTACTTGAACAGTGGCTCGAGCTTGCTAATAGTCAAGACATAATGTGATTTCCCCAACCTCCCTTCCCCTTCAAGCATCCATCTTCTCCTTTTGCTTAAACATTTTTTCAATCTCTCTCCCTATTATTCGAGTTTTATAAAAGTATATTTTTCGTAATTACTATTACTATTTTGGTCTCAAGTCACACTGGATAGTTTTATGTCTTCTTATTTTATTCGATTTGAGCAAGTATCTTCTTTAAAGGCTAACTCTGTATTACTAAACAGTAGATATGATGCACCTTATTGCTACTTATCAGTATGGCTAATGTATTGTGAACCTTACTTCAATCTTTCCTGAGTTGTATAGTTAGTGTATTGTAATCAAATTGTTTCTTTTCCAAACCATATCACTACACTCTATCTTCTCCCACCAAGTTGTGCAATTAAATGATGAGTTATCTAACATCTCCTGCTAGATTTTGTGAACAATAGACCATTTAGGAGTCGGAAAATCTTTAATTGGTTATTTCTACTTCGGTTCAAGCGAGTTTTCTACCTCTTTTACTCATAACCTAAGTTGAACGTGTCTATATATCTTTCTTGTTTTAGAGCTCTTGAATCTTGCACTTCATTATGGTTATCTTTTGGTAGAGCTCCGCCAACTTCTATACAATGAGTGGATCTATATTAGAGGCTGGTAAAGAACTATCATCAAGGACAATTTTAGTGAGAAAATGTTTTGGTCTAAAAATTCTTGCACTTCATGACAAAATTTTAGTGGGTAAAGACATGTCACTATATTCAAGTTGAGGCAGCTTGAATTACATGGTTGAGCAAATAAAATACAAGTCTCCAAACAATTGCTTGAATTATATTATATCCTGTATAGAAAAGTGTCATAAAACATATATATGATATACAAATTATCATGGCAAACAAATAAGCAAATATTTGTCCATATCCTCTTTGAAATGATGTATAGATTTACATCATGTCATATTGACAACTTGAATTATTCCAATTTAAATCTTTTCATGTTTCTTTTTATTATTATTTCACTCGTTTAATCGAACATCTCTTTTGTAATCAATTCTCATTGAGTGAACTCCCAAAAATAACATTCAACTTAAACTATAGACATAACAACTCAACCGAAAAAATTCAGCTGGTTTAAAATTCTCCACACTTCAATTCACCGTTTGAATTTATCATCTCTTGGTATCGAAAACTATCATATAAACCATACACTAGCAAAAGACCAATTGATTCATCCAAATTCAAATCCTCCCCAAACGAAAAAAAATAAGGAACTATACGATTTCCCTAAATTGAGAATATTACCTCACGTGTGAGATGGAGAGATCAAGCCCACAACCTCTTAGAGAAAGTAGAGAATACCTTAAATGCTAAGCTATACTCGTGTCGGCAAAATAACCTAAACCTAAATTAGGGCAACTATTTTTACATCTGATTCACATACAGAAACATATAAATTACTTGAAATACAATCTATGCTTCCTGTACCAGGTGTATCATAAACTACTTTGCATTTACCAAGCTAACAGACTTTTTGTATGCGAAGATACTTGGCCTTCCATAATATTCCTAATACCAATCAAACAAATATACATATCCAATTAACCGTCTCCAAAAATATTACACGCAACTGAAATACGGAACAACTACTTACATTCCCTCCAAATTCAACAGAAGAAAACACACACAGACCCCTTGGATTATTACTGCTTATACCATAATCACAGACAAAGAACAGCACAACTTTACCATTTGGTCACATTCTCAATTAATTTAATTCATATGAACTTACATCAAGTATTAGGTCAGAAGTCAGAGTTAACTCAAGCAACTTCCAATGCTTTTTTGATGTCATCCTGTGTCAGAAATAGGAAAAAATCGCGACTACAGTCAATTACTAAGACGTTTTCATTTTCAAGGAAATGGGTTTCATGGGGCTGCTTGGACAAAGTACCTCAATTGCCAATGGATTGGTGGTCGGGCCGTAGCGATCGATGACAACCCCTTCCTTATTAACCAAGAACTTGGTGAAATTCCACTTTATCCGGGAGCCCAAGAACCCATTGCTAGTTGCTTTGAGGAACCTAAAGACTGGCGCCGCATCTGGCCCATTCACTCGTACCTACATGATGCAAAAAAAGAAGTATATGATTGTGGACTCTCAACAGAGAACTTACCAAATTCTTGATTCTTAAGAAGCTTTTGGGAATTGTTTTGCTGCTTTTGCTTTCAAAATTGTTTTTCAGAATTGTGATCGAGTGGAATTAGGATAATGTATACTTGGAATTACTATATTTACGAATATATGATTTCGAAAAGAACATCACTACTTCTCAAGAACCGATTATCAATCATCTGCAAGAACAAACTAAAAGAAAAGAGAAACCAACTTCGATAACAAAAAATTGTTTAGCAAAACAGCTCCTGGTCCTCGCTAACTGCTAACTTATGTACTAAACTTATATGCCACCAAAACGTAAATTCATAAAATCTAATTATTATTAATCTAGATCAATTATATTTATGCGATAGCTTAGATCATAGGAACTCCAAGAAGCTGCCCAAACAACAGTGGCATCAAGCCATATGTGGGATTAGCGGAAGTAATCACTTCATCAAATGGTCAAACTTTGTTATCATGGATCCAAAATCTTCATCGCAAACATAAGAACAGAAACTCGTAGACATATTCAAAATATAAAACAAGATAATTGACCCTGCAAACAGAGTTAATGACATATAATCAGAAATATGATTCTTAACATTCAGTGAAAGCCAAAAACAAGTTTTCTGTTTGTTATGGTTAGAAAAGAGTCATTACCTTTTGGAAGATTGGATACTCTGCCTTGTATCTTGTACAAGCAAATTCTTGAGCATCCTGGCTCGTTCCGGGCTCTTGCTTCAGAAACTGATTGCATGGAAATGCCAGTATTTCAAAATCTGAGGACAGCAAATGTATAGTATAAGAATCAAATGAAAGGAACAAATAAAAACCAAAAGAAGATACAGTATGCTTCAAAACCATAACCTAACTCGCAAAGAAAAGGGGCATTAAGAATCAGCCAAGAAAAAAAAATCCCAGTGACATGTACATATATCATATAATTTGAAATTTTTCTTTTTATTTTACATTTCAGTTACAAAGTGAAGTCAAAATCACTTTCCTCACAATTAGAAACATACGTGGTGGTCTATAAATATTATATTTTATATCCATGAGTGTCTAAGCCGACTTGCATGCACCTCAACTATTTACACGAAATAACAGCCTACCTTTACTATATTTGATTGCCAAAGAAACTCATAAAATATTAGAGACTCTAGGTAGGTGTCTACCATGCTTTGAAACTATTCCCTCTAAGCCCTTTTATTATTACCTGGACCCTTGTTGGCCACCATCATGGTTCAAGGTTGTTTATGTTTAGAATCTGTCATGGTAAAACTGGGCAGAACGTTAAAATAAAAGGCACCTCACACAAACACCATTTTGAGGAAATATAGAGAAAAACAGAGAATGGTCTTTGTAGAAAGCTTTGTCTCCAAAAATGAGAAAGTTCTCTTCCTCGTTTCCTTCTCTCCCATTCAACAAAAATAGTTTTTCACTATTCCTCTGAATAGTGAATACCATTCGTGCGGAAGATCAACTCCACATAAAGTTCCTCCAAAGGTTGTTGTATCTTGCGAGAGGAGTGTCAGTAGAATAAGGCCTGTCTTTTCTCAGGACAGGGCTCAGACACGCACCTCAACCATAGGGCCCTAGTAGACTCCTTGTTTTCTGATTCACAATTTCTCTCTTTTGATTTTGTTATTTCTTTCAATTGTTAGTGCGGTTCACAAAATCCTTGCTCCATCATACTTTGATATTTTTTCTAGTAATAAACAAAAATAAATTCATGGCTCTGTATCACATGGGTATTCAATTCAATTCAATTCAATTCATCAAGCAGCAGAAAAGGCTAGGAAAACACAGAAGACAAACGGCCTCACAGTTCATTCTGAAAACAACAAAGTAATCAAAAAGGGTGGAAATGCAACCTTGATCCTTGAATCGGTTGCGAAGCTCAGTCAACTGAGTGTAATTCGAATCTGTAAACCCACTGCTCAAATGCGAATAAAAAACACACAAGCAGCAAAGCATTCAATAATTAAGCCAAACATCCAAGACCCACAAGGAAACAACGAACAAAAGAAAGCGACAAACAAACCATTTAGAAGCAACGTTAACCACAAGAAGGACCTTCCCCTTATAGACACTGAGGTCTACGTCATTGCCCTTGAAATCCTGCGCCCCACCAGCACGATCGCATTAAGAAAAAGATGCTCGAAAACAATGGAGGTCCCTCTGAGAAAAGAGACGAAAGAGAGATCGAGACAAAAGAAAAAGGGAAAAGAGAGATGGGGTTTTGGAGGGGAAAGAAATGAAACCTTTACTGTGAATTCATGGATGGATTTCTCGGCCATTGATTGAGACGCCCCCATCTTTCTGCTCCTCTTAGGGAATTTGCGATCTGTTGAATTTGATGAAGAAGAAGAAGAAGAAGAAGAGAAATCGAGTAGGGATGACTTCAATTTGATCGTGAATTCGACTTCCGAATCGATCCGTTCATCGATCCAATTCCCTCAACTAGTTTCGGAAAATTTCCATGTATATCCAATTCCCTCAACAGTCTTATCAAAGATATCCATTCCATATTCTCACAAATAATAATAATAATAATAAATTAACAAAAATATGTACTTTTTCCTTTCCATCCAACTTAATTCAAAAATGCCCACTAAAAAATGATGATAATTGATAACAATAATAAATTATTGGTTAAGTTACAAGTTTAGTTCACCAATTTATAGGTTTATCTTATATCAAAAAAAAAAAATTATGTTTATCTATTTAGTCTTAAAACATATCTAATAGGTCTTTGAACTTTTCGTTTGCATCTCTTTAGTCTCTTAAATTTAAAAATTATATTATAAGTCTTTAAACTTTCAATTTTATATCTAATAAATCCTTAGTTTTTTTTTTTTGTCCCACAAGTCCTCGACTATTTGACGTTTTTTAAAATTCATGAATAATACTAGACCCAAAAATAAATGTTTAAGGTCTTATTGAACATAAAGTTCAACTTTATATATTCTAAAAAAAAAATCAACTTTATATCTAATAGATCCGTTAATTTTTAAAAATTTTGAATACGTAAAATACATATTAGATAAAAAATTGAAAGTCCAGAACCTATTAGAAACTTTTTAAAGTTTAGAGATATGGTGAACACAAACATGGGACTAAAATTATAATCTAGCCTAAATTATTTTAAATTGACATTTACTAAATTTCCCTTCAAATTAAACAACTACAACATTGGAGATTAAAAATCAAATTTTAAATTAAACCCACACTTCTTTTTTTAAAACCCACAACTACTCTTTATACTTGATACTACCCCTTGAAAGACAAAGAGATAGCTTAAATCTTCGAAAGCTCCATATTTTCAACCCAACCAAGTTTGTTGGTGATTGATCAAATACCCTAATATGCGATAAATTCAAATCGAAAGCAACACTCTATCTGTAATCCGACTTTTGCGAGATAAAATAGATTTATCTGAGATGGCATTGTTTATAGACAAAATCCATAATTTGGCTCATCACTCTTTTCAACATATTCAGCATGAGGGCAAAAGAGTGACACAACAAAAGCAAATTTCCTTTTTTCGTTTTTCTTATTACAATGTTTTCCAAAACATATATGAAAGCTTTATTTATCATTCGAAGACTTATAAAATGCATAATGAACATCTAAAAATAAATATAACAGAAGGATTTTGGATACTTTATTTTAAGAACCAATTTCATGTAAAAACTGTACATTAAACTAGTTTCAATTTTTCAAGAAATATAAAAAAGAAAAAACAAGAGAAAAAAAAATACAAAACAATTCCCAAACATAGATCTATTTTTCTTTATTAGGAAGAAAAAAGGAATGAGAAACAAGAACGTTATCAAACAAATCTTCTGTTTTTTCCGTTGATCTTCCGAGAATCGCACGGCAGGGGTCAAACCTGATTTGGTGTTATATCAAGTTCTTCAAAGCCAAATTTGCTTGTCACTGTCTTCCTATTGTAGCATCGTGCAAGGTTGTGCTTCTGGTTTGCAAATAATCTATGTTCTCAAAAGAGGATTTCATTTTTGAATTCTCAAATTCTCCACACAATTATCTAATTCTTTCCCCATCAAAAAGATATATTAAAACTACTTTTCTTCTTTATAAAACTTGAGGACTTCAAAAACGTCTCAAAAATATATTACAACAAATAAAAAACAATAAGGCAATGATAAAATCATTTAAGAGGGTCAAATCTAGTGAACAATTAGTACCAGCAGTAAAGAGGTTTTTTTTTTTTTTTTTCTTTTTTGATAATGTGGAGAGGGAGATTCGAACCACAGATCTCGTGGTCACCAATACATCTTTATGCCAGTTGAGCTAAGCTCTTGTTGGCCAGTAAAGAAGTTAAAAGCATATATCAACATTTTACATACAAAAACTCATCTCAAAACCCACATTCTACAAGGCAAAACCCATCAAACAACTTTAGTCAACAGAAACTGCAGGTTCTTAGTCATTTAAAGCACTTCTCTAAGAAAAAAAGAATAATGGAAACAGAATGAACCTAACAGATTCTTTGAACTTCTAGAGAGCTGATCTTTATCTTTCTTCCATGTAAAATAGCTATTATTAGATCAAAAAGGCCCACCAGAACACTTGCAGGCATCAGAAGAGGAAGATCTATATATAAATGAATATACAAAAGTTACGACGGGGAACCGCCGGGTATTTTTGATGTTGAACAAGTAGCTACTGACATAAGTACCTTACATTATGTGAGTTATGAAAAATTCAAATGGACGAGGAGAAGAAGAGGAGAAGAAAGGGTTGTTGAGAAGCACTGTTATGAGTTTGCTTTTAATGGATGAGTTTGCCATTAATTTGCTCCAGAGAAAGCAAGAGGCAAAAGATACAAGCTAAGTTCTTCAATAACTAAGGCATGGGGGTGGGGAGATAGAGTTACTGAGGAGGTAAAGAGGTAAGAATCCTTTTTAACAACCGCCCTTGTATATTGGTAAACTACCCATTGAAGAGGGCTTCCATTCCAAGTGATAAATTATGCTAAAAAAATTGGGGACTCAAAAGTTCTAAATTAAAAGAAAAATGGAAAAACTGCATAAACAGCCTACATAATTACAGTTCTCAACCATCTCTACAGTGGTTCCGGCCTACCCGCCCAGCATCTGCATGAGAGGAGAGGATGATATATTACCTATGTACACCATCGGCACACGTGGATTCTAATCTCGATTGCACCTTTGGAGAACCGTGCCGAAATCTTAAGGAGTAAGCTAAAAAATCATTTCTACCTGCAACACCCAATGGTTTATGCAGTTATAGAGCAATACTTTCAAAAAATTAAATAAATAAAGATAAATGAACTTCATAACAAATAGTTACCTTTTCTAGTAATTAGGTCGTGTATCATCATCTTGGTCGCCAAAAGCTAGGACCTGAAATACAAAGAAAAATGAACATAACTGTCCAATCCAAGCATTTTAGACTGATTTAGTACATTGATGTTTGTTGATGTTTATTGATGTTTATTGATGTTTTACGGCATCATAATTATATATTTTTTGGTTTATTAATAGATGAAAAGAATGCTATAAAATAAGTCAGTCACCTCTATTTGAAACACGCACAGGACCTTCATAAGGTTGTCTATAAGGCATGGAGTTTCTACTGTTTATATCTCTAGAGGGAAATCTCCATCTCTGGC
This sequence comes from Luffa aegyptiaca, assembly GCA_017139565.1. Lineage (NCBI taxonomy): Eukaryota > Viridiplantae > Streptophyta > Magnoliopsida > Cucurbitales > Cucurbitaceae > Luffa > Luffa aegyptiaca. The sequence goes on along the minus strand of CM029399.1, from coordinate 6,635,938 downwards.
TATGTAATCTTGTAGGTTCATATGGAGTTCCACCGCAAGAAACAGGACCATAGGATGTTCTACCTCTATCATGATAGCGAGAACCTATATTGAAACAACATTAAAATATTACAACAAAATTAAAAGAGATACATATATACCAAGACTACAAATTCCAAATATCTCTCGTATTGCTCTGCTAAATACGCTACAAACTTTACCGTAGAGAGGTCGAGGGATCCTCCAGTTCTCATGTTGTTCATAGGAGTAATGTCTCATTCTATCGTGGTCATTGTAGAAGCTTTCGCCATCTGTATCTTCTGCATAGCGGAATCTACTTGAATAAGAAGCGGGTGGGTCCTCCCATCGAGGCTTCATACGGTGGTCTCCATGGACATAGGTAAACTGATCTGGTGGAGGAGGAGGATGGGGTGGTCTTAAGGGGTAACCCTTGTTGTGCAATGCACCAGAATCATCTCGCTGGCCATTATCCAATACTCTAGGGGGGATATTGCTGAAACAACGAGAAGTGGATTCAGGCATCTGCATCTGAAGATCTCTGCGTTCCGAGGCAGGATAATGTACTCCATCACTTGTTCTTTGAGTAATCCCAGATGCATTTGATGAGGCAGGGTAATGTACTGCATCACCTGTTCTTTGAGTAGTTCCAGATGCAGTTGATGATTGAGCCACCGGCTGCATCGAATTATCTTGAACATTCTGCATTATATATTAACCATAGGGGAAAGAATTAAAAAATTATTGAAGTAAAATGAAAAGCAGAATAAATGAAGCAAAATAACAGATGCTAACATTTGTCTCCATGTAGGAGCGCTCCAACTCAAAATCACTGGCACATGAATCACTCCTGGAGAATGAAGGGGGCAAAGGCGGAGGCTGGGGAGGAGGGGATGATGGAAGTGGTGGACATGATGGTGGCACATCCTGAGGTAGTGGAGGAGCCATGGGTAGAGAAAAATGCTGCTCAAACTTATCATGCACAGCCTCGACGGCATTTACAACTACAGAATTAGAGGAACTCATTTCAACTTCACAGGGGGGAGCAACATCTTCCATTTCAAGCTCGCCATCAACATCTTCCAGAATATGCCTACGTTTCTCCATAATAGGAACACTCTCAAGTTCTTCACAAGCTTGAGAAGTATGCTCAGGAGTGACCGCCTCAAAACTGCCTCCATCAGAATCACTTCCCTCATCTTCATCCTTGAGCATTCGAGGCATGCAGAAGCCAGGAATTTGAAAACTCGAATTGCTGCAGCAGTGTAAAAAAGTATCAAGGCACATATTCTAGAAGTAATAGTTTATTCTATTAAAAAGACAATATATTCAAACCTTCCATATTCATCAACAAGCATGCCCTCCATTTCCCTGAGAGGATCATCTAATGACCTTTCTGTTCTAGATGAACGCCGAGAGTAGGCACCAACAGAGGTTGAGCCACTGAGTGACTCCAGTTCTCGCATATGATGACGAATTATTGACTCTGGAAGGACCCCTCTCTGTGACCAAAGCCTTAAAACCTGTAGCAGACATTGAAGGGTAAGTAAGCCAAAAACATGAATAAGAGATTCAACGAAATATCATTCCTAGTACTTAGGATTATGAAGACCTTAATGCACTGTTTACGATTTTCCTGCGCATTGATTCCAGGAGGAGCAACAGCAGACAGGAGTCGTGAGAGCACCAACTGGATGGCTGGAGGGTAAATATCAGCAACATTGCCTAGAACATTCACAAACATCTTCATATTAAGTTTAGAAAAAAAAATAATAATAATTATTAAATCATAACATTATAATACCGCTAGTAGAGAATTAAGGTCAAATGACTTGCCTTTTAGATTCTGAGAGCTCTGCGTGATTGAATCAATAAGAAAGAACAGGTCCAACTTCTTATGTAAGCTCGATTCCATGTCCAGAGTCCGGGTGAGAACTTCAACCACCTAGAGAAAAATTTGATTAAAACTAATAAAAAAGAAGTCCCAAATAATAACTAGAGTTGAGAAAAGACATTATTCAATAGTGCCCAATGGCGCAGCATCTGAAATTTCCAACATAGTTCAACTTACTCATTGAACAGGGTGCAAAAAGGTGCAGTCTTTTTTCATAACATTTTCAAGAAAATTACAGTGTGAGAAAGAAAGAGAAATTATATCTCTTGACAGGTAGCATGATGTTATTCTTATTTCTTTAGCAAGTCTAGTAATATTGGACCATAAGATAGTACTACAACGAGTTATCTTGTCATGCAATAGATTTTTGTCAGTCTCCGATATCATGTTATCGTTTTCATTACAATATGGAAAAGTTATCTTCAAGGACTAAAGTAGTCACAATCCATAATAGGAAGGATTTGTTTCTTCCAACAACAAAGCTCAGTGGGCAGAGGTAATTTTGGCAATTTTCTCTATTAACGTTCAAATTCAATCACAAAGATGCAGAGGATAGAGATCCTGCAAGAGAACCATGATAGATTCCATGACTGAAGATGCAAGTTCGTTTCTATTTAGAAAGACTTCAGAATACTTGACTTAATTCATTGTTGAAAGATATACATCATGGAGAAGTTTAAATCACTTCACAAGATTTAACTGCTTAGAACAATCTTGGTCCTTGAATGATCTGTGAAATTTTGTTTGGCCATTATTTCCAGAACAGCTTTCTAATTCTTTAGAACAAAGTTCAGTTAAAATACATTTGGATAACAATTCCAGTTGTGTCAGCGTCCCTTAAAATACAGGCTCTCCTCTCAGAAGGCTATACAAAATGAAAATGATGCAGTAATTAGATTAATCTTCTCGCTTGAAAGTTACAATTAAGAATGAAAAGGCACATAACTGGAAAGTGAAGCAACAAGAATTCAGCAAAGAGATTATAATACCTTAGGGCCAACACCAAATTTTGCACATTCAATAGCCACTCGTGTTGCTCGACCAATGCTATCTTTTGTCCTAGTCAAGTTCCCAAGCATGGCTTCGAAGGATGAAAGAGCAGCATGTGCTTCCACATCCTTGCCCATAGGTTTTAATTTTTGAGTCACTGTAGATTCAAATTTAACTTCCTCCAAAAGGGCACCCAAACTTTTCTTGTGAGTTAAATTAATATGAGGACTACAACTGCTATTATTTTGTAGAAGACTACGACTATCTGAAATAGAGATACGATCAACTGATTCCAGTGCATGAGAATTGCATGTGCCTGCAACAGACAGACTGGACCGTACTTCTGAAGCATCTTTTTCAACAACGCGATCACCAGAAAAGGGAGATGTTTGATTGTTCATCAAATCTCTACCGTTGGGCTCTTTCACATCAAGCCTAAGACAGAAGAAAAAAATTGGTATTTAGAAAAAGGGAGCGCAGAAGAATCATCCAATCTAATTTTGAAAGTGGAAAGCTGAGTTTTTGGCCACCTAAACATGGCCCCTATAAGACTTGTTTCATGTATTGACTTTCCTCCACATCAACCGTTTAAAAATGATGAATCTCAGATTTACATCATAATCAGCATTTATGTCTGACATAAGACTAACTAGAAAGCCAATAAAAAGGGTCAAGAAAAGGTTGCAGTGAACAAACGGGGATGTAGTTTAATTCTAGGCGCAAGCTAAAGAAATTGATTATGAAGAGCTTTTCAATCTGTAACTTAAAGGGGTTTTGTGTGACAACTGACAAGGAAATATAAATTAAATATTTGGATCTTTTTTAGATAAACACAACAGATGAATGAAGCAAAACCTGTCAATACGCAAAACTTCAACATCATCTTTCCTTCAAATTTATTGACTTATATATATCAAAAAAATTTGCATCCTCCCCATCTTATATCTGTCCAATATATTCCCCATAAATGATTGATATATAATGAGGAAAACTTCCATCAGGAATGGGCAAGGGAGAAGCTGAAAATGCCTTTTAATCTCAGAAGCAGAGACAGTGATAGGGAAGAAACATGAAAAGTAGAAGCAATTCAGGGATATTGAAATGCAGCATATATGGAGAATTTCAAGTTTAATTCTATTAAAACTTCTGCAAAAGAATGCAATAGAAAATTTATAACTCTTACATGTTGTTCTCTTTACAATTATCAGCAAGTCCAGGCTTTGGGGACTCAGCTACTATTCGATGACTGTTGTCATCTGCACCACACTTCACTTCATCAGATCCATTCTGATGTGAAAGCTTAGCAGTATCATTGGGACCTGTAACAAGTCCACAAACCATCCTACTGTTCTTCGAAGGTTCCAAATGCAAGTCAGGATTTTCAGATACAACAATACGTGGACCAGCAACATCAGTGTTTCCTTCATCCTCCAGAGAATGCAACGGATCCATTTCACCACAATTAGATCTAATATTAGACTGTTCTCTAAAAGGAGACTCCTTTTCCACACTATTAATATGAACTACTGTTTTATCTGTTCTATCTGAATGACAGCCTAATTGAGAATCACGATGATCTATTACATCAATATGTTTCCCCCCACCTTCCAATATGACATCATCCTTGAAATCATGTTGTTCCTTTGGTGAATTTTCATCTGCTTGATGACCAAAGTCGACTTCTAAAGGTGCTTTGCCATTTTCCTCAGTGATTGCATGATTGCCACTAGTAGAGAATCTTTGATCCTCCACTTCAGAGGGGTCATCATGAGAAGTTCTAATCTGCAGCCCTAAGCAATTTCCTTCTTTGATTTCCATTGGCAAATGAGAGGAGCTACATGTAGAAGTTACGAGGCACCCATTCATAGAAGTTCGCATCGATACAGTGGTTTCAGCAGCGGCCTGATCTTCCTCAGCCACATTAGCTGACATGGCCTCCAAAGCACGATGGAGGCGTTTTGATGGTGGTAAAACTGATTCACCATCAACTGAGCAACAAAATGATTGGTCTTTCTTAAGATTACAAAGCTGAGACCAATTTACAGAGAATTGAGTGCAAACCTTAGAAGGCGATGTGTAATCGGGAGCACCATTTGCTTTATCCAAGCCTCTATCAACACTAACATCGGCAGAGTTCGAATAATTGCTGACTTTTCCAGCAAGATTGATAGCTCCTACTTCCCTTTGGTTCTGTTCTTCCATATCTGACTGTCTTTTACATTCTTCTGAAGATGATAATTTGCTCATCCGAACTCTCGCTCGTTTCACTAACGGAAGATGTTCATCCCCATCTTCTTTGGAACATCTTTCCGTCCTCTTTTCACAATCATTTTGTGAACATTGATTTGAGTTGTCCACCACAGCCTCCAAAATCTCCTCCTTGTCTTGAGCACCACCATTCTCTTCAGATGCATCATTGACAACTCGTTTTCTGATTGGCTTCCTTTTCTTCTTGATGACTACGGCCTTTATGTGGAGATCAAGTCCTTTGCCAAACTCAACATCTCTCTCCAAACACTCAATAGCAGTCTCAGAGTGCTCGAATTTACACCCAGAATCAATAGTGCTGCATTCATTCAGGCTATAGGTATCAGAGTCAGCTGTAACAATTTCAGAAGCATTATCTTCAATGCTAACATTTGATATAAAAGCTTCTGAAGTTGCATCATCACAGTCAGATCCATCAGGTGATTTTCTGTTTCGCTTATTCCGTCTCAATAACTCTTCAGGAATGTTATTGGCCACTATGTCCCCACAGTTAAATGGGATTGTCAGGTGCTGTAACCTGCGCGACTCCACCCTAGATGAGCTTCTAGATCTTTGAACAGGTACATTTCTCTTTGTGACAGAGCTTTTTAATCTTGATCCTCCAGATCTTTTCCTTGAGGAGGTACTAGCAGGAAAGGGTTGCTCAGAAACAGCAGCATCATTAGCTTCATCCCGCAAAGCCTCTTTATCAAGCAAAGAACTCTCTTGTGCACTAGCCAAAACAAATTTTATAGGATGAACTGGTTCGCTTGTGTCTCTAGAAGAAAGTGAATTATTTGACTGCAGATTGTTATTATTTTCTACAGGAGCTTCAGTTTCATCTTTTGATCCAACATTGGCAGATGAATCTACAACACTACCACCATTTACTCGAGCTACATCATCAGAAGAGATAATCTCATCGTTATTGTCACATTCTTTTAACTTTTCATGACAATCAATTATCTCCTGTACAGCCCGAACAAAATCAGCACCCTTCCCTTGACGCTTAACCAAAAGAGATTGCTTCTTCTCTTCAGTAAATGCCTCAACATCAGCAGGGTTACAAAAAGCTCTGCAAGAAATATTGATGAGAAAAAATAAATTTCCGGTTCACCATGTCCAAATCATACTTCAGATCCAACTTGTACAAGCAACCAAGCTAAAAGGGAGGGAAAAAAAGTCCAATAAAAATATTGATACTATAACTTCAAGCAAGAGAATAACATTGCTACTGTAAGTCCTCTTAATGAAGATTAAGTTAAAGAGTTTTTGGGAATCGAAGGGTGGTTAGTTCTCGGCCTATAGATCGTCATAGAATCAAATACAATTTCATTGCCCCAATTTAAATGTTAATATGAATGCTCTTACACTAAAGAGCCTGTGCCTCCAGTGGATATAGCCACACCCTTTTAGGAATTGGCACACACTCCTCTTCCTGAAGTTTCCCAACCCAAACCACCCAAGCCCAATAGTGTAGAACCTAGCTGTTTATTAACTAAAAAAATATTCCTACCCAGCAGTAAATCATCATAAAGAAATCTCTATAACTTTGCTACCTTTTTCTTTTTTTTTCCATCAAGAAACCGAGCTTTCATTGTTTTCAATGAAAGAAAATAAAGGGCATACAAAAAACTAAAATTTTTCTATCTTAAAGGCATCCCAATGGGAATTCTGAAGTGTGACGAGAAATAAGTTAGGAATAGGATGTTAAAAAGAACCACGGAATTAAAGTCCTACCTAATTTTGATATGGGCGTATATTTCTTCCTTTAGCAAGTCTTGTTTCTACTTGTCCCACCGTTGGATTCCAAAGGCAGCACTTCTTGAGTTACCACCAAAGCCACACCCAAGTAAAAGAAGGGTCCATCACTAAGAGTACGATTTATCCTCTTTTTTTATATCTTTCACTAATTGAAGGTTTTTACTAACTCGCCTCACAGTCACACACCACACAAACTTGATCCCTACTAGCTCTCAGCCACTGCATAACCTAATTTCCACTTATTCATCCATCGTTCTACTAAACATGAAAATATAAAGGAGGTGAGAATTCTTCTAGCATATTTCTAAGCTCCCTTACAGCCACAACTTGACCTGAAAATATAAAGGAGGTGAGAATTCTTCTAGCATATTTCTAAGCTCCCTTACAGCCACAACTTGGCCTGAAAGCTTACCTTTCACAAAGATACGAGACACAGTGCCAGAAATATAATTACAAATCCAAGAACCAACTTTTAACCCATAGTTTTCTTCTCCAAAACAAAAAGAATAGAAATCCCAATCAACCTTATTGTTGCCTTTCTTCAAATCTATTGAAGCGCTCTTCTGCACTCTCCACCTTTTCCACTATCTAATTAGCAGTTAGTAAGGAATCAATATTTCATATATTATAAACCAAGGCTGTCCTATAACTGGTAACACGACTTGTGGGCCTGATAACCTTCATTGGGGTAAACTCTAGATTTTGTAGGAATTAGGTAAGTGAAAAAAAAATCTTTAACACTAATACTAAGTTTCTCGTTCTAAAATGTATGGCACATGCTAGAATATCATCTTTAAAGATGTGCAAACATATAGTAGAATTTTGGTGTAAAACTAATTGGATCAGTGGTTTCACATTTCCCACACCACATATAGGTTCAAGGCCTCCTCAAGCAGTCTTTCTATGTTCTAACCACAAATTATGACTACTATAGATTGGGGACCCAATCTAAACCATCGATCAGGGATTCAAGGGAATGGAGATAAGAAAACTAGCAAAGTAAGAAGCACAGACATGGACATGGTGACAAACCAATTTTTGAAAAAGTAGGACATGGACACGTTGGGAACATACAGTATATTTAAATTTATTTTTCAAATGTATGTGTAAATGTTAAAATTTTCAATACTTCGAAGCAAAAGAATATTAAATGTAAGCCAACTGTCAATCAAAAAAAGAAAAACAATAGAAAAAAAAGAAGTGGAACCACCTGTTGCAAAAACCAAGTAGCAGCTGTACACTATCCTTTACCAAGTCCTACTTCGTAACTCTTTAAAATCAACTACATTTTTTACAAAGTCAAATGTTCTTAGCCTTTCAAAGGTTTCATTCCCTATTTGTTACATTCTTGAACGACGCATGCATGAGGATACTTCTTCTTATAAGGAAATCAGAGGGTTGATCTCCCTCTTTTATTCTTTTGTTTCTTTCCTTCTCTTGGCCGATTTTTTTTTTTTTTTTACTGAAGACCATGCTTTCAGTGAGAAAAAATGAAAGAATACAAGGGCATACAAAAAAAACAAGCCCAAGAGAGGGGGATCCCTTTATATTAAGGGCCTCCAATCCAAAATGATGAGACCTAAGGAATAATTACAAAATAAGCGTGTCACCGACGCCCAAAGAGAAACGTTAGAGGATCCCTCTCCAGCCCTTTAAAGGTTCTATTGTTTCTCTCACCCCACAACCCCAAATAATAGCACAAATCCCAGCTTGCCACAAAAACTTTCCCTGCTCCCTAAAGGGAGGATGGGGAAGGAACTCCTCAATCGTCTCTCTAAGGCCTCTGTGTCTGCAAACTGCAACCCGAACGAGCCAAAGAACTCATCCCACACCGTCCTAGCAAAAGTGCAGCTCCACAAAATATGATCGAGGTCTTCCTCCGCCATCCGACAGAGAATGCAACAAAAAGGCCAAAACAAACAAGGAATCTTTCTGGACAGCCGATCAAGAGTATCAACTCTTCCATGGATCACCTGCCAAATAAAAAACTACACCTTCTTTGGAACTTTCACCTTCCATAATAATGAAAAAATGGACAACTCAGAAAAAGCAGGGTCCAATTGGCATTGGAAGAAGGACCGACAAGAGAAACCAAGAGAGGGGTTGGGGCTCTAGAACCGAATGTCTTTCCTAATGGCACTAAAAGTGGTTTCCCCGATCAAAGAAAGGAGAGTCACAAGGTCCATTGTTTCATGATCAGACAACGGACGCGCAAAGCCAAAGCAATAAGAGAAAGAGCTCCCTAATGGAATCAGAACCTCGGCCACGGAATGATTTTTCATAGAAGAAAGATGATAGAGTCGAGGAAAGGTAACACAAAGGGGTCTATCCCCCACCCACCTGTCTTCCCAAAAATAAGTATCCTCCCCATTCCCCACCGAGTAACGAATAAAAGAGGTCAAAGAAGGGAGCTCACGCGAAATTTCTTTCTAAGGGTTTCTAGAAGTGCCTTTGATCCCCCCCGTCACCCATTCAGAAGGGTGGGGTCCGTGTTTACTAACAATAATCCTATGCCAAAGGGTGTTAGATTCGGAATAGAACCTCCAAAGCCATTTTGCCAATAAAGCCTTGTTACGTATCCTCAAATTACCAATCTCTAACCCCCCCTACCTTAAGGATTGCCCCACAAGCGCACCAGATGCGTACTCTTGCCCTCATCCACCCCTTCCCATAAAAAGTCCCTCATCAACTTCTCAAGAACTTTACACACCGAACAGGGGGCTCTGAAGAGGGAAAAGAAATAGATAGGGATCCCACTTAAAACAGAACGGATAAAGGCCAGTCTACCTCCTTTGGAAAAGAAATTTTTCTTCCAACTTGCAAATCTTTTCCTCACCTTATCCACAACAGGGTCCCAGAACGAGACCAATCTCAAGTTGTGAGCCAATGACAAACCTAAGTAAGAAGAAGGAAACGAACTCATGTCACAGCCAACTAACGCCGCCCATCTCATCGCCTTACTATCTTCGCAATTCAGACCCAGGATTTGGCATTTGCCCCGATTTATTTTCAAGCCTAACATGGATTCAAAGAAGGCTAAAATGTGGTTCAATATTAAAAAGGATTCCTCTTTTCCAGAACAAAAGAAGATCGTGTCGTCTGCAAACTGAAGATGGGATAGGGGAACCCTATTCTGACCCACTTCGAAACCTTCAATGATTTTACCCTCCACCCCTCTAAAAATAATTATACTGAGGGAATCCACAATCAGAAGAAATACAAAAGGGGAAAGGTGATCGTCTTGACGAAGGCCACGGATAGCCCGAATCCTCCCCTTGGGCCTGCCATTGACAAGAATCGAATAGGTCACAGATCTCGTGTAACTCCAAATCCAAGATCTCCACTTGTACCCTAACCCTTTCTTCTCCAGAATCTTATCCAGAAAGTTCCAATCCACGTGATCATACGCCATCTCAAAATCAATCTTAAAAACCACTCCCTCCCGTCCACTTCCTCGGTAGTCCTCGATAGCCTCATTAGCAATGAGGGCTTGATCCAGAATTTGTCTACCTTCGATAAAAGCCCCCTAGGCCTCCGTAATTGTTGAGGGGAGAACTTTTTCCAACCTCTTAATGAGCACCTTAGCAATGATCTTGTATACGCTTGTGATCAGACTGATAGGTCTAAAATCTTTCACCCTATTAGCTCTCTTTCTTAGGAATTAGGCACACATAAGGTTTCATTCAAGGAACGATCCAAAATGCCTCGTTCATAGAATTCTTTAAACACGCGTTCCAAATCCCCCTTAATCTCTTTCTAATTGTCTTGAAAAAAAGCCATGGAGAAGCCATCCGGACCTGGGGATTTATCTCTATCACAATCAAAGACCGCTTTCTTGATTTCATCCATCGAGAAAGGGGAGTCTAAGTCGTTTTTCTCCCTATCTGAGATTGGGCACCAATCAATTCCTTCGACAAAGGGTTTGGGGGTCACCCGAGGGGCATAGAGATTGGAAAAGAAAGATACAATTTCATCCTCGATCTCTTTTTCCTCATGAATTTGAACCCCCAGACTATATTCCAAAGGACCAATCATGTTTTTACTTCGTTTTTGGTTCAAAGGTTATGACAGTAGGTTGAAAGAAAGTGGGTTTCTTTCCTCGTGCTTTTCGGGTTTTCTTCTTTCAAGCAAGAGCTATTTTTTGGGCTCATGATGTGTCCCATCGCGTGTTCGAAAGGATAAGGTGTGTCCGATATTTAAAAAAAATAATAATAAAAATTCAGAAATTGATTTTCGCGTAATGAACATGTGTCTGAATGCATCCGTGTCCAACACGGACACTCTGCTCAAAACAAAGTGTATGTACTTCTTAGTTCGCAAACATAAGCAGTGTTTCCACCAAAGTTGGAGGATCTCCTACTTTTAATTTGAGTTTTCATTGGATAAGGAGTTGGTGGATGTTTCTCCATTGAATCTAGTCCTTACTTCCTCAAGGAATAATCACATTGTGTCCCATTGACCTTGTGTATGTTTGTGTGGGTGGTGGTGGTGGTGGTATGGGGTTGGGTGTTCCTTCGTCTTTCTTCCACCTTTTATGTGGCCCTCATCTTCCCCAACTCCCTTTGTTTTCCTCATCATGGAATGTCAAATTCTTTGTGCGACCGGTTATGCATGGGAGAGTTAAAATAAAGACTAGATCTTGAGGAATTCCTCCTTTATGTGAAGGTCATAGTGATGTAGTGGTGCATTTTCTGCAACAGACTTGGATGACATCCTTTCGAATTGTTAGTTTACGAGTGTGATTTCAGATTTCTTTTTTCATAGTCTTTTGGTATCCTACATCTGGCTCAGTACAACATTGGCTTCATGTTGGAGGAGGTGTCTCCCACCCTCCACTCCAAGAAAAGGGTCATGTTCTTTGGTGCTCTACTTTTTATACCATTTTATTTGACACCTTGGGGGGATTTGACTCGAGCGAAATAGGAAAACTTTAAACCATGTAGAGGTCTTGGAAAGAGTTGTCTTGCATAAGATTTAATGCTTCTCTTCGGGAATCTATATCTAAGGAATTTTATCAGGCTTGATTTTCTTGGATCGGTGCCCTTTTTTGTATAGCAGGTTAGTTTTTTTCGAGGCTCTACTTGTTGTGTTTTTTTTATGTACGCCCTCTTTTTAATCCTCGTGTACTCATTCATTTTTCTAAATATAAAAGAAGGTTTCTCATTCAAAATAAATAAATAACGTCCATCTATGTTCGCCATTTTTATATGGGTGGGGGGAACCTACATATAATCAAGGCCTCCTTCCACGGAACCTTATCCAAGAAACCCAATTTTTTAAAAAACAAGAAACTAAGGTTTAGGGTTTTTTTAAAAAGTGCATTTTGAGTAAAAACATTAAAATAGGTTCTCAGAGACTCTCTCTCCATGACCTCCGAGGACTTCCGATGACTTTTCCGTTTGGGTTTTTGAGTGTCCGGTGAGTGAGCGCTGGGTGTTTTGGGAGCTGGAGATCTATCCAGTGGGAAGGGTGGGGTGTTTTTTCTTCGTTTTTAGGAGGTTCATGGAGGAGAAAGTTTTCTTCATCGATTTTGAGCTCGTGGTTTAGTCTTCCATGGCCTCTGTTCGACAGGGGTCAGTGAAGATAGAAAGCAAAGTCTTCTACTGTGGCTTTGACCGACACTTTAAAGGTAGGGTTGTGATTGTCTGGATTTTTGACTCGATAGAAGATCTCCTCCTAACGCCATCAACCCAAAAAATTTTCCGCAAGACCGACTGCAAAAATGGATTTACCAGAAAATCACCAACAAAAGGGGGAGCTTCTTAGAGATTACCAAAGTTGCCAGCTCGGGGGGAAAGAATAACCTCGTGGTCCAGCTGGAATTGATTTCAAAGGATGGAAAGTTTTTGCGAACCTGCTGAAAGACTTCGTTGATGGAAAGGTCTTCGATGAAAAAAAGGAAAGAGAGAAGCAACCAAACTCTCAGACTTTCCGGAAGAAATCCTATGCGGAGGCTATTAAGTACACGCACAATAACGATTCTGGTTTCCCCCCTGCTTTTAACATGAGTGGCCACAAGAATGCTGAACCCCAAAGTCAGAAACCGTGCAGAATGGACGTGAGAAAGATTGACTGGGAGGAAGTTATAGTTATTACTAAACGTGACTTTCATGATGATTGGGGAAGGATTCTTGATATTATGCAGCAACAGCGGGAGACTACCCTTATATAAATCCTTTCCAGCCCGACAAAGCTCTGTTAAAATGTCCATCAAAGGAGATGGCAAATTTATTGGTCACAAACAAGGGGTGGGTTAGTTTTGGGCCCATTATCTTAAAAGTTGAGAGATGGAACAAAAATCTTCATGGTAGAATAAATGTGGTGCCCAGTTATGGAGGGTGGGTGAGAATTAGAAATCTCCCGCCGCATTTATGGCATTTGCAAACATTTAAGGCTTTGGGAGATTGTCTGGGAGGCTTCATTGAATATGCGGAACCTAATTCCTTACTCATCGAATGCGTGGAAGTTGGGATCAGAGTGAGAGGAAATTACTGTGGCTTCATCCCTGGAGAAATTGAGGTTGTTGAGGATGACCAGATCTTCAAAACTCAGGTTGTCCATGGCAGCTTCTCGTCGGAAGCGGCGCATGTCTTTTTCAGAGGCCCCATGGATACTGACTTTAACCCAGTGGATAAATGGAGGATTGAGAATGGTACCTTTTGCCCGCAGGTTAAAATCCAGCAGTCTATCGAGGAAGACAAAGCGGCTGACACAACACTTAATGAAAAGCGCTGTCTGCGATAGTTTTGAATTATCCCGCCAGAAAGGAAAGAAGAAACTGTACGAAGAACATGAGCCCAAGACTGGTTTAGAGATTAAGACGGGCTGTCAGAATGCGAAAACGGACCAGGCCCAGAAGGACCGCCCCAAAAGAAAAAGCCCAGAGACTAGCCCGAGAATTCTGGGCAAGAACAGAAAAGGAGTCTCCTTCGCTAAAGAGGCCCAAGTTACCCTGTTTAAAAAAGGAAAGACCAAATATACGGGGAAGGCAAAAGACCCACGGGAACACCATGACTATATGGATAACGAAGAGGAAGACGACGAATTAGAACCTTCAATCTCGAGCCCTGGCAGTAAAACAGAGGACGATTACTCTGTTGACAAAGACCGAACAAAGACCCACGGGGACATCCCTGGGGAATATTTCAATTGCTTTATGAATGATGATGAGTATTCATCTCTGGACAACATAGTTTGCGGGGACGTTGAAGATGAAGGCCAGTGCTCGAGTATGTCTGAAGACCAAAGGGGTCATGAGATAATCCCTCTTTCCTTAGTGGATATGAAGGCTCAGTGCTATGAGAATGAGGAGCAAGAACTACCTCAACCACGGGCTTTAGAAGTAATATCGTCTTCAGAAAAGGAAAACAGAGCTTCCCAAGACGAGGAAGGATTTGTTATTAGTAGAGAGTTGATTCTAACCTTGAAGAGGAATAACTTATGCATCCGGCCAATTCTTGGAGCTGCGGCAAAGAAAGGGAGCACGGCCAAAAAGCGTAGAATTAGAGAAGTTACCAACCTCTTGAGAAGTCTAGAAAAGGAGGATGAATTAGAGTCGGTTAATGTTAGGGAAGGCCAGAGCCAGCAAACAGGCGACGCCATGGATAGAGACGTTGAAGTTTCCCCATGAAGCTAGTTGTTTGGAACGTTAGAGGCCTGGGTAGTCGTCCAAAAAGGGCGATTGTAAGTAGAGAAAATCCTGATATAGTTATTCTCCAGGAATCGAAGCTTCATCAGATTGATCGCAAGATTGTGAAATCGGTTTGGAGCTCTAGACATGTCGGTTGGGTGAGCTTAGATGCTTGGGGCTCGGCAGGGGGAATTCTAGTTATGTGGAAGGAGAACTGTGTTTCTGTATTGATTCTGTTGTTGGGGCCTTTTCCATCTCTTTACATTGTACTTTCCTGGGGCAGATTCAGGGATGGATTACAGGGGTTTACGGCCCTTGTGCTTCGAGGGACAGAAAGTCTTTCCTTCAAGAGCTCTCGGATGCTGCTGGCCTTTGCCAAGGTATATGGTGTTTGGCGGGAGATCTTAATATGGTTAGATGGATTGAGGACAGGCTTAAGGGGACTAAGACTACCAAAAGTATGAGGATTTTTAACCGGTTCATAGCGGCTTTTAATCTTATTGATGTTTCAATGTCGAATGGCAGGTTCACTTGGTCTCGAGCGGGTGAAAGGGCAGCGGCCTCGAGGCTGGATAGAGTCCTAATCTCCAGACAATGGGCTGAAGCTTTCAAAGAGTTCAGGCTTCATAGACTCCAAAGGCCTACGTCCGACCATTTTCCTCTCGCTTTTGTCGTGGGGTCCAATGCCGTTTAGATTTGAGAATATGTGGTTAAGCCATCCGGATTTCAAGAGGAGGGTGGAGTTGTGGTGGAATGACCTCAATCCGAGGGGCTGGGCTGGTTATAGATTCATGGCTAAGCTGAAAGGTTTGAAAGACCATATTAAACAGTGGAATAAAGAAGTATTCGGAAATCTGACTGATAAGAAAAAATCTATCCTTGACCAGATTGAGAAGCTTGATTTGCTGGAAGAACAAGGTCTAATAACCTCGCAGCAAGTGGACAATAGATCAATCCTCAAGTCTTCCCTCCTTGAAGTTGCATTGACTGATCAAAGGAGGATGTACCAGAAATGCAAGATAAAATGGATGACCGAAGGGGATGAAAACACGGCGTTCTTCCATAGATGGGCAGGGGCTATGAAGAGTAGATTCTTTATATCTATGTTGGAAGGAGAAGGGGGAAATTTGCTGTCCTCTATGGATGAGATCGAGAAAGAGATTACTGACTTCTTTAGCAAGCTGTATTCCAGTGATAATGGCCCTCGGTTTGTGATTGATGGGCTGAATTGGGCTCCTTTGGATGGGCAGAGTAGTGCTAGATTGGAGGAGTCGTTTAAAGAAGAAGAGATTCTTAGAGCCATTAAGAGTTTGGGTGCTATGAAATCCCCCGGTCCCGATGGCATGACGGGTGAGTTTTTCAAAAACTTCTGGAACATCTTGAAGCCTGATTTAGTAGAGGTGTTCCATGAGTTTTTTAAAAACGGTATCATCAATAAAAGAGTGAACGAGACTTACATTTGCTTAATCCCGAAAACAAAGATTGCTTCTAAGATTAGTGAGTTCAGGCCCATTAGTTTAGTCACCTCCCTCTACAAAGTGGTGGCTAAGGTTTTGGCTGAAAGATTGAAAGAGGTCCTCCCTAGTACCATTAGTGATAGCCAAGCGGCTTTTGTTCCCGGTAGACAAATCCTTGATCCCATTTTAGTGGTTGTTGAGACTGTTGAAGAGTATAGAGCTAATAACAGAAAAGGGGTGATGTTAAAGCTTGATCTCGAAAAAGCCAATGACAAAGTGAGTTGGGAATTCCTAGATGCTATCCTTCAGTTTAAAGGCTTCGGGGTGGTGTGGAGAAAGTGGATTCGGGGTTGCTTAATGAATACGAGCTTCTCTATCATGATAAATGGCAAACCGAGGGGTAAGATCTTTGCTTCTAGAGGCTTGAGACAAGGGGATCCTCTCTCCCCCTTTTTATTCACCCTTGTTGGTGACGCCCTCAGCCGGTCAGCCCATTATTGCCTTGAAAAGAAGATCCTCAAAGGGCTTCCGATGGGTCGAGATAATTTAGAGATTTCCATCCTCCAATACGCGGACGATACTATCATTTTTAGTGATCACGAGGAATCAGTTGTGAGGAAATGGTGGGATATTATAAACATTACCATGACAAGAGCGGGGCTATCTTTAAATAAGGCCAAGTCCTCGATCATTGGCATTAATATTCCTAAGGAGGAGCTGGAGCGCTGGGACATTAGTTTCGGTTGCAAGATGGAAGTTCTCCCCATTAAATACCTTGGCTTCTCCCTTGGAAGTAACCACCACAGAGTTGGATTCTAGGATCCTTTAGTTGATAAAATGAAAAATAAGGTTGATGGCGGGAAAAATATGCAACTCTCCAAAGGGGGTCGGGTTACTCTTGCTCAGTCAATCCTTAATAGTTTGCCTACCTACTGTTTTTCCCTTTTAAAAGCTCCGGTGAAGGTGATCAAAAATATGGAGAAGATTATTAGAGATTTTATCTGGAATGGTGGTGCTTTCAAGCCTGTTTGTAATCTTGTTAGATGGGTTTGGGCGGCTTTGCCCACATCTCATGGAGGCATAGGAGTGGGCACTTTAGGTCTTCACAATAAGGCCCTCCTAACTAAGTGGCTTTGGAGATTTGCCCATGAGGAAAAGGCCACCTGGAGAAAAGTCATCAGCAGCATTTATGGGACTGATAAATTCGGGTGGAGAACTACTGAGACTAAAAGAGGAAGAAGTAGGAGAATTTGGCCAAACATTCAAAGGAATCAGCAAAGCTTTGAGGAGTTCTCCAAGTTCCAAGTTAGTTGTGGCAACAAGATTAGATTCTGGGAAGATGTGTGGTGTGACACGAGACCCTTAAAAGTGGTTTTCCCATACCTTTTTGATGTTTCATATAAGAAGAATGCCTCTATTAAAGATTGTTGGGACGAAAGAAACCAAACTTGGAATCTTGGCTTACGCAGGGGTCTGTTTGATCGGGAGTTGAGTAATTGGGTCGCCTTAACCGAGATGCTGGAAAATATACAGTTGGGTAATCAGGAAGACAAGATTTTGTGGAAGCTGGAGCCTTCGGGTGCTTCTTCTTGTAAATCCATGTTGCGGAAGTCGATTAATATTTCCCCTAATATTTGTAAGTCTCTTGTCGGGCAAATATGGAAGCACAATTCCCCTAAAAAGGTGAAAATCTTCCTTTGGTCTGTGGCCTATAGGAGTTTGAACACGGATGACAAAGTGCAAAGAAAGCTGAGGAATTGGTGCCTTTCTCCTTCAAGTTGCAGGCTTTGTCTGATGGATTGCGAGAGTTTAGACTATTTATTCCTCCACTGTATGTTTGCTCAGAAGGCTTGGAACTTCATAGGTGGTTTAATGGGGCTCTCTTTTTGTGTGTCGAGAAGGGCTGAGGATTGGTTGGCTGAAGGTTTGATCGCTTGGAACTTAAAGAATAAGGCTAAGGTGATTGGCAGTTGCGCGTTTAGAGTGACTATGTGGCTTTTGTGGAAGAGGAACGCTAGAACCTTCGACGATAAATCGTCTTCTTTTGAGCTCTTTGCTAACTCTGTAAAGAATATTGCTTCTTGGTGGATCTCTTCGCATAAGAAGATCTTTTGTAATTATAGCTTGCTAATGATTATTAGTGATTGGCAAGCTCTTTTGAGATAGTTTCTTGGGCAGGGCGATCTCCACCCCGGCCCTTAGGTTGTCTATCATTTTTTGTGATTAATACATATCTTCTGATGTTTCTTATCAAAAAAAAAAAAAAAAAAAAAAGAAACTAAGGTTTCATCGAGAAAAATGAAAGCACTAAGCATTCAAAAAGACCAACAAAAACAACAACCCAAAAAGGGAGCCAAACGATAATAGACATGAAAAGACAAAAACGAGATCCAATCCGAAGAATAAGACCTAAAAGATAATTACAGAAATTGCTAGTTACACCCAAAGTGAGGCACTATACTTGGCAAGTGCCTGCACCTCTCCCCACCCCAATAATTCTAAAACCTTCTAGAAATCCTTTATTCCTCAATAGCCAAATACTCCATAGACAGCAAAAAGACCAACCGCACTAAGAACACAACCCTTATCACAAAAAGATGAATGAGACAAAACCTCCTCCATGATAAGAGGACAATCTTGGTAGTTTTTTTAAATGAAAATATAAGCTTTAAGTGAGAAAAAAAATGAAAGAATACAAGGAGCATACAACCCAAAAAGGAGCTAAACAGAGAAAATAGAGGTTTTAATCAAGCAAAATAACGCCTAAAGGATAATTACAAAAAAATTAAAATACTAAGGCCAAAAAAAGACATAGAACCTAACAGGTGCTC
Source organism: Luffa aegyptiaca (assembly GCA_017139565.1). Lineage (NCBI taxonomy): Eukaryota > Viridiplantae > Streptophyta > Magnoliopsida > Cucurbitales > Cucurbitaceae > Luffa > Luffa aegyptiaca. The sequence continues at coordinate 6,617,128 of CM029399.1, read as the reverse complement.
ACACATCCTCCTTAGACAACAATCTTTGTTATAATCCAACTAAACGTCAAACATCTCCCAAAAAAAAAAAAGGTATGGCTCCTAATCGAAAGAGCAAACTTGCATGTCCTTTTATTCTTTCATTTTTTTCCAATGAAAGTATGGCTCCTTATCAAAAATCAAAAGAGCAAACTTGCATCTCAAAAGGATGTGACTAGTACGAATTTGGAAATGACAGGGCAAAGCAATACATCAATTTCTAAAAAACTAGAACACACATTAGAGATACTTTTATTAGGATATTTGTAAATTTAACGTTAAAATACTAAATATACTCCTCTAAAGAACATAAAATACTAACAAAAATCAACACCCATGTGAACAAAGCTAGTGGCAGTCGACAAGTGAGCAAGGCTGGCAGTGTGATGGCTACTGATGCTGCTTCTTCATGAATTACAGAAGCAACCAAAATAATTAGGGTTTTTAGTTTTATGTTGTTTTCTTTAAAAACTAAAATTATCAGGGCTTTAAACTTGGGCTCAAAATAAATGGGTTGGGCCCTCTTTTTTGTAAAAAATTTACACCGTCTCAGTGTCCAACACGTGTCCAAATTTAAAAGATAATAATAATAACGGACATTTAAATTGGCATGTCGAACACGGGTCTGAACGTATTTGTGTCCGACGCATGTCTGACATGGACACACTACCAAAAATATAGTGTTTGTGATTCATAGTTGCAGCCCCAACAAGAATAAAGAACACCACCAAGTATGATTCATCATGTCGATCCTCCCATGTAAGAACTACCAAGCAAAAAAAATTGACATTCGTGGGGATTTTAACCTTCCACAAGTATAAGAATTTCTAAAAGTACAATGGTTAACCAACATGAGGAGGAGAGAACAACAAGAGAACCCCTTAAGAGGGATTGCGGGACCAAAAGTGAGCATCCCTACCACATGGATGAAGATGGAAATCTCCGAGGAAAGAAAGAAGAGCAAACACATCCTACATCCCTATCCAATAGAGGCCCGTGAAAACCAAAATTATACAAATAAGAATTACATGAAGACAAGATGACATAAGTCACAAGATAATTTCAAGGAGGATAGGTGGTACAAGCAAAGGAACAAAATACAAATGAGGCTATCACCCAATCAGCGATCCTCACAAAATAAGTGTTCAAAAAATCCCCAACAAAGCAATACACAAAATTAGGAAAGAAGAAAAAACTCAAAGAGATATCCCTCCAAAAATTCCTAGATGGGCATTTGTTAGCCTTCTCTCAATTCCCAACACACGGGCCCTTTTTTGTTTTTTTCTATTGTATTCTTTTGAAATTTTGAAATTTCAACACACTGACCCTTTTTTGTTTTGCCCTTTCGTATTCTGAAAATCATTTTTTCATCAAAAAAAAATAATAATAATAACCCACATTTTTTGACAATGAAAATTCTCAATCCACATAATCATAAGTCTTTTCAAAATTAATCTTAAACCTGAATAGTTTCAGGTTTCACATCCTATATCTCCACTCTAATGGTTGGGATGCTTGTGTGATTTCCATTGGCACATTTCAGAATCCGTGAAAGATTAGTTTTCGTTATCTTCCAAATTTTCTCGAATCCTTGAATTTATAGTCAAATGGGCAATTGTATTCACTTCAAGGAGGATGGTTGTATTCACCAACATGAATTGCTCAGACGATTGTCAAATTCTTTAGATTCAACTTGCACTCCTACATCTTTCTATAATAAAGAAATAGTTCAAATGGAAATTTGGTTTAGTAAGGTTCTACAGAATATTTGATTGAAAAACAATAGAGGGTGTGGTTTTTTCTTTTGTGGTGGAGGGTTCTCAAAATGAATTGTGGAACTTTTTTAAAATACTTATCTTTGGGCTAGTTCAACTATTCTTTGCAAAAACTTCCCTTTGGGATTTTTTCTAGTTGACCGCCCTGTTAGTTAGATCATGCTCTTCCTTTTTTTTTTTTTTTTTTTTTTGGGGGGGGGGGGGGGGGGGGGGGTTCCAAGATAAAAGGGACAAGAGAAGCAGCATGAATATGCTACCTACCCCTACAAAAGGTTCTTTGCTGGTGGATTCATTAACCAGGTGTGAAGATAAGAAAAATTAAATAATTTCTAGTGCATCCAACACATGAAAAGATAGACGAAGATGCTCAGTCATTGATGAATACATACTAAATGGAAATTAGAAATATATATTGTTTAGTCTATGAGACGACCAAATAAGGCATCAAAATGATTTTTGACATGCATGTTGATTAAATGAAATAGATGCATTTCCATCTCTCTTCACATGGTTCTGACTCAGAGACATCTTATTCTAAGGTAATATGTATTATCTTATTAAGCTTGAATGGGCTACAATCGAGATTTCCTTGCCTTCCTATAGCCAGGAAAGTGACAATAATACTAGAATCAACTCCAATAAATTATGTCATAGTCATATAGCTCATTTAGCTCCTTAACAAGAAAGAAGTTCTTGAAAATTTTGGAACTTTGATAACAGGAACTAAGGTCACTGTCCTTGAATATGGTTGCTTCACTTAATCTTGTAATAAGACAAGAAATTATACAATACCTTGTCAATTTTTTATTTTTTAGATAGCTACATCGATGGGTGAAGCGCTTGCACGGGAAAAATGAATAAGAAAAAGAAAAAAAAATTGCATCTTGCATGTTCTAGATTATGGCTACAACTTACTTGCAGTGTCGATGCCATATTATTTTTTTAATTAAAAAAAAAATTTAAACACATACAATTTTTTTTAACAAGAAACAAAACATTCAAAAGAGACTAATGCTCAAAAGTTACATACTTGGAGTGAACGAAAAAACAAACAAAACAAAGATTACAAAGGAACTATAAAAGCATCCAAATTCAAAGATATGTCTTGTAAAGAGAAACCACTAAAAAACTTAGAGAGAAAAGACCACAAAGAAGACTTGAGTCTAGCTTATTGAAATCGATCAAGCCAATGAAAATGCTTGTTCTGTAGATTCTCTGATTATGTTTCATCCAAAATTCTAAAAGTAAGGCTTTGACAGCATTGATCCATAACAAATATGGTCTCAAAGGCAAAGAAAATCTATTAAGAAGCTAAAAAACATTACTCTTGATGTTATTTGAAGAGATTATTTCGGCAGGCCAATGAGTAAGAACACCCAAAATACACACAACCAAGCATCTCCCACATCCGCTTCGCAAAGTGAACACAAATAAGGCATGAGCAAAGAGGAGGGAAGTTAAAACATGTCGTACTCTTAACTTGATGAATCTACCCTTTTGACTATTGGTTAAAAGCCTAGCTCAGTGATAAGGTTCCACTTAAGCCTCACCAAGCACCCAATGAAAGGTTGATCTAAATAACTAATTCGTAAGAACAACTTCAAATCTCAAGAGTCCTCCTCTTATTTTGAAGCCACTAGGGGGTAATCTAACCTACCTGACGAGGAATCCCAAGGGGGACATCCACTCAAAATCCCACGGCACTTGATGGTATGCATGTTTCTAATGACTAGTGTGAAACACTAAAATATCACTCATGAAGGGTATGCATAATAAATTATTTGAAACTTCTTAATATTGTGAATCAATGAAATATATGCCTCCATTTTGTCCTCCCTTGAGTATAATTAAGTTGGAGCATTAGACAATAGAAAGAAAGAAAGAGAACTGCCACTACAAACACATTGAGAAAATCCAACTTAATAACATTCCATTATCGAGAATGCCAAGGCACTGCAATCATAACTAAGCACCTCTTTTAATCTCTTTTAAAAGTGAGAGGAGTCCTAGGTGGAGCACATAAAGGAGAAAAAGAATGCCATTGCTCACTCCATCGCCTATTCCCCAAAAGAACATGTCCATCATGTTACTAATTCAAACACGAAACACCATCGTCTTTTTCTTTTACAAATTAAAATCTTGAAATTAAACATCCTATTGAAATACTTTTTACAAATTAAAATTTTAAAATATCCTTCTTTAAGAGCCCACTGCACTCCTAACTTCTACCTCCAACTCATCTCCTCTTTGTCAACTATCAACATGTCCCCCTTTGAGCCTAATTTATCCTTCCCTTAGTCTTTATAACCTATACATGTTTGTTTCCTCCAATCTCATAATACATTGGTTACTGATCCAAACTTCGTAATCCCACAATATCTGTTGCAACCTTAAAGTTGCACATAGCAGCATTACGTATGGGCTCCTCATCACAATTCACAAGAAGGTGAAGGGTCAGCTCAAGGTACATTATTTGATGGAGAACAAATAAAAAAAAGGTCGCTAATTAGAACTTGTATCAGTATGAATAGCAATAAAACGGGAAACTATAAATAGTGAGGCCAACCAGCAAAACACAATGATTCTCCTCCAAAAATATTTATTTCAAATGATAGCAAAATTATAAGGATTTTTCTAAAATCAGAACGTTCCAAAGAAATTCAGGTCAGAAGTATTGAAAATGTGTTGAGTACTCACATCTGCTGAGTTCCAAAGAAATAGACAAGAACTTTCTTCCAATCGGCTGAATAACCCCATTTCTCTGGCTCGCTCACCTGTCATCAAAACCAGCTTACTAAGCACCTATAAATTGTACATGAAAACACAAAAACCACTAGCTTTTCTATCTTAACTACTAAACATGGACGGAAGGATTAGGAAACATCTGATCCATAAATATTGACAAAAGAGAATCAACACGGCAGCAAGGAAATTAGCAACACAAATTTGCTCGTAGCGAATTCATGGTAAGGTATCATGAGAGTGTTCCACTTCCAACAACTTCCCAGGTTTGTAGCCTTATTGGTAAACTTTACGTCGTAACAACTATCAGCACATCAACTATTTTCCAACCGCAAAAAGATAAATGGACAGGAAGAACCAAAAAAACGCAAATTTCAAAATTGTACAGATTCCATCCAAATATTTATAGCCCACAAAACCATCGTTTCCCCTAAAACTGTGAATTAGAATTCCAAAAGCTTCCGAATTGTGCAATGAAAACCCATCAAACATCCATAAAGTTAAAAGCTTTTCTCAATCAGAACCACCACAACCTTCCCAAACAATCTCCAACGCTTTTCCAGACAACTAATCATCCCAAAAGGCAAATACCCCTGTAATCATGCAATCCGAATTTTTTACTAAAGCACAAAAACAAAACACTACCCCGTCCACAAAAAAACAAAGTTCAACAAACTAAACCATACCGTAGCAGGCCAAGCAGGGAATCCTTTCACTTTAGCCAGCACAAGATCCCCAACTTTCCACTGCCGGCGCGAGGCGGCAGCCACAGCGGCTTTACCGGCGCCCTTTCTTCGACTCGGCGCCATAGCCACAACCACAGAGGGCTTCGATTGAACAAAGAAACCCACTATTTCAACTCAATTGGAAGCACAAAGCCACCAATCAGCAGAAATCGCCCGAAGAACTGGAAGTTGTTGCACCGACAAAAGAACTTCAAGTAATTAACAGACATTGGGAAGCAAAACCAGTCCGATAGAGCAGGTTCCAGTGATGGGAACACGAAGTAAGAGAGTTCGAGAAGGAAAAAAAAACCCTAAAATTCCACAGCAAGAGAGAGAGAGAAGGCGAAGAAAAAAACAGACTGTAGAGTTTTCTTTTGTTCGTGGAAGGAGCGCTTTCACACAGAGAGATATGAGTTGGTTAGGTGAGCGAGATACTAAAGTACGCTGTGCGTAAAATAAGAAATATTTTCACTGTTTATTCTAATGTGCGCCTTTTTGGGTGAATTAATATCTTGTTTTCCGATACTGTGTAAATAACACGTGACCCACCAAATCAATCATTAGGCTCCGGCCCGACTCGGCCCATATTTGCTAGGGTTTTGGGTGGACCGGACTCCTAGTGGCCCAATGACTTATGGCCCACAGAAGTAAGGACTTATCATTGAGATTGGCTAGTTCAACGTTTTGATTTTATTGAATTGGACCCTAAAATTTCATGCGTATTCGATGGATTACAATGATGGGGTTTACTATGAAATTGATAGAGTTTTAGAGATATGTAATACTAGAATTGGATTTAGGTTAAAATTAGTGTGTTTTATGAGATTTATTTCATAGTCGGTCTTGGCCTCGTGCATTAGTTTGAAATGGCTCAATATGTATAAATGGGGTGGAGAACATATTCTCCATTCCCATCATTGTTCCTGTTTAAGTCACGGAAAAAATTATCCCCTTCTATAGAGATTCTTTGCTCTTCTCTTTCTTCGTCAATATTTGAATCTTCGTTCATTTTATCCCAAATTTGAACGAGGAACATCCTCGTTCAAATTTGATATGGACAAGGAATGAACTTTAAACAACTATTGACAAAATCATTATTTGAAACATTGAGCGGTGAAGGTTCCTCATTTGTTGAACTTGGTATTGGACAAGAAACAATCATCGTCGCTAGATCTGAATGTTGCTTGTCTTTTAACGACTACTAAGGCTTTCAACATAGCAACTAACAAAGCACTTTTAGTGGTAGCTACTAGGGAGGGATGAGGCATGGGTGGCGATGACGATGAGGTTGATCGAAGGTGCTATAGGAGATAGAAGGAAAATAGATGGAGATAAGCAATCCAAGTATTAAAAAAATTGTATTCATGGTCATATATTCGTCAAAATAACAATGTACAACATGTGATCTAACTGTCAAATTATTTTATCGAACTAAAAATGTCTCATTTGAAATTTCAAAGGTTAAATAGAACATTATGTCGTTCAAGAAAATCACTGAACATTGTTATTATAACCACGATCATGCTTCCTGAGAGACTGACATGTTAGTAATCGTGCTTTAAAAAATCCTATATATATTTGTTAGGTTGTATTATTGTTTTTTAAATTATAAATTAAGTCAAATTCTCGACGGCCATGGTTGTCCCCATCTTGCAGATCAATTGTAAGGACAACTATATACGGTGTCGTTTAGTCAGCTTTGCTTTTCTCTCAATACACTGTCATTTGCATTGTTTGTATTCTGTACAACTTGTTATAAAATATAGGGATATGTGTCTGTGTCTCTATGGTTGGGAATCTTTATTTGTTATTCCCCAAGTCTATTTATTGATTCATTATGTAACGACAACATAATATAACATAGTAAAACTTCATCAAGCAATTCCTTTTTATCTCTTCTCTGGTTTGTTTCTTCAACTACTGCAAAACCAGTCACTCACATTCCCACAATCTCATCGTTGGAACAAGCACACACAATCTCTATCTCCCATCCCCCAATTCCCCCTTCCAAAACAATAACTCGAGATGCCTCTACGCGATCCAGAGGCAAAATGTTGTAATTGACCGAAAAAATGCAACTAAAAGGCGAGAAGGCCACCAACAGTTTTTGTATTGTTAAATGCATGAAAGAGGAAGGAACAACTACTTTGAATTTGTACCTAATAGTTATTAGGAAAGGCATATTTTTTAATCAAATTTCAACGTTATTAATAGATTGTCATTTGCCAAAGTGAGCATAGGGGTAATTGACGTGTACTCTCAACCAAAATGTCAGATGTTCAAATCTCTCCACCCCTATATGTTGTTGAACTAAAAAAAATAAGGGAAAAATAGTAAATTCGGTAGGGAGAAATAAACTAAAGAAATGTCACCTAAATAATAAATATTAATTAAAAATGAATAACACTTGTCACGTCATTTAAAAGAAGCGTATCAAAACCACATAAAAATATTAAAACAATTACTGTTGATGCCAAAATCCGGACAGAAGACTCACCTGACCTTCACGTGACACCAACAGTGAATTTGTAGAAACCGGGGAAGACGTGACCTGTAAGACCAGCAAAAACTGCACACCGGCGTGGTGTAGGCCCCACCGCCTCCGATGCCTAAGTCAGAAAACCGAGGAGAAGCTATAGATAGTAAAGGGAGCAGTCGGGAGTAGAGTTTTCGGAACCCTTCTTCCGTGATGAAGAGGGGTTTTTATACCTGTTTGCCCTCCTAGGGTTTTTAGGAATCTGGAGGTGTTTCGGGACGAACCAGGCAGAACTGGAGCGATTCGGGGCATCAGGGACCGAAAAGAGGCCACCGGGCTCGGTCCGCGCAAGCGGGCCGAATGGTCGGCCTCGGCCTTTTGCCGAGGCCGACCATATGGGTCGGGCCATGTTGGTCCGACCCTTTGGCCCGATCTTCCTCTGGGTAGGTCTTTTGGTCCTACCTCTGTTCGATTGTCCTCGTCAGCTCCTTGTGCGCTTGTGTGGTCTAAAATTACCTATAACATTAAGCCCCCACTCTTGAATTGGGATTCAGATGCGACTTAATGCTTTAGGCCGAGCTCCTTAAGCCCAATTTAAGAGTACAACTCTTGCCTCGTGCTGATTTTTGTATGACTTCTTTGTTATCCTGCAAGATAGGACAAACTATACAAAGTGGAAACTCCCTGAATAGGGGTTAGGCGAAATGGAACTGAGAAGAGTGAGAGGTTACAAAAGCGGCTGGAGGGCCTCTCTGGTCGGCCTCGGCCTCGGCCTCGGGAGGTGGCTGACCATAGCATTAAGTCATTCGGAGTGCTTCATACCAGATCCAGGGCTTCTCCATGATTGAAAAACAGGAAAAACAGAAGACTTCACAATCTTGAATTGAAAAATTAATTCCTGCAAAAGAAAAATGAAAGAGGGGGCTAGGGTCGGCCTCGGCCTTGGTCCCCTGTTAGCTCCATACTTAGCCCCCCTGGCCATTTGAAGGTGTATGGTCGGCCTCAGCCTTGGCATGAGGCGTATCCATGTTTTTACATCGCATGCTCGTTCGCTTCATGGTTGTACTTATGTGTAAATTCGCTCCATGGTCGGACATCTCCTTACTGCTTTGAATGCGTGCCTGAGGGTTGGCTTCGGAGCTGGGACGCTCGGCCTCGACGTTGGCATGAGGTCGAGCATTTCCTCTGCTTTGCTTGCTAATTTGCTCTTTTGTATCCATCCCGAGGGTGCGTACACTCAGTCGGGGAAAAGCTTGGGGAGGCCAAGGAAATACCCCAGCCTCTCGTCAAGCGCTGCATTCATCCCAGAGGTGCGTACACTCTTCTGGGGAAAAGCTTGGGGAGGCCTAGGAGATTCCCGAGCGTCTCTTTAAGCTGCTGTGTTCATCCCAGGGGTGCGTACACTTTTCTGGGGAAAGTACAGAAGTCTGGCTTCTACAAGGATCATTCCTGTCTGGCCACACACGTTACATCCTGGGCCTCTAAGGGTGGAGCTCGGACTAGGCCGCTGGATGGTCGGCTTCGGCCTCGGGAAGAGGCTGAGCACAGCAGTTCCCCATTTTAGCTTATCTGGTCCGCCTCAGCCTTGGGAAGAGGCCGAGCACAACAGTTTTCCATTGTAAAAAATAGGAGAAGCATAAGGTTTCACAATCTTGCATCGAAAGGTTAACTTCTGCAAAAGAATAATGGGGAAGAGGCTAGGGTTGGCCTTGGCCTCAGACCCCTGTTAGCTCAAAATTTAGCTCCCTGAGTTTATACGTTAGTCATTGTAGGAAAATGATGAAAGAATAGGCTAGAACATGTAATCTTTAGTAAAACATGATAAGCCAGTGTACCTTTTGTTTAATAGGGAGTGCATATCCCCTGTTACTTGCTTTTTATTTAATAGGGAGTGCATATCCCCTTTGTAGCCCCCAATCTCAAGTGAAACTTTTTAAAACATAAAGCATAGTTGAGTAAAGTGGAGATTACCTTAAAATTTGGGGTCGGCCTTGGCAAGAGGTGCTCGGCCTCGGCCTTTTAAGGGTCCACCTCGGTCCCATTTTTTGGTATCCTTGGTTCGCTCCTCCGAACTATTGAATTCTTGCCTCCAGACTTGCTTTTTATTTGATGGGGAGGCATATCTCCTCTTGCTTTTTGTTTGATAGGGAGGCATATCCCCTCTTGCTTTTTGTTTGATAGGGAGGCATATCCCCTCTTGCCTTTTGTTTGATAGGGAGGCATATCCCCTCTTGCTTTTTGTTTGATAGGGAGGCATATCCCCTCTTGCCTTTTGTTTGATAGGGAGGCATATCCCCTCTTGCCTTTTGTTTGATAGGGAGGCATATTGATATGAACCAATATGTATTGTGTTATGCCAAAAACATATTCAAAATTACGTTGCATTAAATGAAGTCAAATGTCAATAAAGTTGAAGTCAACTAGCATTGAAGGAACTCAAGTTGTATTGAATGAACTCAACTACATGTCAAGTTCATTTAGTGCAAGTCAAGCATCAATGATGGAACCACACTTCAAGCTACTTCAAACTACATCAAGTAGAGCTTCATTTAAACTTTGGGAGGTTACAAGACATTGTTGGTTGATGGGTTTTCAATTCTCGGATTTAAGGGAGTTTCTATGTAATTTTCAGTTTTTAAGTTTTGTTATCAATGTTTTAGGTTACAATTTAGGTAGTGGTCATTATAGTATTAATGAGGATGAGAGTTACAACTCTTCAAATGACCATAGGTTACTCTAGAGTTCAATTTTAAGGCTATATAATGCCATGTAATTCCATTGTAAAAAGAAGACTTGGAAATGTAGTAAAATAAGCCTTTGAGCTTTTCCTTTAGCCTAGAGCTAAGTTTATTTGCAATTCTATGTAGTTTAGGTTGCATGCTTAGAATCATTCAAGCTTGACTTGATCAATCATGCTTGTGGAGTGATTTGAATCTCAAGCAAGTTTCTTGCCTTGAGATATTTGATCGACAAGGTAATCCGGTTTTTACTTTCCTTGGGTTGATTTTCAAATCGGTTTTGGGGTTTTCAGATTTGAGATCTAAAGGTCTTGTTTTTCAGCAAGGTTGTTAGATACATTTCCTGAGAGTTTCACAACATTTGGTATCAGAGATGCTTTGATTCATAACACATATCCCCTCTTGCCTTTTGTTTGATAGGGAGGCATATCCCCTCTTGCCTCATTGAGTTTGTTCTATCATTTGTTGAGGTGGAGGTATACATTTGAATTCGGGTTTCTCGATTCCTTAAGTAGAAGCAAAAAGGAAACTCTCCATTTAGAAAGGAAATGCTACATTCTATCTTGAATAGATATCGAATTCAAACTCCCCTATCGAAAGCAAAAAGGTAAACAATAGAGAAATTAACAAAACGAACAATTGAATGCACGTAAATAAATATTGTAACTTCAAGGTGAGGTCGGCCTCAGCCAAACCTTTGCCTTGAATTTTCCCTGTTGCGCTTCAAAAGATGGTTCTAATCTCTAAAGGAGGTCCATCATCTCCTCGGCCTCGGCCACCCCTGGTCTGCCTCGGCCTTTTCTAGCTCTTGTCTTCAACAAATTCTTTGAGGAATCCACGACGAATCAGCGTTTCAATCTCATCTTTAAGCTGGATGCAATTTTTGGTAGTGTGTCCGTGGTCCCTGTGGAAAAGACAAAATTGGCTTTTATCTCTTCCTTCTGGACTTGTTTTCATTTTTCCAGGATGTCTCAGAAGATCCGTATTTGTAATCTCCATCAATATTTGTTCATGCGGAATGGAAGTGGGGGTGTATTCTTTGAATTTACCCATGGGGTCGCCTCGCCCTCGATCATTGTCATGTGTTCTCCGTTTTTTGCGGTTGTAGTATTTATCTCTGTCTTGTTCACATAACGAATATTTTCTGGATTCTGTTGTCATTGTTTCCTTTTTTGACTTGAGCAACTCTTCAGCATTTATGAATTTTTGTGCCCTAGTCATGAATTCTACGTATGTGCGTGGTTGACTTTCTCCAATTGAGGTAAGCAGCCTCTCATCTTGTAATCCTGAAATCACAGCTGTTAGTGCAACTCCATCATCGTAGCCCTCTACCTGCAGGACTTCGTTACTGAACCTAGTGATATAGTCCTTCAGGCTCTCCCTCGGTCCTTCTTTAACTGTCAGCAGGTTGATCTGTGGCTTTCATTGATCTCGAGCCCCCAAAAACTGTGTGGCGAAGGCTCGTGCCAACTCTTTGAATGACCCTATAGACTTCCGCGGTATTTTGCCAAACCATTGTCTAGCCAAGCCTGTTAGGGTAAGTGCAAAGGCTCGGCATCTGGTTGCCTCATTGGCCCCGTGGAAGTCCATCCAGGTTAGGTATGCATTCAAGTGCTGGACTGGATCTTTCTTTCCGTCGTATTGGAAGGTGGGTATCTTGAACTTTTGCGGCACTTCAGCCCTCATAATGTTGTCTGTGAAGGGCGGCTCCATATCTCCTAGCAGTTCTTCAACATCTTCATTACCTGTCCTCTTGTATGAGTTGTAAGGACTATCCTCCTCCTTTAACCATTTGTACAGCTCTTGCTCGCGCCCTCCTCGACTATGCTCGGCCTCGGACTTTTCCCGAGCCTCAGATTTTTCCCTGCCATCGATTTTAACATGCGTACCTTGCTTTGGCCTCGATGGCGAGCTTCTGTGAACTTTCTTGCGACTAGGCTCGGGCTCTTTATGAGTCCAGTCATCTTCTAAGCTCGGCATCCTACTCGTGACACTTGCTGAATCTCCCACCTCCTCGTCGGCCATTCCTTTTCCTTTTTTAGGGTCCCTGCACAGTTGGTCATCCTTGCTCCCCGAGTACTCAGGTTTCTTCAATAAACTCAGAATCTCCGTAAGATTCTATCTCATATCATCCATCCTTCCTTTGAGTGCTGCTATTTCGACTTCTTGGGCTTGAAGTCGAGCCTGGTGGCATACTTCTCCTACGGATGCTTCACTGTTGGGCTCCATCTAGTCGCTAACGCCTCTTTCGGTAACGTACAACGTTTGCTAGTCCACACTCTTCCCCACAGACGACGCCAACTGTTGATGCCAAAATCCGGACAGAAGACTCACCTGACCTTCACGTGACACCAACAGTGAATTTGTAGAAACCGGGGAAGACGTGACCTGTAAGACCAGTAAAAACTGCACACCGGCGTGGTGTAGGCCACACCGCCTCCGATGCCTAAGTCAGAAAACCGAGGAGAAGCTATAGATAGTAAAGGGAGCAGTCGGGAGTAGAGTTTTCGGAACCCTTCTTCCGTGATGAAGAGGGGTTTTTATACCTGTTTGCCCTCCTAGGGTTTTTAGGAATCCGGAGGTGTTTCGGGACGAACCAGGCAGAACTGGAGCGATTCGGGGCATCAGGGACCGAAAAGAGGCCACCGGGCTCGGTCCGCGCAAGCGGGCCGAATGGTCGGCCTCGGCAAAAGGCCGAGGCCAACCATATGGGTCGGGCCATGTTGGTCCGACCCTTTGGCCCGATCTTCCTCTGGGTCGGTCTTTTGGTCCTACCTCTGTTCGATTGTCCTCGTCAGCTCCTTGTGCGCTTGTGTGGTCTAAAATTACCTATAACAATTACTATAGAGAAAAGTAGAAAATATCTCTCTGTTAAATGTCAAGATTTCAAAGGTAATGTGTGAGGAGATAGATCATAACACAACAATATGCAGCTAAGTATGCACCAAAACTTTAATCAGGATATCGGTTATTTTTAGTAGAATATAATTTGCATAAGAATCATATGAACAAAAAAATAAAGAATAAAAATTAAAGATATATTGTTTTTTTTTTAACTAAGAGAAACGTAGTTTTTTTTTTTTTGGGCAAAATGCACTATTGGTCCCTTAAGTTTGAGCTTGATGTCTATTTGGTCCCGAGGTTTAAAAAGTGACACTTTAGTCCCCGAGGTTTGAGAAATAATTCTAAATAGTCCCTAAGTTAATTTGACCGTTAGTTGACTGATGGAAAAAATGATGTGGCATGTTGAGGTGACACATTTTAATTGAGGTGGTCAATTTAACAATTTTATATTATTATTTTTTTATTACATGCCATTTTCTTTTTTTCCCCTCTTTCCCTTTCTCTCTCTTCCCTTATCTTCTTTCTCCCTCCGTTCTCCTCCCTCTTCCATTCCCTTCTCCTCTATTCTATTCCCCTCTTTGAAACTAGAATTGGATCTCTTGGCTCCCTCTATTTGAATTTTTGGCACACCAGGCGACGAGGTTCTCTTTTTGTCGACGGGGAAGCAATCTCTTGGCACAGCAGGCGGCAAGGTTGGCAGTGGAGGAGGAAGTTGAGGGGATTTGGATTGAAGAGATCCCATAGGTCCTTGTGGATGCTGTCGGAAAGGAGATGTGGGAAGATGAGGAAGTTGTTGTTGTTTAGCCTCTTTTCTTTTACGATGTGGTCTTAAAAAAAATGATAGATACACTAATAATAGAATAAAATTTAAAAAAAAAAAAAATCAAACTTTGTGTAGAAAAAATCAACCTCTTGACACACCCGACGACGAGGAGTTCGACCAATGCATGGCTCTTACCTGCATCTCTCTAAAGTCGGTAAGTAATCAGTCATTTATTCCAGAACGTTCGAGAAAATAGACTTTCCGGCAACCTGGAATCAATCGCTCGATATTTTTTGCCTTCCTCTGCACCGTCGGCAACGGTTTACGGCAGGTCAATTTCTTCGTCCTCCAATGTCACGCGAGCCTCTGGTGGAATCGCTCGCCAGAATCGCGCGACTCCATCGTGTCCTCCTCTTGGCCTCGACGGCGAGGACGTCATATGCGGTTTCAAGAACTAGTCGCGGGGAGGATTGTCGACGGCTGTCTAGTTTCAAAGAGGGGTATAGAGGAGAGGGAAAGGGAAGAAGAAGGAGAACAGAGGGAGAAGAAAGATAAGGGAAGAGAGAGAAAGGGAAAGAGGAAAAAAAAAGAAAATGACATGTAATAAAAAATAATAATATAAAATTGTTAAATCGACCACCTCAACATGCCACATTAACTTAGGGACTATTTAGAATTATACCATGCCAATTACCACCGAGCTAAACTCACTTCGGCAACAGAAACGTGGTTTTTTTTTTTTTTTTTTTCTTGGTTGAATAAAGCAAGAGAAACGTAGTTGAACTTAAAAATAATAAAAATTACAAAAATTAAAGTCGTTATGATCCTAACAATTACGACCTTCCAAACTCAAAATAATAACAACAACAGATATAATAGAATAAATAAATGAATCCCGACCTTCCTTTTGAATATTATCTTAGTCCAACTTCAAGATCTAATTTATTAATTGCATAATACAAACAAATCCAAGTCATTAATTTCTTTTTAAGTAGTTAAAATTTGAAAACAAAAATACATTTTTGGTCCACGAGTTTTGGGTTAGGTTGTACTTTGGACCTTGAGTTTTAAAACTCAACAAAATTATCTTGAGGTTTGGATTTCGTTACATTTTTTTGTTACTCCGTCCAATTTTTTTTGTTAAAGGCACTACTATTTTAATAATAAAAAATATTAAAATAATAAAAAAATTATTATTTTAATTTTGGCTCCCTCCCTTTCTTATTATTCTTCTTCTTTTCTTCAACCTCTTCATTTTTCTTCTACAGCAAATTGTGGTCGACAGCCGACGACCACCACTCGCCGACCGTCGGTGACTGTTCTTTTTTTTTTCCTTTCTTTCTGTCTTCTTCTTCTTTCCTCCACTTCTTCTCTCTTCTTCCACTTTTCTTCTTTTCTTTTCTTATTTTTAAGGGAAAAATACACTTTGGTCCCTGAGTTTTTGTTAGTTTGAAAACTCAGGGACCAAAGTGTAACTTAACTCAAACCTCATGGACCAAAAAATGTACTTTTTACTTAAAATATCATTTTGGTCTATGTATTTTGAACTTCATTCCATTTCAGTCTCTATACTTTTAAATGTCTAGTTTTAATAAATTTAAAATTTGTCCTTATCATCAGCTTTTTCTTTAAAAACAAAATTAAATAACAATAATAATTTGCATGATAAAAAAGACACAATAAGAGAGAAAATACTAATAGAAACTTTTTTTTTTTTTTTTTTTTTTTTTTTTTTTTTTTTTTTAAATAATGCTCAGATCCGAACGGAGGCAAATAATGGAGGTCATTTGTTCGATTCTGATTTATGCAGAAACTGTTGGGCAATAGTTAATAACTCAATACCAGTTTTATACAAACCAAAAAAATTAAATAAACACAAATCATTCATCCGCATTGCCATTTCTAGAAAAGAATTCACAAAATGGGTTCTCTAAAGCGTTCCCTTCACGATGCAGATGAGAAGACGGCGGAGCTTGGCCGGAGAGACCGTCGCCTCCGTTCGAGCGGCAGCGGCGGCAAGGTTTACACTTCGAAAAGGGCTCCGAGGAAGGCGGCTCCGATGGCCATTCAATTCTACGACGTCCAGGATCGCCTTGGCTTTGACCAACCCACTGAGGTCGCCGATTGGCTTCTTCAGAATGGCAAATCCGCCATTGATGCACTCTTTCCACCATTAGAAACAGAGGGAGAGTGTAGAAACGAGAACCATTTCAGCCACCCTTCTATATATATATATATTTAAACAAAAAAGAAAAGAAGAAAATGGGAGAAGAGAGAAGAAGGGGAGGAAACAAAAAAGAAAAGAAGAATAATGAAGATGTTGAAGAAGAGAAGAAGAAGAAAAATAAGAGAGAGAAAAGAAATAAACAAAATAATAAAATAAGAATATTTTTTTCTTATAAAAATTAAAAAAAAAAATTATTAAAATAATAGTGTCATGTAGCAAACTGTCAGCAAATTTGATGGATGGACCAAAAGTGTAACGAGATCCAAACCTCATGGGTAATTTTGTTGAGTTTTAAAACTCAGGGACCAAAGCGCAACTTAACTCAAACCTCATGGACCAAAAAATGTACTTTTTACTTAAAATATCATTTTGGTCTATGTAATTTGAACTTCATTCCATTTCAGTCTCTATACTTTTAAATGTCTAGTTTTAATAAATTTAAAATTTGTCCTTATCATCAGCTTTTTCTTTAAAAACAAAATTAAATAACAATAATAATTTGCATGATAAAAAAGACACAATAAGAGAGAAAATACTAATAGAAACTTTTTTTTTTTTTTTTTTTTTTTTTTTTTTTTTTTTTTAACTACAAGTTAACAATAAACCCATGATAAGGACCATGTATAAAACCTAAAATATAGAGACTAAAATAGAACATTTGAAAGTACAAAGATTTAAACAGAATGAAGTCCAAAGAACATAGACCAAAATGATATTTTAACCTAAAATTTCCGTTTGTCTTAACGTATTGATTCTTATACTTATTGTGTTTTGATCCATGCTATTTCAAAATTTTTATTTTAATTATTCAAATTTGTCTAGATTTTAGTTTAATATTGATTTCCAATAAACAACATACATGTAGACTACTATTTATGTATTAAAAATAATAAGGAGGGTTAGAAATTATCGTGGCTCTAACTAATTAGTTATGGAGCTATTGATTTGTTAATTAAATTATCTTTTAACCGCATATTCAACAAACCAATTTTTCACTTTTATCAAATTAAACCATAATGCTCGATCGTCCAACTACATGAACTAGAAGTTTATAACCAATTACAAATCTTACAACAAATAGTAAACCGTTGATATCAATTTTACTTTATATTCCAATCTAACTTTAAGCTTACGTCGATGACATACATAATTGACTAAAAGGTCAAAGTGTTCAAATCTTCTCCAACTTTTTTTTTTTAAGCAGTTATATCAACTTATATGAATTAATTTAGAAATATGATAACTAAAATAGAAAAGTATAAGAAAGAAAAGGAAAAATAATAATGAAAAAAAGGGTAAAATGATCGAAAAGGGATATTAACTTATATGAATTAAAATGGAATATTTAGAAATATAATAACTAAAATAGTAAATTATAAAGCTTAGATAAGAAAAAGGGAAAATAATAATTGAAAAAAAAAGTGGGAGTAGGGGCAAAATGGTCATAAAGGCGATTCAAAACATTCATGACGTCCATAACGGTCATAATATAAATAGCGCGAGCTTAACGATCTCATGCGGACGCACTCTGATCCGATTCTGAGCTGTTGAATTGAAGCCATTATAACCGCTCTCAGATTTTGAGCTCATTTTGTCCCAAAAACAATTCCCCAATTCCGTCGTCTTGATTCTTCATTGCTCCCCGGATTGATCGAGCTCCTTCAGAATATCAATTAATATTCAATCTACAACGCTGAAAGGTTTGTTTTCGGAATCTCCCCCGGTTCTTAATTCGTTTTAGCGAAAGATTTCTGTTTGTTTCTCGAGAAAATCTTTGGAAGGATTGGAATATTGCCGCAGAGTATTGCTGTTTAATTGCATGGAAGTTGGATGAGGAGACCGATACTGTTGTTTGGTTAGGTTCTAGTATTATTGAAATGTAGACGTGAATGTGCAGGCTATTTTGTAAATCCTAATTATCCTTTAGAAAGCTTTTGTTTCTTTTTTTTTAGTTGAAAGAACATTGGGATTTTAGATCTCAATTTGTTTTTGCATTCGGGCTTTTTAATTAAACAACCAATACTTTTAACATCATTATTGTGAAACAACGACCCTAAAGTGATATTTATGATATGTGTTTTTCCCGCGTATCCTTTATTCTCTGAGATTAAAAGGCGTGGAGATGAGAATGTCAAACTCAGAAATTACTGGAATTTGGTTTAGGGTGAAGAGCCGTTTTCAGTCTGGTTTGTTGAATTAGAAACAACGGTTAGGATGGGATGTTTTGGAACTGTTCACTCAGTCATGAATATGTGTAATTTATTTCGTAAACCAGCCTCAGAGCTAATATAGTAGTACAGAGTATATGTGGCACTCAAAACTGAGATTGTTTATGATGTATTTCCGGTAAAAACTATCAGGAGATCAACGATCAAGGGGATATAAATGGCCACTCTTCAAGACATAGGTGTTTCTGCAACAATCAACCTTCTCTCTGCATTGGCATTTCTTGTGGCATTTGCGCTATTACGGCTTCAACCAATCAACGATCGAGTGTACTTTCCCAAATGGTATCTTAAGGGAATAAGGGGCAGTCCAAGACGCTCAGGACACGTGCACAATGTTGTCAACTTGGACTGCAATATGTATATTAAGTTTCTAAATTGGATGCCTGCAGCATTGAAAATGCCAGAACCCGAGCTCATTGAACATGCAGGACTTGATTCTGCTGTGTTTGTTCGAATTTACCTTCTCGGGTGAGTTGAATTTTGGTCTATGCATTAACAAGACTATAGAGTTTAAGTATATTCTGATATCCAGTTATAGATCATTTCAGGAGAACTTATATGTGATCTAGTTTTCACTACTGTTTGTTATATTACATTTCACGTTGTGGAAGGATAACGCATTTAACAATACATATATGCAGCTTGAAGTTATTTGTCCCCATAACTGTGCTTGCTTTTGCTGTTCTGGTGCCTGTCAATTGGACGGGAGAAACTTTAGAGCATGCCAAGGGCTTGACATTCAGTGATATTGACAAGCTCTCAATATCCAACATTCCTCCAGGATCAAAAAGGTTTTCTTCTTCTTATTTGTGTCCTATCTGTTTCCACTTATTTCATTGGAGGCTGCATAATCATCATTTTCTGAAGTGCTAAATCAACCATATTGTAGGAAGTCCCAAGAACAGTTATCAATCCCCGTAATCACGCTTCTTCAATTCTTTACAGAAACTTTAAGACAGATCAAAATCTCTATTTGGCTTCTGCAGATAAAACTTTCCCATCTTTTCTATGAAACTACCGAGGACCTTACCCGTTATTTTAAATTAAAAACCCTTGGGAAATTTTATTTTCCATGTCCTATATAGGAAGTTCCTGGAATGTTATTTTAGTTTTCAAACTCTCGCTTCTAGTAGTTCTTCATCATATTATTGGCAATATCTTTGCGCTGCTAACTTGATATTTTGTGGTTGTACATTTTTTGAAGTATAGTTTTAAGAATCGCTGCGTGAAGTCGTAGTGTAGGTATGAATTTTAGTTTCTTTCTTTCACTCTTGTGCAACATTCTCTTCCAGATTTTGGGCGCATCTAGTCATGTTTTATGTCTTCTCATTTTGGACGTATTACATTTTATACACGGAGTACAAGCTGATAGCTTCCATGAGGCTACGGTTTTTAGCTTCTCAAAAACGACGTCCAGATCAATTTACAGTGAGTTTCAGTTTGTATACTTCTATATATTTGTTATGTCCTTTTTCTCAACATTATATTCTCAGGTAGGGGAAGAAAAGACATTTGCACAACACTTTAGACAGCTTATACTCATTACGCATTGAAGCTTCATCACGTATCTGCCTGTGGTGGATTTAGGTGGATATTGATGAAGACAAATAACTTTATTTGTTGTTATGGTCAGCTTAAAGCATGATAAAGTTAATTGTGGAAAAGCTGCAAGGAATACTTGCAAATCGTATACGTTTAGAAATGGTTCCAAATCTTCCGGGGTTTTTTTGGATCTACATATCATGGGCATCTGTTGATTATGACCAGTAATTTTTAAGGGAATTGATAGTGCAAGTCTAATAGGCTTCGCATGATAATTCCATTTAAACTAATAATAACATTTAACCAAAGAGCATTGCAGATTTCAAAAAACCCTTTAAGGTTATAATAATAATATATAACCGTCCCAAACTTTTTTGTTTTGATTAAAAAAAAATGTAAAGAAAGAACCTTTTATTCTCTCGTGGAAATGTGAAATTGCATTTATTGATTGATGTCTATAATAGATTTTCAAATACCAATATTTTATTGTTTTTCCTCAAGTACACCTGTATCTTTCATGTCAATTCTAAAATGATTATGTTTCAATTGTATGATTGAGGCGATCTTAATATGTTTGTATTGATATTCTGTTTTTGATTAGTAATTTGATAACCTTTATCAGTGATAACTTAGTTTGAAGTTCCTTTATAGGTCCTCCTGAGGAATGTTCCTCTAGATCCTGATGAATCAATCAGTGAGCACATTGAACATTTCTTTTGTGTAAATCATCCTGATCACTATCTGACGCATCAGGTATGAAATCTACCCAGATAAATAGTATGTAAATTTCCAATAAAATATTTAAGTTGCTAAGGAAATCAAGTTTATGATGTTGCAATATCTGCATAGAAAAGAACTAAATACTCATATTATTTTTCACCTTTGATGTAAATTAATGCAGCAACATGGACGGTCATGTCTGGATTCCGGAAATATGATTGTCTCTCCTTCAAGTTTTCGAGTGTCACTACAAATTTATTTATTTCTTTCTTTCTTCTTTACTGTAGCTTGTTTATAATGCAAATTACCTTGCAAACTTGGTTGAAAAGAAGAAGGGTTTACAGAATTGGCTCGTATACTATGAGAACAAGTATGAGAGAAATCCTGCACAAAGGCCCACTACAAAGGTATTTTTATTTACATGGGAAACTCAAGTCTCTCACGTTCATGAATTTTCTCATCGAGACTTTCAATAACCTGTAAGAAGTGAATTGCATTCATAGACAGGTTTCTGGGGACTGTGGGGAAGCACTGTGGATGCAATTGATTATTATACTGCAGAGGTCGAGAAGTTAAGTAAAGAGGTAAGCAAAAGAACATGTGTTCTCATTCACATTTTAAGGAGCTTTCTTTCAATTCTTCATCTGATATCTGGTTTCATTATAAATTCTTTTTGCAACACATCAAAACTTAAACTATTGTCCATGGTTTTGATAATAACTTTTCTTCCTTCATCAGATTGTAGCTGAAAATTCAAATTCTAGCACTTGGTTTATAGGTCCTCCATTTACATGTACTTGTTCTTCTAAGATGTAACGTATTTTGGCAATGATTGTTAGTCATGAGGGAAAGATAGTAACACCATGCACACGCACCATGGGAAAAAAGGAACATATATGCAAACTGATAGTTGTCCGATCACCTGTGTATCTTGAAAAGTATTCTATCCCTGCCTCCTCCCCCCCCAAAAAAAAAAAAAAAACCCGCTTATTATACAGGTCCCATGTAATGTCACACGTGGTACCAGTTTTAAGCAAATATTGATGCTGCGTTCTTTGCATCCTTTAATATGCATTTCTTTTTGTAAACCAATTTGTTGGTGTCTATGGTGTTACTTTCGTTGCAGGAAGAGGAAGAAAGAGAGAAGGTTTTAAGCAATCCCGATGCCATAATTCCTGCAGCATTTGTGTCATTTAAGACACGATGGGGAGCAGCTGTATGTGCTCAAACACAGCAGTCCAGTAACCCTACAATTTGGTTGACAGAATGGGCTCCTGAACCACGTGACATCTTTTGGGATAATCTTGCTATTCCATATGTAAAACTTGCAGTACGAAAATTGATCATGGCAGTTGCTCTATTTTTTCTCACCTTTTGCTTTATGATACCCATAGCTTTTGTTCAATCTTTGGCGAACATAGAGGGAATTGAGAAGGTCTTTCCATTCTTGAAGCCCATAATTGAGAAGTAAGTTCTTCGTACCTTTATTACCTTCTAGCCATATCAATTTTTCCCGTCTAAGATGCTTAATTCTTCAGTATTCAAACTTCTCAGAGTCAAAAAATGCAACTGCAATTTATAATAACCCAGGCCAGGAAGTTCCCCATTGTTTACAATGAACTATAGGCTTTAACATGCATATAAAACTATATGACAATTTATTACCTTCTCTTAAACTTCGTGCAACAGGTAGATATGCTATTGTGGTGGCAGTTATGGCCTAACAGTTAAAGTTTCAAACACTGGAAACATTTGTTGCAGGAAGGTTATAAAGTCTGTCATCCAAGGATTTCTTCCCGGAATTGCTTTAAAGATCTTCCTAATTCTTCTTCCAAGAATTCTCATGACCATGTCACAGATCGAAGGTTTTACATCCCTCTCTGCGTTAGATAGGAGATCAGCCGAGAAGTATCATCTGTTCATTCTGGTCAATGTGTTTTTTGGAAGCGTTATAACAGGAACAGCATTTCAGCAGCTTCAGAAGTTCCTCACCGAGCCCTCAACAGAGTATGTTCTGCTCTCATCTTATGAAATTATGCTAATGTTCCACAAAAGCTCTCATAGAACAAAATATTCTTTGTATTGCAGAGACAATTTTTTCAAATAATTGTCAAGAATATAAAAGATTTGGAATCAAGCATAATGGTGTAACGTATCAAAGAAATATACCTTCATTTAAGATTTTTTAAAAGAATTGCGACTCTAATTTTACCACAAACTATACATGAACCGATGTTAACAAGATAGTTTGGGATGAACCTAATTCAAAGTTATGATCTCTATAATTTTTGCCTTTTCTGGCATTTATCTATACAGATTGCAGAGTCTACATACCATGCACTTTATACTCCTATTTTTTCAAACTGAATGTTCTTTTTAGGCATGTAAATTAATATCTTGAAAGAAGCCAGAATGCCAAAAAAGTAATTTGGTAAACTAGTTCACTAGTTGCACTTTGAAGATCTGGGCTTCTCTTTATATCCTTGTAGTCAAGTATGATATGTTCCCAACTTTCAAGTATTTGCGAGCATACATTTTCATACTGTTTCTAACATCGAGGGGATATTCCAACATGATGCATCAATTCGTTTTGCTTTTTCAGGTTTACAAAAACCGTTGGTGACTCCATTCCAATGAAAGCTACATTTTTCATTACTTATGTAATGGTTGATGGTTGGGCTGGAATTGCTGCAGAGATTCTCAGATTGGTCCCATTGGTCATCTTCCACCTGAAGAATACACTTTTAGTTAAGACAGACCAAGATAGGGATCAAGCAATGGATCCTGGTTGCTTGGACTTTGCTGTATCTGAGCCTAGAATACAGCTTTATATTTTGCTGGGGCTTGTGTATTCTGTTGTCACACCAATATTGCTCCCTTTCATCGTTGTCTTCTTTGCTTTCTCCTACCTGGTTTATCGTCATCAGGTGAGTTTGATAAAATGTTGGCTATCAATTCTCGTTCTTAATTGTCAACTAGAGCAGCAATATTAGAATTTATATCTCGTCAATTAAGATTGCTTCACTAAGGTTTTTCGAATTTAGCTTATGGCATGAAGAAAATAGTGTGTTCAATCTATCTAACAATATTACATAATGTTGGTTTGTCATGACAAGAAATTGTGCATACTGATGGCTTCTACAGATCAATGGACTTAATGAACAAACAATCCCGCCAGTATTGTTTATTTGTTTCTCATTTTTGCTAGTCTGGTGGCGCAAGATTTTAATTTAAGTTCATCTGGCTATTTTGGCGATTAGGATTTTGGGAAAAAAGAAAATTCTCCTTTCAGAACTACTATGAAGAGGAGTGTGCTTAAGTTTATATTACCATTTTGACGTTTAAGAATCTATTGCCATTATACTTTGAAATTAAAGGTGTCGTGTCTGCTGTCTCAGATTACTTTTAGACTCTGAAGACAGTTTGAACAAAGTTCTCAATATAATATCTCAATGATTTCTACTGTTTGATGGTGCTTATGATGCTTATATTCTTCAGATCATTAATGTATACAATCAGAAGTATGAGAGTGGTGCAGCCTTCTGGCCGCACGTTCATCGTCGAGTGATCGTCGGCTTAATTATAGCCCAGCTTCTTCTGATGGGATTGTTCAGCATGAGAGATGCTGAGAAGTCATCAATATTTCTTGTTGCACTGCCCATTTTGACGATCTGGGTTCACAAATTCTGCAAGGGGCGTTTTGAACCCGCCTTCGTCAAGTTTCCTTTACAGGTTAGTTATAATACCAACAAAGCTTTTAATTCTTTCTCAATCTTTGTGAGATATCAACTTGCTTTTCAATTGGTATGCAATAGGTAAACTCAAATAGTACCAATAAATACTGTTAAGGATATGTCGAGATTGGACAGGACAAAATATATGCTTGCTTTTAAACAGTTAAAAGCACTCTCTGCATAAACCAAACTATGGCTTCATCTTTAATATCTCACAATAAACCTTCTTTTTCCCACTGATTAGTCACTGCACAAACTCAAATTTTTTATGAACTTAAGATTATCGAACCGTCTTCTTTTTACACACATTTTATCTCACTAATATCTCTGCTGTTTTTCAAAAGCCAAAAAGCTTTGCAACAATCAAGCTTCCTATTTGCATCAGAATTCATATCATCATGGTCAATGTGAAAGCACAATGACCATATTTATTATTGCACAGTCAGATATTTTGATGTTGTTTCTTGTTCTCTATTTTCTGTCTTTTTCATCTTTTTTGTTTTCCCCTTCAAGTGGAGAAAAAGAAAACATCATTTGATAATAATTCTTGTTTCTTAAAAAAGTATTCTGAATATGTCATGGAACTAGACACCAAAAACCTTACTTTATATACACAGTTTTAAGAATCTTTCTTAGAAAGCAAGAAATAAGAAACAAATAAGGTGAACAAAAAGAAACCATTAGATAGACATATTCTTTATCATGATAGAGTAAAAATCCAAACTGAAAACTGTTGGGCAGGATGCAATGGTGAAGGACACACTGGAAAGGGCCACAGAACCAAATTTGGACCTAAAAGCCTATATAAAGGATGCTTATGTACACCCAGTTTTCAAGGACAGCTCTTTAGAGCAGCCTACACTGATTGATGATGAAGAAAGCAACCCTCTGGTTCCTACAAAGAGAAACTCTCATAGGAGTAGTAAGTTTCCTTCTGAAGACAACTCTGAGTCAGGTGCCTAGGCTAATATTATAGTACTAATGAACTTAGAAAAAGGCATCTTTACTCATGATTTTTAACTGAAAATATCATTAGAGCTCTTTACACTCTTTGATGTAGCCAGGCTTTGGTCAATAATAGAAATCATGAAATTGTACTAATCATAATATAGAAGTTTAACACGTGTCGGTTGCTTGTTAGATCTGTGAACCTAATGGAAAATGTATTGTCTACTTAAGGCAATTTTACTCTCCCTTTGCGTCCTTTGTGTTTTGGCTCATATTGTGTGGTTGTTCTTCTAAAAGGTTTAACATGCTTCCCTTGCTTATTAGATTTTCTCAACCTAAATGGTCTTTCTTGAGAGAATTTATACTCTTTTTAGTGGTTATCTATATCTACTCAGATATTGACATAAAACTTGATTAGAGGTGGAAACTAAAAGTATAATTTTTATTTTATTTTATTTTTGTATATTATGTAAGAGAGAGAGAGAGAGAAAAAAAGCTTTGTTGCTTCTAAGTTTTGACTTTAAAGTGTAATTATGTCACTTGTAGATGAAATTACCTGTTTTAGTGTTCAATAGGTCCTTAACCTTTGCCAACAAGAGCATAGCTCAACTGACATATAAAGGATGTGCTTGAAAAAAAAAAAAAAAAAAGGGTTTTTTAACCTTTTCAATTTTGTATTCAATTGATTCATTGTTTTCAAATTTGTGTCCAACAAATTTTTTATCTTTTCAACATTTGTTTTCTTAAAATTCAGACATATTATTCAGAAAAGGGAAAATTTAGGGTTGTATTAGATACAATTTTTTATTTTATATCTAATAGTTTGGTTCATGGACTTACTATACATTTTTTAAGTTCAAATACCTATTAGACACAAAATTCAAAGTT
Source organism: Luffa aegyptiaca (assembly GCA_017139565.1). Classification (NCBI taxonomy): domain Eukaryota; kingdom Viridiplantae; phylum Streptophyta; class Magnoliopsida; order Cucurbitales; family Cucurbitaceae; genus Luffa; species Luffa aegyptiaca. The sequence goes on along the minus strand of CM029399.1, from coordinate 6,590,760 downwards.
CAAGAACCTATTAGACAACTTTTAAAATCCAAGACCTTTTAGACACAAACTTGAGATTAAGGGACTAAACTTGTAATTTAACCTTAATATTTTGCCAAACAAAGTCTGTTACTTTTATGAACTTATAATGTAACGTCACTCCAAGCCAAGCACGCTTAACTTCAAAGTTCCTATGATTGAGCCACCGAAAAGGAAGGTGCACCTTGTTGGTATAGGTAGTATCTATCAATTCTTTTAAGCTTATCTTGACCATACTTTCATGTCCTCAGGATCCCTCTCATTCGGATGTGATATCGGTTCATTCATGTACCCCTCCTAACTCGGGTGTTACATATAAGATCTCTTTGGATACAAATTTTTCAATCATACATTAAATTTAAGTGCATAAAAGCATAATTTTGGTCAAATCGCAAGTCATCACATCATTGTTTTGGAGTAATGGAAAATTTTCATATACTTAAATTTGGAACCAATTAATCATGTTATGTGATAATGAGCTTGAAAAAAAAAAAAGAAAAAGAGTTCGTGTTAATTGCTAACATAGGTTAGCTCAATCAAATCATGTTATGGGCCAACCGAGGCTCATAAATAGAGGGAGATCACCCCTCATTTCGACCATTCAAAATTAAGAAAATCTAGAGAAAACTCACAATTGAAGACATCGGGATGTCAATTGATCATTCAACCAACAAAAAAGGATTAACCATTAGAGATTGACTGTCTTTACAAACTTAATAAAATTAATCCAGGTTCACCTTGTGAACAATGTGGTTTCTTCTTCTTCTTCTTCTTCTTCTTCTTCAATCTTCATTACTCAAACGAAAAACTTTCCTCGGTTACAAAACGAAAAATGCTCTCTAAGAGCATATTCTTGGATCCATTTGGGAACAACTTGAATCCAAAGATTTGGGCGTGGCCTCTAAGTCCCTCACGGGCCAAATTATGAGCAATCATATTTTGCTTCCTAAAAATATGTAAGAACATTATCTTACTAAATTTTGACTTCATGGAATTTATATCCCATAGGATAGCACTAACAGAAGTTTCTTCCTCAATCTCATCATTCAACATGGATATAAGTGAGAGAGAATCCGAGAATATCGTAATGTCTCTAACCTCCATTCGATCTGCAAGTCGTAAGCCTTCAAGCAAAGCCTTTGCCTCCGCACAGAGTGGAGATGATAATGATTGGTGATGCCCTTGCATGGCCGCCTTTACCTGGCCAGAGTGATCACGGATCACCACTCCATAACCTTCAACCCCTGCATGGATGTCATAATTAGCAACATCCACATGAATCCTCATCCCAACATTGTCTACTTGTCTGGGACTATTTCTCTTTCTAACGCCAGCCTCTGTCAATATCAGACGAACAATTCCCCCTTGATATTCATTAATATAGTGAATGATCCAATCACATTTTTCATTTACCTCAGGTAAGGGTTTATTGTGTTTGAAGTTATTCCTGTCGTTCCAGATAGCCCATGCACCATCACATATCCAACTAAATACGGTCTCGTTATGTGAATCCTTTAGATCCAACAAACGGTCTTGGATTGAAAGACTATCCCACTCTTTGATCTTGATGTCGGGATGGATAGACCTACAAATCTTCTTCGCACGATAACACCTAAACAGAACATGATCAATGTGGTTTAAAATATAGATAATACATGCAGTTGGATATCACATTGCAATGTCTCATTAAAATTTAATCTAATATTACTTTAACCAACATTAATTAGACTATATAATTGGGACATATTTTATATATATACTCATTTGAAAGTCGGATATTTAAGTTGGATATCACATTGCAATGTCTCATTAAAATTTAATCTAATATTACTTTAACCAACATTAATTAGACTATATAATTGGGACATATTTTATATATATACTCATTTGAAAGTCGGATATTTAAATCTTCATTTCACATTTATTGTACTAAAGGAGGAAAAAAAAAAGACAATATAATTTAAAGTGAGAAAATTGTAAATATCACTACTAGCAATAAACAATATTACATAACTACACTACACATGACAACATTGTTCAAGATGAGTTTTTTATTTATTTATTTATTTATTTACAACATATAAGGATTGGGGGATTTAAACCACAAACCTCTTAGTCATTAGTACTTTATGTCAATTGAGCTATGCTCATATTGGCGTTCAAGATGAGTTTTACATTTTGCATTCGAGCACAATTCTAATAAATAACACATTACATATCTTAAATACCATAGGTTTGAATCACAATTATAAATTGTAATAAAATAAAATAAAATAAATCCATCAACATGAGCATAACCCAACTGACATAAAGTTTCTACTAATAATCAAAAAGTTTGTGGTTCGAATCCTCCACCGTTGTGAAAAAAAAAATTTAGAAATCATTTTGGTCATTGTACTCTGGATCTCATTTCATTTTAGTTTATACACCTTCAAATGTCCAAACTCAATCTTTAATACTTCTAATAAGTTTTAATATAAGTCTTATTATTGTTAATTTGAAATTAATTTTTATAGCATTTGATTAAATAATAATAACAGTTTCCTACCGAAAAAAACACAATGTGAATATGTTTCTAAAATTAGAAAGCCTGAATTTGGATATTGAATTAATTTTAAGATTCATTAAAAATATAAAGACTAAATTCGGACATTGAAAAGTTGAGGGACTAAAATAAAATGGGATTCAAGCGGAGGACCAAAATGATATTTAAAAAAAAAGTTTTGCTCTTTTTCCCTAAAACTTAGGTGGACACAAGAACAAAGGACACAAAAATAAAGGAAATCCAACGGTCAGAAACCAGGATGGAAATAGAATGCTGGTGGATTCACCACGAGAAGACGAATCAGAGTTGCAGAAATTCACTCTCCTTCGCTCCTGTCGCTCTCCAACACTCCGTCTCCCTCGCCTTACCTTCCGCTTGCGGTGCTTAGATTTTGATCATTATATCACCTGAAAACAACCCACATTCTTCCCTCCTTCGTCTCTAATTCATTTTCTTTTCTTCAGCAAAGCGAGCAGAATCAAAGAAATGTAAGTTCAAACTCTCCAACTCGGCCTTTGAACAAATTTTCTCGCTTTTTTGAAGCTTTTTCCATCTGGGTATTGCTCAATTTTGATTTCTGATGACTGTTTCCTTCTGAGCTTTTGATTCACACAAAGTTTAGGTGGATAGATTAGGCTGTTTCTCATTTTTCATTGTAAATCTATATTCTGATGTGATTGGATATTAATTTGGGGATGAAATGAGATTATGGTTGGAACTAACTAAGGAGAATAGGTTGGAGTGTATTTAATATTTTACATATATTCTCAAATGATCCTCTATGCTTATTTGATGAACATTGTTGTATTAGTCTAGGAGTTGTGCTATTGTCCAGAGACAAAATTGATGGTTTATTCTTGCTTGGTACAGAGCTTTTGTTCACTTCAGGTTGGAAGATTTCTCTCTTTTCAGTTAGATGATTTTGCAATTATAGATGGCAACTTTCCTGTCTTCACCTGTCATACAGCCCTTCTGTGTGTATAATTGTGGAGTTGCTGAATCATTTAAACTGGCAGTAAGTGATCACCATACACATGGGCACAAGATAAAGTATCAGTCTGGAAAAATGGATGAGGCAAGAATGCTAGCTCTTGGAAGTAAAGTAGGTTTTATAAAATATTCACACCGCAACCTTTGTAAGATGTACGCTTCGTCAGGAATTTCGGTTGAGAAAAGTGGACAGAGATTTGGTATTAGTGGTAAGAGTACGGAACATACAAAGGTGGCTACTTATATGTTTAGGACCGAGTTTGGGGATTTGGTGAATGTTTATGTTGGAAAAACAGGGTCTGGTTTTGCAGTCTATATTGAAATGTCGTCCTTGCAACTGGCGAGCGTTGATGGAATACCAATGCTTAGTTGGGGGGTTTACAGATCTGATTCTGCTATTATAACTCCCAACTTTCAGAGTTCACTGCCAAATGAGACAGTTGGAACCACTGAAACCCCTTTTGTAAATGCCTCTGAAGGAAAATTTGCTGTTGAGTTAGAGTTTGATGCTAAGCATGTTCCTTTCTACCTTTCTTTTCTGTTGAAATATCCATTGGGTGTTGATTCAGGCAGCTCTGAAATTAGAAGTCATAGGAAGACTAACTTTTGTATACCTGTTGGGTTTGGTCGGGGTTATCCGAGTCCGCTGGGTCTTTCCATTTCAGGTGATGGGTCTATAAATTTTTCCATCTTCTCAAGCACTGCAGAAAGTGTAGTTTTGTGTCTGTACGATGACAGCACATCAGAAAAACCAGTATTAGAGCTTGATTTAGATCCATACATTAACCGATCAGGTAATATTTGGTATGCCTCATTTGAAGGTGCTTCGAATTTCGTCAGCTATGGTTATCGATGCAAGGGGTCCAAGTTTCATGAGAATAAAGACAAAGTTGAGGTAAGCCGGGTTCTCTTGGATCCATATGCTAAGATCCTTACAGCATCTATTCCTAAAACTTGTGGTCAGGGACTTGGGCAAATATGCAAAGTGCCTGCTTTTGACTGGGATGGCGAAGCTCGTCCCAACTTGCCAATGGAGAAATTGTTTGTTTACCGGTTGAATGTGAAGCGTTTTACTGTCGACAAATCAAGTCAGCTTTCGACTGATATTGTTGGTACATTTTCTGGTTTGACCAAGAAATTTTTGCATCTTAAAAACTTGGGAGTGAATGCAGTTCTACTAGAACCAATCTTTCCATTTGATGAGAAAGAAGGACCATATTTTCCCTCTCACTTCTTTTCACCAACAAACATTTATGGTCCTTCTGGGAGTTCCATTTCTGCTATCAACTCCGTGAAGGAGATGGTGAAAGAACTGCATGCCAATGGAATAGAGGTCATCTTGGAAGTTGTTTTTACCCACTCTGCCGAGGATGGAGCACTGAAAGGGATTGATGATTCGTCTTATTATTTTGCGAATAGGGTTGCGAATGTGGAAGGAAAAAGTGCTCTGAGCTGTAATTATCCCATAGTGCAGCAATTACTTTTGGATAGTCTTCGATATTGGGTGGCTGAGTTTCATATAGATGGTTTTTGTTTCATAAATGCTTCATCCTTGTTGCGAGGACATCATGGCGAATTGTTGTCTCGCCCTCCTTTAGTAGAAGCGATTGCTTTTGATCCACTTCTGTCAAAAACTAAAATAATTGCAGACTTCTGGGATCCACAGGAGTCGGTAACAAATGAAACTCGTCTTCCTCATTGGAAGAGATGGGCTGAGGTGAATTCAAAGTTCTGTAATGATGTAAGGAGCTTTTTCAAGGGAGAAGGTCTTGTTAGTAGCCTTGCAACCCGGCTTTGTGGAAGTGGAGACATATTTTCAGATGGCAGAGGTCCTGCATTCTCTTTCAACTTCATTGCTAGAAACGCTGGCCTTCCTCTTGTCGACCTCGTGAGCTTTAGCAGCAGCAAGTTAGCTTCAGAGTTGAGTTGGAATTGTGGGGAAGAAGGACCGACAAATAATAGTGAAGTTCTAGAAAAACGACTCAAACAGATCCGTAATTTTATATTTGTGTTGTTTGTTTCACTTGGTGTTCCTGTTCTTAACATGGGAGATGAGTGTGGCCAATCTTCAGGAGGGTCTGTTGCATTTAACGACAGGAAAGCATTCGATTGGAATGTACTAAAGACGGGTTTCGGTACTCAAACCACACAATTTATCACATTTTTGAGTTCATTTAGAGCCAAGCGTTTTGACCTTTTCCAGAGCAGAAACTTTCTGAAGGGAGAGAACATAGACTGGTATGGTACTAACCAATCACCACCACAGTGGGAAGATCCTTCTTGCAAATTCCTGGCTGTGATGCTGAGGGCTGATAAAGAGGAAAATGGATCAATCGTTGAGAATCCCGAGCCTCGAAGCGACATGTTTATGGCCTTCAATGCATCCGACCAATCTGAAAGTGTTGCTTTACCTGAACCTTCAGAAGGTACATCCTGGTTTAGGCTGATCGACACAGCTCTTTCTTTTCCCGGGTTTTTCTCATCCGATGGTGAGCCGGTGCCAAAGACAGGATCTGTTACTTATGAAATACGGGCTCATAGTTGTGCACTTTTTGAAGCTAAAAGTTCTAATGGTTGAAATTCTGCACATCTTTGTAACTAATAGAAATGCCCAAGCCAATTAGAATAATCAGACACAAAACAGAAACTGTTGGCAAATAAGGATCATTCATATGGCAACTTCTAGTAGCCAACTATATGTAAATTCATTAGTTTCTTCAGTCAAAAGTAATGTGTTCCATTACACAGACATTTGTTTGCAACAGAGAGAGGAAACTCAAGCACAATGTCCTTTAAACTTAACTATAAGCTATAATTGTCTGCATAATCAGTATAATGCACCATAGCATTAGCTCGAGGGGGAGACTGCGACCGAAAATAACGATAAGCACGTGATGGATGTGGCTGCAAGTAGTAACCATGAGGTGTGAGCCTATGGCCTGGAACTGATTGCTGATATGGCTGAGTGGGTCGGTATCCAAGTCGAGGCAAGCTCCGAGAATATGAATACGCATGAACATTAGAAGACATAGCAGAAGGCAAGCTCGGGGGATACAAACGCGAATGAACATTAGAAGACATAGCAGGCAAGCTCTGAAACCCCCAACCATGTTCCTTCCCTCCCATTGTATCTGTTTCACACTTATGTTGTGAATGCCAATCAAAGTGTCTGTCATCTTCATTGTTACTACCAGATTCAGTACTGCCACATTCGATCTTCGAAGCACCATCCGAACACTCAACGGGTTTGTCGTTGCAGTCGGGTTCGTGTTCAAAGAACCAGAGCTTGGCTTCTTTGCCCATTCTTTTTACTTTTTGCAAGAGCACAACAGGGTCAATGTCACCTGATACTGTTACCAGCCCTTTATCTGAGTCTATGGTGACAGATTCCACTCCTACCACAGTAAATTCACACAAAAAGGGAAAAAAAAAAAAAAAACTCAAAACAGCAGAAGGGCAAATGAAATTTTACTGTGGTGAAAAGGGTGAAGATGGAAGTGTTTCTTATAACATACCATTTGATTTGAGGAGCTTCCTCTCTAGTTGTAGAGGGCACTTTTCACAGCAGTTGATGTTCATTTTTATGGTACAAATCTGCAGATGAAGTTGGAGAAGATATTATAAGGAAGGAAGGAGAAGAATGCAGGAAAGAGAACTGATAAGTGCTTACTGAAAAAGATGCTTTTTGTTGATCATTCTCCATTGGAACTGATTAAGCTTGGAATAATCTTCCACAGACAAGATAAATGAGCAAATAGAGAGAGAAAGGGAGAGAGATTTTCTATGGAAAGTTATAATATGGGAATATTTTGAGGTTGAAAAGCACCAACAGAAAGTGCTTTTTTTTCGTGCATTGCCATATTTTAAGTAAGAAAGAGGTGATTTATGGAAAGAAATACATTAAAAAAATCATTTTTTTAAAAGAATAAGAGAGATTATGCAAAGCTACTTACTAATATCAAAAAGGAAAGATGATAGAAAAGATTATATAAATGTATTGATTTTGGATTGACTTTTATGGGTGAAATCATTTTTAGCCCATTAAAAATACTGTTTTCAATTCTCTTATTTGGTTACATAATTGAGAGTGATTATGGCCATCTTTGAATGCATGTATGTATTTATTTATTTTAGTTTAACAACATTTGGGAGTGAGAGATTCGAAATCATGATCTCTCGATTGTATGCACATATTTTATGCTAGTTGAGCTATGCTCTTGTTGACTTTGAAATATTTATAGTGTTTCTTCTGCGTGTTTATAGAATTTATCACATAAAAAAAAATGTTTATAGAAAGACCATTAATTATGTATTTTTACGATACTTGTCGTTATAAAGAGTTGATTTTTCTCTTTTAAATATTACATTACAAATGGGGTTTGGTTTGAAGAAATAGGATCAAACACGAAATCTATGTGAGGTCAACTATTTCTACAACATCAAGAAGCTACCCAAACCAAAAAATAAGATGAAGATATTCGAACCTTCAATTTGTTGATCAAAATATAGTCTTAAACTAATGAAATTATACTAAGGTTGGCGACTAGCAATTTATCATTTCAAATGATCGATATATCAGTAATCTCCAAACTACTCCTTTATAGTTCGTAAGTTCAAATCTTCACCTTACATAATTCAGTTTCTATTTCAAATCACCAATATAAACATAACTCAACTAAACACGACTTAAACCATTACGCATCCGTCTAAATTCTCATCATTGAACAGGTAGTGCCCCGGTGCATTCTCCAACGGCGGCGGTTGCTGCTGGTAATAATAAGGCAGCGGCTCCGACCACCGATGATATCTATGTGCCGGTGGCATCGATGGCAGTGGCGGCGGTGGCAATGGCTCAATCATTCGACGCCAAAAACCACGGCGTCCACTACCACCCACACTTCCAAATTGCGACGGTGGCCGCATAAACGGCCGGTTGGCGTGTGGTAAAGCCACCGGCGGATTGACGGTGGCTGCCTCATTGATATGGACGTCGCCAGACCCGCGGTGGCGGTCGGAAAAGTGGCCGGAGCAGGAACTGCAATTCTCCGTCCTGTAAATTTTGTTGCAGTGATCGTCTGAATTACCGGAATGAGTGTTTTGATGATTGGAATCGATGGAAACGGCTGGCGTCTCCGCCGCCGTCGCTGCCGTCGCCGCCGTATTCTCCATGGTTCGAAACTGTGCTAATTTGCCGGATTTTGCTATTGTTTTTAGAATGGTTGATGGATCTAAGTTGGGTTTTCCACTGATTTTTACCAATTCTTGTTCTATATCAATGGCTACGGAGACAACTCCTTCATTGCCCGCCATTACAACACAAAACAACTTCTTCTTAGATTCAACATTCAACAGAAAATAAACAAACGACCATGAATTATATAAAGCCCTTGATAACGTTTTTTTATTTTGATTTTTGAAAATTATGGTCGTTTTTTTCCTAATTTCCTAATTATGATTTTTATCTTTGTTAAGAACACATTTGAATTCTTAGCCAAAATTCCAAAAACAAAAAAAAGTTTTTGAAAACTATTTTTTTTAGTTTTTAAAACTTAGGTTGGTTTTTGAAAACATGGGAATAAAATAGATAACAAAAGAAAGAAACTTAGATTAAAGTAGTGTTTATATGCTCAGTTTTAAAAAACAAAATGATTATCAAATGGGGCAAAGTGATAATATTTTTTTTTTAAAATAGTTTTCATAAATCTTTTTTAGAAAATTGGTTAAGAATTCAAACGTGTGGGATTGAAAAGAAGCATAATTTTCAAAAACCAAAAATTAAAAATCAAATAGTTATCGAGTGAGATGTAATAATACAATAAAACATAGTAAAATAAGCATGTTAACAACCAGGACTAAACACAAAATTTAAAATTTAGCCTTTTCTTATAAAATTTTTAAAATTATAAGATCTCTCTATAACTATTTGTTTTTTGTGTTTTAAAATTATGCTTATAAACACGGGCTACTTTTTAGAAATAAACACGAAAAAGTTTGTAGATCAAATTTGTAACTTAACCAATATCGAGACAGCGTACCTGAAAGTTTGAGAAGCTTCTTCCTTATTTTCTTGGGACATGCATTGCAGCATCGGAGATTCACTTTCAAAACATAAGTCTAAAAAAAAAAAAAAAAAAAAAATATGAACACAAAATATTTACCAAAAAAAAAAAAAAAATGAAGAAGAAGAAGAAGAAGAATGAAGAATTACTGGATCATTGGAAGCTTTGCCATTTTCCATTGCTACAAAAAGGCTTCAATGAAAATCAAACTTTTCTGAGACTAAAAATCAGGAATTAAATATAGAAGAAAAGATGGAGATGATTTCATTATAGTATTTATAATGAGATTAAATTTTTCCTAATTAGGGTTTTTCAATATGGTATATATCTTTGTTCTTTTTTCTTGAACTTTCCCTTGTTGAATGATTTATATATGGAGATTGACTTATCATATAATATAATATTTTTAGATTTTTAGAAAGTTCTTTTTTTTTTTTTTTTTGAAATTTTTTTTTTAGAAAGTTCTTTAAATACGGAAATTTTCAAAATTGAGTTTGCTGCTTTCTTATTTTAAAAATTCGCATTGGTTAATGAAAAATCTATTAAGAAAATAGCTTTAAACCATACAAGAAAGAAATTTAAAAAAATAATTGAAAAGTTTACTAATTTGGTTTGAGGTAGAAAAATGTGTTATATAATTCATTGACCATTGACTTCTATTATTTTCATACCAAATATATATTTTCTAATACTAACACATAATATCTTCTCTTTTTTTTTTTTTCTTTTTAGAAAATTTCTTGAATAACTTTTCCTACTTTTAATACAATCAAGACATAAAAATACGTCTAATATCACAAATCTTACTTCAAAAGATGAAAGTAGTCTACCAATAAAGATTTGTTTTCATAGCATTGTTTTTAAAAAACACAAATTAATAATATAATATAACAACCCTTTTATTATTTTGTACTGAACCAAAAAACCTTTTATTATTCAAATATTTTATTGTGAAGAATTTTATAATCTAATTTTACTTTTCCATCAGCATGTTATTATTATTATTTTTTTCTTTTCTTTTTTTTTTTTTGGAGAAGATGTTATTGTCAAGTTGACTAGCGGCAAAGGAAGGCTTAAATAGACAAATAAAAACATAAAAATATTTCCACATTCTTAATTCATAATAAAATTCATTTCATATTTGCTGACCTGATTTACTTTTAAAAAAACTGCCCAATAACAAGTGATAATTCCCAAAATGATTTATCCTACACCCTTGTAAAAATAATTTATTATGAACATGACTGACTAACCTTAACAAATGGGAAGTGACAAACATGAGCCTGTTCATTGTGGCTTCGAATCTCTAACCTGTAAATATTGAACTCAAGAAAGAGAAAAGAAAAGAAAAAAGATATTTTCCAGCAGGGTGTTTATCGTAAAATAATACTAAACTACCAGCTGAAAATCCCAGAAGATATAAAAAGGGAAACATGTAATTTAAATACATCTTCAAGCAAAAATGTCAACTTGAACGTGCATTGATTATGCCATCACCATTTATGTACTCTAAAAATTATTAGTGATCAACTTTAAAATGGAAAGAAGAGATGAGGACCAAGATCATCTTGATGGCTTGGGCTCTATGAGAACATGAAACTTCCTTAATTTGTGCAAATTACATAACATCCTAACAATCTCTCAAGTGCCTAAAACAAATAACTCGTCGACACCGACTCTGTAAATAATGTCAAATAGCCTCATTCTGTCAAGGATCCTCAAAAATTGTTTGGTTTTGGCACACCTTTGTAATGAGTATTGAAAGAGCTTTCGAGGACATGGGTCGTCTATAGTACCTCAGGCTCAGCTAAGAACTTTAGAAACTACTCCAGCACCAACCGTTCTACCACCCTCCCTCAGGGCAAATCTTTGTCCTGTAAATAATAGAACATGGGATTTTTGGGAGCATAGTTAGATAACAGAACAAAAAACACCCTAATCCATGGATGTGACCAAACATGAACAGGTGAAATATTTCATTTCTTAGAAACCAGTATCAGATTCAGATCCAAATACGTTTATATGTAAACAATCAAGGATGTCAATAATTAAAACCTGCAACTTCTTTATATTTTATATCTAGGCAAGGCTTATGCACACCTCCCTTACTTGATCCGACAATACTTGATATAAAAGACCCTCTAAATCATTCAAAATGGTCTTTGTTCTAAAAGATCCTCCCTGACTTGATACACTTGTCCATAACAGATTAGAAACCAAAAAACAAAGGACGATTTTGTTTTTCTTTTAATATTCTGGTCTTTCTTCAATTACAGGGTGTATGAGTTAATTAGTCACCCATTATGATACTACTCTTAGAAATTAGAATAAGGGCCAATCTCCTTTTTCAGTTTAAAGTGTGTATGATATCTTCGAAGGATGTCTATTCATTGTGAAGACAGAAAAAATGCCGTTTCAAATATCATTGGGTCATTTACCTAGAACGTAATAAGTGCAGCATTTTGGACATATATTCTAATCCAGAATTTTTTTGATTTTGCTGCATTTTACACTTCTTATATCATAGATTCATAGGATGGAGAATTTTAAAACTTGGCTAGCTGGCTTTCTGCTCTATGGATGCTAAATAGGGAAAACTAACTCTACCTTTTACCCGTCCTTTCCAATCATCTTATCAAGTAATTGTTCTTCTGAGTTCTTATATAAATACATTCATATTTTGATAGGTCCCAAATCAAAAGTATAAGAACGCAAGCGTGCAAGGAAAGGGGGAGACATGTGAGAGGTAATGACATGTGTTGTTGTGCAGCACATAGGAGTTTGTTAGTTACGTGAAGGGGCCTTGAGGGGAAGAGTGAAGGGATATAGGAGGGAGTCATTTGTGGGGAGGGTATTTTTGTGGTTGTGATTTTCTGACTCTCACTGAGGAGGGAGGAGTTGGGGAAGCTCTTGAAATTTCCCTTTGCTGAATTGTGTCAATAAATAAAATTGTGCTTGAGGCTTAACACATTTTAAATCATATATTTATCTATCTTGGTATATACAGCAATACTCTCATCAGCTAATGCCGTTGTGAGGTAGATACTCTTTGTTAACAGTAATATTTTCTTGTTTTCAATCTCCAGCGAGGGACCATCATATACTTAATTGTACTGTGACACCATAACAGAGACCCACAGAAATATACAAATATTACCATCAATATTATCAAACTGAAATCTAATGCATGTCACATTAATATCGGGAAACCATAATGGAAAATAATCAAAATAAAATGCCTAGTCATCACAACCAAAGGCTTTTCTATCCGAAAACATCAAAGCCTTGTTCTTTTTTCAACAACCGCTGGTGCATTTCTAATTGTCTTTTCATAGCCAAAGGTCATGTCTAATAATGTCCTATTGTCAGTGAATCCAATAATCAATTCATTACATGCTTATCCACTAAGTGTCATGTCTTAAAATCATCTAAAAGTGCCAACACTAAGCACGTCTAATACAAGTCTGAAGATTGGAAGGGAGTGTTCTATCCTAGATTAGATGTATTAGACCAGAATATCCTTCTTCCTACACCCAAACACAGAATACACAAAACATACACACAATTCTGAAGAAGCACTACACATCAGAAAATATTTCCCAAAGCAATTGGTAGGAAAAATAAAAGTCGGTAATTAGTAGCTTTAGTTTTTATATCCCCCAAAGAGTTTAAATGTGACGCACCTGCTTCAAGGGGAACGGGTGAAATCAACTCAAAAGCTGCAGTCACATTGTCACCAGGCATAACCATCTTAACATTTTCAGGTAATTCAACCTTTCCAGTGATATCTGCAGTTCTCATGTAAAATTGAGGTCTATAGTTGGACATAAAAGCAGTATGTCGGCCACCTTCCTCTTTTGTGAGAACATATATCTCGGCCTCAAATTTTTTGTAAGTTTTCAGACTTCCAGGCTTTGCAATAACCTACATATAAAGAAAATAAAGAAACATTGCAAATTTTGTTAGCATATGGAAGTTAAGGAGAGCAATGGAATAATTTTCAATGATGTTCATAGAGACTTAGATGACTTCTTTACTCTAGTTATTTTTGTAGCTTGGAGTTGGGGCTTTTCTTATATTTTTATTTTCTCAATAAAAAGATAACTGTTTCTATTTAAAAAAAAATGTTGTACACGATATTTATTTTCTCATTTTGCAAGCAAATTCTCAATTATGATTGTGTCAAGGTGTTAAAGATCACTATTTCTATTTAAAAAATTGTAGTACACGATATTATTTTCTCATTTTGCAGGCAAATTTAAATTATGATTGTGTCAAGGTGTTAAAGTGCAATGCAATTTACTAACTAAACCAACTGAAATCATTCAGATATTGAAAAAATAAGAATGTTTGGGTGCCTAATGATTAAAGGATGGGCATGATATTGTGTTAAAGGCAGAACCGAAGAACCTTCTACCTCATTGTCATAATGTCATTTTTTTTATACTTTCCAAGAGATGCAAATTTGACGAAAATAGTCATTTCAGCGTGAGTGATGCCAGCTTACATACCTGTCCACGTTGAATGTCTTCTCTTTTTAGACCACGGAGAAGGAGACCCACATTATCGCCAGCCTGATAAAACCATAAAATTAACGTTAGACAAATATAGGTGAGGAATTTTTCAACTCATTTGGCTTATTGGAGATTCTTTCACTATTTGTGTTCCATTTTTTAAATTAAATTTCCTTTCTTGTAGAAAAAAACACAAAAAAGAAACACGACATGAATAGAAGCTAGCTAAATTAGAATCAAAATACATAATAGTTATTTGTATTTACTATTGGGTAGCTCCTAAATTTTTGGCTTATACTTTCTTGGACTTTACTTCTTTCATGGTCCATTAGTATATGTATTTTATTTATCAAAGAAACATCAATTCAAGGTAAAAAGAAAAACAACAACCAATTACCTGTCCTTGATCCAAGATTTTCTTGAACATCTCAACACCAGTTACAGTAGTTTTCATAGGAGGCCCCTGAAAAAGTCACGAAGAAAGTATTATCAAATTGAACTTTAATTCGCAGGAACAAAGATCATAACGATAAGATAACACACAACACCTAGCCCCAAGACTGTAATCGTCCCTAGCTAGTTGCAGACTCAACAGTGGCTCAAAACTGGCACAAGGTGTGTGCACATGCCCGCACACACAATACATAGTTCAATTCAATGTGGTATATCAATTTACCTGAGTTAACCCTAGAACTTCAACTTCTTCACCAACTTTAATAGTTCCCTGCTCGACACGGCCAGTAGCAACAGTTCCACGACCCTTCAGCATAAACAGAAAGAATCAAGTTCAAGTCAAAAATAACTCTTTATAAATACTTTAACAGGCAAACATTACCAAGGTATTGAAATTGAAAAGCAAAGTGAACCCATACTCAATATATTAGTATTCCACATTGTGACTTAGTAAAGCAAATTAGACTATCTTGCAGATGAAGTGAAGGACGACATAGAAAAGGAAAAGCTTTTGCAACTATAGGTACACATGGTATGGGCTATACAACAAAAATGTTAAGCACTCAACTGGCTGTAAGATCCAGCTTGATGATATACGACCTATTATGAGCAGACTGTCAATTTAATATTATTTATTTTTTTCAAGAGCATTTTCATAGGCAAATAGTTACAAGAAAAGAGAAAAAGAGGATGATAATTTCTCTTACTAAGACAGAATAAAGAAATTTTACAGAAAGGTTGACCATCCAGAATAAATCAAGGCAACAGAATGAGCCAATTCCTGCAAATTTATCGTGATATTGATATAATACTCAGTGCATATTCTCCATACCTGAATAGAGAAAACATCTTCAATTGGCATCAGGAAAGGCTTGTCAAGCTGGCGAACAGGGTCAGGAATGTATTCATCAACGGCATCCATTAACTTTAGAATGGCCTTTTTACCAATTTCTTCATTTGTACCCTGTAATGCAGATAAAGCTGAACCTCTAATGATGGGAATGTCATCACCAGGGAACTTGTAGAAGTTGAGAAGTTCTGCCAAAAACATAAACAACTATTGAATAGAGGATTCCAACATAATTGACATACTGGAAAAAGTAGCTGCACCCAAATACAACTGCATAATCGTACCACGAAGTTCCATTTCCACAAGGTCCAACAGTTCAGGATCATCAACAGCGTCAACTTTATTCAAGAAGCACACAAGTGATGGAACACCAACCTGATTGATGCAATAAAACAAATCTATGCTGCATCAACATTACATCCCAAAAGCACATATAAACAAGGCTAAAATCTGCAGAAAACATATATGCTCCAAACAAACAAATGTATACCTGCCGTGCTAGTAGAATATGCTCCTTGGTCTGAGGCATGGCCCCATCAGGGCCAGACACAACAAGGATACCACCATCCATTTGAGCAGCTCCAGTAATCATGTTCTGCACCAATTACCACCATTCTTCACTATTTGTTTTTAAGAACTCAGCACAATCAGAAAACATAATAAATTGATGTAAATGTTGTGCCATTGAATGTTAAAACTGAAATATTGTATATCTGTAAAGCTGTAACAAAAGTTTAGAAACCTGCTCTTCTCGAGATTAGAAATATAACAATACGTAAATTGTCCACCAATAAATGGAATTCAGCTTGCAATGAACCTGACTTGAGTACCCACCTTCAAGTTAAAAAGGACACCGATGTTCTTCATTGTTCTACCTGCTTATGCTTAACTACTCACGACTCCTTACCCATAACATTTATATCAACCACCCAACCAAAGGTATAAATGAACTGTGCTCCATTTAAATTATAAAAATATCAATCCATAGCTTACTTTAACATAATCTGCATGTCCAGGGCAATCTACGTGTGCATAATGTCGCTTAGCAGTCTCGTACTCTACGTGAGCCTGCAAAATTAAAATGTATCATTAACCCAAGACAATGATATGCACAAGCCAAGAAGTAAAGGGAAAAGTAAGTGGCCAACGAAAATAAAATTTGAACTCCAACCGTTGCAATGGTAATTCCTCTCTTTTTCTCTTCTGGGGCTTTATCAATTTCATCAAATGCCACAGCCTTAGCTTTCCCTTCCTCCGCCAATACCTAAAGGAAATGAGTATCCGACATTAAATCCTTCTACAAAATATAGTTTTTACTTGCAAAGAACCAGAGCTACGTCAACACTTAGTTCAAGCAACAAAAAGTGTCTGTAATCCAACCTTGGTAATAGCTGCAGTCAATGTAGTCTTTCCATGGTCAACGTGCCCAATTGTCCCCACATTCACATGAGGCTTTCTGTCCCAGCAGCAAAGTAAATCAAGATAAATGACCAAAAAACAATCAACAATTACAGAGACCCATGAAAAATCAAATCCATAAACTAACTACAAACCCATCCGGCACTCGCATATACAAGCTGAAAGAAAGAAAGACTGATCTTCAGAACTATAAATTGCTTACGTGCGAGTGAAGGTGGCCATGGATCTCCACCAAGGAACGGGACCGGATGCTCCATCGTTTCTGGAAAGCAATTCGGAGATGGAAGGGTGGGAGGAAATGGATCCTCTGCAACACCATGAAAATGGAGATGAGTGCGCAAGGAGGCGCTTGGAGGTGGAGTTTCGGAGAGCTACCGAGGCCATTGGAACTCAAATCGCTCGTCGGAAGCAGCCCTAGAAGAAACTACAGAGAGAGAGAGAGAGAGGGTAGTGAAAGAGCAAAGCTTCTTGCTTCTGTTGGCGGAAGTTTTTTGGGGTTTTAGAGAGACATTGTTCTGCGAGGGTTTTAGAATTTGTGGGCTCGAATTAGCGTATTGGCGGCCCATTTAATTTTAAGGCCCAATGGATCAAAATATGCGAAAACCATTTCTTACTCTTACCAAAAATGTTACATAAATAATGGTGGATAAACTTCTTTAATCCATTAATTTCAAATTTGTTTAAATCTTCTAAATTTATCGACGGTAAGATTTCATGCATTAATTTAATTTATATTTTTCCTTAAATGCCCTTATTTAATTTGGTAACTCTTATTTCATTAATTTATTTTAGTATTATATTTTTTTTCTTGTCAACTGGTAAGGACAAATACGTAAATAGGCTTCTTAAACTCCTTTAATATCTGGTTGTGAGCAGACAAAAATGTAAAATTATAACAAAATATACACTTTTGGAATAAATGGGCTACTATTGACCCATTTATGTTGGGCCCGTTTGGTAACGTTCTCGTTTCTTGTTTTTTGTTTCCAATTTTATTAAGAAATCTAAACATTTGATAACTATGTATATTTCTTGTTTCTCATTTTTTAGAAACACTCCCAAAATTTGTATAGAACTTTTGGGAACAACTAAAACTAGCTCCTCCTTTTTTGTTCTTGTTTCCATTTTTTTTTTTCCAATATAAATAAGAATATAGGTTTATTATTATTGAATGTATAGGTGTTAGGGTCATTAATTTTTTTTTTTTTTTTTTTTATTAAAAATGAAGAAACGGAAACAAGAAACGAGAACGTTACCAAACGAACCCGTAGTTACCCCAAAATGTTAGGTTGGGATTTAATTTTAATCCCTAACCTAAGTTTGTTACCGATAAATGTACGTTTGTTTTTTGACTTCTAATTTTGTATCTAATAAGTCTTTAAATTTTGATTTTTTGTTTGATAGGTCTTCGTAATTTTGCTGGGCTCCACCATTATTCTCTCTATTTATTTCTTCATTAGTCTATATTCAATTAACATGTACCTAAATTAATATATATATATATATATCAAATATATATATATATATATATATATATATTTTTTTTTTTTATCTTTCTTTTATAAAGTTGGTAAGACCTACAATTTCGCTTTCCTTTTTCCTTATGATCTTGGTGGGTCCCACTATTTGGAATGGGTTTACAGCCCAATACAAAACTCATGGGATTCTAAATACAGACCCAAACTGACCTTCCAAATGTTGGTTTCCGAATCCAATCCAACACAATCCACCAAACGCCCCCTAAGTGTTTTTGCTGGACTAGATATATTCAAATTTATGTCTAGTAGATGAGTTGGTTTTTAACAATGTTAAACATGTTATGAATCTTTTAAACACAAAATTGAAATTTTGTGAACATATTGGACACTTTTAAAGTTCAAGGATTTGTTGGGCGCAAAATTGAATATCCAATGACCTATTACACATATTTTAAAGATCATATACATATTAGATACAATCTTAGAATTTCAAGGACTAGATTTGTAGTTTAACCAATAGGTTACATGACATGTAGTAAATTTAGTAAGTGAACTTTCATTATTGCGCCTATTTGATTTTTGTTAGCTTCAAAAAATTAAATATCCATATGTCGGCCATCTTTTATTGACACTGTTAATTTAATGATGACATGACATATATATTGGACAAACATCATTGACACGATGTGATTGACATGCAATAATATAGAGTGGTAGGCTTCATAAAATATGTGTGGCCTATGAACATGATTTGATACGATGTTTCAAAATGTCATATTGTATTATATTGTTGTACTGTTATACCACTTGTTTGTGTCAACCTAGCTAAACAAAACAAAACTAACACACGTCAACTAGTTAAAGACACATACTATCGATGAAGGGGATAGAGGTTTGAATCCTCTCACCTTACACGTTGTTTGACTAAGAAATACATGTATATACGTGCTATTCCACTTGTTCGTCGTGATGTTCTAATTCATTCAACATTTGTCTAGTGACACGTAGATTTACTATTCAACCAACGACATAAACTTATATAATTTTTACTCCAATGTTTGTGAATGTAATCGAGTCTCTCTAAATCCCACAGTCCACCAATGTATTTAAATTTTGTTAAGTTCAATCAAGCCAACAAGCTTGATGACAACAAGAGAATAACTCAATTGATATAAATTATATGTCGATGACTAAGACGTCATGTGTAAATCTTCCACCCGTACTTTTGAATAAAAAAAGAAAAGAAAAAAAAAAAACCGACAAGATTTCTAAATTTTGGGATCAAAGTTGGTAAATTGTGATCGGAGGAATGGAAGAAAAAGACACAATGAAATATAAAAGAATGCAAAGATATTAAATTATACCAAACACCTCCGACTTTTATAGTAAGTTTCAAATATAACTTTCAAATATTTTATTTTTACGCTCAAATTTAGTGGATGTTTGGAGTGATTTAGAAATGGTTAAAATCATTTTTGTCATATTCAAAATCAAACCGAAACATGTTTTTAATAATTCAAAATAAATTTTGATGATATGAAAATCACGTTTAAAAGTGTAAAATCAAACATGAAATCGAGTATAAATAATTAAGGCCCCGTTTGATAACCATTTGGTTTTTTGTTTTTAGTTTTTGGTTTTTGGTTTTTAAGCTTATAAACACAACTTCCAACTCTAAGTTTATTTGACTTTTCACCTACCTTCTTCCCATATTTTAAAAAACAAGCCAATTTTTTAAAACTAAAAAAAGTAGTTTTCAAAAACTTGTTTTTGTTTTTAAAAGTTGGTTAGGAATTCATGTGTGTCTTTAACAAAAATGAAAACCATGGTGAGAAAAATTAAAGAAAACAAGTCTAATTTTCAAAAACCAAATGGTTATCAAACGAGACCTTAAAAGTGTGTTTGGAGGTGATTTGGAACATGACAAAAGTGATTTTTGTCATTTCAAAATCACTCTCAAACGTGCCGTTAAACTTATTTGAAAACCACGTTTCCATCGACTTTTATATAAAAATGAAGAAAGAGGAATATGGTAGTGAACTATCGTAAATTAGTAGTACACGTGGCATGGTGATATGTTTCAATTATGCTGGTATCGTTGTTAAAGTTTCATTTTACCCTTTTCAACGTTGAAATAGTTTTAACACTACAACTTCATAGCATGTCCATTAAAATCAAGTAAATTTGTGTGTGGTATGGTGATATTTTTCAATTATTCCTTTGTGCTTTAAATTAGGGTTGAAGTATGTTTGTGTCTGTTGATGGTCAGATTTGGTCAGCGGGAACTCACCTGACCTTCACGTGCCACCAACGGTAAATTTGTTTGTGAGGGGAGAAGATGTTGTCTGCAAGACATAAAACCTGCCAGTGTGGTGCTTGTCACACCGCCTCCGATGCTTAAGTCAAAAAACGAAAGGAGGAGAGCAAGAGAGCAAGAGAGCAAGAGGAGAGAGTAGAGAATAAAGTTCGGGATCCCTTCTTCAGTGACGAAAATGGGTTTAAATACCTGCTCATGCTCCTAGGGTTTTTAGGAATTCGGAGGCGTTTAGGGACAAACCAGGCGGAACCGGGGCGGCTAGAGGCAGCATGGACCAAACGGAGGCGACCGAGCTCGGCCCGCGCGGCCCGACCCTTTGATCTGGTCTTCCTTTGGGTCGGTTTCCCGGTCCTATCTCTGTTCGGTTGTCCTCGTTAGCTCATTGTGCATCAGAGTGGTCCAAAATTACCTATAACAGTGTCGTTTCTAAAGTTATTTTACCCCTATAACTTTTTTTGCACGTGTTATTTGAATTTCTAATTACCGAGATGTATGTATATTGTGAATTGCCACATTTCTTTTTAATATTTACTTAAAAAACACGAAAAAAAAAACTAAGGGTCTATTTGGTAGGCAATCGGAATCCTGTTGCATGTTTTCAGATTCATTGAATCTAGTGAATATGCCTTTGGTAGGCATGTTTTATGTGATCCTAACTATATAAATTCTGAAAACAATATTTTATGTCTTCAATGTGTTCACATTTTGAATGCAAAGATTTTTAAATGCAAAATTAAATTAAAAAAGATAAAAACTTTAATAAATATAGTTTTTTTTTTTTTGACAATCAATAAACATAGTATTTCATACTATAAAATCAATTCTTTTTTGTGAAATAAAAATTCATATAACATGATGTATTGTCTCTAAAGAAAACGATGTATTATAAATCACATGATATTGTAAATAACAATTATATAAAATTTATAACTTATAATATGTTTACAAATTAATTAATAATAATTTATATTATATAATTACAAATAGTTTATGGTTTATAAATATTCAAACACAAATTTTTTAACATGCTACCAAAACACATATCAAAAAATAAAATACAAATATGTGTTTCATTGAATCATGTTTTCAAATTTTTGTTTTCAAATCACGAATGAAACAAATCCTAAATTGTCAAAGTGAGCACAACTCATGACATGTATTCTCGATCACGTCACAGGTTCGAATCTCCTGCCCCGAAATGTTGATGTATTAAAAAAAAAAAACAAATCCTAAATTAATCCAACGCTCTCATCAAGCATCATCCACATGTTTCGCAGATATCAATGGAGTCCGTAAGATAACAGCGCGATCGACACGCCAGTGGCCGCACCAGAGAGCAAGCTCGGTTGAATTGAACTCCTCTATCAACTCTCCATCACTTCCGTCGCCCCTCATTCATCCGATTCTCCCAATTTCTTCCAATTTCCCTCACCAGATTTCGTCCATTCTGCAATCCAACCGAGAATTTCAACTCCGAAGTACCCAATTCCTCTGCAGTATCTTCCCTCTTCCCGCGAGAACAACGTTGCTGAGTTTTAATGTTTTCCCCATTCGGTTTCTGTGGCTCTGTTGCTCCCCTCTTGTTGTTTTTTCGTATTACGAAGAGTACAGGCTCCGGGATCTGAAGTTGGAATCTACTATTGGTCGAGGATGCTTCCGTGGGGAGGTCTTAGTTGCTGTTTGAGTGCAGCTGCTCTTTATCTTCTTGGAAGGAGTAGTGGCCGGTAAGTTCTTGCCCTTTCACTTCTGATTTAATCTTTTCGTGTTTGCATAGTGCGAGTAGTACTCATTTAGGAGTTAGAGAAACGCACCCAAGTTCACATGGAGTTCCCAGTTTTGGAATATGCTAATTAGTTATTGTATCATGGTGTCATAGGGATGCGGAGTTGCTGAAATCTGTCACGCGGGTCAATCAACTGAAGGAACTGGGTATGCAGTTCACTGTTTTAGTAAAGATACAATTATCATTTGCTTTGCTTTCTGTTTCTCAAAACTATAGTTTGAGAGAGATCGATTTTATGGTCCAAGATACTGTAATTAGGTTCAGGGTCCACCCTTGCGGTTATTATTTCAATTTTGCTTCCTAATCTCTTTATTGAGTCGTTGGAAAACCATTTTAAAGAAAACTCTGTCGTTTCTTCGTTTTTGCTCATGTTTTATAGAATGTTGAGTGTGATCAGTTCTGGGAGGATCTTAGGACTGGGTATTCACTTATCATGGAAGTATTGTGCCTCGCACTCTCTCAAATTTTCCGTAACCAGATACTCTTTTTTGTGCGTTGGATACCAATCGCCATGTGTTAATGTCGGGCACATGTTTCCTAACGATTGGCAGGGACCTTTTTGAATTGTTTCAAACACATCAGGATCTAATGATTATAATTTGAAATTTAGGGACCAAAGTGATATATTTGTGAAGCTTCATGACTTAAGGTACTCATCGTGAATTTATAATAAAGCCGAGGAGGTTGTTCTGTTTGTTGTCTAGCCAACGACCAAAGTAAACCAATGAGTGCTTCCTAGTGCTATTTTTGTCCGTTTTATTTTCTTTAACCTTTAATTAGAGCCATTTCTTTTGGATCATGGCTGTGGAAAGTGATGTTGCATAAAAGGATAAATTCTTTGTTCGGTTTGTGGCTAATAGTAAGATAAACTCCTTGCATCTTGTTCCTAGGAGGCTTGGGTCTTTGTTCCAGTAACAATCGTGATGCATGTTTTAACACATTTGTAACATAAAACAGGGGAATGCTGGGGAATTCTTTTTAGAACTGAGAATAGTTCTCAAAATTAAATTCTTTGCTTAGCTTGTTCCTCGTTGGAGGATTAAGACCAGGGATGCTATCTAAGGGCCTTCCCCCCCCTCCCCCCTTTTTCTTTTAACCTGTCTTGTTGTTGGAGGATTTGAAATCATATTCTTTTGATTTTGTCTGTTCTCAAGATGATTTGGACAAGGTTTCTGTAGATCTTTAGGCTCTCACTTGCTTTTAACTAGGACTATCCTATTATTCTGGAGGAGGCCATGTTTAGCATCCTTTTAGGGATAGAGGGAGGGTTTTAAAGCAGGTGACCATTTTTGGCCATTTGTGACATTTGGTTGGAAAGGACATAGAAGGGTATATTTTTTCCTAGATAAGAGGGGTCTTGGGAGGGGGAGTGCAATTCATTTTAACGTATTCCTATGGATATACTACAAACGTTTTCCAGGGTGCATGTGTGTGTGTTTTTGGTTATTTTAATAATTCTTTGTCCCTGTGCTTTCAACCTTATGAAAGCTAGTTTGGTAATGAATACTAACACTGGTAATAAATAAAAAAATAAATAAACTCTAGGTTGCAACGCAGATGCAGGCTCCCAATATATTTAATATTAATATCATATAGTTATCAATTGTTTTGCTGTTAAAGGTGTTTTTATTTCTTGTTTATGTGTATGATTTTTTTTTTCCTGAAGTTATTTATTTTAGAAACATTTCTCTGATTTTCAGCTCAATTGCTAGAGGCTGAATGTGTATTACCTTTGGTTGTTGCAATTTCTGGAAGAGTTAGCTCTGATACACCAATAAATTGCGAGTTTAGCGGTTTGCGGGGTGTAATTGTGGAGGAAACGGTAATGGATGTTATTGTCTTCATTCAAGTACATTCAACACGACATTGAACTTATGATAGAGTTTGTTTTTCTTTAGGCAGAACAACACTTTCTAAAGCACAATGATGCAGGATCATGGATTCAGGATTCTGCACTGATGCTCTCCATGAGCAAAGAAGTTCCTTGGTATCTGGTGAGAGTTATACTAATTCTATTAATGCACAGTTGTGTGGGTCAATCCACGTGCAGAGTTATAGGTAGAGTTCATTCTTCAGATATGATGATTGGTGTGATCCCATAAAGTTGTCGTTTTTTCTTTTTATCAGGATGATGGGACCGGTCGTGCATCTGTGGTGGGAGCTCGAAGTGCCACAAATTTTATATTACCAGTAGTGAGCGAGATATTTGAAGAGTCTGGCAGATCCCTCATGCGTGGAACCTTAGATTATCTTCAAGGTCTTAAGGTTTGTCTTGTTCAGTAAATGTTGCGTTTAGTTTAATGTGCTTGCATTGATCTTATTGAACTGATTTTATACTCTCTCTCTTTAAAGATGCTTGGAGTTAAGCGAATAGAGCGTGTACTACCTACTGGTACTTCCTTGACTGTTGTTGGTGAGGTATGCAATTAACGTTTTTCATAAATGCAAACCGTATTGAAGATCATGTCCTTATTTTTATGGTTCATTCCAATAAAGACTGGAAATTATCATTTTCTGCATCTTTCAAAAGTCTTTGGAAAGTAATATTCCAAGATAGATGACTAGAGTCCCAATAATCCGAAATAGAACCATTTGGAGAAGAAGAAACAGCAAATAACCAAGGAAAGCACATTTTCAAAGGAGAATCCCTTAACCAAGGATCGTGCCAGAAGAAGATCATTTTGCCATTACCCAAGTTGAAGTGAGCAAAAATACTCCACACGCTTCTAAACTTTGGAAATATTATTTCAAGGACTTCAAAGACTAGGAATTCCTTCCAGCTATAGGCCAATCAAAAGAACGCACCTCATTTGGCAATAAGAGCCGTATTCCTATGCTTTAATACACCAATACCGTATCCACCATCACACCGAGATTTTGAAGATAAATTTCATAGAACCAAGTTGTTGATTTTGCCTCCGTTATTACCTTCTCAAGAAAAAAATTTCTCATCATTCTCTCCCAATCGACACTCACATGTGAAGGAATGAGAAACAAAGACATATAATATAATGGAATCCAAGATAGAACCCAATTGCGAAGTGTTAACCCAATCCAAGATAGCTTTGGATTATGTCCTTATTTACAAAGCAGAGCTTTATGAAGCTGAGAAATTTAATGTTTGGAGTACAATGTTGATTCATATAACTTGGTTCAATTACAAATCATATTATTAGTCCAATACCAGTTACACCTTCCCTTATGCTCTCAGTTTCACATTGAAAAGTCCTTGTGGAAAACGACTGAATGTTATTCAAACAGCAACTTGCAGAATTTTTCCCGCAATAAACCAATTATTAATAGAGTAGAAACTAGAGAGAGAATATACACACGCACAAAGTAACTAGAGAGAGAATTGTAAATGTATGTTATTACATTCTGTGAAACTAGTAGAATGAAACTGTATGATGCAGGAAGAATCAGATGTACTCCGTTTATTGTAAACAACTAGCAAACTCTCCAAATATTCACCTTTCTTTGTTTTTGGTATTCTATATGGAAAATTCTATGAACTATGGCTTTTGAATGCACATCTAATTTGGAAATTGAGTTGATATTGATTAATGGATGTTTAAAGTAGCAGGCATTCAATGGGAGGTTTCCTGGATTGGACCAAAGAAGCCCAAGAGTGTGTATGCCTAGCCCATAAATTAATCATTTATGCTAGGTTAGAGCACGTGAACTTTGGACTTAGTAAAGAGATTGTGTCCTTTAGTAAAGGCATGTTAAAACCTTTTTTGAAAATGGGCTAATCTCTTTGATCTAAACCCAACCAGGTTGTTCAAGGTTTTCCTTCCCAATCTTGAGGGCTCTTTCTCAAGTCCATAAGATGCTTTACAAAACCTCGTGAGATGAGGATTGCATCCCTGGAAGGTTTCAATTGTTAGAAGTTGACAACTTGTGCATAAGTTTGAATTCAGTATATCCCACGGTTCCATTGTAAAAAACATTCCTTGCTCACAAGTTGCATTACTGCGTTTATGTAGTTGGTTTGTTGAAGTTGCAGTGATGGAGGCTGTCAGTCTAATGAGAATGGTCATCTAGAAGTAGAGTCTCATGGGGGATTTTACGTTAGTTCCATGATTGCATTTTCAACCAGTACACTCTTGGTTTGTGATAAGGAGAAGACTATTTGAGGTGGGAGTGAGTGGGAGAGCTTGAAATGGAGGAATATAGTGGGCTCTCTGATACTGATTGTTGTATTTAGGTATTCTTACTATTGCCAAGAAAAAGCCTAGAAAAGACCTCCTGGAAGGAGGGAATTAAGGTGTTTGCCCAACAAACTTTAATAATGTCTGCAGTCCTAGCAACTGAACTGGCTCATCCTTACTGGGTTACCATGAAGATTTTATCATAGAATGTTAGAGCTGGCCGCTGGGGCTAGGGGCTAGGGGCTAGGGACTTCTGGTCATGGGAATTACTATTGAAGGTTGTCCTGATGCGGATTTTCCTCAAGAAACCAAGTTACACATATTTGAAAAGAAGTTATTGAGATCAGTTTGGAGGTTGGACATTTTGATTTTTTTCATCATTTACAGCTTACTAAGCATTAGATGTTTCTGGTGGTCAACTTTTAGTGTGCCTGTTCTCCCAGCATTCAGTGTCTGTCTTCTATTTTTCTCTAAATTGTAAAAATGAAACCACTCAGAATACATGGAATCTAATATAGGATTTTAAATTCTTATTATATTGTAATGACAGCATTATTTATGGCTCTAGCTTTTGTTAGTCCATGCAGCAACTATCATTAGCTCTATTAATATAGTTGGGGTTACATGATATACATCACTCATTCTACGTTTTAAAGCGCATTATGCTTCCGATTGTTCAGTCTCCAAATCATTGATTGAACAAAATATAAATGTAAAGGAATAAAATAATTAATTTAAACAGTGGAAGGCAGAATACAATATAATATGCATATTTAGACACAAAAAGGTATAACCATGGTTATCTTCTGAATTACTTATGATTCTTCTGTTTGATCCTTGAGATAATGATTAGGCTGCCAAAGATGACATTGGCACCATCAGAATACAACGACCGCACAAAGGGCCATTTTATGTCTCCCCAAAAACAATCGATCAACTCATAAGCAATCTTGGGAAGTGGGCCAGGTTGATTATGTACCCTTATCTGTATAGATTCTTTTAATCTCTTTATTTGCCCATAATGTATGTATACACTGAGCATTTATTTCTCTGCGCTTTATTATGACATGGATACTTACTAGGTGGTACAAGTATGCTTCCGTGGGTTTGAGCATATTTGGTTTGTATCTTGTCACAAAGCATGCTATTCTTTATCTCATGGAGAGAAGGCGCCGCTGGGAATTGCAGAAAAGGTGCGCTCTGTTTGTCTACCTATTAAGGTTCTTTTCATCTGTTCTTTTTCAGATGTGATATTTGATGTTGACTGCAACCCGAATTGCTGAATAAGTATATCTAGATAGCATTTATGATATGTATCATTTTAAGAGACAACCAACTATAAAGACAGATGCTTATAATATACCAGTCAACCTTATGGATAACCTCCCGTGTCTCTTTTTCCTCCCCATGTTTTTTTTTTTTAAAAGATTTATTTTTCTAAGTTAGCTGAGAAATGTTCTGATTGTACAGGGTGCTAGCTGCAGCTGCCAAGAGATCAAGCCAAGAAAATGAAGGTAAAATTCCTAGTTTTTAATATGTTGCCTCTTGAACTAAATATACACATGGATGGGTCTAAAAGTATATAGCTTCAGGGGAAAATGAAAAGGCCAGCAATGGAACAGATGGTACAAAGAGAGATCGGTCAATGCCAGACCTTTGTGTAATATGTCTTGAGAGAGACTACAATGCTGTTTTTGTCCCGTAAGAGCTCTTTCTCTCCATCCCCCCAACACACACACACACGCAAATGTTTATCACATGCCTGAAACATATCTATTTAGAGACGAGAGAAGCAGTGAAATTATCTAATATCTTCTTTGGTTCCAACATCAATGGTGAACAGACCTAGGAAACACTACTTCAATATTCTGAGAAGAGAGAATTTTGAAGATATTTTAGATAAGTTTGGTTTTCTTGCCTTTGGTGGCATCTGATAATTGGACTTGGAAATGGAATCAGAATGCATCCCAATGTTTTATAGGCCTGTTTTTGATGATTTAGTGTGAGAGTGGAAGTCCACTCTTAATGGCACTAGAAGTACACCTTATTTTCTTTATTGGGTTCACTGTTGGAAGAAAACATGACTAGGCACACCGCACACTTGGTGTCACTTTCTCATGACTGGGACCAAATGGTCAACTTCTAGATTACCTCCACATTGCGAACCCATTTTTTTTTTTTTCAATATACATTTTAAAATAAATTTAAATTTACTTAAAAAGATTTTCTTCTTTCTTAATTTCTAATCGGGCATCTTTCTCTTGGCTTATGTTTCCTCTCTTGGCGCTTTTTTCTTTTGACATTTTGTCAAAAAGTGATCTGTTTATTTTCCCAACTATTGTTTTTTTTTTTTTTTTTGATATTTGTTATATCCTTTTATAAATTATAATTTTATAAGTTCTAAATTATCCTTATATGGATGATGGAATCTACCTCTTACGTATTTTTACATGTAAGAATTGTTATTATTTGAACCATTCATATGCTTACTAATACTATAGAACACATTTGGTTTTCTTTTCCTAATGGCATTTCACCCATCTAGTTAACCTTGTACAATATATTAGTGTACCTTATCCTGTAGAAAATTAATTGCAGTTCAGCATTCAATAACCTCAGTAATTAATCCAAAGAAACTGGTCTCCTGGCTGTGATTTCAGGTGCGGCCATATGTGCTGCTGTGTAGCATGTTGTTCACATTTAACAAACTGTCCACTCTGTCGTCGACGAATTGAGCTGGTGGTAAAGACTTTCCGCCATTGATGTTCAGCTTTGAGGACTCATTATCATTAACCTTCACGAGCTCTTTTATATGTCTGAATCTGAACTCCAAAATTTGAAAAGCCATCATCATATTATTTTCTTCTCCAAGGCATTTACCACGTGGTGTAAGAATCTCACCAGCCAATTATGTATTGCAACCTCCCCGGATTGCTGGTGAAATCTTCTTTCAGAAGGTACTTCAACATAATTGCTCTGTACTAACTTCATTTGTCTGAAATTGTAAATGATCATAACCAGCCTGTCTCTATGTATATTATCATATTATTCCCAGATGGACCCATTAGGGGCAAAAAAAAAAAAAAAAAAAAAACAAGTTTAAATCTTATTTTGGTCATTGAACTTTCATATTCATTCCATTTTGGTCCATAAACTTTCAATTCTTCTATTTTAATTCTTTGGCTTTTAAATGTTCAGTTTTGATCTTTAAGTTTTGCGTAGAAAACTATTTTGGAGATTAAAATAGATTGTTGGAAATTTCAGAGACCAAAATGGAATATGTACAGGAGTTCAGAAACTAAAATATGATTTGAACCAAAAGGAATTCCATAGTTTCTTAACAAACAAAAGTTGTCATCCTTCCATCTTTTTTGTTGTGCTTTCCTTATGTTACTGTGGCTTTCATAGTAGTTGTACACTATCCAAAATCCAAAAATGCATGTTGATTCATCATCAGCAATGAACAAATAAACTCTTTTCCATTGGTGTTGTCTACCTGTAATTAGACCTATAGTCTCTCACAATACTCATATATTTATAAATTGTTGTTGAAGTATTAAAGAGGTGTACAAGACAGAAGGGATGTCTTTTCCTGGTTTCCATTTTCTAATTTCTTAGTTCCTTTTTTGGTCCATACTTGTCACCTAGCACATAATGATGGCCATCCACTTTCTAAAATATAAAAATATTAAAACCATGAAGTTGAATCTTCAATGAAGTGGGAATATATTATTTTTCTGTTCATTCTTTATTATTGTTTACATGATTTTACAGAGTATGATGCAACATGAAATCATTAGAAATAATGTCAAAGTGTTTATTATTGCATAATGTTAGGTACATTTCTTTAGGCTTCATTGGTTGGTTGGTGGCATCTAAGGCCCATCAAATTGGAAGAGATAGCCGCAGGTAGATCAATAAGGATTTGCTCCTTTTTATCTCTTCTACTTTTCATTCTCTCTCTGGAATAGGTTGGGGGGACAAGGGTTGAAGGGTAGGACTCACCTTTAAATTGATGAACAACTTTGCATCTAGGGTCGATTTATCGTGATTTTGTTTTTAGTTTTCTGTTCGTTAAATCGAAGCTTATTTACTTATTTTTTTGGGTTCTTAATATACTTTTTGAAAATGTTTCAAGTCGGAAGGGTGTGTTTTGAGAAAAAGGGATTATATGGGAATTTTAACCGCTTTTGTGTTTGGTAAAACTAATTATCAATTAATCTAAAGAATTTCACTTTTAAAATATGTTGTTTTTGTAAAATCTATTAATGGTAGGTTTTGGGATTGACTTCCCAATAAATTTGATTACTCTTCTAACCAACTTTTCAAAATTTCCATTTTATCCAATTTTATTCTACTATTTTATGTTTAAGTTTGAAATTTACTAAATACTTGTTTACTTTAGATTAGGATTTTTCTAAAGGCAAATTTGCCACCAATTATTTTGAAAGTTACAACAATTTCAAATTAAGTCTTATTTGTCTTGAATTGGGGATTTGTAGAAATATTGAAATGGAGGAGCTTTTAATGGCATAATTTGTTATTATAAGATAAAAAGTAATTTCATTGATATTACAATAGAGCTTTCAAGTACAAATCTAAAATCATCTTTTGAAAGAGATGAGATTAGAAAAGTTGCAACTTGTAGAGGAAAAAAAAAGTGCTTTTGTGACATGATTTTACTTTTTCATATAATTAACATTGCAAAATCATTGAAAAGAACTTTCTCGAACCTCATATGTTAGAACATTCTAAGATCTTACGTTATTGTGGTTTATTCCATCTGTTGTGTTAGCATTCACTATAGTTAAGTGGTTAAGTGTTTCTTTCTATGAGTTGTAGGTTCAAATCTTCTTCCTCTTATTTATAATGTGATATCATTTTTTAAAAAATACATGCTAGTACAGTGAAGAAAGATCGAGAGCATTTGAGAGAGATGTTTTAAGAAAGAATATGAAAAAAAAAGAGAAGCCAAGTAACGATATAGAAACCAAATATAGTTAAACTTCCCATTCAAGCAACTCTTACGCCATCATGCAAAGGAATCCAAATCTTTCTACTTTATTTTTTTCATGTTCAACGGTGTTGATCAATTCACACGACTCGTTTCGATAGTTTGTAGCATAAAGTGGTGAATAATCACTTCCACCCACTTTGGATGGCTCAAAATATTTTATCTCTTTTCAACCTTTTCCTAGATGCTTTTCCTACCCTCCAATACTCACTCACATAAAGTTTGTAAAAGCATTTTTAGAGAGAGAGAGAGAGGAACAATGTGCACTTTTTTTTAATCCATTCTTGGTGCTCATGTTTTTGCCAAGATTCCTAGTTAGGTTTTTGAGGGAATAGATACAAAGAAGTATGTTTGTTTTGGGCCACAGTTCAATTTTTTTCATGAATATGACAAAAACATTGTTTTCCTTTTTTCTTAAGAGTAGGTTCATTTTTTTTTTTCAAATTAATTATTTTTTGAAGCACATTTTTTTTTAAAATTTTATTTTTATTTCAACATGAGATGTACAAATTTCTAGAGCTCTCACACCAATGATAGAATGTGATAGCAAAGATAAACATTTTGGACCAATAAATAATAATATGATAAGATGGGTATCTTAATTAGTTACCATTGAGAATATTCCAAAGCATCCCCCCCCCCCTAAAAAAAAAAAAAAAAAACAGAGACACAAAATTGAATTTGATTTGATTAAATAGGAAGTTGGTGAATCCTTACCGAGTCAGTGCTGACATGAAAATTTTGAGATGTTTGGACCATCTAAGACTTTGAGTTCAATTCTCAAAGTGAAAAACTTAGGGCCCGTTTGATAACCATTTCAGTTTTTGGTTTTTGGTTTTTCTGTTTTTGGTTTTTGGTTTTTGGTTTCCTGTTTTTTAAAAACAAAAACCACATATGTTTGATAACTGTTTTTTGTTTTCTGTTTTTAAAAAACAGAAAACCAACCTTGTTTGATAACTATTTTTGGTTTTCAGTTTTTTAAAAATTAGAAAGACGAAAAGATACTTTAGAGAGAGAAAAATGTGTAAAGACGTTGAAACAAAAATTTAGAGACAAATATAAATGTTTTCAAGAGATTTTTTTTTTTGAAAAGACGAGAGAAAAGTTAAACATAGAAAATTTAGAGAGATGAAAGAAAATGTTTAGAGAAAGAATATTAGTTAGACTCGAGAAAAGATATTAGTTAGAGACAAAATAGAAAACAAGTTAGAGTAAAAGCGATAAATTTTAGATTAAAAAAATTAAATAAAAAAAGAAAATTTAGAGAGATAGTAAAGTTAAGAGTAAAAGATATGCTAAAGAACTAACAATAAATTAGAAAAATAAAGAAAAGTTGTAGCGATAGAAAATTTTGATGACTTTTTTTTTTCAAAAGAAAAATTAGAACATGTTTATTGAGGAGAGAAAAGGTATTGACAAGTTTTTAGAAATAGATAAGTTATAGAGGAAAAAAAAGTTTTGAGAGAGAAAAATAAATTTTAGAGAGAGAAAAAAAATAGAGAAAGAAATTTGTTGGAGAGAGAGGTAAAAGAGGCGAAAAGTAAGCATTAGAAGAAAAATGAGTTTTTGAAAAACAGAAATTTGTTTTTAAAAACTACTTTTTTTGGTTTTTGAAATTTACTTATAATTTCAAAAACGTTTTTAAAAAACAGAAAACAGAAAACAGAAATGGTTATCAAACACCCCTGTTTTTTAAAAATGAAAAACAAAAACAGAAAATGAAATGGTTATCAAACGGACTCTTAATAATTTAAAACCCTCGTCATTAAAAAGTTGGCCTTACGAGAAGCCTATTCGAAGATTAGAAAGTTGGCCTTACGAGAAGCCTATTCGAAGATTAGTAAGAATACGGTACGAACAATGACATACAAAGGAGGGACCAGAACACCCAAATTACAAAAAGGAACAAAAAAGAAAGGCAAGTTGGTGAGGAGCAAAAAGTAATGGTTTTTTGAAATGGGAATTTGACTTTGAATAATATTATTATAAATTAAAAGAAAAATGGGAAATTGATTTTTAATAGGTGTGAGTTATGCCATGCCCATGCCATCACCATCCAAATAAGCATTACTTTTTTTTTTTTTTTTTTTTTTTTTTTTTTAAATAATTTATGAGTGTGTGCTTGTGTTGGCCTTTTAACATGGACCTCCCATGAGCAACCCCTTGACTTTTGATTTTCTTTTGAATTGAATTCAAAGGGGCAAATGAGAATCATGGCTTTTTGTGTTTGAAGAGTTCCATTTGAATTTTTTCAGCACTTAAAAACTTTGAGGGGTCAGCTTGGCTTCTAAGTGTCAATGCTCTTAGCCACAATTTGGATTTTTTTTTTTTTCACTCAATAAAAAAATTCACATATGATAATGATATCTCCAAACAGTTTTCCTTTCTATTTGAATTGAAAACGATACATTTTCCAGATAATTTCAAATTTCATCCGTGAGATTTGCGAGTTGTAAATACTCACGTAGTTTGTAGAATCTATAAATTTGGCCTTTTTGTTCAATCTTTCCATTGCATTTATAATAGAATATGTATCTGCAACACGTAAATACAAGTTACATTTATCAATTATATTAAGGCAATGAAAAATTCTAACCTGTCAATTTGACATTTCAGTTCAATTTTGTCATTGTTTATTATAAAATATGTATCTACGACATGCAAACAGTACATACATCGATTATATTATAACAAAATGGAAAATTTTTGTGGATTGCATATGCTTGTGTAGACTTTATTAAGGGTTCAAATCTATCTTAAATATGAGGAATATAAATCTCAAAAGTTTGAAACTAAGACCCCGTTTGATAATCATTTGGTTTTTGGTTTTTGAAAATTAAGCTTATACACACATACTTCCACCTATAAGTTTCTTGATTTTAGTATCAATCTTCTACATTGTTTTCAAAAACCAAGTCCAATTTTGGAAAAAAAAAAAGTAGTTTTCAAAAACTTGTTTTTGTTTTTAAAATTTGGCTAGGAATTCAAATGCAACCTTAACTAGGATGAAAACCATGGTAGGAGAAAACAAGCATAATTTTCAAAAACCAAAAACCAAAAACCAAATGGTTATCAAACGGGGGCTAATTTTCTTTTAAATATGTTGTATTATTACTTGTGCACATTGTTTATGTTTATGCCTACTTGTGCCTAAGATAAGATCCTATCTCTAAATTATTAATACTTGACATCTCATGTTGATCTATAAATATCTTTATTCTGTCTAACCTAAAAAGCTTAAATTCCAAATGACCAAACATATTGACAACAAATTTTATTACAAATTTAAAGATACATGATCTCTCCAATCAATCTACCACTTTACATCTTTTGTGTGTTAGTATTATTTAAATACATCTTTTGAAATTTAGTTCTTTTTGAAAAAATATATGATATTAAAATAGAAGTAGAACTATTATAAAAAAGTTGAAAAAAAGGGGTTAAAATATCACTTTTTTTTTTTCTCTTCTCTTCTTCTTCTTCTTCTTTTTAAGGACATCACTTTGGTCCTTGTACCTTGAGACTTGTTCTATTTTAATTTGTTTACTTCTAGATGTCCAAATTTAGTCATCGTACTTTCAGTAGATCTTAAAATTAGTTTATACGGTTAATTTATTGTTAACTTTTCTAAAAAAAGAATTTTTTATTAGTCTTTCCTCTGTAAATTTTGGAAACATATTTACATTATGTTTTTTCTTGAATGGAAAATTGTTATTATTATTTTACCTAGTTCGGTAAAAATTAACTTCAAACTAAACATAAAGACTAATTTTAAGACTTCTTGAAATTACAAAGACTAAATTTGGACATTTGAAAGTAAAAGAACTACAATGAAACGAGACCGATGAACAGGGACAAGTCCAAAATAATATTTTAACCTAAATTTTTTGAATTGTTTGCTATCATTGGTGTCCATTGAGCTAATAATGCTCTCCACTTTGATGTCATTTGTGATTTTTAGTTGGGTTTTTCAAATTAATTTTCAACTTTTTTTAGAGAGAGAGAGAGAAATTTGTTTGATCATCTTTTTAGTAACAAAATTAGCTTTGAAGCAAGAGAATAAGAAGGAAAGTGACTGTTCTATCTTTAAACTCAAAGGGGATTCCTTTATGCTAACAAAAGAAAAAGTTATGAATAAAATATTTATATATTATATATATGGGAAGTCATGAATCAATAATGATTGAAAAATTATATAAAGCAATCTTGAAACCCTTATTGCTGAATAATACAAGTCCACTTGGAAATTCTTTTGGGTTTATATTGATTTTAATATATAGTTTTTAAAAGTTTCTTTAATCTTTAGGCAAAAGTAAAAAATTAGATGCTTTTGTTTTTTAAAGGGACAAAATCTATGCATATTGTAATGGCTAGAATATGAAAACAATAAAGAGGAACAAGTTGTTACTCTTTTATTGGAAGATCCGCAACTACAAACAAAGTAAAAATCTTTCTTTAAGTGTTCGCAACCTAAATTTAGAATACATAACTCAGCGGAAATTGACATGTACCCTTGACTAAGAGATCAGAGATTCGAATCTTCTCACTCTAAATACACACTATTGGACTATTTGAACCACAGACTTCTTGGTCATTAATACAAACTTTATACTAGTTGAACTATGCTCTTGTTGGCACAAGGTAACTACTTCACTGTACTAACACTTACCATTAGAAAACTCATAAGGTAAGTGGTTAATTACTATAGGATTTTGAACCTCAAACACTAAATTCTAAAAACATAATAATAATTAAAGGAGCATTTACTTTATTAAAAAACCATTAAATTCTTTTTTATGATATTAAATAATCACTATCTCCAACCTTATCATAATAGAACTATAAGCATCCCATCTATATTAATCTTTTCCTAGAAAACTATTTATGTATGTTTTTTTTTTCTTCCTTCTTTTGGATAGCAACCTATGAACAAAAATAACTACCCTATCTTTGATAATGCAATAAATACATATTCTTTTTCCCAAAGTGTAAAAGTTTGCATCTAGATAGGTGTCACATATCCATATAATATAAACTATAAACCAAGCTTTTGGGATATTAATTGGACATCTTATTTTAAAAACATAATTAAATAGTTTTAAAGAAAGAATTGTTAAAAAGAAGAAATAGAATAGAATATGATGCAAAAGGTATTAATTCGAAACCCAAAAAGATAGTTTGACACGTAATGTTGAATGAATAAAGTTATATTCTCTTTTACACCTTCGAATAATTGCATCCAAATTATTAACAAATGCTTCTTCGGGGTCTTTTCGGAAAAAAGAAAAAAACACTTTTATTTTTATTTTTATTTTTACACTTAGTTTAATGGTTCAATTTTAATTGTCAAAACGAGCATAGCTCAACGGTAATTGACATATATCCTCGACCAAGAGGTTAGAGGTTCAAATCTCCCACCTCTATACTAAAAAAAGGGTTCAATTTTAACCTTAAAGTCTAAATTTTATCCATTAATTATACTAGTCATGGTTGTTTTTGAAGGTTAATCATATGTTTTTTTTTGTTTTTTTTGTTTTTTGTTTTTTGTTTTTTTGCTTTTAGATTGGGACATTTTGAAATTCAATTGGGATTTTTTTTTAAGTACAAAAAAATATAGGGAAATGAAGATTTGAACCTTTGATCTTAAGGTAAGAAATATATTTGTCTCTACTGTTGGATTAAACTCATGGTGATATTTGCTTGATGTTATGAACTTATGATTAGGTTTGTTATTGGTTAAATTATGCAAAATACTAGACTTTGAGGTAAGTTTCCATACGTTTTAACTCTTGAACTTTGAAATTATTTCACAAAATACTGCTCTGATAGAGTTTTGTTGGAAATGCAACGAAAATCTCACATTGGCTAGATAAGGAGCAGATCATGGGAATTTAAAGGAGGACAACTATTAGCATTGATATGAGATCTTTTGGATGAAACCAAAAGTAAAGCCACGGGGACTTATGCTCAAAGTGAACAAT
Source organism: Luffa aegyptiaca (assembly GCA_017139565.1). Taxonomy (NCBI): domain Eukaryota; kingdom Viridiplantae; phylum Streptophyta; class Magnoliopsida; order Cucurbitales; family Cucurbitaceae; genus Luffa; species Luffa aegyptiaca. The sequence continues at coordinate 6,553,188 of CM029399.1, read as the reverse complement.
ATCATACAATTTTTTTGGTATTTTATATTTTATATAACTTGACTGTTTGATATTTTATGATTATGTGTAGTCCGTTTTTTTTTAACAAAAAAAAAAAAAAAGCTTAATCTAGAGTATTTGGTTAGTTGAAGTTTGTGTTATTTATTAACTAATTTATGAGAAATTTTCAAATTTAGTTTTGAGATGAATTAATTTTAGAGAAACCTTCTTAGATCCAAAGTTCAAATAGATAAAATTGAAAACTGAAATTTTAAATATTTCCAAAAAAAAAAAAATTGAAATTTTAAATTGATTCATCAAAGATGAAAATGATTCTCCTGTGTGGATTTTCTTTTTGAAAAAGTGTGTTAGAAAATGGTTTTGGATATGTGTTCCAATGATGTAGAATTAATATTAACAATTTTTTTTCATTCAGGGATTTGAACTTAAAAAGATAAGAAAAAGTTTTTTATTTTATTTTATTTTTTAATTTTTTGTTTTACCACATACTAGGTGAGTTGATTTTAATCTTAAAATTTTAATTTCACATTGAATCCTAAATTTCAATAATAAGTGAAATTCATATCTTTTCAAAACTAAATTATAAAATCACTTACCAAAAACACAAATGACACAAAAATCCAACCAACTAAAACACTCCAAATTAAGCCACAAAATTTTCTGAATCTAACCTAATTAACCACATAACCAAGCAAGTAAAAAAACCCTCAAATCAACAATAAAATGAAATAAAATAAGAAACCAAGGGTAAAAATACTCAAACCTAACTAAAAAACATCCAATAAAATAAAAAAACAAATACGCACAAAAATAGTTTTATTTAGCCACAAAAATGTTAATAACTAATTTAAAAAAAAATTACATAGTATACAACCCATGAACCAATTCAAGTATAACTCAGCGGAAAAAATACCTATTATTACCTTCCTAGATGGTTAAGTCCCTCACCCTTGAATTATTTATTAAATAAATATTATTAAAAAACTTCCTAATACTTAAACGGATGTGTGCATATATATAAATATATATTGGAATTCAATAACATTTAGGGCAAGGAGATCGAATCTCTGACTTATTAGTCGATAGCACATGTTAATCATCGTCCGTTTGACAAATACAACATGTATATATATAAGATAAAAAATAAGGAAAAAAGGTCCTGAGTTTTGAGGAATAGGTGCGTTTGATCTCGAGTTTTCAAACAGACCTTTTAGTCCCTGAGTTTTAAGAAATAGGCTTAAAAGGTCCCTAAGTTTTCAAAATGGACCTTTTTAGTCCCTAAGTTTTGACAAATTGGTTTAGAAGGTCCTAGTTGAAAAAATAATAGGATCTTTTAAACCTATTTCTCAAAACTAAAACTAAAAAGGTCTATTTTGAAAACTCAGGACCAAACACACCTATTCCTTCAAAACCAGGGACCAAAAATGTATTTTTTCTTTTTTAAAAAAAATAATAACAATAAGAGAGCCAGTATGGTACAATCACCAAATAGTCACATGATATTCATGAACAAATTTTGCTGTTTATATGATATTGCAGTTGTACTCAACTTTAGCTATAAATTCGTAGTCTTTTGTTTGATATTCAATGTTTCTTTCGTTTTTTTCTGTTTTTTTTTCCTACTTTTTCTATGATTTCGTGTAGCACATGGTTCTCTTTTGAACCAAAACTAATAATAATTACTAAGACTATATATATATTTTGGTTAAATTACACGTTAAGTTCCAGAAAATTGAGAGTTGGGTCAATTTAGTTTCTGAACTTTAAAAAGTTTTAAATAGGTCCTCGAACTTTCAATTTTGTTTCCAATAGGTCTCTGAACTTTAAAAAGTATCAAATAGGGTCTTTAAACTTTCACTTTTGTGTCCAATAGGTTATGCGACTTTTAATTTTGTGTCTCATAAGTCCTTGACCTATTCAACATTTTTTTTTTAAAAAATTCACAAGCCTACTAGATGTAAAATTGAAAGTTTAGAGTCTCAATGGACATAAAATTCAATTTGATATATATAGTAAATTGGTTAATTTTTAAAAATATCAAACATATCAATGACCTATTAGACACAAAATTGAAAGTTCAGGGACACATTAGACACAAAATTGAAAGTTCAGGGACACATTAGACACAAAATTGAAAGTTCAGGAACTCATTAGGAAAAAAATTGAAAGTTCAGGGACCCGTTAGAAACTTTTTAAAGTTCAGAGACCTACTTGAAAGTTCAAGGATTAAACTTGTAATAAAACCATATATTTTTTATTCAAAGTATATTTTAATTTATTAATTGTTTTAGTTTTTAAACTTTACTTGAATTTTATTTTAGCATTTACCATACATTTTCCTTTGTTAAAGTCATTTGAAAATTCTAATTAACACTTTTGTTATCAGACTCTCATATAAAGATACTATTGTCATGCATTACTCTTTTTTTCTTTTCTTTTTTCTTTAATTCAATAATAATTTGGGAATGGAAATTCGAATGTCTGATCTTTTAGTTGGACTATGCTCAGATTAACATATATTACATAAATGTTAAATAATTGTTTATGAATTTTTTAATTTGGATGATAACATTATATGAAATATGTTTTTTTTTATGATAATATACACTAACTTACAACATTAAACTCAACTTCATAAATAGGCTAAATCAACATTAATTAATTATATATATATAATTACTCATTTTCTTCATTTTGTTCATTTTCTTAAGGTCGGAGATTCAAGTCTCATACTCCCACAATTATTGTACTAAAAAAATGACTCGTTGTTTAGAAATAGAAAAAGAACATTTACATATTTTCTTCTCAACCATTAATAAATATAGTTTCCTTTTAAAAAAAATAAATAAATATAGTTTCGTTTTAGTAAATATTTCTTTCCCTATTTTATCATAAAAAAATTAAATCCAACCGTGGGTTTCTTTTTAGTAAGGTTTTTCTTGTTCTATATAAAATAAAATTGTAATTTTTCAAAAAATAAGAGTGGACTAAATCTATATTAATTTGCATATGTATTTTAACTATTTCCACTTTTTTTCATAACTTTTTAAAGCTAGAAGAAATATGAAATATGAACAAAACCTTTATACCTAAATGTTGGAATGTGTCATTTCACTTTGATTTTTCTAGCTTTTTGTTGCTTTTTAGTTGTGAACTTCATTTCTCTACCTTATACAATAATACTTAATGTCACATTCTTTATCTACCTTTAATCGTTACTTTCACTTTTTTATTCGTGCATGAAATTAGATCCTTCTAGATACAAACTAGCCTATTCTCGTCTTTATCACAAAAATAGAATTGTAAATTTTAGGAAAAGAGCTTCACCAGCTCGATCGATGTACTAAACATATGTTTGAAATATTTTCGATTTGAAAATTGATACATAAATTAAGGAGGAAATTGATATTTTAACACTTCAACACATATAATAAATTGAATCATTGATGATATATTTGAAAATTTTTAAAGTTTAGATATCAAATTGAAAACACTGGTCATATGCTTTTACTTTCATATTTTATTTTAGTCTATAAAATTTGAGACTTTAACGAGTTGTGTCAAAGTTTAGGATGCACTTGATCTCCATCCTTAATTTGACCTTACAGTGCCTTCCCCAAACTTTAATTTCTCTTGTCACCACATCTCGACTTATAAGGACACGACCTTATAGGAATTTTATTCATCCCTATATATATAATAAATGTTGGATAATGGATCAACCAATATTTTAATTTAAAGCAATGTTGTTGTCTTTCATCTTGATCATGAGGCAAGACGCATCTTCGACAAGGAGATGAACTTATCTCGTGACCGAGATGGGAAACATCAACCATATATTTCTTTTTCTTTGATAAAAAACTTTTTCTTTGTCATGTAGGTCACAAGATGAGAAATATGACCGTGAATACTTTTTCTTCTTTCTTTTTTTGTGAATGCTTGTTGTTTCTATGAGATAAAGCTAATTTTGATCATGAAAATGAAACTAACGAAGATGATCATTCAATTGTCCAACCAAAAGGTCAAAAGTTCGAATCTTCACCTCCACGTGTTGTTAAACTCAAAAAAAAAAAAAAAAAACTTGGATTGAAATGGGACCAACCAAAATTAATGAAGATGATAATTTATAGAGACTATGGGCAAATGTGTAATTTTACAGAAAAGTTTATCATTAAAAGGTTATTAAAAACCTCCCAAAGTCTAGGAATATTTTCTAGAGTACTTTTTTTTTAATAATATTAATTAAAGGTAGGTTTAAAATCACTTTTACAATAAAATATGTTTTTTTTTTTGTCAAAAGTACTTTTATTAATTACTATTTTTTTTTTTGAGAAATATTAATTACTAATATTTTAACAACATATAAGTACTAGCACACACTTAATAGAGATTTTCTTTTTTTCTTTTTTTGAGATACAATTAATAGAGATTTTATAAAGCTAGATAAATATCAAATCTTAGAGTAAGGTAGGTGCCCTAATTTTCAAAGATTGGCCTTAAATATCTAGCTTACAAAATCAACCATCACATTCAAAATTCCCTAGCTGACTAGGCAATTGTTCAAATTGTCCTACCAAATTTAATGTCAAATGTGAATCAAAGAAAATTGGAAATTCAAAATAGAACTTCTTATAAAGACTTATAATAATAGTATAGTTATCGTTCATTTTAGTCAATACGAAAATACTACTATTCAAAGCTAGTTTTTCAAAAGTTTAAAATATTGATCCAATTGAGTAGCTACGATGTGATTATTATGAGGTTTTTGTTTCGAAATTAAATCTAGCGGATCAATAATTATATGTTGTCAAGATTAAAAATATATGAGGGAATAAAATTAATTTTACCGCCATATTTAACTCAATAGGTCAACTTTGATCTTAAACTTTTTTTTTTTTTAGAATAAACATAACTTCATTAGGTTAAGAAGGCTCTAGCCTATAACATAATAATGACTCAGTTAACAAGAGATTGATCTTAAACTTTTGATTGCATTAAATCAAACTCTAAACTTGAACGGGTCCACAACCTTGCGCGCGCAGCCGTTAACTTCGTAGATTTCAGGTTGTTTTTTTGTGGGTTCTTTGTTTTCCCTGGTAGGGGAATCGGTTTTTGGAAGGGAAGAGTGTTTCCCTCGTTGGTTCTCTTCAATTGTCAATGAAGAGTTAGGTGTAAACTTTATTCCTCTTTAATGAAGTCATTTTTTTTTTCTCAAAAAAAAAAAAAAAATGAATGGTGAAATGAATGCCTCCTCAAAATTAGAGAAAATTTCTAGTACTACAGTACATACTCCTTCCATTTCATTCAATATTTGAACATCATTTAATAATCATTTAATGATATAATATTTTATTATATTGGTCCCACACCATTCTTAAATGATTCTTTCATGACATGAATGGAGAGATTTTTTTTTTATTTTTTTTAGTACATCAACATTTGGGGATGGGGGGATTCGAACCTTTGCCCTCATGGTCGAGGGTACATGTCAATTACCGCTAAGCTATGCTCGCTTTGGCAAATGAATGGAGAGGTTACTATGAATTTTCTCTCAAAATTAAATTAGAAAATTTATTGTAAACTAATCAAAATCAAACCACAAAATGTTTGTACTCAACCATAAAAATACTCACACCTTAATATCGTAGTCATATTTTTTTTTTCTCAAAATATATTCAATTAACGTTCAATTTAATAAAATTGAAAGTAAGGTTAAAAGTGACCTACTAAAGTTAGGTATAAAGATAAATACTGAATTTTTTGCCTACTTGATCTTAAAAAAAATGAAGAATAAGAAAAAAAAATTCTCCAAATTAATTAAATTAAATTAGAAATGATTCTATAATCATCATATAATAAAGAAATTATTTTTTTTTTCAAAGCATTTAGTCTTCCCATTAAATGCAAGGGAGCTCTATGGCAAATTGGCAATAGCGTCTGGGTTGCCTAATAATTAGGATTTGTTTTTTTTTTTTTTTTTTTTGGGAGTTCTGATTAGGAAAAGTTTTGATTATATTATTTACATAATTTGTCAAAATCCATCGCTTTACATCTCTACTGATAATTATTTTTGGTCTATTTTGTCAAAATTATAAATTAATAATTGTTTACCTTAAATAATAATAATAATAATAATAATATATAATAATGACAAATTAAAAATTTTCACTTTATTCAAAAAATTATATATTATTAATTCCATATATCTATTAATTTATTCTTTAGCCAAATTATTAGTGTGCGTTTGGTTGGTGATCTGAAAACATAAATTTGAAAATAAGGATTCAATGCAAACAAAGTTGTATTTCATGTTTTCAAATATGTGTTTGGTAGCAGATTTAGAAATCGAATCCCATTTTAAACAATTGTTATTATATATTTATAGACCATAAATTATTTGTAGTTATTAACTAAATACTAAATTGAATACAAACTATTATTAATTAATTTATAAACCTATTATGTGTTATAAATTTTTTATAATTATTATTTTACAATATCATATAAGTTATAATACATTATATTATATTATACAAATTTTAATTTCACAAAAGTAAATTGAGTTTATAACATGAAATACAATATTTATTAAAGTTATATTTTTTTTTAATTTAATTTTGCATTTGAAATTTTCAAATTCAAGATCTGGGTACAATGAAAACAGAAAAAAGTTGTTTTCAGAATTTCCACAATTTGGATCAAAAAATTCGAAAACACATCTGTCAAACGCACATTCACTGTCTGAAAACATAAAAAAGAATCCAGATTGCCTACCAAACAGGCCCTTAATTTCCTCATGGGTATATTTAAATTTATTTTGACTTTTGCCTTATAAACATTAGAGAAGAGTGTTCTAATATGAACATTTTTTATTCCATATTTGAATATTTAACAGTATATTTGTTATATGTTATGCATAAAGTTTCCATAGAAAAAATTATGTGTTATGCATACAGATAATTAAATTTTATCTTTTAAAATTTTAAATAGGTTATCGTGGTTAAAAAAAAAAAAAAAAAAAAAAAAAAACCTGCTCATTCCAACTATTTAGGCTATTTTATTATTATTGTTATTATTTATATAATTTATTTTTCTAAAAAAAACGTTTTTAGTACTTTATGCTAGAAATTTTGTTCATTTATTATTTTTTAGTGAATTTTACCATAATTTGATTTTTTTAATGTAAAAAACACATATATGATATATATGTTCTTTTTCAAGTTAACATAATTATCAAAATTGTAAAAAAATAAATAAATTAAGAAACAGTAAAGAAAAAGGAAAATGGTTATTATAATGTCATTTTAGTAAATAAAACACTAAAACAAAAATACTTATCAAACTCATTATTATTATTATTATTATTTTTTGAGAATATATCAAACTCGTTATTGAAACTTTATTTTTATATAAATTTCATAATTTATATACGCATGGATGAATGTTGTCATTTTTCAGCAAACTATAATATATCTTAAACATGCTATATTCAAAGAGTTTATATGATACTATATATTGAACGTCAATTAATACATGTCTAATTCATAAAATAATTATGGATAAATTCAAAGTGTAACTTAATCTTTTTAAAGTCATTTGAGTAATTAATAATGTAGTATATTCATTCGTGGTTTATTTTATTAGAAAAATAAAATAAAATTGATGAGCTCAATGTTGTATATTGTTGTCTTCAAATCTTTTTTATTACAAATTTAAAACTAAAAATCTATATTTTTTTATTAAATCTTATATTTATTTATTTAAAAAAAATCAAAGTCAGATCGTTGTTGATTTATTTTATTTTTATTTAATTCATCTTTAATATCCCACTGGAGAATCAAACGACATGCTCCCTTGTTTTTTAAGCAACAAAGTCCAAATCAATATATAAATGGATAAAATATAAAATATATAATATAATTTTCCCCTCAATATATACACTATTATTTTTTTTTTATTTCATCTTTATTACTTTTTTAACCTTCATTTTTTTCACTTTTATTTATATTCATATTATTTAATAATAGTTTAATACCACGTCAAGTTATTAATGATTTTCATTTAGATCTCTCAATTTTACCTAAACAATTAGTCTTTTTTAGGGGTTAGGTTTAGCTATAAACAATTATCTTTGTCAATTTTTACTATGAATTTGATACACAGATTTTATTTTATTTTTTATTTTATTATTATTATTATTATTTTTAAGTTCATACAAACATGTCTTTTGTCCATTTATTTGACGATTAGATACTAATTAATGTAACATAACATTGTTATTATTATGATTTAATATTAAAATTTAAACATATAGAGGATGACGTTTCAAACTTATGACTTCTAGAAAAGGTTATTAGTTCCAGTCAAATTGACAATATGAGACAAATATTTGAAACCAATCAATATAAATAACAAAAACTAAAATAGATCTCGTACAATATTTAAGGACTAGATTAGAACGTTTGAAAAATATAAGAACATTCAAGTTTCTTTCCATCTTGGTTTTCAAACTTTTTAAAATGTCTATATTAGTACCTACTATTTTTTAAAAAATATTTATCTTCATTTTTTTAAAAAAATGAATGATATACTTTTTTTTTTTTTTTTGAGTACTGATATTTGGGGGTGAGAGGATTCGAACCTCTAACCTCATGGTTGAGAGTACATGCCAATTACCGCTGAGCTTCATGAATGATATACTTTTGAGTATGCATATTCACGTATTAACATGTATATATGTTTGAGGTATATAAATTAGCTGGTGTGAGTATTTGACAAATTAATATTAGATGACAAGCAAAATAATGACACCAAATAGTTTTTTCAAGTTATATTTTGAAAGTATAAGATCCAATATTATTATTTTAAAAGTTCATGGACTACAATGAATATTTTGGAAGTTCTAATATAAAAAAAGTTCAGAGATAAAAATGAGACTTAAACTAAAAAATAAATTAATAAAGCCGAGTTTAGCCGCAGCTCGGCTTGGGACCACGTGGCTTATGAGGGAGCCAGCCGGCTTTGTTGTGTAAAAATGGGACCGATCGCCCACGCCTGCGCCGGTGTCCCGTGGCCACCGACCCAATTAGTTAGTTTTATGTTGGAGTTTTTATTTTTATTTCTTTAAAGCTCTTATTTTCTTCTATTTTAATTTTCTTTCTATTTTATAATTCAAATTGAAATATTAAATACTCAATTATTAAGATAAAATATTGTTTTTCTTAAAATACTTTAACTTAATTGCGCCCTTCATCTCTTTTTAGATTTTTGTGTTGCAACGCCACATGCTTATACATCTAATTATTTTATATTTAAAAATAAATTTACACGTCAAGTTATTATTTTATTTATATTTATTGTTTTTTAACATATTTATTATTGTCACACGTCAGGTGAAAAAACCTGCCGTCGTTTATTTATTAAAAAAATGGATTTTCAACCGTTGTTTTTCATTGTATTTTAAACATAATTTTATTTTATGTCATTTTTTTTTAAATTATGCTTTTAAAATTTAGGCTTATTTTCTCATACTTTCTCTTCAAATCTTTTCAAAGATTTATTGTTTTTTATTTTTATTTTTATTTTTATATATATATAGTTTTAGGTAAATCTCAAGGAAATAAAGAACTTTCTAAATCTTGGTTAAAAACTAAAAAATGTTATAAAAAATTAGATTATAAGGTAAAGAATCTGAGAATGATTTAGCTTATTTGATGAACAAATACAAATAAAAATAGACTAGCTATAAAATAAGATTTTCTTTTATTTTCTAAATCAAGTTAATATTTAAATATTGGAAAACTAAACAAATGAATGACTGATAAACAAGTTTATTTTTTTTTTTTAAAAAAAGTAAATTTATTATCAAATATGACTATAGAACTTGAATGAAAATGTACAAAAACGAATTAAAGGTCGAAATTATATTTAAACATATATAAATTTTAGAAAATTTCACTTTTTATTTCTATAATTAGCTCAATGCAAAAATTTTAAACAATATTGGGTGTAGGTGTAGTGTATGAATCTCCCGTTACACATTTTGTTGAAATCTTCACACCCATCAGAGAGCCAGAAAGTGAGAAAAAAAAAATTATTCCTCATCATCGTTATCAACATTTTAATGGTGGTGTGTAGAGATGTATATGTAGCTAACTATTGTCCTAAATCATAATTATTCCTCATCATCGTTATCAACATTTTAATGGTGGTGTGTAGAGATGTATATGTAGCTAACTATTGTCCTAAATCATAATCTCAATCTTTTAGTTTTATTTAATTAAGTTATAAACTTGAATGATAAATGAAATCAATGTCTCATCAAAACTTAGCTTAAAAAAATTATGAGCCAACAAGAGCTTAGCTCAACTGGCATAAATTGTATTGATGACCACGAGATCTGTGGTTCGAATCCCCCACCCCACATATTGTAAAAAAAAAAAAAAAAAAACTTAAAAAAATATGAAAAAAGAACTCTCAAAATCAATACAACACACACAACCACAAAAATAGTCAAACTAAGCTACCAAATAAAATTAGGGAAAAAAAACTCAAACTCAACAAAAAAAAAAAAAATGCAAGAATAAAAAAATCCAATACAATTTAAATAGTATTGTCAATGCCCAAAAAAAAAAGCCATGAGTCACCACTGGTCACAAATCTTTAAAAATATAAATTTAATTAATGGAGAAACTTAATTTCATGGTGTAACTTTTTTATTTTTTTGGTTTTTACTACATAAAAAGTTCCAAATCAATCTTTTACATTTTAAATGTAGACTATATATCATATTGAGTGAATTGACATAAATTCAGGAGATGAATCCACAAGAAAAACTCTAACTACTCTTTAAAAATTTAAGAAGTGGACAAAAAGAAAAAAAAAAAAAAAAAATCCACTTTTCATCTCCCAGGTGGTTTAATTTCTACGCCAAATTTTAATTAATAGGATCATACCATGTAAAGGGTATAATCGAAAAAAATTAAAATGTGAGGAACTAAGTCGAAAAAATACTCGAACATTAGACTAATAAAAAAGAGGTTTTATTACAAGTTTAGTCTCCGAATTTCGAAGGATGTATCAATTAAGTCTATCAACCTTAAAAAGTTTCTAATAGGTCCTTGAACTTTCAATTTTGTTTCTGATAGATTTCTAAACTTAAAAAATGTCTAATAGGTTCCTAAACTTTCAATTTTGTGTCGGAGGAGACGACCTAACACAATCCTAAAAATTCAAAGACTAAACATACAATTTAGTGAAAATAAATAAATAAATATACATAGGAAGGGGACGGCTTAATTGAATGAATGGTCCTTGGTCTCCCTCAGTCACTATTTCACTAACCCGAAAGGCCAGACACCGTTGACGGTGGGAAACTATCCTCCTAACCTTGTGTGGGCCCCACACACACATGTCATTTTCTTTTTCTTTTTTTTTTCCAACAAATTATATAATAATTTAATTTATTATTATTATTATTATTATTTTTAATCTCAGGGCCTTTTTGCTGACGTCAGCGTGACTCCATTTCTCTTGACCATTTTTTGCTTTTCTTTTCATTAATTTTTGAATTCCAAAAGAAAAGAAGAATTATTTCCCAATTTTTATATTGAGTTTGAATATTTTCCAAAGCCAAACTATAAATCTATCAGTTTCAAAAAAAAAAAAAAAAAAAAAAAAAACTATAAATCTATCTTTATTCAATCAATAAAAAGCTCTTGAATTTTAGTTATAAAAACACTCAAATTGAACAACAAAATTTATTAGTCAAAAAGCTATTTGAAGTTTTTCCATAAAAATAAAAATAGAAGAACGCATCCTCAAAAAGTAAATAAAGATTCTAATAGTTCAATTAATAATCAACGTGCCTCTCCCAACCAAAAAAATTATAGGCATGCAAAAAAAAAAATGTATTTTAAAATTTTTATAGAAAGCAAAATTTTTCATTCTAACTTTTCAGGTATAATTCTCGATTTAAAAAAGAAAAAAGAAAATTTGATATTTTTAATCTAAAACTTTCATTCAATAATTATAGAAACTATGTCTTAATAGACAATATTGGACCTTTTTTTTTTTTTTGCCAAACGAGCATAGCTCAGTAATTGACATGTATCCAGGTCAGAGGTTCGAATCCCCCATCCCAATGGTTGATGTACTAAAAAAAAATATTCGACATTTTTTTAAAAATAAAAATAATGGAAGAAGAAGACATAGATATAAATGCTATAAGAATAAAAAGAGAATATATGGAATATTAATTACTTATAAATATCTTGCCTTATTTTTCTATCTTTTAGTTGGAAAGATCTTTCCCTCAGTAATTAAAGGAGGGAAAATTCTACTTCTATAATTAGGAGAAAGAAGAGAGAATGGCAAGGAAATTCAAGATTATAGAATGTGATTTTTCTTAATTATTTAGTTGTTTTTTTTTATAAAAAAAATAGATATAAATAAGAGAAAAAAAAAAGTAAGACCATTTTAAAACTTAATAATCATAATCAACTCTCCCTAAAATCTTAGGGACAAAAATGGTATTTACAATCTATGTATAGAATTAACTATGTCATAAAATTTTTATCCGTAATCAACAGTTAAATATATAAAAGGCCAACAAGAGCATAACTCAACTGACATAAAGATGTATTAATAACCACGAGGTCTGTGGTTCGAATCCCCACCCCCCATATTGTCAAAAAAAAAAAAAAAGTTAAATATATAAAAGTCGTACGTATGGTCCACTTGCCTAACCAGCATAGCTTGTTTCAACCCTCAAATAATAGGGCTTAGGATAAGTACAAGACATAAGTTTTTCGGTCTCAAACTTAACTTATAGTGTCACCTCTATAGGTGAGGTTTAACCTCATTAATCATACCTTTAGCCATTATTTGAATATCGAGTCAGCATGAAGTTAACTCAATCGTTAAGACATTTCTACTTTTTCTAAAAGGACATAGATTTGAGTCTTCCCACCTCACATGTGATGTAATGTTAAAAACACGCGCACACATATATAGGTTAAAAGAATGGACCCAATATATGCCTAAGATTTATGCTATTCAAGACTAAATTGATACTTTTATAACTAAAACTATACGGACTAAAATTGAAATAGAGAAATCATAATGTTTAAAGTTCACAAAGTACATGATGTGAGATTAAGGCACATGCAAAAGTTTTTATAATAACTTATAATTGAAGTAAAATTAAAAGAAGAGAGAGAAAAAAAAAGAAAGAACACAAATATGATTGAGAGTATGATAATATTTTCTTAAGATCTAAGTGAAGAGTTTAAGAATTATAGAGATTTAAAAAAAAAAAATGCTAAAGTATTGCTTGATTCTATAATTAAGTGGTGTTTGATTTATGAATTGGACTTTGTATATAATTTGAGATTCAATATGTGTTTACTTAATTATTTAATTACCCTAAATTTATTAATGTGTCTAAGCTCATCTTTCAAGTTGCTCACTAAACTATATACATTTCAAGCTCTCAAATCAAACTTGAACTTTACAAACTTATTTCTTTAATGTCCAATATTTTTCAGTGCCTATTAATTATTAATTTATAATGAGACAGTACTTAATTTATTCATAGTTGGATTAAGTTAATTAAAGTTGTTATGTCACCATCTTTCACAATTTTCCACATAAGTATCAAACATCTAGATACAATATTCTTAATATAAAAACATTGTAATATAATGGCTATTCATTTCCTTAGAGTAAATTTAAACCTTTTCCATCTATTTCTTTACTTCACACACGTAATTTCATCCAGAAAAAAAAAATAGTAAATTTATATTCAATATTTCATTTTACGTCAGCTTCCACATGATTTCAAAGTTAAACTCTAGGTTGACTTGACCATTAAAGATCAGTGAATTGTCCTAATCTAGATTCAATATAGAATTTAACTGGTTAGGCTACATCATTATTAACGAGTAGTCTCAAACCTTGAATTTTAGTCTATAATCCTATTATAAAATAATGATATACGTCCTTATATTATCAGCAAATTCCACTTTTTAGTTTAGAACCAATTAATTTTGAGTCTAAATATTATTTCGATTTTTAATATTTTATGATTATTCTACTATTTTTTCTTAAGCTATGCTAGTATTAAACTTTACATAAGTAATCACTTAAATTCTTGTGATCATTACTTTTTTTTCTTAAATCATTTAATAGAAGTCTAATATAGATACAATTTAATCATCCATACACTTCATAAGTAGAGTCAACACAAGGATCAAAATTGAAATTAAGTATGAAAATTTAGAAATCAAAATAGTACATAAATTATAAATTTATAATATTAATTATAATGAGGGCATAGAAATTAATTGTATATACTTTTTACTTTTTTTTTTTTTTTCTTTTCTTCCTTCATTCCCTATGCACTTCCAATCTCCACATCCCCTTTGGCTTTCAACCTCATACCCATTTGCTCATGAAATTGGTTAGGGGTGGAGCCAAAATTTTGTAGGAAAAAGGTTATAAAATTGTACATTCTAATTATTTATATGTATGGTCTTTTAATACTAAAAATTTGAAGGGTCTAATTAGAAAAAAAAATCTAAATCTTAATTTATAGAGATTTATTAGACACAAAAATGCAAGTTTAGAGATCAAACTATTTATCAGGCTTGATGACTTGATAAGCTCATCCCATGAATCTATGCAATAATAGATAGGTTTGGTGTCACACTTAACTTGTGGCTTGACTTATATTTCAATCAAGCCCGACCCCTACCCTAGTACCGTGTTAACTTTTCATAGATATTTAGTTAAGCAACTAATATTAGAGACTAAATTGATATGTATATAAAAGTTCATAATTAATACAATGAGAAATTAGGCACGAAAAAAGTAGGGAAGGTTTTCTTTCGAGTACAAAAAGTAGTAATATATATATATATATAGATATAGATATATTAAAATTATAATTGTAGGTGAAATTACAAATTTAGTCCTCGCACTTTAATGGTATTACATGATGCAATAAAGTAAGCCAACGCGTTAAAATAAAGATAGACGAGTAAAAAGAACGATTTAAAATACATTATACACCCACTTGCTCCATTGAACTTTTTGGCCCACCTGCCAACTTTTATAATTATCTAACTAGTTTATTCTCTTATGTTATATCATATCAAATCATCTATCTTTTATAATCAGCATCACACATCAATATTTAAGTAATGGTCTCGAAGACATTAGCTTATTAGAATAAAAATCGAAACTTTATAAATCCATAAACAAAATGATAGAAAGGTTTTTTCTTTAAAAAAATGTACTTTATTTAACCCAAAAAAAGTAACTCCAACATTTGAAGCACAAATTAAAGGGAGAATTAAAAGCAAGACCAACATAATTATATAATTAAAAAAGAAAATGTGTGATTCCCCAAATAAGAAAATCTAAATTTTGTTATTAGTGAGATACATCACCATGATTGGAAATGGAACACCATGATTAGAATTCCTTACATTTTCAGCACTACATATTAATTACAAAACAAAAGTACAATATATTTTTTTAAAAAAAAATTAATCACTTTATTATTCAAATTAACAACTTTAATATAACAAATTAATTTTTGTTTTTTTGAAAAAAGACCCTGCCACGTCACCATCGCTGTAAAATTGCCACGTCACGGAATTCCCATATATAAAAACCCCCTCAGCGCTTCTCCCTCATTTCTCTGCCAATTACAGAGAAGAACACAAAACTCTTTCTCCTTTTACACTTTGACACATAAATTTTCATTTATATATATATTTTTATATATAAATTTATATATATATATACATTTTGTTTGTGTATATATATATAGTGTATTGATTTGAGGCTTTGGTGAATTAAGGAGTGTAACGATTCGGTTCCGAAATTTGGGAGAATTCGGAATCGGGGAGGGAGATTTTTCTTGGAGAGTGAGATCGGGGGAGGTTTTTTGAAATTGGGATATATTTTTTGTTGGGTTTGGTTTTGGTTTTGGAATTGGTGGATGCCGATGGCGGCGGGGGCAACTGATCGAGCGCGGCCGGTGGTGGTGCCGGCGGGGGCGGGGGCGGCGGCGACGGTGACGGACGCAATAGCGAAGGACGCGGTGTTGGCGTGGTTCAGAGGGGAGTTTGCGGCGGCGAACGCGATAATCGATGCGCTCTGTGGACATCTGGCGCAGGTGAGTGATGGTGGAGGATCGGAGTACGAAGCAGTGTTCGGTGCGATTCATAGACGGAGGCTGAATTGGATCCCGGTCCTGCAAATGCAGAAGTATCATCCGATCGCTGACGTGGCGGTGGAGCTCCGGAAAGTGACGGCGGCGAAGAAGAAAAGCCAGGTGGAGGAGGAGGAGGAGAAAGGAGGTGAGGAAGCTGCGGCGGCGGCGGCGGCCGAGGGCGAGGGCGATGTTGAAATGGAGGTGAAGAAGATGAGTGAAGAGGATGAAAATGGAGGTAAGATGTGTTCGGATGAGAAGGAATTCGTCGAAGAGAAAGCGAATAATGGAAAGGTGAAGATCGAAGAGATGTCGATTGAGATTAACGAAACTGATGGCGGAAGAAATGAGGCTCTGGCTCCAATTGAAGAAGAAGATTCAATCGGAAGCGAAATAACTGATTCAGGTAAGTATAATTTCTCTCTTCCAATCAATCAAAATCCATAATCCACTTTTCAATTTTTGATTTCTGTCGATCTCGAAATTCGAACACTATCACTACAGTTCATGATCCAATCGCTTTTTACTTTCGATCGATCTCTGAAACTTTGCATCCTTCCACAAAATTTCTCGAAAATTCTATTTGTGTTGACGAACAGCGAAATCAAAATTCCGAATCGAGAAAAAACATTGAAGTGCATCTCCCGACTGTTTAACAACAAAAGTTCGAAAAAAATTCCTTTCCACATTCACAGGATTCAAACAGGAACAAAAATTTCAGAGTCAGATCCGTGATTTAGTCTTTACAGAACACCTTTTCCGTCAAAATTGTTCAGCTACGGATTTCTTTTCCAAAATTACCTTTGAATTCATCCAAAAAAAAAAAGTACTCGGAAATCAAAATCATTACGTTTTTCATCTCTAGCTTCATCTTTACGCCAAAATCCTTCCCTTAATCAACAAACAACTTTTGAATTCCAAGCGAAATTGACTGCGAGTTGAATATCTTCCCGAGGTTTAAGCGAGGGTTTGAGAATTTCGAGGTGGAAGGAAAAAGTTAAGCTGTTACAAGATTCTACAGTTAGTTCCGGAATGACGAATACTGTCAGATACGCAATGCCTCGAGATGGAAGCTTAGTTTAATCCACATCAATACCCATCTTTCAATCTCAGCCGTCCATTCTACCCAAAATCCCTTTTTCAAACTCTATTTATTGTTGGGGGTAGGTTTGGAGAGTACTTTTTTGACAAATTTCATTTGGGTTTTTTTAAAAAAAATTCCTTTGACGACAAAATTTTAATATTAATTAATCATAGAGCGTGGGTCTTGCATATACTCTTCTGATTAAAATAATTAGCACTATAATTTGATGGCCGCTTATAGCATAAAATTTGTCACGGACAATGAGTTGACCAAAAAGAGGTGCATAAGAACCATCTGGCTCCATTTCTGAGCATAATTTAAAATTGCCCATCTCATTAAATGCATTTGTTTAGTTAATTTATTTATTGAGGCTGAGATGTAAATGAAAAAAAATGTATATTGGGGGCAGGATCTCAAGGTGGAGTGCAGGCCACATCAGCAGACGTTGAGATATGCAGTAACCATGGAGATTGTGAAGCACGTCCAGGGCAGATGAAGTTGACAAAAGGTTTTTCCGCCAAGGAGCCAGTAAAAGGCCACATGGCGAGTTCTTTCTTTTCCATTGAAAGTTATTTAATTCTTCCTTAATTCAATTCAATTCAATTCCCCCTTTCTGTAAAAATGACATCTGGTTGATTTTTATGGAGGTTTGGTGGGAAAATTTCGAGTACTACGGTGAAGAAGTATTTAAGAATGGTGTGAGACCTATGAAATAAAATATTATATCATTAAATGTTCATTAAATGACGTGTCAAATGTTGGAGAGAGAGAGTAGGTACTACCGTAGTACTAGAAATTTTCTCAGGTTTGGTTTTGTTTTTGTTTGACTGACTGTTTGATTCGTTTGGTGACACTTGGTGGCTGGCAGGTGAATGTTGTGAAAGGGTTGAAGTGTTATGAAGACATTTTTACCGAGTCTGAATTGGCCAAGTTGAATGATTTTGTTGATGACCTTCGCTCTGCTGCAAAGAATGGGGAGCTCTCTGGTTAGTCTCTTTCGTTCATTTTATCATTATTTGATTCTCTTTTATTGAACTTTGGGTCTTCTAAGAGTTGTTATCTTCTTATAGTTTATTCTTTTACCATTGGAGTTGCTTAATGACTTTAACATTTACTATTTCAATCACATTTCTTACAAACTGTTCTGATAGGGACAATACACTCTTTGCAAATCTGTGTAGCCATTTTTGTCTTGATATTTGTCTGTTTTGCTCAAAGGTTTCAATGTCAACGTCAACAAAACATATTTAAGTCCCAATCTGACCAAGACTTCAAATGGAAATATTGATGTCAACAGAACTTCATTAAAAAGAATTTCTCGAAATGAAGAAATTTATACAAAATTATTTAGATTTATATTTGTTTCTTTAGAAAAATACGTTATACCCTTTACTATGAATGTCAAATCCTTCCAGTATTGGTGGAAATATCAACATGATATGCTCATTCTGAATGTTTTTCTCAATAGTTTCTTCAAATTGGTCTATCAACCAAACTGCTAATATTATTTTCTTATCCACGCGTGGGTTCTTGAAACATGTTGGTTTGTTACAGAGCCAAAACTATAAGAAGTTTGTATTGGGTATTGTATCTGAACTGAATGAATCTTCTTTGACGTGTGCAGGAGAGACATTTGTTTTATTCAATCAGCAGGTGAAAGGCAACCGGCGAGAGATGATCCAGCTTGGCGTGCCCATTTTTGGACAGATAAGAGAGGAATCGGCCAATAACAGCCAAACAAGTATGACATACTCAACTCATCCAATTTTTGAGGTCGTTAAATCCTATGTATGGTTACTT
This sequence comes from Luffa aegyptiaca, assembly GCA_017139565.1. Taxonomy (NCBI): domain Eukaryota; kingdom Viridiplantae; phylum Streptophyta; class Magnoliopsida; order Cucurbitales; family Cucurbitaceae; genus Luffa; species Luffa aegyptiaca. The sequence goes on along the minus strand of CM029399.1, from coordinate 6,534,082 downwards.
TGTAATAAATAATTATAATGTTGCCAACCTAAACATAATTAACATCCATTATGAATATTCACCATCTTGTAACATTTTAAGAGAAAAAAAAAAGACTTGTATAATAAATAATATTCTCCATGATTACAGGCAACATAGAGCCAATTCCAGCTCTTCTTACGACGGTCATAGATCATCTTATTCAGTGGCAGCTGATTCCAGAGTACAAAAGACCAAATGGATGTCTGGTCAATTTCTTTGAAGAGGTATTCTCTTTCTAAACAACGTTGATGTGTCCATTTCCCAAGGAAAGCTACAATGAGGCCTATATTCAACTTACCATTTTGGTCTGAAACCAAAAATTTGATTTCTTTAATTTAATGATGTTTGTAAATGGCAAATAATTAAACTGTAGGAAAATGTCTTGTGTGTATAGGGTGAGTACTCGCAGCCATTCCAGAAACCTCCACACTTGGAACAACCCATTTCCACTCTCTTCCTTTCTGAATCAACTATGGCTTTTGGGCGTTCTATTGTCAGTGATAACGAAGGCAACTATAAGGGGCCACTCATGCTGTCCTTGAAGGAAGGGTATGCCCTTTCAATTCTGTCATCCTTTTCTCGATTCATTATTCAAACCGTCCTCATTCCGTTGCGACTTTTTGCAGCAGGCTTATCAATCAAATCTAACTTTTGTTATGGTTTCTTGTACTCAATCATGATTCTGAATCATCAATACATGTTTTCGTTTGGGTTGTGTTGATCATAATGACGAGCATGTAATTCTGCAGGTCTCTTTTGGTCATGAGAGGGAACAGTGCAGATGTTGCACGCCATGTCATGTGTGCATCTCCTAACAAAAGGGTCACCATCACATTCTTCCGAGTTCGGCCAGACTATGACCAATGCCAATCACCGACTCCTCAGATGTCGAACGCCATGACTCTCTGGCAACCGGCAGTTGCAGGTGCATGCGTGCCTAATGGAGCCCCCTACGGCTATGAAGCAATGGAGGTCATGCCGAAATGGGGAATTCTTCGTGCACCAGTAGTCATGTTAGCTCCCGTGCGCCCTGTGGTGATGAGTCCTGGAAGATCTCAACGTGATGGCACTGGAGTGTTCTTACCATGGGCTGTCAATTCAAGAAAACCAGCAAAGCACCTTCCTCCCCGTGCTCGAAAAGGGCGATTCCTTGCATTACCTTCCCCTGTCGAAACTCGTCTACCGGATTCATCTCATGAGCCAGGCATAAGTGTTTGAGTTTGAAACCAGGTTGTGGCAGTTCTGAAGTCGAAGCAACACGACTCGACTAAGTAGTGTTCTTGTCCTTTTACTGATCTGAGTGAGTTTTTTCCCCTTCCATTCCCCTTCACCCCAACACCACAAACCACTTATTTATTTGGATTCCATGTTCTTAGGGTTTTTTTTTTTCTAGACGAAGTTTGAGGTTCAAGTTTGAAGAGTGAACTAGAGGAGTTAGGTTCGAATTTTGTATTTACTAATTGTATTTAAATCTTTCCTTTTCCTTCTAGAGATAAACTTGAACTATTTTCTGCTGGCCTAACATGGATTTTCTTCTTCCTCTTTTCCTCATGAAGAAAATAGTTGGAGGAAGCACTTTGCATCAAAGAATGATTACTAAGATACCAATTTGAAATCCAATTTGTACAGCAACCAAAGCATTGTTGCAAACTTGCAACTCCAAAAGTGAAATTCAACCTTCTTTTGTTTCTTATAATAGTAAAAAAAGAAGCTATTATTGCCCTCATTCATCTTAAACTCCTCACTAGTTCTTGATGGGAGTGACTTGAAACTGTAATCCTCTGAAATTTTCTACAATACTTGATTCTATTCAGTTAGAAAAACAACCTCAGACAAAAAGTTTAAAGGAAAATATAGCACCTTATAAATTATCCAAATTCCAAAAGGAAAGCTTTAAAGTACCAGAGATAATTGCGTGGATGACCCATTTTGAGAGGCCAAAATGAAAAATGCTATAATAAGGATATATATCATTTTGCTTAGAGCAAGGTTTAAGAGAGAGATTGGAGATGGAACAAGAGATTGGAAAGAGAAATGAGAGATAAAGTAAGGGAGCGAGAATCGGAGAGAGCGAGAGTAGCGAGATAAGGGAGCATCCTAGCAAAAGAACCTATATCAGGTGGGACATTTATCATTTTCGCATATTTTAAAGGGTCATCCATAACTAGCTCTTTTGAGTGACTCACAAATGTTGCCTCAAGTAGAAGAAAAGTAGAAGAAAAATAAAAGCCTCAAAATCTAGAGCTTCAAGAGAAGAAAGTACTTCATATACAGTTAAAAACAATGTGGAGAGCTCAAAAAGTTGAACGAAAGGAATTCATCTTTTATGATTAGGAAATCAAGTACAAATTTGAACATGATTCCTTCTTAGGACAGTTTAAAGATATACACAATCATGTCACATTGCATTTAACGGATAAGGAATAACACTTGCAAAAAAATGAAAGAGAACATAGGAAATCAACTGATAACCTTCCACAGATTTGATCTATCAAGCTTTAGCAGTCTCATCATCGGTATCCGTACCCCAGTCCAAATCTTCATCGTCTTCAGCAGCACTCAGCCGCTTTCGCATTTCCTCTCGATTGGCTATCCCACCCTGAGTTACTACTTTCTTGTCCTCGATGATGCTCAAATCCTCAATCTCATCCCACCCAAGATCTTCGTCCTCAGGCATCGAAGGCTGTGTCGAAACAATTGAAACATCACTGTCTTTTGAAGATTCACCATGATCAGACTTGGCCTCTGCTGCTGCCTTCTCGTCTGATTTCGATCCTTGATCTTTGTTATTCAGCCCAGAGCCACCCTCCAAATGGACTTTTTGACCAGACCCTTTATCTCCATCTAATTTCTCAACATTTCCACCTCTCTTGTTCACATTATCAGAACTCTTCTCCTCCTTATCATCACCATTAGAACTTCCTGCATGCAATTCATTGACAGGAACTTCCTTCTTCACAACTTCAGCAGATTCTTTCCCACCCACTTCCTCCTTCACTGATAAACCATCCTTTAATGTCGAATTGGAGGCATTCTCCTCTTTCACCGCCTCACCAACATTCACTTCCTTCTTCACTGCATCCCCTGTCGACCCAACATTGATCTCATTGTACCCTTCATCAACGTCATCATCATCAACATCCCAACTCAAATCCTCCTCTTCTTCACTAGCAATAGCTCTCTTCACAAGATTTGCCCTCACATTCTCAGCTTGCTTAAGCTTATGCACTTTATAAAAATACCTATACCAGAAAGTTTCGTTATCAACGACATTAGGAACAACTTTTTTGTGTATATTATCCATTGCTCCATTTTCTTCAAGCAAGTTTTCAATTTCCTCACTCTTATCATTCAGCACAAATTGTGATTTCCACTTCTCATAATCACCCAAATCTTCAGGTTCCTCACAGTAAGTGGCCGAATCGCCTTGAATCGAACGAACCTGAGCATCAAACCTACTGTAGGGCTTCGAATTCGAGCTTCTTTGATTACTCAAATTTTGGTTACTACTATTATCAGAATCAGATTCCTGATCTACAGCAAGGATCGCATCCTTACCTTGAGCGATAATCTGAGCCGTACCTTTCAACACGGAGCTACCGAATTCATCGAACGCGTGCCCTACCGTCTCCAGCGATCCCTGAGCGACCTCAATTTCCTTCTTCAAACCAGAGCCAAATTCCTGGAGATCGCGCCTGTAGGTCTCGATAACCGACTCCGATTTGGCGCTCAATGTCTTGATCAGACCACCGAAACTCCACGCTCCGTCAGCCGCGGAGGAATCCGCGTCAGGGCTTGGCTTCGGCGGATCCGATGATTCTTCTCCGTCTTTCAGCAAGGATTTTTCAGGCGATCGGGGCTCGGATTCGGACGTCGTGGAAGGATCCGGATCGTCGGAAAACACCGATCTGAAGAAATTCATTTGACGGATTTGAAAAAAAGATGGATCAAAATTGAGAAAATGGGGAAAACTAGTTGCGATTATGGAAGAAAGCAAAGATCGAGAGAAGCGTGGATTTGAAGAGTGATGAAGTTTTGGATAGAAACAGTGTTCGTCAAGACGGTGGGAAGTCTCTATCTGGAAGAACGCAAGGCCACACCGTAATCGGTGAAGTTCGAAATCTCAATCCCATTTCGAAGTTCAGTTATTTTCTTTTGTGAAAATTTCCAATTTAGGGCTTATATGGTTTGGGTTTTCACTGTTAAGTCTCTAGGTTTTCTAAAGGTTTAGTTTAAGGTTAGATTATCAAAAATACCCCTAAACTATCGGGTCGGTTTCAATTATATCTTGAACTTTCAAATGTTTCATTTCAGTCCTTAAAATTTGAAGTTTGTTTCAAAATGACCCTTGAAGAGTTTTTTTTTACGTTAAATCCATGAATGGAAAATGGCGTGTTTGTATATGTATTGTTGCTTATGTGAATAGATTTGAAATACGTGAAAAAACAAGAAAAATACATGGACAGAAAATGACAAACATTTGAAGTTTGTTTCAAAATGACCCTTGAAGAGTTTTTTTCATTAAATTCATGGATGGAAAATGACTTGTTTGTATATGTATTATTGCTTATGTGAATAGATTTGAACATATACGTGAAAAAACAATAAGAACACATGCAAACACATCATCTTTTGTCAATAAATTTAATGGAAAATGTCTTCGAGGATCGTTTTGAAACAAACCTCAAACCTTAAGAGTTAAAATGAAACTTTTGAAAATTTATGGGTATAATTATGAAACCAACGTCATAGTTTAGAGATATTTTTGATAATTTAACCTTAATTTAATTATACAAATTGCTCCTGAACTTTATAGTTATTTCACTTAGGTCTCTCGACTTTTAAAAGTTTCGTTTTACTAATTTTAAATTCTTTTCAAAACTACCATTTTGTTTCAATAGTAAATTCTTTTTAAAACTACCATTTTTTTAATAATACGTAGGTAAAAGTGATCGTTTTAATTATGTCCCTAACTTTGGGATGGAGTTCCATTACATACTTATTATTTCAAAAGTTTCATTTGAACACTGGCTTCTAAAATTTTTTGAGACTAACCATTCAATTAGTTTTCCTATTAAAATAAGGCTAAATTAAAAAAAAAATACCTTTTAACTTTGTTACATTTGCTCTTTGTTTTAAAAATATCCATATTCTTTTAAAAGTTATAATATTTACTCTCGATCCTTCATAAATGTTTCAAAACTACCATTGAAGTAGAAATCTGTTAGAATGTTGGTTGAAAAATAGATGTGACGATTACCTAGAACAAAAAGTACAACATTCAAACACTTAACTTCTTGTCCAACATTCTAATGTTTTTTCTACCTCAAAGATAGTTTTGAAACGTTTATGAAAGGTCAAAATTAATATTGCAACTTTTAAAAAGTAATATAATTAGGAAACTTATCCTAAAATTCTAAGGCATAATTGAAACTTGCCACTTACACTATTTTACAAGTCACTATCATGTCTCACTTTCACTATCATTTTAACGAAAAAGTTAATTAAATGATAGTTTGGAAACAAGGGACATAAACCGTTAAAAGTTTATGAACATGTATAACTAAAACTTATTAACTTACCCTAAAAATTCAGGGGCATTCTATATAATTTAATCTTTTTAAAATTTTTATCTTTGTTCCTTGAATTTTGAGAAATTGTATGATATGGTTGTAACAATAGGATCAGATAAGAATAACAAAAAAAGAAAAAATAAAAGGTATGTATTGGTTGTGGAAGACAATTTAACAGCATATGATATGAGCACCTTACCCTTATCTCAGACATCTTATTTTAGAATGTGATGAAGCTCAATGCTCTGTTTTTACCCTTATTTATGTTACTATTTTCATTTGTGTTATTCACAACTAAAAGCAAGTTAGCTTGTTTAGATTTGTTTGTTAGCTTTCAATTAGGAGTATTAGTTAGTTGTTTGATGGTTAAGCTAGTATATAAATATCAAGGTTGGTATCTTGCCAAAGATTGATTCATCATTAAATAAAATTTTGCAACTCGATCTACACCAAAAGTGGTATCAGAGCTCCAAGAGACTTGGACCTGATGGCGGGCCAAAATCAAACTGGCAAGTAGAGGAATCTTCAACTATCCTCTTAAACGGAAATTTGGCTAAGAATTTGATGTGTCATGAATAAAGATGAAACGACCCACCAGTTTAAGGAAATTGGAAGAAGACAAACATAATTTTCAAAACCAAATGGTTATCAAACGGGGTTTTAACTAAATGAAGTTGGTACCTAAAGTAAAAGTGATAATGTACATGAACCTGTTTGTTAAATAACATAACATGAATATGTTTGTTTTTTCAAGTTCAACAAATTTAAATTTTACAAAAATAACACCATCAAAACTAACTCAAATTCAAATATAATATAAAGTGTCATAAAAAAGTTTATGTTGTAATCGAAAAGAAATGAGGAATTATAATATTTTTTGAAATACATATTAAATTTATATTATCTAGAGAAAAAAAAAATACAACAAATAGAGGAGGAGGTAGAGTGGAAGGAGGTGATGATGAGGTGGAGATGTGATAAGAATGAACGTTTTACTCTACAACGAAATTTTGATTTCTAGCCAACAAGAACATTGCTCAACTGACATAAAACTTAATGATAAAAAAAAATTGTGGTTCGAATCCTTCCTCCCTCATTTATTGTAAAAAAAAAATCTAAATTTAGATATTAAAGGAAAATAATATACCTTTAAAGAATCTCAATCCTCTCATTTTCACAACAAATAAAACACATCTTCAATCTCTACAAGACCTTCTTCTATGCAAATTATATTATACTTTTTAGTTTATATAATTTTATTTTAATTAGTCATATTAATACATTTTTAACCTAACAAAATTTACTATCAAATTAAATGGTAATTACATAAATGTAGATAAACCTAGAAAATGGAGAAGTTCACACTAAGATATAAATTTTCTTGAGAGAAATTTGAGAGATAGTATTCAGGGGCTTTTTGCTCTCAGGAGTAGAAATTATGAAGTCTAGAGTTATTTTGTCTTGAGAGTTATGAAGTCTGTGTTTAAGAGTACAAAGTTGTTTAATTAGTCTAGAGTTACGAAGTCTGTGTTTAGAGAGCAGATTTGTTTAACTTGGAGTTATTAAATCTATGTTTGGGATGCGGAGTTGTAAAGTATGAAGTCAACTTGGTGAAGTAATATGAGTGAGGATGCAGTTCTCAAAATGCTAGAAATTTTGAGGCTAAATTTTGAGCCTTAAGTTGGGAGACAATTTCATATTTATAGGACTAGCTAAATCAATGGTTGGCTATGATTAGGAGTGCATGCATAACTCCAAGTGCTCTAAGGTCACTGGATGATTATATCCCCTTAATTTCCTTAGAAGTATATGCACATATCGTACTTAAGGATTAGTTATATTTTTGAGATTTGGTCATGGGATGACAATTGACGACCTACTCAATCTCGCACCTAACAATGACACATAGCGGTGGTTTGTAGGGTTTCTAGTTATATATTTGTATATAACGTTGTGGCCTTATTTGCATAGAGAAATATAACTACACTTGCAAAGTATAATAAAATGTTAAAAATGTTTACAAGCCTAAAAACCTAAAGATTGATTTGCCTCATATGCGGGAGTGATTATCATTCTAATTAAATTTCGATCATGTGAATAGATTTTGGTCCATATAAATTCAATATTTCTAAACCGTGTCTAATTTTGGCATCATTTTATTAATTAATTAAGTCTTTGGAAAAACAATTAGAATCCTAATTTTTTTTCATCCTTGTATACTACTATTGTGACTATGTAATACGTATATTTTACTTATACAAATTTCAAGAAACGATCATATATATACAATGAAAAAACGAAAAAAAATGAGTAAAACCAAATTATATGCAACTAAATATGGAAGATATATATATACAACAAAAGGGTTTAACATAATATAAAAATTAGGAGAGATATATATAATTGTAGAGAGAAAAGTTGTGAATAATGAAAATGGAAAAAAGTTAGCTAAAAAGTGACCCTCAAAAACACAATAATCTTAGAAAAGGGAGAGAATTTCAATTGTCACATCACTCTCTCTATTCACAATCTGACAACAACAACAAATCTTCATCTTCCTTCTTCATTCATCATTCTTCAATCTTCTTGCTCTTCCTCTCTCTCTCTTTTAAATTCTCTCTTTCCCTTTCTTTTTCCACCCACTTGGTGAAAAAATTTGGTTCTAAAAAGGGATTTTCAAAAGACCAAACCCCAAAAAGTTAAAAATAAAAAAAAAATTAAATTAAAAGAATTAAACCACTTTGCCAACTTCCCCCAAATCCAACTTTGATGATCATTATACCAATACATGTTCTTTGCTTCTTCTAATTATTAAGGCTTGACCCTTTTTTTTTTTTGTAGCAAAAAACCCATATTAGAAAAGATTAAAAGATTAAAAAAAATTAAGGGTCTTTTTTTATTTTTCTCTTTTCTCTCTTTTATTTTTCTCTCTCTTTTTCTCCTTTTACTCTTCCAATGAATGAGTGGATGGACGGTAGAGATCATAGGGGGCCCAAAGGTGATCAACGGTGCAGGGCTTCCTAGAATCTAGTCTTAGCCAAGGCTTCCCTTTGCCACTCCAATGGAGGAGGCTGATCGGACCAGGGTGGAGGCTCCGGCATTTGCCTTCGAGGTTGTCGCCGCCGAGGCCGTGCTGGTTCCAGCGGTGATCGACCGGGCGTATGTCGCCTGCGAGGACGAGGAGGAACGGTGGCAGAGAGCCGAGGTGGTATATCCGTCGCTGCTTCTGCACTGCCATCCACTCTTCCATCTTTTGAGTAAACTGGCCGCTCCGCCATTTCTCGACGTCGACCACCATTACGCCGGTGTTGAAGTAGCACGGTTGTCGCCCGTTGAACGTCTTTGCTAGCTCCGGGTCCAACCAGAATTGGTCTGTGAAGTATTTTGTGAAGTTTGCATGACAATATTCTGGTGCTGCCAATGCCTATGCATGAAAAAACACATCAACATGCAATATGTTTCAAATATATATGTATATATATAAACTAGTTAAGATGTTAGTAATCATCTCTCATAAAAGTTAAACTCCTGTTTGAACTAAAATAATAGTAATAATACATATCATAGCCAATTTAGTATACTTTAATTATTAGAACACCTCTTTTTTCAAAAAAAAAAAAAAAAATTATTAGAACACCTCTAATATTTTTTAGAGGAATGATACCTATCATCGATTTTAAGTGAGACATCTCCTATTTCAAAAAAAAAAAAAAAAAAAAAAAAAAAAAAAAAAAAAGTGAGATGTCTCCAACATTCTTTTTTTTTTTTTTTTTTTTTTTTTTTTTATAGAAGATACGTCTCTTGCATTCTTAGAGAATGATACATATTGTCAATTATAAGTGAAATTACTAATGTTTTAATCCATATCAATGATAATTACTAATGTTTTAACCAATAACATTTTTTTATGCTTAAAAAAAAAACCAATAACAATCTTTAAACAAGTTGTTGTCAAAAAGAAGAAAACATTAAAAAAAATAATTAAAAAAAAACAATTATCTTTGAATAAGTTGCAAAGAAATAATTCATAATTGAGAATATTTACTTAATAGTTTACAAATGCGTTTCTTTTTCTCCCTTTAAGAGAACAGAGAAACCTAAAAAGGATATTTTTTTAATTCAATTTATCTTTCCTTTTTTCGTTCAAATGATGGGATGAAAATTTGACACTCTTACTTCCAAAGAGAAGTTTATAATGTATTAATCGAATGGGATCTGGAAAAAATCAGGCTTCAAACATAATTTTCTCTTTGAACAAAAGAAAACTTGTTGGCAAATTTTTCTTAAAAAAATTTGTAACAAAAATAACGTCAAATATTATAAACATTTTTTTAAAATACATATTCAAAAACCAATTTTGTTTAACTTGTTGTTTTTCACTTCTCCAAAATATTTCCAAACTTCAATTTGAAAAAGAAAAATTAAAAATTAAAAGTAGTTTAAAATGCCCTTGGCAAAAAATTAAACAAGAAAAAAAAGAAACCCTAATTTCTTAATTGAAATGTAATAATAATAATAATAAAAATCAGAAGAGAGAGAGAGAGAAGGTATATATATAAATTTGCAGTTTAGGGTTTGGTGCTCTGAAATTGAAGAATTTGTGGTTTACCTTCTCTCCCAAATCCACTCCCCAAAGCTCTGCAACATCGTCAACGACGACCAAATCGGAGTCCAAATAGATAACTCTTTTCACCTCCGGCGGCAAAATCTCCGCCAAGTAAATCCTCGCGTAGTTCAATGGCTGATCCAAAGCTTGTCGAATCGATTTCGAAATTTTCCCCCGAACCCTACCGGCGTCGAATCGATAAACCTTGAATTTCAGGTACGGAAACGTCGCTTTGATGCACGAGAACACCTCCGACTCGAATCTCGCCCACAGGAAGTGAAACTCGACGTTCTCGGGGCAAGTCGAGTGCTGAAGAATCGACAACACGGCCGCCATCGTTCCTCTCAGGTAATTCGAATCCAATGTCATGGCGACGTGAATCTTCTCATCTCTATTGCAGGAATCGCCATTGCGAAATGCCGGAGCCTCGCGGAAGACAGGGACATCGGAGGAGGGCTTGCGGATGATCCCTAGGCGGATTCCGGCGGTGGCGATGGCGGTGGTGTTGGGGAGGAGGAGAGACAGGAGGAGGCCGAGGAGAGAGATGGAGAAATGAAAATGGAGGTGGTTGTTCCAGAAGGCCATTCCTGCCCTGTAAATTCGAGTTGGAAATTGAACAGCAGGGGAAGGGAAGGGGGAAAGAAGATCAAAGAAGAGAGAGAGACAGAGTGATGGCAGCCATTGTTAGGCTGGTTTGGAGAAGGATTAGGAAGGAAGAAGTTAGGAATGATTGAACAGAAGGGATAAAAAATGGGAAGGAAGAAGGTTGGTGGGATTCTGAGGAAGGGAAAATTCTTAGGACAACAAATGCCTATTTCTGGCCATGGTGATGCTGTGTGGGATCATTGACAAACACATGAAAACTTTCCTTTGCCCTTTTGGTTTTTTCTGATGGAGGTCAGCATTTTCTAATTTTTCTTTTTCAGCATTCATTTCTTTTCCACCTTTCTTGGAGTTTGAGGATATAACTTAGAATGAGGGGATCTAGCCAATTTTTAGATTTTCTTTTGTGTGTTTGTTAAAATAGTCAACTACATCTTTCTAGCTATCTTTTTTTTTTCTTCCTCTAATTTTTGACAATGGAACAAGAAGACATTTGGAGGATATTGTTTGACTCATAGTTTTTTTAGTAAATTTTGGTTTTGGATGCATAGTTTTGGTAGTTTGTAGTGGGATTTCAAAGTAAGAAAAACACTATCATTGTATAATTTTGATCATAGTGAGTTTTTTTGTTTTTCCCTTGACCACTTTTTTGTTGTTTGAGTTTTCTTGTGTTATTTACAATTTGAGTATTTATCTTTGTATTTTTCTATTACTGTGTTCCAAACTTTCAACAAGGTTTATGAAGTCTAGAATTAGAAAACTTAGGTTTCATCATTCAAATATTTAGTCAATGAATGACATTTGGACAGGTAATACTAATAATTTTTTTAACTTATTTAAAGCTTTCATTTTATGTTTCGTAATAAGAGGATAATTTGTAGCATTACAAGTTGTACCTATTCATCCACAAAGAAGTTGAATACTCAAAAAGTATAGCTCTATCAGTTAAAGCATATATCTTCAAGCATATATCTTCGATTGGGAGATCAGAGATTTGAATCTGTCCTTCTTACCCTATGGTTGAACTTAAAAAATCTGGTAAAAGTAAAACACATAAATAAAAAGCATTATATCCCACAATTTGGAGCTAATTAACTTTACTACACTATAAGGTAGAATGGTTGAGAATCATCATTTGAACCCTTTTTTTTTTTTTTTTATGTAATTTGATAGTTCTAGAATTATCTTTAATTATACTGGTCCATGCTTTAAGTTCATAACTTTTATAAAGTAATATTTATGTTCTAGATTAAAATGAACCATGTCGTGTTAAAAATGTTTTTTCAATCTTAACCAAAATTTTAAAATGAAAATTTTAGGGGTAACTACACAAATGGGTCAATAATAGTCCATTTATTCCAGAAGTGTCTATTTTGTTATAATTTTACATTTTTGTCAGCTCACAACCGGATATTAAAGGAGTTTAAGAAGTCCATTTACGTATTTGTTCTTATCGATTGACAGGAAAAAAAATACAATACTAAAATAAATTAATAAAATAAGAGTTACCAAATTAAATAAGGGCATTTAGGGAAGAATAAAAATTGAATTAATGCATGTAATCGATAAATATGGAAGATTTAGACAAATTTGAAATTAATGGGTTAAAGAAGTCCATCTACCATAATTTCTAAAAATTCTAATTTTTTTGGGATAAGTATACCAAATGATCTCTAATCTTTTGGATAATTCTTTATTTAGTCATCTAAAATTTTGGTTTGGATAAGTATATCAAATGATCTCTAATCTTTCAAATCATTCTCAATTTAGTTATCATCTTTTAGAATTTTCAGTTTTACTTTTAATGTATTAAAAATTATTAATTAAATCCTTGGGTAAAAAGTTATTAGAATTTGTTAACAAAAAAGTTAAATTTTGCTAAATTATTGTTTTATTAACGTATTTAAACACATGAACATGTCACTTAAGTATTATTTGACACATGAAACTCAATGACTCAATGACTCAATTGAGAATTTTAAAAGACCAAGACCATGATATATTTAACTTTGTTTTTCAAATCGATCAAGATTTCAAAAAAATAAAAATAAAAATAAAAACTTAACACAAAATCACGAAGTCCTAGAATTTCTCTAAAAGAAATGGTCTTAGAAGAACAAAATATATCAATCACGTTTTTATGGATTCTACTTTAATTTTGTCATGATAGCTTTATTTCATAAAATTTCAAATAAATCACAAATTACGTTTTAATGGATTCTTCTTTAATTTTGTCGTGATAACTTTATTTCATAAAATTTCAAATAAATCACCAATTATTTTACTCGATCCATGAAGATGCAACTTAAATCCCAAACTAAAAAGAATGAGATTGAAGTTCAAGCAAAAATCAAACGAACCCAAATTAAAATTTGAATTTATAATGACATTGAGAAAAAGAAAAGAAAACATTTGAATTTTTTTTTTCGTGTTACTAAAAGTAAAATGCTGAAGATTATCAAACGAATTTTTTATCAAACTCGTAAGGAAGAATTTTGAACCTAGGTCCAAACCTATAACCCAGGAAAGAAAACACTAATATCTAACTACTTAAGTTCGGCTCGATCCATCACTTGTAACATAGAACGAACACTTCGAAAATCCTAGCTATAGTTTGAAAGTTGATACTCCTCTACTCAAATAGAACCTTACTAGGCCTAAAGATCTTTCATCCACAATCAAATGTCTCGAATGTTCTTCCATGAGACCTTTCACATGTTTTGTGTCTATTGGTTTGAGGATGGTACGACGTAACTCGTGACTAGCAAAAGACTCGCTTTTTTCGGTCATTGCTATGGTGTATGAGCAAAGACGGGGGAATATGATGTTTTATTAACAAAACCAGAAATATGAAGTAGAACAATGCAGATTCAAGATCTTCACACTATATTCCATGACAGTAAGATTGATTGTTCCTTATATTCCACTGTATTCTTGGGAGTTCGACTTTATACTTCATGTCGAAGGTGAAAACAACTTCGATCAACATCAAAGTTCATCCTTTACAGGCGCTTCGAAACACTGTTCATCCCAATAGTAGGGGAACTTCAATCTTGCTGCAGTGTGGGGCATGAACCAGTCATCATAAATAAACCTGCAAGCAAACCGGAAAAGCAACCTGTGACTGAAGAAATAGAAGATCAAATTTTTTGACATTTTGTAGTCTTTATTCCTTGGTCTAAGCCAATGGTGTCTTGATTGTTCAAGAGTCTTAGAGCCTTACAAGCAGCTTGAAATTGCTGCCTCAAAAGATCGATATAGTTAAGTAAGCATATTGTTAAGTCGAATTGACCTAGATGTGCGTGTGCGCGCTCGCGCGCGTGTATAATTCATTAAGATCCATGAATTAGCTTCTTTAAACCACAGGAAGCTCAAATTAGACCCATCTGTAATCAATTAAAAACAAATAAAGATGAAATATAGAATGAAAATGGAAGGAAAAATACGCACACTTTAACTGGTGGCCTAGAAATGATGACAAGCATCTGTAAATCCTCATGTTCATTCGTATTCCAGACCTGTGTTAATGGTTAAACATTCAAGTTAAATCAGAGTATTGGTTCAAGTTGGGAATTGTTACGAGCACTGTGGTCTATTTTCTAAACCGATGAAAAAAAAATCCAAATAAGGTCAAAATGGCAACATAATAAAACCAAGTACTGCAAACAAACACCAAAACCACATCGTAGGATTCTAGAGGTACAAGAGCAAGCTTGATCAGTGCACTTTTCTTGTCCTGTCGTTAACAGTAAATAACATCCGATCCTAATGAAATTAATGGCAAAATGAATACTAGAAATTCAAATTTTCCAAGGACAATTTTTTGTTTCCTCGTTAATAAAATTCCTCTACAACTTCAGCAATGTCAACAACTAGTTCCTCCTCCTGGTCCCACCAAATGACCATTGTAATGTCAATCGATCAATCATTTTCAAACTAACCTGCAAAGTGTCAATCCAGAATTTGCATTTGCATTTGGAACAAGATGCAAATTCTTTGATGCTCTCAACTATTTACTCTTAATGGATAATTTAAACTAATTTTTAATACCAAATTTATCACAAGGAAAGCTCATTTACAAAGGTCAAGGGGCTGAATTGTGGTCAGTGGTTAAAACTGATACCGTGCACATTGGTTCACAGTTCACAGATCACTGGAGAAATGTTTCATCTGAGAGTCAGATTTCATGAATCTTTGTTACACTAAAGGAGAGGAACGTATAACCATAATCCCATTCCTTATGGCATCATTTTTTTTTTCATAGGAAACAGAAAACTTCATTAACTAAGAAGGGGAGGTAAGGCATCAAATCCTCAAAGACAGGGTAAGAGGAAGTAATTCGTATGTATGCATCTAGGCTTCAGAGTTCAACCTGATTGCCTCTTTCCGTTTTCCATGGCTGGGATGGAAAGCAAGCATTCCATTTCACAGGAAAATCATGCAATGAAGACGCTTGCAGAGCCTAGTGGGAGTGGGAGGATTTTGTAGGCTTTTGCCTTGTAATTTAATTTTTTTTCAACAAAAAACATATAGACACACAAATCCCCTTTCAAGATCCAAAGAATTACCAATCTCAATAACCACAAATTGAGAAAAAAAAAATTGACCTTGTTAGATAGTTTCACCTTCCAAATTCTCAATTAGCAAAATGGCAGTTTAAAGGGACAGGGATAACCAATTGTTAGAGAAAAAAAGGGCATGGATAAACCAAGAACATTCAAGCAAGTTTTACTTGAGAAGGAGCTTTAGAAATCAAGAAACAACGTCCTCTTATCCCCCCTATCCCTAATTCAAGATGCTCCTTTTATAGAATGAAGCATTGATGAAAACTCTAAAGATTAATTATAAAAATTTCTTCGAAACCTAAAAACTAGAGTGCAAGTGCCGGTGCTCGTGCTGAAGGGCAATAACATGGGAAGAATAGATGTAAATTTTAAATAGGTTAGAGATTTTTTTATAAGGAGCAAATACACTCCCACCCCCCATAAAGAAAGAAGTACGTCATATGATTTATTGGAACAGTAGCTTTCCAATGGGTATTGGTAATGCCATGAAGTGGGATCACTTTAGCACTTTTCATGGATTTTATTTGACAAAGGAGTGCCTCCACCCCGGGTCCCAAGGTTGTATTCTCTCTTTTGATAAAATAAATTCTCTTTTGAGGTTTCTTATCAAAAAAAAAAATTGACAAAGGAGTGATCTATTCTATTTAGTATTTTCTCTTGTTTCGAGTGTTTTGCTTAGAGTTAATTTAGAAGTTCAATTAATGTTTTCTTTAGCTTTGTTTTGCTATATTTCCTAGTTTCGCCTTCACTTTAGTGCATCTTCTCTAAGATTTTTTTATCCAAGTTAGCTATCCCAACCCAACCCTAACTAGTGGATATTGCACCTTACTACACCTAACAAGGAAAGAACCCCATCAACCTCATCAACTTTCAGGAAGAAGTCTTCCATAAGCTTTCCAATGATCTTTGCAACGGCAACAAGAATTCTAAGGATAGCAAGACTGATCACTGATGTGTCTGGCAAAGACAAATGATACTTGGGTCTACTATTCTAAAATTTGTAAGCAAGCAGAAATGATGTATATCAACTAAGCCCACAAAATTTATGGATAGTTCTGAAGCAAGGAGGAGATTTAAGTAGATCAACGAACCTGGTGAGCATCATTAACAGGAATGAGAAATGTACTGTTTGAATAGATAGAAAATTCTTCTGGTGTTCCAGGGTACTTTGCATGAGAACTAGGAGCAAGATAGAGAGTTCCAGTCCCCTTCAGAACCACAAATACTTCTTCACAGGAGTGCCTGTGAATGGGTGTGCGTGATCCCGGAGAAAATGTTTGGAGCCACACCTCCACCTGCAAAAGCCAGTAGAACAGTAAATAACTAAGCAACCAATGAAAAATATCTTTCGTTTCATCTTTCACAAAGCTTCACTGTGTTATAGAAACTAGAAGGATGAACACACCACACCTCCTTCAGCCCGTGCAATATTGAACCTGCAACGGTAATGTGAGACAAGCCTCCCCTTCCATAGTTATCTTGTGGAAGCTCACTGATGTTTCTTACCAGAGGCAACCCTGTGCATCAAGGAAGCTTCAGACGTATTTAGAAAGAACAAAATATGTGAATTACCATACAGAAGTCAGTCAGGTTAGGAAAATAAAGAACAGATTTCAGGCCGTCCCTATCACTTTCCTAACTTTACAAGTTTACATCAAAACACTTGGGTTCAAATCCAAATGCTTACAGGCATAGACATGCTCATATGCAACAATTTGAATACTCAAAACGAAGCAGAACATCCATTAGTTCAGTAGGAAACTTGAAGCTCTTTCTCCTGAATGCTATCATGACATAAATGTTCAATACTCAAATACCCAGAAACCAAAAACCACCATATTTCTAATCTTAAAACACAAAAGCATAAAGGATCACTAACCCAATGAAGATATCGTGAAAAAAACATAATTCAAGCGAATAACTGCAGTTGTGCTCATAGTTATGCCTCTTGGTGGTAATACTTAAAGGTAACATTTCTTAAAACTGGTTTTTGGAACCCATTAGCCGATCGCATCTCCAAAATCTGGACAAGTAGAAACATGCAGCCTTCTTTAAAGGACGAAGTTATCACTTCCCACTTATCCAATTTCCCTCTTCAAAATGCCGGAAAATTCTATGAGAAACTTGAAGGTCTCAAATGGTCAAAAGGGTTTCAAAAGCTACCCAAATGAAAACCAAAGGATTAGAACAAAAACATGTAATGTCAAGACCACTGAATACGACAGAACTCAACTTCTTTAGAGTACACAGAGCACAGACCAGCAAAACAACGAAGCAAGACGAGCGAATCGGCGCAGGAAGCTAAAGGGTGAAGGTTGAAGAAGAAAAGTACTCACCAGTGATGGAGCAACGGGATGCTTCAGAGATTGCAGAGAGGGAAATTAAGCAAAAAAACAGAGCTAAGGAAAGTCCCGCCATCCAATCGCTTCCGCAATTTCACCATTTTTGGTGTTTGATCTCTGCTTCACTCTATATACCCTTGTCGAGATTTTGTATGCAGAAACATTTTTAACATACGAAATTACAAGATTTATTTTTTAAAAAAATAAAGTTTGGGTAAATTTTCATTTTTACCCCCTAAATTTATGACATTGTATCGATTTTCCTCTTTAAGTTTTTAATTTCATACGACTGGACCTTGGAGTTTGTTAAATATGGCAATTTCAACCTTCTATTCAATTTCCAAAAATTCGTTATTTTAAAATATTCATAAGCTCGTTTCAAAAAAGAAATATATATTCATAAGCTCGTTGATTTCATTGATATCACGATTTGTACAAATTTAAGTTTAATTAATACACATTATTAAAAAAAAAATTTAATTAATGCACAAATTAACCATATAATAACTTTGTCAAAACTCATAGATTTTAACAAAAGTTTGACTCGAATATTTGAAATATTATCAATTTTGTACCACAAAATGCATATTAAAAAAATTCAATAAAAATGCTATTTTTTGGGGGGGTTAGAGTTTAGGGTTAATTCAATAAAAATGCTATTTTTTTTTTTTTTTTTTGGGTTTAGGGTTAATTCAATAAAAATGCTATTATATCTTACTTCAAATGTATTTTAAATAACAAAATTGTTGGTTACACTTTTGAAATAAGTGATTCTTTTTTTTTAAGTACATTGAAATAAGTGACTATTAATTATAAAATTATGTTTATTTTTTAATACATGTTTCAAGGATTTTCTATTAATCACATTAAATTCATTTTTGGATAATCCATCTCTCAACTTTTTTAAGCACTTTTTATTTTTTATTTTATTTTATTTTATTTTATTTTTATATCTGTGAGTGTCTGAGCCAGCTTAAGCGTATCTCGACTAATCTCACGAAACAACCGCCTGACCCTACTACATTTGGTTGCCAAGGAAACTCGTAGGATATTAAATATCCTAGGTAGGTGGCCACTATGGATTGAACTCATTCCCTCTAAGTCATTTATTAATCACTTTTTATTTAGTATGATGATATCATCAAGGTCCTGCTTCACTTGTGGAAGGCAAGATAGTCAATGGTTTGTTTGATTTCCCGCCCCACCACGGCAAGGGTTTCCCTGTCTTAGTTGATACTGTTGGTTGTTCTATTTGGTTTGTTTAATGAAGCTAATATTTAAAAAAGAAAAAAAAAATCATGTACGAAAGACACAAGGTAGATATGTATCCAAAATTTATAGAGTGAATATTAGCGAAGACTAAATTCTTTTTTCGAAAAGTAAACAATAAACTACTAGGTAACAGGAACGAAAACACTATAATACACCAATTTATGAAACAAAGTCTAAAACCCTCAATATCCAGCCATGTGATTGGTGAAGATTCAAGTATGTAACTCACTACTTTTTTTCCTAATATTCATGAAAATCAAAAAGTTAAAACATAAATGATGAACCAATCAAATAAAAATACCAACCTAATCATTCATCATCTCCCGCCAAAATCTTTTGGAGAGAACCAAAATTTATAGACTCTATAGGACAAACACAAGAAAATTTCATGAATTGAAGTTCATCCAATGGCTTGACACTCCCAAACTTTGGATCATAAATCAAAAGGGTTTCATCATTGAGAAGACACAAGATCGATCCATCTTCATACGTTCTGATAAGTTTAAAGTTGACCGTCGATCGACACGGCGACATCCAATCTTTTGGCATGTCATCGATAACGAATTCTCTAGTCCATGACTCTTCCCCTCCATATCTATGCATCATCCACACTTCAAGCTTACAACATGGATATATGAAGAAAAATGTAGCATAAATGCAGTCACTAAATGCTCCAATGGACACTTTCCAAGAAGGGCCAACTCCTGAAAGAGAAATTTTTGCTTCGACTTTCTCGTTTTCGACGTCGAATCGACATACAACGTACTCGTGTCGGTCGTTCTTTCTGTCTGTTCCAATCCAATAAAGAGCTCCATCGAAGTAAACACCATTGTTTCTAATCTCAAAAGGCACAGATTCAGCACAGTTCCATTGTTTGCTTCCACCAAATGTGAGAATCTCAAAAATGGTAATGGATTTTCTGATGTCAAAGAAAACTCTAGCTACCTTGTAGCGCTTCGTCTTAGGGCTAAAACCAAATCCATAACTGTAAATTCCATTTGTTCGGCCATAATGATTTGCATCTCGTACTACGCTTGGAAGTTTGATGTACTCCTTTGTCGCTGGATTTAATATGCCGGCACAACTAACGAGATATCCGAATTTGAAAATAAGCAAGAGTCCATTGCAGGAATTGGCAAATAGAGTATACAACCAATTATCACAGGGAAATTCAACCGGGAGAAGGAAACTTATTCCTCGATCAAAATCGATACAATGCATCTCAGATGATGTATTAAACGTATGGATCTCAGGTGCATTCGAAGTGCAGAGAAAGAAAGTGTTTGAGATGATTTCATAAACTGAAGCGTGATTTAAAACCACATTACTCCAAGATTTACAGACGAGTCTGCAAGCAGGCAAATAGACGATCGGAAGTTTGGAGAAGATTACCCGAATAACATCCCGCGGAAGCCTCCAATCTACGTTCAGAGTAATCCTCTTACTTTCCGGATTCTCCATCTTTGATTTGATGCTATTTCGATTTCCAGAGAGATTTGTTTGGAGAAATCTCGGAGAGACTACGAACGGGCTTAGAGAGATCGGCGGGCGGCGGAGGGGGACGAGCCGACTGCTGGAGTATGCCGTCGTGCAGCAATCGCGAGAGGTTTACAGATACTGTGTAAAGAGGGCGACGGCATAGAGGATTTGGAAACAATAATATTTTTTTTTTCAATTTTGAAACGATAATATCTAAAAAAAAATGAAATCTCATCTTTTTATTTTAGTTTTCGTCCATTTTTAATTAGTATTATTCTAATATATTTTTTTTTTTTTTTGAGAATGTATTATTCTAATATGGTGTGATTAAAGTTTATTTAAACATCTCTACATATTCAAATATTAGATTAGAGATTATCAAATTATAAATTTATCTCTTAAAATGAGCATAGCTTAGCGGTAATTGACATATACCTCGATTAAGAGGTTAGAGATTTGAATTCCCCACCCCAATGCTGTTGAACTAAAAAAAAATATTATAAATTTCTCTCTCTCAACTCACAAGTTTTCGTTTTATTGCCAACAAAAGCATTACTCAATTGGCATAAAGCTTATATTCCGACCAAGAGGTCGAAGGTTCAATCCCCACCCCCACATGTCAAAAACAAAAAAAAAAGTTTTCGTTTTATTGATATTCTTAACTCTTTCGAGAAGTTTCAAAAATACTATGGAAAACTTTTTTTCTCTATCTGCAAATATCCTTACTTCGTAGGGTTATGGTTATGGATTTAGAGCTTTTGAATAATACGGGTTGTCCAATTTACAATGTTAATTAATCAAAAGTTTGATAGGGTTTTTTTTTTAATATTTATGAAGTGTTAGAACCAATGTAAAACAATATTCCCATTTATTTTGCCTAAATGAATATAAGGAAAGAGAAAAGCTTGCTTGTGAGGAAATAGTAGTGAAAAAATCATCAACAAAATCAAGTCAGAGACGTGAAGAATTCAAGAAGGAAGTAAAAGTCATATTGAAGTGTAACACGAGAATCTGATCACACTCATGGAATGCTATATTGAAAGAGAAACTATAAGTCCCCTCAAGAATACATAAACATGATATAATTACTCCTCCAAAACCAATCCTAGAGTGTGGAGCAATATCACAAATGCCAAATGCAGGCAGATATTTAAGGCTATCACCAATATATTACTACCTTCTAAGATCTCAAGTAACTATCATACCTTCTATACATTAGAATTCTTTACAGATTTTCGATCCAATCTGAAAGCCTCGAATCCATTGTTCGAGAAATGGCTCGTTTCTCTAAGTCTTAGTCTGTTTTCTGGAACCATCCCAACTGCAGATGAAAGTCTATTTTAGAGGAGACAAAAAACAAAAATCTATAGAATCGTTTTGTAACATTCTTGTTTCTCATTATCTGTTTCTTGTTTACAAAATTTGAGAAATAGATGCGTTTAGTACCTATTCATGTTTCTTGTTTGTCATTTTCCAGAAACGTTTCCAAAATTGTGTAGAAATTTACTAAAACGAGCCCTACATTTCTATTAGGTTTATCGTATGGTTAGAAACAATCATACCTTCCAAGCATACATTCCAAAAAAGGCTATGGTATCAGCTGACCAGACGACTGCAAAAGACTTCAAGAAAAATGGAATTATAACATTGAGTAATGGGATGAGGAGGAACAGATAGTTGAGAGCTTCTTTCTCTTTTTTTGAGCAGTCTCGTGCTCGAAGTGAAGGGATTGCTGCCATTCAAAATTTTCACATAATCAGTCAGAGTTTTTCTAGTGAGAAAATAAAATTTATCGTGGCCAAAATAAGTAAGAGTTGGTGCAGAAAGCCGGTATTGATAAGGTATAAAAGCAGTCAAAAGACGAAAGAGAAGATGAAATCTAGCAAATGAAGTACCATGAAAGACTAGAGTTAAAGAAGATAAAGATATGTCATTAATCCTGAGTCATATACTTAATAGAAAAAATAAGCAAACAATGATGCTTGTAGGATATGATTTCTTGTTTCTTTTTGACAAAACAGAATATAATTGATCAGACTACGATGGGAAAAAGACAACGCAGTCTTAGAGTTTCACCTTAGTTTCTTTACCAATAATAAACTTATGGCTAAACTAGATAGCACTAACATATAAATCAAAGTATGGAAAACCAACTTTAATCAAAAGGGCCAAGCTAAAAGAAGGGATACAAAAAAAACTTACAAAAAAGAACAATATTTTTTGGTAATAGAAAACAAAGAATAATTACAAAACAAATTTGAATCAAAAGCTCGAAGACCAAATGTCAAACATCTTCCCACAAACAATCTAGTCCCATCAACATTCTCTCGTTCCTTTTCGACCAAATAAACCACGTAGTGCAAAGAAACTAGCTCGTAGAGTAGAGAACACAGCCTTATTAGAGGTAAAAAGAAAGAGTTTTGCTAATGGTGGATGAGTACTTCACTCTAGCACGGGGGGTACTTACTGAACATCCATATTGACCACATTCCCATTAATCTCCATATATCTGGTTCGTTCGATGGGAATATAAGATTGAAAGATAGCACTCCGCCTAACAACATTGAGACATAGCCTTGAACCTCAAAAACAGTGTATAATGTAGTTCCAGGTACAGCAGGGTTTTTTGAAGCAGTAGAGGCCCTTGGTGCAAATGTTGCAGCAGTCTTTTGAACAACCTGTTATGAAGGTCATTGAAAGTGTTAAGTGCATAGATATCGAGTATATAGAAGCTCTCTCTTCAAACGAAAGTGAACTTCCTTCTGTTTTTACTTAGAAACATAGATTTAACAATAGAGCTGTGAGCGCATATCAAGGAAATTCGCACTCAAGATAAAAATCGCACTTCAACTGCTGCTTACCCTTACAACATTTAGTTTTAATAAAACACGTTGGATTTTAATAACCGAGATAGGTGACTAACCCCTTCACATGTCCAAATGTCATTAGGCCAACCGAGGATGGTTTTTTAAAATATGATTCTCGTAATCAAAATTATCACATCATATTTGTTGCTTCAATCTTGAAGTTGACTTGACTTTATAACACTTCTACCCCATGTCATTACCTCTCCATTTCATGTAATAGTTCACTTGTTCGGGAATTTTAAGAATATATACAAAAGATTAATTATACCCTAATCTAATCTATTAGCTTAAGCCTTTGAGTCTAGTGGTGATTTGACATGGTACTAAAGTAGATGACCCTGAATTCGAACTTCTATACCACTCATTTCCTCTCCATTTCATATAATAGTCTACTGGCCTCGTACCAGTTTCCAGACGCATAAGTGAAAAAAAAATAGTAATAATAAATCTATCCTAAACTGTCCTCTTAAGTCTATCTAGCAATAGTTTAACAATTGAATAAGCTATATGATCTTTCCGGCCATTCAATAAGCCATTGGTTCTCTACGTGCTATCACTTCCATCCATTCGGGAGAGAGAGTTAAATATTCGTAGTGACAACTGCCATTTCTCCATAAGCCTACAAAAATCCCAATAATCTAACAGATGGGACTAACAAAATCTATAACCCCATTAGACAATTCAGAAGAAATTCCACATTTAAGTAAATCTTGAAAGTTCAAATCAAACCCACTGAATCACCACAACATAATTTGTAAAATAATCAAGTAGACTGACAGATACCCACTAAATTTTAGCAATCAAAACCCGCAAAAACAATGAAAAATCATCAGATACACCGAATTCAGTACAGAAAACAAACCTTCTTGAGATCTTTATCTAGCGCGGGAGCAGTGGACGCCTTGCTCTGTTGCTGGGGTTCGGCTGCCATCCCATTTTCTTCTTCTTTCGGTCCCTCTACTGCCTGGGTTTGCAAGTCGTTGGAATTGGCGCGTAATCTGTGAGTTCCTCTGATGGCAGAGAGCTGACGAGAAATAGCGGTTCTGTGGGGAAAGAAGCTTGCGATATGGCAGAAATGGCAACGAGAACTGGATATTAGAGTGTTCATTGCGTTGCTTTGGATAAGAAACGCAAGCCAAAGGAGGAACCTGGCCGCACGACCAGTGGCACGGGCACTATGAAACGTAACCGTATTGTTTATTTATTTATTTTTATTGAAAACATGATTTTTTTTTTATAATATGTGAGAGTGGGGATTCGAACCACAAACCTCGTGGTTATCAATACAGCTTTATGTCAATTGAGTTATGCTCTTGTTAGCTTATTGAAAACATGGTTAGAAATTAGAGGAGTGTATATATATACCATTGATGATCATAACAACTCTGTCGTTACATGCCAAAGCGAGCTTAGTGGTAATTGGTGTGTACCTCCAACTATGAGGTCAGACATTCAAATCCCCCCACCCCAAATGTTGATGTACTCAACAAAAAAAAAACTTGTCGTTACAGCCAAAGCGAACATAGCTCATCGATAATTGCTATGTATCTTCAACTAAGAGGTTAAAGATTTGAATCCCTCCACCCCAAATGTCGTTAAACTTGAAAAAAAAAAAAAAAAAAAAAAAAAAAAAAAAAAAAAAGACTTGTCACTACAACATCGACCTAAATGTAAGAAAATCAAATTTTCAATCTCGCATGTTGTTGAACTCAAGATAAAACAATAAATAGAGGTCGAGAAGTTTTTTTAATGGTATGAATTATTGACATGTCTAGATGGTCATTTGCGATTAAGTGGATAATGATCAATGTGATCTAGTCAACTTTATAGAGTGAATGATGGACCTATACACTACATCATCATCTCGATAATAATGTTAACGATGTGTAATAGATAAAAATGCAATTTAAAATTTTTGTTTTTATTTAAATTTTATAATTGAAAATAAGAATTTACATGATATTTTTATATTCATGGATCGTGCCTATCACAATAACATTTTTAAGTTAATAAAATGATATATGTAGTCTAAGGTTCAAAATATCTCACTATTATAATTATAATGCTATATATTTTAAAGTTATTAATACCAAATCTTTTTATCTAGTTGTTGTCTCGATCTTTGTCACACTGTGTCAAACTAACTAACAATATTATTAGTATACAAACCACGACTCTAGATGTAATTTTTTTTTTCATAATGTAATACATTATTAGATGCAAGAGTTCAATTAACACGTGAGAATGGAACTATATTCATATTCCAACATTTGACATTCAATAATTCATCCACGGTTCCATGAAAACCACTTATTCTATTTCTAAAGTGCATCAGTCTCATTATTACAAATATTTTATTCTTATTATTTATACATCATTGTTTTATTTTATACAAATAAATTTCAGATCCTACATTTTGGATCATGCTCTCTCTAGAAACCAAGGGATATGAAAGTCAAGGAAGAGAGATCTTACAACTTACAATCACTTGCAATGGAGTGCAAAGTTGGCTCTAATGGGCCACTCATTTCAGTATTTTATAGTTTAATTCCATTTATAATTGCTTCATAAATCAAAACTAAAAATATATAGAAAGGTTGAATTTAAGAGACACAAAGTTCGAAGTAGGATCCTATATGGAAGCTCTCCTCCTTCTAGTTCGTGAATATCCTCTATTTCAAGCATCTTATGTCCCGAGGGTAATCGAGTTGCTCATACTTGAGCGCAATTGCCTATTTCTTGTTCCATAGATAGTGTTTGGATTGAGGATTGGCCGAGTGTGATCTCGAATTTGCTTGTTTTGGACTGTGATCGTTTATGAAATGCTATGTTTCTCTTAAAAAAAAAAAAAAAACTTGTAATTATAGGATATATATATATATATATATATATATAAAATAAAAATATATTTTTAAAATCAATATCTAGTATGTTCAATGGTATAAAACTGTCACAACAATAAATATTATTTCAATATCTAGAAGATGATTATCATTATTATTTGTTAACAATGTAGTTTTTTTTTGTTTTTTTGGTTTGAACAATTATAGTTTTAAAATTTTATATTTAAAAAATACTGGGTACAAAAACAAGTTTGTAGTTATGAACAATGAATCATGAAGACATTTTACAATTTATTAGTTTCTTCGCTATCATAAATACAAGAAGATGAAAACCATGAAGTTAATTATCTCTTCAAGAGATGAGTTCACACGTAAGCCTCTGATCAACTCATTTAATTGTCTTTTAAATGTCTCGGTTAATCTATTTTCAGTTATTTCTATTTGCTCTTGTTCAGTATTTACAAAATATTAATTTTGGTCCATATACTTTTAGCATGTTTTTTTTTTTTGACAGCATGTAGGGTGTGGGGGATTGAACCTCCGACCTCTTGATCGGGATACAAGCTTTATGCCAATTGAGCCATGCTCTTGTTGGCTATACTTTTAGTTTTTATGTATTCACGCTTTTGAAACGTTTGTTTAGATCCATATATATGTTTTTTGGGAAAAAATCAATTTTGACCCCTAAACTTTGCAGGTTGTATCAATTTTAACCCTCAACTTTCAATTTTATCAAATTGAACCCCAAACTTAACAAATTGTATCAATTTGAACCTCCAACTTGCATAAATGTTGCAATGTAGACCTTTGGTCAACTTTTCATTTGAATTGCTATTAAAACATGTAATTGACAATTTCCCTTTTTTTTTTTTTTTTTTTTTTTTTTTTTTTTTTTTTCAAATTCACATAGTTAGTGTTTTGTAAGAAATTTGTTGGAAAATCAAATATCCTAGACTATTCTTCTCATTATTATAAAAAAAAAAAAAAAATTAAAAAATAATTGAGTTATTGACAACAAGAAAAATCCAGCAAATATGAAAAATAAAAACTCGAAATTTCTTTATTTCCATTTCCTAGATTTGTACATTATTCTAATTAGTAAGAAAAAGAAACATTAAAAGAAGGAAAAAAAAATCTCACAAAGTTTTTAGCAACAAGAAAAAACCAGCGAATATTTAAAGATAAAAAAACTTCCAAAATTTCTTTGCTTTCGTAATCTTGAATAGTAGAAAAAAAAAGCTCTCACAAAGTTCTTCACCAACAAGAAAAAGTCATCTAAAATAAATTTTATTCAATATTTTATTTATAAGAAACCAATTCAGGTGCAATGTAAATTAAGAAAAAAAGAAAAAATAATCAATTACGTACGGTGGTTCAAACGGAAAGTTAACCAAAGGTATACATTGTAACGATTATGCAAGTTTGGGGTTAAAATCAATATGATAAGTTTGAGGTTCAATTTGATGAAATTGAAAGTTCAGGGTTAAAATTGATACAACTTGTTAAGTTTAGGGTTCAATTTGATGAAATTGAGAGTTCAGGGTTAAAATTGATACAACCCCCAAAGTTTAGGGTTAAAAATGATTTTTTCCCATGTTTTTTTAAATCACAATTAACAATCATTTTAACTAAACCTAATTTCGTAACAAGTCATAACTAAAAAATAAAAAAATAAAAGCAACCACCCTTGCACGTGTTGCGGGCTTGTGGCGGGAGAAAAAGCACGTGGTGCCGTGCCGGTGGCGGGTGGCCAATCCCTGAAGCCACCCAACAGCCAGCAAATTAGATTTTTTTTTTAATTAATATTTTTATTATTTGGGCTTTGGCCTAAATATAGTTCCCGCAGATCATCTTTCAACGAATCCGAACTCAGCTACCCATTTCTCTACACGCATTTCGAGCTTCGGCAATGCTATCGGCTTGCCAGATTAAAAAACTATACTCTCATACCGTCAATCTTGGAGCCCCCAATTAATCAACCTCTGATTTCTTCTGTTGCAAGCATATATCAGCTCACTTTTTGACTTTCCGAATTGGAGAGCATCCGATATTTGTATGTCTAGCGCTTCCTGGAAATGGGTTTTCACGATTTTGATTTAAATCGAAAACCCATTGCAGGAGTAGTGCTAACGATGGAATCGAAGTGATTGCTTTTCAATTCGTCTCTAATGGGGAGTTTTCTTCGTGGGTTTTTGTTGCCTCTGCTGCTTCTAACTGGTAAGGCTTGCTCTGTCTTCATGTTGTAACTTTTCGTGAGTTCCTCTTGTTATGAGATATTTGCGTCGGTTTAACATTCCCTCTCACTATTTGCTTTGAAATTGGTCGAGGGCTTGCTGTGTTTTAGGCTGGTTTAATATATTTGATTGAAGCAGGTAATATGTTTGTGGATAATGGTTGCCGAGTATGGGGTAGTTTGTTGTACTTTTTACTCATTTTGATCTTTGTCGTGACAACTTATAGGATCTAAACCCATATAGTGTTAAACCAAGGTGTTAGTGTAGGGGATTCGAAGTTTGGACTGCACGTGTTTTAACGAGTTGAACTACACTCAAGTTGGCAACCACCAAGGTGTGTAGTGTAATTGCTTGAGATGTTGGGAGATAAGGTGTAAGTGCTTGACATGTTGGGAGATAAGGTGTAAGGGCTTGAGATGTTCGGGGATGAGGTTTTTAAAGCTACATGTTAAAAATTTAATTAGTTGGAACTCTTGTTTTGTCTTCAAGAGTTGGCAGCCTTTGGTGGGTGAAGCCAACTTATGCAAAGAGTGGCTTTATTCCCAAGATATTGGTCGTAAAAAAACCAAAATAATGGTCGTACTCATAGACCCTTTACTCCATATGGTTCTAAGTCTGGCAATCTGGATTGAATAATCCACTTATGATCAAAGTTTGGCTTTTTATACTTCTAACTTCATGAACAACCCAATAATTTACATGAAAATTGTAATTGCCTAAATGTCCAAGGTTCCTAAGTTCAATTTTCTGTGAAGTGCAATCTCACAAGCACACAGTTTAAACAGAAAAGACTGGTATTCGGTATGCCATTAAGTTTCTTTTTTACGAAATAAATAATTTATTCATGAAAAGAGTGCAGCAACGAGGAATAGAGTTCTAACCCTTTTATAAAAAAGAAGGGAGGGTCATAAAGTCCTCTTCCACACGCCAAAATGGAAAAGAGAGGATATTCTAAATCCTTTGGAATTGAAGACTAACGAGTCACAAACTATATTTTGTTGATACTTTCTTCCGAGTTCTGATGACCCTCCTTTGGAAACTGATCCTTAAGTTTCTTGATATTTTGAACTTCTTTAGAAAGATTTATGATAATGATACCAAGCAAAGATTTGTTCTTCAAGGAGTGGATTGGGCTCCGATTGACAGCATGTGTAGCAACAGTTTGGAAGAAAACTTCAGTGAAGCTGAGATTTATAAAGCAGTTAGTGATATGGGAAACCTGAAATCCCCCGACCCGGATGGTATGACAAGCGAATTTTGGAAAAATCATTGGAACATTTTGAAGCATGATTTAGTAGAGGTGTTCCAAGAATTTTTCCAAAAGGGTATTATTAACAAAAGAACCAATGAAACTTACATTTGTTTGATTCCTAAGCAGAAAAAGGCCACCAAGGTGAAAGACTACAGACCAATCAACCTTGTCACTTCCCCTTATAAGCTGATTGCTAAGGTTTTGGCCGAGAGGCTTAAAAAAGTCCTTCCTTTGACCATTAGTGACTGCCAAACAACGTTTGTGCAAGGGAGACAGATTCTTGATGCGATCCTTGTGGCTACGGAAGCAGTGGAAGACTATAGAATTAGAAAGAAGAAAGGTTTGTTGCTCAAACTGGACCTTGAAAAGGCTTATGATATGGTTAATTGGCAGTTTCTTGATGAGATATTAGCTTTGAAGGGCTTCGGTCAGAATTGGAGAAGGTGGATAGCTGGCTGTCTTAAAAACACTAACTTTTCCATTATGAGCAATGGTAGACCGAGAGGTAAGATTGTGGCTTCTAGAGGGCTTCGACAAGGGGACCCTCTTTCCCATTTTCTCTTCACTATTGTTGGAGATGCGGTTTGTAAGTCTGTTAAATTTTGCCTTGAGAGAAAGATCCTTAGGGGATGGGAGATAGGGGTGAATAAGGTGGAGCTGTCCATGTTGCAATATGCCGATGACACCTTGATTTTTTGTCCGAATAGTGAAGCTGATTTACAGGGCTGGAAGGAGATTATTTTACTGATTATGGAAGGCTCGGGTCTAAGACTTAACCTCCTGAAGTCTTCCCTTATAGGCATCAACGTGGATAAAGATGAGCTTGATTTGTGGGCCACCAAGTTTGGATGCCATTCTAATGAGCTTCCTTTTAATTACCTCGGTTTTCAACTAGGAGGTAATTATCATAGGCTTTCTTTTTGGGACCCTTTAATGGAAAGACTTCAGCAGAAGCTAGGCAAATGGCAGAAATTCCTCATCTCAAAAGGAGGAAGACTCACCTTGGCACAAGCTGTCCTTAATAGCCTCCCAATTTATCAATTCTCCCTCCTTAAAGCGCCAAAAACTATCATCAAAAGTATGGAAAAACTCATCCGGTGGAGTGGGGGTGGGTACAAGCCGGGTGTTAACTTGGTTAAATGGGAATGGTCTTCTTTGCGCACTCAACAAGGAGGTCTTGTTGTAAGAGCTCTTGCTCAGCGAAACCAAGCTCTCATGTGTAAATGGTTATGGAGATTCACTCAGGAAAATACTGCCCTTTGGAGGAAAATTATTGAAAGTATCTATGGGACTTCCCATTGCGGATGGAGATCCAATTCTTTGAATGGTAAAAAAGGGAATAGAATTTGGGTTGACATTGTCTCGAATTATACCAACTTTGAACGATTTACTAAGTTTATTGTCAATAGTGGTAGAAGTATCAAGTTTTGGGATGATAGATGGTGTGACGAGCAGCCCCTCAACTCCCTTTTCCCTGACTTATACTCTATCTCCAACAAAAAAGAGGCCACTATAGCTGATTGTTGGTGCATTGCCTCTCAAACGTGGAACTTAGCCTTTAGAAGAGGCCTTTTCGAAAGGGAAATCAGCAGCTGGCTGGCCTTGGTGGATAAAATCAAAGATGTCTCCTTGATAGATGAGAATGATCTTATTTGCTGGAAATTGGAGGGGTCTGGAGCATATTCTACGAAATCTTTCTTCCTCTCAATGACTAATGCTTCTCCTAGAATCAACCAGCCCACTAGTAGTCTCATTTGGAGACACAAGAGCCCAAAGAAAGTGAAAGTTTTGATGTGGTCCATGATGTACAGAAGCTTAAATACTGATGATATCTTACAAAGGAAATTTAGTAGCTGGTCGCTATCTCCATCTGCTTGCAGGATGTGTATCAAGGCAGAAGAAAGCTTAGAACACTTGTTCCTTCACTGTCAGTTTGCAAGGGCTGCTTGGAATTTTGTGGCCAATTTGTTGGGTATCTCGTTTTGTAAGCCTAAGAAGATTGAGGAGTGGCTTCTTGAAGGGCTGAACGCGTGGAATCTCACAAGGAAAGCGAAGAATTTGGCTAGCTGTGTGTTTCGGGCTACCATTTGGCTCTTGTGGAGAGAGAGAAATGCTAGAACTTTTGAGGATAAGAGTGGTAGTTTTGCTTCTTTTTGTGATAATGTACAAAATACGGCATCTTGGTGGATTTCTTTACATAGGAATTCTTTTTGTAATTACAGCTTGCTAATGATTATTAGCGATTGGAAGGCTTTCCTTACCTAGTTGCCGGGCATGGGTTCCCTCTACCCATGGCCCTTAGGCTGTTATCCCTTTTTGTGATATATATTTCTCTTTGATGTTTATTGTGAAAAAAAAAAAAAAAGTTTCTTGTATTTAGCAGAGTACCTGATTATCTTGAAAATAGCCATCCTTGCATTAACCTAGATGGTCTTTGCTTGATCTGAAGCTGGTTTTTTAAGCTCAATTTGAACAAGAAACGCTGTGTTAGACGTAGGAATCTGAACATATAACAATTTAAACTAGGGCACGTGTCTGCTACCATCCTGACGTTGTTACTTTTTAGTTGACCTTTGTCATAAGCCATTTTTCTTTGACATTGGGTTGCTTTTGTCTTGGATTGTGAATTTCTTTTGCTTTATCTAGAAAATGCATGTTATTTTTGGAATTGGCTTCAGGTGGTCAGGTCTCTTTTGCAGTTTTGCTGTTAGTATGATTCGTTTTCAAACCCTCTTCCTTTGGATAGGAAACAAAATTTGTATAAAACAAAGTTCATTTGGAAGAGGGGGTAAGATACGCCCCGACCCGAACTAACAAGGAATTACTAAAAGCTTCCGAGTTGACAACATAGAGATGAAGCTAGAAACTATGAAATATACTAGCACGCAAAACTCTCTGAAGTCTACCGAGGATATTGGATGACCACTTCTTCCGAACCATTATAGGCATTCTACTAAAGAATTGAAATCTTCAGCTTTAAACATAAGCCCCCACAAGCTTCAAGCAGAGTAGATAATCCACATCTCTCTTAAGCAAACACCAATATAGCGTGAAAGATATATCCAACTTTGATGTCCCTTTCCCCTAGCTGCTGTTGCCTATGTATAAAAGCTCAGAAATCCCAAATTCATCTCTTCAGCTTGTGCTCCTATGCGGCTGCTTTCTGGGACTTTCTCCAGCAAGCTTTTGGGTGGCATTTTGCCAGACCGGGAGACATCTTCACCCTCCTAAAATCTTCTCTTGTGGGGCATCCATTCAAAGAAGAAAAGAAAATCCTTTGGACTTTCTCCTTTTGTATATATTTCATACATCAATGAAATGGTTTCTGTTTCCTATCAAAAAAAAAAAAAAAAAAGATATATCCAACTTTTATTAGTGAAAAAGCAATGGAGAAATGGATGATTACAGGGCTATCTGGAAATTTGTTTAGCAAATAAGGATTTTCTTTTTAGTTATCAAAATTATTATTGTTTAAAATTATTATTTTATTTTTAAGATATGAGACGTTTCATTAATATGAATGGAATTACAAGGAAAACAAAAAGAACAATGAAGAGAGAGAGCCAAAGGAGTTGAAAAAATCTCTCCAATTGACATATATAGACGTTTAAGAGGTCAATTATATTGCACATTGCGCATTCACACAACCATTATGCCAATAAAAGGTCAGGGAAACATGAAACCAAGTTACATTTTTAAACTCTTCCTCCGAAAAAGAAAAAAGTATGATGTTAGTGTTTGAACTTTGAATTCTTGAAATGTTTAGGTTAGAATTATTTGATTATTTAACTTAATTCTATACTAATATCACATAGAGATACTGATGAATATTGTTTGTTTGACCTCTGGAACTATTAATTAACTCTTTTATTTTCTCCTTTTCTTGCAGCGGCTCTAATCAATTGGAGTTTGGTCTCTCTTACAGATTTATTGGTGTTTTTGTTCATTCTATTTAATACACATAAAATAGGTAATGTACTGTCAATGTTAGAGTTGATAGTATTGATTGTTAGCTTTAGTTATTGTTCGTTTATGTCTAAGCTAATTCCTATTTCACTGTTTTTAAGAAATGGAACAAATTTCATTGATGCATGTTATTACAAACAAGAGGCACAACTGGATGAGAGCTAATGGGTTATAAAAAGGATCCCCAGTATGCAAAGATCAAGGAGATAGGATACTTGGAAAAAGATTTTATTTTATTTATTTATTCATATTTTTATTTTTTTTACAGATTTAGATAACTAGAGGAGGCAGTAAGGGCGTGTAGTGTGTTTGGTATAGCTTTTGACAGTAGTAGTGTTAAGTCAATTACTACTTTTTTTAATAAGCACTTTGAGAAAAAAAAACCAATTAAGTACTTCATCCAAGGACATCTTAAATTTCTTTCAAGTATTTTACTATCCAAGGGTCACAAATTGCTCCAGATGGTCAGTAGCTCTTTCAAGTTTTCTCGTCAAATATAGTTTAAAGTTGATCAACCACTAACAGACGAAAGAGTAGTAAAGTTTTTGGGCATTTGTATTTGAATTTTTTTAGTTTTAAGGGCAAGACTTCTACCTCAAATTTTTTGGAAGGGTTGTCCAAGATCTAAGTTCCATTTGATTCAAGATCCTTGGTGGTTTTTTCTTTGGAAAGTTTTGTGGTTCTTATCTTTTGGTCTGGATTCCAAGCACCATTCTATGTTTCTCTCTGGGTCTCGGTTTCTAAGTCTTTTTGTAATTATTCTCTAGGTACCATTATTCTTATTGGCGACCCTTCCTTTAAAGGGGGTATTTTTGTGGGTGGGTTTTTTTTTGGATGCCCTTGTATTCTTTCATTTTTTCCTAATGAAAGCCGATTTTAATATAAAAAAATATATAATGGGTTTGTTTTACTCTCCTAATGGGAGTTATTTATAATTACACTTGTAATTTTTCACATTGTGAATGAAATATATAAAGAAAAGGACTGAAAGCCCTTTTCACCTTTTCAAAAGTCATGAAAACCCCAAGTCTCGGGGTCCTAGACATCGTTCCATTAGATTTTTAACTTATTGAAAATTCTTCTCTCACTTTCTAATCACAGACCTCGATAGATGATAGAGATGTCACCACAATGCCACACACCAAATAATACTTTTTACTTTCTCGAACTTTGGTCGGTGACCTCCCTGCAACTGCCAAATACGGGTTCTTCAAGGAGTTCGGTAAAAAAAAGTGAAACAAATCAAACTTCTACCAAATTTTATGGACAAAGAGCACTTGTGTTCCTTTTTCTAGCCTTACATTCTAGCTGTTTCATGTATGGATCCCTCATTCTGTGAAGAAAGAAGCCTTTAGAATAAGTTAGGACGTAAAAACGAAGGAGCAAAGTGAGAAAAAAGTGCATTAAAAATGATCCTCCCAGAATTTCACAGTAGCTCCATCGCCTAGCTTGAACTCAAATAATCATTTAAACTAGAATGAGATTGGCTATTGACTTCCACAGGCCTTTTGAAGAGCTGTTTAAACCGTTCTTGCACAGTTCTTGACTCTTGAGGTTTGATCAAACCGTTGTCATTTCCCCACTAAACAAATATATTTGATCATTTCCTTACTTACCATTCTCATCTTAATGACTCCTATTTTTCTTCTTCTTTTTTTTTTCCTTTCATTTTTCTCAATGAAAGCTTGGTTTATAATAAAAAGGATATTTGAGATGTAGAACTTTCTTTTTCTATTAACGAAGAATTTGGAGAAAAATTAATAGGAGAAAGTGTCAGATCCTTGGCTTAAAATGTGATGGGGTAAGGTGGGTAGTTGGGCTGCTTTGGTGGGTTGCGAGGTTGGCCCACTCCCTTCTTCCTATTTAGGCCTCCCTTTTGGTCACAATCCAAAATATCTTCCCTTTTGGGACCCTGTGGTGGATAAGACGCGTAAGAGAAGAGACTTGCTAATTAGAAGAGAAGTTTTTTTTTTTTTTTTTTTAGGAGAGGTAGGTTAACTCTCATTCGTTCGGTTTTGAGTGATATCCCAATCTATTTCTTTTTTCTTTTTCGAGCTCCCTGTTTTGTTTGCAATTCCTTAAAAGAGCTTATAAGAGATTTTCTATGGGAAGAGGTTGATAAGAGAAGAGTGCGCATTTGATGAGCTGGGAGATGGTTAGAAAATCTTTGAGTTTTGGGGGACTGGAGTTGGGGAATTTAAGAACGCGCAACAAAACTTTGTTGACTAAATGACTATGGTAGTTCCCCTTTTGAGTTTAATTCCCTTTGACATATGATCATTGTGAGTAAATATGGTCTTCATCCTTTCGAGTGGTCGTTGGATGGGAATAGGACTCCTTACAAGTGTTGTTTCTATCTACTATCATCTAAAAATAATCAAGTTATTAATGACTGGACAAAACCAAAAAATAACCCCACATGTGCGAAATATAGAAGATCTCTTTTAAGATCAACCAATACGTTCGAAGAAGAAAGATTGGAATATCAATCTCATCGATCTCATAATTATCATACAAAATCTCATCAATCGAATTGCTTTTTTGATAAATACGAGACATCTAAGTTATACAAGTAAAGAGATATGTTCATTGATAAGAGAAAGAAAAAAATGTGAATGGTGACCGGAGCTTTTGTTCATGAAGCTATATTTTTTTTTATTAGAGATTACAATCCAGAACAGAATGAGGATAGTTGCTGTGATGTGTAATAGGGAAAATCAATCGTGATAAATTCTCGTTTTCGAGATAAGGAGAGAGCCTTGTGGCAGACTTGTTTGTTTTGCTATTCTGTGGAGATTGTGGCTCGAGAGAAATATGGTAGGATTCTAAGAGGGGTGGGGAGATCTTTGGAGCAGGTATGGGTGGTGGTGATGTTTAATATATGAGCATTTGTTAATAAGATTTTTTGTAATTATCAGCTTGGGTGTATTCTCTTGGATTGAAGTCATTTTCTATGGTCGAGGATCTTTTTGCGGGCTTCTTTTTTGTATTCTCTTGGATTGAGGTGCGCCTGGGCTCAAACATGGACATAATCACCTGGAAGCTGGAAGGTTCTGGGAAATACTCTAGCAGATCTATGGTTCATAATCTCACGAGTAAATCCTCCAAAATTAATGCTGCTTTACCTGGGCTGATTTGGAAACATAAAAGTCCGAAGAAAGTTAAAATTTGTATGTGGTCCTTGGCTTATCGTAGTCTAAATACTGATGACAAGTTGCAACGAAAGTTTAGAAATTGGTCTCTATCTCCCTCTGGTTGCCGATTATGCATAAAAGATAGTGAGAATTTGGATCACCTTTTCCTCCACTGTGATTTTGCCTATAAGGCTTGGTGTTTTGTTGCCGGGCTGTTAGGGATCTCATTTTGTATCCCTAGGATGATTGACGATTGACTTTTGGAAGGGCTTCGTGCTTGGCAGTTGAAAGGGAAGGCTAAGATTATAGCTAGCTGTGCTTTCAGAGCAACTCTATGGCTCTTGTGGAAGGAAAGAATCGCTAGAACGTTTGAAGATAAGTCTTCCCGTATTGATTTTTTTGTAACAAAAAATACGATTCTTGGTGGATATCTTTACACGAAAAGTTATTTTGTAATTATAGCCTGTTAATGATTATTAACGACTGGCAGACTCTTTTGAGATAGTTTTGGGGGGGGGGGGTTATCTCTACCCCGGCCCTTAGGTTGTTGTGGCCTTTTGTTGATAATATATTATCCCTTTTGAGGTTTCTTATATATATAAAAAAAGTATATTGTTTCATTTTTCCGACAACAACATAAACGAAAGACAAACATAGACAGACATAACTAAGGAAGTTTTGAAGATTGAAAAATGGAAACTAAATCTTCAACAAAGATTCGGAAATCTGTCCATCTTCAATTAGTAAAGCTCAAACAAATTCAATTTTAGAATTAGACAAATTCTCTTCTCTAATTAAGGCCAGTGGACTTCAGTTTCGAGAAATTTTACCTTCAATCACTATGGAAGTTAAATAGAAAGCTTAAAGGTAGATTGTTTTTGTCCCTATTTTCTATGAAGATAATTTCTTAGAATGCCAGGGGGTTGGGCGATGGGATCAAACAAGTTAACTTGAAGAAATTTTTACAAAATATTTGTCCGGATATGGTGTTAATAAAAAAACTAAGATGACATCAGTGGATAAGAAGTCTGTTAAATCTTTATGGAGTTCAAGAGATATTAATTGGGTTCATGTTGAATCTTAAGGAAGATCTGGAGGAATGTTAATTTTATGGGTTGAAAGTAAAATAGATGGTTTGGATGTTCTAAAAAGTGGATACTCACTTTTAGTCAAAGTTTATTTTCAACAAGTTAAGCCTTGTTGGATTTCAAACATATATGGGCCTAATGATTGTAGAAAAAGGAAGCATCTTTAGAGTGAACTACATTCTCTTCATTCTTATTGTGAGGAGCCCTGGTGTCTAGGTGGTGATTTCAACTTTTTTAGATGGATTCATGAGAGAATTTCGATTGGTAGACAAACTAAATCTTTTTATATCTAAAGTATGGGACAATCTGTTTGAAAATTCAAGAGCTTCAAGTCAGAAGACAAATCTTTCGGTCGGGCTGGTTTTGCCATTGTGAAATCTTGGATTGCTCATTATGAAGAAAAGAGGAAAAGTAAAGAGAAAAATTTTTTGGCCAAAATTGCTCTATTGGATGCTAGGCAAAAGATTTCTCCCATTAAACTTACTATGGAATGTGGTTTCTGATGCTGAAAATGAGTCTCCTATATGTCCCTTTTCCCATAATGAAATTTACTATTCTCTTGGAATTATGGTTGGAAAGAAAGCAAAGACTTTTTGAAGACAACTTTCTTGCTTGGTCTTCTCGTTTCGATTCTGCTTGTTTGAAGGCCTCCACATGGTGTTTTCTTTCCAAGCCTTTTGACGGTTTTTCAGTTTATGATTTTTCTCTTAATTGGCATGCTTTCATTTTCTCTATGTAAGTTTTGTTCTAACCTTTGCTTATTCTCTTCACTCCATTGTGGAGTTTGTACTTTTGAGCATTAGTCTCTTTTCATTTCTTCAATGAACAATTTTGTCTCTTGTTTTTAAAAAAGGAAGTTTTAACCTCCTTTTCAAACATTCAAACATAAGAAAAAGAAAACAACTAAAACTGCTTCATCTAATCGTTGGAGATATCCATATTTCCTGATTTGCCCTTTCTTGAATAACCTAACAAGCCTGACCAACTAAAACTGCTTCATCTAATTGTTGGAGATATCCATATTTCCTGATTTGCCTTTCTCGAGTAACCTAACAAGCTTTTCCCTTTCCTATTCTATGCAAAACTGGGTGGAAGCTTATATCAACTTCTTATAAAATTATGATGCAAAGTTGCATTTCTTACCATGTAAATGAATCATTTGCCCAAGTTCATAAAATTGTCATTACTCAAATTGGTTAATCATTTTGAAGTTAAGATTCTTTAGCTAGGGGGGATTTTCTTGTAATTTCAAACATATTTGTAAACAAGTCTGTTTGTGTTTTTTTTTAAATAAACTTGACGTGGTGTTGCTAATCCTCAGTTAAATGCTGGAAATTTGATATCTTCATAAAATTTAATTATTTCTCTGTTCTGCTCAGTGTGCCTTTTTATTGCATTACCTGCTTATGATAGTATTAGTTTATATATATATTTATTACTCAGTATTTTAAATGGTGCTTCTTTCTTGTAGGGTTTATTTTTGGTCGGCGGTTTTTGGTATTATGGCCAATTATCATATTCTCTTCGCTTGTTATTATTTCTCAAGTAACCTTTCTTGTTATATGGTCTCTTGAGGGATATAAGTGGAGCATAGCCAATGCATGGTGGGTTAAGCTGATTGGTTTCATGACGTAAGATCTGAAAGAAAGCATTTTCCCTTTTCCTTTCCGTTCACCTCTTCTTGTACTTGCTGAAAATCTATTCCTGTGGGTCATTTGCAGAATTGAGTCATGGAAATCGCCTTCTGTTATTTATTTCTTGGTTGTACAGTTGCTAGCAATTCTTGTTGCCACTGCTGATATTTACCGGTACAGAATTGGTCTTGTTCCAAGGGGAGATTCATGCTGGGTTCATTTCTTATCTTTTATTGATCGTCTAGGTTTGTAGACAGTTAGTACCATTTGAATATTAGTTGTTTTCCTTTTCCTTTCGTAAGACTATTACTCCAATTCAATATGCATGCATATATTTTAGAACTTGATGCACTTTCACCAAACTATAGAATGCATGAAAAAAAGAGCAAAGATTAACCTATTGCTTAGGACATTTCTGGAAGTAAACCATGTAAGTCAGCAGCTGGAGTAAATCAGGGTTGAACGGTTTGCCAGAGGGGGAAAGAATTTGTTTGTGCAGTTGCATGCTTCAAATAATGAATTGGATGTATTTTACTCTCAAGATATAATATTTTTCTCTATATATTTTTTGTGTCGATTTTTTTTTTTTGAAAAAATAAGCAATTCAGCTCAAATGTCCAATAATGACAAACATTTGATGCGTATCTGATGTGTTTGATAAGTTTCATCAATACATTGTCAGTTGTTTGACAAGTGTTTAATGTATTCAACATGTATCCACCACTGTTCGATCAATGGAGTGTCCAATTCATACAGGACATGGATATATTGCCCAAAAACAATTATTTATGCTTCATAGTTTGGAAGAAAAGAATAATAGCTACCAAAGATAAGGCTTAACATGTAACTTATATTTGACAGAAAGTTCACTTGTCTTTTTTTTCAATGGCTTTTTGTGCTTCAGGGACGTTCCTTTATTTTTTATTTGACTCTCTCTGTATGTGGGGTCTGAGCATCTCATAGGCCTTAACGGGCTGGGTCATGCCTCTGGCACTATACTTTGAAGAAATTAGAGTGTGCTCAAAGCATCTCTATTATAACTTCTATGACCTTCCTTTCTTTCATTTTTTTTTTCTCAAAGATTGATTCTCATAAAAAGAGAAACTTCTATCTTTCTAATGGAGGACGCCTCACTCTTGTAAACACCTTAATTAGCCTCCCCCTTTATTGTTTCTCAGTTTTTAAGGCTCCGATGAGTGTGATTAAGGAGATGGAAAAAGTGGTTAGAAACTTCTTGTGGAGTGGTGGTGCTTTTAATTCGGGGAATCATTTGGTGAAATGGGGTTGAACTTCTTTGCCTCTTCAATATGGGGGGGCTGGGAATTGGCTCCTTAAGACATAGAAATAATGGGCTCCTCTTAAAATGGTTATGGAGATTTACTCAGGAAGAAAATGCTTTATGGAGAAAAGTTATAGCTAGTATTTATGGGTGTGAGCCTCTCGGATGGATGACTCGTCCTCCAAAAGGTGCATCGAAAGCTCGGCCTTGGATGGAGATTGCTAAAAACAGCACGCTGTTTGTTAACTTTATTCATTTCAAGGCCAATTGTCGGAGAAGAATTAAGTTTTGGCAAGACAAATGGGTGAGAAACTCCTCATTGGAAGAAGCTTTTCTAGATCTTTTCCTCATATCCTTAAAAAAAGAAGCAACAGTTGCAAATTGCTGGAATTCTGACCAAAACGATTGGGACCTTGGTTTTTGGAGGGGAATAAGGGATAGAGAATTTGATAGTTGGCTCGGCCTATTGTCCCTGATTGATTCAGTGAGATTGGGGGAAGGAGTTGACAAAGCGTACTGGTTCCTTGAAAAAACTGGTTTCTTTTCAACAAAATCAGCCTTTGGAAAACTTTTGGAAACAAGCCTTAAATTGAATGCCACCATTATCAACCAAGAAGATAAAGGGTTTTTTTTTTTTTTTTTTTTTTTTGTTGTGGAGTTTAGCTCACAAAAGCTTGAATACCCAAGATAGATTGCAAAGAAAGATGAGGAACATGACCTTATCACCTTCTGTATGTGTTTTGTGTTTAAATGGGGAAGAAGCCCTTGATCATCTGTTTCTTAGTTGTTCTTTTGCTGCCAAAGGGTGGAATGAGAGCTTTAAAGCCCTCGGCCTTAGCATGTGTTGCCCTGAGAAGTTGGAGAAGTGGACAAATGAAGCTCTTAATTGCTTGTCCTTGAAAGGGAAGGCAAAATTCTTATGAAGATGTGTGGCCCAAGGCTTCCTATGGGAGATTTGGAAGGAGCGTAATAGGCGGATCTTCGACTGAATTCTTTTGATGTGTTTTGGAATTCTGTACAAATTACTTCTTCTTTATGGTGTATTAGAAACATGAAATTCTTTTGTAATTATAGCCTTTCTCAAATCCTCCACAATTCTTTGTAAAAATTGATGGCCCCTCAACCCAAATGACTCATTCTCCACTAAATCTCTCCTCTCTGATATGGCTGGCAATATTAGTCTCATTGAGCCATCTTTGGCAAAAATTATTTGGAGAGACAATTACCCAAAGAAGATTAAATTCTTCCTTTGGGAACTAGCTTATATAGCCATCAACACTAAGGATGTTTGTTGGAATTTCTAGTTTCTATAATTGTGTAAATATTATTTGTTAATATTTAGTCATTATTGCCTTTATTCTTTCCTTTTATTGTAATGGGTCTTTCTCCTATATAAGAAGACCTAGGTTGTTCATATTTGAATAAGAGACTATTATTCTCCTAAAATTAAGATGGTATCAGAGCAAGGTTAAACCTTAGACACCATACCCTTTGAAAACCTAGCCGTCGCCGCCGTCGGAACCCTAGCCACCATTCTTGATTGGTGCATCCTACTTCTGATATCAGTGGTCTTCGTGTTCGTCTTCAAAGTTGGTGTTCGTGTTGGATCGCCGTTGCAACTTAGAGCAAAACCCATCGCCGCAGCAGCCCGGAGCAGAGCTCCACCGCCGCACCTGTGTTTCTGCCAGCCACAACCCGACGTTAAGCCAACCCAAGCCGCTGTCACCGTCAATTGCGTGCCAACTGCAACCCACGCAAGCTTACCTCTACGTTCGTCAATTGTGTGCCAATCGCGCCACCGTCGCCATTCACCGTCAAGTTTACCTCTACATTTGTGGGTTTTTTCGAGTCTTTTTCACCGTGTTTTTTGAGTATTTCTTCAGATTCGGTTCGTGGGTTTTTTGTGGACTCGCCGCAGCTGTGTTTTTCACCATTTCGTAAATTTCAGATTTGGTTCGTAGGCGAAGCAATTTCAGATTGGGTTTTCAGATTGGTATCAGCTGTGTTTTTGAGTTGTTCAGATTTCGTGCATTTGATTTGGTTCAATCCACTACTTGGTTAGGTCTGGTTCACTACTGGTTCAGTGTTCGTTTGGTTTGGTTTATATTTTATTATTTCCCATTTACTCATTTATTGATATGGAGCCAGTTCATCAAATCCTAAAATTGCTACCAACCGATTTCTCATCTAATAATTCTTGTGTTTCATTGGCACAAACAGGTAATTATCCTCAAGTCTTCTCTTGTGGCACTTCTTCTCTGTGGATTATCGATTCCGGAGCTTCTGACCATATGACTAGTACCTCTCAATTTTTTTCTTCACACTCTCCTTCCTATTTTAATGAAAAAATTCGAATTGCAGATGACAGTTTTTCTTCCGTTGCAGGAAAAGGAACTATTAAATTGACTAAAAAAATTTCTTTGCAATCTGTCTTACATGTTCCAAAATTAGCCTGTAATCTTTTATCTGTCAGCAAACTTTCTCGAGATTCTAATTGTCGTGTTATATTCTTCGAATCTCACTGTATTTTTCAGGATCAGGAATCGAAGACGATGATTGGGAGTGCTAGGATGCTTGATGGCCTTTACTACTTTGATGAAGGTTCTTTTAGTAATAAAATAACTCAGGGTTTCAGTAGTATTAGTTCTCTTTCTGGTAAAGAACAAATTATGCTTTGGCATCTTAGGTTAGGACATCCTAGTTTTCCTTATCTCAAGCATTTATTTCCAAATTTATTTAAGGGATTTGATTGCTCCTCATTTGATTGTGAAAGTTGCATTTTAGCAAAAAATCATCGTTCCACCTATTTACCTAAACCTTACAAAGCTTCCAAACCTTTTTATTTAATACATAGTGATGTTTGGGGTGCTTCTAAAATTAGGACTCATAGTGGGAAAAGATGGTTTGTTACTTTTATTGACGACCATACTCGTCTATCTTGGGTGTACTTAATGGAAAAGAAATCTGAGGTAAAAGACATTTTTAGAAATTTTTACAATATGATCGAAACTCAATTTCAAACCAAAATTTGCATTTTACACTCTGACAATGGAACTGAATATTTTAATGAATCTTTTGGTGAGTTTTTAAAAGATAAAGGCATAGTTCACCAGTCTACTTGTCGAGATACTCCTCAACAAAATGGTGTTGCTGAAAGAAAAAATAGGCATTTACTTGAGGTAGCTCGTACTATAATGTTTTCCATGCATGTTCCAAAATATTTATGGGGTGAAGTAATTCTCATAGCTACCTATCTAATAAATAGAATGCCTAGTAAGATCTTGAATTTTAAAACTCCCATTGATTGCTTTAAAAATGTTTTTCCAAAATCTCGCTTATATTCTGATTTACTTCTCAAAGTTTTTGGGTGTACTACTTATGTTCACATCCCTAGTCACTTTCGATCAAAACTTGATCATAGAGCAGTTAAATGCATTTTTTTGGGTTATTCTTTAAATAAAAA
Organism: Luffa aegyptiaca; assembly: GCA_017139565.1. Taxonomy (NCBI): domain Eukaryota; kingdom Viridiplantae; phylum Streptophyta; class Magnoliopsida; order Cucurbitales; family Cucurbitaceae; genus Luffa; species Luffa aegyptiaca. Next base: position 6,489,861 of record CM029399.1, on the reverse strand, counting down.
AGGCTATAAATGTTTTGATCCTCAGACAAAAAAATGTTTTGTAAGCATGGATGTGTCTTTTTTAGAAAATCAACCATATTTTACCCAAAGTTCTCTTCAGGGGGAGAAACCAAATTTGGAAGATAACTTTTGGGATGTTTCTACTCCTCGTCCTAACCGTATTTGTCCTGATGATATTAGTCCTTTGATGCCAAGTATAGAAACTTCTCAATCAGGGGGAGAAATACTACATAACGATCCTACTGATCAAGTTCTTGAGTTTAAGTTTTATACTAGAAGAAAATTCAATTAGAGGAAGCAAGACCAAATAGTTGATCCTTCACAAAACCAATCTGAGACTCCGACGATTGAAACTGGAAAATCTGGTAATTCTTCTTCCATTCCTACTTCAACTATTCAAAATACTTTGCCAGTTGTGTCTGATCTTGATATGCCCATAGCCATTAGAAAAGGTACTCGAAGTTGTACCAAATATCCTATTGCAAACTACATGTCATATCAAAATTTGTCAAATAGTCATAAAGCCTTCACCTCTAGGATAAATGATTTGTTTGTTCCAAAGAATATACATGAGGCTTTAGAAGATTCAAATTGGAAAGTAGCAGTTATGGAGGAAATGAATGCTCTAAAACAAAATGGGCCTTGGGAAATAGTAGAGTTGCCAAAGGATAAGAAACCAGTGAGTTGTAAATGAGTGTTTACCATAAAATGCAATGCAGATGGTAGTATTGAGAGATATAAAGCCCGATTAGTAGCTAAAGGCTTCACCCAAACATATGAGATTGATTATCAGGAAACGTTTGCCCCAGTTGCTAAAATTAACTCTATTCGAGTACTGTTGTCTCTTGCAGCTAATTCAGAGTGGCCTCTCTACCAACTTGATGTGAAAAATGCTTTTCTCAATGGCGACCTTGAGGAAGAAGTTTTTATGCATTTGCCACCAGGTTTTGAAAAGGAACTTGGAAGTAATAGAATTTGCAGGTTAAAGAAATCTCTATATGGCCTTAAACAATCTCCAAGAGCTTGGTTCGAACGGTTTGGAAAAGTTGTGTCTGGTTATGGGTTTCTTCAAAGTCAAGCTGACCATACTATATTTTATAAACACTCTGAGAATAATAAAATCTCTATCTTGATTGTCTATGTTGATGATATTATTCTCACAGGTGATGATGAAGTAGGTCTAACTGATCTCAAGAAAAACCTTGCAACTGAGTTTCAAATCAAGGACTTGGGAACGTTAAAATATTTCCTTGGGATGGAATTTGCAAGATCAAGGAAAGGCGTCTTTGTAAATCAAAGAAAATATGTCCTTGACTTACTTGAAGAAACAGGACTACTTGGATGTAGAGTTGCTGAAACTCCTATTGAGCCTAATTTGAAATTAGAAGCAGCAAAATAAGAAGAAATAAAGGATAAGGAGAGATACCAAAGACTTGTGGGGAGACTAATTTATTTGTCTCATACTTGTCCAGACATTGCTTTTGCTATAAGCATGGTAAGTCAGTTTATGCATGCACCCGGACCAACTCATTTTGAAGCTGCCTATAGGATTTTACAATATTTAAAAGGAGCTCCTGGAAAAGGTATTTTATTCAAAAAGAATAATCACTTCCAAGTAGAGATCTATACAGATGCAGACTGGGTTGGAAGTACTACTGATAGAAGATCTACCTCAGGTTATTGTTCCTTTGTTGGAGGAAATCTAGTCACATGGCGAAGCAAAAAGCAAAATGTAGTGGCCAGGAGTAGCGCTGAAGCAGAGTTTAGAACCTTAGCCCATGGAATCTGTGAAGGCATATGGATCAAAAGAATACTTGAAGAATTCAAGTTCCGACTAAGCCTATTCGAATTTATTGTGACAATAAGGCTGCCATATCTATAGCTCACAATCCAGTTCTACATGATAGAACAAAACATATTGAGGTTGACAAACACTTTATTAAAGAAAAGATTGATATTGGTGCAATATGTATCCCTTATCTCCCGACTATAGAGCAAATTGATGATGTTCTAACTAAGGGACTTCCAAAGTAGCAATTCGATAAACTAATTGACAAGCTGGCTATGGAAGACAGGGAGTGTTGGAATTTCTAGTTTCTATAATTGTTTTAAATATTATTTGTTAATATTTAGTCATTATTGCGTTTATTCTTTCCTTTTATTGTAATGGGTCTTTCTCCTATATAAGAAGACCTAGGTTGTTCATATTTGAATAAGAGACTATTATTCTCCTAAAATTAAGAGTTTTATAGAGACGCATGCCTTACATGACCCTTTCCCCCGGATGGTACTCTTTATGTAAATCGAATGATGAATAGCAGGAACACATCTTTGCTTCATGCCCTTTTGCTTGGAAATTTTGGAATAGGATCACAAAGCCGTTTGGGTGGTCCTTGATTATCCCTGGTAATGTGGGGGATGTCCTTGCTTGTCATGTTGGGGCATCCTTTCAACAATATCAAAGGCCACCTATGGATGAACATCACTAGATCTTTCTTTTGGGTCTTATGGAAAGAAAGAAATCGAAGAGTTTTCCAAAGGGATCGATCTTTCTTTTGATGCTTTTCTTGACATTGTTATTTACTACGCTATCTCTTGGTGTAAAATCTCTTCTCTTCTCGCTTCATACACATATGATTCCTTTCTAAATAGTTGGGAAAGCCTTTTGTAATCTCTATGGATCTTGCATCCCTTTTGTAAATTTCATAAATCAATGAAATTGTTTCTTATTAAAAAAAAAAAAATCCTCCACAATTTGGAGGCGGTGCTTCACTAGTTTTTTGAGGGAGGGGGCTGCTCGCCCCTTTGCCGATAGGCTGTTCCAATCTTTTTTGTTTCTATGAAGCTGTTTCTTATCCAAAAAAAAAAAAAAAAACTGGATAAAATTTCCTTCCTATTCCACAACTAGAAGTTATCAGGTTTGAAGTTGATCCACATTTAAAAGGATCATGAATCATATGAAATAATTTAGTTGATCAGATCAACTTTAATTTGATAACTTAAGCTTTTAGGATCATTGGTGTTTTATCCTCTTTGTTGGGGGAAAGGAGAATCAGAGTGTACAGTGCATCAGCTGTTTGTTTTCTAGGATGATATATCATACTTGTATAACAAATTATCAATGAACCTATTCTGCATATGTAACACTTTGCACTTCATACTCATTTACCAAGCCCTCTTTTGCAATTAAATCGCGTCTCAACATTTCTTCAAAAAATGAAATGCAAGTATTTAATTTCTGTTGGAAATGGCAGGTTCTCATCTAAGGGTTGCTTCCTGTTTGCTACTTCCTGCCATTCAGATTATTGTGGGAATTAGCCATCCATCATGGGTTTCTCTTCCATTTTTCATTGGCAGCTGTGTAGGTCTGGTGGATTGGTCTTTAACAAGCAACTTTTTAGGACTTTTCAGGTTGTTCCTTTGAGATCCTCGATTGTTTTCTGGCCACAAACTTTGATGCACGCACACTCTGTTGTAGTTTGAAGTTGTTTTTATCAGTTGCATCTTTTTTATATTCTGACTTTACATGTTATTTGAAGGTGGTGGAGGCCTCTCCAACTATATGCTGGTTTCAGCATTTTTCTTGTTTATGTGTATCAGCTTCCGGTTGAGTACCCTAGTATGTTGAAATGGGTAGCTGAATTCATTGGTCTGTTTAAAATATCATCAACCTCTGAATGGCCTAAGATCTGTTCCTATGTTTCTCTTATACTTTTCTATATCATGGTAAGTAACTTGTTTGCCTATTTTTTTTTAAATAATATATATATGTACTTTGTATATTGATAGCAGGATGTGAAGTAGAAAGTATCTGTTTCAACATTCACAGTTCAGACTCATTATGATTTCCCCTAAAAACTCTGTTGAATTGAGAATAATTTGTTTGCTTTATGGTTGTATATTGCTGTTCCTGATATTTTGTTGGGCTGATTATTTTTATTGTAATGCTTCTTATGCAGCTTTCTTGTGTTAAGTGCGATCTTGAGGAAATGGATTTCATAATGTCAATGAGGGAAAGCAACTTAGTGGAGCAACTTCTTCCCTCCAAGCATTCATTTTTCATTCGTGAATTGAGGTTTCAAACGTTGTTTATATCTGGTTTACCTAATATTACTTTTTACTTTCTTATCAAGATATTCTCTGCTTGCTACAGTTTCAAGAATTTTTTTTTTAGTGAATTTCTTGAGAAAAATGTTGAAATATCAACCCTTATCTTTCCCAAGGGGTTTTTGTATTATGATTGTAGTTCTTTTGCTCATATATACCTTCGGTTGAATGTTGCAGGTCTGGTGTGAAGCATACTAATGTTTTGTTGAGGAGAGAAGTTTTCCGAACATTTACTATTAACTTTTTCACGTATGGTTTCCCGGTATATATTTCTAATCGAAGTATTTTCTGTGGACCAGCGTATACTTATGTTTGTTTCTTCTTCTTGGATGTATTAACTTTGGGGTCGTGGAGAGTCATGGGTGTATTAATATCTTATAGATATGATGTTGAATATAAATATGACTATCTATGAATGGAATGGTGATTTGGTTTTATAGTTTATTCTAGACATTTTGTTATGATGTTTCCAGTTTTCAATTGCATCTTGTGAGCTTGCCTGAGTTCGGGAGGTTGGGGATTAATAGCACAAGTTGATTTTATTTTTATTTTTATTTTTTTTGGGGTGAAAAATGTCCATTGTCTAATGAAGGAATAAAGCTCGAGTCTTATGGCTGTAGAGAATTCCTATGGAACCGAGTTCCCTCTTTGAAACAAAATGACTAAAAGTAAAAAGCAAATGTGTTGAGGATTCCTCAGGCTAGTTCATAAACGCTAGGTGTTTGTCTAGTCGCAAAGCCTGCCTTTTATTTCTAGCTGTGAGGCCTACACTAGATTGTCATAATTTTTTAAGGTTGGAAATGACAGAAGATTCAAAATTTTGGGATGACTCATTGTGATAAAAGATGGCGTTATACTATTTCTTCTTTCCCTAAATTATATAGGTATACCCTTGCTGACAGTTAAATTCATAAATTGGGTTCAGGACTCAATAATGGATAGAAGGGGTTTGGGAATCGGTAAATGAGCTCCAATTGAAGATATTGAAATGATAGAGAAGTCATTTGATGGGTGACCTTACTCTTTTTTTTTCATAAGAAACTAAGCTTTCATTGAGATATATGAAAAAATGTACAAAGAAAAAAAAAAAAAAAGAAGAACACACCAAAAGGAGCCCCAAGAGTAGCTACAAGAACAAATCCTACCAAGCTGGTAATTACAAAAGGTCCGATTAACAGGCACCCATAACGAAGAGTTAAATCTTAACCACCTCCCAAAGCTCATCCCTTGATCTCTCAATCTTTCTAAAAATCCGATTGTTCCTCTCAAACCAAATAACCTATAGAATGACAAGAAAAACAAGCCTGTGATAGAACTCTTCCTTTATCGTGAAGGGTTCAGGAGCACCTCCTCAATTATAGGGCCACAACCTCTATTGGACAATCAGAAAGCTTAGGATTATGCCATGCATTTCATCAAGTTCTTTGTTTAGTCTGAGCAGGTTCTTCCTCTCAACAATTCTTTTATATTTTGTTGTGTTACTAGATGATTCCCAATTATGGTTTTTTATAGAAGTTAATTGTTGCCAATATTGAGTAAAATATTTAGATATTGATCAACCTTGCATCATCTCGTTAAATATTCTCTTAATTTTGAAGGAATCAAAGCTGTTCTCAAAGTCAGAGAAAGCCTCTCTTACAGCTTCTCATATATCATTAGCAGTAGAATATGAGAGAAAATTTTCTCCTATTTCAATTAATTGTCAGGGAATTTATTAGTCAAGATGACATAACCCTACTATTTTTTTTCTTTCCATACCTTGAATTTTGGATCATTAGGTTTCTGTTGTGAGGCCTTGCCTGAGATATAGTCTTCACTTCTCTTCTCACAGATGAAAACGAACATCAACATAGACTATGAACATGAAAGGTAGTTTCTTTCATTGAGCCTGTGGCCAATGATGGGGTTTACTGTACAATATGGAAAACTGTAGGAGGAGGTTTAGTTAGGATCACTATTTTAAAAAGCCCATGGAGGCGTGTGCCTAGATGCGGCCCTTGTGCCTTGCTTAGCGAGGCTCCTTTAGTGAAGCACCCGCCTTAGCATTTATGGTGTGCACCTTAGCGCCTCAGCCCTAACTTTCTACAGTTTTTTTTATAAATTTTTTCCTACCTTTTAAGAAAGAAACTCATGAATACATCTTTTTCTTACCATCTCAAATAAAAGCTCTACTTAAACTTTTCATCATCTTATTATTCGTAATACTATTTTTCTTCATATATAAAAAGTTTATACATTTTTCTATTTTTTTTAAGGTCAAAAACATGTGTTGGGTAATTTTTTGGGATGCTTCTGGGTCCAATATAAACTGCCACTGTCAGAATTTTTTGGGATTCTCCTTGCCCTTTCGGCAAGTACTTCATTGGCACTGAAATTTGGGTGTAAAGAAGATAGCTGGCCAGCTTCTTATCTGGGACTGCCCCTCAATGGTAAGCCAAAAACCTCAGCATTTTGGGCTCCAATTGTTAAGAAAATTGAAAAAAGGTTTTGCTCTTGGAACCATTCACTAAAGGAGGCTGGCTCTCACATTTATCCAAGCAACGTTGGCAAACCTCCCAATATATTGCTTGTCTCTATTTCCCATTCCTTCAAAAGTGTCGGATCAATTGAAAGATCGTTTTGAAATTTCTTGTGGAAGGGCAGCAAAGAAAAGGGAGGTATACTGCCGTAAATAACCTCAAATGGGAGAAAGTTAAAATACCGATTAAAGAAGGTGGCCTAGGGATGATTGGTCTTAAACAGAAAAATATTTCCTTGTTGGCTAAATGGATTTGGAGATTTCATTATTAGAAATCGGCTCTTTGGATATGGTACCCAACATCTAAACCTCAAGCCCCGGGTTCGTTCTCTGTATGTACTGCACAGGGGCCGTGGAAGTACATTGATTAGGTAAAGAAAACAGTTTTTGAACACATCACTTGTAAAGTGGGGAGGCCAAATGGCATTCGGTTCTGGTTTGATGTTTGGCTGAGAATGGGCCCTTAAAGATGTTTATCCCTCTTTATTTGTCACCTCCCTTAAAAAAGAAGCATCAATGGCTGATCTGTGGAACTCAACCTTGGCCTCGAGGAACATTTGGCCTAGAAGGAATCTTACTGAAAGTGTAAAATGGAAATTGAAGATTGGGTTAGGCTATCTGACGCCCTTGACCAGGTTGCATTTGATGAATCTTGTGACACATGGACATGGAATTTAGGCAAGAATGGGGCCTTTTCCTCCAGATCTCTCCTTATTTCTATCAACACATGGTGACCTAGGCAAAAAGGAACTATACTGCTCCACTTTTTTTTTTTTTTTTTGGATAAAAAGCCAACTTTCATTGAGAAATAATGAAAGAATACAGGGGCATGGGAGTCCAATTAAAGAAAAGGACCGTGGATACATATATCCCCTAGCTGTTGTACCCTTTGCAAAACAAATGAGAAACCAACCATTATGGGTTGGCCGAGTGGTCAATAAGGGCAATGAGAAAAATAAAGGGCTTAAAGGGAATGAGTTCAATCCATGATGGCTTCTTACCTAGGATTTAACATCTTACGTGTTTCCTGGCAACCAAATGTAGCAGGGTCAGACAGTTGTCCCGTGAGATTAGTCGAGGTGCGTGTAAGCTGGCCCGGACACTCATGGATGTAAAAAAAATAGATGAAGAAACCCAGAGACATCTCTTCTTCTTGTGTCTCCCGATCAGAACCTTCTGGAATTTCATTTTAAAGGCTTTTGATTGCCATACTGTTTTCCCAAATTGTGTGGTGAATTTTCTCTTTATCATACTCATTGGGCATCCTTTCAAGAAAAGGAAGAAGATCTTTTGGGTTTACTTCGTTCAGACTTTTTTGTGGTCTATTTGGTTGTGGAGGTCTACCCAAGAAGAAGAGGCTTTATGGAGGGAAACCATTTGTGCTATTTATGGGAAGGACCACTTGGGTTGGACAACAAAGCTCTCAAAAAAGAGAGGAAGACATCGCCTGTGGAGTATTATTATTAAGGATAAAGAGCAGTTTTTTTAGTTTTGTGGAATTTATTCGAGGAAATGGGAGAAAAATCAAGTTGTGGGAAGATAAGTGGTGTTGGATAGATACTTTAGCCCAGGTGTGGGAGCTCTAAACCATAGAAACGAAGCCTTAATTACCAAATGGCTTTGGAGATTTACACAGGAAAAAGAGTCTTTGTGGAGAAAAGTGATTGTTAGCATTCACGGTGAGGATCCTCTTGGATGGAAATCTGGTAACAATTCGGTTAAAAATAGAAGCAGCCCCTGGGTCGAAATTGCTAAACACTACCCTGCCTTCAACCAATCCGTGAGGTTCTCTCTCAATTGTGGGAAAAACATAAGATTTTGGGAAGACAAATGGTGCGACAATGATACTCTCCAAGCCTCCTTTCCTGACCTCTATACTCTCTCCGGGAAAAAAGGCTATTCTATCTTTGATTGTTGGGATCAAATTAATCAAACTTGGAACCTAGATCTCCGTAGAGGTTTGTTCGACAGGGAGTTAGATAGCTGGATGCTTTTGGTGGAGAAAATCAGCACTGTTCAGCCGAATGCCACCCCGGACAACATATGGTGGCAGCTTGATAAGAGTGGTAAATACACTACCAAATCCTTTTTCCACAATGCTGTGAAAAGTAAGGCCAAGATTAATCACAATCTGATCAACCTTATATGGAAACACAACAGCCCCAAAAAAGTGAAGGTCTTCTTATGGTCGGTAGCCTTTCGTAGCCTAAATACGGATGAGAAAGTTCAAAAGAAATTTCAACATTGGGCTCTTTCTCCTTCAGGTTGCAGAATGTGTTTAAAAGAGAGGGAAGATATAGACCACTTGTTTATCCACTGTGAATTTGCTGGAAAAGCTTGGAACTTCATTGCTACACAGTTGGGCATCTCTTTCTGCATGCCTAAAAAGGTGGATGAGTGGTTAGAAGAGGGCCTCAGTGCTTGGAATCTGCCTACGAAAGCTAGAGTGGTGGCCAACTGTGCTTTCAGAGCCACTATTTGGGGTATATGGAAGGAAAGAAATTCAAGATCGTTTGAAGACAAGTCTTCTAGTTTAGATTCTTTTTGTATTTTTGTACAAAATATGGCCTCTTGGTGGATTTCTCTCAACAAGATTTTTTGTAATTATAGCTTAGTGATGATTATCAATGATTGGAAGGCCCTTTTGAGATAGAGTCAGGGCAAGGGCTTCCTCATCCCCTGGCCCTCTTGCTGTAATATTTTTTGTCAGCTTAATGAAATCTATCTCTTGATGTTTCTTATAAAAAAAAAAGGATAGATACTTTAGCCCAAGGATATCAAGATATTTTTTCGACCTTGACAAAAAAGGGGCTTCTATCATTGATTGTTGGGATAGTATTCAGCTTGCGTGGGACGTGGGGATTAAAAGCCCCTCATTGATAGAGAGTTGGGGAATTCGATAAGCTTAGCTCTCTTCCTAAATGTGTTGCTGGTGGATAGTAATCAAGATACAATTAGATGGACCATTGATCCGTTGGGCCCTTTCACAGTTAAGTCCACTTTTTTGAAGTTGACAAATGGGATGATGTGGTTAGATTACCCTTTAGTTAGCTTAATTTGGAAGTTTGGGATTCCAAAAAAAGTGATTTTTTTTAATTATTTATTATTTTATTTTAAATGGTCCTTAGTCTATAGAAGCTTGAACACTCATGAGAATCTACAAAGGAAGCTTCAAAATCGGATGATGTCTCCCTCTATTTGTGTCTTTGTTTGCAAGAGGAAGAGTCCATAGATCAATTGTTTTTGCATTGTTCATTTGCTGCTAAAGGCTGGCAATATGTCGTTAAGGTGTTTGGGGTGAATTATTGGCTCTCTAAGAAGAATGACGATTGGCTCATGGAAGCTTTGGATGGGTGGATATTTAGCGGTAAGGGGGAAAGTTCTTTCCTAGAACAATTTGTAATGAAGTCAATCGGTTCTTTCACGATCGTCCTTTTAAAAGTAGGGATAATGTATTGTGGTGTAATTCCATCTCGTGACACTTGTGGAGTGTTTGACTCAAAAGGAACTGTAGATCTTTGTTATTGTTCTAAAGGATAGAGAGGATGTTTGTTACAATATATATATTTTTATAATAAGAAATGAAACTTTTCATTGATATAATGAAAAGAGACTAATGCTCAAAGGATACAAACTCTACAAGAGAGTGAAAATGAAAGCAGTAAAAGAAAGCAATAAAAAAAATTACAATGGATAAATAAAAAAATTCTAGTTGTAGAAAGAAATCAACAAAAGGTTTGGAAAGAGAACATTAGGACGAGACCTTGAGGCGAGTAGATTGAAAACGATCTAACCAAGGGGATTGTCTGTTGTGGAAGATCCTTTGGGTTTCTCTCAAACCATAATTCAAAAAAGAGGGCCTTGACAACATTGTTCCATAAAAATTTGGATTTTGGAACCAAAGATGACCTGTTAAGCAACTAAAGAGCATTGTCCTTGAAAGAATTAGAGAGGATCCACTAGCGATTGGAAATTGGAAGCAACTTGAACCAACAAAGCTGGAATAAGAACAATCAAAGAAAATATATAGAAGACCATCCACATTCGAGAAACAAAATGAGCAAACGAGGGTGAGATATAATGTTAGGGAAGTTTTTTTTTTGAAGAACTTCTAAACAATTCAAGCTCCCATGGATCATAATCCACATAAGTATATTAACGCGCTTAGGACTTTTAGACTTCCACAGTGTTGAATAAACCTTGTTATCCAAAGGAAAGGAAGAAACCAAATGACAAGATAAAGATTTGACTGAGAAAACACTTGAAGCAAGGGACCAACTTCTAGAGTCTTCAAGAAAACCAACTTGAAACAAAGAAAGGCAACCCAAGAGCAATTGCAAATTAGAAATTTTCTCATCCTTCAATAATCTTCTAAAAAAGGTGTTCCATGATAATGTGAAAGCACCCTCGTAGTTAAAAACCGAACCATCAGGAGAGGAAGAAATTCTGAGTAGACGGGGGAAACAAATCTTCAAAGGCGAGTTGTTAAGCCATGAATCTTGCCAAAAGAAAGTTCTTCTACCATTCCCTAATTTGAAAAAGGCAAATGAATCTACCTGCTTCCATACATTGGAAATACTTGCCCACGGATTATGAAGACTCAAACCTTTTCTTCCAACCGTATGCCAATTATGGAGATTGGAGCCATGAATACTTGCAATAATTTTACACCAATAGGAATCTGGTTCATACATAAATCTCTATCCCCGTTTAGCAATAAGAGGTATATTCATATGCTTCAAGGCACCAATACTGAGACCCGCATCAGATTGAGCTTTTGTAACCAAGCGTCATCTTACCAAGTGATTTATCTTTCCACCTTCATTTCCTTTCCGAAAGAAGGATCTCATCAAGCATTCCATAATCAAGCTGACATTGGAAGACATTAGAAAAAGTGACATATTATAGAAGGAAATACAAGATAAAACTGAGTTACAAAGGGGGTGTTTGGCCCAAGGAGTTGGGTGGGGTTGGAGTTAGGTGGAGTTAGTAACTCCACCCAACTCCTTGTTTGGCCCAAGGACATACAACACCTAATTGTGGGGCCCACAAACTTATTAACCAATTACAACGCTCTATTGTGAGTCCCTCAAACTTATTAACTCCTATTCCAACATTTTATTGTGGGCCCACAAACTTATTAACTCCTAGGACAAAACAACTCTAAATTTCATAACTTCAACTCTCTAGGCCAAACACCCCCAAAGAGTTAACCACCCTCCTTTAATAAATTGAAGCACTTCCAATGATTAAACTTCTTTTGGATCTTATCAATTACTAGCTGCCAAAAAGAAATCTCCAAGAGGAAGCCCAAGGTAAAGGAATGGTAAGGATTCTACGCTACAATTCAAGCGTGAGGACACTTGCTGAATCTTGGAATCATCCATATTAATTCCGCACGAGGCTGATTTTTCCAGTTAACTTTTTGTCCAGATCACCATTCAAATAACTCAATTGTTTGTATTAAAATCTTCAACATAACATCATTGTCTTTTTTTTTTTTTTGAAATAGAAACATATTTCATTGATGAATGAAATAAGGGTTGGTATGAAAAAACCAACACCTAAGAGAAATTACAATAAGGATTTCCAATTAGCAATCATAGTAGAGAGACTATAGTTGTTGAAAGGGTGTGAATTTTTACACCAATACAAAGCATGGAAAATAATTAAATCAAAAAAGTCATCAAAGGTTGAGGAATATCCCTGAAGAGTCTTCCATTGCACTCCCACCACATATACCAAAAGAAATCTCTGTTAATAGCTAACCATAATATCTTTTTCACACCAAGAAAAGGATGCCCCACAAGAACGGAATCAAGAATACCAAAAATATTATTTGGTAGAATCAAAGGCCAGTCAAAAGCATCCATTATAATCAACCAATACTGTGGGGCATAGGAGCATTAAACAAATAAGTGGCAAGAATTCGCCGATAAAGAATAACACATCGAACAACATGAGGGGGAGAGAGTCAAATGTGGCATTCGTTGTTGTAAGCGATATGCTGTATTTATTCCTCCATGACTAAGCTCCCATAAAAATAATTTGATTTTCTTCAGGTAAGCATCTTTCCAAATCCCCGAATAAAGGTTCTTGGAAGAAGAATTAAAATCATCAACCAATTCTGAACAGATAGACCTAACATTAAATGTTTTAGATCTGAAAAGAAGAATTAGAATCATCAACCAAGAATCCTTTATCGACCTCAATGTTATAGATGATAGTAAATTGGATAGACTGGACCATTCAATTACCTCCAAATCATTAAGATGACGACGAAGATCCAAATCCCAAGCCTCCTGTGTGATATTCCAAGCTTGATCAATCGAGATATTTGGACGAGTAGTTAGGCGATATAATCTCTGCAATAATTCCACATGGTAACCATGAATCATGCCAGAAAGATGTATCTTGACCATTACCAAGAATTCTTTGAGCACGATTTACAACTAGATCAATGGTGCTGCAAATAAAATGCCAAGGTGATTTGAATGGACCTCTTACAATGTGATTTGGCCATAAACAATTGTCATTGGCTGAATAATATCTACAAAAAAGAAGTGTATCATTTGCTAATTGGAGGATGGGAACATGGATTTTATCTTGGCCCACAATAAAACATTCAAATACTCCTATAGAGTAAGTAATTTCAATGAGTGCACTCAACACTTCACTTACAAGAAGAAATAAGAATGGGAAGAGCGGGTTTCCTTTTCTCAAACCTTGAAATGTCACTATTCACTCACAAGGCCTTCCACTTATAAAAATAGAGAACTTTGGATCCTGAACACAACCCTGAATCCATTTAATCCACTTTCTATCAAAAGCCTTAAGCTTCAATACTTCATCTAGGAATTCCCAATCTACACAATCAAAAGCCTTTTAAATCAAGCTTCAATATCCATCCGTTTTTGTTCTTGACCCTATACTCCTCCACAACTTCATGTGCAATAAGAATTGGATCCAAGAAACGCCTTCCTTGTATAAAAGCACTCTGGGAGCAAGATATAATTGAGGACAATACTTTCTTTAATCTTTTGGCAAGCACGTTTGCAAGGATTTTGTAGATCGGTGATGTTTAGCTTATTGGCCTATAATCTTTCACATAAGCAGCCAATTCTTTCTTCTAGATTAGACAAATAAAATTTTCCTTCATACATGTGTTTATATGCCCATTGTGATGGAATTCACAAAACAACCAATAGAAATCTGCTTCCAAAAGGTGCCAAAATTTTAAGAAATTCCATGGTAAAACCATTTGGATTTGGCTTTATTCTTTCCAAGATTCTTCGCAGGTAACCAAATTTCCTCTTGAGACAAAGGTGCAATTAATGCCACATTTTGAGCGTGAGAGACCTTGGACCAATTAAAATTGTAGGGAATAAAACGCATACCCGGAAGCAGTGGAGAAGAAATCAATGATTTCAGCTTCAATTGCACCAAAATAGAGAACTTCCATAAGAACACAATTATGAAATTAAGAGTTTCCTCTTCTTAGCAGCAAAAAACTGATGGAAGAAGTTTGTGTTTTCATCACCAACTTTTAACCATTGCAACTTACTTCTTTGTATCAAATCTCTCTCTTCAGCCAAATTCAATTCCAGTAATTCACCTTTTACAACTGTTCAAATTTCAAGCTCATGGAAAGAGAGCTCTTTTAATTCTGATTTAGCATCAAAGTGAGTACCTCATAACTTGTATTCCTTCCAGCCAATTCACAAATTTTTATCCTTTAGCTGATGCCTTTTGTTTTCATGTATTCAATGAGAATGGTCTAAAGAAAGAAAGAATGTTCTGAGAACTTTTTAGTGTACACAGTTTTCTTTTTGAACAACAAACAAAACTTTTCATTAATGTGTACATAGTCTGATTCATTTCTATACTGTTCTCTTAATTCCATTTTAATGATTCCAAGTTATTTTCTTGTTTTGAGTTTACCCATATTAAGATTTATTTTAAGCTTGCAGAGCTCATTGTGACAGGTCTCCTTGGTTGCTCTGTCCTTCTGGAGTTTCCATTTTGCAAGTCTATGTGCATTTGGGTTACTCGCTTATGTTGGGTACATCATATATGCCTTTCCTTCATTATTCCGTTTACATCGATTGAATGGGCTGCTACTTGTCTTCATTCTCTTCTGGGCTATTAGCACATATATTTTCAATGTAGCATTCACATTTCTGAATCGGAAGATCGGAAAGGTATTATCAAATTGACAAAATATCGATTTCTTCATTAGGACACAACCATCAATGGTCGTCTTTCTTGGTTGTCTGCAGGACATGGATGTTTGGGAGATGGTGGGTTTGTGGCATTATCCTATACCAGGATTCTTTCTGCTTGCACAATTTGGTCTTGGAATTTTGGTTGCATTGGTTAATCTTGTAAACAATTCGGTTTTCCTTTGCTTGTCTGGTGAGGACGAACGTTCTTCAAATGACAACTCCAGTGCTAGAGGTAATTAGTAATTGATTGATTGATTGCCTATTCTCTATGCTACTTATTACATTAGCTTATCTTCTTTTAGTTATTGCTATTTTTGTAACTATATTTACTATTTGAAAACGTATGTTTTTATACCTTTCTTTTTATGCCCGCTGAAGTTGTGTTGCAACCATGGATCATATCTCCATCTCCTAATATTATCTTAAAATCATAGACAAGCCATTAATTTTTGTACCTTCCAACCCCAGCAAAGTTTTCCTTCTTTTATTGTTACTATAAGCTTAAATAACTTTACCATTGAAGTATTTTGCATTTTATGGAAGTAATTGAAATAATTGGATTTGGAAGAGGAGTTTTAAGAATTGTTATCTGCTATAACCATTCTATAATTATTATTGTTATTTTATTAGTCTAAAACCCAAATCAAAATGGGGTGTTTGGTCCAAGGAGTTGTGAAGTAGGAGTTGGGTGGAGTTAATTACTCTACCCAACCCCTAATGGGGTGTTTGGTCCAAGGAGTTGTGAAGTAGGAGTTGGGTGGAGCTAATTACTCTACCCAACCCCTTGTTTGGTCCAAGGATGTACAACACCCAATTGTGGAACCCACAAACTTATTAACCAATTACAACATTCTATTGTGGACTCCACAAACTTATTAACTCTTATTCCAACGCTTTATTGTGGGTCCCACAAACTTATTAACTCCTACTCCAACTCCTAGGACAAAACAACTCTAGATTTCATAAGTTCAACTCCTTGGATCAAACACCCCATAATTGTATCCATTCATTTGTTAATTGGTGGGCTTAGGAAATGTCATTCTATAAGGAGTGCTGCTGCACGGTTCTAAGGGTCCTTGAGGGCAAAAATTCCTTACCCAAAATACAAGAAAGCTCCAAAGTGAGGAAAAAACGCTTCCAAGCTCCAATTGAGGGTGACGTGGGGGAAATGAAGAGGGAAGTCTCCTTATAAAGCATTAAGGGTCAAGACTTCATCTTCATTTCCATCCATGAATTCGTGAGACCTCCAATTGGGAGACTTGTGGGTGAGGATGAAGGAAGATGAAAGGTTGACATGTGGTCTTCTTTCATCCCCTTCTTCTCTTTATAAAAGGAAAGTCTTCCATGGGTGGAAGAGACACATTTTTAGGCGAGAGCAAATTGTAGAGAGTGATCTTGTATCTTTCCTTTGAGAAGAATAAAAGACAAAAGGGCTTTAAGCCTTAATTATTCTTGTGTTCATTCTTCATCCCTCTATAATTTATTTGTATTCGTTGTCAATTCCTTGATACCGGTAAAGTTGGATCTTTTACACGATTTAATTTTCAGAGGCAGGAGAGACCAAGGTATTAATTGTGGCAACTATTGCATGGGGTTTGCGCAAAAGCTCCCGAGCTATCGTCCTAACTTTGATATTCCTGGTTGCAATGAAGCCTGGTTTCATCCATGCTGTGTATGGTATGTTTTTTTGTGCCAAATAATTATTGTAGTTGAAATTTACTTAATTTTGGTTGACTCTTATGATATGAAAACTAAAAATTATGATCTAATGCATTGCCTCAATTTTCTTATTGGTTCTATGTTTTAATGTTATTCAGTGGTATTCTTCCTCTTATACCTTTTGAGCCACGATGTTAGCAGAAAGATGCGCCAGTCTTTGATTCTTCTTAATGTGGTTCATTTTGCATTATTATATCTCCTTCAGATCCACTTGGTATCTGATGTGTTAGATCGGGAAGGTTCTTTATGTAGGGAAATTCTGTTGCAACTAGGTATGTTTGCTTTTTTCTTCCGAGGATATTATATAAAGATTTTTAAAATGGATGTTGGGAGGTTTGGTTATTGCATTTTATCACTTGTTGCCTCAAACTTCTTTCAATATATTGACAATGAAGCAGGTTGCAGTGACCTTTTTTCAGTGATTTGATGCAGGTCTCCTTGGACGTGATAGCATGTGGGAGTTCCTGGAAATAGCTCTGCTTGCTTGCTTTTGTACAATTCATAACCATGGTTTTGAAATGCTATTTTCATTTTCTGCCATTGTGCAGCACACGCCCAGTCCCCCAGTTGGATTTAGCATTTTACGAGCTGGTTTTAATAAATCAGTTCTGCTATCTGTTTATACAGCCACAACAAATAATTATTACCATGATAGTCCTTCGCATGGTATAACTATTCTAACCTGACCATTGATTATATTGATTCTCCTATTTGATCTCTGATACATTGAAGAGAAACTTGCTGTTAAGGTTTTATTAACTCAGTTGGATTGCAAACTTGATTGTTGGTTTAAGTTATTTTGGTTGAATCAAAGTGATGCATGATTATCTAGCCATGACAGTCTATCCTAGAGATGATATTCCCCAAGATCAATCGGGAAAATAAGGTTTAGCATTGATGACTGGGAACTTCCTTGAAATTCGGTGACAACACTTATACCTGTTGTCATGTAGGTAAACAGCCTAGGAGATCATGTCTTAAAGCCTTCAGGTCTAATTTATTCCTTTGAAGATTATGGATATGCACAAATGTCAAGATCCAAAAACTTTAAGCAGAAGGGACGTGAGCAGCTTTATCTAGGAAAGTGTTTTTGACGCATGTAGGGGGTGGGGGATATTGTCGCTTAAACTCTAGTAACTGTCTGTTTATAACATAAGAACGTCAAATAATCGCTTCCACCCAAAATTTATTACAAAAATCCAGTCCTAAAATAACGCTTCAGCAACCCAATAAATCTTGATCTTTCTCTCGGCAACACTATTTTGTTGAGAAGCGTCAATTCAATTTGATTGGTGGATTATACTATTTTCTGTAAGGTTTCCTTGTACTCTTGAAAATCTTCTCTCTTTATCAATTTAGATGCAACCCTTGTTTCAAAATGATATGAATAAGCAATCATCTCGTTTTTATGAACTACAAAATAGTTTGTTTTGTATGTTTTAACAGGTGGTTCTTCAGCTCTGTATCCATTTGCTACTGCATCATTTATATCACTCATTTATTTTGTTTCTCTGCAGAGAGAAAGATTGCATCATTCCTCAGTTCCATTGGAGAGAAGTTCCTATCCATGTACAGATCATGTGGAACCTATATAGCATTTCTGACTATTCTTCTCACGGTTTTCTTTGTCAAACCAAATTATATATCCTTTGGTTTCTTATTCCTTCTTCTTGTTTGGATAATTGGAAGACAATTAGTTGAAAGAACAAAGAGGCGACTATGGTTCCCATTAAAAGCCTATGCAAATATAGTTTTTGTCTTCATATATTGCTTAAGCAGTTTCTCCAGCTTTAGGATATGGTTATCCAGATCAATTGATCTTGATTTTTATTTGGGCTACAACTCAGAGGCATCATCTTTGCAAAATTGTTGGCAATCTTTGGCCGTGTTGATTGTGATGCAACTTTATAGCTATGAGAGAAGGCAGAGCAGGTATAGTAGCTCCGATGAACCTGAGCTATTAGAATATGCAAGACTTGGGTTTATAAAACGCTTCCTGATTTGGCACAGCGACAAGATTCTGTTTGCTGCTCTTTTCTACGCATCCATATCACCGATCAGTGCATTTGGATTATTATATCTACTTGGGCTTGTCATATGTGCCACTTTACCGAAGACTTCGCATATCCCATCAAAGTTGTTTCTGGCATATACAGGAGTTATCATGACGGCTGAATATCTTTTCCAGATGTGGGGTAAACAAGCTGAAATGTTTCCTGGACAAAAGCATTCAAGTTTGTCTTATTTTCTGGGTTTTCGTGTATTTGAGCCTGGAGTTTGGGGTCTGGAATTAGGCTTAAGGGCAAAAGTACTAATAATTGCTGCATGCACTCTCCAATATAATGTCTTTCGCTGGTTGGAGAAGATTCCAGGTTCTGTTTTAAATAAAGGGAAGTGGGATGACCCATGTCCACTATTTGTCTCAGAAGAAGATGATTACTATGACATATCCTTTACTCATGAGAAAAATAAACCATCATTAGATTCTGGAAGATTATTTGTACATCACGAAGGTTCGGATCATATTTCAAGGTCCTCCTTTGCCCCTGGTCAGTCTCACGTTTCTAATTCGGCATCCAGTAAAAGAGAAAACTCTGAGTGTAGCAGCAGTAAAAAATCTTCATTTGGATTTATGTGGGGAAGCACCAAGGAAAGTCACAAGTGGGACAAGATGCGAATTATATCCTTGAGAAAGGAAAGATTTGAAATGCAGAAGATCATTTTTAAGATATATATGAAATTTTGGATGGAGAACTTGTTCAATCTCTTTGGTCTCGAGATAACCATGATCTCTTTGCTTCTTGCCAGTTTTGCTTTATTAAATTCTGTCTCCCTGTTCTATGTTGGGTTGTTGGCTGCCTGTATTCTTTTGGATCGGGGCATTATACGAAAACTATGGCCTATATTTGTATTCTTGTTTGCTTCTATTCTTATCCTCGAATATATTGCCTTCTGGAAGAACATGTGGAATTCAAATTGGCAGCCAAGCAAGGCTGGTGTCCACTGTCATGACTGCTGGAGAATCGCTAATCTGTACTTCCAATTTTGTTTGAACTGTTGGCTGGGTATAAATCTTCTAGCTGTTCATATTTTGTATTCACACTTCACCATGAAGCAACAAGATATCTTCCAACTTGCCTGCTTTTATGAGTTTTTTTTTTTTTCCCTTAAAGGAAAAAGATTCCGTAGTGAGTGAAATTTCTTTTGTTTCAGTTTTAGACAAGTAAACTTTCATTGAATTAGTGAAAAGTTACGACCATACAAATAAATATTCCCCCATTAGAAGATTATTAGCACATCGGAAAATTAGATGGAACAAATATTTTGAACTTTGGTTCCATATACTTTTATGCTTTGAAAGACTTGAACTGTGGAGTTATTTGCGTGAGACGACAAACAAACAATTGCAATTGCAAAATTATGTCTCTCTTTATTTTTATTTTTATTATTAATTCAACCTTTAATTGAAACAAGGAATTCAAATAATATGGTTCAACCTCAAACAAACCATTTGGTACAAACTTATCCTTGAAGTCCTTTTATTTTTAAAAATTTTTAAGGTTTTTGGGAGAATATTTTTTCTATAGAATATGCTTAATTAGTTAATTTGTGACAGTTGGTTTTCCTTTCCTTGTAGCCGGCCTACCACTTGTATTGGGTCATTGGCAAACTAAAAATATTGGCTGCAATTATGCATTGATATTATTTATCTTGGAGCTTTTCCAAAGAAGTAATTTTTCTTTTTTATTTTGGTGTGTAATGTCTGTGTTACCTGATATGCAGGACTGACGGTTGATGATTCAAGGATGCTTTTCAGTTATTTTGTGGTGTTCATGCTTTCATCTCTCAAACTCCGTGCTGATCATTTATCCGGTTTCTTACTATCATCTACTTATCGTAAAATGATGTCCCAACGTAAAAATACAATTGTCTGGAGGGATCTATCTTTTGAAACAAAAAGCATGTGGACCATCCTTGACTATCTTAGGCTCTATTGCTATTGTCATTTGTTGGATCTTGTCCTGGCTTTGATTTTGATTACTGGAACTCTTGAATATGATGTACTACATCTTGGTTATCTTGCCTTCGCACTGGTTTTCTTTAGGTTAAGACTTGAAATTCTGAAGAAGAAGAACAAAGTTTTCAAGTTCTTGCGTGCATACAACTTTGCTCTTATTATTCTCTCTCTAGCCTACCAATCTCCACTTGTAGGAGAAGTAAGCGCTGGCAAGTGTGAAACCATGCATTACATATTTGAGATGATTGGATTTTACAAGTATGATTATGGATTTCGAATTACTGCAAGATCTGCTCTTGTTGAAATCATTATCTTCATGTTGGTCTCGCTCCAGTCATACATGTTCTCCTCTCAAGAGTTTGATTATGTATGTCGGTATCTTGAAGCTGAGCAAATAGGTGCCATTGTCCGTGAGCAGGAAAAAAAAGCTGCATGGAAAACTGAACAGTTACAACATATCCGCGATTCTGAGGAATGCAAACGGCAGCGCAACTTGCAAGTGGAGAAGATGAAATCAGAGATGCTCAATTTGCAAATCCAGCTCCACAACATGAACTCATCTGTTGATGGCAATAATGCTTCTCCAAGTCCAGGGAATGAATCCCTTAGAAAGCGAGGTACTTCT
This sequence comes from Luffa aegyptiaca, assembly GCA_017139565.1. NCBI lineage: Eukaryota > Viridiplantae > Streptophyta > Magnoliopsida > Cucurbitales > Cucurbitaceae > Luffa > Luffa aegyptiaca. Next base: position 6,468,649 of record CM029399.1, on the reverse strand, counting down.
AGAATACATGATGATGCAATGACCATTGATATAGAAGGAACACTTGGGAAGGTAGAGCAGATACTTAGAGAAGATTCTTTTCCCCATCCTGAATTGCAGGAATCTCTGGCTAGTCTGAGAACAGAAATAACAACAGAGTCAAGAATGCACTCAATGGAATTACCAGTCATAGAAATTTGTGAAGTTGATTCTCAGATTTCAGATTTATCTTTGGATTTGGATAGAAAAAGGAAACATAAAGGTTCAGCAAAAGGAAACCCGTTAATATCTGCGGTACAGTTTATAGGTGATGGTGTTTCCCAGGTACAGTCTATTGGAAATCAAGCTGTTAGCAATCTTGCTAGCTTCTTGAATGTCTCACAAGATGATGACATGAATGAACAGACCAATACTGAGGACAGAGTTTATGATCAGATTGAGAGCCAGGAAACTAGATATGCACATTTGGAGCGTTCTTCCTCGCTGCAGTCTGATAAGAGTTCTGACCCTGCAAGTATGCAGTTGGGAAGGATTTTTCGTCACATATGGTCCCAAATGCGGTCCAACAATGATGTTGTTTGCTATTGTTGCTTTATCCTCGTCTTTTTATGGAACTTCAGTTTACTTTCCATGTTTTACCTTGCAGCTCTCTTTGTTTATGCTCTGTGTGTAAATACTGGTCCTGGTTATATGTTTTGGGTTGTCATGCTAATTTACACAGAATTGTACGTATTGCTACAGTATCTATATCAGATAATCATCCAGCATTGTGGGTTGGCTATTGATTCGGATCTCCTACGGGAACTGGGATTCCCAACACATAGAATTACTTCATCCTTTGTTGTCAGTTCATTGCCTCTGTTCCTGGTTTACTTATTTACTCTATTGCAAAGTTCTATAACTGCAAAAGATGGTGAGTGGACATATTCTAATGCCTTCAATAAAAGTGCTCTCCCCAGAAAACAGAGTCTTGGACATTACGGCTTGACTGAGAGGGCATATGAACTCCTATACCTAGGGAGAAAAATGATGATGTTTGTACTCAGGAGTTTGTGCAAGTACTGGAAATCACTGACTCAAGGAGCAGAATCTCCACCTTACTTTATCCAGGTGTCTATGGATGTCCAAATATGGCCAGAAGATGGGATTCAGCCAGAGAGGATTGAGTCTGGAATAAATCAATTGCTTCAAATTATCCATGTCGAGAGGTGTAAGGAAGAAAACCCTCGATCCTGTCCTTTTTCCAGTAGAGTTCATGTTCAGAGCATTGTAAGAAGTAAAGAAAATACAAAGGTGGCCTTGGTTGTTTTAGAGGTTGTATATTCTTCTCCTTCAGCTGATACTTGTGCAGAATGGTGTGACTCTCTTACTCCTGCAGCTGATGTAGCAAATGAGATTCGTCTTGCACAACGCAATGGATTTGTTGAAAACACAGGATTCCCATATCAAATACTCTCCGTGATTGGGGGAGGCAAAAGGGAAATTGATTTATATGCCTACGTATTTGGCGCAGATTTGATAGTGTTCTTCTTCGTTGCGATTTTCTACCAGTCTGTCATAAAAAATAATAGTGAGTTTCTTGATGTGTATCAACTAGAAGATCAATTCCCAAAAGAGTTTGTGTTCATCTTGATGGTAAGTGTCTAACTATTACATACAATTCTTTGTGATTAAAATCTTTTAACTTTCATATTCTCCCTTCTTGATTTATGGATTGACAATTGAAGGGGAAGTTCTCCTCTTGATCTGGATTTGTGTTTTTTTTTTTTTTAAAACAATACAACATAGAAACAGAATTTGTATGCACATTCTGCCATTTTAGCTTTCTATTGGCCCTTAGTGGAGAAGTTAACCAACGGGACTAATAAACTCGTTTTAGAGTGCATAGGTATTTTTTTCATAGAAGTAAAAATAATAAAAAATAAATAAAATTTGTAGGGGTGTAGCTGTTTGTGCACAAAAATGCATAACTGCATGATCGATAATGCTAAAGCATTAGCGAAATTAGTTAACAGTATTTTGAAAATAATTTGTTTCAAAATTTTGTTCTGAGGTTGCATAATTGAATGTGTAAGCTCCCCTTGTCTTGTAATGTGTCTATTCTAAGCATGCAATAAGCGTTATTGGTGGATTGTTCCTAGCTTGCTGCCATGATAAATGTCCTGCTGAGCATTTTCATTCATGTGACCAGTAAGAGTTATGTTCGCATTTTTAACACATTGTGCTAGAACAGTTATTGTATAATGTGCACCACTTGTGCATGAAAAACCCAAATTGTATGAGCACTTTTCTGTAGTAACTAGAAGAGAGGCAACTTAGAATCAAATTTAAGGTTTTGTGACTGTCACTTAGCTTGAACAGCCGTCTGCTACTCTTAACTAAGTATGTTCTGTGCCTCAGATAATATTCTTCTTGATTGTGCTGGATCGATGTATATACCTCTGCTCATTTGCCACCGGTAAAGTGATCTTTTACCTTTTCAATCTCGTTCTCTTTACTTATGCGGTAACAAAGTATGCATGGCAAATAGAGCCTTCCAATCAGCACGCTGGAGAGTTGGCACTCCGTGCCATATTTCTTGCAAAGGCAGTTTCTTTAGCACTGCAGGCAATACAAATTCGATATGGTCTCCCACACAAAAGCACCTTGTATCGGCAATTTTTGACGAGTGAAGTTTCAAGAATTAACTATTTAGGGTACAGGCTTTACCGGGCTCTTCCCTTCTTGTATGAACTACGATGTGTGCTGGACTGGTCATGCACAACAACATCTCTGACCATGTACGACTGGCTAAAGGTAAATGTCTTTTTGTTCCAAACATACCATTTTACTAACAATACCTTGTGGTGATCTCAATAGTATAGATTATATAGGAATATTACTACCATGCGAGCATAATAATAAGTTATCAATGAAGGTTGCTGTAACGTATCTGAAACCAAGGTTTCACGATTCTTTTTTGTGAAATAAAATATTGATCTGCTCGATACGTATTTTCTCATTGCAACTTAACCATTTGGATGTAGCCTGAAGATAGTTTTGTGTTTTCTTTTATAATTCTCGCCCACCCTGTGGTCAGAAATGTTGAGTTAAAATAATATATGAATTTCTTTTCTCTCAGCTGGAGGACATAAATGCAAGCCTGTACCTTGTCAAATGTGATGCAGTATTAAATAGATCTCAGCACAAACAAGGAGAGAAGCAAACTGTAATGACCAAATGTTGCAATGGAATATGCCTGTTCTTCATATTAATCTGTGTTATCTGGGCTCCAATGCTGGTAAGGAACTTCTGTGCATAAATTGTTGTATGCCCAAATTGCTATCTAGTGAAATTTATTTATGTTTTGGGATCTCATGAAGATAATGCAAGGAGTAGCACCTCAATTATCCAAAAATCTACAAATACATGCTTTAGGACCCAGTGAAATGTTGCTTCTCTATGTTCTGTTTTTCTATATTTACCAAAATTCTCTTTCCTTTTTATCATTTTATGAGCCTCAAGGGTTCTTGTTAATCAAGAGAGGACATCTTTTATATAGCATTAAAAGTGTTCTAATGTCAAAAGATCTAATTGAGTAGCATTTATTATTTGCAATAGAAATATTTTATACTCACCACATAATAACATAAAAAGGTTAATATTTCATACTTCGGCTTCGTTCTAATTTGCATTCCAATTATTAAAGATATGTCTTTTTTAATCTTCTTGCTTACTAATGTGAAAGGCTGATAGATTAGAACTTGTAAGAGATTGTTTAGCGAAAAGATGGTTTTTGAAGGATATTCCATATATTCTTTTAGGAAATAAGCCCTTGCCTCAGCAGGGTGCCTCACCCCCTTGAGGGGCCTTTTTGAAAAGCCTGTTTGGGCTCGCTTTTCAAAAAACTGAGTACTTTTACATCAGGACTTGTTTGTTTAAAACAAAAAATCCCCACTTCACAAATTAATAGTGAATGGTGCTAACAATTGAAACTCTTATTTTGTTACAGATGTATAGTAGTGGGAATCCAACAAATGTTGCTAACCCAATCAAAGATGCCAGTTGCCAGGTGGATATCAAGACAACTTCAGGAAGATTGACACTCTATCAAACCACTCTTTGTGAAAAGATCTCATGGGACAAGTTGAATGCAAATGTTGTTCTTGATCCTGGAGGTTATCTGAGTCCATATAACAAGAATGATATTCAGTTAATTTGTTGTCAAGCTGATGCAAGTGTCCTGTGGCTTGTCCCTGGTGTGGTTCAGTCCAGATTCATTCATTCCCTTGACAGGAACCAAGATATAAGCATTGCTTTCACTTGGATCCTCACCAGGGAAAGACCAAAAGGGAAGGAAGTTGTAAGATATGACCGACTTGTTGATATTCCTGATCAATCAGATGTCCAGAAAGTTTTGAATGGTTCAATGAATGGCTTTCGGATAAAAAATGTTTACCAAAGATACTTCCGTGTCACAGGCTCTGGTGATGTTAGACCTCTGGAACAAGAGGTATTCCCTACACCCTCTCGGCTCTAGCTGATATTTTTGTTGACGAGATTCTTTACCAAGCATAACTTGTAGATATATTACACTTAGTATGTGAGTTTTTACCTGTATCTATTTATTTGGTCATTAAATTTTCCCAATGTTCAATTCTACTAAAATTTTGCAAAATAGTTCTACTCAGTCCCTCAGTCATTTCTCCACTATTTACATTAACATATTGCTTGCTTAATGTTCTTAACAATTTAATTATTTTTGTGCCATGTTAGCATCATAAGACTTTGGGGACTAAAGGCAGGGGACCAATTTAAACAATTTTGCAAAACTTAATCGCATATTTGGAAACTCATGAATCAAATAGACAGTAAAGAAAACTCATGGTGCAATTCATTGATTGAAAATTCCTAGATCTGGGGTCATTATTCTTCATCTAGTGAAGCAGAAATAATTGATATCATTTATATGCTTGTGTGAGATTTTATTCAAACAACTGATCCCATCATTTACAGGACAGTTTTGTCAGCGCCGATCTCATCTTGAACCGTGAAAATCACGAGTGGTGGTCCTTCCATGACATCCAGCCAATAAACGTCAGCAAATGTGGACATTTCACCGGACCAGTGGCCTTTGTAATATCTGAGGAAATACCACCTCGTAAGTTTGATCAAAACCATATGACAAAGATGATTAATAGAACAAAGTTTCAAAATCATATTACTAACAATAACATTTCTTTCAGAGGGCATTCTGGGGGACACTCTCAGCAAGTTCAGCATCTGGGGTCTTTACATAACCTTTGTTTTAGCAGTTGGCCGTTTTATAAGACTTCAATGCTCTGACTTGAGAATGAGAATTCCCTATGAGAATCTTCCTTCTTGTGACAGGTAATGTAACAAAATTCACTTTTGCAATCTTTCTCTGCTTTTGCTATTAAGAACGGTGAAAACATTTGTTTAAATGTTACAATTAGGCCTTCAAAGGAAGTTCAAGTGCTTTTAGCATATTCCATGGAGATCACTTTTCAAATTCATCTTTTATATATTAAATATTTTTCAATCAGTCTTTACTGTCATTAAAAAATGTGTGGCTGTCAGTTTAGTTAGTATGGCAATGTTCTCATTAGGGATCCATTTTCTATAACCTCGATATATTTCGGGTCAACTGCCTCTTCTAATATGAATTAATTATGTGTTGAAATATTGTTATAGGTTGATTGCTATTTGTGAAGACATTTATGCTGCTAGAGCTGAGGGAGAGCTTGGAGTTGAAGAGGTCTTATACTGGACTCTTGTGAAAATCTACAGGTCCCCTCACATGCTGCTTGAATACACAAAAATAGATTAGACTGCAAAGTTTAAACTTACATTTGCCAGATACCTAGATCGCCGTTATCGAAACAGAGAGCCTAGATACGAATACGACTAACACCAGGTATAGTGAAAGCCAACCTCGTGATCGGTGTGTTCTTGAGAACATGCTGTTTCTTTAGGATCTGTTGAGTACTAAGAAAAGATGAATTGTGGATTATTCAAGAACATTCATATTTGTAGATGATCTGGTTAGTGTGATGCAGAAGTTTTAGCTTCAAAAACAGAGGGAACAGGCTTTCTTACTAATTCTGCAAGTAAATGTAGGGTTGAGAGGTTTGTTTTTCACTTTTTCTTTTAGCAGTTTATGTGGTTTAGATGTTCAGTTTACACAATTAAAAAAGCCAGTTTCTCAGTTGCACTAATTTGATGCATATTTCATTTACTATGTTAGCTATGGCCATTGCCTCGTTTCTATAAGTTGAGGAGCTAATTAGCATTGTGCGACCAACCGACGTTATAATCGACCTCTATCTTCTAATTCTTAATGGGTTTATTGAGATTGTCAAGTAGGTTTCTCATTCTTACAATTGAACCCATTCGTATTTCCTAAGAAAAAATTATTATAGTATCTACTTTTATTAATGTTCAATCACATAACTGAAAGTAAACAAAGGTAGTATGCAAAATTTTCTTTCTTACCATTATGTCATAAAGTAAGAAACGATCGATAATATCATATTATAATAGCTCATCAATTTAGAATGAATAGAAAATGAAAAAGGCATCTAGATTGTTCCTAAAGTTGATGGCTCAATCTTCCATTCTGTAATTTTTGAACAAAAGAAAATAACAGCATATTCAATCAGACACCGGCCTAGCAATCTCGCTTGCATTCTCATATCAATAAGTATGAGCTTAAATGCAAGACTTTAATTTCATGTCAACATATAGATGTAGAATGTACAGAGGATTATTGGCCCGTACAAAATAACACTCAGTATTCGAATTTATCTACAAGTCCTTTCAGTGAGAATTTTGAAAATATGGATTAGATAAAAGAGCTTTTTTTAAAAAAACTAATAACAAAAACTAAGTGGGGCATTTCTAGTACTTTTAATAGGTTTTTACGTCAAACATAATGAAATTTAAAAGAGTGTTTTTTAATTGTCCACAAATATTTTGGAAAAATATCAATTTTTACCCTAAACTTCGTGAGACATCAATTTTTACCCTAAATAGCTAGCTTTTATCTTTTTGGGTGAAGTTTGTGAATTTTGAATGAGTTATTAAATGTTCAATTGATCAAACCTAATTTTAAAGAAAACTTGATTTCATTAAAATTAGTGAATTTTTGGAGATCTTACCTTGCTTATTAACATGAATTAGCAAAATTTGAGTAGATGGTAAAAATGACAACATTGGTCTATGTTCAAAGTTTAAATTAGAGGTAAAAGCGGATTTTACTCCCAAATATTTATCACTACTCATTAGTCCTACTCCTACCAAACTCACACAAAGTCCAAGCATCTTCTCAGTAACATGGCCAAAGCGAATATAGCTAACGGTAATTGATATGTACTCTCGACCATAAGGTCAGAGATTCGAATCTCCCTACCCCAAATGTTGTTGAACTAAAAAAAAAAACAAAAAACAGAAAAACACTTCACAGTAATGTGGCCATATGATACATATATTCCACAATTGACCTCATAAGTGAACAAGAAAATTGTACAATAGGAGGAGAATCACCACTCTACACCTTATAAGCCAAAACAAAACCATTGACAAGAGCTAAGATCAACGGTAGCAGAATCCTTTCATTAATTGGTTTCCCAAAGAACAGAAACTTAAATGCTGCAAGGAACCATATTTATCTTCAGTCAGTATGGACAGATTCATCCTTTGTCTTCTTAAGTTTTTTGGCACTACTGCTATTTAGGCTCTCTTTCAAGATGCTTTCAGGCACAGTCTCTTCAATTACTTTTGGGACTGCAAAACTGAAGCTTGAAAGAGGTATATCCTTGTATTGTGGATTTGCTTCTACATAGGCTTGCATCTCTATAGAGGATCTCACCCTCTTCCCTGTGGGTGTGATATAGGAAGCATCTAATTTAGAGAAATTTTTTCTCAGCACCAAACGTCTCTTGAAGCCTTTTGGGGTCTTTGGGATGTTAGGTTTGTCAATGACCCAAGTTCGAGTTGGATTGTAGTCGATATCTGGAGGATCCTCGCAAGAAGTATCGGTTTTCCTACAGCAAGTAAAGGGTTCTTCTATCACTTTGCTTCTAATATCCTCGTACTCCTCTTGAGTACTTATCAACCTCCATTTGGAGCATTCCTCACACTGGGCAGCATACAGATCTACTCCCAGCCCTGCTGACTGTATAGAGAAACCAATAGCACCTTAGCTTACACTAAAAGAGGCTTCCAATAATTGCATGAATTTCTTATTTATAGATTCAATAATCAATGCAACTACAAATGAAGATCCCCAGCAAGTTCTAAGTTAAAATCTGCAAAACTCCCACTTTTGATCCCTGAAACTTGAGAGAAAATTCACTTTCAAACTTCAAGATTTGAAAAACCGTCCAAATTGATCCATCAGACAGATAAATGGGCAATTCAAATGATGATATGACTTCGAATATCCTTTGGGCTTCGCTAAACAATCTTAGCAAATCCCATCCATTCAGAATTTTCATAACATTCACTATTTTCTAAGATAAAACAGAAAAGACCATGTGTAAATTAAGCACATAGTGAAAAAGAAAAATTAAGGCCCCGTTTGATAACCATTTCGTTTTTTGTTTTTGGTTTTTGAAAATTAAGTTTATAAACACTACTATTACCCACAACTTTCTTTGTTTTATTATATACAACCTTCCCATGTTTTCAAAAACCAAGTCAAAAATTGAAAACAAAAATAAGTAGTTTTCAAAAACTTTTTTGTTTTTGGAATTTGGCTAAGAACACAAATGTCTACTTAACAAAGATGAAAACCATGGTAAGGAAATTGAAAGAAAACAAGAATAATTTTCAAAAGCAAATGGTTATCAAACGGGGCCTAACTGAACAAAATTGAGTGTTCCAGAACAGCTGATTCTGAATATCAAAGTAACTTCCCTATTGCCATTGCCAACAAATATTTCAACTCCCTAAGATTATATCTGAATTGCTGCGTATTGATCTAAAGGAGCACAAATTCTCACAAAATACTTAGAGATGGACCTACAAACTAGTATCAAGTTTTGTAAATCGCCTGTTTCAATAGTTAAGCATAACACAAGGTCATAGATTCAAATCCCCATATTTAGTCTACCCTGTAACATTCTAAACAAAACTCCGATATTCCTTCTTAGATGAGGAAAATAAAGATGTAACCAGCTCCAAGCAGCATCAGTTTGATTATATCCTTTTTCTAGTGGCCTATTTCCAATTTGGATCTTCAGAAATTAAGGGCTATATTTTCGAAAAAAAAACCAAATGAAAGAAGATTGAATCCGATCAGAAGGGAAATTACGAAGGATATCGATATATAGAACAAATCGGACGAAGAGGATAGTGTTTCGGCCGTACCTTCATCGGCGTTTTGGGAGGTCTGGCGGCGGCCATTTCGCCCGACGATTCTCTCTCTCTCTCTCTTTGGTTGGGCGGAATTTGATGGTAGTTGCATTGCATTAAAAATTATTTTTTGGTTAAAAAATATTTTATCAAAATATCGATGTGGCGTCCTAATAATATTTCTTTCTTTTCAAAAAAAAAATAATAATCGTTTAACCCAAAAAAAAAATTGATAAATCACTCGGGCGGTTTTATTTGTGATTGGAAAAATTATTAAAAAAAAAAAAAAAAAAGTAAGTATCACTATATTTAAAATTGTGTTTGATTGTTAATTTAAAAATGCACGAAAAGATTGATATTGGTAAATTTATTCTTTAAGAAAAAATTGATTTAAGTTTTCAATTCACTCCCTCAATTTTCTTTAAGTCCAAAAAATAATTAATCCCACAATTTTATCTAACAAGAATATATTAGGTTTTATAATTAAAAGTAAATCAATATAGTAAAATTGAAATTTAGTAAATTCATAGCATAAAATCTAAGTGCTAAAAATCAAAGTTAAGCAAAAATAAAATAAATTATAGAAGATAGTAATTCATGTCATCTAATAATTTTGTGAAATTGAAAATATGTGAAGGTAAATATTAGTAAAAGGGAGAAAATTTGTGTTGGTATAGTTAAAAAAAGGTAGTAGATTTCGGTACAATTTTTTGTACGAAGTAGAAAATGAATAGGGTTGAGTACGTGGAAGAGAAGGGGTCACTATTGGTGTAGCAATCGGTGTTGAAGGAGACGCAACCAGAGAGGTGGTAAGAGGTCCCAAAGAAGAAGAAGAAGAAAATTTGCCTGACGCCATCGAAAAAAAATTATAAGCTCAAAGCTCTGATACCATTAGAAATGAGGAAAGGCAGCTAATAGGACACTACATAACAAAAAAATAAACATTACACATAAATAGGAGAAATAGTCCAGAACAATTTAATGAAGAAATAACACTCTATTAGAAAAGAAAGAAACTTGTTGTTGCCAAACGTAAATAGTGAAAATAGGGAAAGGAGGTTTCTTAAAATACAAACGGTATAATTTATAAAGGTATGAATAAATACTTTTCAAAAAAGGAAGAAGAAATCCTTTCTAACCAGATATGAAAATAAATCATGTATTAAAGAGGAAGATATAACAATTTTTTATGATTGAGAGGGAGAATAAGAAAAGTAAAATTTATGGAGGAAGTAATAAGAAAAAAAATTTATCAACCAATATAGGAAATAAGAAGAAAATCAATTATCTCCACGAAAAAAAAAAGAAAAGAAAAATTCAGTTGAAGAAAATAAAAGTTTGAGAACTAAAATATATATTCTTAAAGTTGGAGGTTAAAATATAATAAGTAATAAAATTGAAGGAAAAAAAATCAAACTTATAAAAAATAATGTTTAATAGAAAATTAACTTTTTTTTTTTTTTTTTTTTTTTGTGTATCTAATGAGGAGATATCTATATACATAAATATTTGAATTCATATATGTTAGGTTATGTGTTGGATATTTAAACAAATATTTATATCTATAAAATTAACGAAAAAATAATAATGATAACTAAAATAAACATTTATATTAATTTTTTTTTTTTGAAACAACATTTATATTAAATTTAGAGATTAAAACAAAATGTTTAAAAGTTTAGAAAATAAAATGAAACATGAAAGTTTGGAGTGCTAAAATAATAAAATAAATCTTTTTTTCAAAAAATAATAATAATAATAAAATAAATCCTTAAAATTAGAATCAAAATAGGTTTTAAACATAAATAAATAAATTTACGTTAACATTTGTATTAGTAAATGTATGAATAAATTAGAATATTTAGCAAAAACTCAAAACCGAATTAATTTGTAAACAAAAATGTCTATATGTCCGAGTGGTTAAGGAGACAGACTTGAAATCTGTTGGGCTTCGCCCGCGCAGGTTCGAACCCTGCTGTCGACGCTTTTATTTTCTTTTTTCTTTTTATTTTCTTTTCTTTATTTCTTTCACTTCCTTTTTTTTTTTTTTTTTTTTTGAGAAAATTCACTTCCTAATATCTACCACTATAAGAAATTCTTTAAAACACTAATTCAAATAGTAATAAAATATTTAAATATACTTTTCTTTTCTTTTCTTTATTTCTTTCACTTCCTTTTTTTTTTTTTTTTTTTTTTTGAGAAAATTCACTTCCTAATATCTACCACTATAAGAAATTCTTTAAAACACTAATTCAAATAGTAATAAAATATTTAAATATACTTTTCTTTTCTTTTCTTTATTTCTTTCACTTCCTTTTTTTTTTTTTTTTTTTTTTTGAGAAAATTCACTTCCTAATATCTACCACTATAAGAAATTCTTTAAAACACTAATTCAAATAGTAATAAAATATTTAAATATACTTTTCTTTTCTTTTCTTTATTTCTTTCACTTCCTTTTTTTTTTTTTTTTTTTTTTTTTGAGAAAATTCACTTCCTAATATCTACCACTATAAGAAATTCTTTAAAACACTAATTCAAATAGTAATAAAATACTTAAATATATAACTGAGCTTTAGTTTTTTTTTTTTTTCTTTTTTGGATTAAAGTATCCGTTTGGTGGATGTACTTTAGATTTTATTTTTATTTTACGGATTTTAGTCTTATACTTTGAATAAATCTTAAAATTGGTATATATCCTTGGTTTGTTATTAACATCTCTATTTAAAAAATAAAAAATTAGCATTTCCTCTATAAATTTGAAAATATGTTGATATTGTGTTTTATCACATGAATATTATTATGATTAGTTAACCAATTTCGAAAAGAAAAAAAAAATCACTTCAAAATTACTATAGATACCAAGTTTTAAGTTTTACTTAAAGTACCAAAACTAAAATTTGACATTTGAAAATAGAAGGATTAAAATGAAACGAAATTCGAAGTATAGATACCAAAATGGAATTTAAACCTTTCTTTTAAGTTACACCAACCAAATGGTTGGTATATGGAGAACTATTTTAAGTAAAACCCAGGTTTAAGTTCACTCGATGTTTTTTTTTTTTAGTTTTTCCAATGCCTTTTTAGCGTCGGAAAAAGTCGCGTTAAAACCCTAGCCGCCAAACTTTTCTTTGTCTCATCTTCTTCTTCCCTTCTTTTTCCTTTTATCTTCTTCCTCTTAGGCAGTGTTGTTGAAATTCCTTTGTTTTCTTCTCCTTTCAGTAGCACAACCTCTTTTCTCCTTTCAACGGTTATAAGATCTTCTTCCAACAGTGTCTTTCTTAAAGGTCAAAGGTCTGAATCTGTCCACCTTTTTTTAACTCAAAAGAAGGGAAAAAGAAAAAAGTCCATTTGATTTTGTTTTCAATTCTCTTAGTCAAATAACTCAAGTAAATAAAAAATGTGTCCTTAGTTTTCTATTTTGAAATTAAGGTTCGTTGGTATATTATTATTATTTCTATTTTTCCGTTCGGTAAGGATATTTTATTCTCAACCAAATCTAGAAGACGAAGGATACAAATCTTAAGATTATTTGTTCAATTCTATTTGATAAACGAAATTGTGTTTTAATTTTAATTATTAAGTTTGCTAGTTATGTTTCAAAAAAAAAATTATTAAGTTTGCTAGTCAAACGACTCAAACAGAAGCAATCACCTCATGAAAGAAGGTGCACCAATTATTTTATTTTATTTTATTGAAACCAGGTGCCCCAAATTTATATTTGAAAAGATAAGCTTTCAATCAACTTTTTGTTGCCTCTTGCCTTTATAAAGCAATGCAATCTTTTGCAATTTATATATTGTTAGTATAAAAAGATCCTTCTTTAACATCATTATCATTATTATTTTTTTAATAAAGAATGTCATTAAAAGCTAAGTGCCATTAAACATGTCTTCATAGAAGATAGGGTTGAAACACAAAGGAAAGTCAGCCGTCCAAAAGGATTGTCCAATTTCCCTCAATTTCCCTCTTCAGGGAAGACTCCTGGCTACAACCAAAATCAAAAGAACAAGCTAATCTAGCAACACATTGGACTGCTATGTTTGAAGATCTTCTACAGTGAAGGAATTAAATGACATTCAGGCGCGAGGAGAGGGAAATGATCTCATAGCTGAAAACTTTAGCTCCGACAGGTCTTTCGTCTCCCCCGACAACAATGGAGTCTGATTCAACTTGGAGAGAAATTTGATTTTGTACATAGTACTGCTAATCAATTTTATTCCTTCTAAAATGAAATTGGACAATACTTGTCAATTGGTTCACTTTCCTATGGTACAAACACTTGATCAAAAACACTTGATCAATTTTTCAAGTAATCAATTCAACTTCGAAGTCGATTCAAGTAAAAAGTTGACTGAAACGGACTCATTTACACCCCCTACATAAATTATTTATATACATCCACAATTATGAGTAAATGATCAAGTGTTTATACTTCTATAACAAAGAAAATACATGAAATCCCAACTTAAATCAGAGGCCACAAAAGGGATAATGCTTAAACCAAAATCTATGCATTTCAAAGCAAAAACTGTGTGGAAAAGGAAAACGTATGTTCTAAGTTTTCAAAATCCTCCCTCCAACACTGAACATCAAAAGGGGATATAAAAACTAAATACTTACAAATCTATCCATCTTTACAATGGAGTAGAAGCATGGATTCCGTATCCGGAACCATCCAACTAACCCAACGAACAAAACGAATGACTCATTGTGAAAAATTCCCCACTGCAGCCTCCCGTAGGAGTCTTGGTCGCATTGTATCTCAATCCCAGTATGGCTGATCATTGCTTGGCGAGTTGGCGAGTTGTTGCCTCGCCAACTAGCCAATTAGGCGCAAACTCCTCGAGTGGATTCCTCCTTTTGGTCCTTGAAAAGTAGGCCTGGTTTCTTCGACCCGTCCCCCCTACCTATGGTCATTTGGTAATGTGTAACTATGAAAGCCAACTGAACCAGAATGCTGAGCAGAGCTACTACTACTCATAGATCTCTCAATTTCATCAATCTCAGCAACCAGAGGGATGGGCCTCTCAGGGATTGAAGGAACAGAGAGATCAGTTTCCAACATTTTCACAACTTGATCCATTGATGGCCTAGCATAGAGCTGGGGATGGGAACAAAGAACAGCAATCAAAACATACTTCTCAACAACCTCAGGGGAACCCAGCTCTGGCATGCCTTCTTCAACAACATCCATTGCCCTTTGTTCCCTCACCAAAGACCAAGCCCAATCAGTCACTAGAAATGGCTGACTATCGTTGCTCCTCACCCCGAGCGCCTTCCTCCCGCTCAAAAGCTCGAGCAGAACAACTCCAAAGCTGTACACGTCACTCCTCTCCGTCAACTGACCGTACAACGCATACTCGGGGGCCACATACCCCATAGTTCCAGCAACTCTTGTGCTCAAATGAGTCATTCCTTCTGGTGTGAACTTAGCCAAACCAAAGTCAGCTACCTTGGGGTCAAAATTTTCATCCAAAAGAATGTTGCTAGCTTTGATATCTCTATGGATAATGGCAGGCTGAGCTCCATAATGAAGATAAGCCAATCCCCTAGCTGTGCCAAGAGCAATCTTCTGCCTAATTGGCCAACTCAATCTCTCATCAGAATACCCAAACAAATGGTCATAAACACTCCCATTCTTCATCAAATCACACACAATTATCCTCTGATGACCCTCTAATGGAGTAGTTGCAATACAATAACCTCTCAAAGCAACAAGATTAACATGTCTAACACTAGAAATTACCTCAACTTCATGAGCAAAAATGGCGTCCCCGACTGCAGAACAGTTCTTAAACCGCTTCAATGCAACTTCAGAATCATCAGATAGCATCCCTTTATACACATTTCCATAACCCCCTCTCCCAATTATGTTATCTCTAGAGAAATTCCTTGTAGCCCTCTTGATTTCATCGAATGTGAACTTCACCAGCGTAGTGCTTGCGCTTATCGACTCCAATCCAGAACCCAAACCCGTTTCAACTCTACGAATTCTATCATTCTTCTTCAATTTCCCCTGTTTTCGCCAGAAAAACCACCCGCCGGCAGCCACCGCCGCCGCGGCCAATGCAACGCCACAACAAATCAGAACCACCAAAACCACCGTACTCCGCTTCTTGCTTCTCGAATCCCCCGACGACAGAGGATTGAGCGAGAACAAGCATTGGGCAGTTCCCGAGTCGGTCGGTCCGAACTGATTTGCAAACGCCGCCGCGTAGATTGACGGATATGCTTGGCAATCGGTGACATTGCCGATGGACGGACCGGTCAAGAACGAGGCCTGAACGATCGAGAGCCTCGTCGTGCAAGAGGCACAGGGGGAACCATTTTCAAGCGATTGGTTACAGTTCGCAACAACGCCATCGAGCGCCGATTTAGGAACGATTCTCTCGAACTCAGCTTTGGTAGTGATGTTCATACATCCCTGGGAGATCCACCCGGTTTGAAACCCGCAAGAGGTCCGAATGTTGAAATTCGGCCAAGTCCTATTAACGATCGACTGGTAAGAATCCCAGCACGAATCGGAAGAGTTCACCGGCGGCAAGAACGAGCCAGTGAGTTTGAGGTACTGCGCGAGGACGAGGCGGAGGCCGAGGCGGATGTATTGACATTCGTCGGAGAAATCGGGGCGGGAGACGGCGGAGCCCTGGGAGAATTGGCGGAGGACGGTGAAGTTGAGAGGACATTCGGCGGCGGTGGCGGCGGCGGAGAAGGAGGCTATGGCGAGAAGAAGGAGAAAGGGCAGGGGAGAAATGGACATTGGAATTGATTTAGGGTTTTGGGTTTCATGGGAATTGGGGAATTGGGAGTTGGGAAGTTTGGTTGGTGGTGATAATGTAGGTTGTTTTTTCAAGCAGCCATTTTCGACGGAGCTTGAAAAAAGCTTCCATGGGAGAGAAGCTTGGTGAAGGAAGTTCAAGGCAACTTCCTTGGAACTTCAAAATGGATTGATTTTTGAAAATTTGTTCTTGAAAAGGAAATTTTTACGAAGAAATTAGATCTTGGAAATAATTCTCATAAAGTATACTTTATAGTCATCATTGCCACGAGCTTGCACTCTTGACCAAAAGGTTAGAGGTTCGAATCCCCCTCTTGACCAAAAGGTCAGAGGTTCGAATCCCCCTCCCTAAATGTTGATGTAAAAAAAAAAAAAAAAAAAAAAAAAAAACTTTATAGTCATCACGGTTTTATGGAATCTTGTACCAACTCGAGCATATTTATTATTTTTATTATTATTATTATTATTATATATATATATATATATTGAGTTGATCAACTTTTGGGAGTGAGATAATTCTAACGTCTATCGAGGTTACATGTCAATTACCGCAGAGCTATGTTGTCATAGTACTGTAATTTCAATAAATACGTAATTGCATATGTTTAATAAATTTGTATTTGTATTTCCTCAAAATAAATAAATAAATAAATAAATTTGTATTTGTAAAAAAAAACTTTGAATTCTTGACAAATTATCTTTTATTTAATCTAATTAAATAATTTATAATATTATTATTTTTATTTAGTATCAATTAGTTAATTAATTAACTATATTCAAAATAAAGTTGCATATAAAAATTAAAAAAAAAATACTAGAGATAAAACTCATACTTTTGCAAAAACATATAAAACCATTATCTATAGACATAAATGATGTCCGAGAATGCTTTATTCTCATGACCTACCACATAAATCGTGTATCAAACAAGGGTATAAAAAACTCTTGCCCATTCTCGTCTCCAAAACTCTATACCAAATGGCCCCTAAAGTTGAAGGTTCATAATTTCATGTCTATACCTTGAAATTAATAATTTATTTTAGTGTTAAACTCTTTAATTTCATTTGAGTGAATCATAAAATTAAATGAGTTGTGAAATTAATACTTTATGTTAGCTAAATTAGAAGTTTTTACTGTAAATTGCTTTTTTTTAAAAAAAAATATTTATTATAAACCGACGAATAAATTACATAAGATTATCACGAGTATAGTTTTGTGGTTAAATAATAACTACATTACATGACTATTGAGGCTTATGAATCTATCATACATTTTTTTAAATGAAAGGAAGTTAATTAATTGGAGGCATTAATTCAATTTGGTAGTCAAGAAATGTGTGTAGACTGAATGCAAAAAAAACTGATTGTGATGCAAGACAATTTGACTCATTATGCTTAAGAAGTCAATGGAAGTTGGAGATTTATTGTAGTTTGTCAAAGCTTTCCATAGTTCTTACACTTACATAATTTTCCATGTCTCATCAATTGGACCATTTTTTTTTTTTTTTTTTTTTTTGAAATATCATCAATTGGACCATTTAAACATTTTGCAATTTGCAATTGCAATTTTCAATTCTAAGTCACATGTAATTATTATATTTGGGGTTTGGAATTCCAATTCTTACTACTACAAACTTCTTTGGACAATCACTTTTTTTATTTTTTCCATATGAGTTGTAGGAAAAAAAAGATAGTCCTGTGAGTTTAATACCTTAAATAGGGAAAGTTGCATAGATGACAAATTAGACCAATTTAATAGCAAATATAGCACAATTGCAAACTAATTGCATATATAGCAAAATTAATTGTACAAGACCAAAAAGTTATAGTCAGATTCTATCCGTGTCTATCACTGATAGACTCTGATTATTCAAAGTCTATCCGTGTCTATCGTTGATAGACTCCGGTTAATTGAAATCTATCAGTGATAGTCATGGATAGATTCTGATTAATCAGAGTCTATCGATAATACTGATAGATTTTGCTATATTTGCAATTTTTTTTACATTGTGCTATATTTGCAATTATATAATTCTTATTTGCCACTCACGAAAAATTCTCCTTTAAATATCGTGTCTATAAATCTCTAATTTTTATAAAGTGTTTAATCAATTTTTAAAATTTAAATTTGGAAAAATACACTTTTTAGTCTTTGAGGTTTGAGTTAGGTTTCATTTTGGTCACTGAAATTTCAAACTTGACAATTTAGGGCCCGTTTGATAACCATTTCGTTTTCTGTTTTCTGTTTTTTAAAAACGTTTTTGAAATTATAAGTAAATTTCAAAAACAAAAAAAAGTAGTTTTTAAAAACAGATTTATGTTTTTCAAAAACTCATTTTTTTTCTAATGCTTACTTTTCTCCTCTTTTACCTCTCTCTCCAACAAATTTATTTCTCTATTTTTTTTCTCTCTAAAATTTTTTCTCTCAAAACTTTTTTTTTTCTCTATAACTTGTCTATTTCTAAAAACTTATCAATACATTTTCTCTTCTCAATAAACATTTTCTATCGCTACAACTTTTCTTTATTTTTCTAATTTATCGTTAGTTCTTTAGCATATCTTTTACTCTTAACTTTACTATATTTCTAAATTTTCTTTTTTTTTTTATTTAATTTTTTTAATCTAAAATTTATCGTTTTTACTCTAACTTGTTTTCTATTTTTTCTCTAACTAATATATTTTCTCGAATCTAACTAATATTCTTTCTCTAAACATTTTCTTTCATCTCTCTGAATTTTCTATATTTAACTTCTCTCTCGTCTTTTCAAAAAAAAAAAAAAAATCTCTTGAAAGCATTTATATTTGTGTCTCTAAATTTTTGTTTCAACGTCTTTACACATTTTTCTCTCTCTAAAATATCTTTTCATCTTTCTAATTTTTAAAAAACTGAAAACCAAAAACAGTTATCAAACAAGTTGGTTTTCTGTTTTTTAAAAACAGAAAACAAAAAACAGTTATCAAACATATGTGGTTTTTGTTTTTAAAAAATAGGAAACCAAAAACCAAAAACCAAAAACAGAAAAACCAAAAACCAAAAACCAAAAACTGAAATGGTTATCAAACGGGCCCTTAGCCAATGAGGTTTCGATTTCATTTCATTTTAGTCCCTCCATCCATTTTTCCGTTAAAAACTAATGGGTTTGTTGACGTGACATCAATTTTTATTAAAAAAATTATTTTCTTAATTTTTAAAATAAAATAATAATAAATTAATTTTTAAAATATTTATTATTATTATTTATTTTCTTTTCTTTTTCCATATTTTTCTTTCCCGTTCAAAGACTTACTAAATATTTTTAAAATTTAGAGAACGATTGGATACAAAGTTTTGAAAGTTTAGAAACCTATTAAAAACTGACACAAACTTGAATGTTTAGGGACTAAACTTGTAATTTAACCTAAAGTTTAATATTTTATCAATACTCCCTAGTAAAGAAGGTCTAATTTATCCGAACTATCTTTCAAAAAAAAAAAAAAAAAATTATCCGAACTATTTTGCAAAGTAGTCCTCAAATTTGAAAAGTTTGTACTTTAGTCCCTAAAGAAACAAGAATTATACTTTAACCCCCAAAACATGCGGAGCGGAACAGGTCGACACGCAGAAATTCCGAGGGAGAAAACCAGAGTAATGAAAGCGACAGAACGAAAGAAAGTGATCGCATTTTGGAGCTGTAATTGCAATCAACGTTGCTGAATCAGAAACAGCGCTTTTTCGAGTCAAACTTCCGGTAAAGAGAAATCAAGTTCTCTAGTTTTGTGTTGAATTTCTTTGCGTTTGTTCAACAATCCTGCAGTTTTCGAATGAGATATCCGATCGTCGGGGGCGATCGCAGATGTTCTTCGGCGGTGGTGTTGGAGACGGATTTGGTAGCAGAGGAGATTGGTGGTGAGACCGATGGTTCCGATGGTGATTTGGACGGTTGGCCGAGTGAGTCAGTAGAGACAGTGCTGTCTTGCTGCAGACTACAGTGGTACTAGTGGATAAAGCTTAGAAGGAGGTTTCGCGAGGCCTAATGAAGAAGGGGAAGGGCAGGAACCTCGGGCTTTTGCCTAATTCTCTGAAAATAATCTCGTCGTGCTTGAAGACGGTGTCAACTAATGCAAGTACCGTTGCTTCGACGGTCCGCTCTGCTGGTGCCTCGGTTGCCGCTTCGATTTCCGCAGCTTCTTCCGAGGATGAGAAGGATCAGGTGTTGATTTTCTATTGCAACTCCTTGTGACTTTTTCTTTTGCGATGCTTGCTTGCTTGCTATTGTTAGTGATTCCTTAGCAACAAATTGGAACATGTTTTCATGGTTTTCTATCGATATTTTTCAATGAACTGCATCTAAAATAAGTGGGAAACCACCTGCTTGTTACAAATGTTGAATAGGATGTCGACACTTGTTGATTTCCATTTTACCAGGAGTACGGAGTAGAGTGGAGTAGTAGACAAAGGGGGCGGATAAGCCGGAAAACGGCAAGATGGGTTCGGAAGTCTGAGAAAAATTGGAAATTATACATTTTACCCTCCCTTGCCCTCGCTAAAAATAGAGTGTTGGTTTCTTTTTTTTTTCTTTTTTATTGTGTATGTGCTGAATTACGTCTGTACCTTTTTCTCTTTTTCTTTGATTAGAATTTAGAAATAGACAACTCCAATGGAGATCACAAATGGACAATATTGGAGGAAGTAAAGGAAGGGGAGTAATTGTAGATTTCTTCAAAACGAAAAATTCCAAAGAGAAGCTACAAAAACTGTAGACTCCCAAAATTCACTTGGAAGCTTACAAATATTACCAAAATTCCTATTAGGGTGAGCTTCAGATGATGTACTTACTTGAATAGGATGTGATCTAGGTTGTACAACTATAACCTTACGAGCTGATGATTTTTGGGAGGATAAAAAGCGCTTTTTGCACACCATTAAAATGACTTTTCAAAATTTTTATTTTGTTCGGTTCGATGATTAGAAGTGATTTTGAAAATTATAAAAATGCTTGAAAAAGCACTTCAAAAGAGTCATAATAGTATATAGCCATGGGTCAGTAGCATATATATATATATATTTTGATGAACACCTCAAAAGCCAGAAATGATACCATCCTCTATGGCTCTACTGACTTATGGAATATCGTGTGAACATTGAAGCTGTTAAAAACTTCCTACAGTATCAAAATAATGAAAGAAATATTGAAAAATGAGTGTCTGGCATCTTCCTGCGATCTTATACAAAGAGACCAGCCATTAGGTCGGAGAAACATAGTAGAAGCATTTCTGAGCACTTTATCATTTTTACTAATGTTTCCGTGGGAAAAAAGGAAAATATTGACCCTCTTAGAATAAATAATAATTGGCTGTAATAAGCAGGATTGGCAGGAAAAAAAAACATTTGCAAGTTTAGGAACTGGAAGGGCTAGCTATCCACCACTCAAGACTCAACCTCTTGTCTGGTGCATTAGGAAAGAGAAACATTCTAATTTTCAATCAAAGAAAGTGGTTCTTCCACCTCCTTATCAATTTAATCAAAGAAAGTGGTTCTTCCACCTCCTTATCAATTTAAGTTCTTACTATAGTCCAAGATACAAGATTCAGGACTCCCAGATTGCTGAACCTAAGTTATCAAAACCTGCTAATCTGAAAAGGCGAGGAGAATTAGGCCACAGAATATCCATAATCCATCCAAAAGTTTACACTAGATCCATCTTCTGCCTGAAAAATAGTGTTAGAAGAGAACAAACTATGGAAAACCAGGGTCTATGAGTGGAGGCTTTATTAAAAGAAGTTTTTGTACCCCAACTGCACCTGTCCAGCACAAACTTGCCAGCAACAATTCTAAACCATAAGGAATTTGTCTCCAAAGAGACAATTGCTTTTCTGTAACTTTGTACAGTACAGGGGATTTTTTTGTCAATCCAGGACTATTTAGAGTACGCAGCTTCTATATGGAATGTTCTTCATAAGCACTTTTGTAAACACACTCCATCTTTTTTTTATAGATGTGTATTTGGGGCGTTTTCTTTGATCCCATGCTAGGGAAGATATGTTATCTCCCTTGGTCCTTGCTTCTCCCTTTTGATGTACCGTGGTGCTTTATCTTTCCTTTTATATGTTACCTCAAATTTCTTATTCTATGCTTTTTTTAATCGCTTCTGTTGCCTTGTACGTTATGTATATATATTTTTTATGACTTTGAGCAGGTAACTTGGGCTGGTTTTGACATTTTGGAAGTTGAACCATCTGTCATAAGGCACGTTCTCTTACTTGGTTACCTGAATGGATTTCAAGTACTTGACGTGGAAGATGCTTCTAACTTCAAAGAACTTGTTTCAAAGCGTGGTGGACCTGTTTCATTCTTACAGATGCATCCTTCTCCAGCAAAGCCTGATACTCCTCCAGCAGAGCCAGATAGTCATGATGTACTCAGAAGATCACACCCTTTATTGCTGATTGTTGCAGGAGAAGAAAGCAAGGATGTAGCAGTGGGACAAAACCATAGTCCTGTGGGTGACCCAGGAAGTTGTGCCAACTCTCACAATGCTGTTCAGTTTTACTCCCTTAAGTCTCACTCTTATGTACATGTTTTGAGATTCAGATCTGCTGTTTGTATGGTTAGATGCAGTTCTCAGATAGTAGCTGTGGGCCTGGCTACACAAGTAAGGACCACAATGACTGACAACTATGGATATAGAATTGATTTGATGGTAACATCTGCTTGAAGAGTATGTATTAACATAGGGAACATGCACTTACAAATACAAGTTATGATGATCTGCATTTCTTCTATTCAAGTATTGTTCAAATGATGCACTCCCCGGAACATTTTCTCCCCCTTGTGAAATGGTAATCTGAATCAGTTTTCTAGTTTGCAAGTATGATATGAATTATTATATCAGTCTGTTGTAGGATCTTTCTTACATAACCTCTTAGATTATGAGTGTAATATTTCCAGCATGTTGTTCATGAGAGGAACTTTCTAACTGACTTGATGTCTGGTGGCAGATATATTGCTTTGATGCAATCACCCTTGAGGTTGTATTTAGTGTTTTGACCTCTCCAGTTCCTGAGATATCAGGACAAGGAACCACTGGAATCAATGTTGGTTATGGTCCCATGGCTGTGGGTCCTAGGTGGTTAGCATATCCTGCAGTTGGCCCACTGCCTTCAACCACTGTTCCATTAAGTCCACAAAGCCTATGCCTCTCTCCAGGCGTTAATCCATCATCATTGCCAGGCAGTGATAGCACAATGGCTCATTATGCAGTGAAGTCTGGTAAACAACTGGCTGCTGGAATTGTCAATTTGGGTGATATGGGTTATAGAGCGTGGTACAAGTACTGTCAAGATCTAGACCCTAACAAGTCTAATTTATTGATTGAATCAAATTCAGGACGGAAAGCTGGAAGGCATGCAGGAATTGAAGCAGATTATCCTGGGATGGTTAGTGTTTACGATTGTGAGCCCAAAGAAATAATGTTACTGGAAAATCATGTATTATAGTTTTTTTTTTTTTTTTCATTTTCAGCGATGTGCATTTCATGTCCTGAATCATTTTAAAAGATATTCTTTTTTCAAATCGTTTATGTTGCTTATGCTTGAACAGTGAATGCTATCTATGATTTTGTTTGTTTTTGGAAGGCTTGAGTTACCTATTCAGTTACTTTGGCATTTATTTTTAAGGTTGAATTGCATTAAAAAGAAATGGAGCTCATCTTCTTGCAACAATTTGACCTTTAGTTTAAACCTGTTCTATAAAATTGAAAACCCAAGAGTGGAAAGTATTTGACATCAACATGATCTTCATTAAAGTTTTTCTATATTTTCTTAACATGGGGTGATAACCTGGAAAATCTTGGGAAGTGTTGAATTTTGTTTCTTCGATTCATTTGACCAAGATGGTTGTTGTAGGTTGCTGTTAAAGATTTTGTTACCCGGGCTATTATATCTCAGTTTAGAGCTCACACCAGCCCGTTATCTGCACTATGTTTTGATCCTAGTGGGACACTCCTAGTGACGGCATCAATATATGGGAATAACATCAATATCTTTCGAATCATACCATCTTACTCACGCACTGGATCAAGTGGTCTAAGCTTTGACTGCAGCTCTTCTCATGTGCATCTCTACAAACTGCACCGTGGAATAACATCAGCTGTCAGTATAAACGTGCTTTTTTTATGGTAGAATGCTTGGTCTTTATCTTCCTATTTTTTCAAATGTTCTTACCTTTTCTATTTTTCTGTCAACTTGTGTCACAGATGATCCAGGATATTTGCTTTAGTAACTACAGTCAGTGGGTGGCGATTGTTTCATCCAAGGGGACTTGTCATGTTTTTCTCTTGTCCCCTTTTGGCGGTGAAGCTGGATTTAGAATTCTTAATTCTCAGGATGAAGAACCATGTCTGCTTCCAGTTCTATCTTTACCCTGGTGGTCCACATCATCTCTCATCCTAAATCAGCAATGTTTACCACCTCCACCACCTGTTTCTCTTTCTGTTGTGAGCAGAATAAAATACAGCAGCTTTGGATGGCTAAATACTGTAAACAATTCAGCTGGTTCAGGAAAAGGTTTTGTGCCTTCTGGTGCTGTTGCTGCTATTTTCCATAACACACTCTCTCGCAATCTTCAGCATGTAAACTCAAAGCCCAATTCCTTGGAGCATCTGTTGGTTTATACTCCTTCAGGTCATGTAGTTCAGCATGAACTTCTGCCTTCTTTTGGGGCTGAACCAAGTCTCCACGGTTCAAGAACTGAATCAAGTTCTTTTTTGCATATGCATGAAGATGGTCTTAAATTAAAAGTTGAGCCTATTCAGTGGTGGGATGCATGTAGAAGGTCAGATTATCCAGAAAGAGGGGAATGCATCCATGACTCCACCTTGGATGGGCAAGATGTAGCCAAAACCAAAATCAAGACCATTCAGAATGGAAGAACAGATACTGAGGAAACTTATAAATTGGATTTCCAGGAGATGAATGATGATTTTGGTGCAGAGAAGGTGATTAGAGCCAGAGGTCAATCTGGTATATCTCATGAGCGGTCCCACTGGTTTCTATCAAATGCAGAAGTACAAATAAGCTCTGGAAGGCTACCAATATGGAAGAACTCCAAGGTACTTCTTGTGTGGAAGTATTATATCAATATCTTGATGTGTTGTCTGTTGATAATTTGATTTGTTTCTGTTGTAGGTTTATGTTATGAGTTCTCCTAGAATCAATAGTAATGCTGGTGGAGAGTTTGAAATTGAAAAAGTGCCTGTTCAGGAAATTGAAGTTAGAGAGAAGGAATTATTACCTTGTTTTGACCATTGCCTCAGCCTCAACAAATCTGGCTGCAATGACAGGCGAGTACAAGTTCTTGGTTTCTATATTTTCACAGAATAAATCATGTAGGGAATCGGGGTGTTTGGGAGGGGGGAACCATATGGGTACCATAGATCTTGTAGAATATAGGTTTTGTAACATTGAATCTTGAGATCATGGAAACTATTCTAAGATGTAATTTAAAAAACTTGAAGAATTTTGAAAACGTCAGAAGTTCATATTTTCATTTTCCATTTCCTCCCAAAAGTTGTTACTTTTTGATGTTTTGATTAAGTTTGATAAAACAAAATAAGTTTAAATTCAATTTTGATATATTAATTTTTATGCTAATCCTATTTTGGTCCGTATGTTTTTAAACATTCTATTGCATCCTTCAACACTGCGTATTCATGTAAGTCCTTGCCATTAATTTTTTATTTGTTAATTATCTTAAATAATATAGACATGCATTTTCCTTGAGATGTCTATGTAAACAAGGATTTGGAGTCATGTTTCGTAGGTTAGTTGTTGAGTTTTAAAATGTATTCAGATTTATGTTGAACAATTTTCTCTTAAAAGGACTAAAATTCTTTAAAACTATTTAAATTAAATACAAAAGATAGAATCTACATTAAGTTAATTAATAGAATTTCCTTGTTTATCCATCCAATGCTTTTTGAAAAACCATGTTTATTTTTAAATACTATAATTTTTTTTTAACATATCGCGATATTGAAGAACCGTATTATAAAATGTTTTGAAATATAACTGGGTCTTACCCTCTCCGTTCTTTATTTATTTTTTCTTTTTTTCGTATCATTGTATTTCTATTTCGAGCATTAGTCTCTTTTCATTTTTTCAATGAAAAGTGTGGTTTCCTTTTAAAAAAAAAAATACAACTGGGTCTTTCTTGTTTCCAGTGTTTTTAGAATTTTGTTTTCAAATCACATATTAAACATGCTCAATAGTTTTATGGCTCAATTATTAATGATACATCTCTAATTTGTTATGCTAGTGTAATAATACAAAAATATTTCACAATGCAAAAAATTTCTGTAAGCCTATCATGGACTTCGCTACCTTTATTTTTGCGTATATAGTTGTAAGCCTATAGAATGCTTAGGCATTTTTTGCCCCCTTTTTTGGTGGAGATAAGAAACAATTACATCAACAAGGATAGTTTCAAGATGGAGGAAAGAACAAGAAGTTCAGATCTCACCAAGATGACAGTGGTTTTCTTAAAAGGGAAAAAAAGGAAAAGTCTTCAATGAGCTAGAGAGAGCACATTGAACCCCTTAAAGTTAGGTCCAAGTCTGCCTGTAAATATTTTCAAATTTTTAAAGAAGATTGTTGGTATTTTCTTTTTTTGGTTTAGATATAAAATTGTAGATTTTGCCATTTTGGATTTACAGGTCACATTGTGAGGAACATTTTTTTGGTGATATTAAAGGGACATTACAGTTTCTTAAAAAATTTACCAAAGATGGCTGCTTTGTACTTGCCATAGTCTCTTTAATGTTGGCGTCAAATGTTTCTTCCTTTACCAACAGATACAATGAGGTATGATTCGTCAGCTTATCATTACTCAGTTTAATCCTCAGAGATAATTACACCTGTGACCGTGCTAGGTCTTTTAGACCGTGCAGAAAACCTCCTTCCCCTGGGCATTGATCTACATCTTTCTAACAGTAGCATATCACAAAAAGAAGAGACCTTGAGCACAAACAAGTGAATGGAATATCAAAATAGTACAATACCTGAAAATATTCTCTTCTTTGGCACCGTTGCAGCTAACATGTCTCAACTTAGAAGTGAGAATGTTTCTGTGAGAGGTCTAGCAAACATCAAACTCAGAGCATTTTAAACCAAAAATCCATTCCAAACCACAAAGCAAGACGATCAACTGAGTGAAAATTTAATACAATAATGAACACACCAAGTTGGGAATGAAGAAAAATGTTGCTCGTCTGCAGGGTTTCACGAGTATTCAGCCTACCTAGAGTCAAATTCCAAAGAAATACTCAAAATGTACAAGGTTCCTCATATGAAGTAAAATGTTGAAGGGCTCAAAGACAGGATCTGAGGAAACATGAGAAAGATGTAAGGGATTCTGAAATTTTACAAGTTTCTTAAAAGACGGAGGACAGTAAGATTAGCTCAAATAGGTGTTTATTGTGATTGGTTTATAACATTTAGCAGTTCCTATTTTATTCTAACTGTGGTACCATTCTTGGCTTTACTGGATAGTCTTACAACTTTTTACCTGTGACTATGTATAATCATGAGCTGTAGCAACAAGTGCTCAAAACATATCATATGGTATCCGCTGTGTTTATTAGCTTGACATTGTTTGAGAACTGTAATAAAGAAACTTCTTATTAGCAACCATGAACTAGCGCGTGCACACATTATTTGGTACTATTATCTTTTTCTTATAGCATAATCTCCATTCGACAAAGGAGACCTCTTATCTTTCATTTGTAGTGATCTTTTGTTAACAGAAGGTTTCTTTTATAAAATCTATTATTGACTGATTGGTTATTTTGTGGATTCAGAGGCCTTGTTTTGGGAAGATGTATCAGCCCTACTTCTGAGACATACCAGTCTGAGGTCAAGGTTACTGAAGAAATTGTTGTTATTTGTCACTCCAAACCTGCCTCACTTAGCTCCACAGAGAGCTCAGATGGGGGTGAGAAATAAAATTCTTCTTTAACTTATGAATGGCTTTTGTCTGTTTCAATAGATACTGCTACTCCTTATTGGTTTGGTTTCCTTCCATATTATCAGTTTGTAGAAAAGAGAAATTGTGAAAATCAATTTATAAGGCCAGGCAATAATGGTAATTGGTGTTAGATGATGTTGAAAATCCTTTTCATGTGCATAGTTTGGTTAAATCTAAAATGTTGCTTATGTGCCTTTTATAATTTTCTCATTAATTTGATTGAGTTTTATCACCCATATATATATTGCAAACTTCATTTTAAAGATAAAATAGAGTATTGTTACCCATACTATCCTTTTAACATCATGAAGGTTCATCAAGAAGGATGGAAAATTTTATTGATTTTGATCAAGCAAGCTGCGAGAAGTCTTGTACTCCCCTTTGTCAGCATCTAAATGAGATGTACTGGGAAAAAAGAGCAAGTGATTCTTCCATCGAACAAGTTTCTTCTGAAAGGCCACCCTTCAACAAAGGTGCAACAAATGTCTCCATTTTAAGCCAGCATATGAATCACATGCTCGAAAGTAGCCGTATGTTTTCCGATAGACCTGCTAACTTTGGAATTGCAGTTACCTTCGAACGAAATAGCCCGGAGGAACCCTGCAAGGCATTGGAGGGCGATGATGGTTGCCAAGAGATAAATGATACTTCAACTGATCATGTCGAGCCCAACCGTAACAGCGACGTCGAGTACAAAAACATATGTAGTGATGAGAACGACAAAATATTTGGTGACATGTTCACCTCTTCTGAAGAAGGTTGAACCCTGAAACGTTTGTCTTACCCTATTGATTCACTTGCCATAAATCCTTTCAGATTTATCACTACTTGAGATTCCTTTCTTCTTTGTTTGGCAGGTTGATATAATGAACCTCTAAAATGTTGCCAGTTCATATTTGATACAACTTGCAGATCTTACTGTGGTCAAAGGTGCTAAATAATAATCATACCCTGCCACATTTGCCAAAGTATGTGACTCTATCTCTCTCTCTTGTATAGATCTTGTGAATAAAATTTCTGAAATATGAGAAGGTTGCAGCCCTTAATGGTGGTTTTTAGAACCGTTCTTGGTGGAATAATATGAAAATATGTTCATATTTGTAAAGTGTTTGGTTTGGAAGGTTACTCTGTATGTAAACTATTGCAAAAGAATATCCAAGGTGTATAAAATTTTATTTCTATCATTGAGTGGGATGAGAAAATGAATGAATTTCCATAATATTTATATTATGCATTGCTTTCTATTATTATTGTGGGTTTTAGGGCTAAGAAACAAAATTAATGGTAATCCCTTTAGGATCTAGAGAATCACTTTTTGAGGCAGAGCAAAAATTATAGTTGCTGTTGCTGCTACTTTTGTAGTTAGAATTGAATGTGATGACTGTGTAATTCAATTATAATTCAAAAGTTGTGGTGCCCATTTATTTTGGATATTAAAATCCTATAAATTTGTAGACAATTTAGTGGTTGTTCTATGAAATTGTTGTTGTTGCTACTGCTACTTTTACATTTAGTGGTGGCCACTTGTTAAGATATTAGAGTTCTACAAGTTTCTTGACAATTAAGTGGTTGTCCTATCAGATTAATCAAAACAGGCTTCACTCACAAATAACAAAAGAAAAATCAATAAGAATTAAATATAATTAGGAATGATGATTAATATTGCAGCTAAAAATGTTCTAAAATTTGAATAACTAATTAAGATTAAATTTCATATATAAATGATCAAATATCAATATTTATAGTTTCCTACTGCAAAAGATATTTATTAATAGTTTCATAGTTGACAAAAACTAACGTTAGAAAATCAAACAAAGCCAGAATCACGAGTATAGCTTAATGTTTCAAGACATCATAATTGTTGAAAAAAGAAAAAAAAAATAATAATTAAGAAGAAAAAGTTGTTTATGGTTGAATTATTAACAAATATTTATGTATGGATGTTGAAAATTTATTACCCATTATCAATCAATGTGATATTTGTTGCCATGGTTTCAATGATTAAAATTAGTTGGCCATTAGTGAAGAGGGGAAAAATGGGTAGAATTATATCATGCCTCAAATTGTTACAAAAATATTAGATTGTTGAAATATTTTTTTGGATTTAAATGAATGTTAATGACTCTCTTTATAAATGAGTGAGAGAATTATGATCGACGTTGAACTCTAATGAAACAACTCGTGTGCTAGGACATGTTGAACGACGCATGTGGTCGAGTAGAATCTCTAATCAAGGCAAGAAGGTTGTACTTATAAAGACGCATGTGGTCGAGTAGAATCTCTAATCAAGGCAAGAAGGTTGTACTTATAAAGAAGAGGTGTGTTGTATATGCCATTAAAAACTCAGTGTGTCATAGTTGAGGCAAAGGTCGCAAGAGCATGCGATCAAATCTAGAACGAAGTGACCATTAAAAAATATTTCGGTCTTTGTGCATTTGACTTTGATTTCTTTTGGACTCTATACTTTCAAAACGTCCATTTTAATTCATGTACTTTTATTTTTTTAATTTTAATTTTAATTTTTTTTTCAATCATAATTTTAACATGACAATTCACTTACTAAATTTATTGAAATATAATTATAAATTTTTATCAAAGGGTTGTCATTGTTGTGTATAAAACTTACATTTAAATTTTACAAATAAGGATCAAATTGGTTACTTTTTACAAGTATGGGAACCAAAATGATGTACAAAGAATAAAATGGACCAGAGTCAAAGTATAGGACCAAAAAATAGTATTTAAACCTACAACATATTACCATATTTGAGTTGAAATACTATTTAAACCTACAACATATTACCATATTTGAGTTGAAATGTCTAGATTTGGACATGATCTGAAGAGAGGCAAACGTTCAAATGATCTTCTAATATAAATAACAGTAACATAACTCGCACCAAGATGAGTATAGTTCAACAGTAATTGATATGTAACCTGACCAAGATGTCAGAAGTTCGAATCTCATTTTTCTAAATGTTGTTGAAGTATCAATTGGACTACAAGAACAAAAACCAAATTGATTTGAAACCATTCAAAATCATCAGGTTCAAAACATAGCATAACTCTCTTTAATTCCCTTCCTATTTTCATTCCTAAAATCCCAATCCCAACCCCAAAACAAAAAAATACTCGTCTACGGCCGTCAACACCGTATAACTTAATTCAACAACTGACGTGGCAGATCCCTTCGAGCTACAACTGTCACTGTCACATCACAAAGTGCATTTTCGCGTGACTATTATAACTTAACGCCGTCAAGTCCACGTCAACTAAAAGTTCACGGCCGTCACGCTTTTCGCCTCGCTGTCTCTTCTTCCCCAACCAATCCACCATCTCCGGCACGTGACCACTGTCTCAAAAGCCAATGGCCTGTCATCCAAACCTCCCGCCTCGGACCCCCGCACGTAGGCTCGGACAACCGTTTGCTCCCGAACCTAAACCCCCAAATAAAAACAAAAAAATTTACATAAAAATAAACAAAACAAATAAATAAATATTCCGCCATTAAAGAAACGAAGAAGAGAAAGCGTTTTTTGGTTCGTTGCAGAGAGGGGCTGTGGCTGTAGTCATTGAATGAATCTTCTCTCGGAAGCCATAAAAGTTCTTCCGAAAAGCAAATCCAGTACAGAGATTAGAGATTTTAATCCGTTTTTTAATTTGAAGATTTGGTGATCTTTTCTCTGTTTGCGTCTCTTTGAAGCTAATCGATCTCGCGGTTTGGGAGTTTTTTTTTGTTCTTTGTGTTTTTTTGCAGGTTTCCGCCATTAATTTTGAGGTTTCTCACGAGATATCCTCCTTCTTTTTCAACCTCTTCTTTGTTTCTCACGGGAAAGAGTTCTTAAAGTGTTTGGTTGATTGCTCTATATAACTGTATTGTGTTTGTGTTGTTCCTCTCTGTCAGAGCTTGCTGCTGCTGCTCTAATGGCGGAGGAGAAGAAGCGGAGTGATTTGAGGATGAGGATGAGGATGAGGAGTTTTGTTGTGATTTTGTTGTGTTTGGTGCAATGCTGTTGGTTTTCGGATGCGATTTTGGATCCGATTGATTTTTTGGCTCTGCAATCGATTCGGAAGGGTTTGGAGGATTTGCCTGGGTCTAATTTCTTCGCGTCTTGGGATTTCACTGCTGATCCTTGTAATTTCGCCGGTGTTTTCTGTGATTCTGATAAGGTTGTTGCCCTAAACCTAGGGGATCCTCGCGCTGGTTCGCCTGGTTTGGTTGGCCGGATCGACCCTGCCATTGGCAAGCTCTCGTCACTCACGGAGTTCACCATTGTTCCTGGTAGAGTCTTTGGAGCTCTGCCGCAGTCTCTCTTCCAATTGAAGAACCTCCGTTTTCTCGCTATCAGCCGCAACTTCATCTCCGGTACTCTCCCGGCGAATCTCGGTCAGCTTCGGAGCTTGAGAACTCTAGACCTCAGTTTCAATCAACTCGCCGGAGAAATTCCTCGCTCCATCGGGACGATAACGGAACTATCCAATGTCATCCTCTGCCACAATCGCCTCACAGGTTCAGTCCCTATGTTTCCGTTCCGTAGCCTCAATCGTCTTGATCTGAAGCACAACAATCTCACCGGACCTGTCATCCCGGACTCTCTTCCTCCTTCTCTCCAATACCTCTCTCTCTCATGGAACCGCCTCAACGGCCCCGTCTTCCGCCTCCTCAGCCGCCTCGACCAGTTGAACTATCTGGACCTCAGCTTGAACCAGTTCACCGGAACCATTCCGACGCGGATCTTCAGTTTCCCGATCGTCAACCTCCAGTTGCAACGGAACCTCTTCACCGGTCCAGTCCTGCCGGTCGATCAGGTCGCGATTCCAACCGTCGATCTCAGCTACAACCGTCTCTCCGGTCCGGTATCGCCGATGTTCTCGACCGTGCAGAACCTGTACCTGAACAACAACCGCTTCACCGGCGAAGTTCCGAACAGCCTAGTGGACCGATTGTTGGCTGCGAATATTCAAACTCTGTATCTGCAGCACAATTTTCTGACCGGAATCGAGATCAATCCGACGGCGGAGATTCCTCTGAGTAGCTCGTTGTGTCTGCAGTACAATTGTATGGTGCCGCCGATACAGACGCCGTGCCCGGAGAAGGCCGGCAACCAGAAGACCAGGCCGACGGAGCAGTGCGGCGAGTGGCGAGGGTGAAATTTGGAAATTCACATTATTCTATCAGAGGCATAAAAGGAAGAAAGTAATTAAAGGAAAAAAAAAAAAGAAAAGAAAATGATTTTTTTTTTAATTTTATTTTATAGTTTTGGTAATTAATTGATTAATATATACAAATCTCTGCGGGGGGAATGTTCTGTTTCTTTTTCTTTTTGGTTTTTAAATATTCGTTTATTTGTTTGTGTTTAGTTTTTTTGGGGGTTCAGAAATAAGAATACTCTTATTATTTATGTAATTGTTTTTATTTTTTTTTAAAGAATTTATGTAATTGTTTTGAGGGAAGCTGTGTATGTTTCTTCAATTATATGTACAAAATCGATTTGTTTGATTTTTTTTTTTAATTTTTTTACTTTTCCTCTTGAATTACTCTCACATTAGAAGTTACTGTCGTTTGGGTTAAAAAAAATAATTTATTTACTCACGATTTAGTTTTTCCATTCAAATTTGTAATGATTTGGTCCTATAGTTGTATGGATTTTTGCAAAAGCGAACATAACTTAACGATTAACGATAATTGGCATGTATCCTCGATCAAGAGGTAGAAATTTGAATCATCACCATAAATGTTGTTGAACTAAAAGAATAGTTGTATGGATTTAAAAAAAAAAAAAAGAATTATGGATTTTTTTCTTTGAAGGACATGTAAAATCTTGTTAGGGTGTAATGAATAAAATAATTAAATCATTTATTATAAAATTTAAGCTACGAGTACTAGATCTTTACCTAATAAAATGGATACTTCTAAATTGTTATAAAATTTAAACTACAATGTATATTTTAAAGTTTGAGGACAAATAATTACAAATTTAAAAGTACAAAGACTAGAT
This sequence comes from Luffa aegyptiaca, assembly GCA_017139565.1. Lineage (NCBI taxonomy): Eukaryota > Viridiplantae > Streptophyta > Magnoliopsida > Cucurbitales > Cucurbitaceae > Luffa > Luffa aegyptiaca. Next base: position 6,434,536 of record CM029399.1, on the reverse strand, counting down.
ATATAGTTACATACTAAAATTTAAGAATTATACTGTTACTCAAGAAGAAACGACATATAAGCGTCAACATGAGCATACTTAACTGACATAAGGTTGTATTAAGGATCAAGAGGTCGAAAATAAAATTTTAATCCTTGGACGAGAGAATTGAAAAATTAAACCATATCGAAGTATGTAGGTCATACAAGTGCAATTAAAAAAAAAAATGAAAAGTTCTTTGTCTAGTTTAATTTATAGGTCATAAAAATCAAAATAAATTTAATCAAGCTATAACATTAAAAAACTGATGAAAAATACTCTTAGTTTAATATTATATATATATATATATATATATATTTCAAAAAAAAAAATGGGATAGATTTGAACCTCTTAGCTTGTGAAAGATACTAATATCTTAACTAATTAAGTTATACTAAGATAAATCACTTTTAATTTAACATAATTACATTGTTGAAATACTAAAATCTTCATTTTTATAAAATTCAAATATAGACTAAAAATACACTGCTAGAATAATATCAAATGGGTCCACTGTCGAAAAACATACGATATCTCGACTTTGTGAGAACTCATTTAGTTTAATTTTCATATTCATCAACTCGATGATTACACTGTGAGGATCAAGCCATGTTAAACCCTACAAAGAGGAAGAAGACAACTTATGCAACAAGAGATTAGGTAGGATAATTAAACCACATGGGAGATTACAAAAGAGAAGTGAAAGTGTAAGATAGAAGTCACCATCAACATAAACTAAGCAAAATGTGTTTGCAATGTCACACTTTAATTTACTTCATTCAATGTCTTTTGTTTTTTTCCCTATAACTTTACAACCAAAAAAAAAAAAAGAATAAACTAACCTCATTCCCATCAATCCCAAAACTTTAATTACTTTTCCTAAAATGAACTCTTAATTCTTAGCACTTTGAGGGAGACAAGCTTTGCTAGGAAACTTTGTAACTCTTAATTCTTAGCCATCTATAGGAGACAACTTTCAATTATTCTCTCCTTAAATGAATTCTTGTTTTACTTCATGTTTAGTGAACAAAATTTGTGAATTTTTCCTATATTAGTGCAAAAAAGCATGCTCATAAAGTGGAAAAGATCTCTATGGATGAGGAAATCAAAGGCATTTGGCTCAAGGATGTTTCAAATGAGATGAGAATGGTGCTAGTGAGAAGAATTAGGGCTTTTGTTCTCTTCTTTTAATTGTTTTTCCTATTTTGGTCGTTTCTATTGTTTTTCCTATTTTGGTCGTTTCGGTTAAATTATAGGTTTAGTCTTTTTAACTTTAAGGATTGTGTCTAACAGGGGACTAATAGGTCTTTGAACTTTCAATTTTGTATCTAGTAAGTTCCTGAATTTTCAATTTTGTGTCTAATAGATATTTAATCTATTCGACTTTTCAAAAAGTTGTAAATTTATTAGATACTAAATTGAAAGTTAGAGCTCTATTAGACACAAATTTTAATTTTTCTAAAAGCTCTATTAATTTTTAAAAGAATGTTTAACATGTCAATGACCTATTAAATATTTTTAAAATTCAAAAACTTATCAGATAAAAAAAAAAAAAAAGTTTAGAGACTTATTAGACACTTTTTAAAGTTTAAGAACATATTAAACACAAACATGAAAGTTTATGGACTAAACTTGTAATTTAACCAAAAAAAAAAAAAAAAAAAAATCTTCACACACACCCAATGTGAGAGAGAATTTCAAATCATCTACTAATTAATAAAACAAGTAAAAATGTCCAGATCGGCACGAAGATAGATTAACCTGAACATAACTCAACTAGTCAAAGTATTAGTAACTTCTTTGGTAGGACAAATATTGAATATTTTTTTTTCCCCCTCATCCAAATTATAACATTAAAAATAAATAAATAAATAAGGGTGGATAAAGGCTTGAAGTTGAATAGATGGGGCATAATTATTAAGGGAAGATTCTTAATCATCCTTAGAAAGTGAATACTACTTTATATTGAATGTTCTTGTATGCTCATTATTATTCAAAGGGTTTTTAATAATTTACCAAAGTTTCTTCCACAAGTAGGATTAGTGGGCCATATTGTTTTATTATTAAATAAATAGCTTATCTTTGTGTATATTTTTTCACTAAAAAAATATATATCTAAGTAGGGGCCCTCATAGTTTATGTTCCCTCCTTTTTCTAATGCTTCCTCCTAAAGTTCCCTTCTCAATTATCATCTCCATGAAAATGGTCACTGTGTAAAAGTAAAAGTTGGACTTAGAACAAATTCTTATTTTCATTTTTAACTATTTTGACTGCAACATGTTTGGAATAACTTTTGAAAAAAAAAATATATATTTTTAAAACAAAAGCATTTCTTTTAGGTACTTTTGGATAAAGTAATAATTTACAGTGTATTTAGTATAACTTCTGAAGTGATTTTAGATAATCAAAAGTAAATTTTTGAAAAAAAATTAATAAATAAAACGGACTTTAAAAAACTGGACTATTATCCACAAATGACTTTAAAATGGTTAACGAAAAAAATCTTCAAATATATATATATATATAGAATCACTTTCGAATGTATAAGAAAAAAAATTGTTATTTAAAACACGTTTTAAAAAAAGGTAAGATATAAAAACACTTTTATTAAAAATGTTTTTTAAAAAAAATGCTTAGGTTGGAAGGTATTCCAAATTTTGGGTCATTTTCAACCAGTACCCCCATTCAAATATGTTTGGGAGATTGTTCTCAAAATAAATTTCTATTTTTTAGAATAACAATTTTATCAATAATGATTTCAATGGTACAGTCATTATAATCCTCAAAAATAGTTCTGAAAATAAATTTCTAAAATAATATCTCGATGACAATCTCCTAAAAGAATTATTTATTTCTTCTCCTTTCACTGAAAAGTTTTCAAAATCATAAGAATTATCTGAAGACTGGTTTTCAAATCAAATTTTTATTCTTATTTTCAAGTGTAATTGAACAACTTAATAATTTTAAGAAAAATAGACCATCAATAATATTACAACCATATTGAATTCTGACTCTTTACATACTTGTAATGTATTTTTATTCCTCTTCCCTATCATTTGGACCATATTTCTTTTTTATTTTTATTTTATTTTATTTTTGAAAACTTGGATCCATATTTCTTGACTTTGAAACATGAAAATGTGAATATAAATAATGCATTCATTAAAGCTTTGAGCCCCAGAAAAGGGTAACAGTCAATGAGTATTGCTTTGCTTCACAAGAAATTGAAAGCAAATGCAAATAATTGCCTGGTGAGTTTGGTATGTTCAGTCACTATGAATATGTAGATTTCACATTTCAAGTAGGACTTGGACCAACTGCTATCAATCATTTTCTCATTCAAGAATAAATAGTCAGCACATTCAATAATTTGCTGACTCTTTTAGAGTGAAAAGACTAGATCGTCTTTATTACATCCTCCGCCATCGACCTGTCGAACAAATTGGATTTTTCTCCTGAATTCTCACATTCAACTTTGAGTAGTTTTGATGCAAAGTTAAAAACGAGTGTCCTACGTGCATCTTACGTGATAGAGAACCTAACTAGTTGACATTTGAGACTCGGGACCCTACTAGACTGTCACATATAAAAAGGTAATAGTGGTTGTAGCATGAGTTTGTTTACAAGTACAAACTTTGTTAATCTTTCGTTTTTAACAGCCATGACAACCACCACTGCGGTTATCGTCAACTTATGCTTATGAACTCGACCATTGAATTAAGAACCATAGAAGTAAAACATTGAATTTGGAGGACAAGAAATGGATTCAAGCTTAAACAGACAATATTTAGCAGTAAGGTAGCTTTTGAAGGAAAGAAAAAATTCATGTTTCACAAGTTCTGAACAAAGAGTAAATCATGTCTTGAACAAACAATTTTTTATAAGAACCGCTATCCCTAAAGATAATTTTTTGCATTAAAAAAAAAAGTCTTTTTTTTTCTTCTCTCTTTTCTATTTTCATAGAGGTAAGAACTCATCTTGAAAATCAACACTTGAATAGAGTAATCTATGATATTAATTGAAAAATCTACATTAATACATCAATCCAGTTATGTTTCTACTATTCTTTCTTTTGAACAGATCATTCAGGTCACATACCACCTCAGAGATGGTAACTCCATTTTCATTTCCATACAAGATTAAGAATTCAACTCCTAAGTAAAATGTAACAGAATCTCACTGAAAATTTGACTTCTTTCCACATTTTGAACATATCTAACAACCAAGCAGACAAACATTGTTTAGAATCAAGTAAATAAAAGGGGTGGCAATAAATTCTGTCCCAACTCTAAGAGTGTGGAAGGTGAGAATTAAAACTAGAGGAAAAAAAGGAAGAAGAAACACTGATGCTATGCAATTTTCACCACTTTGTTGAACATTATTTAACAGACCTATAAACTATATGATATCATATTATTCACATAGACTATAAACAGACATTATATCAAAGATTCATCAAGTAGGACCCACAAAATATTCTGACGATGGGAAAGAAAAGCATACTAATTGCATCTTATTTTCAAGAGTCAGATAGGATGCATGCATCACAATGCAAGATATACTGCATTTGCCAAGCTATAATGCACAGGAAAGAGCTTGGCTTACAATTTTCTTCAGCAGTTTTCAATAGAAATGTCGCCTACGGACTCTCTTCTTGTTTGGAGGAGTCGGTGTTTCGCCACTTCCCGGAAATTCCCATTTGACTACATCTCCATCCCATGAAGAGCTTACAAGCATTGGATATTGAGGATGCCAGCTACAGTCTCTTACTGGTGATTTGTGATGCTTGAGTGTTGCAACTAGAGCTCCAGTTAACTGCAAAGAATATAACAACAAGAGAGAGAAATCAAAATTAGAAGATAAGATACACGGAAATCCCCAATTTCTGCCTATGAGTTCATTTTTCTATGAGTGTGAGCACAAATCCCCAATTTCTGCCTATTGAGTGGGTAAGAAATGTAAATAGCCTAAAGCATTTCAAACCTGATATGTATTAAATCACCACTCAACTAAGCTTTAAATGGATAGGTTAGATTATGTATAATCTTTTTATACATATTCTCAACGCTCCTCCTCACATGTGGGTTTGAATATTTACACAATACCTAAAAGGAGACTACCAATGTTAATTGGAAAGAAAATGACATTCTAAAGAAATTTTCACAAGACCTAAAAGGAGCCCATCAATGTTAATCAGGGAGAAATTGATATTCCAAGAGTTTAAACACAGAATCCTTGCTTTGATACCATGGAAAACTAATACTGAACCTAACAGCTTAGCTATTTAAATTAAGGGCAAATTTAATATTTTCAAAATTTGCTCAACACCCTCCTAACTTGTGAGCTTAAAGTTCAGCATAAGAACCAACATGTGAACTAATTAACAGAGATACGCGAACTTTTAGGTAAACCGATGATTCAACTATGACCCTGCCATCGAAAATCAGCAAGAGATTTCTATGAAAGCAACAGGGACTCAGTCCACAACCAAGAAAGTTTTGATCTGCAAATGAAAGTATTGTCGAATGGGAACCAAAAGAACTAAGATAATATTGAAATATAAAAGACAAAACAATACAATAACCCCAAACATTTGAGATACTTGGAACCTCTCTCTTGAGCATTCTCCCTAGATTCTCACTCAAGCATAAACAACTAAATTATTGCCTCTACCTTCCTCCCCTCCCACTCCTACCAACAAACTCTTTAGCTAATTACTATATGCCCTTACTACCCTAACAATATGCCTAATAATTACCCCTAATGGCATTCCTAACATGTTCTTTTGCATTTGCACATAAGTAGTAATATAAATTAATATTTCCATGTGGGCGCCATCCGACTAATATTCTGATTTCATCTAATGAAGGGGGGTCAGATCTATAAATTAAATCATTTCCGGATTCCAACTCCAATTTGAAACCTAGCGTGACAATAAGATGCATATAAACAAATGTCTAATGACTTACCAAATCATAGATATAAACGCAAGAATTGTGAGATCCAGTGTAGATGTACTTCTGACCGGTGCTGCCATAATGAAAAATAGATGGAGAATCAAAATATAGATAGTCTAAACTATTAACCACCCTCAATGTACCTAACACGATACAAAGAAAATGGAATTCACAATAAAATAAGGTTTATTGAAAAATCTAGCAAAAGTAGGGAAATGAAGCCAGTATCAAATGAAATTAATGCAGGTTAGCTACTTCCCTGGAAACAAAGCTTAAATAGCACAGAACAAACTGTTACATAATGCAAAAATTTACAGATAATATTTTCATGCAGCAGAGCAACTAGTTAATGTCTCTCAATAATACTAGATAGTCTCAACTATTAACCATCCTCAATGTATCTAACACGATAAAAAGAAAATGAAATTCACAATAAAATAAAATTTATTGAAAAATCTAGCAAAGTAGGTAAATGAAGCCAATATCAAATGAAATTAATGCGGTTAGCTACTTCCCTGGAAACAAAGATTAAATAGCATAGAACAAACCCTTGCATAATGCAAAAATTTACAGATAATATTTTCATGCAGCAGAGCAACTAGTTAATGTCTCTCAATAATACTAGATAGTCTCAACTATTAAAAATCCTCAATGTATCTAACACGATAAAAAGAAAATGAAATTCACAATAAAATAAGGTTTATTGAAAAATCTAGCGAAGTAGGGAAATGAAACCAATATCAAATGAAATTAATGCAGGTTAGCTACTTCCCTGGAAACAAAGCTTAAATAGCATAGAACAAACCGTTGCATAATGCAAAAATTTACAGATAATATTTTCATGCAGCAGAGCAACTAGTTAATGTCTCTCAATAATACTATGCAAGGCAGGCAAAGAAACTCCCTCCTATGAATTCTCAAACTACTAGTCAAAGGTATATAAAACTTATACAGTTGCAACCACAAAAGCTCACCTATATTCTGGGGAGAAATAACATCGAATGAGCGTTCGCAGGACCGAATGACCCTTGTATGTAGCAACAGATCGATCGCGTGGATGCATCAAATTTTTTGCATGGAGTGGATAATCCATCCATCTGTAGTCCCAGTCATAATTTCTAGGCCTATTGTAGCTGGAGCAAAAAAAGAGGGTTGCTTATCAATGAAAAGAGTTTCCTTTTTAGAAAAGATATTACACATGCCGTTTTTAAAAGAGAAGCTATCTTGCCATATTTTAACTTATAGGAAAAACAATTCAAATTAAAGATTAAAAATTGATTATGGATATCATTTTCACTGTAGTTTAAAGATTTCAAATATTATCTTCTGCCAAAATTTCATTGTAGAGACTGAGATTTTTACTCCCTCCTGAGGTTCCTTAACAAAACTGGTACAATTTGATCTGTTTTTTTGTGTTTTAGTTTCAAGCCATGCATTGCATTAGACAGTAGACACAAACACACTTGCATTAGGGGGAAAAATCATAAGGGCCTGTTTGAGTCTGTTTTCTGAAAATTATTCTCAGCACTGTTTAGAGAAATATTTTTTATGTTTATGTTTTCATTTAATTTTTATATATGGTAACTTAAAAATACAATACATTCAAATAAATTTATACTTTCAAAATAGTTAATGAAGGTAGAATAGTTACTAAGAACAAACAAAGAAAATACACATTAAATAGAAAAATTTTATTTCTATTTTCTACAATCTACTTTCTCACGTTGTTTTAAAAAATCATCCTACCAAACATGTCTTCTCAATTTTTTTTATTAAAAATTTGTTTTTAAAGCAGAAACAGTTTATTAATGCAATGTCTTAAAAATCGTTTTATTTTATATACACTTCAAGTTCTGAAAATTTTTAACTGTATATCAAATGCTTCTTGCTAAAGGAAAAGGAAAAAGAAATGAGATTAGAAAAAAAATTATAATAACAAGCATATAATGCAAAAACCAAAGATTAAAATAATAATAATAACAATTTTTTTAAAAGAAAGTACAGAAGAAATTTAAATATGAATTTATATTTAAATATTTTTTAACTCGCCATCATTGGAGCATTTATTTCATAATAACTTGTTTGTTGAGATCATTAATATTAAGAGTCACGTTTGCTAGATGGTAATTCAGATAAGCTATAAATATAGAGAGTATCAAAACAGTACATACTGAGTAGCATTGTTGGACATCTTTCTGATATCCCAAAGTTTGATGGTCTGGTCTTTACCATTCGAAATTAAATATCGACCATCCCCACGACTATCAATGAATGTGATACCTTCTACATGTCCTTCTAGGATCCCTGCTGCCTTCCCTTTAGATATAAAGCAGCGTCTATCCCACACCTACAAAAATATATCTATCATTTTAATCCTTGGAAGAGAACAAATTTCTCAAACATGCAATCCTCAAGCCCACAAACTTTCAGGATTAGCCAATAGTTAGTTGCCTTGGGTGATTAAAAGTTAAAACCATTGGGTTCAACTAATTCCTAAGTTTCAAGAAAACTGAGGTTGCAAGGCCAAAAATTACTCCTCCAAGATTTCATGCAAGAAAAGTTGGAAAACTATTAAATAATGGGACATAACACTCTTAACCTTCCTTCTAAACCTTTCTCAAAAAAAAAAAAAAAAAACCTTCCTTCTAAACTAAAGTGGTAGACCTTTGATAAAAGCAGCAAAATATCCTAAAGTTGCAGGGGATTTGTACCTTACAGAAAGTATCATCACTTCCAGAATAAACCAGATGGCCGCTTTCATCAGCAAAACACACAGTATTCACATCAGACTGTGCACCCAACAAGAGAGAACTTAGAATGCCAGGAACTTTTAGCATTAAAAAATTAACAAAAACCTCAGCAGGTACATAATATGAAAAGATTCCTCCACAAGTTAGTGAAGTACAAGAACAAGAAGATTATTGAATGAAGTACAAGATAATATTTTTTTTAAAAAAGTACAAAATGGTTAAGAGGCTAGGTGTGAGAGAAAAGAGTTAATATATTAACCAGTAAGAATCCTCTTGAAGTTACCAACTCTTTGTCTGCTTCAGAAAGGGGTAAGGTTATATTATGCTTTTTCAATACATCTTGCAGATCATATCAGGCCAGTAGTTGTTGGAGGAACAGTTAATGACACTTTAAAACAAATAAAAATGAAAAGTACATGGAAAGGCAAGGAAAAAAATAATATATATATATTGGCAACAATACTTAAAATAAAGAACAACAGCTTTTGAAATCTATTCCAAAAAAATACTTTTAGAAAACACATTCATCATAAACATGTTTCTAACCATGTACCAGGGAGACCAGAATAATTTGGAAAATTACATGAATAAAGTATGGGATATTCAAATTAGATACAATGTTGACCTGTGGGATTAAGACTGTTAGCATATCGCCAACCATCAGATCACCTCCCAATCAGGTACTACAAGCAATGTTTTCAGCGATGACTCCATAAAATTTTTATTCACAATCTCATAGCATATTTTATAATTTGATATTTGTTCTATTTACAAAAGCAATGGCTAAGAAATAGATATATATTTTTTTTTTTTTGAACAAGAAACAGGCTAAGGAATAGATTTTCAAGTCATTTCTTTCTTTTATTGTCTAGCAGTGAGTGGAAAAGGGAATACAGGCTGTTGCTATTTGTGGATGTCATAGTCTTGTAATTATTTAGTAGTTGCAATAGAGAACTTAAGAACAACTCAAGTCTTGCAATAACTTTCGGCATAATTTTGAGGGAAGCCTAACAAGCCGACTCTAGAAAACCCTCAATGCCTAGTTAGCAACCGAATAGAAGTGGGCACCTCACCTCTTTAGCACTTAGCATCACCCCATTAGCACTTAGCACTTAGGCATGCCTCATCTAGGTACATAGTTTCTCTCTCCTTTTTTTTTTTCTTTTTACAGATAACTGGGCTTCTCTAAGCTTTTTCACCTCTGTAGCTTTTGCTGAGCCTTCATCTTCCCAACAAGTGAGAACAAACCAGTCATTTCTTTATCGTTTATTTTTTTCTAACACAGTTTGACATAACAGATTCTTATGTTTAATACTTGAATGTCCATTAAGGAATTGTCTAAAGTTCTCTTTTTTTTTTTCCTTTACATGCACCCTAAACCATAAAGCCAATAAATTAGATAATTCGAAGAGCAAGTGAGAACAAACCAATCTCCTCTCTTTCAGTTGTTTTTAACAATTTGAAATCGCAGATTCTTATGTACAATACAATGAAATGTAATAGATTGAATCATTAAAATGTTTAAAGTTCTTTGTTTTTTTTATTTACATGCACCTTAAACAATAAAGCAAATAAATTATTTAATTCAAAGAGCATAATTACCCCCCCTCCCCCTCCCAGACAAAAGAATTACAATACAGATACTGAAAGATAAACAAAATTTAAACATTGGAAAAGACTCTACAGGCATATAAAGCTTATTGCATAAATACTGGAGAAGGATGAAGAAACATTACTCTGTGAGCCAAAATTCGAAGGGAAAGCTTATTAGTTTCAAGATCATAGACATATATAGAATCATCACTACTTCCAGCAACAAGTTCTTGTCCATCTGTCGAAAATTTCACAGAGAAGATTCCAAAAGAATCTCTTCCATCACCATGTGCACAGAAATCCAATCCCTCATGAACCTCCTGCATAATTTTTAATATTGAAAGTGGAACAGGCAAATTAATATAGAGAAAAGGGGTACTCAAAATGACCAACGAATAATCCAGATTTCCAATAATCATAGTCACCTAGTTTAAAACATACTATTCGTAACCTTCTCAATGAGGAAGAAATTTCAAGAGACAAAAGGGTAGGAGGAGGATGGGTTGGTTCTGGTTGAAACAATGGTAATTTAATTTCCACAATTTCATAATATAGCTAGAACAAAACGATTGTACCATGAGGCAACATGCTCTCTTTGTTCCATTTTATGACATCTAACAATTCATACTTATGCAAGCAACTAACATGTACCAAGATCAGTTGACTGAATAGTCTTATATAAAATGAATAGGCTTGGTACAAGCACCATAGACTTTCCACCCACATAATTACATTGCTGGTACGACTGCACATTTAACTTTTTCCAATAACCCTTAAGTAGTAGATAGCAGTTCAATTAGGTATCAGATAGTTGAGAGACACCAACAACTAAAGTAGACTATTGTTTTTTCTTCTTTTTGTAACTAAGACACTTCCAAACTTTTCAAGGTAAATTAGCTAAACAGTCAAAGTACAGAGAATCACAGTGACACGGTCAATAAAACAAGAGGTGGGCCAAGAATTTATGTCATTACATAATATAATATCTAAGAACTATATTTCAATAAATGATATCGTCAACTAAAGTTCAAATTTTAGCAAATTTTAAATTCATACCGTAACATTTGCAAGAGACTCCGTTTCAGCAGACGCTACATTGACAATGTGGATGATTGGTGACATGCTGGCATAGACCTTAAACAACAAGACCAATAAATTAGATTATTCAAAGACAAAGACAAGTTCCCTAACGTTTTACATATTCAGATACCATCCACTCATAAAACCAAACTCTATTACAATAGACCAAAAAGTGCATCCTAAAACATCAAAAGTAAGTGCATCACAAAAGAGTAGTTTCCATTTTATCTCAAAGGTGGAACTGTTTTTCTAAAAATGTGGAGCTGGAAAACAACACAACTATGTCTAATCCAAGTACAACAAGGACAAGGACCTCAAAATGAAATGCATTTAAAAAACTTTCTAATAAATACATGGAAAAAGAATATAATCAATGTATAGGTTTTCCGTTAAATAAAATTAATAAATAATTTGAACTTTGTTTCAAGCCAGCAAGAGAATGCTAATCCAGTATGATTATGCTACTATTATAATTTGGAAGGGGTCTGTGCATTCCCCTTCAGGGTCCTTCAATGGGGTTTCATTCCATTGTTAAGTTAATAAGGTTTTCAACCCAATCATGAACTGCCACAATAACATCATCTTGAACGTGATTTTTTTAACAGACATGTTCATTTGCTATTTATCAAAATTCACCAAATAATTTTTTTTAAAAAAAAAAATCTAATAATAATAAATAAATAAACCCCCACAATTATTGTCATCTAACAAAGCATCAAATGCTTTCTAGTTCTCTTTAAAACACAACCAACTAGTAGCATGTAAAGGCATATAGGAAGATCTTCTTTTATCCCATGTGATAATTCAAGCACAAGAATCTGCTGATTGAGACATGTTACTATTAAATAATTACCGAGTATTTCCAAAACAAATATCAGATGGGTTAAGGAGATAAATAAGCACTAGGCTATTCTATAATGTCATAGTGCCACTGAGGCACAGAAGCAAATACCTAGAGGCTTGATACAGTATAATTCCTCAAGTAAGCACTTACAAGGAAACGCTGGTTAGGAGAAAGTGATGTATCAGTAATCGTCCACCGCAAACTTTTTGCAAGAATGTTCTTTTGAACTTTCCACCCACTATCCACGTTATATATTCTAATGTGGCTTCCCTGCCAACAAACGTCCTAGTTATTAGTAAATAGTTACAGTACATAAGTAATAATCTCCAACAAGCCAATTTTTCAACAGACAAAAATATAGGAAGTTCAAGAATTATGCACATTTGACACAGTTTTAAGAACCTGAAAACAAGAAGAAAAAAAAAACAGATAGTAGTACGATTAGGACAAATGAAAGGATCCAGATTGTAAAAACAAAAAAGAAAAAGTTAGACGGAGAGAAAGAGAGAAGTACAAAGCTAAACTCTATTCTCCATATCGATTAAATTTTATCAGAAACCACACAGATCTTTCACATATTTACATTTTATACAAGGGCTGTACAGAGGTACCTGAAATCCTGCAACAAACAGGGAACCATCTGATGAAAACTGTGAGACATAGGCTCGGCTAGTCATTTGATCCACAAGCCATGGACCATTAACTGGCAAATATCTGCTTAAAACGTGACAACAATCTCCAGCTGAGAACCTTCCCTTTCCTGAATAGTTACATTCTCGACCCGCCAACATTTTTACAGGGGAAACATATGCCTCCCGCTTCCCAGGCAGTACTTGGCTCAAATGTGCGCTAGGTCCTGATTTCATCTTAGTGAGCTGTGCAATTTCATCATCTAAATTATTCAATGGTCTACTGGACACTTGACCTTCACCCGCTGCATTGATAGTCATATCACCATCACAGTCAGAACCGATCTCCAGTCTACTCAAAGCGTAGCCCATATCACCAATGGTGGCCCAGCTTGGAGTACCATACATCTTAGTTCAAGAACACCCTGTAATATGTTGCTGACCACACTCGTTAAACTTTAGATTAACCTTCATCTGAACCCCAACTTCATTCCATTACTCTTTCCTGCAAACCAAAGTTCCACAACCCAGAAAAAAAAAAACCCCAAATGATCTGCTCAGAAATTGTTGGAAATTACATTAAAAAGAAAATTAAAACTCAATCATGTCCCATTAAACGTAACCCATATTCCCAAATCCCGATGGCTAACTTCAATTATATGCAGATGGTTAATTTACTAATATCAAGAACCCAGCCCCTCGATTGACATTCTCTCACTCTAGAAAATGAAATTGTTCGTACAAGTTCAATTTAATTCAATTCAATGAACCGACGAAAATCAAAAGCCATGCATATAACTTACAAGGATGAAGAGGGGGAAGAAAATCTAACCTGTGTGGTGGGAAAGAGGGTGATTGTGAGAAGAAGAAGACGAAAATATCAGTTTATGAGTTGAATTTCGTATGCGAATTGGATAATGGACTGGATTTTGGTTGTGGGTGTGAGGCGAAATGGGTAGGTGCGGTGTGGACGATTAATAACTCTTCGTTGCTCGTGCTGAAGCGCTTTGTAAGTCGGGCTTTTTGTCACCGAGCACTTGAGAAGCGCTTTGTGAATTTTCTTTTTCCTTTTTTTCCTTTTTAATTTATAGTTTAACTTTCTATTTTGGTCTCGTTGGGCATTTCTTAAAATTTTCTATTTCCTTTTTTTTTATCCGATAATATAACATTCTATTTTGGGAGTGTCCACGGATTGGGACAGAGATGGCTTCCTCATCCCTATCTCTGCTCTCAAATCATGTTTGGTCTCTATAAAATTTCTCGTTAAATTTTGCGAATGTCGAAAAGAAATTTCTCGTAAAAAAATCATGAAGTCGAGTTTGTAGAAAATTTTCCTCATTTACCATTTTGATTTAAGACAAAGTAACGTTGAATTATATACTAACGATATTACTTTGAAAAAAGAAAGCTCGTGAGAAAAAGTATAATCATGTATTTAGGATCTTAGACTTTTAATTTGGAAACTACAATTCTCTATATCCTCAATATTAAAATGGAGAAAATTATCCCCCATGGAGAAAATTATCCCCCATTCCTGTCTCATTCAAGATGTGATACACGTGAAGAAATTTGACACCCTTGATCATATGTATGGAATATAAATTCTAACTTTAGACTTATAGAATATGTATAGTGATAATTCAAGTATAAATGAATTAATTAAGATTGTGTACATTTATTTTAAATGTTAAATGTTTGAATTTATTGTTGATGATCCACATTTAAAAGTTAAGCGGATACCTCACAGTTTATAAGATACATGAGTTACTCCACTAATGTCAATTAGTTTTGAAATGGAACCCCATGTAATTGTTCATGGTATCATAGCTTTAGCACATAGGTTCTGTTTTTTATTTATTTGTTCATTTTTCTATCTTCATTTGCTGCACACAATTCTGCTATGCCCAACAAAGAAATTGCCCTTAATATTAAATCATTTCATTAATGCTCTATCTTAATTTCAATTTAAGTTAAGCACCACCAACTTCTTGCTTTGAAGAACTCAAGTCATGTCATGGTAAGGAGTCTTGGAGTTTTACACCATTTAACTGAAGACAGACCTCCAGCGACATAAGTGATCAACAAAGAAGGAAAAGCAAAAACTAATCCAATTTTGCGGACTTGGCTCAACAATGATGGCTTGCTAACCTCTTGGTTACGAGACCATTTCTAAATAAATCTTACGTCATGATTGAAGGATTAGATTCAGCCTACAAGGTATGAAAATCTTTGGAAGAAACTCTATTAGCAATAACCAAAGAAAATGAAATCAATCTTAGTGAGTATTTACACTGGTTAAAGAAGGGGAATTTATCATTTGGAGGATTATATCAAACAATTTAAAGCATCGTGTGATAAAATTAGCTACTATGAAGAAGCCTTTTTGAAACCCGCCATCCTCTGACCAAACTGCTAGAATTGGTCTGTGATTTGAAGCAATAAAGGGGAGATGATAAAGCTTTCAACCAAATAGGAAAGGGAAGAGGAGGAAGTTATTATTATGCTCACAATAATACAGTAGGATTTTCTTCTCCAAATTTCATATCTTCCAAACTTGGCCTTTAGATGGACTCCATATAATCTAATATGATATTATAGCCCATGAAACCCAGACGGGTATTTGGTCCAAAAAAAAAAAGATATGATCAAATAATGGTGAATCAAAAGAGGCACCATCTTGAGGTGCATGTTGAGAATCCCACATTGAAAAAATAAGTGAGACCTCACAATTTATAAGATACACGAGTTAGTCCACTCATTGTCAATTGGTTTTGAGATAAAACTCCATGTAATATAATATTTAATTACATCCTATGTTATTGAACTAAAAAAGTGGATATTTATAAATTAAAGCATAGCTTACATCAATTATTGTCTAAAATATCAATGGTTTTATTTTCCACCCTGGAATTGTTGAACTTCGTAGGGAAAAGTTATAGAAAATATATTAAAATTCTAGAGAGAGAAATGAGAATGATGCATTAGAAGTAAAAAAGTAATATATATATATATATATGAAAATTAGAGAGATTTTTTTTAAGAAAACTTGGAGAGAGTGGAAAAAATTTAGAGTGAAAAAAGTTAGGAAAAAAAAAAAAAGTTCAACGGGAAAAAATAGTGTTGGAAAAAAAAGGGAATTTTGGAAGACCTAAATATACTTTCTAAAACTTTTTTTCTTCTTTGATTCACTCGTAATTCAAAAATGTTTTTGGAAAACATATATAACAGTCTATGTCTACCCAAAATAATAACAGATCTAACCCAAGATAAAAATAGTTGCAAATTTGTCCTAATTTAAAGCTCAACCCAAAAAAAAAAAAAAAAAAAAAAAAAAAAAAAAAAAAAAAAAGTTTGAAGAGTTATAAAAGTCCATCAATATATCCTAACTCCACCTGACCATGGGTGACAACATATACTATAAAAATGACATGTTAGTGATATACAATGTAATAGGAAATTACATCAAGTTTTTCTTTTTCTTTTTTTTTTCAACTTTTCATATTTGCAAATTATTTTTATACTCGAAAGTTTTTCAAATATTGAAATCAAGTTTGCCCCACATTATAATTTCTCGATCTTAATTATGCATAGTCTTTTTGAAGATATAACATTATAATTATAGCAATGGACCATAGACTCAAACTTCCACGTGTATAAAATTTTACAAACATTTTATGGCTGGATGTTAAGGAGAGGGATGAAGTCAACATGAAGCAAAAATTTAAAGAAAAAGTTACGTTAAATTACAAGCCCAATCCTTTTAACATTAAAGTCAATTTCCAATAAATTTGAGCTTTCAATTTTGCGTGTAATTAGGTTCTTGACATTTTCAATATAAAAAAAAAAAAAAACAGATCTTATAAATATAAATCGTCATCAGTAGGGTGTAAAATTTCGGTATGTCGACCGTGTCAACATTTCGAGTGGGGGAAGAATCGATTGTCGACATCTCGACATGTCGGTTTGTGTCGAGTATTTTTTAAATTATTTTAAAATAATTTTTTAGTTTAACATTTAAGATTAAGCTTCAAATTGCGTAATTGTGGCCAGTGATGCACATGTTTGTGTGTCAATAGGTTTTAAAGTTTTAAGACTGTATTGGAAAAAAAAATTAAATGTTGAAAGATCCATCTAACATAAATTTGAAAGTTTATAAATGTGGATATCAATTGATTTTTTTTTTTTTTTGAAAAGAGGATATCAATTGATTTTAAAGTTTGAAGAATGTATGGGAAACATTATTAATTAAAAAAAAGAATGTATTAGAAACATTATTAACTAAAAAAAGTATGGTATTGGAAACAAAATAAAAAATTTTGAACTCCAAATCCCAATTTTCTCTTTCTTTTTGTTTTTCATGCTTGTCTATGGATTGGGTAAAAGAAAAATCTTCAATTTTTTTTTTTTTTGAAAATAGAAAAATCTTCAACCTTGAGAGTTACTTTTTATTTTTATGAATTACCTCACTGTGCACGTGCTAATTCACCTCTTTGCCATTTTCACACGTATAATATATTTTTTTAAAATAATATTTGTAAGAAAAAAAAGAAAAAAAGAAACAGGAGCAACGACCAGGTCAAAGCTTTGACCTGGTCGCGTAGCCCTTACGCAGGTTCTGAACCGAACCGAACCGAACCGCGGTTCGGTTCGGAATACGAAAAGTTTCATTCTCTCCGATATAAAATGAAACGTCCGTCAGAAATTCCCGCCCTCACCAGAAATTCGCTCTGTGATCTCTTCTTCGTCCATCTGCTCTCTGCCAAATCCCAATTTCCTCAAGCCTCACCGCTTTGCTATTCTATTCACCCTCCCCATTAGGGCCTCGAACTTCAGGCTTTAGCAAAGGGATCAGTCTTCCCTGCAGCGTATCCACGACGTCGGGACTAAATTGAGCAAACAGTCTCGTCCAACTAAGGATTACATCGTCAAATCCCTGCGGGTAATGTTTCTACTCTGAATTTCCTTTCGTAATTCCGTTTCTAAATCTCTCCACTCAGTCTGATCGCATTGTCGTCGGGGGTTTTCTTACTGTCGACTGAGCAAGTTAATAATGGTTCTGTTTTCGTGGCCAATCGTAAGTTGATACACGTTTTGTTCGTTTTCACGAAGATTGAATGGTTTTTCTAGGGTTTTGTTCAAAATTTTGGGTGAAAAATTTTCAGGGTAGTATTTTGTTTCCTAATTATCTTCAATTAAGAATGTGCGGAGGAGACGCTTCTGTTCATACCGACGCAGTCCTGCTTGTGAAGAACGTGCCTAGTTCGTTCCAGTCGTTTCATCTCGGACCTTCCGGCACTAATAGCTCGTTCTCTCCCTCTCTGTCTCTCTGCACCCACAACTAACAGCTCTTGAGCTGATGGACACAAAAAATTTTATTTAGTGTTAAAAGAATTACGCATTAAAATTGTCGGTTACTCGGTTGTATTTTGTTTTCATACATAAATCCGAATATTTCTGTTGTATTTTTTATTTTATACATAATTACGAATATTTTGTTAATTCATCCTTTGTTTCCTGTATTATCCCATCGATAAAACTTCAAGTCTCGTTTTGTTTAGCGCCAATTCATGAATTATCATGTTCCGTAGATCAGTTCTTACAATTTCTTTTTGTGCCAATAAATGGGTTTTTTATTTCACGATCATTTTTTTCCTCGTTACTCGGTCCTCCATTTTTCCATTGCAGCGAGTTGTAACGCTTTTGCATGTTTGGAACAGTCTTACGTCCCAGATGCTACAAGGAAGTCAGAACCAGCTAAAATATTAGAGAGTTCTATAAAGCCTCTAAGGTAATCTATAATTAATGGTCTTCTACGGAATAGAGATAAAGATGTGAGACTTCTATTAGCTATATGCTTGAGTGAAATTTTTCGTGTCATGGCACCAGAACCACCTTTCGAAGACAAATATCTAAGGGTAACAAATCATTAATTTCGATGAAATGCATACTCTCTCTTTGCATCATATATTGACTCTTCATGTCACTAATTCATCTTTCTGTTTACTATACAAGTGATCCCATCTTTTTTTTTTAAAAAAAATTATAGGATGTTTTTATACTTCTTTTGAGTTATTTTTTGGAGCTAGCGGATATGACAAGTCCACTTTTCTCTTGAAGGGTTAAAATACTAGAGACAGTGGCACGATGTAAATGTTGTGTGATAATGCTTGACATTGAATGCAACGACTTAGTGTTGGAGATGTCTAATACATTTTTCTCTACTTTGAGGTATGCCCTTTATCTTGCACTGCTCTAGTATTGGTACTTGCGCTCTTTTTGTTTAGTGTGTTTAATATTACTGATTTTCTGCTATGCCAATTTTTAAGTTACTAAATTTTTTTTGGTCCAATGAGATACTACGCATAATAATATACTACCTCATAATAAGATAGTACCTCGGGGTAGCCACCCACATATTATGTGCTTACCACTTGTTTTATTTATTATTATTAGTATTTTAGTTATTTTCAAAATAGGATTTATGCTTGTTTTATGGAACTCATTTCATATCATGGTTCAAACGTTAAAGATGGGGTTTGCTAATTCTTTTCGAAACGAAATCCGAAGATAACAAGTTCCCACGAAACCGAACCCCTGGATCATCTGTCAACTACTCAATCAATTACTTCTTTCACATGCTAAAAAAAGATTAGTGGCCTTTCGATTATTTCATTTTAGATTCATTGGAATCAACATGAATTATGAAGCAAAGAAATAGAATTGGGCTGCTATGTATATTATATTAAATTAACATTACATATATGTAATTGATATGATATTTATATATAAATCGAAAGATATATATTGTCGATTCATCTATATTCAAATTGATCTATATTCAACCTCTATTTTTATACAGTACAATCGATCCCGCTCGGAAAGAAGCGTGCATTCGCGCTTTCAGACAACGGGTCGAGGATTTGGAGGGGAGGCAGCAAGCGCTTCGGGCGGAGTAGCAAGCACTCATAGTGCAGGCTGTCACCCACGGTCCCGGGGAGACTGACTAGAAGAGTCCGTCGACTCTTTTGTTTAGATTGTGTGTCTGTAGACGCAAAGTAGTGTGTTTTAATGTATGGTCTTCTTTTTCTTTGTTTGGTGGAGATCTACTCCTATGCGTTGTGTCTTTGTTTGGTTTTCTTTGTTGTGTTTGCATGTATGGTAAAACCCCTAGTGTAAAATGTTTAGTTTACTACTTAATGCTATGCTAATATGTTTATGCATAATGGCTTGCTTTGACGAATCTTCTGAGGCTTCATCGATCGGGAACGTCCCTCGCAGACATGCTACGTCTCGAATGCAAAGAGGATGGAAAGAAATTTATAGATGCCTTATACGGCTCTTGATTTTTGTGCTTTTCTGAAGAGGGATCGAGATGCTATGTCTAATCTTCCTTCCCCTTTTTTAGTTAGAGTATCTTAATTCCTTCCCAGTATTTTACAACCGAGGCCTTAAATTTCCCAAATATTGTCCTCAATACTTTCAACTTTAATAGGTCAGTTTTGTTGTGTTCAGGAGTACAAGTTGTATTATATATTGAGATATCTGTAGTTAGAGGAAGAATTTAATTTATCCTGTGCCTTTATAGGATTTTTATCACCAAAAAAAAGTTTGTTTTATGCTTTGTTATAATTCTAAACAAGTTCCCTTTGAGGCAGTGGATTCGTGTTGGGGAGTATAAAGTATTCAATATAGTTCCTTTCTAGCCCTAAACTAAAATGTCTATGATATGCCCTTTTGCTCGCTCCTTTTTCTTTAATACACGTAAGCTTGAAATAGAGAAAAAAAAGTGTCACTTGTAGAAAATATGTAATTTTGGATGATATATGTTGTTAGTGTGTTTGGTGTAATAATTTCTATTGATTCTCATAGACTCGAAAATCAACTTGTCATCTGTATTTTATGCATGCTGTTCTATATTTTATTTGTTGGTTTACTTTCACTGTACAAACCTTTTGAATTGTTTCATATTTACAATAACTCTTTTTTCTATAGAGACTACCACTAGCCTAGTTTGGTTAGCAACATTTTGACCCATATTCTAAGTGAGGATGCCTCTCTACCGCTGTCCGCTAGTAGATGTGGTTTTGCATAATCTTGTAAAGGAGGAAAAGGGAAGTATAATAGATTGATGTTTTTTACCCTACCTGCTTTGGAGTGATTAGAAATATTCTTTACTGTCATTGTTCTTATCTTGTACTTACATAGTTTAGTTTCAGTACGATAGTTTTAATAATCTTGTTGAATGATGGTGCGTTGTATAATTAGTTGATTTGGCGAGATAGGGAAATTTAGGGCTATTTGATTAATAAAAGAAAAAAACTTCCCTGCATACCACCATTAAAATGTTGACAACTAGGAGAGATAAATTTTTTTTTTCATTTTCTCCCTTCCTTTTTCTTAGTTGTCAAGATTTTAATGGGGTATGTAGGGAGATCCCTACATACCGGTATGCAGGGAAGTTTTGTTCTTTCTTAATAAAAATCTAACTTTTACAACATGGAACCTGAGTATTTATCGGCTAGGTTTAAGGCTAAAGGAAATAACTACATGAGGTAAGCAACCCTCAATCTAAGGTTACTAGAAGACTAACATAAAGTTAATTAGGAAATAAAACTTAAAAAGTGTTGAGTTGACAAGTGCAACACGTAGGTTGTTATTCCTAAATCTCTTCACGATTTTGCAAAGCTCAGATGATGACACTGCACAAATTTGGCTACATCCCTGTGAAGCTGATGCCAATAAAATGTAATGGTAATCCTGGCTAAAGTTTTATCATGCCTAAAATGTCCACCAATTCTCTAACATGTATGTCCATATCACTTTTCTGCCTAAGAGATATGTGATATGTAGAGAGCAACCTATTTTGTTTAGAAAGAAATCCTTTAGTGATACCGAGGTCTTCCTTTCTAAGCATGTCTATTTTTACAGTTATTCCAAATCAAAGAAAAATCTTCATCATTTTCATATAACTTTGAAATACTTTCGAATGAGATAACTTGCCCACTCGCAACAGATAATTAATGAGATTCTATGAGATTCTACTTAAAGCACCAATCACCTTATTGGTGACACAAAAGTTATGTTTAATAAAAAAGTTAGAGCATCATATGAATGATGTCCATCTAGCGTAGTTTTTCATTTTTGGTTGGATAAAGGCATCATAGATTTTGGTGATTAGAGTCTAGATTAAAATTTTCACTAATGTAGACTCTATATAATAACCAATAAGCAGTTGGCTAAGTTTTTGACTTGAGGCCTTCAACAACCGCATTTCCAAATTCTCATCAGCAAGCTACGAATGTTCAAACATTTTTTAACCGACTTGAGAAGAGTTGAAAATGACGGTTATTCCTCTCATATGAATCTTAGTTAATAGCCATCTGATAATTTGACTTCCAGGTGCTTGTCATTAGATCTACTGCTGATCTCCTGCGTGCTAATAATTTCCTATTAATAAACAAACTCCTTCCTTTTACAAAATGGATACATATATATGGACAGACACACACACATATGGATATATATATTTG
The DNA here is from genome assembly GCA_017139565.1 of Luffa aegyptiaca. Classification (NCBI taxonomy): domain Eukaryota; kingdom Viridiplantae; phylum Streptophyta; class Magnoliopsida; order Cucurbitales; family Cucurbitaceae; genus Luffa; species Luffa aegyptiaca. The sequence goes on along the minus strand of CM029399.1, from coordinate 6,412,135 downwards.
ATGGATGAGGCCTTGACTATTGTTTACTCTCTTCTGTGGGTTCTTTTTTCACAAATGATTAATGTATATTATCTTGCATTGATTGATAGAGTTATTGTTTGTTTTTTTTTCAGGACAAATTGTTGAGGATAATAGGAAGTAACATCCTCACTTTGAGTTTCTAAAATCACTCTCCTTAAAGTGCTCATATAATTTATTCAGCACAGAGCATGTTCACTATGCATTAGACTGCTTTCTGAGTGACAGACTTGAAAATAAACATTTGGAGGCTTCTACTGGCAAGCTTCTACTGGTAAGTAAAATTACAACATGTTGATTCTAGGTTGACGCAGCCTTATTTAAATACTAGTGTTTACATAACTTTTGATTTTGATTTTTTTAATTTTTTTTTAAAATAAGAAACTAAGCTTTCATGGAGAGAAATGAAAGAATATACAAGAGCATAAAAAACATTTTCTAAAAGAAATTTCTGTAACTTATTCACTCTCAAATACTCATTTCTCTTAAATAATAAATCAATAATTTCAAAGCAATTATTGTTTGGAGTTGGAATATCATGCTTTAGATCGCCACGGCTGAAGTTGATAAGTTAGGGTGTATTAAAACTTTTAATATCTTCTTAACTATACAATTACCATAAACTCTAGGATTCACAACAATGTTTTAACTTTATTGTGAGGTTGAAACTAAATGTGTGGTTAGAAATCATTAGGAACTTTGTTGATTTGTGACGATTTAGTCTCCGTACTTTCAATTTTGTAACAATTTAGTCCTTGAACTTTTATAAGCAACAATTTAGTCCTTGTACTTTTAAATTTATAACGATTTAGTCCTTGTTGCAAAAAGTTTCATCAAAATTAATTGTCAATTTTTATTATTTAATGATTAGGCTAGGTAGCTTATAAACATATTGGATCCAAACTAGTTTATTAATCTATCTATGTAAGAAGTTTCATTAATTTTTTTTTTTTGATAGGAAACAAGAACCATTTCATTGATGTATGAAATAGATACAAAAGGGTGGCCTATCATGGGAAATTACAAAAGACATCTCCAATGAGACATAAGTGTGGATAGGGAGTAATTACAAGGGGGGGAGTGACTACTCCAATACAATGCTAGATAGGATGTAGATTCAATGAAGGCACAAATGTTTTGGCTTTTATCTGATAAAATACGAGCGTTTCGTTCTAGCCATAAATTCCAGAAAAAAGCATACAAAAAATGTCTCCATAGATACTTCTTAACATTATTAATATTCAAGATAGGGACTAAATCATTACAAACTTAGAAGTATAGAGACTACATTTTTATATATATAAGTTCAGGGACTAAATTATTACGAAATAAAAAATATAAGGATTAAATCGTTTCAAATCAAAGTTCATAGACTAAATTGTGTGATTGAAGCTTCCCACCCTTGACTGATTCGCTCATCGCCAACTATTTTCCATCCAAAATTTTCCCAACTCCAGATCTCTGCTGTCATGTCAAGTAACCATAATTCAACCATTTCCCTCCTTCGCGTTTCTTGTTTGGCTCAATCATGTGGGGAAACCATTCGAGTTTCAGGAAACTCCGTCGCTTTTCTTCCCTTTAATCAATTAATCGTTCTTCATGGTTGATTTTGATTTGTTTCAGTTCTGGAGTTCATGGACCTCCCTGAGCTATTGCCTTCCCAATTTCGATTAAGGGTACGTAAATCGGTTGGCCTTTTGCTGTGTGTCTGATTTTCGTTTTTCGTAGTCTTGATTCTGAAATGGTTTCGTTTTACTGCAGTTTCCACGGGTAAAAGACATCATGAAACTTTGGATAATGGAGACTTCTCATTGTAATGAAATTTGCTTCTGTAATTTGAGACGTTCGTCTTCTTTTTGTTATGGTTTTTGTGTTTCTAATTGTGGATTATGGTCTCTTTTGACTCCGCTTCGAGCTGATGTTATTCTTATAATTTAGGTTGCTGGAGGGAATAAGATATCACGTGCAGGTTTGTTCTAGGAATTTGCCATTGTATTTGATTAGGTTATGTTAGCAAAATGAGGTTGATTGGAATGGTTTAGTTTTGGGGAAGGTGTTCAGGCGAAATCAATAGCTGAGAAGGGTTATTGGGATGATCTCTTACCTCTTGAAGGAGGAGGCCGGGTGCATTTGCAGTTCTAGTTTGCTCTGAAGTCGAATTCTAATGATGGTACTCTCTTCAAACCTTATTTTTCTCCTTAACGATGTTAGCTTCTTTACTGAATTCCACTTGATTTATTCATAGCAGTCTCTTTCCTTTGAGTTGCGTTATTATAATCACTAAGCTTGTTTCACTCACTTGCACACTTAGTTTGGCATTTTGAGATCACTGCACAATAACTTGAATCACTTTTGTTGTTATTTGATATTGTTTCTATACCTTTTTCTCGTAGAGAGACTGCTTTGAGAAGAAAACAAGTTGAGCATCAAGATAGAAATCTCAAGAGCTGTAGAAGCATCCTTGCTTTATCTTTTTACCTCAACCCTGAGCTCTCAGGTCAGATCCTGCTCTTCTTTTGGAAAAAAAAAGTAAGGCCAGAACCTGAATATTTTATGCTCAGAAAATGCATGTATCAGAATCAATGGGAAATGCTAAAATTTTTGTTTGGACTTCATTTCGTTGCAGCTTGCTTTAAGAGTTGTTTATATTGCTATCGGTGTTTTCATTGCTGGTTGGATTGGTAAGTTCTAATATTATTGGATGTTAGTTTTATCTGAAATTCCTTGTTCATATTTAAGTTAGTCTTATTGGTAGTCAACTAACTTGTCTATGTCATAGAGGTTTCATGCTGGATTTTGACTGGCGAAAGGTAGACTGGTGTCATTTGATCCAGATATGTTCAAGTGCTACTTAATCAGGATATGAGTTTCTTTGGTACATATGGCAACAAAGGGGATATTCTGAGCCAAGTACTGAGTGATGTGCTGCTCATTCAGTCTGCTCTTAGTGAAAAAAGTATGGCCTTGGACTCCCGTTGGGGCTTGAGAATAAAATTCAATGTGTTATTTTGTTCATCTTCTATGTATTCAATGAGATTTTTCTTGACCATCCTTGTTATTTTTGCACTCTTTTTAGGTTGGAAACTATATACACAATATGGCTACATTCTTCAGTGGCCTTGTCATTGGATTTATTAACTGCTGGCAGATTGCTCTAGTAACTTTAGCCACTGGTTCCTTCATGGTTGCTGCTGGAAAAATATCAAATACATTTCCTCACTGGCTTGCTGAAAATATTCAAGATGCATATGCTGAAGCTGCTAGAATTGCAGAGCAGGTGCATTTTTTTTCTTTCCTTCTTTCTTTCGGGGGGCCATGGGATACTTTTGGTATTTTGCACTTCTGCTATTGTCCATGTACCTACCATTCTATCTTTTGTTTGTTAATTTAGTGGATTCATAACATTGCGAAGTTCTACTACAACTTTGCCTTTTATAATATGGATAGAATGCAGTTGAAAATCTTTTGAGGATGAGTTTATTGATCTTGTTCCTTATGGGATGAGAATGGTTTTAGTTGTGTTGTGTAGCTGGTAGAGTGTTTTGTAATTTTTAATAGGGGATGTCTTATTCCTAGATTTCTCTTTGTATTTGTTCCTTCTAGTGTATATTTTTTTAGTAATAAGTACATGACGGAGGTCCCCAATCCATTAGAAATATAGTAATAGGAAGAAAACATACGCAAAAAGTGGAGAGGGAGGATTATGATGGCAATTCATATCTTTATAAGTAGCATAGATAGAAAAGAGGTTTTTCGATCAGCCAATGCAAAAAACATCAACATCTTCATGTGCATACCCCCAAAACCTCTTATTCCTCTCTCCAAGTCACCTATATAATTGGAATGTATCAAGTTAAAGAACTTTTTGCAAAGGTTTTGGCCATCTAGGGAGTGGATAGTGGATGACAAGGAGCTCTAGATTCTCTTTCACGACTTCAAGTTAGACAATACATCTTTGAGGACTGCACTAAAGCTAATAATCTTTCTTTGAGAGCATTTGTTGGAGTATGTCTGTGAGATAGAAATTAAAAAAAGGATGTAAAAGTTCATTTTATCTATGAAATCTTTTCTTCATGTAAATATTAAGTATTGAGTAGGAATGGAAAATTATTGACATGATCTTTGGAAAATGTGTGTCGTTCCAATTTTATCAGATGTCCCTGAAGGGACATCTTAGGTACGACTTTGTTAAATGTGTGATTTTCATTGTTTTGAAATGAGGATTAAACTTATATTATGCAGTTATGCAGGTAGTGCCTGGTGAAAAGGCTTAAGAGGATTGAAAAGGATTCTTCTGCAAGTCACAGTGTCCAAGAACCATCATCCCTAAAATGATGAAGTCACCCTCATCCCTAAAATGATGAAGTTACCCTCTGTTCAAAGGGTTCCTGGTGTTTTTCAACCCCTCCTGAAAAGATGTTGGAAAATGGTCAGTGCATGAACTTAATTGGTTTTAAATTAAGATGGATTCAATTAGAACAACTTTTTTGCAAGAGTTTTTTTTCCCAAGTCTTTTGCTGAAAGGCTTTGTATTATTTGAAGCATGTTACTAATATCCTTTTTTTTTTTTTTTTTTTTGAGAAGGCATGTTACTAATATCCTTAAATTGAAGTATTACATATTTCATCTTCACATTGTGTTATAGATGTGTAAATATCATAACCTAAAACATATTATTAATTTGAAAATCACATGAATGTATGAGAGTATTCAAACATAATTAAAAAAATGTAAATTATAATAAGTGCATCCTTTTTGCGACTATTTTTTAGGAAATGATGTATCACTGTAGCCATGTTTCTTAGATGTGTATTTTGGCCTAGCCTTTGGTTAGCTTTCTTTTGGGGTTTATGGTTAGTTATTAAAGTAAATTAAGAGTAAGCTTTCTTCATAACTTTTAGTTATTAAAGTAGATTGTGTTCTTTGAACTGGAGCCCTCCCCAACCCAAAACCACACAAATCAACCCCCCCCATTTATGTTATTTACCAATAGTGGACAGTTGCTACAACGATTGATTTTTAAATGTTTTGGCCAAATTGAGTGGTATACACTTTTCTCTTCTAAGTGTGTGTGTATTTCTTTTGCATAAATCTTATCGTGAAAGTTTTGGACTGATATCTTGTATTCAACTTGTGAAGGTTTTGTGGGTTATTTTGATGCAACAATGTATGTAGATGTAAATCTACATGTCGAATCTGGATCACATCACAACACCAAATATGTTGAGTTGGTATAGCTACTTATTTCTTCTCATCTATCATCATGCTGCAATTTTGAGTATATAACCAGACTATTTACCATGAAAAGTTTTGGATTTTGAAGGGTTGAAACTTTTTAATTATTTTATTTACTGAGTTAAGTTTGATTGAAAGTGGTTTTTATTAACAGTTTCATCTCCCACGACAATGCCACACTTATATTAAAAAGCCTTGTGCAAGGTCTTGGGCTTGGATTGACATACGGGGTTGCGATAAGTTTGTGTGCTTTGAAACTTTGGGTTGGAAGGTTTTTGGTCACACATGAGGAAGAGAGATGATAACTGCATTATTTGCTGTAATTTTAAGTGGCCTGTAAGTGTGATTTTCAATTTTTTTTCAAAGTTAAAATTCTTGTCTCCCTCCATCTTCCATTCAAGGAAATATTGATTGTGGTAACGTATATTTCAGCTATCTATCTCACCCTGAAATTCCTATCGTGAGTGGATTTTACCTTACTTTGCCTGCGAAAAATGGATCTAGAAAAAGCAGTATAACTCACGGAGCGGTTTTATGATCCCACATTAGGTACACATTTTGTGTTCTTGCTTCTCTTGGTTCCTTAATATCCTTTCCTTGGGGGCTTTAATGAAAGTGAAACACAAGATATTCCTTAGCACCTCAAACTATCTGCCTATTTTTTTTATTGCAGGAGATGTTCTTTTGGATGGAGAAAATATAAAAAAGCCAAAATTGGATTAGTGACACAAGAACCTGCCTTGCTAAGTTTGAGTATACGAGATAATATTGCATATGGGCGAAATAAATTGAAGAAGCTGCTAAAATAGCTCATGCACATACGTTTATTAGCTCTCTTGAGGAAGGATATGACACAGGTAAACCAAAAGTCATGTGAAGATTATGGTTACGAGTTCTTACATTTGTTGTCCTATTGTTTTTTATTTTTCTTAAAATTAAAATTTGTGCATTTGCTCACTTCCTAACCCAATAGTTGCACAATTTATAGGACTGTTAATAATTCAAGCCGTGTTAGATGTCTAATGTGTATTTGTAATCTTCATATTTTGTCCCATTATCACAATCAGTTGATTGTAGTATATCTATCACCTTATGGTTTTGAAGTATAAATGCCGAATTGTTGCAATCATTTATTCTTATAGGAACTCCTTATTGTGCATCCAAGGTCAATTAACTGATAACTTAGGTGCTTGACTTTATATATATTAAAGACATGGCATATGTAGCTTGGGTCAGAAACCTGCCTTTTGGTTGTATTGTATTCATATTCTTCTTTTATTAATCTAATTCTCCTTGGTAATTGGTCTGAGAATGGAGAACTCAATAATGGAGTTGCGTGTAATTCTATACATGATTTATACATTCTTTTGTTTTGAATTTTTCCATACAAACTTAAAAACATTAATTCGTTTAAATATAATTCTATTTGCTCAGAAAATGCCTGTATCAGAATCAGTAACAAATGCTAAAATTTTTGTCTGGACTTCATTTCTTTGCAGCTTGCTTTAAGAGTTGTTTATTTGGTGTTTTCGTTGCTGGTTGGATTGGTAAGTTCTAATATTATTGGATGTTAGCTTTATCTGAAATTCCTTGTTCATATTTAAGTTAGTCTTATTGGTAGTCAACTAACAAGTCTATGTGATAGAGGTTTCATGTTGGATTTTGACTGGCGAAAGGTAGACTGCTGTCATTTGATCCAGATATGTTCAAGTGCTACTTAATGGGGATATTGTGAACCAAGTACTGAGTGATGTGCTGCTCATTCAATCTGCTCTTAGTGAAAAAGTATGTCCTGGACTCCCGTTGGGGCTTGAGAATAAAATTCAATGTGTTATTTTGTTCATCTTCTATGTATTCAATGAGATTTTTCATGACCATCCTTGTTATTTTTGCACTCTTTTTAGGTTGGAAACTATATACACGATAACTAAATCCATTGGAAAATAAAAAATACGCAGCAACCATGAAGGAACCAGTGGCTAAAGTTACGAGAGGAATCAGCCAGCAGTTAATAAATCCAATGACAAGGCCATGGGATACTTTTGGCATTTTGCACTTCTGCTATTGTCCATGTACCTACCTTTCTATCTTTTGTTTGTTAATTTAGTGGATTCATAACACTGCGAAGTTCTACTACAACTTTGCCTTTTATAATATGGATAGAATGAAGTTGAAAATCTTTTGAGGATGAGTTTATTGATCTCGTTCCTTATGGGCTGAGAATGGTTTTAATTGTGTTGTGTAGCTGGTAGTGTTTTGTAATTTTTAATAGGGGATGTCTTATTCCTGAATTTCTCTTTGTATATGTTCCTTCTAGTATATATATTTTTTTAGTAATAAGTACATGACAGAGGTCCCCAATCCATTAGAAATATAGTAATAGGAAGAAAACATACGTAGAGAGTGGAGAGGGAGGATTATGATGGCAATTCATATCTTTATAAGTAGCATAGATAAAAAAAGAGGCATTTCGATCAGCCAATGCAAAAAACATCAACATCTTCATGTGCATACCCCCAAAACCTCTTATTCCTCCCTCCAAGTCACCTATATAAGATAGACATAATAATATTAGAAACAAACCAAGTTATTCCATGATTTTTTTTTTTAAAAAAACAACAGCCACTCACTTATTAGAGCCATAGATATGCTATATAATTGGAATGGATCAAGTTAAATAACTTTTTGCAAAGGTTTTGGCCATCTAGGGAGTGGATAGTGGATGACAAGGACCTCTAGATTCTCTTTCACGACTTCAGGTTAGACAATACATCTTTGAGGACTGCACTAAAGCTAATAATCTTTCTTTGAGAGCATTTGTTGGAGTATGTCTGTGAGATAGAAATTAAAAAAAGGATGTAAAAGTTCATTTTATCTATGAAATCTTTTCTTCATGTAAATATTAAGTATTGAGTAGGAATGGAAAATTATTGACACGATCTTTGGAAAATGTGTGTCGTTCCAATTTTATAAGATTTCCCTAGGTACAACTTTGTAAAATGTGTGATTTCCATTGTTTTGAAATGAGGATTAAACTTATATTATGCAGGTCGTCTCTTAGGTCAAAATGTTGTATGCTTTCACGTATGAAATATTAGCCAAGTATTCTTATGCAACATCATTGCAAGCAACTCTGAGATTTGGTATATTGATAAGCCTTGTGCAAGGTCTTGGGCTTGGATTCACATATGGGCTTGCAATATGTTCCTGTGCTTTACATCTTTGGGTTGGAGGGTTCTTGGTCACACATTAGAAAGCTCATGGAGGAGAGATTATAACAGCACTATTTGGTGTAATTTTAAGTGGCCTGTAAGTGTAATTTTCAATTTTTTCTTTGAGGTTGAAATTCTCGTCTCTCCCTCCTACTTTTCTTTATGTATATTATTTGTCTGTAGTGGAATAGAATCTTAAAGACTTTTTTGAGATGATAAGTCGGTCGTCATCTGCACCAAATAGTGGTACGATATACACTTTTCTCCTTTGAGTATACATAGATATTTCTTTTGCATAATTCTCATTGTGGAAGTTTTGGACTGATATTTTGTATTCAACTTTTGAAGGTTTTGTTGGTTATTTTGATGCAACAATATATGTAGATGTAAATCTACATGTCGAATCATGGATCACATTTCAACACCAAATACATTGAGTTGGTATAGTTACTTATTTCCTGTCATCTATTATGTTGCAATTTTGAGTATAAACCCAGATTATTTACCATGGAAAATTTTGGATTTTTAAAGGTTGAAAGTTTTGAATTATTTTATTTAGGGCTGCTATGTTTTCTCCACTTGGGACTCTAGCATGGGTGGCGCCTCATTCTCACTTGAATTACATTTTTGGAAATGTTGTAGCACTAGGTGAGTTTCCCCATACCATAATCTTTATAAATATTTTAATATTTTGTTTAAATTTTTGGTCTTTGTTTTTATTCTTTCTAAATGATCAATTTTTATTTTATCTTTGATTTTATTTCTTAATGTTTGTGATATTGTTCTCACTTAAATTATGTTTTTGGCATTGTTGTAGCACAAGGTGAGTTTCTCCATACCATAATCATTATAAATATTTCAATATTTTGTTTAAATTTTCTAGTCTTTGTTTTTATTCTTTTGGTCAATTTTTACTTTATCTTTGTTTTTATTTCTTGATGTTTGTGATATTCTTTGTGCTATTGTTATTACATGTCCTTTCTTATTTCCATTTTCTTTAAGACCATCTCCCTCGATCCCTCTGTCGCTTCTTCACGAACGTTTCCTTGATGCCATATTCGATTCTTCCTCTCCAGCCAAACACGCATTTGCCGTTGATAATGGCCTCCGTCTGCCTCCCCTCCTTTGTTCTCCATCTTTTAGTCGGCGCTTCCAAGTTTTCTTCTTCGACCCAACAAACCTTCTCTACACCTGATAATCTCCTTTAGCTGTTCCCCTCATTTTCTCAACCAAACGACTTCGATCTTTCTTCCCCTACTCAATAATATCTTATGTCGTTGACGTCTACCCCGAATTTTCAGTAGCATTCGTTGTTGAAATTCCAACTCTGTCACCTTGAACATTTTTCCAGCCTGCTTCATATTCTGACAGAATACCGGTCGATGTGCCCTCAATCGCTTTCCTCTAATCTTTTTTCTCGATTGTCGTACTAGCTTCATCTTCCGAATAGTCTCACTCTTTCGCTCTTTACTTTTTTTCACTGACTTCTCTTTTTCCCCATTTCTACTGAGATGATTCATTTTCATTGACAACCATCCATTTCCACGATTCTCCCTTTTCTTTTGCCATATTTTGTTTTTGAGTTGAGCTTGTACTCATGATGAAAGTTAATTGAACCTTGCCATTGAAGCTTTCAGACATCATCATGGCTCTTTGATTCTCTATTTCTCTATTTCTGCAGTTAACTAATCAAGGTTCTTGACCATCCGTTGAAAAGCTTCTTTGATTTCAATCACATCCTTCTCTATTCTTTCCACTCTCTCTTCTAGTTGTCTTTGCGTCATTTTCCAGGGTCTACGTGCTTTGATACCAATTATTTAGGTATCTAAACTAAGAAAAAACCCAAACACTAATACATTGCAATAACAGAGAGAATTTATATTATAACTATAGCCTTTCGAGAAGGATAACTCTCTCCCAAAGTCTCACTCCGAGACAATACCTAAAATTCTTTACACTCTCTAAGACTTTCCACTCCCCTATTTATAATCAAGACTCCTTAACTAATTACCAAGATACCCTTAATTAATGACTAGAATGCTATTACTACTGTTCTACTACTATCTCAATATCCCTCTATTAGTACTCTCACACATGACTTAGTCCCTTAGTTCAGCACGACTAAGCCTCTTATCCTCAACAAGATTAAGCTCCATCGCCTCAGCAAGACTGAGATATTTAACCTCTGTAAGATTGAGTCACTTAGTCTTAGTAAGACTAGCTCCATTGCTTGAGCAAGATTGAGCCCTTTCGCCTCACAAGACTAAGTTCACTAGCCTCGTCACGACTGAGCCCCTTATCTTCAACCCTTTAGCCTCTTTAACACTAAGCTCAATAGACTCAGCAAGGCTGAGCCTTTTAGCCTCAACAAGATTAATCCCACTAGCCTCAGTAAGACTGAGTCCCTTAGGCTCAGCACGACTAAGCCCCTTAGTCTTAGCTAGACTGAGCTACCTAGCCTTAGTCTTTTGGCCTTAACAAGATTGAGCCCCTTAGCCTTAGCTAGACTGAGCCTTATTGCTCAGCAAGACCGAGCCCCTTAGCCTCAGCGCAACTGAGGTCCTTTAATCTTTAGCAAGATTGAGTCCCTTAACCTCAACAAGATTGAACAGACTAGCCTCAGCAAGACTGAGTCCCTTAGTCTCAGCAAGACTGAGCCCCTTAATCCTACCAGGACAGATCCCAATGAGCCTCCTGGCCTCAACAAGACTAAGCTCCAACACCTCAGCAAGACTGAGCCTCTTAGCCTCTGTAAGATCGAGCCACTTAGCATCAGTAAGGTTGAGCTCCATCGCTTGAGCAAGACTGAGCCCTTCGCCTCAACAAGATCGAGCATACCGGCCTCAGCACGACTGACCCCCTTAGCCTAGCAAGACTAAGCCCCTAGCCTCAGTACGATTGAGCTCACTAGCCTCACCAAAACTGAGCCACTTGGCCCGACCAAGATTAAGCTCCATCACCTTAGGAAGATTGAGCTTACTAGCTTCCGTAGAACTGAGTTCACTCTAGCCTCAGCACGACTGAGCCCATTAGTCCAATCACGACCTAGCTCCTTAGTCTCAGAAAGACTGAGCTCTTTAGCCTCGGCAAGATTGAGTTCCATAAGGAAAGTTTGGAATAGGGAAAACTTTTGGAGAAGCGTTGGGACGAAAGGATTACGATTTTCAAAGCAAACGCTTGGAAAAGGAGAAGTTTTTGTAGAAGTGTTGGGAAGAACGAACCAAGAATTTCAAAAAGAATGCTTGGAAACAAAAAAATGTTTGGAGAAGCGTTGGGAAGAAAGGTCCAAGAATTTCATAGGATGCGTTTGGAAAACGAGAAGTTTTGGAGAAAGTTAGGAAGAAAAAGACCAAGAAATCCAAAGAGAATGTTTGGAAAAAGAACAATTTTCGGAAAAGATTTGCGATGAAACAACCAAAATTTTCAAATAGAAGGCTTGGACAAGGAAAGGTTTTTGGACAAGGGTTGAGAATAAATGACCAAGAATTTCAAAAAGAACGTTTGGAAAAGGAAACGATTTTCGTGATGCATTGAAAAAAAAAACCAAGGATTTGAAAGAGAACATTTAGAAAAGGAAGTTTTGGAGAAGCGTTGGAAAGAAAGGACCAAGAATTTTCAAAGAGAACATTTGGAAAAGGAAAAGTTTTTGAAGAAGCATTGAGAAAAAAACACGAATTTCAAAGAGAACGTTTGGAAGAAAGGACCAAGAATTTCAAACAGAACGTTTGGAATCAGAAAAGTTTTTGTGGAAGCGTTGGAAAGAAAGGACCAAGAATTTCAAAAGGATTGTTTGGAAAAAGGAGATTTTTTTTTTTAGAGAAAAGTTAGGAAGAAAGGACCAAGAATTTCGAAGAGAACGTTTGGAAAACAAATTTTTTTTTGAAAAGGAGTTGGGAATAAAGGACCAAGAATTTCAAAGAGAATGTTTGGAGAAGGAAACGTTTTCGGAAAAGCGTTGGGAAGAAATGACCAAGAAATTCAAATGGAACGTTTCGAAAAAGAGATGTTTTGTGGAAAAGTTAGGATAAAAGGACCAAGAATTTCAAAGAGAACGTTTGGAAAAGGAAAAGTTTTTTAGGATGATTTGGGAAGAAAGGACCAAGAATTACAAAGAGAGTTTGGAAAAGGGAAAGCTTTTGGCGAAGCCTTGAGAAGAAAGGACTACGAATTTCAAAGCAAACGTTTGGAAAAGCAAATTTTTTTTGGAGAAACGTCGGGAAGAATGGACCACAAATTTTTGGAGAAAAGTTAGGAAGGAAAGACCAAGAATTTCATCGAGAGCATTTGGAAAAAAAAAGTTTTTGGAAAAGAGTTGTGATGAAACGAGCAAAAATTTCAAATAAAAGGTTTGGAAATGGAAAGATTTTTGGAGAAGTGTTGGGAATAAAGGACCAAGAATTTCAATGGGGACGTTTGGAATTGGAAACATTTTTAGAAAAGGAAACGTATTTGGTGATATGTTGGGAAGAAAGGAACAAGAATTTCAGAGAACTTTTGGAAAAGTAATGCTTCTGAAGAAGCGTTGGGAAGAAAGAACAAAAAATTTCAAAGAGAACGTTTGGAAAAAGAAAAGTTTTTGTAGAAAAATTGGGAAGAAAGGACCACGAATTTCAAATAGAACATTTGGAAAAGGAAACTCTTACGAAGCGTGGGAAGAAAGGACCACAAATTTCAAAGACGATGTTTGGAAAAGGAATAGTTTTTGGAGAAGCGTTGGGAAGAAAGGACCAAGTGTTTCAAAGGGACTGTGTGGAAAAGGCAATGTTTTGGAGAAAAGTTAGCAAGAATGAACCAAGAATTTTGAAGAGAATGTTTGGAAAGAAATTTTTTTTTGAAGAGGAGCTGGGAATAAAGGACCAAGAATTTTCATGAGAACATTTGGAGACGGAAAAGTTTTTAGAAAAACATTGGGAAGAAAGGACCAAGAATTTCAAATGGAACCTTTGGAAAAGTTTTGTAGCAAAGTTAGCTAAAAGGACCAAAAATTTTTAAAAAAATGTTTGGAAAAGTAAAAGTTCTTGAGGAAGATTTGGGAAAAAGGACCAAGAATTACATAGAGAGTTTGGAAAAGGGATAGTTTTTGACGAAGTCTTAGGAAGAAAGGACTACGAATTTCAAAGCGAACGTTTGGAAAAGTTAATTTTTAGAGAAGCTTTGGGAAAAACCGACCACAAATTTCATAAAGAATGTTTGGAAAGAGAAAAATGTTTAGAGAAACCTTGGGAAGAAAGGGCCAAACATTTCAAAGGAAACATTTGGAAAACAAGAAGATTTGGAGAAATTTATGAAAAAGAAACCAAAAATTTCACAGATAACGTTTGGAAAAAGAATTTTTTTTGGAAAAGAGTTGGGATGAAATGACCAAAAATTTCAAATAGAAGGTTTGGAAAAGGTAATGTTTTTGGAGAAGGGTAGGAAATAAAGGACCAAAAATTTCAAAGAGGTCGTTTGGAAAAAGGAAACGTTTTCGGTGATGCGTTGGGAAGAAAGGACCAAGAAGCAAAGATAACTTTTGGAAAAGGAAAAGTTTTTGGAGAACTGTTGGGAAGAAATGACTAAGAATTTCAAAGAGAACGCTTGGAAAAGAAAATGTTTTTGGAGAAGAGTTGGGAACAAAGGACCAAGAATTTCGAAAAAAATGTTTGGAATAGGGAGTTTTTGGAGAAACGTTGAGAAGAAAAGACCACAAATTTCAAAGAGAACGTTTGAAAAAAAAATTCTTTGTAGAAGTGTTGGGAGGAGAGGACCAATAATTTTAAAGAGAACGTTTGAAAACAGGAAAGTTTTTGGATAAACAATTGGAAGAAAGGACCAAGAATTTCTCAAGGACTGTTTCGGGAAGGATAAATTTTAGAGAAAAAAGTGGAAGCAAAGACGAAGAATTTTGAAAAGAACGTTTGGAAAAGGAATTTTTTTTTTTTTTTTGAAGATTGGGGAAGAAAGGACCAAAAATTTCAAAACGAACTTTTGGATGAAAAAAGGATTTTGGAAAGGAGTTGGGAAGAAAGGAGAAAGTATTTCAAATAGAATGTTTGGAAAACAAAAAGTGTTTGAAGAAGGGTTGGGAAGAAAAGACTAATAATTTGAAAGAGAACTTTTGGAAAATGAAAAGTTTTTGCAGCTGCGTTGGAAAGAAATGACCAAGAATTTCAAAAAGAACGTTTGGGAAATAAAAGCTATTTGGAGAAAAGTTTGGAAAAAAAGACCAAGAACTTCAAAGAGAACCTATGGAAAAGGAATTTTTTTTGGAGAGAAGTGGGAATAAAGGACCAATAATTTCAAAGATAACGTTTGGAAAAAGAAAAGGCGTTGGAGAAAAGTTGGAAAGAAAAGAACAAGAAAGTCGAAGGAAACGTTTTGAAAGGGAAAAGTTTTTGGAGAAAAGTTGGGAACAAAAGACCATGAAAAAGAACCAAGAACTTCAAAGAGAACGTGTGGAAAAGAAATTTTTTTGGAGAAAAGTTGGGAAGAAAGGAAGAAGAATTTCAAGGAGAACGTTCGGAATTGGAAAAGTTTATGGAGAAGAGTTGGGAAAGATAAGACCAAGAATTTCAAAAAGAATATTTGGAAAAGGAAAATTATTGGAGAAGAGTTGGGAAGAAAGGATCAAGAATTTCAAGGAGAACGTTTGGGAAAGGAAACTTTTTGGAGAAAAGTTAGGATGAAAGGACCAAGAATTTCAAAGCGAACATTTGGAAAATGAAAAGTTTTTTGAGAAAAGTTGGGAAGAAAGGACCAAGAATTTCAAAGTTGTAAAAGGATAAGCTTTTGGAGAAAAGTTGGGAAGAAAGGACCACGAATTTCAAAGGGAACGTTTTGAAAAGATTCTTGGTCCTTTCTTCCCAACTCTTCTCCAATAACTTTTCCTTTTCCAAACGTTCTCTTTGAAATTCTTGGTCATTTTTTCCCAACTTTTCTCAAAAAACTTTTCATTTTCCAAATGTTCGTTTTGAAATTCTTGGTCCTTTCATTCAAACTTTCTCCAAAAAAAATTTCTTTCCCAAACGTTCTCCTTGAAATTCTTGATTATTTCTTCCCAACTTTTCTCCATGAAAAAGGACCATGAAAAAGAACCAAGAACTTGAAAGAGAATGTTTGGGAAATGAAATATTTTTGGATAAAAGTTGGAAAAAAAGACCAAGAATTTCAAGGAGAACGTTTGGAAAAAGAAAATTTTTTAGAGATAAGTTGGGTCGAAAGGACCAAGAATTTCATGGAGAATGTTTGAAAAAGGAACAATTTTTAGAGAAAAGTTGAGAAGAAATGACAGAATTTCAAATAGAACGCTTGGAAAAGGAAAATTTTTTGAGAAAAGTTTGGAAGAAAGAAGAATGAATTTCAAATAGAACATTTGGAAAAGGATTTTTTAAGAAAGAATGGGAAGAAACGACCTAGATTTCGAAAGAGAATATTTGTAAAAAAAAAAGTTTTTGAAGGAGAGTTGGGAGGAAAGGACCAAAAATTTCAATGGAAACATTTGGAAAATGAAATGTTTTTGGAGAAGAGTTGGAAATAAAGGACCTTTAATTTCAAAGTGAACGTTTGGAAAAGGAAAAGCTTTTGGAGAAAAGTTTGGACGAAATAACCAATAATTTCAAAAAGAACGTTTGGAAAAGAAAAAGCTTTTGGAGATAAGTTGAGATGACAGGACTAAGAATTTCAAAAGGAAAATTTTTGGAGAAAAATAGGGAAGGAAGGACCAAGAATTTTGAAAGGACTGTTTGTAAAAGAAAAACTTGGGACGAAAGGACAATGATTTCAAAGAGAACTTTTGTATCGGGAGATTTTCAGGGAAAAGTTGAGACCAAAGGACCAAGAATTTCACAGAGGATGTTGGAAAAAAGAAAAGATTTTGGGGAAGAGTCGGGAAGAAAGGACCAAAAATGTCGAAGCGAACGATTGGTAAAGGAAAAGTATTTTTACAAGATGTGGGAAGAGAACTTCAAAAAGAACGTTTAGAAAACGAATAGTTTTTGGGAAAAGTTTGGAAGAAAGGACCACGAATAACAACGAGAAAGTTTTGTAGAGGAAAATTTTTGGAGAAAAGTTCGGAAAAAAACCAAGAATTTGTAAAGGAGTTTGTAAGAAAGAACCAAGAATTTGAAAGAGAATGTTTGGAGAAAGAAAAGTTTTAGGAGAAGTGTTAGGAAGAAAGGTTCTAGTATTTCAAAGATAACCTTTGGAAAACGAAAAGCTTTTGGGGAAGAGTAGGGAAGAAAGGACCAAAAATGTCGAAGCGAACGATTGGTAAAGGAAAAGTATTTTTAGAAGATGTGGGAAGAGAACTTCAAAAAGAACATTTAGAAAATGAATAGTTTTTGGGAAAGGTTTGGAAGAAAGGGCCATGAATAACAAGGAGAAAGTTTTGTAGGAAAATTTTTGGAGAAAAGTTAGGAAAAAAACCAAGAATTTGTGAAGGAGTTTGAAAGAAAGAACCAAGAATTTGAAACAGAAGGTTTGGAAAAAGAAGAGTTTTAGGAGACGTGTTAGGAACAAAGGTTCAAGTATTTCAAAGAGAACCTTTGGAAAACAAAAACCTTTGGGGGAAGAGTCGGGAAGAAAAGACCAAAAATGTCGAAGCCAACGATTGGTAAAGGAAAAGTATTTTTAGAAGATGTGGGAAGAGAATTTCAGAACGAACGTTTAGAAAACGAATAGTTTTTGGGAAAAGTTTGGAAGAAAGGCCCACGAATAACAAGGAGAAGTTTTTGTAGAGGAAAATTTTTGGAGAAAAGTTAGGAAAAAAACCAAGAATTTGTAAAAGAGTTTGTAAGAAAGAACCAAGAATTCGAAAGAGAATGTTTGGAGAAAGAAAAGTTTTAGGAGAAGTGTTAGGAAAAAAGTTTCAAGTATTTCAAAGAAAACCTTTGGAAAACGAAAAGCTTTTGGGGAAGAGTCGGGAAGAAAGGACCAAAAATGTCGAAGCGAACGATTGGTAAAGGAAAACTATTTTTAGAAGATGTGGGAAGAGAACTTCAAAAAGAACGTGTAGAAAAGGAATAGTTTTTGGAAAAAGTTTGGAAGAAAGGACCACGAATAACAAGGAGAAAGTTTTGTAGTGGAAAATTTTTGGAGAAAAGTTAGGAAAAAAACCAAGAATTTGTAAAGGAGTTTGTAAGAAAGAACCAAGAATTTGAAAGAGAATGTTTGGAGAAAAAAAAGTTTTAGGACAAGTGTTAGGAAGAAAGGTTCAAGTATTTCAAAGAGAACCTTTGGAAAACGAAAAAGCTTTTGGGGAAGAGTCGGGAAGAAAGGACCAAAAATGTCGAAGCGAACGATTGGTAAAGGAAAAGTATTTTTAGAAGATGTGCGAAGAGAACTTCAAAAAGAACGTTTAGAAAACGAATAGTTTTTGGGAAAATTTTGGAAGAAAGGACCAGGAATAACAAGGAGAAGTTTTTGTAGAGGAAAATTTTTGGACAAAAGGTAGGAAAAAAACCAAGAATTTGTAAAGGAGTTTGTAAGAAAGAACCAAGAATTTGAAAGAGAATGTTTGGAGAAAAAAAAGTTTTAGGAGAAGTGTTAGGAAGAAAGGTTCAAGTATTTCAAAGAGAACCTTTGGAAAACGAAAAGCTTTTGGGGAAGAGCGGGAAGAAAGGACCAAAAATGTCGAAGCGAACGATTGGTGAAGGAAAATTATTTTTAGAAGATGTGGGAAGAGAACTTCGAAAAGAACGTTTAGAAAACAAATAGTTTTTGAGAAAAGTTTGGAAGAAAGGACCACGAATAACAAGGAGAAAGTTTTGTAGAAGAAAATTTTTGGAGAAACGTTAGGAAAAAAACGAAGAATTTGTAATGGAGTTTGTAAGAAAGAACCATTAATTTGAAAGAGAATGTTTGGACAAAGAAAACTTTTAGTAGAAGTGTTAGGAAGAAAGGTTAAAGTATTTCAAAGAGAACTTTGGAAAACGAAAAGCTTTTGGGGAAGAGTCGGGAAGAAAGGACCAAAAATGTCGAAGCGAACGATTGGTAAAGGAAAAGTATTTTTAGAAGATGTGGGAAGAGAACTTCAAAAAGAACGTTTAGAAAACGAATAGTTTTTGGGAAAAGTTTGGAAGAAAGGACCACGAATAACAAGGAGAAAGTTTTGTAGAGGAAAATTTTTGGAGAAAAGTTAGGAAAAAAACCAAGAATTTGTAAAGGAGTTTGTAAGAAAGAACCAAGAATTTGAAAGAGAATGTTTGGAGAAAGTAAAGTTTTAGGAGAAGTGTTAGGAAAAAAGGTTCAAGTATTTCAAAGAAAACCTTTGGAAAACGAAAAGCTTTTGGGGAAGAGTCGGGAAGAAAGGACCAAAAATGTCGAAGCGAACGATTGGTAAAGGAAAAGTATTTTTAGAAGATGTGGGAAGAGAACTTCAAAAAGAACGTTTAGAAAAGGAATAGTTTTTGGAAAAAGTTTGGAAGAAAGGACCACGAATAAGAAGGAGAAAGTTTTGTAGAGGAAAATTTTTGGAGAAAAGTTAGGAAAAAAAAAAAAGGAATTTGTGAAGGAGTTTGTAAGAAAGAACCAAGAATTTGAAAGAGAATGTTTGGAGAAAAAAAAGTTTTAAGAGAAGTGTTGCGAAAAAAGGTTCAAGTATTTCAAAGAAAACGTTTGGAAAACGAAAAGCTTTTGGGGAAGAGTCGGGAAGAAAGGACCAAAAATATCGAAGCGAACGATTGTTAAAGGAAAAGTATTTTTAGAAGATGTGGGAAGAGAAATTAAAAAAGAACGTTTAGAAAACGAATAGTTTTTGGGAAAAGTTTGGAAGAAAGGACCACGAATAACAAGGAGAAGTTTTTGTAGAGGAAAATTTTTGGACAAAAGGTAGGAAAAAAACCAAGAATTTGTAAAGGAGTTTGTAAGAAAGAACCAAAAATTTGAAAGGGAATGTTTGGAGAAAGAAAAGTTTTAGGAGAAGTGTTAGGAAGAAAGGTTCAAGTATTTCAAAGAGAACCTTTGGAAAACGAAAAGCTTTAGGGGAAGAGTCGGGAAGAAAGGACCAAAAATGTCGAAGCGAACGATTGGTAAAGGAAAAGTATTTTTAGAAGATGTGGGAAGAGAACTTCAAGAAGAACGTTTAGAAAACGAATAGTTTTTGGGAAAAGTTCGGAAGAAAGGACCACGAATAACAAGGAGAAGTTTTTGTACAGGAAAATTTTTGGACAATAGGTAGGAAAAAAACCAAGAATTTGTAAAGGAGTTTGTAAGAAAGAACCAAGAATTTGAAAGGGAATATTTGGAGAAAGAAAAGTTTTAGGAGAAGGGTTAGGAAGAAAGGTTCAAGTATTTCAAAGAGAACCTTTGGAAAACGAAAAGCTTTTGGGGAAGAGTCGGGAAGAAAGGACCAAAAATGTCGAAGCGAACGATTGGTAAAGGAAAAGTATTTTTAGAAGATGTGGGAAGAGAACTTCAAAAAGAACGTTTAGAAAAGGAATAGTTTTTGTCAAAAGTTTGGAAGAAAGGACCACGAATAACAAGGAGAAAGTTTTGTAGAGGAAAATTTTTGGAGAAAAGTTAGGAAAAAAACCAAGAATTTGTAAAGGAGTTTGTAAGAAAGAACCAAGAATTTGAAAGAGAATGTTTGGAGAAAAAAAAGTTTTAGGAGAAGTGTTAGGAAGAAAGGTTCAAGTATTTCAAAGAGAACCTTTGGAAAACGAAAAGCTTTTGGGGAAGAGCGGGAAGAAAGGACCAAAAATGTCGAAGCGAACGATTGGTGAAGGAAAATTATTTTTAGAAGATGTGGGAAGAGAACTTCGAAAAGAACGTTTAGAAAACAAATAGTTTTTGAGAAAAGTTTGGAAGAAAGGACCACGAATAACAAGGAGAAAGTTTTGTAGAAGAAAATTTTTGGAGAAACGTTAGGAAAAAAACGAAGAATTTGTAATGGAGTTTGTAAGAAAGAACCATTAATTTGAAAGAGAATGTTTGGACAAAGAAAACTTTTAGTAGAAGTGTTAGGAAGAAAGGTTAAAGTATTTCAAAGAGAACTTTGGAAAACGAAAAGCTTTTGGGGAAGAGTCGGGAAGAAAGGACCAAAAATGTCGAAGCGAACGATTGGTAAAGGAAAAGTATTTTTAGAAGATGTGGGAAGAGAACTTCAAAAAGAACGTTTAGAAAACGAATAGTTTTTGGGAAAAGTTTGGAAGAAAGGACCACGAATAACAAGGAGAAAGTTTTGTAGAGGAAAATTTTTGGAGAAAAGTTAGGAAAAAAACCAAGAATTTGTAAAGGAGTTTGTAAGAAAGAACCAAGAATTTGAAAGAGAATGTTTGGAGAAAGTAAAGTTTTAGGAGAAGTGTTAGGAAAAAAGGTTCAAGTATTTCAAAGAAAACCTTTGGAAAACGAAAAGCTTTTGGGGAAGAGTCGGGAAGAAAGGACCAAAAATGTCGAAGCGAACGATTGGTAAAGGAAAAGTATTTTTAGAAGATGTGGGAAGAGAACTTCAAAAAGAACGTTTAGAAAAGGAATAGTTTTTGGAAAAAGTTTGGAAGAAAGGACCACGAATAAGAAGGAGAAAGTTTTGTAGAGGAAAATTTTTGGAGAAAAGTTAGGAAAAAAAAAAAAGGAATTTGTGAAGGAGTTTGTAAGAAAGAACCAAGAATTTGAAAGAGAATGTTTGGAGAAAAAAAAGTTTTAAGAGAAGTGTTGCGAAAAAAGGTTCAAGTATTTCAAAGAAAACATTTGGAAAACGAAAAGCTTTTGGGGAAGAGTCGGGAAGAAAGGACCAAAAATATCGAAGCGAACGATTGTTAAAGGAAAAGTATTTTTAGAAGATGTGGGAAGAGAAATTAAAAAAGAACGTTTAGAAAACGAATAGTTTTTGGGAAAAGTTTGGAAGAAAGGACCACGAATAACAAGGAGAAGTTTTTGTAGAGGAAAATTTTTGGACAAAAGGTAGGAAAAAAACCAAGAATTTGTAAAGGAGTTTGTAAGAAAGAACCAAGAATTTGAAAGGGAATGTTTGGAGAAAGAAAAGTTTTAGGAGAAGTGTTAGGAAGAAAGGTTCAAGTATTTCAAAGAGAACCTTTGGAAAACGAAAAGCTTTAGGGGAAGAGTCGGGAAGAAAGGACCAAAAATGTCGAAGCGAACGATTGGTAAAGGAAAAGTATTTTTAGAAGATGTGGGAAGAGAACTTCAAGAAGAACGTTTAGAAAACGAATAGTTTTTGGGAAAAGTTCGGAAGAAAGGACCACGAATAACAAGGAGAAGTTTTTGTACAGGAAAATTTTTGGACAATAGGTAGGAAAAAAACCAAGAATTTGTAAAGGAGTTTGTAAGAAAGAACCAAGAATTTGAAAGGGAATATTTGGAGAAAGAAAAGTTTTAGGAGAAGGGTTAGGAAGAAAGGTTCAAGTATTTCAAAGAGAACCTTTGGAAAACGAAAAGCTTTTGGGGAAGAGTCGGGAAGAAAGGACCAAAAATGTCGAAGCGAACGATTGGTAAAGGAAAAGTATTTTTAGAAGATGTGGGAAGAGAACTTCAAAAAGAACGTTTAGAAAAGGAATAGTTTTTGTCAAAAGTTTGGAAGAAAGGACCACGAATAACAAGGAGAAAGTTTTGTAGAGGAAAATTTTTGGAGAAAAGTTAGGAAAAAAACCAAGAATTTGTAAAGGAGTTTGTAAGAAAGAACCAAGAATTTGAAAGAGAATGTTTGGAGAAAAAAAAGTTTTAGGACAAGTGTTAGGAAGAAAGGTTCAAGTATTTCAAAGAGAACCTTTGGAAAACGAAAAAGCTTTTGGGGAAGAGTCGGGAAGAAAGGACCAAAAATGTCGAAGCGAACGATTGGTAAAGGAAAAGTATTTTTAGAAGATGTGGGAAGAGAACTTAAAAAAGAACGTTTAGAAAACAAATAGTTTTTGGGAAAAGTTTGGAAGAAAGGACCACGAATAACAAGGAGAAGTTTTTGTAGAGGAAAATTTTTGGACAAAAGGTAGGAAAAAAACCAAGAATTTTTAAAGGAGTTTGTAAGAAAGAACCGAGAATTTGAAAGGGAATGTTTGGAGAAAGAAAAGTTTAGGAGAAGTGTTAGGAAGAAAGGTTCAAGTATTTCAAAGAAAACCTTTGGAAAGCGAAAAGCTTTTGGGGAAGAGTCGGGAAGAAAGGACCAAAAATGTCGAAGCGAACGATTGGTAAAGGAAAAGTATTTTTAGAAGATGTGGGAAGAGAACTTCAAAAAGAACGTTTAGAAAACGAATAGTTTTTGGGAAAAGTTTGGAAGAAAGGACCACGAATAACAAGGAGAAGTTTTTGTAGAGGAAAATTTTTGGACAAAAGGTAGGAAAAAAACCAAGAATTTGTAAAGGAGTTTGTAAGAAAGAACCAAGAATTTGAAAGGGAATGTTTGGAGAAAGAAAAGTTTTTTGAGAAGTGTTAGGAAGAAAGGTTCAAGTATTTCAAAGAAAACCATTGGAAAACGAAAAGCTTTTGGGGAAGAGTCGGGAAGAAAGGACCAAAAATGTCGAAGCAAACGATTGTTAAAGGAAAAGTATTTTTAGAAGATGTGGGAAGAGAACTTCAAAAAGAACGTTTAGAAAACGAATAGTTTTTGGGAAAAGTTTTGAAGAAAGGACCACGAATAACAAGGAGAAGTTTTTGTAGAGGAAAATTTTTGGACAAAAGGTAGGAAAAAAACCAAGAATTTGTAAAGGAGTTTGTAAGAAAGAACCGAGAATTTGAAAGGGAATGTTTGGAGAAAGAAAAGTTTTAGGAGAAGTGTTAGGAAGAAAGGTTCAAGTATTTCAAAGAGAACTTTTGAAAACGAAAAGCTTTTGGGGAAGAGTCGGGAAGAAAGGACCAAAAATTTCGAAGCGAACGATTGGTAAAGGAAAAGTATTGTTAGAAGATGTGGGAAGAGAACTTCAAAAAGAACGTTTAGAAAACGAATAGTTTTCTGGAAAAGTTTGGAAGAAAGGACCACGAATAACAAGGAGAAGTTTTTGTAGAGGAAAATTTTTGGACAAAAGGTAGGAAAAAAACCAAGAATTTTTAAAGGAGTTTGTAAGAAAGAACCGAGAATTTGAAAGGGAATGTTTGGAGAAAGAAAAGTTTAGGAGAATTGTTAGGAAGAAAGGTTCAAGTATTTCAAAGAAAACCTTTGAAAAGCGAAAAGCTTTTGGGGAAGAGTCGGGAAGAAAGGACCAAAAATGTCGAAGCGAACGATTGGTAAAGGAAAAGTATTTTTAGAAGATGTGGGAAGAGAACTTCAAAAAGAACGTTTAGAAAACGAATAGTTTTTGGGAAAAGTTTGGAAGAAAGGACCACGAATAACCAAGAGAAAGTTTTGTAGAAGAAAATTTTTGGAGAAGAGTTAGGAAAAAAACAAAGAATTTGTAAAGGAGTTTGTAAGAAAGAACCAAGAATTTGAAAGAGAATGTTTGGAGAAAGAAAAGTTTTAGGAGAAGTGTTAGGAAAAAAGGTTCAAGTATTTCAAAGAAAACCTTTGGAAAACGAAAAGCTTTTGGGGAAGAGTCGGGAAGAAAGGACCAAAAATGTCGAAGCGAACGATTGGTAAAGGAAAAGTATTTTTAGAAGATGTGGGAAGAGAACTTCAAAAAGAACGTTTAGAAAACGAATAGTTTTTGGGAAAAGTTTAGAAGAAAGGACCACGAATAACAAGGAGAACTTTTTGTAGAGGAAAATTTTTGGACAAAAGGTAGGAAAAAAACCAAGAATTTGTAAAGGAGTTTGTAAGAAAGAACCAAGAATTTGAAAGGGAATGTTTGGAGAAAGAAAAGTTTTAGGAGTAGTGTTAGGAAGAAAGGTTCAAGTATTTCAAAGAAAACCTTTGAAAACGAAAAGCTTTTGGGGAAGAGTCGGGAAGAAAGGACCAAAAATGTCGAAGCGAACGATTGGTAAAGGAAAAGTATTTTTAGAAGATGTGGGAAGAGAACTTCAAAAAGAACATTTAGAAAACGAATAGTTTTTGGGAAAAGTTTGGAAGAAAGGACCACGAATAACAAAGAGAAAGTTTTGTAGAAGAAAATTTTTGGAGAAGAGTTAGGAAAAAAACAAAGAATTTGTAAAGGAGTTTGTAAGAAAGAACCAAGAATTTGAAAGAGAATGTTTGGAGAAAGAAAAGTTTTAGGAGAAGTGTTAGGAAAAAAGGTTCAAGTATTTCAAAGAAAACCTTTGGAAAACGAAAAGCTTTTGGGGAAGAGTAGGGAAGAAAGGACCAAAAATGTCGAAGCGAACGATTGGTAAAGGAAAAGTATTTTTAGAAGATGTGGGAAGAGAACTTCAAAAAGAACGTTTAGAAAACGAATAGTTTTTGGGAAAAGTTTAGAAGAAAGGACCACGAATAACAAGGAGAAGTTTTTGTAGAGGAAAATTTTTGGACAAAAGGTAGGAAAAAAACCAAGAATTTGTAAAGGAGTTTGTAAGAAAGAACCAAGAATTTGAAAGGGAATGTTTGGAGAAAGAAAAGTTTTAGGAGAAGTGTTAGGAAGAAAGATTCAAGTATTTCAAAGAAAACCTTTGGAAAACGAAAAGCTTTTGGGGAAGAGTCGGGAAGAAAGGACCAAAAATGTCGAAGCGAACGATTGGTAAAGGAAAAGTATTTTTAGAAGATGTGGGAAGAGAACTTCAAAAAGAACATTTCCAAAACGAATAGTTTTTGGGAAAAGTTTGGAAGAAAGGACCACGAATAACAAAGAGAAAGTTTTGTAGAAGAAAATTTTTGGAGAAGAGTTAGGAAAAAAACCAAGAATATGTAAACAGTTTGTAAGAAAGAACCAAGAATTTGAAAGAGAATGTTTGGAGAAAGAAAAGTTTTAGGAGAAGTGTTAGGAAAAAAGGTTCAAGTATTTCAAAGAAAACCTTTGGAAAATGAAAAGCTTTTGAGGAAGAGTCGGGAAGAAAGGACCAAAAATGTCGAAGCGAACGATTGGTAAAGGAAACGGATTTTTAGAAGATGTAGGAAGAGAACTTCAAAAAGAACGTTTAGAAAACGAATAGTTTTTGGGAAAAGTTTGGAAGAAAGGACCACGAACAAACAAGGAGAAGTTTTTGTAGCGGAAAATTTTTGGACAACAGGTAGGAAAAAAACCAAGAATTTGTTAAGGAGTTTGTAAGAAAGAACCAAGAATTTGAAAGGGAATGTTTGGAGAAAGAAAAGTTTTAGGAGAAGTGTTAGGAAGAAAGGTTCAAGTATTTCAAAGAAAACCATTGGAAAACAAAAAGCTTTTGGGGAAGAGTCGGGAAGAAAGGACCAAAAATGTCGAAGCAAACGATTGTTAAAGGAAAAGTATTTTTAGAAGATGTGGGAAGAGAACTTCAAAAAGAACGTTTAGAAAACGAATAGTTTTTGGGAAAAGTTTGGAAGAAAGGACCACGAATAACAAGGAGAAGTTTTTGTAGAGGAAAATTTTTGGACAAAAGGTAGGAAAAAAACCAAGAATTTGTAAAGGAGTTTGTAAGAAAGAACCGAGAATTTGAAAGGGAATGTTTGGAGAAAGAAAAGTTTTAGGAGAACTGTTAGGAAGAAAGGTTCAAGTATTTCAAAGAGAGCTTTTGAAAACGAAAAGCTTTTGGGGAAGAGTTGGGAAGAAAGGACCAAAAATGTCGAAGCGAACGATTGGTAAAGGAAAAGTATTTTTAGAAGATGTGGGAAGAGAACTTCAAAAAGAACGTTTAGAAAACGAATAGTCTTTGGGAAAAGTTTGGAGGAAAGGACCACGAATAACAAGGAGAAAGTTTGGTAGAAGAAAATTTTGTGAGAAAAGTGAGGAAAAAAACCAAGTATTTGTAATGGAGTTTTTAAGAAAGAACCATTAATTTGAAAGAGAATGTTTGGAGAAAGAAAAGTTTTAGGAGAAGTTTTAGGAAGAAAGGTTCAAGTATTTCAAAGAGAACCTTTGGAAAACGAAAAGCTTTTGGGTAATAGTCGGGAAGAAAGGACCAAAAATGTCGTAGCGAACGATTGGTAAAGGAAAAGTATGTTTAGAAGATGTGGGAAGAGAAGTTCAAAAAGAACGTTTAGAAAACGAAATAGTTTTTGGGAAAAGTTTGGAAGAAAGGACCACGAATAACAAGGAGAAGTTTCTATAGAGGAAAATTTTTGGAGGAAAGTTAGGAAAAAAACCAAGAATTTGTAAAGGAGTTTGTAAGAAAGAACCAAGAATTTGAAAGAGAATGTTTGGAGAAAGAAAAGTTTTATGAGAAGTGTTAGGAAGAAAGGTTCAAGTATTTCAAAGAGAACCTTTGGAAAACGAAAAGCTTTTGGGGAAGAGTCGGGAAGAAAGGACAAAAAATGTCGAAGCGAACGATTGGTAAAGGAAAAGTATTTTTAGAAGATGTGGGAAGAGAACTTTAAAAAGAACGTTTAGAAAACAAATAGTTTTTGGGAACGGTTTGGAAGAAAGGACCACGAATAACAAGGAGAAAGTTTTGTAGGGGAAAATTTATGGAGGAAAGTTTGGAAAAAAAGCAAGAATTTTTGAAGGAGTTTGTAAGAAAGAACAAATAATTTGAAAAAGAATGTTTGGAAAAAGAAAAGTTTTAGTAGAAGTGTTAGGAAGAAAGGTTCAAGTATTCCAAAGGTAGTATTTCAAAGATAACCTTTGGAAAACGAAAAGCTTTTGGGAAAGAGTCGGGAAGAAAGGACCAAAAATGTCGAAGCGAACGATTGGTAAAGGAAAATTATTTTTAGAAGATGTGGGAAGAGAACTTCAAAAAGAACGTTTAGAAAACGAATAGTCTTTGGGAAAAGTTTGGAGGAAAGGACCACGAATAACAAGGAGAAAGTTTTGTAGAAGAAAATTTTGTGAGAAAAGTTAGGAAAAAACCCAAGTATTTGTAAAGGAGTTTGTAAGAAAGAACAATTAATTTGAAAGAGAATGTTTGGAGAAAGAAAAGTTTTAGGAGAAGTGTTAGGAAGAAAGGTTCAAGTATTTCAAAGAGAACCTTTGGAAAACGAAAAGCTTTTGGGTAAGAGTCGGGAAGAAAGGACCAAAAATGTCGAAGCGAACGATTGGTAAAGGAAAAGTATTTTTAGAAGATGCGGGAAGAGAACTTCAAAAAGAACGTTTAGAAAACGAATAGTTTTTCGGAAAAGTTTGGAAGAAGGACCACGAATAACAAGGAGAAAGTTTTGTAGAAGAAAATTTTTGGAGAAACGTTAGGAAAAAAACCAAGAATTTGTAAAGGAGTTTGTAAGAAAGAACCATTAATTTGAAAGAGAATGTTTGGACAAAGAAAACTTTTAGTAGAAGTGTTAGGAAGAAAGGTTCAAGTATTTCAAAGAGAACCTTTGGAAAACGAAAAGCTTTTGGGGAAGAGTCGGGAAGAAAGGACGAAAAATGTCTAAGCGAACGATTCGGAAAGGAAAAGTATTTTTAGAAGATGCGGGAAGAGAACTTCAAAAAGAACGTTTAGAAAACGAATAGTTTGTGGGAAAAGTTTGGAAGAAAGGACCACGAATAACAAGGAGAAAGTTTTGTAGGAGAAAATTTTTGGAGGAAAGTTTGGAAAAAAACCAAGAATTTGTAAATTAGTTTCTAAGAAAGAACCAAGAATTTGAAAAAGAATGTTTTGAAAAAGAAAAGTTTTAGTAGAAGTGTTAGCAAGAAAGGTTCAAGTATTTCAAAAATAACCTTTGGAAAACGAAAAGCTTTTGGGGAAGAGTCGGGAAGAAAGGACCAAAAATGTCGAAGCGAACGATTGGTAAAGGAAAAGTATTTTTAGAAGATGTGGGAAGAGAACTTCAAAAAGAATGTTTAGAAAACGAATAGTTTTTGGGAAAAGTTTGGAAGAAAGGACAACGAATAACAAGGAGAAGTTTTTGTAGAGGAAAATTTTGGGAGAAAAGGTACGAAAAAAACCTAGAATTTGTAAAGGAGTTTGTAAGAAAGAACCAAGAATTTGAAAGAGAATGTTTGGAGAAAGAAAAGTTTTAGGAGAAGTGTTAGGAAGAAAGGTTCAAGTATTTAAAAGAGAACCTTTGGAAAACGAAAAGCTTTTGGGGAAGAGTCGGGAAGAAAGGACCAAAAATGTCGAAGCGAACGATTGGTAAAGGAAAAGTATTTTTAGAAGATGTGGGAAGAGAACTTTTAAAGGAACGTTTAGAAAACGAATAGTTTTTTGAAAGGTTTGGAAGAAAGGACCACGAATAACCAGGAGAGTTTTGTAGAGGAAAATTTATGGAGGAAAGTTGGAAAAAAACCAAGAATTTGAAAAAGAATGTTTGGAAAAAGAAAAGTTTTAGTAGAAGTAATAGGAAGAAAGGTTCAAGTATTCCAAAGGTAGTATTTCAAAGAGAACCTTTGGAAAACGAAAAGCTTTTGGGGAAGAGTTTGGAAGAAAGGACCAAAAATGTCGAAGAGAACGATTGGTAAAGGAAAAGTATTTTTAGAAGATGTGGGAAGAGAACTTCAAAAAGAACGTTTAGAAAACGAATAGTTTTTGGGAAACGTTTGGAAGAAAGGACCACGAATAACAAGGAGAGTTTTGTAGAGGAAAATTTTTGGAGAAAGGTTAGGAAAAAACCAAGAATTTCAAAGAGAACATTTTGAAAATGAAGTCTTTGGATAAAAGTTGGGACGAAAGAACCAAAAATTTAAAATAGAAGTTTTCGATAAGGAAAAATTATTCTATAAAATTTGGAAGAAAGGACCATGAATTTTTCCAGCTTGCTCTGTACTCCGACAGAATATCGGTCGATGTGTCCTCAATCACTTTCCTCTAATTTTTTTTCTCGATTGTCGTACTAGCTTCATCTTTCGAACAACCTCACTATTTGCTCTTTACTTCTTTTCACTGGCTTTTCTTTTTCTCCATCTCTCTTGCACTGAGATTATTCATTTTTATTGACGACCATCCATTTCCACGATTCTCCCGTTTCTTTTGCCATCTTTTGTTTATGAGTTGAGCTTGCAGTTATCACGAAAGTTAATCGAACCTTTCCACAACATCATCATGGCTTTTGATTCTCTATTTCTACAGTTAACTGATCAAGGTTCTTGGCTATCCTCTGGAAAGCTTCTTTTATTTCAACCACATCCTTCTCTATTCTTTCCACCTTCTTTTCTAGTTGTCTTTGCGTCATTTTCTAGGATCAACGTGCTCTGATACCAATTTGTTAGGTATCTAAACTAAGAAAAAGTCCAAACACTAATATATTGCAATAACAAAGAGAAATTACAATATAACGATAGCACTTTCGAGAGGACTAACTCTCTCCCAAAGTCTCACACCGAGACAATACCCAAAATTCTTCACACCCTTTAAGACTTTCCACTCCTTTATTTATAACCAAGACTCCTTAACTAATTACCAAGATACCCTTAACTAATGACTACAATGCCCTTACTACTATTTTGCTACTATCCCAATATCCCTCTACTAGTACTCTCACACACGACTGAGTTTCTTAGCCTCAGCACGACTAAGCATTTTAGTCTCATCAAGACTGAGCTCCATCGCTTCAGCAAGACTGAGACATTTAGCCTCTATAAGATTGAGCCACTTAGCCTTAGTAAGACTAAGCTCCATTGCTTGAGCAAGATTGAGCCCCTTAGCCTCAACAAGACTGAGCTCACCTGCCTCAGCATGACGAGCCCGTTATCTTCAACCCCTTAGTCGCAGCAAGACTGAGCTCAATAGGCTCAGAAAGACTGAGCCTTTTAGCCTCAACAAGATTGATCCCCACTAGCCTCAATAAGACTGAGCCCCTTAGTCTTAGTCCTTTGGCTTCAACAAGACTGAGGCCCTTGGCCTTAACTAGACCGAGCCCCATCGCCTCAGCAAGACTGAGCCTCTTGGCCTCAACAAGACTGAGCTTCATCGCCTCAGGAAGACTGAGCCACTTTGCCTCCTTAAGATCGAGCGTATTAGCATCAATAAGACTGAGCCCTTCGCCTCAGCACGACTGAGCCCTTAGCCTAGCATGGCTATGCTGAGCTCACTAGCCTCAGTAAGATTGACTCGCTTGGCCTTAGCAAGATTGAGTCACTTAGCCTCAACTAGACCGAGCTCCATCACCTCCGCAAGACTGACCTTTCTAGCTTCCGTAGGACTAAGCTCAGTCTAGCCTCATTATGATTGAGCTACTAACCTCAGCACGACTAGCCCTTTAGCCAAATCACGACCTAGCTCCTTGGTCTTAGCAAGATTGAGCTCTTTAGCCTTAGCAAGACAGAGCTCCATAGGGAAAGTTCGAAATAGGAAAATTTTATGGAATAGGAAAAGTTTTTGGAGAAGCGTTGGGAGAAAGGACTTTGAACTTTAAAGCAAACGCTTGGAAAATGAAAAGTTTTTGCAAAAGCGTTGGGAAGAACGGACCAAGAATTTGAAAAAGAATGCTTGGAAACAGAAAAATGTTTGGAGAAGTGTTGGGAAGAAAGGTCCAAGAATTTCAAAGGAAGCGTTTGGAAAACGAGAAGTTTTGGAGAAAGTTAGGAAGAAAAGACCAAGAATTTCAAAGAGAACGTTTGAAAAAATAAAAGTTTTTGGAATAAATTTGCGACAAGACAACCAAAATTTTTAAATAGAAGGCTTGGACAAGGAAAGATTTTTGGACAAGGGTTGGAAATAAAGGAACAAGAATTTCAAAAAGAACGTTTGGAATAGGAAATGATTTTGGTGATGCGTTGGAAAGAAATAACCAAGAATTTGAAAGACAACATTTGGACAAGGAAACGTTTTGGAGAAGCATTGGGAAGAAAGGACCAAGAATTTCAAAGATAACGTTTGGAAAAGGAAAGTTTTTAAAGAAGCATTGGGAAGAAAAGGTGACGAATTTCAAAGAGAACGTTTGGAAGAAAGGACCAAGAATTTCAAAAGTTAGGAAAAAAGGACCAAGAATTTCGAAGAGAACGTTTGGAAAACGAAAAGTTTTTGAAGAGGAGTTGGGAATAAAGGACCAAGAATTTCAAAGAGAACATTTGGAGGAGGAGAAATTTTCGGAAAAGCATTGGGAAGAAAGGATTGAGAATTTCCAATGGAAAGTTTGGAAAAAGAGATTTTGTAGAAAAGTTAGGATAAAAGGACCAAGAATTTCAAATAAAACGTTTGGAAAAGGAAAAGTTTTTTAGGAAGATTTGAGAAGAAAGGACCAAGAATTACAAAAAGAAAGTTTGGAAAAGGGAAATTTTTTGGCGAAGCCTTGGGAAGAAACGACTACGAAATTCAAAGCAAACGTTTGGAAAAAGAAAATTGTTTTGGAGAAGCGTTGGGAAGAACGGACCATAAATTTCAAAAAGAATGTTTGGAAATAGAATAGTGTTTAGAGAAACATTGGAAAGAAAGGACTAAGAATTTAAAAGAAAACATTTGGGGAAGGAAGGGTTTTGGACAAAAGTTAGGAACCAAGAATTTCACAGAGAATATTTAGAAAAAGAGAAGTTTTTGGAAAAAAGTTGGGATGAAACGACAAAAAATTTCAAATAGAAGGTGTTGAAAACGAAAGATTTTTGGAGAAGAGTTGGGAACAAAGGACTAAGAATTTCAAGGGGACGTTTGGAAAAGGAAACATTTTTAGTGATGCGTTGGGAAGAAAGGACAAAAAATTTCAAAGGTACGTTTGGAAACGAAAAGTTTTCGGAGAAACGCTTGGGAGAAAAGACCATGAATTTCAAAGAGAACGTTTGGAAAAAAAGTTTTTGGAGAAGCGTTGGGAAGAAAAGACCATGAATTTCACAAAGAACGTTTGGAAAAGGAGAAGTTTTAGAGAAAAGTTAGGAAGAAAAGACCAAGAGTTTCCTAGAGAATGTTTGGAAAAGGGAGAGTTTTTAGAGAAACGTTTTAGCCTTTTAGAGAAACGTTGGGAAGAAAAGACCATGAATTTCAAAGAGAACGTACGAAAAAAAATTTTTTGTAGAAGCGTTGGGAAGAGAGCATAAAAAATTTCAAAGAAAATGTTTGAAAACGGAAAAGTTTTTGGAGATGGATTGGGAAGAAAGGACCAAGAATTTCAAAAGGACTGTTTGGACAAGTAGAATTTTTAGAGAAAAGATAAGAAGAAAAGACGAATAATTTTTGAAGAGAACGTTTGGAAAAGGAAAAGTTTTTGAAAAAGAGTTGGAAAGAAAGGAACAAGAACTTCAAAGAGAACGTTTGGAGAAGCAAAAGTTTTCGGAAGAAAATTGGGAATAAAGGACCAAAAATTTCAAAACAAGCTTTTGGAAAAGAGTTAGGAAGAAAGGAAAAAGTATTTCAAATAGAACGTTTGGAAAAGAAAAAGTGTTTGAAGAAGGGTTGGGAAGAAAATACCAATAATTTGAAAGAGAAATTTTGGAAAACAAAAAGTTTTTGAAGATGCGTTGGAAAGAAAGGAGCAAGAATTTCAAAGAGAACGTTTAAAAAAGGAAAACTATTTGGAGAAAATTTTGGAGGAAAAGACCAAGAACTTCAAAGTGAACGTTTGGAAAAGGAAATTTTTTTGGAGAGAAGTGGGAAGAAGGGACCAAGAATTGCAGAGATAACGTTTGGAAAGGGAAAAATGTTTGTCAAGTCGGAAAGAAAAGACCAAGAGCGTCAAAGAAAACGTTTTGAAAATGGAAAATTTTTGGAGAAAAGTTGGAAAGAAAAGACCAAGAAAAAGAACCAAGAACATCAAAGAGAACGTGTGGAAAAGGAAAAACTTTTGGAGAAAAGTTGGGAAGGAAGGACCAAGAATTTCATAAAGAACATCTGGAAAAGGAAAATTATTGAAAAAAAGTTGGGAAGAAAGAACCAAGAATTTCAAGGAGAACGTTTGGGTAAGGAAAATTTTTTGGAGAATAGTTAGAAAGGAAGGATCAAGAATTTCAAGGAAAATGTTTGGAAATAAAAATTTTTGGAAAAAAGTTGGGAAAAAAAGACCCAGACTTTTCAGAGAGATCATTTTGAAAAAGGAAAGCTATTTGTAGAAAAATTGGGAAGAAAGAACCAGGATTTTCAAAGAAAACGTTTGAAAAATGAAAAGTTTTTTGAGAAGAGTTGAAAAGATAGGACAAAAAATTTCAAACAAAACGTTTGGAAAAAAAAGTATTTGGAGAAGTGTTGGGAGGAAAGGATCAAGAATTTCAAAGAGACGTTTGGAAAAGGAAAAGTTTTTAGCAAAAAGTTTGGAAAAAAAGACCAAGAATTTCAAAAAGAACGTTTGGAAAATGAAAAGTTGTTGGAGAAAAGTTGGGATGAAAGGACCAAGAATTTCAAAGCAAACATTTGGAAAAGGAAAAGTTTTTTTTAGAGTAGTTGGGAAGAAAGGACCAAGAATTTTAAAGCTGGAAATGGAAAAGTTTTTGGAGAAAAATTGGGAAGAAGGGACCACGACTTTCAAGGGGAACGTTTTGAAAATTTTTTGGTCCTTTCTTCCCAACTCTTCTCCATTAACTATTTCTTTTCCAAACGTTCTCTTTAAAATTCTTGGTCCTTTCTTTCCAACTTTTCTCCAAAAATTTTTCCTTTTCCAAATGTTCTTTTTGAAATTCATGGTACTTTCATCCCAACTTTTCTTAAAAAAACTTTTCATTTTTCAAACGTTTTTTTGAAATTTTTGTTCCTTTCTTCACAACTTTTCATTATCCAAACGTTTTTTTGAAATTCTTGGTCATTTCAACCCAATTTCTCTCCAAAAGTTCAAAGAGCACGTTTGGGAAAAGAAAAAGTTTTCATAGGAGAGTTGGGAAGAAATGACTGAAAATTTCAAACAGAATGTTTGGAAAAGGAGAACCTTTTGGAGAAGAGTTGGGAAGAAAAGACCAAGAACTTCAAAGCGAACGTTCTGAAAAGGAAAATTGTTGGGAGAAGAGTTGGAAAAAATGACCAAGAACTTCAAATCAACGTTTGGAAAATGAATACTTTTTTAGAAGAGTTGGAAGGAAAAGACCAAGAACATGAAGGAGTTTGTTTGGGAAAGGAAATGTTTTTGAAGAAAAGTTGGAAATAAAGGACTAAGAACTTCAAATGGAACGTTTGGAAAATGAAAAGTGTTTAGAGAAAAGTGATGACAAAATGACCAAGAAAAATGATAAGGAATTTCAAAGAAAACATTTGGAAAAAGAAAGAATTTTGGAGAGAAATTGGGAAGAAAGACCAACAATTTCAAGGAGAATGTTTGGAAAATGACATTTTTTTGGAGATAAGTTGGGTTGAAAGGACCAAGAATTTCATGTAGAAAGTTGGGAAGAAAGGACAAAGAATTTCATGGAGAATGTTTGGAAAAAGAAAATTTTTTGAAAAAAGTTGGGAAGAAATAAACATGAATTTCAAAGGGAATGCATGGAAAAAGAAAGGCTTTTAGAGAAGAGATGAGAAGAACGGACCAAGAATTTCAAAGGAAACATTTGGAAAATGAAATTTTTTTGGAGAAGAATACATTTTTTGGAACAGGGTTGGTAAGAAAGAACCAAGAATTTGAAAGAGAATGTTTGGAAAATATAAAGTTTTAGGAGAAGAGTTGGGAAGAAAGATATTTCAAAGAGAACCTTTGGAAAAGGAAAAGTTTTTGGGGGAGTTGGGAATAAAGGACCAAAAATCTCGAACCGAACGATTGGAAAAAGAAAAGTATTTTGAGAAAAGTTGGGAAGAAATGACCAAAAACTTCAAAGAGAACGTTTGGAAAAGGAAAAGTTTTTGGAAAAAGTTTGGAAAAAGGACCACGAATAACAAAGAGAACATTTGGTAGAGGAAAATTTTTGGAGAAAAGTTGGGGAAAAAGAACCGAAAATTTCATAGAGAACGTTTGTAAAAGGTAGGAGAAAAGTTGGGACCAAAGGACCAAAAATTTCGAATAAAAATGTTTGGAAAAGGAAAAGCATTTGGAGAAGAGTTGGAAAGAAAGAACCAAGAACTTCAAAGAAAATGTATGGAAAAGGAAAAGTTTTGGAGAAAAGTTTGGAAGAATGGACCAAGAACTTCAAAGCGAACGTTTGGAAAAGGAAAAGTATTTGGAGAGGAGTTGAGAAGAAAGGACCAAGAACTTCACAGAGAACGTTTGGAAAAGGAAAAGTTTTTGGAGAAGAACTGAGAAGAAAAGACGAAGATCTTCAAAGAGAACGTTTGGAAAAGTAAAAGTGTTTGGCGAAGAGTTGGGAAAAAGAGACCAAAAACTTAAAAGAGAACATTTGGAAATGGAAAATTTTGAGAAAAGTTTGGAAGAAATGACCAAGAATTTCAAAGAGAACGTTTGAAAGAGGAAAAGATTTTGTAGAAAAGTTGGGAAAAAAGAACCAAGAATTTAAAAAGAATGTTTGAAATAGGAACAATTTTTGGAGATAAGTTGAAACCGTAGGACTAACATTTTCAAAGAAAACCTTTAGAAAAGGAAAAGTTTTTGGAGAAGAGTTGGAAATAAAGGAATATGAATTTCAAAGAGAACGTTCGGAAAAAGATATGTTTTTGACGAAGAGTTGGGAAGAAAGGACCAAGAATTTGAACGAGACCGATTGGAAAGGAGAAGTCTCTAGGGAAGAGTGAGTTAGATAACCTCTGCACGACTGAGCCCCTTAGTCTTAGCACGGCTGAGCTTCATCTCTCGGCAAGTCTGAGCTCACTATGCTCAGCACGACCGAGTCCATTAGATTTAGAATGACTGAGCTCACTCTAGCCTCAGCACGAATGAGCTCACTAGCCTCAACAAGATTGACGTCCGTAGGCTAAGCATAACTAAGCTCCTTAGTCTTAGCACGATGGAGCTCCATCGCCTTAGCAAGACTATGCTCCTTAGTCTCAATAATCCAATGGTGTTAGGGGTAGGGGCAATCTAGCCTCAACTTGACTGAGCTTCAACAGCTGAGCAAGACTGCATGGAGCTTTAGCACGACTGAGCCTTTCGCCCCAGCACGACTAAGCCCCTTTGCCTCATCAGGACGGAGCTCCTTTGCCTCAGCAAGACCGAGCTCGCACGATTGAGCCTCATTGAACACCTTAGCGTCAACAAGATTGAGTACCTTAGCCTTAGCATGACTGAGCTCACTAGCCTCAGCACGATGTTAGGTATCCAAACTAAGAAAAAGCCCAAACAGCAATATATTGCAATAACAAAGAGAAATTACAATATAACGATAGCCTTTCGAGAGGGCTAATTCTCTCCGAAAGTTTCACTACGAGACAATACCCAAAATTCTTCACACCCTCTAAGACTTTCAACTCTATTATTTATAACAAAGACTCTTTAACTAATTACCAAGATACCCTTAACTAATGACTAGAATGCCCTTACTACTATTCTACTACTATCCCAATATCCCTCTATTAGTACTCTCACACAGGAATGAGTCCCTTAGCCTAAGCACGACTGAGCTTAATAGCCTCAACAAGACCGAGCCCCTTAGCCTTAGTAAGACTGAGATCCATCACCTCTGCAAGATCGAGACATTTAGCCTTAGGAAGATTGATCCATCGTTGCAAAGAGAATGTATGGAAAAGGAAAAGTTTGGAAGAATGGACCAAAACTTTCAAAGCAAACATTTAGAAAAAGAATATATTAGTGTTTGGGCTTTTGAGGAACAAAGGACCACGAATTTCAAAGAGAACGTTTGGTAGGAAGAAAGGACCCGTAGGTTCAAGTATTTCAAAGAGAACCTTTGTAAAAGGAAAAGTTTTTGGGGATTAGTTAGGAAGAAAGGACCAAAAACTTTAAGCGAACGATTGGAAAAGGAAAAGTATTTTGAAAAGAGTTGGGAAGAACGGACCAAGAACGTCAAAGAGAACGTTTGGAAAATGAAAAGTTTTTGGAAAAAGTTTGGAAGAAAGGACCACGAATTTCAAAGAGAACGTTTGGTAGAGGAAAATTTTTGGAGAAAAGTTGAGAAAAAAGAACCAAGAATTTCAAAGAGGGGTTGGAAAGGAATAGTCTTTAGAGAATAGTTGGGACCAAAGGACTAAGAATTTTGAATAGAATGTCCGAAAAAGGAAAATTTTTTGGATGTAGGGAAGAAAGGACTAAGAATTTAAAATATAAGTTTTCGATAATGAACAATTATTGGATAAAAGTTGGGAAGAAAGGACCAAGAATTTCAAACATAACCTTTGGAAAAGGAAAAACTTTTAGAGAAAAGTTGGGTAGAAAGGACAAAGGATTTAAAAGAGAATGTTTGGAAAAAGAAAACTTTTTGGAGAAGAGTTGGGAACATAGTAGGGGTGTGTAAAAAACCCGACAACCCGACCAACCCAACCAACCACCCAAACTATATGGGTTGGATTGGGTTAGGCTAATTATCGGTTTAGTTTGGGTTCAAAATTTTTAGAACCGATTGGTTAGGTTCGGTTCGTGGGTTTAGAGAAAAAATATCAGTTCAACCCGAACTGAATCAAATTTTTGAACATATACATACATATATATAAGTTTTAGGGGTTTGTCTTTTCCTCCCATTATTTTAGCCGTTTCATTCCCCCTTTCCTCTTTCTTTAGCATCTTCTCTCTCTTTTTCGCAACCGACAACAAACCTAGTCCATTTAGTGGTGCCTTCACGTTGTCGTCGTCGTCCTTTCAACTCTTGCCTCTCTCTTTCATTCGTCGTTTCTTTCCTTTCAATGTTTGTTGTTCATCTTTTCGTTATCGTCTCTTTGAAAGAAAAACACCACTTGATGACCCCCCGATCCAACTTGAAAATATCAGGGTTGGGTTGCTCCATCAAATAGTGTTGATCGTGTTGGGGAGCTAAATTCGGGTTCGTCCAAGAGAACTCTCTAACTAGACCCAACCCAATCCATGTACAACCTTATAACAAAGGACCAAGAATTTCAAACAGAACGTTCGAAAAATGAAAATTTTTTGGAGAATAATTGGAAGAAAGGACCAAAAATTTCAAAACGAACTTTGGAAAAGGAAAAATATTTGGAGAAGAGTTGGGAAGAAAGGACCAAGAACTACAAAGAGAATGTATGGAAAATAAAAAGTTTTGGAAGAATATACAAAGAATTTCAAAGCAAAAGTTTGGAAAAGGAAAAGTATTTGGAGAAGAGTTGGAAAGAAAAGGCTAAAACTTCATAGAGAACGTTTGGGGGAGGAAAAGTTTTTGGAGAAGAACTGAGAAGAAAAGATGAAGATCTTCAAAGAGAACGTAGGAAAAGGAGAAAAGTTTGGAAATCGGACCAAGGATTTAAAGAGGATGGTTGGAAAAGAGTTGGGAAGAAAAAACCAAGAATTTCAAAGATAACGTTTGGAAAAGGAAATTTTTTTTGAGAAGAGATAGGAAGAAAGAAACAAGAATTTCAAAGAGAACATTTGGAAAAGGAAAAGTTTTTGGGAAAAATTAGAAAAAAAGGACCAAGAATTTCAAATATAATGTTTGGAAAAGGAAAAGTTTTTGGAGAAGAGTTGGGAAGAAAAAAATCAAGAATTTCAAGGACAAGTTTGGAAACGGAAAAGTATTTGGAGAAGAGTTAAGAAGAAAGGACCTAGAATTTCAAGGAAAAGTTTTTGGAGAAGAGTTGGGAAGAAAGCTCGATCGCCTCAGTAAGATTGAGCTCCATCTCCTTAGCAAGACTAAGCGGAGATTCAGCATGACTAAGCCCTATGCCTTATCACCACCGAGCCCCTTTGGCTCATCACGATTGAGCCCCTTATCTTCACCACAATCGAGTCATTTAGCCTTAACACGATTGAACCCTTAGCCTCGACACAATTTTTTTCAACAAGACTGAGCTACTAGCCTCAACACGACTGAGTCCCTTCGTCGTAGCACAATTGAGCCCAATTGCCTTAGTAAAGACTGAGTCTGATAGTCTCAGCACAACTGAGTCCCATTGCCTCAGCAAGACTTATTCTCCTAGCTTCGACAAGACTGAGCCCTTTTGTCACAGCTAGACTGAGCTCACTAGCCTTGGTAAGACGGAGTCCCTTGACCTCTACAAGACTGAGCCACTTGATGAGCAATTTAGCCTCAGCTAAACTAAGCTCACTCTAGCCTCAGCTAGACTGAGCTTCAACGCCTTAGCAAGATTGCGTGGAGCATTAGCATGAACAAGCCCTTTCGCCTTAGCACGACTAAGCCCCTAAGTCTCATCACAACTAAGCTCTTTTGCCTCAACACGACTAAGCTCCTCTAGTCTCAACAAGACTGAGATCACTAACCTCACCACAACTGAGCTCTCTAGCCCTAGCACGACTGAGCCTCACCGAACATCTTAGTCTCAGCATGACTGAGCTCACTAGCTTCAGCATGAGGTTAGGTATCCAAACTAAGAAAAAGCCCAAACATTAATATATTGCAATAACAAAGAAATTACAATACAACGATAGCCTTTCAAAAGGACTAACTTTCTCCCAAAGTTTCATTTCGAGATAATACCCAAAATTATTCACACCTTCTAAGACTTTCCACTAGATTTATAACAAAAACTCTTTAACTAATTACCAAGATACTCTTAACTAATGACTACAATGCCCTTACTACTATTCTACTACTATCCCAACATCCCTCTATTAGTACTCTCACACAGGACTAAGTCCCTTAGTCTAAGCACGACTGAGCCTAGTAGTCTCAGCAAAACTGAGCCCTTTAGCCTTAGTGATGTAGCCGATTATATGCCTATTAGCTAGTTATCTCTTTAGTATGCCATGTGAGAAATATGTGCCTTGTAACCACTTTTAGTTAGTTCCTTTGCCTATTTAAGGGCTGGAACTTCATTAATAAAGATCATTATCTCATTCTAATTAATGACTAGTAATCGGCTACACCACTTAGCAAGACTGAGCTCTATTGCCTCAGCAAGACCGAGACATGTAGCCTTAGGAAGACTAAACTCCATCGTTTGAAAGAGAATGTATGGAAAAAGAAAAGTTTTGGAGAAAAGTTTGGAACAATGGACCAAAAATTTCAAAGCGAACATTTAAAAAAGAAAATGTATTTGGAAAAGAGTTGGGAAGAAAGGACCAAGAACTTCATAGAGAACATTTGGAAAAGGTCCTTAGTCATAGCACAATTGAGCTCCATCGCCTAAGCAAGACTAAGCGCCTTAGTCTCAGTAAGACTGAGATCCAAGAATTTCAGTAAGACTGAGCTCTATCTACTTAGCACGACTGGGCCCTATGCCTTATCATCACCGAGCCCTTTTGCCTCATCACGACTGAGCCCCTTATCTTCACCATAACTGAGCCCCTTGGCCTCAACATGACTTAGCCTTTAGCCTCGACACTGCTTTTTCAACAAGACTGAGCTACTAGCCTCAACACGACTGAGCCCCTTCGCCTTAGCACGATTGAGCCCCATAGTCTCAGCATGACTGAGCCTCATTGTCTTAACAAGACTTAGTCTCCTGGTCTCGACAAGATTGAGCCCTTTAGTCTTAGCTAGACTAGGCTCACTAGGCTCGGTGAGACTGAGTCCCTTGGCCGTAGCAAAAGACTGAGCACCTTGGCTTCAACAAGACTGAGCTCACTCTAGCCTCAACGCCTCAGCAAGACTGTGTGGAGCTTCAGTACGACCGAGCCCTTTCGTCTCTACACCTCTAAACCCCTAAATTTCATCACCACTAAGCCCATTCGCCTCATCACTACTGACCCCCTTTGCCTCAGCACGACTGAGTTCATCTAGTCTCATCAAGGCTGAGCTCACTAACCTCACCACGACTTAGCTCACTAGTCCTAGCACGACTGAGCGTCACTAAACATCTTAGCCTCAGCAAGACTGAGCACCTTAGCCTCAGCATGATTGAGCTTACTAGCCTCAACATGATGAGGTATCAAAATTAAGAAAAAGCCCAAACATTAATATATTGCAATAACAAAGAGAAATTACAATATAACAATAGCCTTTCGAGAGGGCTAACTCTTCCAAAGTTTCACTCCGAGACAATACCCAAAATTCTTCACACCCTCTAAGAGTTTCAACTCTCCTATTTATAACAAAGACTCTTTAACTAATTACCAAGATACCCTTAACTAATGACTACAATGCCCTTACTACTACTCTACTACTATCCCAATATCCCTCTATTAGTACTCTCACACACGACTGAGTCCTTTAGCCTAAGCACGACTGAGCCCTGTAGCCTCAGCAAGACCAAGAAATTTAGCCTTCGTAAGATTGAGCCACTTAGCAAAGAAACAAGAATTGAAGAGATGGGAAGAAAGGAACAAGAATTTCAAAAACAACGTTTGAAAAAGGAAAAGTTTTTGGAGAAGAGTTCGGAAAAAAGGACCAAGAATTTCTAGTAAAACGTTTGGAAAAGAAAAACTTTTTGGAGAATAGTTGGGAAGGTAGGATCAAGAATTTCAAGGACAATGTTTGGAGACGGAAAAATATTTAGAGAAAAGTTAAGAAGAAAGAACGTAGAATTTCAAAGTTAATGTTTGGAAAAGAAAAAGTATTTGGAGAAAAGTTGGTAAGAAAGGTCCAAATATTTCAAGGAGAACGTTTGGAAAAGGAAAAAGTATTTGGAGAAAAATTGAGCAGAAAGGACCAACAATTTCAAAGCAAACGTTTGGAAAAGGAAAAGTAATCGGAGAAGAGTTGTGAAAAAAAAGACCAAGAATTTCAAAGCGAACGTTTGGAACAGAAAAAGATGGGAAGAAAAGACCAAAAATTTCAAAGATAACGGGTGCAAAAGGAAAAGTTTTCGGAGAAAAGTCGAGAAGAAAAACCTAAAAATTTCAAGGAGAATGTTTGGAAATATAAAAGTTTTTGGAGAAGAGTTGAGAAAAAAGGACCAAGAAATTCAAAAGTACGTTTGTAAACGGAAAAGTATTTGACGAAAGTTGGGAAGAAATGACCTAGAATTTCAAAAGGAACATTTGGAGAAAAGTTGGGAAGAAGATACCAAGAACTTGAAAAAGAACATTTGGAAACGGAAAATTTGGAGAAAAGTTTCGAAGAAAGGACCAAGAATTTCAAAGAGAACGTTTGGAAGAGGAAAAGATTTTGGAGAAAAGTTGGGAAGAAAAAACCAAGAATTTAAAAAGGAACATTTGAAATAGGAAATTTTTTTTAGATAAGTTGGAACCGAAGGACCAACAATTTCAAATAAACGTTTAGAAAAGGAAAAGTTTTTGGAGAAAAGTTGGAAAGAAATGAATAAGAATTTCAAAGAGAACGTTTGGAAAAAAGATATGTTTTTGAGGAAAAGTTGGGAAGAAAGGATCAAGAATTTGCAAGAGAATGTTTGGTAAAGCAAAGTCTTTGGGGAAGAGTTGGGAAGAAAGGACCAAGAATTTAAACGAGACTAATTGGAAAACGAAAAAGTCTTTGGGGAAGAGTGAGTTAGATAGCCTCAGAACCCCTCAGCTTCATCAAAACTTGAGCCACCTGGCTTCTGCAAGACTGAGCTTCATCGCCTCGGCAAGACTGAGCTCA
Source organism: Luffa aegyptiaca (assembly GCA_017139565.1). Lineage (NCBI taxonomy): Eukaryota > Viridiplantae > Streptophyta > Magnoliopsida > Cucurbitales > Cucurbitaceae > Luffa > Luffa aegyptiaca. The sequence continues at coordinate 6,369,474 of CM029399.1, read as the reverse complement.
CTGGCCTCAACAAGATTGATCTCCTTAGGCTAAGCATGACTCAGCTCCTTAGTCTTAGCACGACTGAGCTTCATCACCTCAGCAAGACTAAGCACCTTAGCCTCAGTAAGACTGAGATTCATCGCCTCAATAAGACTAAACTTTATATCTACTCAGCACGACTAAGCCCTATGCCTTATCACCACTGAGCCCCTTTGCCTCATCACGACTGAGCCTTTTATCTTCACCATAACTAGGCCCCTTAGCCTCAACATGATTGAGCCCTTAGCCTCGACATGATTGAGCCCTTAGCCTCGACACTACTTTTTCAACAAGACTGAGCTACTAGCCTCAACAGGACTGAGCCCCTTCGCCTTAGCACAATTGAGCCCCATCACCTTAGCAAGACTAAGTCCCTTAGTCTCAACACGACTGAGCCTCATTGTCTCAGCAAGACTTAGTCCCCTAGCCTCAACAAGATTGACCCTTTAGTCTTAGCTAGACTAAGCTTACTAGCCTCGGTGATAGGGGTGATCATCGGTCGGTCGACGTCGGTTTTGGGCTCAAACCGACGCCGACCACCAACATGTAGGTTTGAGTCGGTCGGTTGTAATCGGTTTTGAAGAAGATAGTTATGCCGATCGACCGACCACACCAAACGATCGGTCGGTTTAGTCGGTTCTTGACTCCCACAAAAACAAACAGACAAAGAATAAGAATGGTCGGGTCAAGTTAGAAGAAAGAAGAAACTCATGACGAAGATGCTCACGACGACGATGAAATTGAGAAGAAGAAGAAAGTACAGTGAAATCGAGAAGAAGAAGAAAGAAAAACACAACTACTATTTGTCAAATAGATCGAGAAAAAGAATTAAAAAAAAAGCAAAAAGAGATCAAGAAGAAGAACGAAGAAAAAAAAAAGAAACAGACGAAGAAAAGAGGAAATGAAACTCACGGCGACGATGAGCTCCGACCGGCGGCAAACAAAATAAAATGAAGAAGAAAAGAGAATGAGGAAAGAAGAGAGACAAAAGGGTTAGTCTGGTATGAATTTGAGAGAGAGAAAGAAAGAAACGTGAGGGGAAGAAGAAAGGTGTAAAGACTCACATGAAGACTGAAGAGAAAATTAAAAGAAAAAAAATGAGTAGGTAATCATTACCTATATTACAACCACTCGCGTGAAGTTGCAGCTTTGCAGGTACCTTTTCCTTCTTTTCTTTTTTTTAAATATAATATGAAGTCGGTCGGTTCTAGTCGGTTTGAGCTTCTTTGAGCTCACAGACCGACCGACTGGTTGGATTTTTTTGTGAAAAAACCGATCCCGACCGACAAAGCTAGAAAACTGACCGACCGACGTCGGTTCGGTCTGTTTTTGTTTCGATTTGGTTTGCTCACCCCTACTCGGTGAGATTAAGTCCCTTGGCCGCAGCAAAGACTGAGTCCCTTGGCTTCAGCAAGATTGAGTCATTTAGCCTCAACTAGACTGAGCTCCAACGCCTCAGCAAGACTGCGTGGAGCTTCAGCACGATCGAGTCCTTTCGTCTCTGCACGACTAAGCCCCTAAATATCATCACCACTGAGCCCCTTCGCCTCATCACTATTGGACCCCCTTTTCCTCAGCATGACTGAGTTCATCTAGCCTCATCAAGACTAAGCTCACTAACCTCACCACGATTGAGCTCACTAGCCCTAGCACGATTAAGCCTCACTGAACATGCTAGCCTCAGCAAGACTGAGCACCTTAGGCTCAGCATGACTGAGCTTACTAGCCTCAACACGATGAGGTATCAAAATTATGAAAAAGCCCAAACACTAATATATTGCAATAACAAAGAGAAATTACAATATAATGATAGTCTTTCAAGAGGGCTAACTCTCCCAAAGTTTCACTCCGAGACAATATCTAAAATTCTTCACACCCTCTAAGACTTTCAACTCCCCTATTTATAACAAAGACTCTTTAACTAATTACCAAGATACCCTTAACAAATGACTACAATGCCCTTACTACTATTCTACTACTATCCCAATATCCCTCTCTAAGTACTCTCACACACGACTGAGTCCTTTAGCCTAAGCACGATTGAGCCTCGTAGTCTCAGCAAGACTGAGCTCCGTTGCTTCAGCAAGATCGAGACATTTAACCTTCTTAAGATTGAGCCACTTAGCCTTAGGAAGACTAAGCTCCATCGCTTGAGCAAGATTGAGTCCCTTTGCCTCAGCAAGACTGAGCAACATTGGGCTCAATAGCCTCAGCAAGATTGAGTCTTTTAGCCTTAGTAGGACCGATCCCACTGGCCTCTGCAAGATTGAGCCCACTAGCCTCAATAAGATTGAGCCTTTAGGCTTAACACGACTGAGCCCCTTAGTCTTTAGCTAGACTAAGCTACCCAGCCACAGTAAAACTGAGTCCTTTGGCCTCAGCAAAACTGAGCCCCTTGGCCTGAGTTAAACTGAGCCAAATCACCTCAGCACGACTAAGCTACTCTAATCTCAGCAAGACTGAGTCCCGTAGTCTTAGCAAGACTGAGCACACTAGTTTCAGCAAGACTGAGCACACTAGCCTCAACATGACTGAGCTCACTGACTACTATCCCAATATCCCTCTATTAGTACTCTCACACACGACTGGAGACCAAGGAAAGCGCGAACTTCAGACGGCGAAAGCGCGAGCTCTCTGTTGGAGATTGTCGGCGAACACGAAATTGATGGGAATCTGCAGGTTTCGAACTTTGGGTAAAACGCACTGTATTCGCCTTCGTGAATCTTCCAAATGCGCAACATTGAGGTTTCGAACAAGTCGACCCAGGGCTATGGTCGAAGCTGAACACGAAGATCTCCGACTATGACGAAGAAAGCGTATGGGTCAAGTGAGAAACATGGAGCCACTGGCGCTGGAAGTAGGATGCACCAATCAAGAATGGTGGCTAGGGTTCCGGCGACGGCAGCTAGGGTTTCAAAAAGTGGTGGCTAGGGTTTTTTTAGCAGTGACTAAAATGTTAGGGTTTTCCCGCTCTGATACTATCTTAGATTACATGGGGTTCCATCTCAAAACCAATTGGCTATGAGTGGAGTAGCCCATCTATCTTATGAATGGGGAGGTCTCCACTAATCTTTTTCTTAATTTTAGAAGAATAATAGTCTCTTATTCAAATATTAACAACCTAGGTCTTCTTATATAGGAGAAAGACCTATTACAATAAAAGGAAAGAATAAAGGCAATAATGACTAAATATTAACAAATAATATTTACACAATTATAGAAACTAGAAATTCCAACACTCCCCCTCAAGCTGGTTTAAAGATGTCTTCCATAGCCAGCTTGTCAATTAGTTTATCGAATTGCTTCTTTGGAAGTCCCTTAGTTAGAACATCAGCAATTTGCTCTGTCGTCGGAAGATAAGGGATACATATTACACCAGTATCAATCTTTTCTTTAATAAAGTGTTTGTCAACCTCAATATGTTTTGTTCTATCATGTAGAACTGGATTGTGAGCTATAGATATGGCAGCCTTATTGTCACAATAAATTCGAATAGGCTTAGTCTGAGGGAACTTGAATTCTTCAAGTATTCTTTTTATCCATATGCCTTCACAGATTCCATGGGCTAAGGCTCTAAACTCTGCTTCAGTGCTACTCCTGGCCACTACATTTTGCTTTTTGCTTCGCCATGTGACTAGATTTCCTCCAACAAAGGAACAATAACCTGAGGTAGATCTTCTATCAGTAGTACTTCCAGCCCAGTCTGCATCTGTATAGACCTCTACTTGGAAGTGATTATTCTTTTTGAATAAAATACCTTTTCCAGGAGCTCCTTTTAAATACCGTAAAATCCTATAGGCAGCTTCGAAATGAGTTGGTCCGGGTGCATGCATAAACTGACTTACCATGCTTACAGCAAAAGCAATATCTGGACGAGTATGAGACAAATAAATTAGTCTCCCCACAAGTCTTTGGTATCTCTCCTTATCCTTTATTTCCTCTTCTTTTGTTGCTTCTAATTTCAGATTAGGCTCAATAGGAGTTTCAGCAACTCTGCATCCAAGTAATCCTGTTTCTTCAAGTAAGTCAAGGACATATTTTCTTTGATTTACAAAGATGCCTTTCCTTGATCTTGCAAATTCCATCCCAAGGAAATACTTTAACGTTCCCAAGTCCTTGATTTGAAACTCAGTTGCAAGGCTTTTCTTGAGATCAGTTAGACCTACCTCATCATCACCTGTGAGAATAATATCATCAACATAGACAATCAAGATAGAGATTTTATTATTCTCAGAGTGTTTATAAAATATAGTATGGTCAGCTTGACTTTGAAGAAACCCATAACCAGACACAACTTTTCCAAACCGTTCGAACCAAGCTCTTGGAGACTGTTTAAGGCCATATAGAGATTTCTTTAACCTGCAAATTCTATTACTTCCAAGTTCCTTTTCAAAACCTGGTGGTAAATGCATAAACACTTCTTCCTCAAGGTCACCATTGAGAAAAGCATTTTTCACATCAAGTTGGTAGAGAGGCCACTCTGAATTAGCTGCAAGAGACAACAGTACTCGAATAGAGTTAATTTTAGCAACTGGGGCAAACGTTTCCTGATAATCAATCCCATATGTTTGAGTGAAGCCTTTAGCTACTAATCGGGCTTTATATCTCTCAATACTACCATCTGCATTGCATTTTATGGTAAACACCCATTTACAACCCACTGGTTTCTTGTCCTTTGGCAACTCTACTATTTCCCAAGTCCCATTTTGTTTTAGAGCATTCATCTCCTCCATAACTGCTACTTTCCAATTTGGATCTTCTAAAGCCTCATGTATATTCTTTGGAACAAACAAATTATTTATCCTAGAGGTGAAGGCTTTATGACTATTTGACAAATTTTGATATGACATGTAGTTTGCAATAGGATATTTGGTACAACTTCGAGTATCTTTTCTAATAGCTATGGGCATATCAAGATCAGACACAACTGGTAAAGTATTTTGAATATTTGAAGTAGGAATGGAAGAAGAATTACCAGATTTTCCAGTTTCAATCGTCGGAGTCTCAGATTGGTTCTGTGGAGGATCAACTATTTGGTCTTGCTTCCTCTGATTGAATTTTCTTCTAGTATAAAACTTAAACTCAGGAACTTGATCAGTAGGATCATTATGTAGTATTTCTCCCCCTGATTGAGAAGATTCTATACTTGGCACCAAAGGACTAATATCATCAGGACAAATAAGGTTAGGAAGAGGAGTAGAAACATCCCAAAAGTTATCTTCCAAATTTGGTTTCTCCCCCTGAAGAGAACTTTGGGTAAAATATGGTTGATTTTCTAAAAAAGATACATCCATGCTCACAAAACATTTTTTTGTCTGAGGATCAAAACATTTATAGCCTTTTTGATTTGAAGAATAACCCAAAAAAATGCATTTAACTGCTCTATGATCAAGTTTTGACCGAAAGTGACTAGGGATGTGAACATAAGTAGTACACCCAAAAACTTTGAGAGGTAAATCAGAATATAAGCGAGATTGTGGAAAAATATTTTTAAAGCAATCAATGGGAGTTTTAAAATTCAAGATCTTACTAGGCATTCTATTTATTAGATAGGTAGCTGTGAGAATTGCTTCGCCCCATAAATATTTTGGAACATGCATGGAAAACATGATAGCACGAGCTATTTCAAGTAAATGCCTATTTTTTCTTTCAGCAACACCATTCTGTTGAGGAGTATCTCGACAAGTAGATTGGTGAACTATACCTTTATCTTTTAAAAACTCACCAAAAGATTCATTAAAATATTCAGTTCCATTGTCAGAGTGTAAAATGCAAATTCTGGTTTGAAATTGAGTTTCGATCATATTGTAAAAATTTCTAAAGATGTCTTTCACCTCAGATTTCTTTTCCATTAAATACACCCAAGATAGACGAGTATGATCGTCAATAAAAGTAACAAACCATCTTTTCCCACTATGAGTCCTAATTTTAGAGGCACCCCAAACATCACTATGAATTAAATAAAACGGTTTGGAAGCTTTATAAGGTTTAGGTAAATAAGTGGAGCGATGATTTTTTGCTAAAATGCAACTTTCACAAGAAAATGAGGAGCAGTCAAATCCTTTAAATAAATTTGGAAATAAATGCTTGAGATAAGGAAAACTAGGATGTCCTAACCTAAGATGCCAAAGCATAATTTGTTCTTTACCAGAAAGAGAACTAATACTACTGAAACCCTGAGTTATTTTATTACTAAAAGAACCTTCATCAAAGTAGTAAAGGCCATCAAGCATCCTAGCACTCCCAATCATCTTCTCCGATTTTTTATCCTGAAGAATACAATGAGATTCAAAGAATATAACACGACAATTAGAATCTCTTGAAAGTTTGCTGACAGATAAGAGATTACAGGCTAATTTTGGAACATGTAAGACAGACTGTAAAGAAATATGTTCAGTCAATTTAATAGTTCCTTTTCCTGCAACGGAAGAAAAACTGCCATCTGCAATTCGAATTTTTTCATTAGAATAAGAAGGAGAATATGAGGTAAAAAAGTGAGAGGTACTAGTCATATGGTCAGAAGCTCCGGAATCGATAATCCACGGAGAAGAAGTGCCACAAGAAAAAGCTTGAGGATAATTTCCTGTTTGTGCCAATGAAACACAAGAATTATTAGATGATAAATTAGTTGGTAGCAATTTTAGGGTTTGATGAGCTTGCTCCTTAGACATGACAAGTAAATGGGAAAAAATAAAGTATAAACCAGACCAAATAAACCAAAAACTGAACTAAATAACCACTGCACCAGACCAATGAACCAGATTGTGAAACAGACCGGTGAACCAGTGAACCAAACTACTGAACCAACCCAAAAATAGATTTGGTACCAAGACAGTCGTGCGATGTCACGAAGAAATAACACGAGTGTACGACTTGCAGACGCGAAGAAACTCCCTGAGCAATCGGCGGCAAACTGACGGACTAGTAAGCAGGGAGCCAATCCGATGAGGTGAGCGGCGGGAGTCGCGAGCGTTCGGGTCACAGGTGCGGTTGACGGCGGCGAGTTGCAGACGCGAGTGTGCGGGTCACAGATTCGGTGAACGACGGCGCTGTGTTGCGTGGGTCTCTAAGTCGCGAATGAAGCAGCGGGTCGTGATCTGCTTCGTTGCACGCCTGGGTCTGAGGTAATCGTCGGCGCCGTTTGATGGGCGGCGGCGACTCGGCGGCGTAGGAGGCGAAAGTGGCGACAGAAAGACCACGAACTTCCGACAGAAAGACCACGAACGGCGGAAGTAAGATGCACCGATTAAGAACGGCGGCTAGGGTTCTGGCGTTGGTGGCTAGGGTTTCTAAGGTAGGGTTTTTAGGACGGCTAGGGTTTAAACCTGCTCTGATACCATCTTAATTTTAGAAGAATAATAGTCTCTTATTCAAATATGAACAACCTAGGTCTTCTTATATAGGAGAAAGACTCATTACAATAAAAGGAAAGAATAAAGGCAATAATGACTAAATATTAACAAATAATATTTACACAATTATAGAAACTAGAAATTCCAACATTTTTTCATGTTCGAAATCACCCCGAAACATACATTTAATTACTCAAAATCAATTTCTGGTTTGATTTTGCACTTATAAACATGATTTTCATATCATCAAAATTGATTTTGAATGATTAAAGGCATGTTTTGGAGTGATTTTGAATATGAAAAAAGTGATTTTGACCCTTTCAAAATCACTCCCAAACATGGGCTGAGCTCAATAATTTCAAAAAGACTAAGCCTTTTAGCCTTAGCAAAACCGATCCCACTAGCCTCAGCAAGATTGAGCCCACTGGCCTTAGTAATCTAGCTAAGACTAAAGTAAAATTGAGCCTATTGGCCTCAGTTAGACTGAGCCAAATCGCCTCAGCAAGATCGAGCCCCTTAGCCTCAACACAACTGAGTTGTTCTAATCTCAGCAAGACTGAGCACACTATCCTCGGCACGACTAAGCTTCTTTAGCACGACTGAACCCCTTAATCCTACCAAGACAGAGCCATTTAGCCTCAACACGACTGAGCTCTATCGCTTCAGCTAGATTGAGTTGATTAGCCTCAATAAGACTGAGCCCCTTGGCCTCAGCAAGACAAACCTCCATCACCTCAGCAAGACTGAGCCACTTAGCATTAGTAAGACTGAGTTCCATAGCTTGAGCAAGACTGGGCCCTTAGCCTCCACACGACTTAGCTCAGCTACACTAAGCACACTAGCCTCAGTAAGACTAAGCATGTTAGCCTCAGCTAGACTGAACTCCATCACCTCAATAAGACTAAGCTCACTAGCTTCTGTAAGACTGAGCTCACTCTAGCCTCAACACGATTGAGCCCCTTAGTCTCAGCAGGTCTATGCTCCTTAGCCTCAGCAAGATTGAGTTCCATAGGGAAAGTTTTTGGAGAAGCGTTGGGAAGAAAAGACCAAGAATTTCAAAGACAACATTTGGAATAGGGAAATTTTTTCGAGAAGCGTTGGGAAGAAAGGACTACGAATTTCAAAACGAACGTTTGGAAAAGGAGAAGTTTTTGCAAAAGCGTTGGGAAGAACGAACCAAGAATTTCAAAAATAATGCTTGGAAACAGAAAAATGTTTCGAGAAGCATTGGGAGGAAAGGACGAAAAATTTCAAAGGAAACATTTGGAAAACACGAAGTTTTGGAGAAAAGTTGGGAAGAAACGACCAAAAATTTCAAATTGAAGGTTTGAAAAAGGAAAGGTTTTTGGAGAAGCGCTGGGAATTAAGTACCAAGAATTTCAAGCGGAATGTTTGGAAAAAGAAACATTTTTGGTGATGTGTTGGGAAGAAAGGACCAAGAATTTTAAAGACAATGTCTGGAAGTCGGAAAGTTTTTAAGAAATGTTTGGAAGAAAAGACCACGAATTTCGAAAAGAACGTTTGGGAAAAAAAAGTTTTTGGAGAAGCGTTAGGAAGAAAGGACTAAGAATTAAGGGATTGTTTGGAAAAGGAGATATTTTAGAGAAAAGTTAGGAAGAAAAGACCAAGAATTTCAAAGAGAGTTTGGAGAAAGAAAAGTTTTTGAAGAAATGTTGGGAAGAAAGGACCAAGAATTTCGAAAATAACATTTGGAGAGGGAAAAGTTTTCGGAAAAGCGTTGGGAAGAAAGGACTAAGAATTTCAAAGAAAATGCATGGAAAATGAAAAGTTTTTAGAGAAGAGTTGCGAAGAAAGGACCGCGAATTTCAAAGGAGGCATTTGGAAAATGAAATTTTTGGAAAAACATTGGGAAGAAAGGACCAAGAATTTCAAAGAAACGTTTGGAAACGGAAAAGTTTGTGGAGAAACGTTGGGAAGAAAGGACCAAGAATTAAGGGACTGTTTGGAAAAGGAGATATTTTAGAGAAAAATTAGGAAGAAAAGACCAAGAATTTCAATGAGAGTTTGGAGAAAGAAAAGTTTTTAAAGAAATGTTGGGAAGAAAGGATCAAGAATTTCGAAGAGAACATTTGGAGAAGAAAAAGTTTTCAGACTGAGCTCATTAGCCTCAGCACAATGACTGAGCCCCTTAGCCTCAGCATGCCTAAACCCCTAAGCTTCATCCCCACTGATCCCCTTCGAATCATCACGACTGAGCCCCTTAGCTTCAACACGACTGAGGCCCTTAGCCACAACAAGGTTAAGCTCCTTTAGCCTCAACAAGACTGAGTACACTAGCAAGATAGAACCTCTTAGCCTCAACCTCAACATGACTAAGCCCCTAAGTTTCATCACCACTAAGCCCCTTAGCCTGCTGTAAAATAATTTCTCTTGTATTGAATATTCACAAAATTACAAAGGACCTCTTTTAAAGAGGAAGGAAAAGCCCTAATACATAAAAGGAAAGCATACACAAGAAATAACAGAATAATTACAACAAATAAATCTAATTAAGGAAAATATGAAACAAATAAACCAACTCTCCCCTGCAAGCTAGTTTGAAGATATCTTCCATTGCTAGCTTGTCAATCAACTTGTCAAATCGTAGCTTTGGAAGTCCTTTTGTTAACACATCAGCAATTTGTTCTGTTGTAGGAAGATAGGGAATACATATCACTCCGGTATCAATCTTCTCCTTTATAAAGTGCTTATCAACTTCAATATGTTTTGTCCTATCATGAAGGACTGGATTGCAAGCTATAGAGATAGTTGCCTTATTGTCACAGTAAACACGCATAGGCTTCATTTGAACAAATTTCAATTCTTCCAGTAATCTTTTTATCCAAATACCTTCACAAATGCCATGAGCTAAAGCTCTTAATTCTGCTTCAGCACTACTTCTAGCTACCACACTTTGTTTCTTACTTCGCCAAGTAACTAGATTCCCTCCAACAAAGGAGCAATAACCAGAAGTAGATCTTCTATCTATGGTGCTACTTGCCCAGTCAGCATCAATTTAAATTTCAACATTTAAGTGATCATGCTTTTTAAAAAATATGCTTTTTCCTAGAGTTCCTTTCAAATATCTTAGGATTCTATAAACTGCTTCAAAGTGAGTTGGCCCTAGAGCATGCATGAATTGGCTTACCATACTAACCGCAAAACCAATATCAGGACGAGTATGAGATAAGTAAATAATTCTTCCCACAAGTCTTTGATATTTTCCCTTATCTTTTACCTCTTCCTCTATGGCAGCTTGCAATTTTATATTTGGTTCAATAGGAGTTTCTGTTATCCTACAACCGGGTAAGCCTTGTACAAAGTATTAGGGAAAATATATCTCATTCACATAAGAGAATAACACATATATATAGGAATACAAGAAAACCCTAACTTAAGGAATGTACAATTACGATAAAGGACATAGAAACCAAATAACATATATCATAACACTCCCCCTCAAGTTGGAGCAAATATGTCAATCATGCCCAACTTGTTGCAGAGATAAGTAATCCTTGCTCCATTTAATGCTTTGGTAAGAATATCTCCCAATTGTTCTCTTGTCTTCACATATCCTGTGGACACCAGCCCTTGTTGTATTTTCTCACGAATGAAGTGACAATCCACTTCAATATGTTTAGTCCTCTCATGAAACACTGGATTAGATGCAATGTGTAGTGCAGCTTGATTATCACACCACAATTTAGCTGGCATAGTAACACTGAACCCTATCTCCGTCAACAGTTGATGTATCCATACTATCTCACATACAGATTGTGCCATAGCTCTATATTCTGATTCAGCGCTCGAACGTGAAACCACATTCTGCTTCTTACTCTTCCATGAAACCAAATTGCCTCCTACAAAGACACAATATCCAGAAGTTGATCTTCTATCTTCTTTAGATCCAGCCCAATCAGCATCTGAAAAGCATTCAACTTTTGTATGACCATGATCTTTATATAAGATTCCACGCCCTGGAGCAGCTTTTAAGTAGCATAGAATTTGTTCTACTGCAGCCCAATGATCTACTGTAGGTGATGACATATATTGACTTACAATACTCACTGAATAAGCAATGTCTGGTCGTGTCACTGTTAGATAATTCAACGTCCCAACTAATCTTCTGTATCTTTCTGGGTCTTTAAATAATTCTCCTTCTTTGGTGAGTTGCAAATTTGGTATCATCGGAGTACTACATGGTTTAACTCCTAGTTTTCCTGTCTCAGATAACAAATCAAGTACATACTTTCGTTGTGACAAAAAGATACCTTTCTTGCTTCTCATCACTTCAATACCCAAAAAGTACTTTAGTGTTCCAAGATCCTTAGTATGAAATTGACCCTGAAGGAAAGTTTTGAGAGAGGCTATACCTGATGTATCATTACCAGTGATAACAATATCATCTTGCTTCTCATCACTTCAATACCCAAAAAATACTTTAGTGTTCCAAGATCCTTAGTATGAAATTGACCCTGAAGGAAAGTTTTGAGAGAGGCTATACCTGATGTATCATTACCAGTGATAACAATATCATCAACATACACAACAAGCAAAGTAATACCATTCTCAGATCGTCGATAGAAAACAGAATGATCAGACGTACTCTTCTTCATTCCAAATTGCTCAAGTGCCTGACTAAACTTACCAAACCATGCACGTGGACTCTGTTTCAATCCATACAATGATTTTCTAAGGCGACAAACTTTATCACTCTCCCCCTGAGCAACAAATCCAGGTAGTTGCTCAATATAAACTTCCTCCTGAAGATCGCCATGTAAAAAGGCGTTCTTGATGTCTAGCTGATGTAAAGACCAACCTTGAGTAGCTGCCATGGAAAGAAACAATCGAATAGACGTTAGTTTAGCAACTGGAGAGAATGTATCAGAATAATCAATCCCATAAACTTGAGCATATCCTTTAGCAACAAGACGTGCTTTCAAACGAGCAACGGATCCGTCAGGATTGACCTTGATGGCAAACACCCATTTACACCCAATGGCCTTTTTGCCTGCAGGACGAGATACTAAATCCCAAGTACCATTAGCATCTAAAGCATTCATCTCCTCAATCATTGCATTGCGCCAACCAGAATGAGATAACGCTTCATGAACAGAGTTAGGGATAGAGATAGAATCAAGGGATGTGATAAACGAATATGTGGGTGATGACAACTGGTTATAAGACACAAAGGAAGAAATAGGATAAGTACATGTGCGCTTACCTTTACGAAGGGCAATGGGAAGATCATCACTTGGTCCAAGATCAGATGTCGAAGAATCTTGTGGCGTAGGACATGTGCCTGAAGGTTCCTATGGTGGCCTCCTGGAGTATACCTGAGTAATGGGTGGACGAGGAGGGATAGAAACTGATGGGGAAGGATCATGGGATGATGATGGAGAGATAATCTCATAGATAAAGAGATCATCATCTTCCCCCTCACTCGGGCTCGACAATGACGGACTAAAAGGAGTATCTTCGAAAAAGGTAACATCTGGAGAAATAAGATATTTGTTAAGACTAGGACAATAGCAACGATATCCCTTTTGAACATGAGAGTAACCGAGGAAGATGCACTTCAAGGATTTAGGATCTAACTTGGTACGATGAGGATGAACATCTCGAACAAAACAAGTGCAACCAAAGATTTTTGGTTCAATGGGAAACAAAGGTTTGGTGGGAAAGAGTACACGATAAGGAATCTCACCATTAAGGACGGACGAAGGCATTCTATTAATTAAGAAACACGTTGTGGAAACTGCATCGGCCCAGTAAGGCTTTGGTACATGCATTTGAAAGGATAATGCTCTCGCGGTCTCAAGTAAATGCCTATTTTTCCGTTCACCGACCCCGTTTTGGGATGGAGTGTCAGCACATGAAGATTGATGAACAATTCCATTTTTACACAAATAAGAACCAAGCATGTGAGAAAAATATTCACCGGAATTATCAGTGCGCAAAGTTTTCAAAGACATAAACTGAGTTTGGATTTCAGCATGGAAAGCACAAAAGTGAGAAAGTAACTCTGAACGATTTTTCATTAAATATAACCAAGTTAGACGAGAGTAGTCGTCAACAAAAGTAACAAAATAACGAAATCCAGTTTTGGACAATACTGGACACGGACCCCATACATCAGAATGAACTAATTCAAAGGGAGCACTAGCTCGTTTATTGACTCTAGGACTCGAGCTAAGACGATGAAATTTAGCAAACTGACAAGACTCACAATTTAAAGACGACAAAGACTGAAAAGCGGGATAAAGCTTCTTCAACACAGACAAAGAAGGATGACCCAAACGACAATGAATTTCAAATGGGGAGGCAACTCCAGAACATGCCACAGCTTTCAGTAGTTGGTGATCAAAGATGTAAAGACCTCCAGACTCATATCCTTTACCAATAATCTTCTTCGTCATACGATCCTGAAACAAGCAATAGCCAGGAAAAAAAGAGATAAAACAATCAAGGTCACGAGTGAGTTTACTTACAGAAATCAAGTTAAAAAAAGTTTAGGCAAATGTAAAACAGAAGACAAATGAAGAGAAGGCGTGAGATCAATGGTGCCATAACCAAGAACAGATGATGTTGATCCGTCTGCCAAAGTGACAGTCGGAGAAAGTGCAGGTGACAAAGAGGTAGAAAATAGGCTAGAATTACCTGTCATATGGGCTGTGGCACCAGAGTCTATGACCCATTTGGTAGAGGATGTAAGAAGACAATGATTTTGATTACCTGAGGCTGACGCAGCAATAGTTGCAATAGGATTCGAGGAAGATGATGCTTGCAATGATTCCTAATACAACTGGAATTTAGCAAACTCATCTGCAGAAATGGAAACTGACTTCTCAGGTGTATCACTGGTGGAAGCAATCTGAGCAAACTGAGGCCTATATCCCCTACTTAACAACTTTCTACACTCACGTTTTATATGGCCAGGCTTCCGACAATAGTTGCATACAATCTCCTGTCGCCGATTATCATAACTAGTTCTCTGAGTATTAGTGTTCGTTCCTTGATGAACCTTAGAGTCATTATTTCTACTAATCAAAGCACTGTTAGATTGAGGGACAGACGAACTGATTTGAGGACTTTCAATACGGAGAACTCTACTGAAGACTTCTTCCAAAGTAGGAATTTCAGAACCAGAGAGAATTTGTGATTTCGCCATCCCAAATTCAGGTTGAAGTCCATTCAAAAATATCATGACGGCCATCTTTTCTCGCTGATCTTGTTGAACCTTTATATCAGTGGTAAATGGGAATAACGTACCAAGCTCTGCACATGTCTTCTTAAACTGCATGAAGTAATTCGTCACTGATTGTTCTTTCTGAGCTGCATGAAAGAAGGCCATGGAAACATCATACATTCTGTTAACTTGCTCTTTACCTGAGTATAAAAACTCTGTGAATGCTAGTAGTTCTTTCACCGAATCACAATGATTAAACAAACCAAGTATCTCGTTTTCTATAGAATTCTTTATTCCCAAGTACAAGCGAGCATCATCTCTAAGCCAAACCTTCTTCTTTGTGTCATCCTCTGGCGGATCCTCAGTGATATGGTCATCCATCTCAGTGCTTCGTAGATAAAACCGAATTGTACGACTCCATTCATAGTAATTGGAGCCATTTAGCTTATGTTCTGTGAACTTCGAAGAAAGGGGAACTCCATTAGATATGACCAAAGGTTTCAGCTCAGCCATTGGTAGCTTAAAACCGCTGAAAAAACCTCAATAAACCACAAAAACAGAACTGAATCGCAAAAAAACAGCTTGATATCGAAGAAAACTACACAACCCGAGACCAAAAAATGTGATATTCTGAAATCTAATCACACAGGCTGGCCGGAAATCACGAGGCGAGACGAACCCAGGCGGCGGAAACGGAAACGAACGGCTCACGCGCACTCAAGCGCCGGCGCGTGGCGGCGGATGCAGATTCCTCCGGCGGCGCGTGTGACTCGCGCGCTGCGTTTTCCGACGATCGGCGACGGCGCTTCCACTCTCCTGACGGCGGCGCTCCTTCCTAGGTAGGTGGTGACGACAAACGGCCACTCAAACGAGGTGACCCAAACTACAAACCCTAACCTAGAGGAAAACCCTAGCCGCCAAGGAGAGAATTCTAAAACCCTAGACGCTCTGATACCATGTACAAAGTATTAGGGAAAATATATCTCATTCACATAAGAGAATAACACATATATATAGGAATACAAGAAAACCCTAACTTAAGGAATGTACAATTACGATAAAGGACATAGAAACCAAATAACATATATCATAACAAGCCTGTCTCTCCGAGCAAATGAAGGATATATGTCCTTTGATTTGCAAGGATACCCTTTTTGGATCTAGCGAATTCCATCCCTAAGAAATACTTCAAAATTCCCAAGTCTTTAATTTGGAATTCATTGGCTAGTTTTTTCTTCAAACTATTTAGTTCAACCTCATCATTACCTGTAAGAATGATATCATCAACATACACTATTAAAACAACCATCTTGTCATTTCCTGTATGTCTATAAAAAATAGTATGATCTGCTTGACTCTGAAGAAAACCATAACTAGTAACAGCTTTCCCAAACCGTTCAAACCACGCTCTAGGAGACTGTTTAAGGCCATATAAAGATTTCTTTAACCTGCATACTTTGTTAACTCCAAGATCCACTTCAAACCCAGTGGTAAATCCATAAATACTTCCTCTTCAAGATCACCATTGAGGAATGCATTTTTGACATCAAGCTGATAAAGAGGCCAATCTGAGTTAACAGCAACAGATAAGAGCACTCTAATATAATTAATCTTAGCGACAGGAGCAAATGTTTCTTGATAATCAATTCCATAGGTCTGTGTAAAACCTTTGGCGACTAATCTGGCTTTGTATCGTTCAATTTCACCATCAACTATATCCCATGTACAATTCTGCTTCAGAGCATTTAACTCTTCCATAACTGCTAAATTCCAATTCGGATCATTTTGGACCTCTTGTATGTTTCTTGGAATAAATAAGTTGGTTATCCTAGAGGTGAAGACTTTATGATTATCAGACAATCTATGATAAGAAAGGTAATTTGCAATAGGATATTTGGTACAATTACGAACACCTTTCCTATGGGCTCTTTGAATATCAAGGTCAGATATCAGATAAAGATTGGTTACCTGAATCTTCAGTATCATTTGTCAGAGCATTAGATCTGGTATTGTGACAAGTCCACTATCTAATCCCGATTCTTTTGATGTAATGTCCTTCTAGTATAAACTTGAAGTTCAGGATTTCAATCAGAGAGATCATTTTGTAGTGTTTCTCCCCCTGTAATAGAATTTTCCATGTTTGGCATAGAAGGAGTAGTAATCTTAGGATAGATAATTCGAGGGAGAGGAGAAGTATCCCAAAAAGTTTCTTCCAAGTTAGATATCTCCCCCTGAAGAGAATTTTGGCTGAAAAAAGATTGATTCTCCACAAACAATACATCCATACTTTCAAAATATTTTTTGGTTAGGGGATCAAAACGCCAATAAGCCTTTTTGTTTGGAGCATATCCCAAAAAAATGCATTTAATAGCACGAGGATCAAGCTTAGACCGAGAAAGACTAGAAATATGAACATACGAAACACATCTAAAAATTTTTATCAGTAAATCGAAATACAAGCGAATAGTGGGAAAAAATTTTCTAACATGATCCAAGGGTGTTTTAAAGGCCAAAATCTCAGAAAGCATCCGATTTATGAGATAGGTAGCTGTAAGAACTACATCTTCTCCCCACAAGTAGTTAGGAACATGCATATAGAACATAATAGCACGAGCAACATCAAGTAAGTGTCTATTTTTTCGTTCAGCAATTCCATTTTGCTGGGGAGTATTGCGACAAGTAGACTGATGAGAAATTACTTTATCCTTCAAAAATTCATCTAAATATGTGTTAAAGTATTTAGTCCCATTATCAGAATGTAAAATACTGATTTTAGTTTGAAATTGGTTCTCAATCATATTGTAAAAACGAATAAAAATATCTTTGACCTTAGACTTGTTTGTTAACAAATAAACCCATGTTAAACGAGTATGATCATCAATAAATGTGACAAACCAACGTTTTCCACTATGAGTTAAAACTTTAGAAGGACCCCAAACATCACTATGAATTAAGTAAAACGGTTTTGAAGTCTTGTAAGGTTTTGGTAAATATGTGGCACGATGATTCCTTGCAAAGATACAACTTTCACAATGAAAAGACGAACAATCAATTCCTTTCAATAAATTTGGGAACAAATACTTCAAATAGAAAAAAACTGGGATGTCCTAGCCTACGATGTCAAAGCATGATTGTTTCTTTAACAGAAGAAGAACTAACACTACTCAGGCCCTGAGCTTTTTTATCACTAGTTGGAGATACATCAAAATAGTAGAGACCATCAAGCATCCTAGCACATCCAATCATCTCCCTCGAGTCTTGATCCTTAAAGATGCAGTGAGTTTCAAAGAAAGTGACACGAGAGTTAGCATCCTTAGAAATTTTACTGACAGACAACAAATTATAGGCTAAGTTAGGGACATGGAGAACAAAATGTAAGGTAATTTGTTTAGTCAAACAGATAGTTCCTTTTCCTGCAATAGATGTGAAGCTACCATCGGCAATTCAAATGTTTTCATTGCAATACAAGGGATAGTATGATTTAAAGAGACAAGAGGAACTAGTCATATGGTCAGACGCTCCAGAATCTATAATCCACGGAGATGAATTAAGGCAAGATAAAGCTAGAGGATAATTTTACCTGTTTGTGCTAGGGAAACACTAGGATTATCAGATGACGAAGTGACTTTTAGCAGTTTTAGGAGTTGATCAATTTGCTCTTGACTGAAGGGATTGGAATCAACAACAGTGGCCATAGAAGCAGATTGATTGGTACTTTTATCACTTTGCTTGGTACTCTTCCAATTTGCAGGCTTTCCATGGATTTTCCAACACGTCTCACGAGTGTGTCGAGGTTTGTTACAGTAGTCACACCATACTCGAGGTTTGGTGGGTGGAGCAGAAGCCTTATTCGTAGAATCCTCAACCACCATAGCAGAGGTTTCAACTGTACTGATAGGTTTCTTACCAAGCATAACATTTCAACGACTTTCTTCCCTGCGAACTTCAGAGAAAACTTCATTGATAGTTGGGAGGGGTTTCTTACCAATTACTCTGCTTCTAACCTCATCGTATTCATCATTAAGGCCAGCAAGAAATTTAAAAATACGACCATCCTCTACGACCTTTTTGTAATGAGTTTGGTCCTTAGTTGACTCTCATTCATAAGTGTCAAAAAGATCTAGGTCTTGCCAAATTGTTTTCAATGAGTGAATGTATTCTGTAACTGTATCTCCACCTTGACGAATGTCTCTTAATTTGAGATTCAATTCCAACACTTGTGATTGATTGCCCAAGTCGGAATACATTTCAGTTACACTATCCCATAATCCTCTCGCAGTCGAGTAACACATATAGTTTCGACTTATCCTCTCAACCATAGAGTTTACCAACCACGTCATAACCATGGAGTTCTCAGCATCCCAAGTAGCAAACAAAGGATCATCTTTCTTAGGCATTTTTTTTCTCTCCAGTTATATAGCCAATCTTCCCTTGCCCGCGAATATACATCTGAACACTATGAGACCAAAGCAGAAAATTGTCCCCATTAAGTTGGATTGTGGTAATTTGGACAGTCGGATGGTTACGTATGTCGAAGACCTTAGTCATCAATGATTTGTCTTCAGACATGTGGCTATATGATACCAAAACTTGCTGCAAAGGCTTGTAAACGACAATAAACAAGCAAAAATACCCCGTCAAACAACTCCCAGCCAAAAACGCAAAGGAAAAACGCAACCCAAACCGAACAAAACACGAAAAATTGAGTAACGGAAGGCCTGTGATCGGACAGACGACGAGCGGCAAACACGAGTGGCCGGCGGCGCGAACCTCAGCAGTGGCGGACACGAGTGGGCGATAGCGCGAACCTTAGTCGATGGAGTCGTGAGCGCCTGTAGTGGCGGGTCACAATTCAGGTGCGGCTTCTTGGCACGAACAACACTACTCGGAGCCGAATCTTCCAGGGTCTAGGTTGGACGGCGATGCACTCACAAGCGGAAGACGACGGCGGTTGCGGCAGCGGCTGACGGCTAGGGTTGGAAAAATATTAGGGTTTTATTTTTTTTTTTTTTTTGCTCTGATACCATGCTGTAAAATAATTTCTCTTGTATTAATTCACAAAATTACAAAGGACCTCTTTTAAAGAGGAGAGAAAAACCCTAATACATAAAAGGAAAGCATACACAAGAAATAACAAAATAATTACAGCAAATAAATCTAATTAAAGAAAATATGAAACAAATAAACCAACATAGCCTCAACACGACTTAGCTTGTCTAATCTCAGCAAGACTTAGCTACTAGCCTCAGCATTACTGAGCCTCTTAGCCTCAACAAACTAGCCACCTTAGCCTTAACAAGACCGAGCACTTTAGCCTCAGCAAGACTGAGCTCCTTAGCCTAAGCACAAGTAAGCTCCTTAGTCTCAACACGACTGAGCTTCATCGCCTCAGCAAGATTGAGCTCCTTTGCCTCAGTATGATTGAACCTCATCATCTCAGCAAGATTGAGAGGAGCTTCACAGGACTGAGCCCTTTCACCTCAGCATGACTAAACCCCACATCTTAGCCCAAAAAAGACTGAGCACTTTAGCCCCAGCAAGACTGAGCCCTTTAGCCTCAGCACGGATGAGCTCTATCGCCTCAACTAGATAGAGCTTGCCGAGCCACTTCGCCTCAGTTAGATTGAGCTCCATCGCCTCAACAAGATTGAGTTCGCTAGCGTCAACACGACTGGACCCTTTAGCCTCAACAGGACTAAGCTCACTCTAGTCTTAGCACGATTGAGCTCACTATCATCAGCAAGACTGAGTCCCTTAGCCTAAACACAACTAAGCTCCTTAGCCTCAACACGACTGAGCTTCATCGTCTCAGCAAGATTGAGCTCCTTAGTCTCAGTATGACTGAGCTCTTTCGCCTCAGCATGACTAAGCCCCAAAGCCTCATAACCACTGAGCCATTCGCCTCATGACGACTGAGCCCTTTAGCTTCAACACGACTGAGCCTTTTAGCATTATCATGACTGAGCTCCTCTTATCTCAGAAAGATTGAGCTCACTTGTCTCAGCACGACTAAGTCCCTTCGCCTCAGCACGATTGAGCTTCACCACCTCAGCAAAACCGAGTCCCTTAGTCTCAGCACAACTGTGCCTCATTGCCTCAGTAAGACTTAGTCCTTTGGCCTCAACAAGACTAAGCCCCTTCGCCTCAGCACGACTGAGCTTACTCACCTCAGCAGGACATAGCCTATAAGACTGAGCTCTATCGAGCTCGATTGGACCCCTTAGCTTTAGCAAGATTGAGCTCCTTAGCCTCAGCATGATTGAGCTCCTTAGCCTTAGCAAGTCCAAGCTCACTAGCTTCAGTGAGCCCTTTTACCTCAACACAACTGAGCCACTTAGTCTCAGCAAGACTGAACTCCATCGCCTCAATAAGACTAAGTAAAGCTTGAGCACGACTAGGTCTTTTCGTCTCTGCACGACTGAGCCCTTTAGCCTTAGCACGACTTAGCTCCATCGCCTCAACAAGACTGAGCCCCTTAGCCTCAGCAAGACTGAGCTCCATTACCTCAGCAAGACCGAGCTCCTTAGCATCAATAAGATTGAGCTCCATCACCTCAGCTCGACTAAACCCTTTTGCCTCAACATGACTGAGCTCTTCTAATCTTAGCAAGATTGAGCTTACTAGCCTTAACATGACTGAACCTCTTAGCCTTATCGCCTCAGCGAGATTGAGTCTCTTTGTCTCAGCACAGTTGAGCCTTATTGCCTCAGCAAGATTGAGCCCCTTAGCCTTAGCAAGACTAAGCTCCATCGACTAACCTCAGCACAACTAAGCCCTTTTGTCTCAGCAAATTGAACCTCTTAACCTCAGCACGACTAAGCTCCTTAGCCTTAGCAAGACCACGCCCCTTTATCTCAACACGACTAAGCTTAATCTCAGCATGACTAAGCTCCATCGCCTGTGCAACACTAAGCTCTCTAGCCACAACATGCACAGAGAAGTTTTGGAGAATTCTTAACCATAGAAATACTAGAACAAAATATATTAATACTTTTCGATGGCGGAGAAAAGTTTGATTTTATTGGTCAAGAAGGTAGATATAGGAAAACAATTGTGATTTGTCAAGATTTATGGGAATGTAAGAAGAGAGAGATTAGATTTTTGGAAATTTGTTAGGATAAAAAAAATTTTAGGCTAAGAATGAGATTAGACTTCAACCTCTATTGATAGAGTTTTTGTTTTGAGAATTCAAATGATTGATTTAGAAAGTAATAAGGGTTGAAAAAATTAGAAAAATGGATGAAGCATTGTGATGATTGGACAAAGATGCTTTTTGATAATCACCGATGGTTTGCCTTGAACTTGCATGTTGAGATAATATTAGATATTTCCTACTTTAATAGGAATAAGATACATCTTATTCTGGTGGATGGAGATTATGTTCAGATCGACATATTAGGAGTTAGGGCTCATGATTGAAAAAAAATTTAAACCGTTTATTTTGGAATAAGATTTTATATGCCAATAGAAGGTTGGAAATGTTTTAGATGGTGTAGTTGATTATATTTCTTGGATTGTATTGGTTTAATAAGTTATGATAATTGGGATTTACTTCCATATCGAATCCAGCAAGAGTCATAATAGGTGTATTGTCTTCAATACAAACTAGTGTTGATTTTGCACAAGTGCTAATACCATATCCCGAAAAAGCTTGTAAATTTATAATTTTCAATTTGTTAATGACATTTTTGTGGATGTTTATGTTGTATATTTGTATTAATAAGACAGTTTCATCATACTAATTTATGGATCTTACTGACATTCATGTAAATGTTCATGCATTGTCAAGAATTTCTTCCATGTAGGGTGCCCGTATGATTTTTTTGTTTACCAAGAACGCCTTCATTAAAACCAATAGGTACAAATAGCTTGTTACTTTGTAAATAGTTTGAAGTGTTGTTTCTTGGATGATATTTGATTATATAAGAGGAGTATGTATTTGCATTTGTGAAGACTCGCCTACCTTTAGTGTATGGAGTATATATTTTTGCATTTCTTTCGATTGTCTATATAGTTGGGATGTTTTAGTTTTTTTGTTTTTTTTTTTTTTTTTTGAAAATTGGGATGTTTTAGTTCTTTCTAGGTATATTGTGCTCATGATCATGCTTCTTATCTACAAATTTATATTGATAGCTCACAAGGTTTGTGTTAGGCTAATAGCTTAGTTGCTTTTTTAGTTGCTTTTTTGCGTCGTTGTTCAGCTGATATTGAGGATGTGATAAACTTGTATAACTTATTTCTTTTCCAATATTACAAGAGTTGTGTCAAGTTTATGAGAAGGAAAAAGGATAAGATAACGGGCTGTAAATTATTTTTTATAGGATAACCCTACTTCTATCATTTAAAGAAATGTGAGGAGGAAAAATAATTGGACATTGGAGGGAAATGAAAATAGGCATTTCATATGGGAATGAAATAATATGGGCCCATTGCAAACAGGCCCATGAAAATAGGCATTTCATATGGGAATGAATGTGGAATTCAAGTTTCATGGTGGAGAAAGAAACCTTTTCTGCGATAATGGAAATTTGGATCAAAGTAAAAAGTCTAGACTTGATTTTCATGGGTATGTATTTAAGGAGTGATTACTTTATGGAAATAAGGAAATGTTGGATTAAAGAATGAGACTAGATAACAATAGAGATTATTAACGGAATGAGGAGAAATTACAAGTAGTGTGGTGGATGGACTTGGAATATACATTAAAGTTAAAAATGGATGAATTCTTTGAAAAGTTTATTTTCGAATAAGATGGCATTAAGACATTCCGTAGTTATCCATAATTTTGTGGAAAGCTAAGACATTTGGGAATCACTTTCCTAAGGAAAATGGGTTGTAAAGTTTAGCAAAGACAATGAAGTATTAAGATGATTTTACAAAGATTCATTGATTGACTCATGGTGTTTGTGTTGTCTAACGAGGTGACCATAGAGATTTATTTACTAAATGAGGAAAAAGTATAAGTGGTGTGGTGGATGACAAACTATATATTGGAATAGAATTAAAGCTGAAAATTGATGAATTCTTTGAAAATTTTATTTTTGAATAAGATGACATTAAGATTTTTAGTTTGGGTGGGCTATTTCTTCGAATTGTCTACTTGAATTTTTCTATTTTAGATATTGATGGCATTGATGATATTGTGATATCATGATATTTTCATCTTAAAATGCTGTTTCATGGATGGTGTTTGGTTATGTTATGGGAGTGTATGTATTTGCATCGGTGAGGACTCACCTATCCTATATTACAGAGTATATGTTTTTGCATTTCTTTGAATTGTCTATATATATATATATATATGTAGTTGAGATGTTTTAGTTCTTTCTAGGTATTTTGTGCATCTTAATCAAGTTTCTTGTCTACAAAGTCTTAGGACGGCTGCTAAAGAACTCGTTTTACTTGTAGTTCAATCTCACAGGTCCCTTTTTGTTTACAAGACTCCTTGTCGAATGAATTTTTTCTCACACTTTTGACTAACGGCTTATTCTATTGTTTTCACTGTATTGTATCAAAGGCAGAAAGGTAACTTTTCACTCTTGAGCAAGGGGCCATCCACCAAATTGGCATGTGGTTCTATGAATTTTCTTGCAAAGAAGTAAAGGTATCTCTACCATTTCCATTTCACCTTGCAGATTAAATGATAGCTGAGTTTTACCTTGAATCCTTTGTCCATGTATTGGTATCATCTCTCTCCTTTTCTAGTTTTGTACTTAAAAGACAATGCCTCTAGAAATAATCAAATGAACATTTAGAATCGCCATCTCTGATAACAATAGCACAATGTTTATGTAGTTGGGAGGGCTATGAGAATTGAAGATATATCTCCTAATATTATCTAGTTGATGTGCTCCAGCATTGAGTTTGTGACATTAAAGGGTTTTATCTTCACGACATTCACTTTAGGTGACTAATCTCATCTCCTCTGCACTCTGACCCCATCTTCACTCTCTAGCTTCTTTCATCTTTAGCAATTTTGTTTAGTGCCCTTTCTTCTCAAGAGTTTTTAACTCCTTCACATTGCCTTCAATCATTAGATCTCATTTCCTTTATTCTATGACCTCGTTTTCACTCCCTAGCTTCTCTCGTCGACATCGATTTCGTTTAGTCACTCTATCAAGGGTTTCATCTCCTTCACGTTCAACTCAACCAATAGATCTTATTTCTTTCACCTTTGGCCTCATCTTCTCCACTCTTGTATTTCATTACCTTTGTTTTGTTTTCCCACCCTATCAAGGATTTCATCTCTCTCATGTGCACCGCAAGTGGAAAATCCCCCGTCTTTAGCTCACTTAGTCCAAATCTCTCTTACTATCTCCATTTCAACTCAATGAAGTTCACATCACAAAAAGACATAAATGTGTTTTTTATCTTAGAGATTAAAGAGATTAGTTTAGTTATTTTGTGTTCATTTGAAAATGTGCAAGTTAGGAAAACTTTAATCTTAGAGATTAAAGAGATTAGTTTAGTTATTTTGTGTTCATTTGAAAATGTGTACCTTGTTATGCCTTTTATATTCCTCCCTATCTTTTAAACAAAATTTTACTTTTTATTACCAAAAAGAAACAAGGCTTCAACTTGCAATTAAATCCTTCATTGAGGTGTTTCAAGACTTGCCGTATATGTGGTATGAATGGTTATTTATGCTTTGTTTGGAACCTTGTGATTTTGATTGACTATCGGATTGTGTAGTATTTCATGAAAATGAGAGTTAAATTACTTATTTATCCTTATCCTAGTTTAATTTTCTATTAATAACTCAAATTAAAAGTCTAAATTATTTTACTTGTTTTTCTTTTCCAATTACCATTCCTCCAGTCCGTCATTATTTCCATGCATGAATTTTTTTAGACCGTTGTTAAAAGTCAAAATTGTTGTAATGAGAGGAGAAGAAATTTATAGATCATAACTTCAGTAAAATTTCTCAATAACTCTCCCTTCTCGTTTGAAACGAGAAAGATTTAAAATGAATGTATTTAAATATATTTTTTTAATTATTTACTTCTAATTAAGTAATTTCCATTCCAACCCTACCGTGCACAACCCTTTGGTTTCCCCCTTTTCAAAAAAAAACCCTTTGGTTTCCCTCAACACAAATAGACACTTCCAGTGGGTTTCCACCATTCACTATTGTCAGTGTGGGTTCTGTTCTTCGTCTCCTTTTCAATCTATGACTCATGTCTCCTTTTCTCACTAATGGTTTCTTCCAATTGACGAGATGACTTTCCTTGAGTTCCTTTTTTCAGCCCGTGTGAAACCTCTATTTCTTTTTCTGAGTGCTCTGGCATCTTGCAAGGAGAGAGGAGGTAAGTGAGTAAACTTAACAAAACCAATTGAATAATAATGAAATGCCCCTTTAGAAATTTTCAAATTTCTCCTAGGTCTTTTTACTGTCCTAATTGTTTTCGAGTAATCTTGAAGAGTTCCCATTCTAGGTTGCATCAGTCTGATGATTGCTAATTAGAGTTGGGTCAAGAAAGATTTCTATTTTTAAAACCTTTAAAACATCAACAGGTTAGAGAATTTTTTGGGGTACAATAGTGGTTTATTTTCTTGATGTTTGTGCGTGAACTTGTTTGTCCAAGGTGAAACTTTCTTGAAGTTCTTAGCTTATCTTGGGTGTCAATGCCATGTGCCCAACGTGTTCATATGGATATTTGTATTCACCTGTCTTCGTATGATCTCAAGGTGCAATATGTTAATGTAAAGCAAGAAATTAACCTCATTCTCTTCTAAATGTTTGTGTTTTGCGGCTTAACATGGTCAGTGGAATTACATTTGAGATGTTAAGTGGGGTGACTACTAGTCTGGAAGATGTTCAATTAGTTTGGTGTTAATTTAATTTGCAATCTACAATTTCATTGCGAGAAAAGCTGATTGAGTTTCATGTTTGATGTGTACTCATTAGTTGCTGCATGTGGGAGCCACGGTGGTGTAGCCGAATGCATGAGATAGTTAGAGATTATTCTATGTTTAGTAGTCATGTGCATGGCACATGTTGTGTAACTACTTTTAGTTATTCTCTTTGCCTATTTAAAGGCAAGAGATTATCAATAAAGAGGCATTCATTGATTGTTTATTAAACTAGTCTTCGGCTCCACCATAATTTGGTATCAGAGCGTGTGAATTTTGGGCGCTTCCTCGATGGCATCCAAGAAGGTCTCAACCAACGTAGGTGGAGACTCAACATCAACGGGAAAAGAGGCGGAAACTATCACCGTCCTCTCACCACAAGAAACGACTGCACGCTTGCTGTCAGTCGAGGATGATGTGCGTGAGATTAAAAAGATCCTTGAAATGATATGTGAAAAGATGGGCTGCCAAACGGATCAGCATGTAGCCGAACCTCAAGAACGTGTAACCATGGAAAGAAGGCCGCAAGAACTCCAAAGGTAAGGCTGGAAAACTAAACAATGGCAGGATAGACAAATCCTTGAGCGTAAAACACCCCAAGAATTCGTTGCAGCACCAAGATTTCTTCAAGATCAATGCTCGGGACTTCAAGAATTCAACCACAACCCCTTGTTTAAAAGACAAACCTAATGGGATGGGGATAGCTCAAGTGAGGAAGAATATAAAGAAATTCAAAGAGAAGGTCGAAGAAACTTTAGGCATCAACAACATCAAGAAAGCGACTTCAAGATGAAAATAGATATTCCAACTTACGGGGGAAAAATGGAAATTGAAACCTTCCTTGAATGGATAAAACATGTGGAGAATTTCTTCAGTTATATGAGTACGCCCGAGACAAAAAAGGTTAGGCTGGTAGCTTTAAAATTGAAAGGCGGAGCTCAAGCTTGGTGGGATCAATTGGAGATCAACCGTCAAAGCTATGGCAAAAGACCAATCCAAAGTTGGGAACGAATGAAAAGGTTAATGAAAGAAAGATTCTTGCCCATAAATTTTGAACAAATCCTCTACGATCAGTATCAAAATTGCAAGCAAGGCACAAGATCAGTTCTTGAATATGCGGAAGAATTCCATCGGCTGGGTGCAAGAACCAACCTTGTCGAAAACCAGCAACATCTCATAGCAAGGTTCAAGGGTGGATTGCGTTATGACATTAAGGAACAATTGGCATTGCAACCTATAGGACATTTGAACGAAGCCATCTCTGCGCGGCGACAATTGAAGAACAAATTTCGAATCGATTCAAACACACCTATTCAAGAAGAACCGTGGGCGATCAAGGCAACTCATTCAACAAAGCTATGGCTGGGGACAAAGCAGTTCAACAAAATGCAGCCCTCAAAGGTAAACAGGTAGAAACTAATGCTTCTCGGGAGGTCAGGAATTCAGATGGATTGAATAACAAACGAGACTCAAGTACCTATGCCAGACCAACTCTTGGTAAATGTTTCCGTTGCAATCAAAGCGGCCACTTATCTAACGAATGCCCTCACCGAAGGACCTTGGCAATTGCTGACAATGTTGAATACCAAGATGACGAGGATGAGCTCGACACTGAGGACAATGTTGATTTTCTTGAACCTGATGAAGGAGAACCAATTTCTTTGGTAATTCAAAGACTTCTTCTTGCTCCAAAAACAGACCCGAGCTACCAATGCCATGCCTTATTCAAGACTCGTTGTACAATCAACGGGAAAATTTGCAATGTTATCATAGATAGTGGAAGCACTGAAAATGTGGTGGCTAGCAAACTTGTTTCCACTTTAAATCTCCTTTTACATCCCATCCAGCACCATATAAGGTTAGTTGGATCAAGAAAGGTGGGGAAGCACAAGTTACTCACACAAATACAGTTCCACTATCTATCGGGGCAAGTTACAAGGATCAAATCATTTGTGATGTCTTGGACATAGACGCTTGCCATATACTATTAGGAAGACCTTGGCAATATGACGTGCAAGCAACACACAAAGGAAGGGATAACACGTATGAATTCTTGTGGATGGGGAAGAAAATTGTTCTTTTACCTTTAAACCCGGCAAAGCAAGCTTCCCCAACAACTACCTCTTCAAAGAAAGGTCAGCTTTTTACTCTATCTTCAAGAAAAGAATTACTTACGGATAAATATCCTCATATTCTTGGATTAGTTGTAAAGAACTTTCCTAATCATGCTTCTACTGTTGACATACCTATGGAGGTACAACCTTTACTGGAAGAATTCAGTGCAATCATGGACAACCCGAGCAGTCTCCCTCCTTTACGGGATATCCAGCACTCAATTGAATTTTTCCCTGGAGCTACACTTCCAAATCTACCTCACTACAAGATGAGTCCGGCTGAATACAACATCCTTCATGAACAAGTTCAAGAACTTCTCGATAAAGGGCATATCCAACCAAGTTTAAGTCCGTGTGCCGTTCCCACCCTTTTAACTCCACAGAAAGATGGAAGTTGGCGAATGTGTGTATATAGTCAGGCGATCAACAAGATAACAGTGAAGTATCAGTTCCTAATCCCTCGAATCAATGATCTTTTGGACCAACTTAGAGGAGCAACTATCTTTTCGATATCACCAAATCCGTATTCGACCGGGCGATGAATGGAAAACAGCATTTAAGACAAACGAAGGACTTTTTGAATGGCTTGTCATGCCTTTCGGGTTATCTAATGCTCCGAGTACCTTCATGCGGCTTATGAATCAGGTATTGCTTCCATTCATCAACAAATTCATTGTGGTTTATTTTGATGATATTTTGGTTTATAGCCGAAGTATGGAAGAACATTTAGGACACATTCGAACCTTATTCACTACACTTCAGAACAATACTTTAGTTATTAACATTAAAAAATGTTTATTTGCATCTTCTGAACTTTCTTTTCTCGGGTATATTATTGGGTACAACCAAATCAAAATGGATCCTTCGAAAACCAAGGCTATTAGCAAATGGAGTGAACCTACATCCATAAAAGAATTACAAAGCTTTTTAGGCTTAGCTTCTTTTTACAGAAAATTTATCAAAAACTTCAGCACCATTGTTGCTCCATTAACTAACTGTTTAAAAAAGGGTCAATTCATATGGGGGGCAAACCAAGTAAATAGCTTTGAGGATATTAAACGGAGACTAACCAGCAGTCCTGTCTTGTCCCTACCAAACTTTGATAATCCGTTTGAAGTAACAGTGGATGCTTCAGGGGTAGGAATTGGGGCTGTCCTTTCCCAAAATCATCACCCCATAGAATTCTTTAGTGAAAAGCTTAGTCCTTCACGTCAAAAGTGGTCCACCTATGAGCAAGAACTCTATTCGCTTGTTAGGGCACTCAAACAATGGGAACATTACCTCCTAGGGAAGGAATTTATCCTCTTTACTGATCATTTTTCTCTTAAGTTTTTACATACCCAAAAATCCATAAGTCGAATGCATGCTCGCTGGCTTTCTTTTCTTCAACGATTTGATTTTGTGATCAAGCACAACGGGCACAACTAACAAAGTTGCAGATGCCTTGAGTTGCAAAACCAGCCTGCTGACTATTCTTAAAGGAGAGATTATTGCCCTTGATCATTTCCCAGATTCTTATACCACTGACCGAGACTTTGCAACCATTTGGAGAAAATGTGAAGAGCATCAACCGGCAGGCGACTTTCACATTGTCGATGGATTTCTTTTCAAGGACAAAACCCTCTGCATTCCACATTCCTCTCTTCGCGAAGCTTTAATTCGTGATGCTCACGTTAGAGGCTTAGCTGGTCATTTGGGCCGAGACAAAACGTTATACATCCTTGAGCAACGATACTACTGGCCCCAACTCCGGAAGGACATAGCTAATTACATATCCCATTGTTTCACTTGCCAATCCTTCAAAGGCCACTCTCAGAACACCGGTTTATATATACCATTGCCTATCCCCGAAAACATATGGGAAGACTTATCCATGGACTTCATTCTTGGTCTTCCAAAGACACAACGGGGCTTTGACTCAGTATTTGTAGTAGTCGACAGATTCAGCAAAATGGCGCATTTCCTACCTTGTCGGAAGACCTCAGATGCCGTTTATATTGCCAACCTTTTTTTTAAGGAGATTGTACGCTTACATGGCATACCAAAAACAATTGTTTCTGATCGTGATGTCAAGTTTCTCAGCCACTTTTGGAAGACCTTATGGAAAAAATTTGATACCACATTGAAATATAGCTCCACAAGCCATCCCCAAACCGATGGCCAAACCGAAGTTACTAACCGCACTTTGGGAAACTTGATACGCTGCCTAAGTGGAGACAAACCCAAACAATGGGACCTATCATTGGCTCAAGCTGAATTTGCTTATAATCACATGAGGAACCGCACTACAGGGAAGTCCCCCTTTGAAATTGTTTATACTAAACTCCCTAGACTAACTATGGACCTCACTAATGTACCTTCTTCTATTGATCTTAGTATGGAAGCTGAGGAGATGGCCGAACGGATTTCAGCACTCCACAACCAAGTCCGAGAGCATATTGAAGCCCAGACAGCAGGATACAAAACAGCAGCTGATAGGAAACAGCGTTTCAAGGAATTTCAAATAGGCGACCTTGTCATGATCCACCTTCGCAAAAGTCGGTTCCCTATGGGCACCTATAACAAACTAAAGCACCGAAAGCTTGGCCCATTTGCAATCCTTGACAAATATGGAGATAATGCTTATCGGATCGATCTCCCCGAGGATTATTCTATCAATCCAACATTCAATGTCGCTGATTTGTATACTTAACAGCCACCAGATGATTTTACTTTAGCTACCTAACTCGAGGACGAGTTTTTTTTTTAGGTGGGGATGTTTGGTGTAGCCGAATGCATGAGATAGTTAGAGATTATTCTATGTTTAGTAGTCATGTGCATGGCACATGTTGTGTAACTACTTTTAGTTATTCTCTTTGCCTATTTAAAGGCAAGAGATTATCAATAAAGAGGCATTCATTGATTGTTTATTAAACTAGTCTTCGGCCCCACCACACGGTCTTGCAGTAAAAATAAAAACCATGACCTTTTTGTACTTAAAAAAATAGTGTTTAAGCATATTTTTGAAGGGGCTGACTAATTGTTTTGAGCATTTTCTTCAAAAGGGGGTAGGAAACTCTCAAGGAGGATCTTGTTGAATTCTTCTGGGATTTCTTTCATAATGGAATCGTAGTCTAATGTTAATGAGATCCTCTTAGCTCTGCTAAAAAAACTAGTGCTATTGAGGTCTCTAACTATTGTCCTCATTAGTCTCACTTTGTGCTTATAAATTCTTGGTTAGAGTACTTGTTGGGAGACTTGAAAATGTGCCACCCATCATGGTTTTGCCTTCCCAGTAAGCTTTTATTGAGGTTTGCCAAAATTTAGATCCTATTTTTGGGGCAAATGAGATAGTGGCCAATTGGAGGGGAAAAAAGAGGAAAGGTTTTTTCTTCAAACTCCACATTGGAAAAGCCTGATAAGGCGGCTATTGTTATTTTGTTTTTGTTATTTATGACAATTGATATTTTTTATGTTCTAACCTAATTAATATAGATATTGTCATTCAAGCATTTTGTAATATTGTGTGCCTAGTCTTGTTACAAACAAATTTGTTGTTTCCCTCATGGACTCAAACTAAATAAGACTAAAACAAGATCATTCCACTAAGTTTGTTGTACCGATCTCCTGCTTAACAATGGGACTTATTCTTAATTTATTTGAACATGTGGGTCTATACATCGATCATTCGATTCACTAGTTTTTAAGTTGTGCAACAGTTTTGTGTGGGTGATATCTGATTTTTATGATAGTTCAGAATAGTATCTAAAAACGAACTCCTATTTGTATTGCAGCCAAGATATGAATGTTTTTGTTGCCTCCGTTGCATACAGTATTGGACCATAACTTTTGCACGACGTGCATCTGTCAAGTTCTGTGAAGTGCGTGCATTGTGGATGTAGGGAATGTGCCAGTGGGTATGGATTTTGTTTCACATTACAGAAGCTTGGCTATATATAATATCATCTTGGCAGCTAACCTATATTGATATCAAATGTTAGGGTGCAAAGCAAACAAAAAGGGGTTATTGTTTGGAAATACTTTTATAGTCATCAATATATCTTTTACTTTTCTCCGTTGTGTCTTCTACGAAGATCTATTATTTTCCAAATTGTTATACTGACTTCATATCATTCAACCATGTGTGTAATGTATCGAATAATGTTTATGATGTTGCTAAATGAATTTTGAATTTTGAATTAATAGTTAAAAATATGTGTACTAATTTGCTTTGATGCACAATGAGAATAGTTGATTTGTTATGTGTTTGACCATCCAAATTAGATCTTAACTCAAAGTTTGAGTTGCCGAGATTATTTTCTCACCCAATTGGTGTTATAGCCATGGTAAGCATGTTATGGCTTTGTTATTGATAAAGAGAAATGGTTTTCTTCATTTGCATTAGCATGGCTCCTCATCCCACCAAAAGCCAAAATCGATTTGGGTTAATGTGAAATTTGTGTACGTTGAAGAAATTGGTGGTGTTAGGATATGTTATCTATATTAGCTCAATTATCTCTATATTGCACAGACAACTAAACAAGTATTAATGATTGCAACTGGATTTTAACTCATTTTCTTAATTTTGAATTTCTCTGCTAATGCTTCTTTTCCTGTTCATTTTTAGGCTTCGTTCTTGCTTCCTTTCAACAAGTTTAGAGCAACTTGCTTAAGAGAAATGCCCAAATTCAAGCTAAGGATGACGATTCCCCTGTCATTGTATCTAGTAATCAGGTTGTTTTTTCTTCTTTGGACTTTACTTGTTCATTTCATAAATGAGTTTCTGATTGCATATTCTTTCAGTCATTCATCAGTGAAATTTGTTTCTCTTAAAAAAAATTTTAAGATCATGATATGTGCATGTTGTAGGAGGAGTTTTATAAAAGATAGAGTGAAAAAAATAAGGGTTCGTCAAACCTTGTTCTGTAAGAAGAATATAATATAACCTAATTTATTGTGAACATAAAATTCACTTCTACTCCTAACTCATTTATATTTCAAATCCAAACTCAAGTTTAAACCCAATTGGGTTGTGTATAGGATTGGTTAGTTGTTTAGAATTCTTGGGTAGTAAATTTTTTTAACACCCTTAGTTAAAGGCACTACCTAACAAGTTTGAGGTGAAGATTTTGTTTGAAACCCAAGAGAACTAAATCAACCCAACCCAATTTTTATGGCTTGGTTTAAGTTGGGTTCATATAACTTAACAAGGGTTATTTGGGCTAAAGGAATATACAACCCGAACTATTGAATTAGATCTAAAATATATTACAAAAACTCAGCTCAACCCATGAATACCTGTAATTGATGGCAAGACGCTAAATGACATAATACTTAATGAGTAAGTTACTGAAGATGGAAAAAGAAGTTGGCAAAAGTTTTAACTTTTTCCCTCTTAATTAGGTCGCTTTAATTCCCTATTCAAATCTACTTAAACTTATTAAGTATCGTGTCGTCATGTCACGTACGCTTACGATCAGCCACATCTAACATCTACTTACAAAAGGAATAAAATTAAAACCATAAAGAAAAGGGTAAAGTTGAAAAATGTTTAAACATATGAGAATAAATTAAATATATATATAGTGTGTGGTACAATTTGGCCTAGAGGAGGCAGAGTGTTGTACAACTTCTCAAAACCTATTGAATTCTCTATTTCTATCTTTAACCAACCCATTATTCCTTTTAATCTAAAGAGCCAAAACATAACATAGTTGTAGTTGCCAAAATGAGCATAGCTCAACCAAATGGGTTATCAAATGGGGTCTAAATTAATAGGTTACGGTAAATTTCATCTTTCATTCTTACAGTTAAATGTCTCCTACTACAAGCCACTTTCATTAGTGAAAAACATTTAGAGAAATGTGTGAAATTGAAGGATGTCTTGACAAAACAAAATCAAGGAGATAAAATTTGTGCAACTCAGTTAAATAGTCGAGTGTATATTTAGTTTGTAATTTTGTTTACTCTAGCTTATGTATTTGCTATTGTCACGGGCTATGTGAAACTTATGTTACATAAACTTCATCTTATGAAATCCATTCTTTATAGAGAAGCATGCCCTTTCCGTCTTCGAAAGGATCCTAGGTTTCAAAATGTTGCACTTCTATCTCTGAGTTTTCACTAATGCTTATTTTTTGTCTTTGACATGATAGAACCATTGGTAACTCTAATGTAATGTCGATAAAGATGTTGATAGGTCCATTTGATATTAATTTATATGTTTATGCGGTAAAAATATTTATCTTTTATAATATTTCAACAACTGATGTGACAAAAAAAGAAAATTTCTCTCTCCTCCACTTGATTCTCTCTCTTCTACCGACTATCCCCACCACCACGGCTCCACCCCATCTTTCCTTTATCTTCTCTTCCTCTTATCGTCAACTACTTGCCATCGCCTAACTCCCACTTGTAAAGCCAAAGTGAGCATAGTCCAACGGCAATTGACATCTACCTTTTAGCCATTTTTTATTATCTTCGTTGCCTCTCTTACACTTGGAGCTCTTCAATTATTTTTCTTTAAAAAAATTAATCAATTATTCCACTATGTATGAGAATTTGAGCTCGGAGATGTAGTTGTTTTCTTTTTCTTTTTTCTTTTTTTTCTTTTTAAGATGGGTTTGCTTTGTCATATTATTATTATTATTTCTTTTGAATCTGAATTCACTTGTGATAATTTATTAATTTCAATCAAGGGGTCACTTTTTTAGAAGTGTAATGAGATGATGTGGTGATGGTTGCCATTTTTAGGGTCTTTTATTTTGAAAGCTCATTTCTTGTTAATAATTTGTAAGGTCCCACTACACTCTCATTTTTGGTCCTCTCAACAAGAAACAGTGGCAGAGCGGGCTATGAGAAGGGGGAAGAAAGAGTTTTGTTTTTGGTTAAAAATCACTTTTTAGTCCCAAACTTTCGTGAAAGTAACAATTTGATCCCTGAAATTTGATTTATAACAATTTAGTCCTCGTGCTTTCAATTTTATAACGATTTAGTCCCTATATTTTCAATTTTGTAACGATTTAGTCCCTGAACTTCAGTAAGTAACAATTTAGTCCCTGTACTTTCAAATTTGTAATGATTTAGCCCCGATAATGAAAATTAATGTAAAGATTTACTGAAATTTCTCACATAGATAGATTAATAAACTAACTTGGAACCCAATATGTTTATAAAGCTACAAGATTTAATCATTAAATAATAAAAATTGACATAATTTTGATGATTTTTTTTGCGAAAATGATTACATTGTTACAAATTTGTAAGTACAGGGATTAAATTGTTACAAGTTTCAAAGTACAAGGACTAAATTGATACTTATTAAAGTTTAGAGACTAAATTGTTACGAAATTGAAAGTACAGGGACTAAATCGTTACAAATTATAGTTCAGGGACCAAATTGTTACTTTTATGAAAGTTCAGGGACTAAAAGTGATTTTTAACCTTTGTTTTTTTAATTTTAATTGTCATATCACCTATCAAAATATTATAAAAATAATTACTTTACCTCTTAAGCATATAAATAATATATATTAATATTAAATAACTTGTCATAATCTTAATCAACATTCTATTGGGTTAGTAATGATTCTGTTATGTCCGGACCAAAATTAAGCACTAGTGAAGAATCAGGGGTAAAAGTATAACATTTTGAAACCTAAGGATCAAAAGGGTTTTTTTTTTTTTTTCTTTTTTATATTACAAACTTTTGTCAATCATAAATATGTGAACTAAATACAATTTTTATACAAGAATTTGAAATCTTCTCGTGTTGTTTAAGGGAACAATTTTTGTCTACAACTTGTACAAAGTTAACATTATTCAATATTGCTGTTCATAATTTCACAATTTTGGAAAAAACAAGAGCAACCTCAATTATTTAAAAGAAAAAAAACAGGTCAATCCTCGAAAGTAACATTGAAAAAACAAAAGAAAACAACTATCATCCAGACATATTTTCACCGAATTCTCGTTCCAGAACACTCTCAAACAATCTCGATTTCCCATTCTCCAAGAAAGAAAAACAAACAAACAAAAAACTTGTGATTTGGTAGAATGAGGACATCAGCTATCTATGCTTTGAATACTACAAATGATTTGGCCATAATCAATGGGGCTATTGAATTGAAAACCACAAAATGAGAGGAAAAATGGAAATGAATAGGAAAGTTTTTGTTTGGTGGGAAAGAAACCTGTCGGCAGTCTCCATCTAAAAAAAAGAAGAAAAAAAATGCTAAAGAGAATCTATTCGTTTTTAAAATGTCAAAACCCTATTTTTGTCCATTCATTTGCCCTTTTACCAATCATGCAAGCATGCCCTTCCAAAGGGGTTCAAGTTCATGAACCTCTCCCAAAGTCAACCTACTTTGAACAAATGTTCATTTGTTTTTAAGAGAGAGAGGGGCCACCTTTAACTCTCTTTGTCATTTTAGTGTGTTTTGTAGGTTTCTAGATTTGATTTTGGTTCCTGAATTTTGAATTTTTTGATGAGACATTAGGTATAGGGTTGAGAAATCTAAGATTACGTAGCATTGTGTTTGGACTGTACAAGAAAAACCAAGTTACAGGAACTTGGGTTTACCTAACGTTTATTTGGTTTTTTGATTTATATGATTCGAAAACATGTATATTGGAGTCAAAGTGAGCATAGCTTAATAGTAATTGACATGTAATCTCAACCAAAAGATCAAAGGTTCACATCCCCTAACCTTCAAATGTTGATGAACTCAAAAAAATACATGTATATATATATTTCTTTTAGTTAAAAAAAATTAAATTAAACTGTTATGGTTTTAGACACGTTGCTAAACACAAAGCAACCTTTACCCACACATGCAGCGGAAAGAATCAGAGTTTAAGGTATCAATCAAAGAAAGAAAACAAACGCACAAAGAAAAACAATGATAGCGTATTTCCATATGAAGAATTAAGGTAGAAAGAACACAAAGTTTAAGTGGTTCAGCCAATGGGGCCTACATCCACTTTAAAGAGCAGCTTTACTATAGGGAAAATCTTGGAGAATTTTACACAGCACTCAAGAATGAAATCTCACTCTCTCTGCCTCTCTTTCTGGTATTTGGTTCTATTTTCTTTTTGTGCCCAGTTACAATAATTATAGTGTATTTATAGAAAACTGTCTGAGAAACTAAATTGGTTTCAGCTGTAACAGTGTAATAACTACTTCATAAACTATAAACCGAACAACCCAACATGGGGGATAAGTAGATCTATTTATTAAAACATAAGTTTAATTTTAGGGAAAAATACATTTTTAGTTCCTTAGGTTTGAGTTAGGTTTCATTTTGGTCCCTGGGTTTTCAAGCTCGACAATTTAGCCCCTGAGGTTCGAATTTTGTGTCATTTTAGTCCCTCTATCCATTTTTTCGTTAAAAACTGAGGGCTTGCTGACGTAACGCTATTTTTTTAATTTGTAAATAAAATATATTAAAATAATAAAAATAATATTATTTTTAAATTTTTATTTCTTCTCCCTCCTCCTCCTTCTCCTCCTTCTTCATCAGCACACCGGCCGACGACCGCTGCTCAATGGCCACGACTTTTTTTTTCTTCTTCTTCTCTTTTCTCCTTCTCCACCTTTTCTTTTTTTTTTAAACAAAACATGGAGGGGGCTCCTCGATTTTCCGACGAAATCTCACTTTAAAAAAAAAAAACGGAATGAAGGGGGAAACCCCCTTCGAATCGCAACTGGAACGAAGGGTCTAGATCTGGAACGAACCAGTCGGGATCGTCCCTGAGGTTTGAGTTAGGTTTCATTTTGGTCCCTGGGTTTTCAAGCTCGACAATTTAGCCCCTGAGGTTCGGATTTTGTTTCATTTTAGTCCCTCTATCCATTTTTTCGTTAAAAACTAAGGGCTTGCTGACGTAACGCTATTTTTTTAATTTTTAAATAAAAATAATATTATTTTTAAATTTTTATTTCTTCTCTCTCCTCCTTCTCCTCCTTCTTCATCAGCACACCGGACGACGACCGCTGCTCAATGGCCACGACTTTTTTTTCCTTCTTCTTCTTCTCTTTTCTCCTTCTTCTCCACCTTTTCTTTTTTTTTTTAAACAAAACAAGGAGGGAGCTCCTCGGTTTTCCGGCGAAATCTCACTTTAAAAAAAAAAAAAAAAGGAATGAAGGGGGAAAACCCCCTTCAAATCGCAACTGGAACGAAAGGTCTAGATCTGGAACGAACCAGTCGGGATCGTTCCAATCACGATTCGAAAGGGGTTTTCCCCTTCATTCCTCTTTTTAAAAAAAAAAAACAATGAGATTTCTGGCAAGGAGAGAGGGAG
This sequence comes from Luffa aegyptiaca, assembly GCA_017139565.1. NCBI lineage: Eukaryota > Viridiplantae > Streptophyta > Magnoliopsida > Cucurbitales > Cucurbitaceae > Luffa > Luffa aegyptiaca. The sequence continues at coordinate 6,330,667 of CM029399.1, read as the reverse complement.
GTCATCCCTCCTCGTTTCATTTTTAAAAAAAATTAAAAAAATTAAAAATAAAAAAGAAAAAAAATTTGTTGTCGGCCGGTGTGCTGAAGAAGAATAAGAATAAGAATGAGGAGAGAGAGAAGAAATAAAAATTTAAAAATAATAATATTTTTATTATAAAAAATTTTAAAACATTTTTTAATAAAAATTAGCGCCATGTCAGCAAGTCGTTAGTTTTTAACGAAAAAATGGATGGAGGGACTAAATTGAAACGAAATCCAAATCTCAGGGGCTAAATTGACAAATTTGAAAACTCAAGGACCAAAATGAAATCTAAGCCAAACCTCGGGACTAAAAGTGTATTTTTTTTCCTTAATTTTTTAACCCTTGAACTAGAGAAACTTAAACTAATTATAACTTAAGTGGTTAGACATTAGACATCTCCCTCTTGTGCGTCGAGGATTCTAATCTTTCTTCCTTTTATTTACAATAAAATATTATAAAGAAAATAAACCAAGAGTCAAACACCCTCGGATCATTTAAATAAGGTTAAAGGTTAAATTACAAAGTTTCATCCCTACACATTCAAAATCGCTTCTAATAGGTCTTTAAACTTTCAATTTTGTATCTAATAGGTCTCTAAACTTAGGTGTCTTTTTTTTTTTTTTTTTTTTTGAAAAACTTCATTCTTTCTTCTTCTTGGTGTTTTCATTTGAGTGACCTTGTTTTTTTCTAAGACATGCTTTTATTCAAAAGTTACTAAAGTTGAGGCTGCAAAGCTTTTTTTGGTGTAACAAAGAAAGAAAGCAATAGCAACAAAAGAAAAAGGACAAATAACTTTTAAAATCATAGATCATACATGCAAGTTGACATGGACTAATTTGGTGAAATATATTCCCTAAGTCTTACATCTTTTTTCACATTAGGGGAAGATGCAAACATGCTACCTATTTAACTCAAGTCTTATCGAAGAGAAACCATTACACGATTCTGATTCCATTTAGACGAAGATCAAACAAAATATTTTCAAATTTTAAAAGGTGAGTTCTGCAAGCCAACGTAAACATAGTTCAACTTATCAATGCATATATTCTTGACTTTGAGGTCAAAGATCCAAATCTTCTACCTCACATATTGTTCAATAACAAAAAAAAGAAGTAAGTTGTTCGGGTGTATTTTTTAATTTTGGTTTTTAAAACATTTTTCTATTTTTTATTTGATTAAAGAAGTGTAAAACATATCTTTCATTCTTGTATTTTTATTACAAATACAATACACTTAAATCAAATCAAATCATTTTGTAAGAGAAAGGCCATAAAGATTTTTTTTTTTTTTTCTTTTTTTGGTGTGTGATATGCAATAAAAAGAAGTTTAGTAATTGTTTGAAAAATAGAAGGAAAAAGACAACAAAATATGGTCCCTTACAACTAAATATGAGAAAGAAACCAATGTGAATTAAAGGAGCTCTTTTATCCTATTAATGACCATCATAACAATAGAAATGATGGATGGGAGAGAGAAAGTCAGTATTTTAAAATATTTTCATTTGTATATTTTTAAAAATAATGGATAATTTTCATTTTAAATTAAAATTTCATTAGTTACCAATTTAATCTTTATAATTCAGTTAAATCTCACCATTCATTCTTTTTACTTAGCCATAAGTCGAATGGAAAACATTGACTCGTTGCTACATAACGGGAAAATATTTTGAAAACATTGGCTTCTTCCCTTTCTAGGGTTCGGGTAACCGCGCTCGAGCGTAATAAAGAGGTGAGTTTTACTTTTTGGGCCAAAATATATTTTTCCTTTTTTTTTTATTTATTTTATTCCTGCCCACGTGTCACTTCTGTTCATCGCCATGTGTCGCCCGCTGACCAAGCCCGTTCACTGATCGAGTTTCACGTTGCCGTTTGCGAGCTGACCGAGTTTTACGCTGCTGACCGACACGTGGCGTCCTCTCGTCCAACGAAGAGGGTATTGTGTTAACCTTGGGGAGCAACCGGCAAAGACGATTTAGCACCTTGGTCGTGTCGAAATTGCTTTCAAGGCAGTGGTTTCATCCACGACACAGCAATTGTTTCTCATTTTCTTCCTACAAAGGGTAGTCACAAGAATCCAACAAAGCCAACATTTAAAAAAAGGAAAAAAGAAAGAGAGATTAGGTAAAATAGAAAGTAATAATTAGGAAAAGAATTAAGGAAAAAGAGCATGCGTTGTCGTTTTGAGAGAATAAGTGTTTTTTTTTTCTTTTTTTTTTCTTAAGACAAAAATAAGAGCTAATTGAAGAATGTTAGTAAAGGACAACGAAAACAAAGGCAAAGGGCAAAGGAATAAAATGACAAAAGTTGGAGCTTTTGGTGTAGAAATTTGAATTATAATAATAACAATAATAAAAGTTAAAATGATTTCTCATTGTGATTGACAGGTTTGCAAAACATAAGCATATATTCTCTCTCTTTTTCTATTTACCAAAATCTATCTATCTAATTAGAGAGAGAGAGTCTCCAAAAAAATTAAATAAATTATTTTTTTTAAAAAAAAAAAAAGGACAAGAAAGTCAATGTTTTGTTGTATGTTTAGGACATGATTCTAAGTCTTTGTCCAAAAGCTTAGCTGTTCCCATCTTTCCCAATGCCCACTTAAACACTTCAATAACCAATCCCCATTTTGGATTCTTAGGATTTGGCCAACCCTTTCTTTTCAATTTTGGATTTTCTCACTTTTTTTCTTTCCAATTGTACAATTTTTTCTTCATAGTTCATCTAGTTGGTTTCAATTTTATCTTTAAATACGTTTCGGTACGTTTTCTTTTTTCTCATCGTCTTTTCTTTTATTGTTTAAAAAACCTTCTTTATTGACAGTTTCCATTCTGTGAGTGTCTAGGTCACCTTACCCTCGTCTCTATTCATTTCATAAGACGGTACCTAATTCTATGGAATTTAGTTGTCAAAGGAACTCGTATAATTTATTCTTTTATTTTCTTTTCAAAGAAACGCTCATTTTTTCCAAGTCTTTACCTTTTTTTTTTTTTGGGCATGTTTTAATATCCTAAGTCAACTTATGAGGATTAAATTGGGGGTATAATTGAAAATTTTGAAAACTCAATTATACAAAATGCTCTACCTCCCATCTTTTTTTTTTCTTTGGTATTTTGCATAATTCAGTATTTCTTGTAACAATTTTGTCTATTTTTTATATTTATATTTTAATCGAAGAAAATAATGAGATCGAAAAATCGAAGTGTGATCGGTTTAAATAATCATAATCATAAAAGGAAAAATTTGATTGAACAAGATAACTTTTCTTCTAATTAGTTTTGGTCAAATGAGGGAGGAAAAAAAAACCCTTCTATTTGATATAACCAATCTTTCTCTCTAAGAATTACTCTAAGGTGACAAAAAGATGAAAAGCTATAAGTGCAGTCTTACATATAATTATATGGTCTATAATCAACATCACATTGCATTAATAATAAAATTAAAAATAAAAATAAAAATTTAAAAAAAAAAAAAAAAAAAAAAAAAAAAAAAAAGTACTATCAAAACAAATAATGGTACTTTTTATTCTTTGAATTTTACTCTAATGTGGTAAGATGATTGCTTTAACTTTAATAAATGACACATTCAAAAGAAAAAGACCATCACTATAATATTTTTCTTAAATTTTAAAAAATAAAAAATAAAAAGGCTAAAATATAGTATATTTTTCCTACATAAAAAGTCTAATGGTCTATCTTCTCCTTAAAATTTAATTTTTTTTCATTCAAAGTCCATTTTCTCCTAGATTTATCCATTCCTAGTAAAAATCAATAACATCCATCGTATCGTAACTTTACTTTTATTCGGCTAACATATCAACAAAGAGACATGAACTTTACAATCATTTTTCCAACCAAACAAAAGCGAGGGAAAGAGAACTTCACTCTTTCCACTGAGACAAGGCAAGAAAAGATAAAACTTTATTATGAAGAGATGTCTCAAAAAAAAAAAAAAAAACTTTCAAGAACGCCGCCACAACTTGTAGAATCAATAAGAAAACAAGAGCTAAATTTCAAATCAATGAATGAAACGAAAAGAAAGAAGAGACATTTCTGGCTCGATGCCTAAAGCACACTACACTCCCCTCAACAAATACAAGTTTTCAATAGAACCAATGAACTACACGAACAAGTTAGACGCGTGGGCCAGAGGGGCTCGTAGTACGTCGCCCAAGCACTTAAAGAAATGGGAGGAAGAATGAAAAAGAAATCAAGAACACTATTGTTGTCCCTAATGAGAATACATCCAAAACACCCAACAAACTTGGTGTTTTTTTTAGAGAAGGGGGTGGCCAATGAAAAGGGGGTTTGTGGAGTTTGATGTTATCCCAAATGCCAAACACCCCCCCTTCTAAGAATAGGCTATAAGGAGATGACAAGAAATAATCAAATCAATGTTCTAAGGATAGTGAAATCCATGATTTAGACATGGCGTCCAATCATTTTTGGCTACAAAAATTTATGCTATTTTTGGAGGAAACGTGGGCAACCCATGTCCCTTTGAGAAGAGAGAGAAATGAACTAAGCCAAAACACTATCCCTACTTTTCTCTTTCTTTCACCAAACTAATCTTCTCATTCAAATCCCAATTGGGTTATCGAGGGAATGAAGTGAAGGGAGGGATAAAAGTGGGGTTTTAACCGCTTTCTCTATCTCCACGAGTTATTTGTGAATTTGACGCACGCAAAGGTGCGACAATGAATTTCATGTTCACAAAAAGTAAAATCGTATTGTTCTTCTGATGACGTAATACGAACTTATCCTCTTTTTTTTTCAACTGACGTAGGTATTTAAAGACTCTACGACATTGGAGTGTTAAAAAGCTCAAACGACATTTAGTATCTTAAGTAGAGAGTCGTTAAGACGTATGAAAAAAAGAGATGTTATTGTGTTCTTTTGTATGGAGCCCATCGTAATAGGAACTTTACTCATTTTTTCCAACTATGGTGGGCGTTTTGAGTGGTTTCTACATTCATCTTGTGTAATCTTGTGAGATGAATGAACAACCAAACTCTACAACATTTTGGGAATTGGAAATCTAACCCATAACTCAAAGTGGATGGCCCTAGAAAAAGGGGAAACGAATAGTAATGCAAATAAAACAAAAATCAGGAGACATATAGAAAGCTCCAATACAACTAAAGTCTTGAGCCCTTTTTTCCCCATATGCAAACAGGCCAGTCAATCTTTACCACACAAAAAAGCTAGAAAAAGAAGATGGACAGAGAGAGAGAAGAAGAAGTACACAGCTAAAAAGGGAGTAGACAAACAAAAACCTTTATATTTTAGCTCTAAATCCACAAGTATAACATACAATTCACAAACAAGATGGACCATACCCCAAACCTTTGTTTGTGAAAAATTAGTGCTTATCAATCAGAATGCCCATATTTTCTTCCTCAAAAGATTCATAAACCAACAAAATTTACCCCTACACTTCACACACTCACTTGTTTGATGGCTGGAAGAGTCAGGCAGGCAAACTTTTTGGGGCTTTTTGGCATCTGAACTTTCTGCTCTTTAAGACTCCTCATTCTTCTCATCTCAGCTCTATAAATTTGGCCACTTGGCTCCTGACTATCAATAAGCAGCAGCAGCAGCAAAGAAGCAGAACCCCAAGATGTTAATTTAAGTACCATAAGTGGTAATATTGTATGTAAATATATATATATCATATATATATATAACTACAAAGCATTACAGCAAAAGGGAGAAAAGAAACCCAAGTCATATATGTCAAAGCTTCTGTTAGGTGTGGCAGCTTTTTTTTTTCTTCTTTTTCTTAGGTAGTAAAGTTAACTAGTTGTATTAACAGTTAAGGGTTGATGAAATTGTTTATCTCTTCCATTAGACAGTAGAAATGTTCGTTATTTGGCAAGAAGTAGAACCCGATTGTCGCCTGCTCGAGGAAGAGAAGTTTCACATTGTGACCGGAGTCTTTTAGGCCTTGCACATAAGCGAGTTGCCAATCTTGCATCAGATCCAAACCCGCAACGACAACTAGACTTTTAGGAAATTCAAGTCCTATTATGCTTTTGGCTTTGGGGCCAAAAATGTTGCAAGCTGGGTGATCTCTGTCCTCTCCTTCAGGGAGATAAGCTCTCCAGTACCAATCTCGGTCTTGAATGGTTACAAAGTATTTACCGTCGAGTTTCTTCTCTGATTCGGTTCTCTTTTCACCCCCAAACATCGGGTGGAGAAGGATGTTGCCTAATACCTCGACGTCTTCTTCAGCTGCCCTCACTGCAACATGATGAGCAATGTTGCCACCAGAACTGTCTCCAGCCAAATACACATGAACCTTAGAATCCTTCCCACTTTGCAGCCATGTTTTTGACTTAACCCATTTGAGTGCAGCCCAGCCATCTTCGTACGCACATGGATATCGGTGTTCGGGCGATCGACGGTAGTTAACTGAGACTACAACCGCCTTGCAGATGCTTACAAGGCGGCGGCAAAACGTGTCATAGATAGCACTGTTGGCTGATGAATGAGCAAAGCTTCCACCATGAAAAAACAGAATGACAGGAACAACTTTTGACGTGCTCAGGGGCTTCTCAAGATCAATGATGCCCCACCGAGCTTCATTTTCTGGGGCCAGCTGGTAAACTCTGTTGAGAAGGCCAGAAGCTCGATCAACATGATCAAACGAGAACACCCCATCAACCGGAATCACATTGGCTGGAACTTTACGCTCAAGGTACTCCGCCAACTCACGGTTGAAGGTACCGTCTGAGCGGCGGAGGATGGTGTAAGCAAGCTTGAAATTGGAGATGAGCACCCATGTATTCAGTGGTACAACCCTCTGCATCAGGAAGATAACAACCCAATGAAGAGACAGTGAAAAGGCCAAGAAAACAAATAAATAAAATCAGTCAAAACCAAGTAAATATCAGGGATAAACGTGATTATTCTGAACAGAGATACTATTTCCAAGCATTTCTGCAGCAAATCCAACTCAAAATCCCCAACCCTCCACTTTCCAGCAGAAGAAGACTCAAGTAGAAGTTAGAAGAAATGGGAAGAAACAATCAAAACATACCAGAAATACACTCACAAACCAGCTCATTGTCAACCAAAAACCATCACAAAAACACAGAGCCAGTCTACCAAATTACAGAAAGCCTCCAAAGAAAAAAAGAAAAGAAACTCCTCTCAAGTCAAACTAAGTGCTAAACTCATCAGCCCAAAAATTTACCCAAAATTCAGCATACAAGCAAGAAAGCTTGAAAACCCAAAATCATAACCATTAAAAGCAATGAAAAAGCAAAAAAACAGAAGACCCCATAAATGAAATCATTAAACCCAATTCAAAATCTAGCAAATAGGCATCAAATGAATACAGATTAAGAAACAAAGAGGCAGAAGTAAAGTACCTTAGATTCATTAAGGTTGACTTCATTACTCCCAGCCATCTCCCCCCTCTCCCTCAAACTCCAAACCGAAAAATCAAACAAGGGTCAAGAACAGGGCAAGTGATCTCCACTCAAAGACACAACCAAAAGCCTCTGATTCTCATGGCAACACAACAAACAACGAAATGGGTTTCTCCCCTCCAATCCCCAAGTCGGGTTTCTTGCCCCCCCCCCCCCTTCCTTCTGGCTTCTTCTAATCAATCCAAAGCGATGATTGAACAAAACCCAGTTGCAGTGTCGCAGTTAAACACCCTTTTTCTCCTCTTTTTCTCTGATTGATTCCTCGTCTTGGGTTCACTGGACATTGAAGAGACGGTTCTTGCAGAAATAAGGGAACAGAGAGGGCTCAGACAGGCAGGGAGATCGAGGGGATAATAGAGAAATAAAAGAAAGACAAAGTACAAAGAGAGAGAGAGAGTGTTTGATGGTCAAAATCGCAAAGAGAAGAAACGACGGTGGTGGACGGAGACGAGAGAGACGACAAATCGGGCGGCCGAATTGAACTGTTCACAAGGGACCTACCATTTCAATTCAATATAAACAAATTTCTTTTGGGGTTACTCTCTTTTGCGAAATTTTCCACAAATTTCTTTTTGCTTTCTTGATTCTCTCTTCCTTTTGCCCAATATTTAAAATGTGGGCGTTGTTGTTTGATGAAGCAAGACGCAAGAAGCAAGAAGAAGAAGAAGAAAGAACAGAAGGGTTTTGGAAATCAGTCAATGTTATGGAAATGGAAAGGTTCGGACGGAAGAATGGGCTAATGGCAAATGTCAGAGCCATTTCGGGTCTTTTTGGTTCTTTTACATTAATAATTCAATAATTCAATAATTCTATTTTTTTAATTTTAATTATTGTTTTTTATTCTGTTCAAAAAAAAAAAAAATTATTGTTTTTTATTTTTATTATCATTATTTCTTTTCTTTTTTTTCTAAAGTGGGGCGTCGTCCATAGATTATGGATGCTTTTTTTTTAACTATTTACTTCCACTTTTGAAAATTTATTATATCATCTTTTAAAGGGATTTTTTTCTTCATTTTGTTGGGAGGTCTTTTTAAAAAGTGGGTTAAATTTATAGCTTTTGTCTTTTTTGGGGGTTGTATTGATGTTTGATCCGTTGAATTATGTTCGGGTTGGAATAAAGTGAAATAGATATGTTGGATGGACCATAAGATTAAAAGATTACTAAATTTATTGCTACTAACTTGTAATAACTTGTTCGACTTTCAATGGGTTGTGGTGTAAAAATTGAACCAAATTACAGTTGTCGTCGTTGACAAATATATCGTTTTTTAAAGTTCATATGTGGTTGGATTTTTTTTTAACTTTTCATGATAGTAAAAGAAAAAAAGGTTAAGTGACCGTGAATACTTGATTGAAAAATTTGTGTATATATTAGGGATTACTTTTTCTGTTTAACCTACAAGTACAGATGGTTTGATTAAAAATTTGTTTTGTATGACTTTTAAAACATTTTTTTAACACTTAAAAAACCGTTAGAAAGTTATTTCAAACCGACTCCAAATATAATTTTTACATGACGGAATTAGTTGAAGACATGTTTAATATACAGTGTTCGAATTTTTTAGTAACAAATACGCCTATGCATACTTATTGTTATTATTATTTTGGTTGGTTAATACTGCCTTTTTTAAAGTATTATTGAAGGAATAAACAATTTATAAAAAAAAAAAAAAACAAAAAAAAAAAAAACAAAATTTCAAACTAATAAAATCAAAAAAGTTAATTTTTTTAATAATAAAACTAAATCTTTTTGGTTAGGATTGATTTTCAGTAGGTTTAAGTAAATTTTGGTCTATTTGAAGTTGATTTTGATTGAATTGTTAGTTTGATTGATATATGAGGATTTATCATTTTGTTTTATTTATTTTTTCTTCAATGGTGGATTTTCTAAAATTTTGATGTTAACATTGTTGTTAGGACATTGGGGCACAATTTTTTCTTTTGTTGCCTTCACTTTTTTAAAGTACAATTATCGTTGAAAAATGACATGGTTCGAACAACTTTATAAGAGGTCAATAGATTAGTTATCGAATTATTGAAAAAAAAATTAAAAGTGTTAAGCTAAAAAACCATTTTCAATTGAATTTGATTATTTCATAGGTTAAATATGTTTAATTTCAGTTGTTTAGTTGAAAATTACATAATGCTTTAAAAAAAATCCCCTCTTTAATTTGATAACTACATTAACATCAGTTTATTTATTTCAAAAATAGTAAAAAAAAAAAAAAAAAAAAAAAAAAAGGCAATCCTTTTACAACCCAATCCCACATCAAATCCTTGAATTATATATTGTCAAAAAAAAAATCCTTGAATTATATTTTATTATCTAATTATTTATATTTGTTTTTGTAATATTTCGTACTAATACTAAACAAAAACAACACTCTTGGTCAAATTTGTAATTTAGAATAGCTATTTAAACTTTATAAAATTTCAATTACATACCAACTTCCATTTTCAATTCCAAAAGGTCTATATCGTTAACATTGTTATTAAAACATCAACGTAGCACAACTACCACAAGTTGTCCAAAACAATAACGAGACTTAAAAGACTCTATGAAGAAAAATTCTTACATTGTGGCAATACTAGTACCACTTCCATTCATTTTAAACCACGCCGACAACACTTAAAAGTGATACGAAAGTCAACTCTAATAAAAGAAAAAACTATTTACAACGAATAATTTGAAACTACTACAAGAGCATTAGAAATTTTATCTCCTTGTGCTATTAAGATGAAAAATAAATTGGAAAAAACTTGACTGCATATCAGTATGTAGGGATATCCTTACATACCATCGCTAAAATGTTGACAACTATGAAAAATAAAAAAAGTAATTCTCATTTTCTATTTTTCTCTTTCTTAATTGTCAAGATTTTAATAAAAGATCTCTACGTATCGGTATACAGTCAAGTATTGTTTAAAGAAATTCTAGTGTTTCTTGACGACTTTATGCTGTAGAGTCCTACAATCTATAGTATAATAGGTCGGTCAGTTGGATAAAACAAGGGTTAACCTAATTTAATAATCAATAATTAATATGTTATATAAAAAATAATAATAAATAAATAAATGTGTTTTTTTAAAATAAATAAAGAGGAAAAGGTGGAGACAGAGTTTCCTGCGTGCGGCCAACGCCAAAGCACGTGGCGACAAGGGGTTCCGTCTCGACTCTTTTTTTTTTTTTTTTTTTGTTTTTGCCAAACCCACCAGCCCGTCAACTTTGCATTTCCCGAAATACCCTCAATCGTTTTGCTAAAATTTCCAAACTGCCACTGAGAGCGACACGTGTTTTGTCCTCTTCCCCAAAGCGCGTGACGGCATGTTTTTTGTCAGAATCTGATAGGAGGCTTTGCTTTACTTTTTTTTTTTTTTCTTTTTTTTTTTTAAGTTGAAAAGTTGTAACGTGGGCTTCGGATTTTGTCGTATTCTTCTAGAGCCCCGTTTTTGGGTTTTTTTTTTTTTTTTTTAAATAATAATAATAAAATAATCTCACGGGCTATGGACACGTGGCATTACCCGGTGGGTCCCGCCAATAATCATCGGTTTTTATTCTTTGGAGAAAGAGGAAAAGAAAAACAAAACCAGTTGTTGTTGTTTTGTTTTGTTACGATTATCGAACTCTTCTCCCTGTGGGTCCCGCTCGTGATGGCCTTCGCTTTCTCTCCACCTGCCACGTGTACTTATCCAGTCCCTTTAGCGGTCTGATTGATTGGATTTTTCTTTTTTTTTTTTCTTTTATATATATATATATATATATATATATATATATATATATATATATTTCTAATTTCTTCTGTATCTTTCCCATTTTTTAAAATTTTAAATTCTATTGAAGGCTAGATTTTAATTTGGATATTTATATTTTTACCATTTTAATTGATCGTGTATATTTTAATCCGTTGAGTTATGTTTAAATTGTTTATCGTTCTTATTATTTATAGAGATTTTTAATCTTTTAGAAGATATATTTTAGTATTTTAAATGTTACAAAATAATTACTTTAATTTCTTATAAAAATTACTTTAACGTCGATCTTCTAAAAAACAAATTTAGTTCTTGATGATATCTTGTCATTTAATATGTACATGTTGAATGATTGTATTGATCCATTTATAGAATTATATAGTTACATATTTACATTGACACATTAATTCTTATTTAGAAGTCAGCACAATCATCATCATCTATTGAAAATACAGCAACAAGGATAATGAGAATGTTAAAATTGGTTTTTTTCGTTGTTTTAAGTATCATAACTAAAACAAACATTTCAAAAATCAAAACATAGACATTTAAAAGTTTGCGAACCAATATAAAATTTTTATAAATATAATTAATTAATTTTTAAGACAGAAAAATTAAGCATACCATCCTTTAAAAAAAATATAATCGTAGTTTCACATTTTTATTATTTTCTTTTATAAAATATAGAACAACATATTTCAAAATTTTCACTTTTTTCGACGTAACCTAAATAGTAAACATATTCCAAAAAAAAAATAAATATCTAACAAAAATTCATTAAATTTATCGAATTCAAAAAAAAAAAATTGAATCTAAATAAGATTCCAAACGAACCTTAAATTATCCGGAGCAACAAAGGAATAAAATTTGTAGTTGGAAGATTGAGAGTGGGACCCGCAGAGAGAAGATCTGGACCGTCGAATTTGGGGGCATTTTTGCTTGGAAGATCACGATGCAAAGAAGAGGAAGAGTTTGACAAAACAGAAACCAGATGGGAAGGGAAATGCTAACGTACGATCGTTGCAGACATTGATTTGTGTACTTTACTTTGTAGCCGATACCTATTCTCTTAATCCAATCCTTTTTTTTTTTTTTTTTTCTTTCTCTTTTTCTTTCCTTGGTTGGAATATGACAATTCCAAGAATCCATGGAGAAAAAGATTCAAACTTTAAATCTTAAAAGCATTTTTAAATTCGGTATTAAAAAAAAAAACATTTTTAATCAGTTGAGTTATGTGCTGGTTGACAAAATTTTATGTGTGACGTTTTGATAGTCGTGAGTCTAGTTTCATGGAGTATCAATGTTTTTGTAATGAAGTCCTTACAGGATGATATCATGAAAATTAGATATGGTAATAAGAAAATGTCAACATGGGTTTCTCTATTTCGTGACGTTTTTAGTGTTTGATATTTGTTTGTTTGGAAAGGTTTAGTTGGATTGGATTTGATTTGATTTCTTTTAATAATTGAGAAAGGCTAGTTGGGTTGTTAGATATGGTGTTAACATGTGTGTATTCAACTTTAACTTTGTTTTCCAATTTGAATGTAGCGTAGTGGATATAAGATACCCCTTAATTGATGGACTAAAAAAAAACTTTAACTTTATTTATTAAATGCAAGCATTAACATATAACTCAATAATTAAAACAACTATTTCCTTTCTAAGAAGTCATAGGATCCGATTCCCACTTTTGTATTTGGGACTAGATGATGTTTAGAAACTATGTGTTATTGGAAAAAAAAATAATCATACTATATGTCTTCAATGGAAATTGGAATTTTAAAGTTATGATGTAAAAATTGAAAATTGGTTCTAGACTTTAGAGATTGTTGGGTATATTTAACTTTTACTTTATTTCAAAACCAATCTTATCTCAAACACACCATTATCCCATGTGATCAAATTTGCCTTAGATTCAAAAAGAAGACACTTTCCATAATTAGGTATCCGAGCTATTCAACTCAATCGAATTCAACTTTTAGCCAAATTTCCATCAAATTAATCTACCAATATTTTTCCTTCAAACAGAAAAAAATAACTCAATAATACAATAACAATCAAATCCTCTTCATTAATAGTCTAAATAAACAACAAAATCAAAATTTCCAAACACACGTTAACTAGTGGACAATTTCAACCCAATAAAAAAGAAAAAAATAAAAACTTTACCAATAGTATATTAATAAAGACAAATTTCCTAATGGAATGAGATATTTTAATCGTAAGTAAGATAATGCAGACTTAATTCAAAAGTAGACAATATCATATCGTTACAAAAAAAAATATAAAAGAGATGTGTTATTCTAACACGAAACGTAAATTACTTGGAAGGCAAGGAAATTAAGGGGAAAAAGTTCAAAAACATTAAATTAGATTAAATTTATTTTACTATTATTATTATTTAAAAAAAAAATGTGTGGGAAAAGAAGAGTTGGGAAGAGGTTAGTGGTTGAACAATTGGATGCATAATTTGTCGTGTAGTGAGCGTGGCGGAGCATGTGCCGCGCACACACGCGAATAAAAACACACAATTATTTATACCAAACTCATTGTCGTGTTGGTTTCAACTTCCTCCTTTTTTTTATTATTATTTTTTTTTAATATAAGTAATTAATTTATTTATTTTTGACTTTGACTATATTTAATGTAATTCTGAAAAAAAATTAATTAATAATTATAATCTTGCTTTGTTTTGAGGTTTTAATTAGTAGATCCTAGTCAGGTGTAATTAACCTTGGTCAATGCCAAACACCATAAACTATTTATTAATAATTAAATTAGAAAAAAGACAATTCATTTTTAAAAGTAGGCTCGTTTTTACGTTTTGAGTCCATCGTATTTTTATAATTGTTTTTCTCTAAATGAAAGTTCAATTATGAATCATAGTTTTAAATAGATGATTTACTTATATAAAATTGTCTTTTTTTTTTTTTTTTCATGAGGTGATTTATCTAAAATGTTTTTTAGTGGCGTAAATTACCTAAAATTGAAATTAGTTCAAATCTATGTTGTTGGTTACTTTTTCGATAGTGCTACTAGAAATTACTTGTTTGTCCGAACTTTGGTTATTCATCTAATGAGTCTTGACAAAAGGACATTCATGAAAAAGCAAAAATTAAGACAGATGTAAACTAATTTTTGGTAATATATCCATTCATATTTATGCAAATTTACTATAAATTCCATTTTAGATCTAAATCTCACACAAATTTATTTTAGATTTCATCGAAAGGATGTCTAGAGTAATACAAATTTTATTCTTACTTATACGCCATTGATCTCTTTTTTTTTTTGGGGGGGAGAATATATCATTCATCTCGTCCCCTTTCTATATACAAATATCATTCCAACCAAATTCAAGTCGTCAAGGTTAAAAATAACTCCTCAATACAAATAAATTTTCAGATTTTGAACCAATACTTATACATCATTTAATTCAACAAATTTTCCATTTCCTAATAACATTAAGTTCTAATTTTACACCTCTCATTAAAAAAAAAAAGGTTTGATAGGTATATAAATAAATAAAATTATCGACTAATATCTAAAATTCATTGTATTTTTCTTTTAAGTAAAGATTTAAATCTCCAGCTTGACAAAAAGTAACAAGTATCTTAACTAATTGAAACATATGTAGGTCGAGTGATTTACCGACCCTTAAATCATGGAAAGGAAAAAGACAAACATGAAAGAATTTTCTCAAAACTTGTAACAAAAAAGTGAAAAAAGAGAAAAAGGGAAAAAAAGAAAAAGAAAAACTTTATCTTTCTCTTGATTTTTTTTTTTTAAAATGTAATTAGGATATGTTTTAGGGAATTTAGTTAAAATAATGATTAATTAAAAATAACGTGCAGCCCACAAAGGAAATTTGGCATTTAGTGAATTAGGTCAACAACTAGGAACCCTCCTTGGCTTCTTCTGCCGTTTTGGTCAAAACCACCAAATGCTAAAAGTTCTTTATTTATTACTTTTGTTTCCACCTCCATTTTTTAAATTACAAAAAAAAAAAAAAAAAAACAGATAAAATTACAAAACTAACCCTATTCTTTTTTTTTTTTTTTTTGGAAATTTCCCTTTTATCCCTATCTTTTTTATGTCACAGCGCAAACATCCTTTCTTCATCATCCTTATCTGTCTTTAAAAAAATAAAATAAATAAAAAATATATGTTTTTTTTTTTCTTTTTCTTTTTAGATCTCTTCCTTCAAACTTTGGTCATTCCATGTTTGTTTGGCATTTTCTTCCTCCTCCTCCCACAACCCATTATTATGGGGTCCATCCTCTTTTAGCTCCATCGGTTTGGTACATGTCATTATTAATCTTCTCAATTTTTTCTTCCAATACATTCCAAGTTTTTATTTTCAATTCCTATAGATCTGTTGTCTGAATTTTCATCTTCATCCAAAAATATGATGTTCTTTTCCATTGAATTCAAAGATGTTCTTGTATATTGAATTTATGATTGTAAAGTGAGAGATCGAACCTTCAACTTTAAAAAAGGTAATAAGTGTTCAATCCACTAAGTTATGTTTAGATTGACGTAAGAATTTGGTGTGTATGGCCTTTTTTCAGTGAAAAATTTGAGGGTTTTGTCAAGTAGAATGAAGGTTTGTGGTATATAAATAAAAGATAACATCTTGATTAGTTCGAGGACTTCTGAATGAAATAAAAAGTAAAAATAAATGTGAACTTAGACTCAAAATAGATAATATAATACCGTCGTGAAAATATTGAATGGGTCGCTATCCTAATTGTACTAATAGTCGTAGGCTTTTTAGTTTAGAAGTTTTTACATTAGTTTTAATTTGGTCCCTATATTTTAAAATTTTTTGTTATCGTATAATATTTGATTAAAATTTACTAACCATTCTATCATTATTGAAAAAAAAATTTAATATGACAAGTTGCTTATAGATATTTAAAATAAGTTTTATGGTCTAACATTTTATTTTAAATAAACACGGGCTATGACAAGTCACAAAAGCATACTGTGGCTACGACTAATGTTATTTCAAACTTCCTCGACGTGCAACATTTTTAGTGCGATTAAAATAGTTAGATAAATTGAATTGTGTTACTTCTTAACAATTCACAACCATATTTGATGAACTTTAATTAAAAGATGATGAAGACAATAAATCATTAAAGTACATAAGAAGGAATTGAAATAAGGTTAAAGTATGAGGTCTAAAATTGTAATTGTGTTATTAAATAAGGTTAAAGTATGAGGTCTAAAATTGTAATTGTGTTATTATTATTATAATTATTATTGCTTCTAAAAGTTTCCATATAAATCTATCCATTTATTGTATTTTATTCATTAATATCTTTGTCATTTTATATATACGTTTGATTATTAAATAAACACGTGGAAGAAAATAGAATAGGGTTGGAGTTCTCCACCAAAAAGGGGAACCTTTTTTTTAAAAAAAAAAAAAAATTATTTATTTTACACATATTTCTATTTAAAATAAAGAATCTCCAAAAGGGAATTGGACTTTTAATTATTTTTAGATTGAGAATTTGCACTACTAATTTTATTCTTGAAAGTTAATCAGAAATTTATTTTCCTATTTCTAAAATCCCCTCTTACCCTTAAAATTAGTAGGGTCAAATTTAACATAATTTAAAATTTGAATTCATCCCTTCGAATCTAAAATTGTTAATGAAATAAATATATCTATCTATAATTTGAGTTGCTACAAACGTTATAAGTATCCTTTCTCTGATTAGACGTGGATCAAGCGATGTGCGTGAGGCTCAATTCTTTTTGTTAATTAAGATCTACAAATTGTACATTCCTTACTTGTTTGTCGGTGAAGATTTATAGCTAAATTGAATAAAGTAAAAAGACACTTCACCTAACATTATAGGATAATGGATTGAAACAATTCAGACATGCATAATAAGATCGAAGAAGAAATAAGTAGGTAGCTTAGACTCTTTCTCAAAAATAGTTCCAATCAATAAAAAGCACTAAAGACACCGACACGAGAGATTTTATGATTAGTTGTAAACATTTTTTTGTTACTAAACAAAACTATTTTTGTGTGTCTAACTACACTTCGGGTGTGTTTGGATTAACTTTTCAAGTGTTTAAATTTTAAAAAATTTATAGTGTTTGGCAAACACTAAAAATGACTTATTAGAAAATGAGATTGATAAATAAACCATTTTGAGAGAAACATTTGAAACCAACTTTTTAAAAAATACTTCTTAAGTAAACGATAACTTGTGTAGAAAAACATTTGTGAGGAAATGTAACAAAACATACGAGTGTTTAAATTCTAAACAATTTTGATGCAAAACGTTTTTTAAAAAATGCATTATTGAAAAACATTTAAATTAGAATGTATTCCAATCGGACCCTTCTTCTTTTTTGAGCTACGTACAACATTTGTTTTAATCGAAAAGTGTATTGATTCTCAAAAAAGAAAAGAAAATCAAATCTTAATCAATCTTTAAAGAAACAACACCAACATAAAGTTAAGGTGTGTTTTCTATTTTAGTTTTTTGTACTTTTAAATAGTCTATGTTGGTTCCTATATAAATTAAAAAGTCTTTTTTTTTTCTTTTCTTTTTATATCACTTTTCAAAACAAAATTTCAATTCACATCGAAATATCTTCATAGTCTTATATTAATTTTTTTTTAAAAAAAAAAACTCAATTGATCAATTATTTAGGTCTCGTTTAATAACCATTTGGTTTTGGGTTTTTGAAAATTAAGTTTATAAGCACTACTTCCGCCTACTTTGTTTTTCTAATTCATTCTTTCCATGTTTCAAAAACTCAAGCCAATTTTTAAAAACTAAAAAAAATAGTTTTCAAAAACTTGTGTTTTTATTTTTGGAATTTGACCAGGAATTCAAATGTGCCCTTGACAAAGATGAAAAACATGGTAAGAAAATTGACAGAAAACACGCATAATTATCAAAAACCAAATGTTGTTAAACGAGATTTTAGAATGTACACATCAACCTCTCAAAAATATGGCAACAAGAGCATAGCTCAACTGACATAAAGTTGTACTAATAACCGAGAAGTATGTGGTTCGAATCCCTCCACCCTATAACGTAAAAAAAAAAAAAAAAAAAAAAAAAAAAAAACTTCAAAAATATATAAATTCACATAGACAAAAATCAATATTACACAAACGAAATTTAAAGTCCAAAAAGGAAATATATATATATATAATAAAAGAAGAGGTGTTAATTGAAAACGGTGGGTGTCTCCTGATAGGGTTTAACAGGCAAGGCAAACCGACTTACTAAATTAAATAATAAAAAAATAAAAAAATAAATCTATATAATGATTAATAACGAAAAGAATAATAATTAAAAATTTATTATGGGGGTTTGTCGTGTGGTTGGAATGGGACAAGTGGGTTATTTTAAAATTTTAAATAATTTAAATTTTAAAATTTTGGGAAAGAGTTGAGAGCGGTGTGTTATGTTATTGGATAATAACATAATGTCGTGTTGTAATGGTAATGGACAACAAAAATAATCTTAAACAATTCAATTACATTACGTGTTCTGTACTCTGTACCAAAAAAAAAAAAAAAAAAAGATTTTCAAAAACCCCAAAATGCCCCCTCGTTTTTTATGTGTTTTTTTTAAAAAAAGATATTGTTACATTATGTACTATACTCTATGATAATAATGACCTCACATGCCTCCATTTTTTTTAATACTAATGAAGGGTAGATTTATAAGGTCTTGTTTTGGACAAAATGAGCGTAGTTTAGTGGTAATTGGACATGTATCTTTAATCAAAAGATTATAGCTTCGAATTCCTATGTCTTGTTTTGGTCAAAATAAGTATAACTTAGCGGTAACTGATGCATATCTTTAATGAACAAGTCAGAGGTTCGAATCCCTACCCTCGAATGTTGTTGAACTAAAAAGAAGTTATATTTCATTAAAGGTTTTGTTTGATATCTATTTGATTTTTTTTAAAAAAAAAACAAATTATTATAGTTACTTTTATCTACTAGCTTCTAGTTACTTCTAAAATTGTTTTCAAAATCTAAACCAAATTTTTAAAAATGAAAGTCATTAGTAATTAGTAAAAAAAAAAAGTGTAGAAACCAAGACAATTTTCAAAACAAAAAACTAATACAAAATTATTATGGAATGGGATCTAAATAAACGGGTTTGTATTTTTTTTTTTTTTTTGGGATAAAATTTACAAAATTATTATCGAATGGGATCTAAATAAACGGGTTTGTATTTTTTTTTTTTGGGGGGGGGGGGGGGGGTGAATTGTAATGATGTATTTGTATGGATAAAAATTTTGGCATTGATCCTTCATTTTGTCCTTGTTCCATTTTAACTAGGGGAGATTCTTGAGGCTCAATAATACATGGAGTATATTTCGAAGTGCTCCACCTCGTCGTCTTGTCTAGTCCAATACCTAGTCGGTCACGATTCACAACCACACTTGTTTCTATAGGATGTTATAGAAGCTATAATTGCTAGGAGAGTCTTACGGAGAAAAATTAAGAGCACTCATCTTGCGACCACAATCTCTGTACCTCTAAGTATTGAGCTATCATAGTTAGGTTAGCAATATAGCTTGCAATTATTTAAGAGACGTCGAATACTCATAGAAGGTGTGCAATAGTACTACCCCACATTCACTTGATCTTAACTTTTCCAATGTATTATTCTTATTTTTCTCCCTATCTTCAAATTACAAAGTAGTTATTTAACCGTCAGGGAATTCGAAGTTGACAATATACTTCAGTAGTGCTTCTTGACTTCTAAGTCTTCTTCTTTCTTTACGAACACATACAAGAATTATTGAGAGTAAAATAATTTATAATCTCTATATTATCCTATTTTGATTCCTAAATTCTAAAAAAAAAACATTTATTTTTGCCTTTAGCATTAAACATTTGAATTACAATAGACACATACATATACATGAGTGATGTAAAGTGAATGGAGACAACTTCAACTAAAACTATTCTTAAGAAACATTCCATTAAGAAAGCTTAAAGATGAGGAAAGAGAATCATTACAAAAAAATTTTAAATAAAAAAGTATGCCCTTGTTTAAGAATTAAAAACAATTAAATTAATATATATTTTTTATTATCACTATTATTATTATCATCTTTATTTATTTATGATTATTATTTTGAAAAAGAAAATTAATATTCATAAAGGCAGAAAAAATATTCTTCACCTTTATTCACATCCTTATTTGGAAAAAAAAAAAAGATTCTCAACCGAAAAAAGAAAAAAGGAAAAGAAATTGAAACCTCTCTAACTACATATGACTTGAAAATGCAAGTTCTAGTGTTACGGATGTGAAAAAAAAATAATAATAATAAAAAGTCTATTTTCTCTTCATTCATCTCTCTTATTTATCAAACATTTAATAGTGGACATAACACAAATTCTTATAAGCCAACAACAGCATAGCTCAACTGACATAAAGTTGTATGGATAACCACGAGGTATGTGGTTCAAATCTCCCCACCCCATTGTCAAAAAAAAAAAAAAAAAAAACACAAATTCTTATAAGGCCTAAAAGACCAAAAAAAAAAAAAAAAAAAAAAAAAAAATTAAAATTAAAAAGTATGAAAAATCAAATGAAAAAAATTTCAAAAGTTTAGAAATAAAAAATAGAATTTAGACCTTAAAGTGTTTGTCCACTTTCTAGTTTTTTCTTTCTTTCTTTTCTTTTAAAAAACAAAACTATGTGAGGGTTCTTGTTCTAGGGTAAGGCATGTAGGAAAAAGTAAAATATTAGGGATGTGGCAAATTATTTATGATTTTTCTTTTTATTCTAAATTAATTTATTATATGCTCCACCTTTGATGAGGTGAACTTCTAGTCTTTTTTTGACCAAAGTGAGCATAGTTCAGCCATAATTAACATATACTCTCGACTACTGGGTCGGAGGGTTCGAATCCCCCACCCCAAATATTGTTGAACTAAAAAAAAAAAAAAATTATAGTCTTTTGAATTACAATCACACAACAATAAATAATCAAACTCTAGGATTTATTAAAAAAAAAAAAAAAAAGTAAAATAATGACATTAATCCATATTCTTTGAACCTCCACCCACCTAGTTAGGGTTTTAATATTATAAAATTAACCATTGAATATGAAAAATGTAAAATCAAATGAAAAGTTATATGCTCATACAATGTATTAGAAAGGGGTCTTGGCAATTGATTTAATTTTTTGAACCTTATTTTTTTGTTATTTATTTTTATTTGAAAGCCCATTAGAGAAATGACCCAACAAAGAAAGAAACATTGTACAATGTATGTGAAAAAGCATAGGGATGATTGGGTCATTCATATAAGAATATTCTTTCTTAGAGATAAACAAATGGATCCCGTGTTTGCTTTATCATCACCACTTTTTTCCACCCAATTTTCTCACCTACCAAACAACAAATTCAAAAAAAAAAAAAAAAATACATAGCACATTAATTAGTCGATCGGTTATTTTTTCCCGACATCTGTGAGGTGAGAGATCGAACCTTCAACTTATAAGAAGATAATAAATGTTTTATCTACTTAGTTATGTTAAGAATGACAAATGATTTACTCTTTTAATTTACGACGGTTACAATTTCTTAATTAATGTTTGAATTCTCTCATCCTCACATGTTGTAAAGAAAAAGGCTATAAGAATACCATACTCCCTTTATCTACATTATAATTTTGTCTTTATAAATATTTCTTTAATGTTGGTGGAGTCATTATTTTTTTTTTAAATGACGTGAAAAATAATAAATGGAATGAAATATGATATTTTCAGTAGTATCGAAAATTTTTAATTTGTAGTCAAATTGCGAACTAATTACTTGCATGGATTAGAATATTATTGTTCAAATCCAACCATGAAAATGTATGAATCTAATTACAATATCAAGTAGTGCACAAACTTAAAAGTAAAGTATCTAAGCCATCTAGAAAGTACCTAACCTAGCTAATTGACTCGATTTGTTGTAATATACTCATAGGTCGTCACATTTTATAAAAAGAAAATTAATTAATTGAAGATATTAAGTGAGTTCTACAACATTTTCAAATTTTTAGTTTTGATTCGATGAAATTAAAAGTTTAGAGTAAAAATTGACTCACTTTAATTGACGTGTAAGAATAAAAATTACTTTTTATATTTACTTATATAATTAAAAGTAAAATATATTTCTTTTTTTATAGGAAAGACACATCAATCAACTAGTTAAAATATTATAATCTTGATTAAAAGATATTTTTTTTTTTTTTGAGAATCTTGATTAAAAAAATTAGAGACTTCAAATCGACATAAAATTAACATTTTTGTTGATTTTGTGAAGGGATGCCCCATTTTTACACAACAACTCTCTCTGTTTGGGCCGGAGGAAATATGAGTTTTGGGCCATTGTCTAAGTTAAACTTTTGAGCCCATTAAACTGATAGAAAAACTCATATGTATTACACATTTTTTTCATAATTTATACGAGTTGAAAGTTGGTCTATTATTTTTTAGGTTTAAATATTAGCTTAGCCTTTTCTACGATAGACTTTAGTTTATTTTTCTTTTTTTTTTTTAAAAAAAAAAAAAAACTCTAGTTTATTTTGTCCCCTCTACTTTTAGATTTCAAAAGCTGATTTTACTTTGATACTTTTGATAAGTGATTATTTTGGTCCCTATTTACAAAATTCTAAATACAAAGTTATGGCCGAAGTGAGTATAGCTCAACGGTAATTAAAATGTATCATCGATCAAGAGGTCAGAGATTTGAATCTTCCACCTCCAAATGTTGTTGAACTAAAAAAAAGTTTTTACTACATTTCAAGAAATTTATCAATTGTGGGGTTGTGTTTTACAAAAAAAAAAAAAAGATCAAAACGAGAAGATCAAAATAGTTACTTTTTAAAAGTACACAAACTATACTAAATTATTTGAAATTACAAGAGCTTAAATAGACGAAAATGAAAATTACATAAGATTTCAATGACATTTGCTTACATGTAAATGAGAATTTTGAAGGTGATTTTGATGACATTTTCACTCGTTAGTAAGTGGAGATTAGAGGTGACTTTGAGGTAATTTGAGGCGTTAGACAAAACAATTATATTAGAACTTTTTATTTAAAACAAAATAAAATAAATTTAGCGTTTTTTACAATTTTTTTTTTCTTTTGTCATTTTTAAATTTGTACCTATAAATTTTAGGTGAGCAATCCTGTTTAAATGGAGAATGAAGAAAAAATTCTCAATGAGCTAAACAGGGACAAGGACAAAGAATGTATTCTCCATCATCGTTGTCGACTTGTTTGGGTAGGAAATGGGAGAGAGAGCGGTGGAAAAAAAAAAACTTTATTTTTAATATAATACATACCAACAAAATAGGTAAGATTCACAGAAAAATAAAAAGTAACAATAAAAATGATAGTATGATGTTTTTGTTATTGTGGTTTTAAGAAAGAAGTCAATAAAGGAAGCATATACTACAAAGTAAATTAAAAGATATATATATAAACTTCCAAGATAATAATAATAATTATTATTGTTATATCAGCTAAATGCATTTGTAAGAGAGAATAATTGTGAACCCAAAAGCATTTTTTTCTCAAAACAAAACTTAAAGTATTTCTTACTCTTATTCAAACAATTCACATTACTGCATTATATTTTAAAGAATATTTTTTTTCTATAGTAAGTTGTTTCACATCAATAAATGGAGGATTTTCATATTATAACTCTTATATTCTATTCTTTGTCACAAGAAAAAAAAAAAAATCTTCTTTTCACATTATGAAATAACATTTTAAGGTAAAGTTAGTATATGGTAGATAATTAAAGGTTTTTCAAGAAATTACAGAAATAATTTCCCTTTTGAAAGAGTTAAACAATTACTGTCTATCTTATTTTAAATTTAAATCCAATGATAAACAAGCGATAAAATAATTATTAAAAAAAAAAGTAGACATTCATATATGAAGAATGTCCTTTTCTTTGTTCAAGTGTACATAACAAATTATTCTATTGAATACGTGATGTTTTCATAGATAATAAAATAAAGGGTTAAAAAACAATGCTCGACTATATTAATATACAAAGCTTATAATATATATATATTGAGCACTGTTTTTTTTTTTTCCTACTTGTACATATCAATATAATTTTAAAAAGTTTGGTATGGTAAAATTTAGCTGATTGTACCATTCAAGTCAAGATTGAATTTTCCAAAATTTTGTATTATAGGAATTCAAATGGTTCTGATCACCTACTTCAAGTCTTCATGGAATTTTGACTAAACATTAACTTAATTATTTATTTTTTTTTTAAAAAAAAAAACTTAATTATTTAATAAAAACAAGCTTAAAGATTTAAAAACACCAATTGTCAATATTGAATTGGGTTGGTATTCACTCTTTTTTCACATGTCCCCACGTGTTGTGTAGTTCTTATTTTCATACTTGTAAAGGTATTATGTTCTTTCTCTTTTTTCTCAATCTTTTTTTTTAATTAATTTCAATTATGGAGAAAGAAAAGTAAATACAAGTTAGACAAAGAAATATGTTAATGAGAAAGCAAGTACTATTTGTGATTTTTTTTTTTTTTTTTTTTGAGTTCAACAACATTTGGAGTGGGAAATTCGAACCTCCAACCTCTCGGTCGAGAGTACAGCTATGCTCACTTTGGCCTATTTGTGAAGAGCATAGGAGTGCAGAGATGGAAAAAAAAACAATAAAACATTAAATAAATTAAAACACAAAGGTATAAGTCTAGTATATCAATAGTCAAAGTTAGGTCTCTTTAATTTACATATTTCTTAAAATTGTTGTATTTATTTAGTTACTTTAAAAATATTTTAGTCAATCCATGAACTTTAGAAATATTTAAGTAGGATCGTTAATTTAATACTTATGCCACCAACGCTTGAACTTACACAAAATCAATCTATTATATGGTTCTTAAATAACACGCTTATATGAAGGATTAATGATATAGACTTATTCCTTTAAAAAAAAAAAAAAATGATATAGACTTATTAGATACAAAACTGAAACTTCAGAGTGTTATATATAAGAAATTTTTTGAAATACATATCAAATAAACATGATGTTCGAAGTTTAAGAAACTTTCTAAAGTATAGCGATTAAATATCCGCAATTTTAAAAGTTTAGTGATCGAACCTGAAATTTTGTCCAATTAAATTAACCTTTAAAAAAAAAATAGATGGTTGAGCTTGATTATATTCACGATTATTTTAGATTTGTGTGTTGAGATCCAAATTTGGGAGTAGCCCACTTCAAATCAAGATATATTCACAATGAGTACATGTTTTTTCATTTGAAAAGATTAAAATGAAGCATTCGCTTTAACAAAAATGGTGTTGGGATGAAATGTAAAATCGAAGTCGAACAATACAATACATTAGTTGCTATTCCCCACCTATCTACAAAACTATAGTCAATATGATTTTTAAAACACATTTTCTTTTTTGAAACACATCATATATTCCACACAAGTAGAAGTGTTAACGGAGTAGGGATTGCGACTGGGATGAGGGGCGGGACAGGGACTGAGGTAACTCTTCCATCCCCATTAATTCCTACCTCTGCCTCCTATATAACATTCTCAGTCCCCACAAAATTTTTCGTTAAATTATTCTTGTTTAATTTTTTTATCCCATTTTTTGAGTTAATCTTTACTTAAAAGAGAGTGTGTGAGATGAGTTGAGAGATTGAAAATGATGTTTATATCATTTAAAAATATATAAAATGGGGCTAGAGACTATAGTCTCGAAAGTGTAACATAAAAAGTCCTTCCTTGTCATAAACCACAGACCTTGTGGTTATCAGTACAACTTTATGTCAGTTGAGCTAAGCTCTTGTTGGCAAGTAGTGTAGGTTTTGATATGATTGGTTTGATTAATTTAATGCAAGAATTGATGTCAAAACCCACAAATACATTATTGATTAGTAAATTGATAGTGATTTTGCATAGAAATTCAATGACACCCATCTTAAAATATCATTGTATCATGAAGTCACACAATCCCTACTATTTAGATAACATTTTGAGGATATATCCCTAATTGAGAGTGGTTTTGCTTAGGTTGGGTTATGGGCTCCCTTCCACTTGATCTCGAACCCTATCATTTTGGTTTCCCTCCTGATATATTGTCTAGGCTAGATTTCACCCATGATATGGACAAATAATGTTGACTACAAATTTTCAACCTTCACCACTTTTTTAGTGTTAAATTCAAATCGGAGGTGAGTGATCGAACCTACAATCATGAAAAGTTACTCATCTTTAACCAAATAAGTCATATTCAAAATTGACAATTTTCCAATTCTACCTTTCATTTTTTTCTTTCGAGTTCAACAACATTATGGGTGAAGAGATTTGAACCTCCGACCTCTTGATCGAGGGTACATGTTCATCTACCTCACATATTGAATACAAATAATAAATACACATAGAATATTTATATCGTTTTCCTCTCATTGATACAAAGTGTGAAAATGAATGTTTGATTTAAGTCTAATTAACAAACTTGAAAATTCAACACCCTCCCAATTTCAAAAATAAATTCATTAGTTGTAAGGATAAAGAGAACCAAAAAAAAAAAAGTATTCAAAAGTATATTTTAAAGAAAAGTAGGCAGATTTGAAGCAATTGGGAGACCATCAAACCCATTCCATGGGCTCATCTATGCTGCAAGAGGAATAATTTCTTCCTAAATTTTTCTTCATAATTTGTCTTATTACCCTACTCTCAATACCTATAACTATATAATTTATTTTTATATTGACCATCAAAATCTTAAACAATACAATTGAATTTCCTCTAGTATTTAATTATGATTTTTAAAAATTTAACTTCTTTAATTCATAATTTAATGTACCACCAATATGGTTTGAAAAATAGGAAAATAAATAAATCTTGAATGTCGGCACATGTGGATGACATGTGACGATCACGGTATTTTGATAATCATGGGAATTAAAAATTGTTTTAATGGAAATTTGAATACTTGAATATTATCCACTTAGAACTTGGAGTTAGAATTACTTAATTTAAAATATATATTTTTGAAATTTACAATAAAAAAATAAAACTAAAAAAAAAAACCATTTATGTTTTCTGTTATATAAAAACAACTCACCGTTTCTCTTTCTCTTCAAATAAATTTCTCTGCTTTCCTTTCTCTATTTTTATAATTTGTTATTCTTTTTCTAACATATCCCTTCTTTTTAAAAAAAGGAAAAAATCACTTTTAACCCTAAACTTTGAGGGTTGTATCAATTTTAACCTCTAACTTTCAATTTCATCAAATTAAACCCTAAACTTAACAAAGTTGTATCAATTTTAACCCTGAACTTTCAATTTCATCAAATTGAACCTCAAACTTATCATATCGTATTTATTTTAACCTCAACCTTGCATAAGTGTTGCAATGTATACCTTAAGTTAACTTTCCGTTTGAACCACATACATTATTGATTATTCTTCCTTTT
Organism: Luffa aegyptiaca; assembly: GCA_017139565.1. Lineage (NCBI taxonomy): Eukaryota > Viridiplantae > Streptophyta > Magnoliopsida > Cucurbitales > Cucurbitaceae > Luffa > Luffa aegyptiaca. The sequence goes on along the minus strand of CM029399.1, from coordinate 6,302,970 downwards.
TTTCTTAATTCACACATTACATCTGAATTGGTTTCTTATAAATAAAATATTGGAGAAACTTTATTTTAGATGATTTTTTCTTGTTGTTGAGAACTTTGTGAGAGCTTTTTTGCTGCTATCTAAAATTATGAAACCAAAGAAACTTTGGAGGTTTTTTTATCTTTGAATATTTGCTGGTTTTTTCTTGTTGCTAAAAACTAATTTGTGGGATTTTTTTCTTCTTTAATTGTTTTTTTTTTTTCTTGCCAATTAGAAGAATGTACAAATATAGGGAAACAGAAATAAAGAAATTTCGAGCTTTTTATTTCTCATATTTACTGATTTTTTCTTGTTGTCAATAACTTTGTGATTTTTTTTTGGATAATAATGAAAAGAATAATATGAGATATTTGATTTCTTAAAGAGTTTTTCCAACAAATTTCTTACAAAACACTAACTTGAGTGCAATGTGAATAAAAAAAAAAAAAAGAAAAGGAAATTGTTAATTACATGTGTTTAATATCAATTCAAATGAAAAGTTGACCAAAGGTCTACATTGCAACATTGATGCAAGTTTGAGGTACAAATTGATACAATTTGTTAAGTTTGGGGTTCAATTTGATGAAATTGAAAGTTTAGGGTTAAAATTGATACAACCTGCTAACTTCAGGGGTCAAAATTGATTTTTTCCCTTTTAAAAATTGTCTGTTCCTCTCTAAAATTTATCTCTACTAATATTTTCTAACCTATCTTTCCCTAAATACTTAGTTTATTTCTCTAAATTTACTTTCTTTGACATTTTTGTTTAAAGAATTTTTCTCTCCACGTCTCTACATATGGCATTTTTTTTATCACTTTAAAATTAAAAATAGAAAACTGAAAACATTTATCAAACATATTTGGTTTTCTTTTACTTAAAAAAAATATGGTTATCATGTATAATCTTTGTTTTTTAAAAAGGAAATACCAAAACAAACCGACAAAAAACTATCAATAGAAAAACAAAATAATTATCAAATTTCCGAGAGTACATGTTTTATGTCAATTAAGTTTTGTCAAAAAAAAAAAAAAAAAACCATTTTTTGTTGTGGTTATATTACGACACTAGAAAATTAGTATTAAGAAATCAACTTGATTTACACTCTATAATTTTTTTAAAGATAGAAAATTATTTTCAAGGAACCTTTCCTATAAAGCTTTTAACCTCTAATTTCAAAGAATCTTTTGCTAATTTAGCAATCAACATACAATAAGACCCACCCTCTTGTCTTGTTTTTAGAACACTATTAAAAACTCAACAAAATAAATAAATAAAGAAAACCCAAAAAACTAAAGTCATAATCACCATTATTAGATTAGACCTAAACCACCAAACATGCAATAACTTAATCACACTGATTCTTCTAATCAGTAATCTCAACCATGGATTAGACCATATTTATCAAATCTCCACATTCAATCATCAGAATTGAACAGTAAAAGATCAAGTGGAAAACAAAGAAATCAAAGAAAGAGAACAGTCAAAGAAGGAGAGAATCGTTTCTGTTCATACCTGTGCTTTCTCCATTGATTTTTCTTGTTCTTGCTGTTCTTAATTTGGGGTCTGCACTCTGCAGCATAGAAGGTTGAAATTGGCTTGGGATTTTGAGATTTTCCCGAGAAAAATCTCTCTCCTGCAGGAAAAATAATGGACAGATTGGTGAAGCCTGATGTGAAGGAAGTGGAATTTTCATTCGCGAAAGGAGAAAAGTGTACCGTACCTTTCAGCCTCGCCAATCTGATGCACACCATGTCTGTTGCAGTTTGTTTATCGACATCGAATCCTTCTGTTTTCTCGTTTTCGCAAAATTTCTCTGTAATTCCACCGCTTTCTTCTTCTTCCTACACAATTTCCTGCAAGTCCTCGGATCAGCCGCCTCTCAGTACTCCGTCGGACAAACTCTCCGTCCGATCCGCCATGCTTCCAATCGGAAAAGCTCATACCGACGACCTCCGTCGCCTGTTTTCCAAACCTGGACGCCATATTTTCAAGGACGCTTCGTTGCTCATCTCCTTCATCGGTCCCGATGTCGTCGAATTCCTAATTTCGCACCATAATCGAATCCCTGACTTGAGTTTTCTTGTGAACAAAGCGATCTCTGGTTGTACGAAGTCTCAATTGACTACGTTGCTGAAACCGGCCATTTCGTCCGGAAAATTAGGGTTAGTTTCTGCTCTTATTGATGCTGGAGTAGACGTCAATGTCAAGGATTCTCTCAAACAGTCCATGATGTCACTGGCTGTCAGGACAGGGAAGATCGATATCGTTAATCGATTGATTGATTCACACTGCCAAGTCGATTTCTCTGTCGATTTGGTCTTGCACGTATCGGCAACGATGAACCGAATTGATTTGATAGAGTTACTACACAAAAAATTTCCAGAAATACCGGTAAACTCCGTTGATTCCGACGGTCGTACTCCAATCCACATCGCGGCGGCTCACGGTCACATTGAGGCAATACGTTTCCTCATTTCAATCGGCGGAGATCCGGCGGCGGTGGATTGGGAAAAATGGACTCCGCTACATTCCGCAGCAGCGAAAGGACATTTCGAAGCCGTGGAGTATCTTCTAAGCTGTTCAAACGTGAAATACGCGGTGAACTCCGACGGAAGGACGGCGTTCGCACTTGCAGCGGAGAACGGACACGCAGGTTTGTTCGATTCGTTGAGATTAGGCGACGCATTGCACAGAACGGCGAGAGCCGGCGACGTGAGAGGTTTGAGAAGCTGCGTGGCGGCGGGAGCGAAGGTGAACGGGAAGGACCAGAATGGGTGGACGGCTCTGCACAGAGCGGCGTTCAAAGGCAGAGTCGAGTGCGTTAAGGCACTGCTTGAGCACGGAGCGGATGCCGACGCCGTCGACGACGCCGGATACACGCCGCTTCGGTGCGCCGTCGATGCTGGGCAGGAGGAGGTGGCTCGGCTGCTGCTTGCCAGTGGAGCAAAACCGAATTCGTTGAAAGGTTTGAAAAGGGATTTGACTGTCTCCGGTAGACAGATTTCGTCTCTGTGCTGTGGTGATTGAGAAGACGAAGATGAAGAATAAGAAGGTTCCTAAAAGCAATCTGTAAATAGTTTTTGTGATTCTCCTCTATGAATTTGAGGAGGAACAGGAGCCATTGGGGCTTGATTTTCGAAGGATTTTCCAAATTCCATGTACAAAACTAATGAGATTTTTAATCAAATAATCCTCGAAAATTTTAATCTTTTTTAGCATTGCCCATGTAATTTAGTTTTTTTTTTTTTTTTAAACCATTTATATCCCTAAACTTTGGGTTGTATTAATAAAAAAATTGAAACTAATAATGGTATCAATTTATTTCATTTGAAAACACACATTGTGAATCAATTTAGACCCTTTGTTTCAAATTATTGACCATTTTTCAAATGGATGGTATGAATATTTTAAGAAGTCTACTCGGATTTAAGAATTGATGCAAGGGCGATTTTCAAATTAAGGGCCTTGATTGATTCACTTACAACAGTATTTGAATGTTTTGATTGATAGAATTATAAGTTTCCACATGTGTGAACTAACACTTTTCAATCTAAGTCCGATGACAGATGAAAATTGATATACATATGAAAGTTAAAATCTCGTTTGATAACCATTTGTTTTTTGTTTATGAAAAAATAAGCATATAAACACTATCACCATCCATAAATTTATTTGTTTTATCGTCTACCTTATTCTCATGTTTTCAAAAACTAAGTCAAAGTTATATATATATATTCAAAAACTTGTTTTTGTTTTTAAAATTTGGTTAAGAATTTAAATATGTGCTTAACAAAATGAAACTTATGATAAGAAAATTAGAAGAAAACATACTAATTTTCAAAAACTAAAAACCAAGAACCAAATAGTTATCAAATGATGTCTTATTTATATATTTTTTTAGATCTATCAAATATAACATTAGAGTATATGAACATTCAATCTCCTATCGAGACAATTAAAATAAAGTACACATATAAGATACAAAATCGAAACTAAGGGCTCGTTTGGTAACGTTCTCGTTTCTTGTTTCCGTTTCTTCATTTTTAATAAAGAAAAATAGAATTTCATGACTCTAACACCTATACATTCAATAATAATAAACCTATATTCTTATTTATGTTTGGAAAAATTTGGAAACAATAACAAAAAAAGAGAAACTAGTTTTAGTTGTTCCCAAAAGTTCTATACAAAATTTGGGAGTGTTTCTAAAAAATGAGAAACAATAAACATACATAGTTATTAAATGCTTAGATTTCTTAATAAAATTGGAAACAACAAACAAGAAACGAGAACGTTACCAAACGAACCCTAAACAAATGATGCAAAATGCTATGTGGTTTCGTTCCATTTTGCCTCTCATATTTCAAAAGATTTTACACTCTTTTTATTTTCCATTAGGTGGTTTAACATAGACTCTTTAATGGAGACTTTTTTTTTTTAAAAAAAACAAAAAAAACAAATTAAAACATAATATTGATAGTGAATTTGAAAATTTTAAAACATTTTGAAGTAAATTTGAAACTAACCACACACCTAATACACGTGTTTGACGAATGATTTTGAAATTGCTAAACTCATTTTTGTCATATTTAAAATCATCCTGAAACATACCTATAATTATTCAAAATCAATTTTATGTTTGAATTTTCCCTTTTAAATATGATTTTCATATCATTAAATTTGATTTTGAATTATTAGAGAGACATGTTTTGAGATGGTTTTGAATATGACAAAAGTGATTTTAACTATTTCAAAATCACTTTTAAACCAGCTATAAAACATTTCACATGGGGTAGTCTTTTGATTTTTATCATAAAATTTCATGTTATTTTATCTGGACTCTAAATATTAAAATGCTTTGTTTCAATCTATGTTTACAAAAATGTTTAAAGAAAAGGTTAATAACAATATAAATAAAAGTGTAACAATGAAATTTGAAGTTTGGTTAAGATGATCATTGGAGAATGACATGTATTGTTGTTTATTTGAATAGATTTGAACACAAACGTTGGAAAAAAAAAACAAAAACAAAAACAAAAACACACATTCAAACACGTTATTTTCCATCAATAAATTTAACGGAAAAAGTCATCAAATGTTATTTTGAAATAAACTTCAAATTTCAATGGTTAAAATGAAACTTTTAAAAGTTTAAAACAATATAATGAAAACTAACGACATAACTCTATAGTTCAAGGGTATTTTTAATAAATAACCAAAAATAATTTCCATTAAATCTCATTTTTTAAAACTAAACCTTCCCGTTTATCTTCACCCTTATACTTTAAAAATATTCACGTATATACAACTTAAAAAGAGTATATGATCTAGTCATTACTATTGTTTTTGCCATGGAATATTTGCCCACCAAATACTTAACTTAGACCATCTATATGTTGTGACATAGATACACATATATATCAACACATATATACTCTAAAAAGTCACATTATTTATATGTTCAATAATTATCAATAAAATCCTCTCGATCCAACTCCAGTGGAGGATGTTATAATCGGGAATCATGATCCTAACAAGAGTTTTTCGATTAAAAGTGTCTATAGAGTGGGTTTGCAGAACTTCACATCGCTCAAGCTTCTGTATCAAGCCACAAACGACAAGAAAGAAATCATTTTGGAAAGCCATAATCCCTTATAAAATCAAGATATGTGGCTCGAGAATCTACAGAAAATATCCTCCTGACCTTATCCAATTTGATTAATCGTGGAATGGACATTAACTCGCTTTGTTTTCTATGGGACAAATGGAGACGATTACTCACCTTTTACGGGAGTAAAGCTACTAGAAGGTTGTGGCCTAAATACTATCCTCCTACTCATTTAATCTTTTTGGATGGCAGGAAAGAATGAAACCACTAAAGATTGCTATGAAAAGTATTTGGAATGACACTAGAGAATGAATCGTAGACGAAAGCAAGCTGACCAAAAGTCTAATAATTTTATCACACTAAAACAGAGACTAGATATTTCACAAAAAGAAAAAAGAAAAAAAAAACACAGACTAATGAATTTCATCGAAGGTTAGAGTTGAAAGCTATGCCTTGCAAGTCATTCGTTTACTCAATCGTCAAGAGAATGATGAATAAGAGCTAGTGAATTTCATTGCATAAGCTCAATCCCCTAGACTTATCAAGGAATATTGAAAGTAATCACGTGGATAGAGTGCACATCAAAATGTGCCATCAGTTGGCCTGCAAGGCTAGTTCAAGTGGAGTTTCCGATTATTGGATTGAGTTATTTCCTAATTGGTTGTTATCTTTAAATGTTTCAGATACTGGAGTGTCACATACCACAAGTGAGGGGCCCATCCCACAAGTAATATCTCAATGGTTTCTATTGCTCGGTTTTAATGAAATTATCTTTTACTCGAAGAAAATAATAAATAATAAAATAGAGAAAAAAAACAAGATTATTATTTTAAAAAACATACATTTTGAAATTGAAAAAAATAAAATAAATCTAGAACATTAAAAAGTAAAATGGATATGAAATTTAAAATCAAAATAAAATAATCATGCGATTTTTTTTTTTTTGAAAAAATAATCATGCGACTTAAAGCCAAATAATTTGAATAAAAACATTCCTATCGTCAAAACACGCGAAAAAGCGTAATTTTCAAATCTTCCGCCCCTCGTCGCGCCAAATTTTCAGAAAATTTAATTTAAAAATCAATTAAATCCATTTCCCGCCACGCTGGCGATCCGCGTGAAACATCGTTCCACCAATCACAGCCTTTCATTCTCCACTATAAAATCAAACCACACCCCTCTCTTCTTCTTCATCTCGCCAGAAATCTTCTCTGCTCCAAATCGATCACTTCTCAATCTCACAACCGGAAAGCAAAAATGAGTTCCACCGATGCTCCGGCGAAGGGCGGCAGAGGCAGGAAATCCGCCTCCAAGTCCGTCTCCAGGTCTCACAAGGCCGGTCTCCAATTCCCCGTCGGCCGTATCGCCAGGTACCTCAAGAAGGGCCGTTATGCTCAGCGCGTCGGTTCCGGCTCCCCTGTCTACCTGTCAGCCGTCCTCGAATACCTCGCCGCTGAGGTTCGTAAATCGTAATCGGTAATCTTACTTCGAGTTCAATTTCTTCAGTTCTCAGTGTTCTGATTGTGTAAATCTGTTTTTCGTTTAGGTTTTGGAGTTGGCCGGCAATGCTGCGAGAGACAACAAGAAGAACAGAATCATTCCGAGGCACATTCAGCTTGCGGTGAGGAACGATGAGGAATTGAGCAAGCTCTTGGGATCGGTTACGATCGCCAGCGGAGGAGTGATGCCGAAGATTCATCAGTCTCTTTTGCCGAAGAAAGCCGGGAGCGCGAAGGACAAGGCCGAAATCGGATCGGCGTCTCAAGAATTTTAGGTTACATCAGAAATCACCATCGATGAAAAGAAAACGTAATAGTTAGATTATGTTAGATTCCTATTAGCTTCAATGAATCATTCTTCTTTTGGTTTGTAAATCTACGAAACGAATTTCGCTTAGATCGGTATCCGCCTTCGTCGTCGTTCAACTTCTGTATTCAGTGTAAATGCCGATGAAGTTCATCACTAATTTGAATCGAAGGAAACGAGTTGAATTTTCATTATCTCGTAATCTCTAATTTTTCTCATCAGCCAAACAGAAACAAAAATCTTAATTATATTATATTTACTTAAATGGCCCAATAATTATATTATTTTCATAAAAAATGTTAAATAAGTTTGCAATTCGTATATTGTTTTTGTTTGTCTATATATATACACTTTCGGAACCCTTCTACGTTAAGCCCTCGAAATCCAATTCTTCTTTTTCCTTCTCCGTGTATTCTCTCACATTCTAGGGTTCCGATCATCCGCCGGAAAATAACGTACAATGAGTTCGTCTGGTTCGACTAAGGGCGGCAGAGGAAAACCTAAGGCCACGAAGTCTGTTTCCAGGTCTCAGAAGGCTGGCCTTCAGTTCCCCGTCGGCCGTATTGCACGGTTCCTCAAGGCCGGTAAGTATGCTGAGCGCGTCGGCGCCGGTGCTCCCGTCTACCTCTCCGCCGTCCTTGAATATCTCGCCGCCGAGGTTAGTGCTTGATCTTGTCATTGGATCTTTTACTTTGTTTCTGATCTGTTTGTCTGGAGTTCTCGCGTCTGAATGCGATGGAGTAGGGTGTTGTAGTGTAGTGTTCTGATCACTTGATTCGGAATTGTTGTGTCTGATTTTAGTTGTGTTTCTTCTGCTTTTGGTTTGGAATCGATTGGAAGAAGAAGAATCTGATTTGTTTCTTTTAGTAGATGTGGTCGTTGCAGAAATTGATGAAGAAACTGATCATGGTTTTGAAATTAGGGGTTTAGCATGGCTTGAAAATGAAGTTACCATCAATGTTTTCATAGTAATTTTTAGCTTTAAGCTGTGGCCTTTTGCATTTGCATTGCTGTTCATTTAGTTCTTCCAAGTGATCAAGAACAAATAGTTTCACTTGGGTTCATCCTCAAATTTTGAGAACAATTATGATGATGATTGGTTTTACATTCAAAGTAGCTTTATATACTAAAAATCTCCATTTGCAGGTGCTTGAGCTTGCAGGCAATGCAGCCAGAGACAACAAGAAGAATCGAATTGTCCCGAGGCACATACAGCTTGCGGTGCGAAACGACGAGGAGCTGAGCAAGCTTTTGGGTGATGTGACCATAGCAAATGGTGGAGTGTTGCCAAATATCCATCAAAATCTCTTGCCTAAGAAGGCTGGATCAGGCAAAGGCGACATTGGATCTGCATCCCAAGAGTTCTAAAAGTTTTTCTGATCATCAACAAATTTTGATACACAAGGTATTTAAGAGTGACAATGGTTGTGGTTTCATTGCCTTGGTTTGGAATCTGTTTGATCATTGTGAACCACAAAAGATTGAATCTCTTTTATTGGATATATAATTGAAACCATATTGTGTTTTATCCCTGCTGTTTTGCTTGCTTGTTTTTGTCACCATTTCCATTCAAGATGTCTGCAATAGGTTGATTGTCTCACTTGCATCTTTAGAATCTTACTCTTTTCATTACCTTTGTTCTGAAAAAGTTGGCCATTACAATCAATCTTCAAAAGTAAATCAAAGAAGCTCATAAAAGGAATAACACAATCATTCAAATGGTCTTTAGGAAATCTTTTCTAGCAGTAGCCATATCAAAGGTTCGGTGGAAAGATACGAGAATAGGGAGATAGAACAGATTCCTTCACATACTTCTTCGAGTCAGTCGTGTTGGGAACCCAATGGATCTCGCTCATATTTGGCGTCTCTACAAACACCATGTTGAACTCCCCCACCTTCTCTATCTTCCCTCTCTTCCCTGCCCTCAGGACTAGGTTGTTTCGACTGTAGGAGAATATCCCATTCGTCAACCGGATAATGTCGCTTGGCTCGACCATATCACACTCATCTCCCCATAGCTGGAAGTGAACTGCAGCTGTTTCGTCGGCCACCAACGATAGACATGCCTTGTTTTGTCCATCAACTGTTGTCTTCCCTTTGTCCAAAACTATGAACTGTGCATTCACATTGTTCTGTGCTGCTGGCACCAAGTCCTTGAGAGATATCATTTGCTTCTTCTTTACTGCCTCTAACAAACAAGCCATGCTCTGTTTTCAAACACTTGAGATTCTAAATTAGTGATGAAGCATTGATGATCCACAATTGCCATTACCACAAGGATGTTTTAGAAGGTTACATTTTTATTAATAATTTTGATTATGCTTATATTTCACGACTTTGTTAAGAATAGTGATGGTGGATGGTCGGTTTGTCCTAAAGTGATTTTACCCTACATTTTGAAGGCATCTTTGATTCAACTATTTCTAGTCTTCATATATTTGGTGTTTTTGTCTATTTTAGGTTCTATCGATTTCTATAACAATGACGTAGAAGGCAACTCGATAGACAATGGACATATAATGTTAACATTTCAAACTAAATAGAAGCATCGTTTAAAGTTTAGACCAGTTATCGAAACTTGTTAAGAATGAATGACCAAATAGGCATATTGTTTGAAAGTTCTAACTCATAAATTTACAATTCGTTGGAATACTAATGGTACAAAACATGTCCAAAATTGAATCTACATTCAGTAATTTCTACAAACAGGTGGAGAACGCTTCTAAAATGAATAACAACAAAGAAATCTTAGTAACTTTGCTTTCATAATTTGAGATGAGAATTGTGTCAAAATAAATAAATAAATATATAAAACGTTGGTCTTTCGAGCAAAAGAAAATCAAACACATGAAAACAAACAAAATAAGAAAAGAGAAGAGAAATAGTTAAAAGATGAAACAGGGAGAGAAATTTTACCAGTTAAAAACTTTGGCCGAACGGTCACCGTTTCCCGGCGAAGGCAGAGGAAAACCGGCGAGAGGAGAGCCCTTGGAGCTTTTTGCTCTGACACAGGGACGAGAAAATAACAGCACGTTTGCCTTCCTTATAAGCTTCGATATATATATATATATATATATATACACACACACTTCTTTTTACTTTTGTATGATATTTCAATGTTGCATCTAAAAGATTTTATATAAATTTTGGTCAATTACAAATCGTATCGTTAAAAAAAAATTACAAATCTCAAATAATGTCTCATGTGTTTATTGTGACAATTTCATATTGGGTCAGATTACAATCATGTCTAAGATTGCAATCACGTCAGATTGCCCAAATTTCAAATCCAAAGAGTTGGGTCGAAAGTCAACTAAGCTCAAGCTGATACGATACCCATGGAAGTCTAGAGACTTTTTGAAGATGGAAGACGAAGAGCTTAAAAGATTAATAGTCTCTTTGAAGAATTGAAAACCTCAAAACATGAATGACTCTCCAAGAAATTGAAGATTCAATCTCAATAATAATATGCCAAAGCGAGCTTAGTTCAATGGTAATTGGCATGTACTCTCGACCATGAGGTTAGAGGTTCGAATCCCCACCCCAAATGTTGATGTACTAAAAAAAAAAAAAAATCTCAATAATAATCTATGAAGTCCTCGAGATGACTTACATACGAGGAAAGTACATCCAAATACATATTTACACCAAATTTTATAAATTCTTTTTCAAAGCATGTATATCCCCAAATCTTAATACAACTAGAATCAACATTTTTAAAAAATATAATAAAGAATAAAATAAAAAATTAAAAAAAAAAGAGGGAAAATTCCTAATTTTCGGCACATGTGTAAGAATTGGGTTGGGGTGTAAAGAACCGAACCGATATACGCAGACTTAGGGTTACTTACGCGCGCTCGCCTCTTCTCTGTCACTGCACAATCGCCTCTCGTCTCGTGCTCGTGCTTGCAGCCGCCGTCGGAGCTTGCTGTCGGGTAAGTGTTCTTTCTACTTTCTAGGTTTCTCTGTTCTTGCCTTCGGATTTTTCTTCTTCTTTCGACTGCAAATGAATATGAATCAATGGTGGAAGAAAAGCGCCGCCGGTCCGATCATCGTCTCTTTGCTTTTGGGGTAAGTCGGCCGGAATTAATGGGCGTTAGTCACCAGAACGAAGCGGGCTGCGGCGGCGCTGGCCAACATCACACAAGCACATTCCAAAATATTGGTCTTAAAAATTTCTCCATATCTACCACCAAAACAAAACAAAAAACCCAATTAGAATTTCAACCTTTTATTTTCTTTGATTGATGAAATTTAAAGAATTGTGTGTGTGTGTGTGTGTGTTTTTGGAAAGGAACCTTCTCTGTTTTTCTGGCTGATGAGCCAATCTGATCTATGAAGCATTATTTACTTCTCGCACTTTCCTTCGCACACAATTCATTCTTTCTGGTAAGATTTATCGTTTTGTTTTCAATTTCTTTTGTTCACAATCCAACCGATTTATTTGATTTTTACTCTCTTCGGATGCTTACTTTCATTCTGCTTTATTGTCGATTTCTTGTATTTTTCGATTTGCTAAATGGGCTGTGGGTTTTTTTTTTTTTTTTTTTTTTTTTTTTTTTTTTTTTTTTTTTTAAATAACAATCCAAAGATTCAGAACATTATTTATTGTTAGAACTGGATGTTATTTTGGGTGTCTGCACGAGTATGGAGTTGCTGAATTTTTGCTGAAATATGTTTGAGCTTGTTAATATAGAACTATTTGCAGATTGCCAAGTCCTAAATGAATGGAAAAATGGATGTTGATGCATTTGAGAACCTTCTATGGCTTGTATATTTTTCTCATTTTTAGACTTGCTTATGTGCTCTACATTTTCTTGCAGCTGTATATTAGGTGAAGAGGATCTCAGTCTAAGCATGGCGGAGCCTAATTCTTCGAGTTTAACTAAAACTTTCCCTGTCAAACCGAAGCTCAAATCCAAGCCCAGGACACCTAAACAAACTGTAGAATCTAAATATTGGTCCTCCTTCAAACGTCATGAGATCTCGAACCTTGTTTCATCCATATCTTCCCTTGACTTTTGTCCGACGAATCCTTCTGTATTCTCTGCTACACACTCGACCTCTCTCACTCTCTTTAGCACGCAAACCATGGCCCCCACCTCTACCATCTCATCTTTTCGGGATGTTGTAACTTGTGCTTCGTTTCGCTGTGATGGGCTCCTTATTGCTGCCTCCGACCTATCGGGGCTTATCCAAGTCTTTGATGTTAAAACTCGAACCCCACTTCGGAAGCTTCGTTCCCACTCGCGTCCAGTTCAATTTGTTCAGTACCCTGTCCTTGATAAGCTCCACCTAGTATCTGGTGGGGATGATGCAGTTGTTAAATACTGGGATGTGGCGAGTCAGACTCCGATTTCGGATTTTCTGGGCCATAAGGACTATGTGAGATGTGGTGCTTGCTCCCCAGCTAGCATGGACATGTTTATCACTGGGTCATATGATCACACCGTGAAGCTTTGGGATGCCAGAACGAATTCGAAATCGGTTTTGGAAGTGAATCATGGGAAACCGGTGGAGGATGTGATCTTCTTACCATCAGGTGGGTTAGTTGCAACTGCTGGGGGTAATTCTGTGAAACTTTGGGATGTGATTGGAGGTGGGAAGATGGTTTTCTCTATGGAGAGTCATAATAAGACTGTTACTTCACTATGTGTTGGGAAAATGGGCAAGGATAGCGGAGACGAGTCGGATCAATTTAGAATCTTGAGTGTAGCACTGGATGGTTATATGAAGGTGTTTGATTATTCAAAAATGAAAGTTACTCATTCAATGAGATTCCCAACACCCCTTATGTCAATTGGGTTTTCTCCTGATTGTAATACTAGAGTTATAGGAACTTCAAATGGGATCTTGTATGCTGGCAAGAGGAAGACTAAGGAAACTACGGTGAGTAACGTGTTGAACCCCTGGAGCCTTGGATCTGTAGGCGAACCTCGAAGGCGAGGTTTGAGGCCTTCTCACTTTCGATACTTCCATCGAGGTCAAGGGGAGAAGCCAACTGAAGGAGATTACCTAGTTATGAAACCGAAAAAGGTGAAGTTGGCAGAGCACGATAAACTCTTGAAGAAGTTCAGGCACAAGGATGCTCTAGTATCCGTGATAGCGAGTAAGAATCCTGAAAATGTGGTGGCTGTAATGGAGGAACTGGTTGCAAGAAAGAAGCTATTGAAATGTGTTTCGAATTTGGATAGGGAGGAGCTCGGTTTGTTATTAGTTTTCTTACAAAAGCATTCGACATTGCCAAGATACTCAAGCTTGTTGATGGGGTTGACAAGAAAGGTTCTCGAGCTACGGACCGAAGATATTAGAGCCTCAAGCGCCTTGAAAGATCAAGTTAGAAACTTAAAGCGATCTGTAGATGAAGAGATCCGGATACAACAGTCGTTGCTGGAAATACAAGGTATTATTTCACCTTTACTAAGAATCGCTGGAAGATGATGAGATTCGATTTTGCAATTAATTGTTTGTAACGTACATTTTCAGTTTCTAATATTTAAGATTAGAAGAGCAAAGGCTCCAATTTTGTCTCTGAGGTGTTTAAAATGCAGTCATAAGTAGAGCATGAAGTATTTATGGTTGGAATTCATGACTTGTTATTTTGGTGCTCATAGTATAGGAAGTTCCTCAGTTACCAAAAAAACAGTGCCTTTTAAACATGATCAAGAATGGTGAAGGACCTACATGTGAAGGTTATATTAATGGCATTAAATTATGTTTGTCTGCTGATATTATTCTTTTTTCTTAGCTCTGAAGTTTTGCCTTACAATAAAAAAAAAAAGACTAGACGAGTTAATTTGAACTTTGAAGGGCGAAAAATTCTCAGTTTTCTGGGTGAAAATTGAAATTACAAATGAGCGTTTTTGTTCAAATTTCTATCTTGATGATTGAACTTCCAGTAGGGTTTTTTTTGTTTTTTGTTTTTTTTTTTTTTCTTTCAGTAATCCAATTTAGTATTTTAACGATAAAAATTTCTTTATTATTATTATTATCATTTTGGTATTTTTCTTGAACTAAAATTGTTTTTAAAGTTTCCAAATTCTGTTTAGATTTTGTAAATTTTTTACAAAGTAAGACTAATAGATAAAGAAACACATGTAAGTCATTTTTAGAAATTAACTTTCAAAGGCAAAACTAAAAATAAAATAGTTATTAAAAGTCTTTAGATTTTTATCATTTCAGCTAATAATTATTTGTCGATCAAAGTAAAATAAGTTTGAAAGTTGAAGGATGAAAATGGGTTTCAAACTTTTTTTAAATTTAAAGATGAAAGAAATCCACAATTAAGACATTCTCTCTCAGATGGTAGGGTAGAATATTCGTTTCATGTTTTAATCTTTTTAGTTCAATAATATTTGGACTGGGGATTCAAACCGAGAGTACATGTCAATTACTGTGTTATGCTCACTTTGACTCGTTCCATGTTTTGTTTTTTTAGTACTTTCACCCATGTTTGTGATGATAGATACAATATGTGAGTTATAAGATAAGATTTATAATTTAACCTAAATTCTAACACTTAAGTTTTTAAAACTCAGCATTTAAAATTTTTAAAATTTTTCACAATTATTTAGTCTCTAAAATTTTAAGAATTTGAATTATATTTTTGAACTTTGTATTTATATAACGTTTTTGTTATCAACAATGTTAATTCAATGATGATTTAATATGTCTATTAAACAAATATTGGTTCATCAAAGAAAGTGGACAAATTCTTCTTTGAGTTCACAACATAAGGTGAAGATTCAAACTTAACATTTATGTCGAAAATGCAATATCTTAGGCACCGTTTGATAACCATTTAGTTTTTGGTTTTTGAAAATTAAGCTTATAAATCCTACTTCCACCTACAAGTTTCTTTGTTTTTTTAATACATTTATTTCCTTGTTTTTAAAAACCAAACAAATTTTGAAAACTAAAAAAAATAGTTTTCAAAAACTTGTTTTTGTTTTTAGAATTTGACTAGAAATTTAATTGTGTCATTGACAAAGATGAAAACTATGGTAGAAAAATTGGAATAAAACAAGCCTCATTTTGCAAAAACCAAAAAACAAAAAACCAAATGGTTAGCAAACGGGACCTTAATAAGTTGAATTATGTTAGGTTATCATCAAAGTGGATAATTGAACAAATAAAGTTGGAGATTTATAAAAGAAAAATTGATCCATATTAATTGTTCAATAAAGTTTTTTTTTAGTACATCAACATTTAGAGGTGGAGAATTCAAACTCTGACCTCTTGGTCGAAGATACATACCAATTATCGATGAACTATGCTCGCTATTCAATAAAATTGCTATAGGAGTATTATTCAACTGATCATAGACTTTATTTTACATGTTAAAAAAATTAGAGGTTGAATGTGAGAGAAACCTCCATTTTCACCGTAAAATCTGGTGAGAAGCTCGAACTTTCTTTCTCCCTATGAATGAAACTTTTCTTCTCTTCCATTCAAAACCCATCTCTTTCAATCTTTCCGCTCAATCTCACCTTCAAAATCCTCCATTCTTTCCGGCCAATCTCATCATCAACCTCCGCCGGAAAACCCAAATGGAATTCACTCACCAACGTCTTCATTACCGACCCAACTCTTCTAATCTTACAATCATGCTCTTCCATGTTCCAATTAAAGCAAATTCAAGCCCGCATGACTCGTACCGGCCTCATGAACCAAATCTTCCCGGCCAGTCGCGTCGTAGCCTTCTGTGCGCTCTCCGATTCCGGCGACATTCGCTACGCCCATCTCGTTTTCGCTCAAATTGAAAACCCCAATTGTTTTTTGTGGAACACGATGATTAAGGGCTATTCTAGAGCTAAATATCCTTCAATGGGGTTCTCATTTTTCCGGAAAATGATTCGGAATCGCGTCGAGTTGGATTGTGGGAGCTTTGTTTTCGCGCTCAAGGCGTGCGGCCAATTCGCGGGAGAAACAGTGGGAATGGCGGTGCATTCTGTGATTTGGAAACTGGGGTTTGATTCTGAATTGCTTGTCCAAAATGGGTTGATTCACTACTATATCGAAACTGGGTGTATTGGATTTGCGCGCCAAGTGTTTGATGAAAGTTCTGTGAAGGATGTTGTTACTTGGACGACGATGATCAATGGGTACACGACGAACAATTGTTTGGATGAGGCTATAATGTTATTCGATTCGATGTTGTCGAGTGATGTCGAGCCGAATGAGGTAACTATGATTGCTTTGCTTTCTGCTTGCTCGCAGAAGGGAGATTCTGCAATGGGGAGGACTCTCCATGAACACATAAAAAGGAAGAACATAAGCTCTAGTGTTAATTTGGTCAATACCATGTTGGATATGTATGTGAAATGTGGCTGTTTGGTTACTGCCAGAGAGATTTTTGAAAAAATGGAAAGAAGGGATGTTTTTTCTTGGACTAGCTTGCTGAATGGATATGCCAAAAATGGGGACTTGGAATCTGCAAGGAAGCTGTTTGATGAAATGCCTGAGAGAAATATTGTCTCTTGGAATGCAATGATAGCTGGTTATTCCCAAAACAGTCAGCCAATGGAAGCTTTGAAGCTATTCCACAACATGGTGGATGTTGTTGGATTGGTTCCAACAGAGGACACTTTGGTCTGTGTGCTTTCTGCTTGTGGCCAATTGGGATGCTTGGAAATGGGCAAATGGATTCACA